>JAPFBE010000013.1:9799055-11049055 GCA_034336665.1 Luscinia megarhynchos | reverse complement strand
CACCCCCTGGGAATTAGGAAGAAAATTGCTTTCAAGATTCAAACTTTTAATTTTCACTTTATATCTGAGCTAAAACCACACTGCCATAACTTTGGGAATAGTCAATCTGGCTTCTTAAGAAATAGAATGAAAAAGAAAAAAATCAGATTCTGATCTAACTAAAGATCAAAATTTTTTGAAACCAAATTTGCATTAACATACAACTCTTCAAAGTCATCTAAACCTCACAGGTTGGCAATGTGTGTCCAGAGGCTGCTGACTGAGTTGTGTTGCTATCAGTCAAATAAGAGGCAAACAGCAAGAATTAAAAGGCATACATCCTTAAAAACTGAATGGAAAGAAAGGGAATATTGGGCCTTGGAGTCACATATTTGAACAGACAGTATGTGAACAGAGCAGATCCACTTCCCTCCTTCAAATAATGAACTCTGAAAGTAAAGCTTGCAGGAGTTTACCCAGCAACAACAAGGGGAACACACTGCTCTTCCTGCTCATAGATTGCTTTTTCTTATATTTCCATGAGCTGTGACTCCAAGTAAACCACGACAACCTGACAGTGTGATCTATACCTAACAACTCATCATAACCAGAACAACCTTAAACAGATTGCTCAGCAACACAGAACTAGGGTTCAAACCACTGAATGCTCTCTGCATAACAGGTGAAATTCAGTCTCTCTAGTTACCAGTTATTTTTGACCACAACCAAAAATATTTATGACTTAGAGCCGTGGTATCTTAACAAGTTTCCTTAAAAAAGATGTACAAAATGACAAGTTGATATTGAACTACAAGACTCCCATTAACTTAAAAGCAAACAACTAAAAATTAAGGAAGGAGAGCAGAAAAAAAATACTTTCTAGATGTAGGAAGTAGCCATAATATCATCTCTTCCATAAAACGAAGGAATGGTTTGGACAAGGAAAATAACACAACATGACAAAGTAGGAGGAACACCCAAAAGTCCTGTAAATGTGATGACAAGTTCACTTATTCGCCTTTGTGCCATGAAGTTCTTGGGATAATAAACTTACTATCTTAGGAATGAAAACTTCTAATCAAGTAACTTCACCATAGGAAGAAAATATTAACATACATAACTCAAATGTGTTTGACTTTGTTCCTACAGGTCAAACTCTGGAAAAATTCTCATTTGTCCTACACTTGAACCTCCAGTAAAGTAGCTGAATAAGCATAAAACAGTAAGTGGAAGAAACTACTTCTTTAACTCTGATGTCTTCAGCTAAGTCTGAAAAGAAATCCTTGAGTGATTTAATAGAAGGTTTGGCTGCATAGCTCAGGATAAAGCCTTCAAAAAGCCTGAATTATCTTTTAAGAGTAATGTGAGTGTGTACGTTAAGAGGACAACAAACGACCAAAAAAAAAAAAAAAAAAAAAAAAGAAACAAAAACACCTTAAGAAAATAACAAAATTAAAATTGGGAGCTCCAGCTCCTTTAAATTTATTCCAAGAAAGCTTACAAAGTAAAAAATGAAGAATACTGTCATTGAAATTTTTCTAGCTCTTCATTGGGCTAAAGCAGGCAGGGCTTTGTCTCCCAAAGACTCTTTGAGTCTTTGAACTGCAATCATTTCTCACATTACTCCTTCCACACTACATAAGCAAGATTCAAAGGTTTCCTTTGCCTATTCTTCTTCTGGTTTTGCAAGGAATGTGATGCATTCTGCTGCAGCACAACTCACGAGATGCTGAATGAGTATCTCATTCTGAGCCAACTTTTATCCTTAGCAACAGTTCATTACTGTATTTTATTATTTTAATGAGAGATGGAAATAGCAGGAATGTTCAGCAATGTTGCAATAACATCGCTACATTGCTTATTCAAATGAAACTGAGTTCAATAAAAACTGTTCATTAAAATATCATTTGTGTGAGACTTAACCTTAGAGAGAGGGCAATTCAAAGCCAAAGCTGAGTTTTTTCTTTCATTTGTGCCTGCACACTGCAACTGTCACACCCCATTGGTAAACAGACAGAGCAAATGATTTGCAGTAACTAGACAGATGGGTCAGCAAAGACTTAACCTCAATTTCTTTCCATCACTATCTTAAACCTCAATAAGAAGTGTTGTTCTATATAATTTTAAAAATTTTCTTAGTATCACAACTTGATAAAAACCATGAGTCCAGGAAAAAAGCCACTCTGTGTAACAGGCTGGGAGTTTTTCCAAAGTCACACATAAGACAGATGCCCACTTTCAACAGAGAATTGCACATCCTTTATGAAAGGTGATTTTTTTTTTCTAGTTTAGTAACAACTAAACAGATGTATGGAGAAAAAAAGTGGCACACAAAGGATCTCACATACAAATAGACTCAGAAAAACTCAGACTTAACTACTCATTTTACAGGTGGGGTGAGAGGGTATAGTTCTTTTCTCTTTTTGTATGAATATGCCTCAGTGTCATCCAAATCAGCCTCATGTAGGCCTTTCCCTAGTTATTTATGAGAAACAAAAGGCTAAAACTGTCTTGATTGGCTGAGTCAGAGTTTGGCAAGAATAACATCCGTAGTAGTCTTGTTTGTTTAACTGCCAATAATACACTGAGTAACATAAAAATCATAGAAACTGCTTGACTGTGAAGGGACCTCAAAGTTCATTGAGTTCCAAAACACATCTTCTACTAAACCAGATTGCTCAAGGTCCCACTCAATCCAGCCTTGAACATTTCCAAGGATGGGACATCCAGAATTTCTCTGGGTGACCTGTTCCAGTGCCTCACTACCTGCTGAGCAAACACCTTCCTAACATCTAACCAAAATCTCTCCTCTTTTAGTTTAACACCATTCCATCTCTTCTCCTATCATTATCTGTCTGTCTAAAAAGTCACTCTCCCTATCTTTCAGTCTCCCTGAGGCCCTGGAAGGCCACAATGAAGTTTCCCCAGAGCTTTGCCTCTCTTCCTCTGAATGACCCCTGTTCTCTCAACCTGTCTCTGCAGAAAAGGAGCTCCAACACCACGAGCATTTTATGGCCCTTTTTTGGCCCTGCTCAAAAGCAGATCTTCCTGGTATAAACCTGCCCCATTCTTCTCTCTCCAGAGACAGCAATATATACCACAGTATTCAGGAGAAAGGGTGGGAGATCTCTGGATTTTTAAAACTTTTATTAATTTATATTTATGATACGTAAAGCACAGTCAAACAAATATACTTTATCCATGAAACCAAAGCAGAGAGAGGGGTTTGATAATTCCCTAGGTATTTGCAGAGATGCTGAATTTGTTTGCACTTATCCTCTAGAAAGTTCTTGCTCCTCCTGTCTGATCACTAGATAGGTAGGGTGTGTGCATGCTTGTATTTGACTTACTGATCAAAACTTCCATTTCTTATTTTTCCTTCATAGTACTCACTAGACCAAAGGTGTCCCTGGGGATCTCCAGGGTTATAGAACAGATTTTGAGATATTTCTGCTGAATGCATTCAGAATGTATTAACAACATATATATATATATATATATATATTGACTTCACATTTCAGTCAACATCAAAATTTTTTGACCCTTGAGGTAAATATTAATCTCAGCCTTGACTCAATCAATATTTACCACTTGGTTCAATATATCTTGATGATCATCTCAAGTTAATTCAATATATACTTGATATGCAAGAAAGTTTATTACACTGTTACATGGGGTTTATGTACTCTTCTTTCTATTTCAGTTTAGGATAACGTTTCTAAGTGGTATTTTGATAAATAATATTATCTACCTTTGGATAGTATTCTTGATCATAGTAAAATTAAAGGTTCATAGACCTTGTTTGCAAGATTGGGGAATGAACTACTCAGCACCAGCAAGTTTTGCTTAGTAAAAATTTAAAGAAAATGTCAAGGACAAAGTGCACAAATGTAATCTTTAGAAAACAAAAGAAAAGTATTTTTCAATACTAGAATTTCTTGTACTCACAAACAAATATGAAAAAGAGGAATTGTTGTATTCATGTTCCAGGCATCTAGTAATTCAAAAAAGGAAGAGACTGTTCCACAGGTGGAAAAACCTGTATAACATACTCTCAGAAAAAGAAAAATAAAAGAGATGGAAAAATGCAAGCCAATTTTTAACACTTCTCAAACAGCAGTTCAGAAAAACCTCTTTCACCACCTGCACATGGCAGCTGTTAAGGACAAAACCCCTATTACTGAATCTGAACACATTATTAGCCTCTGAAAAGAACCTGAGGTGTTCTATGGACTGAAGAACCTTACGTTTAACAAAGCTGCATTTTCATGTCTGCTGCATTTAACTGGTGAAGTCAGAGAAGCAAATTTGGATTTGGTAAAAACAGGCTATCCCAAATTCAGTATTTTGCTTAGTTTAGGGGCTAAAGGCTAATAACAGGTGCCAAGCCCAAGCAGGTATCCTAACCACAAACTGAACAGTCTCCCTGCCCAAACTGTTCTGTGTAAAGTGCCTACACAGATAAATCATCCAAATAAACTGACTACACAGAGCAGGAGTGAAAACATGGTATTTACTGGACCTAGGGCAAGGTTTTTTCACAACTGAGTGCAAAGGCAGCCACCCTCTCTCCTCACCCTGGCTGCATCCTGCAGGTCTGGTGGGAGCCCTGCAAGGCTCTCCACACCCCCTCCTCCACAGACTCCCTCCTGCTTGGAAGAAAAATGAAAGTACAACACAGATAACCACCTTAATGAGAAGCACAGACCATGTTTGCCCCACTGACCAAGACTGGCCAAACCTTTATGCTATTTATTTTGTTAGAGAACCCACAGAACAAAAGAAAACCCAGATTTCTCAGTGTGTTGTCGAAAGCTAGACTTAGATAGATTTTGTTTCCTGAAAAAGTAAAATGTACACATTCATTTCTACAGTGAAGGTATTATATGTTGAAAAATCAGCTGGCAGATAATTTTGAAAAAGTTGTCAGTGTTTCTGAACTCAGATTGGGATACCCATTTAATGTATCTCATGGAACATAATAGCAGGACAAGAATTACATCTTTTACTAAGAAAAACCTCTCTTTACGTCAGGTTTCATTCAAAAAAGCAAAAATCACTCAGTTTTTTGGACTGAATTATTTTCTTACACATCAAGAGGTAATCCACAGGCCAAAGTCATGAAGCACCTACCTGGATATCCTTCACCTATTGTACAAAACAATAGAAAGCTTCCAAGAAACAAGAGAAATTATAACATCTATCTCCAAACACATCTGCAATCAGAGGACAGAGATAAAATTCAACATTTTCAGACCACAGTACTTGAAGATTTTGTAGCTCTGACCACACAGCTAATGAGTACTTTAGACACACAATTCACAGGCATAGTGATGTTGAAAATAGCAAGCCTGATGCTATTTACTGCCTCAGTATTGATTTCCACAGAAGCAGCAGAACCTCTCAAGGAGAAGATGAGCACACAGTGCATTCCAAATGCTGGATGTATGAAAACATGGGCAAAAATATCCCTAGATTACCTATAAATATAGGCATCTGAAATTGAGGATGTGCACAAATGTGCTGTTTACTACTGAAACTAGATAAAGCTCCTCTTAGCACAAGGAAAACACTCTGAAGAGCAATTGGGATTCTGGTAAACCATATGGATCACAACTTTTTGATCTATTTCCTTTCTCTCCCATCTTTAACTCGACTTTGCCACCTTACTTTTGTGGCTGTTAACAACAGTTGAAAAGACATTTCATAATTACAGCACTGAAATGGCTACAGCTCCCAATGAAGCAGCAGAAAAAATGTAGGCTGGAACAAATGAAATATAGACATAAACAAAGTCAATATAAGACAAATCTTTGTTGCATAGGAAACAAGTAAGATATACTTTGGGATAAAGGAAAAATAGGGATAGAAAAAATCCACTAATGATATAAAATGTGAGAAATTGTATTTTATAATGAAGTAGATCTCTCAAGTCTTTCTATAAGTAGCCCATAACTGCATTTGTATACAAGATAAGTCATGAGCCTACCTGTTCAGCCAAACCCGAGGAGGAGCTCTCAAAGCTGAATTAAACATTCTCCCTGACACAGGAGTTTTGTCCTTGGACTAAATCTTCAAGTCAAGGGCAAAGACATGAAAAAAAAAACAAAAAACCCCAAACAGGATTTTGGTGATTGGAATAATTTTTATCCACTCCAAAATAAAGAAAAATTAATTAGGCAAAAACAGTTTTAGTGTTTATCGCTATCATCAGGATTAGGTGGGGAGCAAGGGTGGCCCTAAATAATTACTAAGGCCCTTTCCCATTTTCTTTCTCTACATTCAAAATCAATATATAAATCTACAAAGCAAAGAAAAATTGAAAGGTGGACAATATTTGCCAGGGGACAGAGAAACACCCCAGGTACACCTCATTTCTTCCTATTCCCAACTCACTTTTCTACCATTGTTTTAAATCTTGGATTATACACTTCTGACAGGACCACATCAAACCACTGCAGCAGACCCCAAGGAGGCAGTGTATTTTCAAAAATATACTGAAAGTCTCTGTGCTCTACAAGAGGTCAGAGCTGCTGCCAGGGATGCTTCATCAATAATTGCTACCAGCAAAATCAGACAGACCAACCTCAGAGCTTCCAACATGCAGTGCAAGCTGTCTTACAAAAAGATAGCAATTCCACTTTCTTTAAGAAAAAAACAAAACCAAACAAAGAAAAACAAAACAACAAAACAAAACAAAAAAAAGAACAAAACCCAAACAAACAGAAAACCCTATAAAAGCCCCCAGTAAACTCCAAAACTAAAAATATCTGGATAAAGATCCATTTTTCAACCAAAAATTAGAAAGTGGTTCTTCCGCTTAAGTCCCTTGTTAACAAATCAATAAGGTCCTTTTATGTCACTGCCAATCATGATATGTCAGTCTGGATAACATATTGCACAAAAATGTTTAAATCACTGAAAGCTGCATCATTTTAGCCCTATGTTTTAAGATGATTTTGCCACTCATTTTAGACACTAGGTGATCCCTGAAGAGATGATACAGTAAAAAATAGGATAAGCAAAAATTGCAATTAGTGAAATGATCTATCTAGAATATTATTACAGAGTTATGAAGTCAAAATAAATCAAGATTTGGACCTATAAGAGCATGTCCTTGCAAAGGGTAATACTGTCAACAATATTTGATTTTAGGTCTAGAAGACAGGAAAAGTCTACTGGAAACTACTCTAAGAGCCACATATAACCATTTCTCAAAGCAATCCGTGCCTTCAGACCAGTGTTCATGGAAAATAAACAGGGTATTTCAGAAATACTACTTTCTGAATTTTGTCTCCCCCACAATTTCAGTGAAAAAAAATCAAAAGTAAAAAGCACACAGGGTTGCACATTTCAAACTCCAAGGAGCACCACATGGTAATACCAAGATAATACCACAACCCAAGATGCAGTGGATGAGGGAAGAGGCACACCAGCTAAGCTGGACTGATCATTAGCCAAAAAAAGGGCAGAGATTGCTTATGGATTTTAGGCTGAGCACAAGCTCCCAAATAAATCTGTTGTTGTTAATACTATCTTGTGGTTCAGTCAAACAAATAGATAAAATTCAGGACTTACAATGTTTAGTCATTTTCCTTCTCTGGATTTAAGCCTGAAATTCAGTGCACAGCTAATCAGACAGAAAGATAATTTTATCTGAAGAGAACAATTCATCAATTACACTGATAAACCATTTAGTTAATAATTACTAATCAATAACAATATTCTCAACTGCAACAAGATTGCATTCAAAAAGAAGTACCAGACTAGAACTAAGGAGTTTAGAGATATCATCCTTGAAAAACAGAAAGTCACAAGACAATAAGAAGGCTGTAGAAACTCAGCCATCTCAGGATTTATGTGATGTTGACCCACTCCATAAGTTTTTTGAGTTTGGAGTAGTTGGCTTCACTAAAAGCCCAGAAGGCCTTCAAAACTCAAAGAGGTTTGCTATCTTAGCAAACACCTGAACTGGATATAACATTTTCTCCAAATAACACTTGTTCTGTATTACACAGGATGCACAAGCAGCTCCAGCTTCTGGTGGCATGGACAAAAAAAATAAAAAAAAGGTGAAACAAAATATGTGAGAGGCAGAGGAAGGGCATGCCCAGTCAAAGATAGATTATCACAGTTTCTGCCAAATCACTTCCAGGAAATGAACATGGTTATTCAAATAAGGTGGTTGGATCAGCATGTTTCTTGCTTTTGTTAGGAACTTAAAAGAGAAGCTTTCATTGTTAAAAGCATATTTTGTAACCACGTGAAGTCTGGGTAATTTTGCTCCTTTATGTAAAAGAAGAGCACAAGCCACAGAGGAAATGAAAGAAAATCAAAGAGAAGAGGTGAGAAAAGGGAACAGTGCTACTGTGAAATTGGTGTATTTGTTTAAGTATGAACTTCCTGTGAAAATAGTGAAGGAAAGGCTGCCCTGACACAAAGGATGGGTTGCAGCTGGATTACAATGGAAAATGGCTGGGAAAAGGTAGCTATAACTATCCTAGATTAGTGTTCTACATTTTCCAAGGTAGCCTTAATGGAAGTTACTGCACTTAGAGCCTTCTTTCACTGAATGCATCTCATGAAAATGCATTTCACAGTGACTCTCATTTGATGAGCATTTTACTGGGGACTTAACAATAAAATGAAGATCAGACACGTCACAGCTAGACCTCATCATCTTTAACTCATAAGACAATTAGAAAATGTTTTTAAATTGATAAAACATATAGATTTAGAAGAGCTACAGATTTTGATATACTCTATTGAATTCCAGAATGGCACAATTGAAGATTTTGCTGACTTTTCCATTTTTTGCAGAAAACAAGAAGATATTGAATGATTCAATGTCTTCAAATTTACTTTATTGCTCCTAAATTAAGCTTACATCTGCAACAAGAAACAAAAAGCACAGAGATACCACAAAAGAAAACTTGCTGCCACAATGAGAAACTTTCCTTGGACAACCAGAAGTTCTCTGTGAATAAATAGGTGATACAGAAAGAAGGGAGGGATTGGCAAGTTATGTGTCTCTTGGAGAACATTCAAGTATGGCAATGAAACAGGTGAATCCCAGAACTGAGGATACCCAGACTGAAGTTACCAAAGGCTCAAAAATCTGGTGTAGTTTACATATCTGCTGAGCAACAACCAGAGTCCAGTATGACCTTTGAGGATGAAACTTCCAGTTAAAATTTCCCATTGTAATAGAAAGTACTGAGAAGAAATTGATAATTTTCGTGATGGGATCATGGGACAACCAGAAGTGGACACTTACATTTTTTATTTTCAAATAAACTCAAAACTCAAGCTAAAATCCTTATATTTCCAAGTCTATGGCACAAGAAATTGAAATAAAATAATTTTAAGAGAACTGTGTCATCATCATGAGTCTTCAGGGCTCACTCCTTATCTCAGGCTTACTTCCATTAAGCAGCCCCTGCTGCAGAAGCTATTTAACTTTACAGCGAAAATAATTTCAACCAGTCTTTTCACAAATATTACCAAAAGTTTAGCAGCAAAGAAACTCTCACTGCATTCCACATGCTACTCCAGATCATCAGAAGTTCAAATTGTCTTCTGGGGCAGTTGGCAACAACTGAAGGAAATGGAAAAAATAGATGGGACATATACATTGATTTCTGACCATTGTCATCACAGTTTCCCCACTGTTTTGAGAAGGACTGGTAGAGTTCTCTGTGCTGCTCTAGACCAGAAAAAATATCTGTGTAACCACTTGACAACCAAAGGAGATCTAAGTAGAAATAAGCCTTCACACTGAAATGTAGTCATCTGTCTGACATGTTCATAATTCCACTTGTAATGACTTTTTGGGCTGAAAAAAAATCTATCTCCCTTCAAGCCAGAGCACAAGTGTTATTTTACATCATGTCACCTGGCATGCTGTTCCTAGTCTTCACAGTGCAAAGAGGCTTCTGTCTTTGAATTTTAAATAGTTACTGGGTTTAGTGTTCAGTACCTCAGAAATACTCTGTTTGAAACTGGAAAGTGGAAATGTAAGATATTATCAGTTCTGTCCTAAGGTGATTCTGTGGGTCCTTTTGTACTTTAGGTGGCCCTCTTTGGAGGAATGTCAACAAAGCTGCAAGTTTGAAACCTTGGGACTTAAACCTTGACTCTGGGCTCACTGAGAGAAGCTCATATATTCAGTGCCACTCACTTGTTTGTCCCAGGTTAGGAAAAAAGATCATACCAGCACCCTGCCAATAGTTATCTATTATATTTGGAAATTCAATAGTATTATATGAACACAAGTCTGTTCAGAGGGAAAGCTTGCATACCAGAAATGAAGATGCTTGTTCTCTTAGGAGTAGGGAAATATTTAATTTCCCTTACCATTTTTTCATATTCCTCCTTTTGATTTTCTTTAAATAAGCTCCCTTTAGGTTCAAAAGGCTGAAGGGAAGAGAGTTTCTCCCTCCCCTTCTTTGCAGTATGAATAAGAATTGCTCTCCAGGCAGATTTTTTCCAAATGCCCACAATTTTGCTCTTTACTTACATAAAAGGCCTTCAAAAGACAACAGTGTAGGATGTTTGTCATAGATTTGAGATTTTTCTGACACTCTTACACTGCTCCAGTTAGGAGAGGTTTTTTGTCAGAACCTCAGCTGCTATTTTCATCCAGCCATAGATGTCAAGATAAGCAGAGCACACTTTGGTACTCGATACTGGAGTTGTGCACATCATCAAGGATGTAAGAGGGGTCATCTCATCCTCACTTTGTTGTTAACAGAGACTATCACAGCACCCACTGAATTTCTCTTTATGCATATTTTTAAATTCCAGGCCATGATCTTGTTTCACTCCTTAACTTAATGTCACACCCTCTGCTTCTAAATTTATTCTTAGGCTGAGGTTGTTCAAAAGGCACTTTCAGTGATATGGAATGGAAGCTAAATAGGTGTTGCTGTGTAAAATGATATATTCCCTGAAACTGTTTCCATTGGGTATTATAAAGGCTCAGCAAGCAAACTCTCAGGAGGCATAACTAGGTAATGCATCAACAAAGACAGAGAAAAAACAAGAGGCAGCTGGGCTATTATTAAGAAATGAAGCAGAAGTAGTTGAAAATATAGGGTGCAAGCTGGAGGAAAAAAGCAATTTGTTTATATAAAAAGAGCACCAGCATCTGCATCTATACTGGAAAGCAAGAACAGCCTAAAAAACAACAACAAAAAACCAACCAAAACAAAAACAAACCAGCAAATTCCTATTTCTCGTTGTATAACAGTCTTGTGTCTTTTAGCTGCAACCAAAGTGCACAGCAAAGTCCACGCCTAAAGGGCTCCTCAAAGCAAAAATTCCCACACTTAGTTCCACCTTCACTGAAACCAGAGTGACTTTTGGGGTGTGGGCATCTCTGGGAGGGGCAGTGTGAGCCCTGAGCTCTGCTATCTCCACGTGGGGGCACAGTTGTACTTGCATGAAGTCCTGTTGGGCTGCACGGGTCAATCTCCCTCCCTCAAGCCCTCTAAACAACACAAGCCCATCTTCTTAATCACCTCAGTACAGAATTGGGAAGTGTCTTTTTTTTTTTTTTTTTTTTTTTTTTTTTAATAATTTACAACCAGATTTTTATTCCCACCATCAACAAAATTCACTTTCCCTCTAAGGTTGTCCTTTAGCCATAGCACTAGGCAATACAGTGGGAAACCATGAATTGAGATACTAGCTGCTCCAATTTTTATTTTCAATGTATTAAAACCAAATTAGAAGTGATGCTTACCAAACTCTAATAGAGATTTCCTGTGGAGGCATACAATAAAGGCTTTGACATCAGCAGATATATAACCATTAAATATCACACTAATAATTTGTTTTAATAGTCACACAATGTAACATTCTTTTGACTGGAACTGTGGAAATGTGTTTGAAGTTCATCACTTTGTGTCATGTCTGGACACTTCAGTACTGAAAAATCAACCAAACAAATGAGAAAGAATCACAAACATGCAGATTCAGTACCTAATTCTATAAATAATTTCTCTGTCCTAGTGTATTGCACATCCAAGTAAAGCAAAAAATTTTAGAAAATACTTCAGAAAGCAACAAAAGAAGGAAAAAAAGACCTAAATAATTTACAGGATGTATCAGAGAGCAAAATTGCAATCAGTGTTTATATTGCAGTGGTTTTGGACTGAATTTGTTTTATTGTAATCAAAAACAGGGCTTGACCCTCAGCCTCCTAGTTATGGAACACCAATCCTGGCTAGGTTCCTTCAAACCAGAATTAGATCCCAAAATTCAACAATCCAACATTCTACATGTGTCCTTTGCTCACAGCACAGGCACCATCAAATGAAGCACTTGCTGCCTTGAACTTACTAAAGGCTCCCATGGTCACACACAATCAGCACAAGATGTTCACCTGGCAAGTGACCCAAGGCTGCAACAGAGCAAATGCCTCTTCTGACTGATTTTAACACACAGAAAGTGATCAGTTCATCCAGCTTAAACACAGAACCACATAGACATGTTTCAAAGAGTATCCAACTGTCTTTTAGTCCTACCTACAAGTCAGTTTTTTGCATCTCATCTTTCACTGCCTATGATTTTCTCCTTTCTGCATAGTTAGTGGGTTTACTTGTCTCAGGTTAAGAAAAAAGTTTTATAGTCATACTCAAAGCCCAGAAAACTATGTCTGTCTGTCTGTCTGTCTATCTAGCTATATATCTATATCTATATCTATCTATATCTATCTATATCTATCATCTATATCTATATCTATATCTACATCTATCTATTTCTATATCTGTCTATATCTACATCTATATCTATATCTATCTAATCTATATCAGTATATATCTATATATATAATCTATATATATAATCTATATCTATATCATCTATATCTATTTCTATATCTATGGCTTTGTAAATTCCTAGCAGGAAGAAATTACATTTTCAGCTCTTATTTTAACTATTTCATACAAGGAAAGATAAGAGAACAAGACCCATATTTTTCAGCAGACCACAAGACCCATGTTAAACTGCCTGGATTTAGCCTCCTCTCCTTACTTACCTGCATTGTTGTTTATCTCCAGACTTTCTTACAGTCATGGCTGTAGTCTTTTAAAATTACTGCCTTTAGTGGGCAGTGAGAGATGGGAGAGTAATTAGGGGCTCCATTAAGCCTTTAAATGCTTCAGGTACATGGAACATCCAGCCATGCCTCACAATATCCCAGATCAAGCCCCTGACCAAATTATTGCCTCAATGTTAAACTGCAGAATGGAGGCACAATTCCAGCCTCCAGGTTATACATCCCTGTTTATTAACCTGACATAAAAGTCACAGATTCAGTTGTTTTTCTTACTTGCAGTTTTGGGAAGTGGTGAGTTTTCATAGGGCACATGTGCTAAAAAATGGTGAGCCAATAAGTGTTGAATGCAACAGAAGGAAAAAAAAAAAAGGAGGGAGCTGGGAGGGACAGAGGGATAGATTCTTTTTTAAAAAGAATTACGCACCTATGAAAAGGACATACCTACTGACAAAAGAAAGATGATCCAATTTCTATTGGTCTAACCTTAACTCATGCAGAGTAATTTAAAATATTTCTTTCCAGTCAAGACAAGAGCTAACAGAGGAGGCATTACTGAAACAGAACCATATTAAAAACATTTTAAAGGAATTTTTCAAGAGGCTTATAAGGACTCCAACTACTTTGCTCTGAAATCATTAAGATCCTTGCAATAGAATTTTTTAGAAGGGACATTAGGAAAGAACCTCCCTTGAGAAAAAAAAAGGTCTTTCCACCAATTTATGACTCTCACAATTGTGCAAGTGGAAACAAAATTTTGTTGTCAGCACTTGCCCTGCCATAACTCAGATATTACATAGCAAGGATAGCAAGAAACTACAAAACACTGAGTAAATTAATTGTCACATTTTAAGAGCAACACACACTGTATGAGCACACATTGCATTTTTGAAACTGTTTAATTAAGTAGTGTTTATTCTCTGACTGGAAACTTGACTCATCCCATGACTCAAAAGAAGTCACCCAGTTTGGCCATAGGAAAGGCACTGCCCTGGATCAGCATGGAGCAGCACAAAAACCTCAGCACAAACCAAGGAAGAGATTGTAATTGGTTATATGTAAAATGTTAGGAAAAAAAAAATATAATTCCTCCCCTTCTTAAATTTAACCATTACCTTTATCAAGAGAGAAGTAAAGCATTTCAAAGAGATGTGTGATATTAAGTCTGTTGAGATCTAAAAATTTACTAAAATTTTAGAAATTCCATTAAGTACCATTACCATGATGCATTGTAACAATTGAACTTATTAGAAGTAGTGAAAAAACATGAAATGAACAAAATTTCCTTCAAACTATATCATCTTCTCCTCCCTTTGTCTTTTTTCTCCTGTGACTACAGCTCAATGTTCAGAGTGAGTGTAACTATTATAGCACTATATATAACCATGTCATTACACTGTAAAATCTTTTTAAAAATTATTTTCTCCCCTAAATAGATTGTAAGATATAATTTCATCCATCACTTTCTTAATCTAAGTGATGCCTTGGTATGCAAAGAAAGCAATTAAGTAGAATGAGAGATGCATATTCAGTACTCAATTGTCTTTTTTATAAGGAAAATACTTTTATTTTGTACAAAGGATAGTAACTTACACCTAAACTTGGTAAACTTCTGCATTCTTTTGTATGTATGTATGTATGTATTCTCTATGTAGAAAGGAGCCTGTAATTGCCTGTGTCTGACTCACCCTAATATATTTTTTCTTGATTGAAACATAAGGGGGAAAAAAAAAATCTAACCTTTAAATTGAAAACTTTTGAAGCCCAAAACACACTGGAATACACTCTTTTGAAGGCATTTAAATAGACTGAACACTTAGCTCAGCTTTTTTTATATTCCATTTTTTTTTCCTCTTTCTGGGCTTGTCGACACAAGGAGGGATAATGGGGAGGTGTATCATTCCCAGTGAGCTGCAGCTCAGTAACTGCTGCATATTTAATGCTGCACTGCAGTCATGGCCACACAGCCAGCTGGCTCACATCTACAGTGCAAATAACTGCTTTCATATCTGGGGGCATTTTCTTGATATTAAGCATTACATGACCGTGCTCCATGTTTCTTCCCCTTCCCCACCACCAGCCCATCAGCATTGCAGAATTTCACCTGCTGTACAAAAAGCAACAAACAAAGCCCATTTTCCAGCCCCCTGATCCCATCCTGCCAGGCAATAATCCGTGTCCCCCTCCCATTCTGGCAGCACCCCCACCCAGACCAGCCACCCAAGTGGAACTGGTGCAGCATTTGTGGTTACCAGCAAAGGGCATCTGGAGCTGTATTTGGGGCTTAGCCAGGGCCCAGGGCAGCTGCAGAATGCCAGCCTGCCAAAGCCAAGCTAGAGCCTGGTCACAGAGCCCAACTGCAGCCACAAGGGGACACAGCACAGGCGTAGCTGGAAGGAGGTTCCATGGGATAATGTCTCCCCAAAATTCAGGGCCAGATGCAGATGGTCAGCTAAGCTGCTCTGATTGGCAACATTTAACAAAACACACAGACTACTCTTCTATCAGCCAGAGTAGTAGAAGTGAGGAAAGATCAGGGCACGTCAGCAAGGGGCATCTGTAACGAGATCATCACTATTGTCAATGGTGAGAATTTCTCACACAGGTGAGAAAATTTGGGTTTTCTTAATGAAACAAATGTGTTGAAAACCACTCTGTCAATGGGGGCCTTTCCAGATCAACCAGTGTGTTAGAAAATGTGTGAGTTCAGAGGACAGAGGGCAATTGTACAAAGATATGGTCATAGATATAATTTGTAGTCTCAGTGCAATTTGGGAGACACTTTCTGTGCAGACACCCCAATAGTGTCCTAGAGACTGGCATGACTTTCTTAATGAAAACACATCTCTCTTATCTACACCCAACATATTTGTAGGCTAATGACTCATAACTAGGATGGGATTTTGGGGTAAAAGTAGTCATGATTTCCAGTCATGCTCTCTATCTGCTGCTGTTCCTGCAGCTCTGGGAGGAACCTGTCCTAAATCTTCAGGGTAATTTTTTCATTGAGGTTTGTTTTGAAAGCATGGCAAAAGTACAGATACTATACTCATTATTCTGGGGGAAAGACACCTGCCAGATGCTATTCTGAATAATGACTTTTATTGGAAGCTAGATATGCAACAGAATTGTTTAACCACCATCAGAGCAATCACATTTGGCTGAAGGAAACAAAGCTGATGCTTTTCAGATCTAGGTTAGTGCTTGCTAAGCAGTGTCTCCACATGGTATTTTCAGAGCATGTCCTGTGTTACATAACCTGTGGAAGCATGAGAAAGCAGCTCTCTGGTGGCTGGGAGGCACAGGTTCAGCCAGCTTCCCAGAGCCAGCAGTCAGCCTTCTCTAAAGATGACACTTACAAGGGACATGTCTAGATCTTGCTATATTCTTGCTCTTCTTGCTAGATAATGACTTGTCTTTTAAATTAAAGAATCCCCTTTCCAGTGGTATGAGGTTTTTTTTTTTCCTAGTACCTTGTAAATTTTATTATGCATATTTCATGGGTAGCCTATGCAACACAACATGAATATTTCAAGGCTTTTTTATCCCCTGAATGCTAGGGAAAGTTCTCTTCTATTTGAGTAGGAAAATTTTCTTATTAATCCTTTTTAAAAGCTTTTTCTACTGAAAAGGAGGAAAACTAAATGCAAGTTAACATACAGGATTAGCAACTACTGGACAGAAATCCCACTATGAGAATACTATGATCTAAGCTAGGTGAGATGGATCCCACCTGTGCTATCTCATTCCAGAATTCCTGAGGCTCCACTGCCCCTGAGTGTCTACAGGCACTTTGCAGGTCTGAGAAAATATCAAATTACTCTTACAAGCAATGGTGTGTGTTTGCTTTGGGCTGTGAGAGAAACAGGACCAATTATCAGGCCACCTGGCAGTCATATCTGCACT
The DNA here is from genome assembly GCA_034336665.1 of Luscinia megarhynchos. Classification (NCBI taxonomy): domain Eukaryota; kingdom Metazoa; phylum Chordata; class Aves; order Passeriformes; family Muscicapidae; genus Luscinia; species Luscinia megarhynchos. The sequence continues at coordinate 11,032,110 of JAPFBE010000013.1, read as the reverse complement.
GGTGTAAGCAGCCCTTTTAGCAGAAAAAATGAGAACAGGAGCAGAGAAAGTTCTCTAGGCAGGCAGAGTAGAGCGGGCTCAGCACTGAATATATTATGTCATTCACCAGGACAGTGACATTTGAAGTAAGTGGAAGGGCAAAGCTCCCCACTGAGGGATGGGTGACAAGGCATCTATGCTTGGCACAGTTTGGATTTAGTAAATTGCTTTCCCTATCTTTCCATTTCATACCCCCTGAAGTCATGCACAAAGTTCACTGTGAAAGAAATGGAGTTTTGAAATGATTGCTGACAATGTCTTCATACCAATATGTATTTTCAAGGAATTATTCCACAAAAAAAATTTTTCCTCCTTAGAGTTCATTGCCTAAGAGCAGCACTAGGTTTTGTTTAAGGGCAAAAACTGAAATGTCTTTGTACAGCTGTAATGATCCAATCTACATGTCACTAAATGCTCCAGGGAATACCTTGCATGTGGCTTCTCCAGTGCTCTGAAATGCACTTCATAACATGCTATGATATTTGTGGAGCCAAAAATGGGCTTTTAGAACCCTGTTTCTTTTCAGCCCTCTCAGACTCCTCAGCTGAGGCTTTTGTTGCAAGAATTGCTTCTCCTGCTCTGAGAGATAACCCAGGCCATCTGCAGCCAACCCACTGCCCTTCCATGAACTACAGTCCAGGATTGGTGCCACAGGACCAAATATCTCTCAAAGGGAGCTGTTCTTACTGCTGGAAACAAACACAAAACATGCTGTTTTCCTGAAATGGAGTCTCTGTAAATATGCAGGGGAGGGCTGCTCCTTGGCAATCCTTGCAAGCTGCATTCTCAGATTCTTGCTGTTCTTCTGAGGCCAATGGTTAATCTGAGTGCAACAGCCAGTGAGGGGCCACAAACATGGATAGGCACCTGCTCACGTTCATGTAACAAATGTTTTCTGCTGCAGGGGTTCCTGAGCACCTATCCCACTGCAAACAGGCCAGCCTAAGGAAATTCAGAGCCTCCAACAACGTGATTTTGCTGCCCTTTTATCCAAGACTAGCTGAAAATAGACTGGCCATGGTTGAACTTGCACACAAAGATAGGTAAGAAAGAAAACACAGACTGTCCTAGTGGGGAGACAGACCAGTGGGAAGTAACAGCATACAGATGCAAAAATACTATCTAGAATAGGCCAATTTTGCTCATTATTAACTCCATACTGCCTAATTTAGTACACTTTGAAACAGAAGTATGAAACAAACAGTATTCTGTCAGGTATATATTACAGAAATTGTATTTTACACTGAAGCTTAGCTCACTAAGCTCATTTGAGAAATTTTTTTCAGAACCATCTTCCTTTCCATCTCTTTTAGATAATTCCACTCTTTCACTGAAGAAATGAAAACATACCAACAAACTATGCAAGAAAGTCCTGACAACATCCTATTAACTTTACAGAAACAGACTGACTATCTGTGAAAATGAATAAAATCTTCCCTTCTGAAGGGAACAAAGCTCCTTGTCTATTTGTTCAATAGTAACTGCATGTTAAAATTCCAAAGTTACTCTACTTCTCAAAAGCATTCTTTGCACCTTCCTCCCCCTCACCTTCCTCTGCTTATGTAGCCAGTAGTCCTGTCATCTCCACACAAGCTTATCACTAAATCCCAGTGTTCCAGTGGATTAAACCAAAAACATGAATTCCTTCTGTGTGTTTAAATGCTAGAAATAAAGCTTTGGCTTTTCAGCTGGCATAAATCAGGCTGATTCCACTGAAGTCCAGAGAACTGAGGGAATAGCCCAGTGTACCAAACCCAGCTGACAGAAGTTACCCACGTACCTGCTTCAGTGTGCACCCACATAGACACAGGACAACACAGAGAGAATAAGAAATATGTATTTGATTCAGTAGGCTTTGACCTGCAGTGCTTTAATTTGCATGTTCTTAATTCTAACATACACTTGCTAAGTTTAATTAAGAAAAAGGTGAACAAAGTAAACAGAGTAGCAAAACTGACCATAAACTGGTGCAGAAAGAACCTGTTCACCCTCTTCTGCTATTTGCAAAGCCAAGGTCTAAGCATGCCTCAGATGATACTCCCATGACTTTTACTCTGAGTGACCACAGATTTCCATCCTCAGGATGAAATGTGATGGCCACATCTCTGTATTTCTGTTTCATGATGTCTGCAGACCCAGCAAAATACTAATAAAAGCATCTGGAAAGTTTATGCTTTTTTTGTTAAGTTTGTGACATCTATAAATATTTTGTACTTTAATGAAATTATAGAAATCTTGAAACCCCAGATCTTATGCTCTGTGGAGGATTGCACTATTTGGGCTGTAAGGTTTGTGTTTGGAATATCTCATGCCAAAACCAGTGGCTAGGGACAAAGCAGAATCTTAGGATTTATCCAGGCCTCAGAAAGAGTCACAGTCCATGATTCACATTCCCAAAGACACATTCAGCAATGGAGAAGCCTTAAACCAGCTGCTTCAGTGTTTTACTTTCCTTCCTGATTAAAAGATTATCTAATGTTTAACTTCTAGGTTCCTAACTGAAAATGAAGTCTATTACTTCCTTCTTGGCATATCTGTCATGAAGACAGGGAACAGATCATTCCTTTCCTCTGTGCATTCTTCAAGATTAGTGTCTCGTTTCTCATCAGAATTCTAGTATTGAAACAAAAAAAATTTTACCTGCAAATGAAGGTATATGGATTTCCTAATTTCCTTGTTTCCCCCTCAGATTCTCTTCAATGAGAGGATCTGGAAGAGTAGTGGCCAAGACTGAACACAGTGATTCAGTTGTGCTTCTTCCTGTTCAGGAAGATGAACCTGTTGGTACACCCCTGGTATATATTTTGCTGGTTTTCATTTCAGTATAATTGCATTTACTTCTGGTTTTAGTGTCAACAATTTGCAGGTCATATACAATTTACCTGGTTGCTCCCATACCTGCCTTAGTATGGCTGATTATTCCTACTTAAACTTTGGATACTGCAGTTGTCCCTACTGACATTCATCCCATCCCCACTCAGCTGCAAGATAATTTCTACCATTTTTGAAATAATTCTAAGTACCCAAATTGTCATTCACCACTCTGGCAATTCCTCCCTACCTGGAGCTGAAACTCCAACTGCAGAAACTTTGAAAGATCTTTTCATCTTGATATTGTTATGAACTGTGGCTTCCCAGGTAGTTTGTTTGCCTTTTACTTTTTTTTTATCTGGGTCCCTCTTCTTTAATGTGTAATGTGTTACAGTTTAGTAGCACACATATTGCTACTAAAACCTTCATTGAAAGTCAGCATACTTAACATCTACTATTACTCTATTACAGAAATTTATTTAGAATGAAAAACTGTTTACTGTCTTGTTTTGCTGCTCTCTTCTAAGTGCCTGCAAAAATTCATTTAAACCATTAAGTTTCAGGTAAAATAGTTTTTCAACTCTTTGTATTTGCTTCCATGGCAATTAAATTCAGGAAGAAACTTTATCCAGCAAAGATGACATTCAACAGTGGGATCTTCCAAATTCTTCTTCTATTAATAACATCGGTACAAGGTCCTTCAAGTACCAATTTCTATAGATGTTAAGGTTAGCTCTTATCACATATGGCTGTAAAAGCTGAAACTATATCAGCTAAGCAGGAAAGAGCAGTGAGAGCCAAACTTAGCCATGTTGTGGAAAGACATCTTGCAGAGAAGAGGCTGTGTAGTATTTCTTATTCTTACCTTCCAGAACTATAATACTAAGGAACAGAATTATCCTTGGACTTGTGGGTGGTTTTCTGCTACTTCTGCTTTTCTCTGTGCCTTCTGGCAAGTCATTTAACCTTTTTCTGTTGCAGATTTTTTGCCTATGTGATGGACATAATGATGCTCACCATCCTTTTTAAAATGTGCTTTAACAGCATCAAAGACAAAAAACATTTCTCTAAGTGCTAAGGTGTTATTTATGATTCACTTTCCCTCTGCAAAGGAAAGTGAAATTTAGAAAATGGTGTGGTTAAAAAACCCCAAGCATGTGGCATCCAGCATAATAAAGATAATATGTATGAAAAAACCCTCAGAAGTTTCATTGTTCTGCTCTTAGAAGTAAATGAAGATGCAACATATGTTTTTAACTCCTCCTTCATTTCACCAGCTGTCCCATGCAACCTTTAACTCCTCAAAGAAGAAATAAGCATACAAAACCTTTAACTCCTTAAGAAGAAATAAGCACATAAAAAGTGCATTATTAAAATCCTGTAAAATTTTGCTCTACCATACCCACTCCACAAACATTAATATGAAAAGAGGATTTATGGAGTTCAGTGCCACTTTTTTTGTAAGACTTTTTTTTTTCCATAAACTAAGGTGTCAATTTTGTCTCGACCTTGATGACACAAGGTAAGCTGTGATCTTAAAAAAAACCATCTATCAGTGCAAAAATCTACAGAGATTCTGTGGAAGACAGCAGAACAGGTTAAACAATTTGAGCCCAAATAATTAAACTTTTCTCAAGAAATTGCATAAAGAAAATAAATAAATAAATATTTGTATGTATAATATGAAGTCAGTTACATATACTTTATGACTACTTGCAGAAGAATGTACAAAAAAAAATTAAAAAAAAAAAGAAAAGAGAGAGGGGAAAAAGAAAAAGAGAAAAAACAAGAAATGTTTACTGGGGAGCCTTGACCAGACCTGTCATTCAATTGAACTTGAAATATTTGATTAAATTTTATTTACACCTGTACCACACCCTTGACCACACCATTTTGTCCAACCACATTGTCACATTTCTTGAAAATGTGAAGTAGTTAGTGAAACAGAAAAGTAGAGTTTGAAATCTGAAGTGGAGGTTTTCCCTTGTGAACTTTAGAAGTACCCAACACATGCTGGGGGGTGGTATTCCTCTAAGGAACTTGTCAAAGCTGTATAATGTGGTAACATTTGTAAATCCCATTTGCTAGAGTGTCACCAAGTTCAAACCAGCAATGGAAGTGGTCTTCACACACATTTCCATATGCTTGGATTTCTAAAGTACTTCACAAGGAGTGTCTCCTGCTCACATATGGCCTGTAGAAGGCATTTAGAATTTCGGAGTGCTAACTTGTGGGATGGGAAGCAGTTCTGTACAGGAGAGGTGGTTTCCATCTGTAAATGCAAAAAACTAGGATTGTGTCCTCATCAGAGCCTTAGCATTTACTTTTTTCTTTCTTAATTCTCCTTATTGTGAATTTCATATACTGTGAGTTACACGTTTCAGATCTGCTTTTAGCTTTGCTGTAATAGTCAGCAAATGGAAGTCCATTCCTTATGTTTTGTTCTTTTATTCTTTCCTCTTTTATTTTCTTAAACTCTCCATTATTCCCCTTCAATATGACCTGATTATATCTCCTTTAAAACATGCTCACTTCTGCTCTCCCTTTCACTCACCACACCCACATCTGGTGTTTTCATCAACTTATCCACCAATTTTGAAAATAGGACACTGTGATGGCTGGTTACACCCTTCTACATTTCTTGTTTAACACAAATGTTTGTCTCAAGATTTGTCTTGCAACTCTGTTTTTTGCTGACAATACAAAATATTGGCAATAAACTTTGGGTTCAGGACCATCCTCTTGATATTTCTCACAATATTGTTGTAGAGTCTGGACTATGTCAGCCAAATTACCTTACAAATTCATTGCTGGCTGAATAGATCCCAGTTGAAATGTTTCTTGTTTCAGTGTGGATTCTAAGAGTTTTAGACATGTCCTTCATACTTTTCATCAAATGTTACTTGAAGAAGAATCTTGCATTTGAATGTGCGTAGTCTCCATAATTATCCACCACTTCTAATGAGGCAGGATCCTCGATTGTTGGCAGTCTGGGATGTCATCTAGGCTTCACCAACACACTCTGCAGCAGCTTTAGATATTTTCATCATGACATGATATTAGAAGACATTTGAATTTGCTGTTTTATGCATAGAGATCTGTAGCTGAGTATATTTTGTGATCGTGCCCCTGTACTTGGCATAGAACTTTGGTGCACTTCAAATTCTGTGTTTAGTTTTGGGCCCCTCCCTAAAAGGATGACATTGAGGTGCTGGAGTGAGTCCAGATAAGGGCAACAGAGCTGGGGAAGGGTCTGGAAAATAAGTCTGATGAGGAGCAGCTGAGGGTATTTAGCCTGGAGATAAGGAGGCTTGGGGAGAGTACACTCTGTACAACTGGCTGAAAGGAGGTTTAAGCCAGGTGGAGGATGGTAAGTAGTTATCAATTACTAGGTAGTGATTGATAGGATAATAAAAAACAGCCTCACTTTGCACCAGCAGAGATTTAGATTGGATGTTCAAAGAAATTCTTAATGGAAATGGTTCTCAAGCTTTGGAACAGGCTGCCCAGGGAGCCACCACCCCTGCAGGGATTTAAAAGTCGTGTAGATGTAGCACTTGGGGACATGGTTTAGTGGTGGGCTTGGCAGTGCTGGCTTAATGGATGGAATCAATGGCCTTAAAGAACTTTTCCAAACTAAACAATTCCATGATAATTTAAAGCATCGGGATAATAAAATCATTTTGGCAGATTATTCCTGCCAGGTGTTTTTGATATGTGTTTGAAATTTCTGAAGGCATAATCTCCACATTTCAAGTTGGTAGTTAGCCTCAATCAAAGATTTCCATAGCAAGGCAAATCAGAGCTCAAGAAGCAAATATAGAACAACCACACTAACAACCAAGCAATCAAACTACTCAGCTCCTCATCTGTTATGAAGCAAGTTTGTAGAGCTCTTGCAAAAACTCTAAGCTTGCTATTCCAAGACAGTTTTTCAGATCAATCCTGTTTCCCTCTTTGAGCAAACTCTACAGCCAAAGGTATATAAAAAAGAAGAAGCCAATAAACTGTCCCAGGGCAAGCCAACTCTATCATGGTATTTCCTATTATAAACAAACCCTTGGAATCACAAATCAAAACTTGGTACCTATATTGTTCTTTCTCTCCCCAAGTTAACCTTGTTCTTATCCTCCAAACTCATTTTATACAATTATCTTTGAGGGGTAGTTTCCTTTGTATAAACAAACCATCATTGCAGTGATTGATAATATAAATAAGCTGCAAATACACATCCCATCTAGGCAGGTTCTGATGTCCATTTGCTTGTAGCTTTGTGTTAGGGATATTGCTGCTGAAACTTACCAACTAATTATTATTTAATTAAAACTAAATTAAAATACCACTCCCCTGCGCAGAGGGATGATGCCTGCTACACCCAAGGGAAGTAAAGAGTCCCTGTCAAACTTGCTCCTCATTTTGGACTTGCATCTCTGTTTTGCACAGAAGCCTGTTATGAGAGCTGAGCTAAGATGAATCCATCTTTTAACAGGACTGTCAGACAATGTATTTCCATAGTCATTCTATACTAATATTTTTTCAGAAAAGCTGATTCAGTTCTTTTCCTGGTCTTATTGAAGCATCCTGCTTCCTTTTGAGATAGGCATAAAAAAAACCCCTAACAGCATCTTACTGTGCTATGTTCTTGTTCTTCCTCACAAGCTTGAAGAGGAATCATTATATAATGTTTTTACAGGTAACCAATGACCATATTTGTGATTTCTCAGCTAGGCCAGAAATTATTCCCCACCCACCCCAAGTTATCCAGTCCAGCAGAACTGTCCAGCTCAGCCTCTACAGCTATGCATTGGATTAATGTGCAGAGGTATAATTCATTGCTCTTTTAGCTACAAGTTTTCATTTTTCTTCTCCTGTGTACTCCTGCAGGATACTTTGATTCTTCCAATTACTTCTTTAGGAGGAAGGTTTCCATGTCATCTGACATCATAGACTAAGAACACCGAATGTCAATTATTGAGATCCATTCCCTAACCCTTTCCCTATTATTTTCATCTGAAAAACTCAGACTTCTTACTAAGGGCCAACAAGCCCCAAGTAACAACACTAGAGTGTATCCAAATTTATCAAAGGAGGATTCAACTCATCCTGAGATAAAAGCAGTTCACCCAGTTATTAAGATTTCTCTCATCATTTGTTCCTTTTTTGATTCCTTCTGTTGTACTTCCATCTGACAGTCCCATAAAAAAAGTAAATTTTTTTACTAGTTTTCTAAAATACCTCTAAGTCTTTATTTAATGGAATAAATAAATCTTGAACAGAAGAGCAAGCTATTTAAAACTGGGTGTGCCTGGTTTTAAATTGATAGTGTGCCACTATCAATTTTCTATGCTATCCTGAACTTTCACTTAAAGGAAGAATGTGAAAAAAAATCTAAATAAAATAGGAGAATATTTTCCTTCTGCTCTTTCCCCCTGTAGAAGACTCAAAGATTAGCATACCATGCAACAGAACACATGGCACTTCTGCAGATCTTAACAAAAGCATGTATAGTGAAAACAACTACTTTATGCAGAGAATCTTTTAGAGACAAAATGCTCTTCAGACAAGGCCTCTGAACAGTCTGTTGGCAAGTGCTTCTTGATAAAGAACTCCCACATGCAATTGTGCCCACCATTCCCTGAGGAAGATAATGCTTCCTTAGCATCTCATTGATGAGGCAAAACTCAGCATCAAAAGTAACTTTTCCAGACTGCAAGAGAGTCCTACAGAATAGGTGCATGAGCTCAAATAGAGCTGGTGGGTCCACAAGATGGGGGACTGGTCTGAGCCATTAAGGCTTACTCAAGACCCTGTTATAGAGGAAATAGTCAGAAAATTGAGAATGCAGCCAGATTCAGAAATAATAGCAATGAAACAAACAAAAAGTCCAATTTTACTCACTTTGCAGTAATTTAAAGAGAACTGCTTGAAGAAGATTCCTTGATAAGGTACCATGCTTTGGGAACTATTAAGTAAAGTTCTGAAGGCTGTTCTTTTGAATATCTAAAGCTTGTAGGAAAAGAAAAGCACCCCCAAAAATCCAGTTATTATAAAATAAACTCCCAGAAAAACAGACTGTATATCTCCACCTGTTTTGGTATGTCATTCTTCAAATTATTCAGCCAGTTGCCACAAATACATCTTCATGTGGGCTAGGAAATATGCTTCCACAAAGACTTCCAGAAGACCAAAGTCTTTTTCCACCACATCAATAGTCATGTAAAAAAGTGTGCTAAAAAAGAAAAGAAACTCCTAGTACTTTCACAGATTTCTTTACTGGTTTGGTGCATATTTGTTCATGGTAGCTTTTGACAAGAAACAGGACACAGGTCACTGGATATTTTTTCAACTCTGATCCAAATAATATGACTTTATCTAATTCCTTTCCCACGCAATGAACTTCTCACACAAAAATTTTCAGAGGAGAAAACTCCAGCCTATTGAAACTAGAAATGGTAACCCACCACCAAACCAAGAAGCAATGATGACAATAAGTACAGTCTGACCTCATCCTGGCAGCACTGTTGGTTGATCAAAGCAACTTAGACATGAAAAATTAACACATGAGATTTGCCAGTAATTTCAACTCCACCTTCGTCAGTGGCGAGTGAGTCAATGTCCAGCAAATCCCTTTCCATACTGGTAGGACTGGAATAACCTTTAAGTGACTGATAGGCTGTTTCTGAAAGGACAGATGATTTTGATCCCTCAAGCACTTCAGAGGCACTGTGTTAGTCCAGCATCTTGAAAAACATAAACTTATAAACAAATGCAAGGTCAGATCACAACATGCAGTATGCTAGACTGTTTGCATTTTTTTCCCCAGCACACTCATGCTATCCAGTAAATAAGCATTTGGAATGTAATAATTTAAGTGTAGGAAAGGGAAAAAAGGCACAAATAGTAACAATCACCAGGGCCATTAATCTCCTCAAAGCTACCTGCCAGATCTTGGCAGTAGAGGCAGCAGACTAGTTTTTTTGGAAAGGACATGAAATACAGTACTGTGGTTGATTACTTCTCCAGATATATTGGTTTGGCTCTACTTGTACAGACCTAAGTGGCACACATTGTCCAGAAAGTAAGTAAATACTTGAAAAACATGAAGTTCTCATGTCAGATAATGGACTTTTAAAATAATCAAAGTTTTCATAGAGCTATTACTTTCAACATCATTGTCATAGTTTATTTTGCCCCCAGAGCAACAGGAAAAAAAGGTAGAGAGTAGAAGAGCATGAGCTAGAATATATTAAAAGAAAAACAAAACCCACAAACCATCTGCAAAAATTAATGTGTTGATATAAAAAAAATCTAGCCAGTCAACAGCCATTGCACCTGGATCTGCTCCTGCACAATTTCTGATGGTAAGAAGATTAAAGATGATTCTATCCATGGCACACAGATAGCCTTAAACTAAATGTTCCAGCTGAAAGGAATGCTGAACATAAGAAGATGAAATAAAAATCCAACAGCAACAAATGTCAATGGTTGACACAGAGCAAAACCACTGCCTGACCTGGGGTTGGGGACTGGAGCTCTCAGATATGTGGAGCTTTTCAGAATGTACCAAATATTCCCAGCCTCTCTTCTGTGACAATTCAGAAGGATTTCTTTGGAGGATCTGGCCTCATCTGCAGTATTTGCCCTTCCAACAATGAGAGAATCAAGGACCTGTTTGTATTCCCTAATGAAAACTACTTAGAAGGCTTTCCACAAGACCATATCAGAAGCCAGAACTGTCTTCCCAATGAAGTGATCTTTAAACCTCTCCATAGGCATGTGTGTTTGTGTTTTAGAAATGATGATTTGTCATTTTAAGTTTCAATGCAATTGCCAGACAGAACCATGATGTATTGTAAGATTAAGATAATGAACAGGGCAATTTCAGGAAAGAGCTTTTCCTAGCAGCATCATGAGCCACGTTCTTATTTAAAACAGGGCAACACCAAATATTTCATTTTGTATGAGATCCTCCATATCAAAAGACTACCTTTTTCTTAAAAAAAAATGCTTTTCATGTTGGGAAGCTTTATGTTAAACTCTAACAACCTGAAGCAATTATTTGGTGTAGTTGATGCAATACCTTGTACTGCAAGGATCTTGTTTTTCTCTCTGGTGTCAGAGATGTTTCTTAGTTTTGAACTGCCAGGCACAGTTACTTCTGGAATTGAATATACAGTCCAATCCTGGAGTACAAATATCCCTTATCTGTAATTTTATGCAACAAATTAATGTTACTTTTTAAAAATGACTCTTCAAAACCCTAAAAGAAAGAAATACCATTGAAAATCTTGCATGCAGTTATGGGGGCTGCATGGTTTATCCTCTTCCTTCCATTACTTTTTAAATATTTTTCTCACCATCGAGCAAATTATTTTAGCCAATATTAAACTAAACTAATACTAAAATCACAAAAAAAAAAAAAAAAAAAAAGCCAAAGAGCCTATGCTTCCTTGGTAATTTTGAAAATCTGGTCTTGAAGGATAAGAGGAAGATTTTTGCAAAATACAACAAAAAGCCATACTACTTCAGAAAGACTCAATAAAGCAGCTCCAAACTGATAATATCCTGAAGAAGTAAAACCTTTGCCTCCAGCAATCAGATCTCCACTGTAACTTTGTTCTGTTTGGTTTGGTGGACTTTAACTTGAAAATATAACATGTAGTTGGGATCTACATGTTATATGTTGACATAGTACCAGTATTTCCAGTTCAGGAGATTTTTGGCCATGCCAGGTGTCCCTGCAGGGAATGCAACTACTGTAAACGCCCAAATCTTGCCAAAATTCATCATTCCATAGCTGCAGAAAATACCAGGTCTGAATGTGATCATTCTAGTCTTCCTCTTCATGGTCTCCCAAATGAATAGGGAGCAGGCATGGGAATGAGAGGCAAAGGCTCCAGGGCATATTTCCAGCTGTAGGTGGACATGTCAGTGCCCTCCTGCAGGGACATGTGTGGGGACATGGCTCTTCACACTCCTGACTGGAGCCTGCAGAGGCACCAGAGGAGCCAGGGTCCTTTTTCCAAGACAGGGAGTTCACTCAGAGGATCCCACTGTTCAAAGGCACAGAAAAAACAAAAAAGAGGTTGCAGACAAAGTGTGAATCTCCTTCCCAGCCTCCCCAAAATAGATTTGTGTATCCTTTCACTGAGATTCTGTCTTGTTACTTCAGTTCTTCCATAACCTTATTTTTATCAGATTTTCATCATTTTAACACAGTAAATTTGTGTGCCAACCAGGAGGAACTGAAATTCATGAACTTCCCGGGCCCAGTTTCAGAACTGAAGTACATATTGTTTCTTCCTTTAGTTAGAGACACACAGCTGCTCCTGTGTCAGCCAAAGCAGTGCTCAGACATCCAAAAATCTGAGAGTTTATTTTTATCAGTCAGTAGCCCAACAGAGGGTTTACATGGATTGGTTAGAATCCTACATTTATGTGTATATGTTATCTATCTATCCATCTACCTATAACATAATATAAAATATATATTTATGATACATGCATCTCTTAAAGCAAAGTCAAACCTGTCATCAGCTGAATGTTTAATGCATTACTTGCCTGGAAGAGAATCTGCACGAGGGAGCACTGGTATACCAGCACAGTGCATTTTGTGCTTCAGTGCAAGATTATCTCACCTCCATTTCCCTTAAAAATCCTGGTAGAAGAGGAAATTAAGGGAGACAAACTGAACTGTGATGCTTAGGGAGTCCCTTGATTCTGCCTGTCACAGTTTTAAGCCTGCTTGGGGCCTCGGGGGAGTCTGGCTGCTCTTACTCCTCCTCTGCCAAGCAGACAGTAACGGCCCAGTGCTTTTATTCATTACCCTGAATGTAATGCACTAAATTTAACAAGTAACACACTCAGCGGGAATTTATTGGCCTTTTGCAGCATGATTGCAAGGTAGGATATGGATATGGATTCCAATTACTGCTGACACCCAGATAAGAGGAACAAAGCCTATATATGATTGCTATTAATCAAAGGTGATATCTGGTATTGCGAAGAAAAGAAAAACAAACCGAGAATGATTTAAAAATACTTAACTAAGTACTTTTTTCCTATCAAAATGTCAGTTGTTGCAAATAAAATTATGCTGGCATTTTCTAGCTAGGAATAATAAAAAGGATAAGCATATTATGCAAAAATGGTCAGAAAGAAAATGTAAATAACAACTGCTATTGATTATAAAATGACACGCAGAAAATTCACATCCCAGGAGATGTAATATGCTGTGTAAATCCTAAAAAAGAAATATGCTTGGGTTCAGAGCTATGGAAGTATTAATAATCGCTCAAATAAAATGAAATATTCTAGAGATTCATATTCATCTGACAGTATTAGAAGATGGGATAGGAAGAAATTAATTTTTCTTGTTCGCATCTGGAGTTTAAATAGGTACAATATGAAAGGGCAAAGAACACGCCAAGGACCACTGCATCAAAATTCCAGAAACCAACAGACGTGAAACACATGTAATACCTCTCCTAAACCTCTCCCAGGTGTGCACAGAGTCGATCCACTGAGTTATATGGGATTGCATTCATTTCATAACACTGCACCCCACAGCATGTTGAATGCTATGGTCATTCAGAGCACTGAGAGACAAAGAATTTGGATTCATTGTGTTTGGAGTTGCCACTCAGCTTGGACATAGAAGATGAAAGTCCTTTCCAAGCTGTATAAACTGTTAAAGGTCAGCAAAGTGGGACAGGAGAGCTTATGAAGTTTCTCACTACTATTTCTAATATTCAGGTTGAGCACATCAGATGAATATTTTCTGCTAACAACTCCTGTCCCTTTCTGAACTACAAGCAGTATAAATTACTTTTCATAACCATAGGGTTAAAAGGGATGAAAATTTCTGAAAGACACAACAGAAAAATTTCCTTGAAATCCAGCGAGTCTGCTATTCACTGACAGACTGCCTTATATGCCTATAACTTATGTATTACTTAAAAAATTAATCAGAAAATGTGAAAATTATGTTGCAAGTATCGCAGTGGCCCTTCCTGGATCTATCCTAGAACTCTTTCCTGCTTCTTGAGAACCTTTTTATTTCCCAGTCCCTTCAGTATTTTTAAAAGGCAATGGATGTGCCCACTGGGACCAGAACTGACACAGTAGCCGTCTCAAACAAACCATCACAAACTTTTCAGTGAGGCTTCCAGAAAGGAATGCAATGCAATGACTTGGAGAAGAAGCTTAAAAGAACTTTGACAGTTTTTCTATCTTTAACTAAAGATTTTATTCTATAAGACATCCTTATCACATCATCCACAAAAGAGATGGCATCTGCATGAGACTTACAGCACATGGGTTAACCTGCCTTTCCTGGGATGCTGCCTCCCACCTGTGAAAAGAAAGAGATCAGTTTTTGCTGACATTGAAAATTACATTTTCATCTCTCTTCTGAGGAAAAAAGTCATAAGCAGTGATCATGCCCTCCACATACAAGATATATAAGATACAAGTTATAAAGATTTATACCTTTTATCAAATAAGGAGGAGAGAAAAAGAATTTTAACAAAAGTCTTTCCATGGTGAAACAGAAAACAATCATGTTTTCTCACTGATTTTTGCCACTTCTCTAGTATATGAAAGTGTTTTCAGAGAGGGTACAGCAGGAAGGAGAAGAGAATAAATAGGAATAAGATATTTTTAGGAAACAAAAAGTTTTTAAAACACATCCTATATACATGATATACAGTATATTATCTATCACATGGTGTTTGCTATTTCTATATGAATGATGGATATCATGAGAGCATAAAATCATTTTTGCTGCATTTAATGCTGTAAGGTTTTAATGATCAATATTAGATTACATATATTCAGGATTTCAAACTGAGGGACAGTCAGCTCAGTGATGCAGCCTTGGATTTCAAACAGATCTTTTACTTTTGTTAATAGCTCTAGCATTTTCTTAAAATACATGTAGTTTTTCACCGAGGCAGAAATGGAAACAGCTAAAATTTTTATTCATCAGAGCATGCAGCTACGTTTATAACTTTAAACTTGAGATTAGTGCTCACCAGGGTTTTGTAAATAAGGAGTTTACTAAGTAATGACTTAGTAAATACACTATTTCCCCAACATTGGCTCCAGAGATTACTTCTGTTGTCCTCCAGCTAAAAGGCGTGCTGGTGTTTTACAGTCCTTGCTCACAGTAAAATAAATGCACAGAAGGTAAGTTTCTGTGATTGTCTACACATTGTTTTGCAAAGAACATGAAACTAATGTTGTTCCCTCATATTGCAACTAGAACCTTATATGAGGAAAAGCCCCATGGGTGGCAACAAATGTTGAAACTCCAGTCTTTTGTTCTCAAATGTTAATGACAAAAAACCCAACAACATTTTCTGAAAAAGATTACAATTTAAAATGGTAATGGTGCATTTGTCTCAAGAGAATTTGTATTCTGTCTGCAAGCCAATCAAGATATGGTAAAAGGATTTAGAGAGAAATCACAGCTGAATGCATAAAATCCTGGGAACAAAGAATGGTACCTGCATGCAGGAGACAGCTGGCAATACCCATCAGTGGACTGAGAATGCAATTCTCTTTATTCTTGCAAACACAAAACCTTCTAAATGCATGTAGTTTTGGCTACATGAGACTGTTTTTGTTCACAGCACACTGTCAAGGAAGCTACTGTGTCCTCCATATTTTTGCTAGCCCATAACATGGATGTGTATTAGATCCAGACTCTTCTTACTGGAATAAAAATCACCAAAATGTGGATCAAGTTGATAACTCTAATGTAAAATATTATCTTCTCCTTCCCCCCCACCACCCCGAATTTCTCACAATGCTTTTAACACACTAATCCTTAAGAATCATTTAAGCAATAAGAGTAGGAGAAGGCATCACACTGGAAGGGAATAATTTCATGCCTCAGATGTGTTGTGAAGCATGAGGATGAAGAATAAGTGACTTCAGTCACCTGAGAAGTGCAATGATTCCCAGAAATGCACTGCCTAAAGTATCTTATGGCTATTATTGCTTGGGAATTATTTTAGAAAAGGTCAAACAGAATGATCTGATTTGAGTGATTAAGATGGCAACCATATAGCTTGTAATTCACTTTTTAATAAATAAGTTCTCTCATCACCCTTTTAAAAACAAAGTGAACATTTTAAAAATTAAAAAGGACTTCAATCTCCTTGCTCAGGTGAACTTCCACCCTGGCCAAGGTCTGGGAAAACAGTGTTTGGGCCACTCTACTTTCCATGAAGAGACTTTCATGATGATGTTTTTCCAAACCCAAAGCAAGCATCACCATTGGGAAGTGTCCATTTCCCCTTCCTCTGAGTGATTCCCCTGCCACAATCTTCCTGGGTTTAAGGAATGCCAAAGAAGTAAATATATGTCCTGCACCACTGTATAGGCAAGAGATGTCAGTGCTCTCTGGGTCAAGCATCTGTTTGGGTTAGGAGCAGATATCTCAAATTTTATTATAAGTTTAGTTGAGTTTTATCAATTTTTTTTTCCAGAGAAAAATCTCTCCTATTCTTCAGGGTTGAAAAAAATCATGTCTTCTTTGTGCAGATTTAATTTTTAATAAAAAAAAGAGTTTCAGAAAACCTATAAAATGAAAAATTTAAAAAATCCTCCTTCATTACACAGAGAATAAGCTACAGTCCTGTTTGCTGAGGCATCATCTCATGGGTTCTACTAGTAAAATTATCAAGTATTGAATGGAAACAACACTTTGGTTTTGGAAAAAATATATCATTTTTATTTTGAAAAGAATTGAGCTATAGCTAATTTTTAAAGTTATGTCATTAATCTAAAGTTTTATCTTTAAAGATCACACTCCTACTCTCATTTTTGGTAAATGTTGCAATTTGACCATACTAGATACTGCAAAACATTTTCTTTCTTATTTATGTCTTTTTATGTTTCTTTAATTGAATGATACTTGGTTGTTTTTTTTATTTTATTTGCCTGATAATATAAGGGGGAAAGAAAGTTAAAAATTTAAAGAGCCAGAGGAAAAGAAAAGGCATCCCAGATTTTAAACCAGAATATTTTTTACTCCTGTTGATCTGTTATGGCTATGAGGAACTGATCAGAGTGTCTGAAGCACTTTTGACGTTGCTGTCATAACAAAATATTTAAACTAAGGGATTTATTTTTGCTCCCCTGGTCAAGTACCACATAAGGGTAAAATGTGATAAGAAATCAAAAGGATGAGGTACACATGAGGAAGTATTCTCACAGCCTGCTCAAGGTACATAACTCAGATATGATTCCATGTAACTAAGTTTAGCAGCCAACATCCACCACAGAGGCAATAATGTGTAAAGCCAGGTTCTTTCAGAGGGTAGTAAAGAAGATTATTTAGTTCTAAACAGCAAAGAAAGTCTTACATTCATGAGAAGTTTACAGGGCATTTACTTATTGTTAGAATGCATGAAATGCTGTAATTTCCTCTTTCTAGCCTGAACTTCTGCTGCTGTTCCACTTTTAGCAATTGTTCTGGGAATAAAGAGAAGCAAGTTGGTCTCAGTACCTGAGAGTGGGTGAGATCCTGCACGGGTTTGTCTTTCACATTACAAAGGATCAGCTGTGGAAGGACTTTGGGGACTCAGAAGGACTTGACAGCTTTGCAGCCTCAGGAAGAGACTAATTTGCTGCCAGTTGTAAACAGTATATACCAGGGTGGGTAGTGGGCTTAATTACTTACAATAAAATTTCTCAGTTTAAGTATTCAAACTGGTAATCATAGAATAATTTTCTCTTAGTCATCATCTCCCCCAGCCCCTCCCTGCTTTCCTTGTGATCTGGTTTACATGCCCTCATTTGCAAATATTTTTGGGACAATGTCAGGTTGCTTTAGGCCAAACAATGAGATTTCTTATCTATTTTTATAAAATTTAATCCCACTGGCAATGTTGGCTTGATTTCTCGAATGGTTACAATGAAAACAGTGTTTCATTTGGCTTTAAAACTGTGATCACAGATGAAACAGTACAGGACTATGCCAGAATATGAGGGCCAGGCACCAAAACCAACTCTAAATAAAAACTGAAACTAGGTAGTCTGTATTTTCGTTATGAAATCTGGAAAAAAAAAAAAAAGGAGGGGGAAAATAAACCCCATAAAAGTTGCTTATGTAAAGAAATAAATTTATTATATAACAAGATACCAGTGCTATATTGCAACATGCTGCTGATGTGGTATCAACCAGAGCTGTGGGGTCCCAGATGGGGCAATGTTCATTAACACCCAGCAGCTGGATAATTTATCAGCCAACCAGCACACGGAGTTTCACAACCCTCTTCTGTAATTCAAGGGGGGTCTTTCCCTCCAACCCACTCCCACTCTGAGTTTAACCCCACAGCAAAACTTTTATGCTATGGTTGCAAGGATGTCTAATCCACACTAAATGTGCTCATCAAGAAATACCTCAAGGGCCTTTTTGGGATGGTTTTGATTGTACATATATGCTAAATCTGCAGCTTTCAGTGTTATCTTCAGTAAGAAGTCACCACCTCTGGTTCATGAAATGCCAATTTCTTTGTGCTGTATAATAGACAGGTTTCAAACATTATCAACAAACACAGGCTGGGAGATTAGCTCAGAAGGACACGTTCCACAGAGGCAAGATGGATGCTCCTTCTACACTTTGACCTTCTAATCAAGAGACCTTGGCCAAACAATTTGGTGGGGAAAGGGCAGGGAAGCTGAGAAGAAGTGTCCATCCTGCCATAGCATGCACAGAGAATACCCTATGCAAGAGCTCTGTGATGGATAGTGGTTGTGAATCCATCAATTTTTACAGCCAGTCTCTTTTTTTACTTATTTAATTTTTTTAGTGGTGAGATTCCCCAGAAAGAAGAGTCCCAGCAGCACTGTGGTGTGCACAGCCAGATGCCAAGGTTCTGCAGCCTCTGAGAAGTAGATACACAACTCCTACCCCAATTTTCCTGTGCTTCTCTGAAACTCCCTCTGGGATCTGCCAGCTTTGAGGGAGAAATCTGCTAGCTCTTTTAAGGATATGAAAAACCTGCCTAATCCCATGGACAAATTAACAAATATCTGCTATTGAAATCTCATGGACTAGCCCTTCCATCAGTGGTTTTAATTGCAAGTTTTTCATAGACAGGAGAGGGTTTTGTGTCCTGGCTTGAAATCACTAAAACTGCAAGACCACGTTACACTGCATATAAATGTTGGGAAAGAGCACATTCGAAAACTGGGCTGAAGAAAATGGTGGATCTTCCTCCTTCTCCAGCCCCATTTTGGGACTCAGAGGTCCATCTGATGTGGTGCTGGGCCCTGATGTATTCCAGTGACAGATGCCCAGGCAGAGCCTCCAGGCTGGACCCCCCTTCTTCCTGAGGAGAAAAGGAAAATCAGGGAGATGCCTGATGTCAGTTCTTCGTAGCTTTGCTCCCTCACTGCAGGTACCAGCCTAAGATGGGGTGCTGTGTGCTAGAACAGACCTCTGGTAAATATTTTGTATTCATGAGACAGGCAGAAAAGGCCTGTCACCACCCTGTGCATTTCTATTATTTAAAGGGTCACTAATCGAGCAGTGAACTTACCTTTCTGACAAATCTCCATACCAGACAATCAATATTCATCTGGTGCTAGCCATACCCTTTCCCCAGCATGGGGGTGCAAGCTGGACTGTCCTCCTCCTCCCTGGGGATTAGCACAGCCTGGGAACGAGCCCTGAGGATTTGGGAGGGTGTGCTGTGTCCAGCACCCCCGGGAAAGGGTTTGGAATTGTCGCCAGCAGCCACAGCGGGTACAGTAGTGGCGGGACTAGGAAGGGTTAAAGTTTTGTCTGTGACACTGAAATTGAGGCCAGCTGTAGGTCATATTCATGTCCCAGTCACAGGAAAATGAACCTGTGAGACAGAACCTAATTATCTGCTAAACCAAAAGCCAGTCTCAGTTCAATAACTTACGACAGAGCTGGCAGCCAGATATAGTGTTGTCATGGTAACGCCGAAAAAAAATCCTCCGCAGTAGAGAACAAGAAGGAAAAGAAGGAGACTGTAACCCTGAATATGCTGTAGCCATTTGATCTTGGACAAGTGGATATGTCTAAAGAGCCAGATTGCTACAACTGTCTATCCACTTTAATATCCTCTATAATTACTGAAATGAAAAATGCAATTACAGTGTGCTCTGAGCTAAAAACCAGGAATAACTGGCTAACTGGGAATTAATTTTAGAGGGAACAATATCGGTTTCTCTCCCCTCTCAACACACACGGACTGAGAACTATGTGGGGGCTGGAGAGCAGAGCTGCCTGCTTCCTGCTAGTCCAAAACCACTGCATGCCAATCAAACCCTTGCCTTTCCCTATCACCTTCCCCTCCTCCCTCTTCCATCCACAATCCATTACAGACAAGGGAAAAGTTCAGCAGAGCAAAGCACTAAAGGTCTCGCTTAGTGGACTGCAACGTCTGGGCTAGGTGAAGTTACGGTGACATGAGTTTACAGCTCACAGAGAAACACGCTGGGCACGGCCCCACACACGGCACACAATGAGTCAGAGCAGTCCATGATGGACAAATGCTCCTGGGAGCCAGGGGGAAAGGGACCCTGTCCCCCCAGCATGCTGCTTTTGGGAGCTGAGCACAGTATCCTCAAGCACAGCTGGTGCTGGATATGGGGCTTTTCCCAGCTGAATCCCCCAGGTAGCAAAACAAAGGAAATCCAACGCTTGGATTGCTCACCAAGCTGGCCGGGCCACATGGGCACAGAGCAACACCTTGGATTATGACAAACCAGACACAAGTACACACCAAACACAAAATCGAATTGTGCTTTGAAATATGTACTCCAAAAGTCATACATCTATACATATATATACATATGTGCACATATTGTTTACTGCTGTGAGGACCACAAAACCTCATTGGTCATTTTGGTCAGAAATGCAGATTTGATGTCGGAAAGATCAGAAGTGACCCTGTGAAAGAACATATATCTGCTTATGTGTATTAAAGACAGAGACTGTAAGTGAAACATCATGGTTAGAAGGCTACAATTAAAGCAAATAAGCTATTTATTTGGCACCTCTGCATTGATGCTTCCAGCTTGCTGGAAGAGCTATCTGTGCTTTTCAGAGCAGCTTGCTGAACAGTGAGACCTCACCCCCAGATGCTGGAAACTGCATGGTTTCAGGCTCTCACATAGGCATTTTATTCAGACTCGAAATGTTCTTGCCATTACTAATTGCATAAGAAACTTCTGAAAAAATTGCAGTATTTCAGATGGTTAAGATAGCAAAATCATTTCCAACCTGACAATGTGCTCAGGAAATGTTATTGTCCTCAAATTTTTATCCTGCACAGGCTTGCTTTCTTCTGACTGGGCAACTGAAGACCAGATTTGGCAGTTCTTTTCCAAAAAAAAAAGCTCTTAATCTAGTAATAATGCTGTCTGAATAAAAATTACTCATTTAAGTATGGTGCCTTCTGGAAAGGTTATGTATCAATAATCACTACTTCACGGAGCAGTGTATGTGTAATGAAAAACAAAGGGAAAATTCATTCAGCAGCATGTTATTGGCATCTAGCTTTTTAAATAAAAAAATTGTAAAAAAAAAACCAGGAAAGCAACCTAAATTGCACAAAATCCACAGGCAACACATAATGTAGATAGATTTCATATCTCTGTATAGTTTGAGGCTGCCATCCTGGTCTTGTGATATTTACCATTAGAACTCCAATGAGTAGTTCTGCTGAGGTAGTAGAGGGGTCTGGTGTCTGGACCATGACCTTTCTATACACCTGCACAATTTTTTTCATCAATAATGCAGATCAAAGGATGTCCATAACAATATTTTTAATGATCCAGCCTGGCACTTTGACATACATGAGATCTCCTAAAGTCTGTGGGTCTAAACCAGATTATGGTGGTCATTAATTTGGCCTGATTTTCATCATGGAAAATATAAATGACTTCATGCTTTTCTTTCATTGCCCTCTGTGTTTATGAAATGTTAGCAACTTGCTTTTCTACCAGTCTGGGAATTGTGCTTAGTCTTTCTAAATTGTGAAAAGGATTTTTAGGAAAACATCTTCTATAACTGCTGGAAATTGACTTCAATACACTGGTTTTCAGCCTTCAAGGAATCTATGTAAATTAGTAACTCATTTTTGAGAGAAATTATCCTAAAAGGCCTCTGAATCTTTTCTACAAAGATCACTCTCACAGGAAATTGAGAGGGATACAAATAATGCAAAAGAATAGGAAAGTTATTAGGAAAAGTTTAACAACTTCAGCATGGGGAACAGAAATTCTGCTTCTATTTAAAAAAACTAAACTGAAAAAGACCCTGTTCTTCAGACATGGTAAAAGGAAAAAGTTTTGATTTTGCTAGTGAAATGTGTTTTGTTTCCCACCTGAGCCTGCAGGCATTCTGAGACAGCACTTCCAAAAGGAGTGAGCTGCCCTTTCCCTCTCACATGGATCTGCTGGGGAGAGACAGGCTCATCCTGGGGATGAAGCCAGGCTTTGTCCCAGAGTGGGTCTGCAGAACCTCTGTGCAGCAGAGCTGCCTCTGGCAGGGCCACTATCACAGCTGGAGCTTTTTTGGGAGAGAAGCACCCACCCTCACCTGTGAGGCTGGCAGCACATTTATCACTAACAAACCCCTGGGCTGTACACTTTAAGCTGCTCATTGTAGCTATGAAAGGGGTAAGCTAGAGCACTGATATGTTTACACAGCTGAAGCCCAAACGTGTGCCTCAGTTGGTGTTCTGACATTTGTTGAAAACAGACCAAAACCAGACCAATTAATGAAAAACGAGAGCATAATTTTGTAATGGCAGAAGCATTACAGACAGCTATTGGTTAAAAAGTCCGCCTTTGGCATCAACGTTTAAAAAAAAATAAAGAAGAAATTAAAGAAAGAGAAATCATGACCTGACCATTATAGCAGTAACTATGGTCAAATGTTTTCTTGTGTCCCAATATGAAACTGTGACTTTCATAAATCTGGCATATTTTATTAATCTGTGCTTTTATCCAACATCCTGAAAATACAAACTCAAAAAACCAAAGCTGCTTGTAATAGTCACAGTCATGTATTTTAAGGCAGTATTTTAATTTTCTGAACAAAATACGTCATTTGTGAAGTTCTTGAGAGTACAATGGAACAGAGCAGGTATCACAGGACTTGATTTCTCCTATATGTTAAGTGTCTGTTGCCTTTTGTGATGACTTGAAGCATCTGAGACATAAATATGAGGCTGGCAGATATGTCACACAGTCCCAGTGGACTTGCCACTTTGTAGGATGCACTAAGGCAAATGGCAACTTTAACTTGTCTAAACATTTCTAATGACTTATGGCTCCTTCAAAGTCCCAAGAATGAAATTTCAGTCGTGTCTGAAAGAAATACCAAGTAACCACCTGAATACATTTTGGTTTGTCTCATCAGCTGGGTTGTAATATGCCCTAATATACTGGCATTGTACTGTAGAGTGGCTTTACTTGATCTAATCCCCCTAAAATCAGCACTTACTATTAGATGCTAAATTTTGTTCTAGAAATAAGAACTCAAACATGTATTAAAAAATGAGGGTTGTGAATTACTTCAGGTAGAGTCTTTGGTAATATCACATAATTTACAAATTGTGATGCTATAGTTACTTTAAAAAATCACATATAGTCAACATGAATCACCCAATAAAGCTGCTATATTAATAGCTAAAATCTCTGTTTAAACTAAGCAGTTAATATTTAAACTCATGTTCCATTAAAAATATGCCAGGATAGTTTTGCATCATGTTAAATGATACACAGTGAGGCCATTTGACTTGTTTCTATTTTTGTTGCAATTTTTAGATCCTGAGCAAACCAGCTAAATATTATATTTCTTTGGTTGAGTGTAAACAGAACCTTTTAGTCGTGGAATACAGTTTAGACTATTTTTTTCAGAGCTAGAATTCTACTTTGGTGCAGTCTTCAATGTAAACTTTTCATCTTGTTCTTGAAATCTGTGTCTAGGTAGGCACAATGCTCTGACAAGGGAAATACTTTCCAGGGTTTATTATATTGTCCCCCATGTAACTTTGGGGATATGTTAAGTACAAAAGGATCCAGCTCATAGTATGGAGCTTTTTGAGAGTGGAAATCGTCTAAGTAAGTGTATTGTAAGAATGGTGGCCACTCTTCAAAATATTTATATTTGATGATGACATCTTAGCAGCTGGGAGCCAAGGGACTTTAACAAGGCCAAAGCATTCCTTTATGGAAAGTACAAGGCTGCAGGATGCCTCTGTCTTTCAGGACATGCTTTGTACTGATAAAAACAGTCATGAGAACATCACTGTGCCAAATGTGACAGTTCTGATCTAACCCACCTTTAAGTCTCTGCGTTGTACAGAACAGTGTGTGGCTGGAAAAGTTTGCCAATAAGCTACATGTATCAGGAAAAAAACATTGGCCCCAGGTAAAACCTGTCACATGACTGAACATTAGAAATTCTCCCTGCCAAGAAAACACTTAGGGAAAACAAATTAAGTGAGTGTAATGATGCAGGTTACACAGAGGCATTGCACCTTGGAAATCCATGCAAACCACTTACACGCAGCTCCAACATTTTCTCAGCCTTCCTTGGATGCAAATGAATCTGCAGAACATGGAGATATTTGTAATCAAGGAAAGGATACCATTGTTATCACACCAAAAGGGTTCAGAAAATTAAAGCACAAGTAATTAAACACATTTAGAGGAAAAGAAAAATTCTACCAAGGGTGCTTAAGTAGGATGGTAGCAGCTATTAGTCACTGCATTGAATGCCACAGGAGACAGAAAAAAAAACCCACAACAGAAAAGTATCACTTTACTTGTCCTGATCTTATCCTTTCCCCTGGGCATGTCCTAGTGGCTATTGTAAGAGAAAAAGGATTCTGGGCTAGATGCTAGCAATTTGCTAGATTGTTAGCATTTCTTTCCACACCAGATGTGCTTTACTGCTCCTTAAGATGTGCTGTGATAATGCCCAGGGACAGTGTCTAGACACAGCACATAGCTAAGGCCTTTGAAAGTCATTTGATGCACTGTCTGTTATACATGCATGGATTTAATGAGCTTCTTACAGGTTTTCCAGGAGTAGTGTGCAGCAGGCAAGAGACACACAAAGAGAGAAAAATCCTTACCTTTGATTTCACACCTGTTGCTATAGACACCACAATTTGTTTCACACTATCTCGTTTAAGGGGCTTAAATGTGGAATGGCCCATCAGATATTTTTAATCCTCTGTATGCTAAGGATGCTTTTCCTTTCTCAGTTTCACACAGGAATGTATCTGTTGGCAAATTTAGGCACAGCTTACTCACTGGCTTAAATTCTCCTGCATGCATTACCTTATGCCACCTTCCTTTTTTTAACCAGTGACCTCTAGATGGTTTTGTTTTGCCAAGTAATAAACCTGAAATTTTGCAGAGCATGGTAGCTCCTTGTGAAACTATGGGAAAGAACATTTCAGGCTCAGTTTTGGACCTGCAGTCCCTGGAAATGTGATGTCACCTCAAAGCCTTCACCTTGGGCAGTGGCCTTCCTCCAAAGGGGTGTTCTGTTATGTATCAGAGCAGTGGGAGAGAAGGATGCTTGGGATTTTATTTTCTTACACTTGAGTACTACAGTCACTGAGCTCATTCCCCTCCCTCCTTGGATGGGGAGTATCTTGTCTTTACACTATATTCTTACAGCCCAGGCAAAAGAAAAAAATTAAAATTAAAGAAAAAAAATAGAAAAAGCCACTTTAATTCCATTTTCTTGGGGTTTATTTTTGTCTCTTCAAATAATAAAAAGTGCAGCTGAAATTTTTAAATTTTTAGAACTTCTGCATCCCTTTTGCTACAGAAAGGCTCTTACAAGCATGACAATTTATTGCACAATGGGAAGTCCTGGTGTGCCAAAACTGCCACCATTTTGGAGCACCCCATGGGAATTTACATGCAGGAAAGCATGATCTGAGCCTGCCTTCTCATCCTTCCTAGTGCAGGACAGCTACTGCCTTTGGAGGCAGGAAAAAGGAAATGTTCATGGACTGTGTCCATCACCCTCAGCAGGCTGTCAGAAAATGCAGTTACTTTCTCCATGGTACCAGGTCCTGTGATGCAGTGCACACACATGTATGTCTGTAATTTTAAACTTTACATAGGAAACCAGAGTCATTGTGTAAATCAACTAATCCTTCAAAAAAAATAATGGAAATTCTGAATAAGCCACACACAAAAAAAAAAAAAACAAGACCATGTTTGGAGTATCCCAAGATTTGTGAAATGAAATTGATTTCCATTCAAATCAGGTCTTTTACTCTTCTTGAAAATGTCAGGGTGTCAGCCTTGGCCATTAACAGACTGTGATTTATAGTTGAGGCAGAGTGATAATACTCAGGTGACTGTCTGGAACTGTACTGCTGTGTCTGGAAAGGCTACAGATGACAGTTTCCTCTCTTTCTTAACCAACTTGCATTGCTTATCTTAGATCAGTCTTCCCCCCATCCCTCCTCCCCAAACACACGATAGGAAAATGATAAAACGTATAGGCTTGCAGATTTACTGAGATGAGACAAATAAGCCTTGTGAAGGGACTAGGTTACAGAACCTTGGGAAACACATTAAAAATAATCCTTTAGCTAGCTATATCCTAGCTGTTTGGATGAATACCTGTAAAATGTGAGGCTGATTGCCTGGCTTCAACACATGGATATGTTTTAATCCATCTGTAGAATCTATTTCTGTAACTCAAGCATACAAGAAACACAGAAAATGCTGAAACCAAGCAAGCTTTCAAATAGTAAGCATAAGACAGCTGCTGTCATTTCCTTCTGAAATTAAACACAATTTATTCAATAAACAGATTAATGGAGGTCAAAAACTACCTGGCTAATAATTACTCAAAACTGATAAGCTAATTCTGTTATTTCTCCCATTGACATACGGTTTTGCTTAAATAAAGGCAACAAAAGTACTTAACAGCTTAGGTAATAAATTCCTACTAATTTTAACTGGAATTGGACACTTTTAAATACCTCAAAAAAGACTTCCCAAATAATTTTCTCTCTTTATTCCTTTAGCTATACTTTTGGTCTCAGTATAGTGAAACAAAGAAGACAATAAACAAGATAAATGAATAAGTAAGTCAAGCAAAAGAAGAATTACTAGCAAGCTAATAATATCATTCCTGACATCAGCTTGTTCATTCTGCTATTAGTATTTGCAGAAGATATTGACAAAATGGGAAAGACTCAAACAAGAACCAACAACATGATCTGATCTTCCCAAAAAACTTGGAATAAGACAATGAAGACAATCTCATTAGTTTTCCACTGAAAATCCTAAGAGGGGGAAGGAAACAAATGGCCATTTAAATTGTCAGGGAAATTTAAAAAGTAGCTGGAACCTAATGCTAAACAAGTTCTAATTAGAAATAAAGCCTATGTTTTTAATATTGATGTAATAGACTACTGAGAGACTGTTCCAGGAGGTTATTATGGATTCTCTGCCATCCCAAATCCTAAATATACATGCTAACCAAACAGAAATTGTTGGTGTTGACGTGGGAGTTGCTTGGTGAATGCTTTGGCATGTTTTATGGAGGAAGTCAGACTGGATGATTGAGTTTGCCTTGGCAGCGGACAGGATATTTCTGCTGTGTGTGGGAGACACAAGGGAGGAGAGCAAGGGGGAGGGTAAAGGAGGGAAAGAAAGAAAGAAAGAAGATCCCTGGCTGTATTTCTTGCCTAGTCCATGTAAGGTGCAAATCCTGTGTGGTACTGAGTTTCTTGGCCTAGTGAATGGCACATGGTGTCTGGAAGCAGAGAGGATATAGGAAAGCATCCACAGCATTCATGGATGGTATTCAGCCACAGGTTTTACCACAAGCAGAAGAGTCTGCAAGTCCTCTCAGAAGACTGCTGCAGGTATAAGTTCTGCTGTCATTTCATTATCCAAGCTGAAGGATTTTTTCCGCAATGGTAAAATCACACAGAATTGAGACACACACATTAGACTGATTCATACAAAAATGATGAGCCAGGGACTCTCTGTGGAGCTCCTCCTTTCCGTTTTTTTCTTACTTACTTTTGCAGAAGATCATTAGAAGCATTAAAAATATCAGTCTGAAAAAAGTAAATGTGCATACCAAAACTAATCTGAAGAGTTGAATGGAGAGTATGTGAATATTGAGATCTGAGATCTCATAGCTTGTCCAGATGCAACTCTTTCTTTCCAAACACTGCTCTAAGTTACTGTGAACAACTGAAGGACAAACAGCAGAAGGAAGATGGTAAAAGAAATGTATAAAAGGTTCCCTTACACTGCCATGCTAAATCATGACCTCCTGCTTTGCTAATATTTGCTTTACTCTGAGGTGTCAGAGCTCTAATAAAAATCAAGGTTCCCTTGTGACATTCACAGCGATTCCATTAGTGAGTGGTGCTCCCCACAGGAAAGAGCCCACAGTCTGCCTGGACAGCACTGGGAAAATGACAGGGAAGGAAAGTAAAGCCTCAAGGGAGCTTGTCTACACTCATGATGGGTGCCAGGAATGACCCTAAATCTTTAGCCACTGATGCAGCAAAGAGCACGTAGGCAGCAGTTTGGAAACATTTCAAAGGGTTTTAAAAGTGTTAGTTATTGCATGTAGTAATTTTGATTTCCCACTAGCATTTAGGGAATGATTACCAAATTTCAGAAAGCCGAGCTGCAGCCCTTGGAATTTATTAACTCATAAAAGCCTACCAAACCTCAACATTCAGATACTGGCAACACCCACAAGAAATCTAACCCTCTGAGTCAGCCAGGAGAGGTTTCCAATGTTGCACAGGTAACCTCCCTCACTTCTAAACATCCATCCATTGTTTAAAAACCAGGAACCTCAATGGCTCCTAAAACATCAATATTTTTACCATACTCCTCTATTTCAGAAGGAGACATAATTTTGATAATTAAGATCCAAAATAATATGCCAACATAATAAACAGCAGAAAAGTACGGTCTCCTGTGTTTATTTAAAATCTCACACTAAATCTAACTCCCTGAATACTCCAGTGTGTATATATAAATAACATCAGCAAGAGCTAGAAGCACTGTGTATCCTCAGACTTGTGACAAATCTTCCCAACAGAGGGATGAACCCTGTGCTTGCAGTGGAAAGCTATAAATCCCCCCACAAAATGGCTGTGCCAGCCATTTCATGTGCTGGGCTTGCTGGACACTGATTCCTGTGCTGTTGGGACGCCGTGCCCTAAGGATGGAGAGGGGATGTGTCTGGATTAGGCTCATGCCAGCTGCTGTAGGATGGCAGCAGTGTGAGAATCCATGGACCTGCTTCCTGTAGGCCCAAAGCAGAATTAAGCTCCCAGAGGCCAAGGGTAGACTGTTAAAATTTCTGGAAATATGAATCTGGCTAAATGCTGGTAGCAAAAGTTTCATGCACATCACCAGCAGAGACTACCTCTGCTGAACAGAGCAGTAGAAAATTATCCCATAGCCTGCTTTTCCCAAATCGCTCTTATTAAATCTGATGTTTCACAAATGAACCTCCATTGTGATTGTGCAGAGATTAGGACTATCATGCCATTCTTCAAAAGAAAATGAGAAAGGAGAGCTTTATCTGGAGAATTGCAACCAACAACTTAATATATAATGTCTGACTTCTGGTTGTTTCTGAATGGGGCTAAGGGAGGAGATGCAGAGTCTGCAAAAATTTACAAGTAAGGGCAATTTATACATCCTTCATGTTCAGGATGAAGAACCACTGTGGAGAGAAATACAAACAATGGGAGCAAGGCTGATTTAAACTCCTAGGAAACAAAGCCAGCATCTTGTAGGGCCTTACAGTGGGGCTGTAAAAGGGGCTGAAACAAAGACAAGAAGAGAAGAAGAGGAGAGATGATTGTTACTCGCTAAGTGTTGTGATTGTTACTTGTGATTGTATTCCACAGAATAACTTTAGCAAAAGAAAAGCAATCACGTTGTCCAATTCTCTGGTGTACCTATAGCCAACGTGGACAGAAATATTTTAGTACTAAAGAGCAAGTGAGGATCCCACAATCAAACTTTTTCTAGCCACAAAATTTTCCCTGTGCACTTCAAAGGCAGTTTGCAGAGGAAAGAGAGTGTAGAGGAACAGACAGTGAACCATGAAGAGTTTTCCACTGCTAACTCTCTCACTTGTATGAAAATCAGTATATAAACTGGATAAACAGAATCTACTTCTTTATGCTTTGGAGGCACTCGTTTCATCCGATTTGTTGTCATCTGAGGGAAATGCTTTAAGCAAAGGGAATGCACTATCAAGAAATGCATTCTACTAGGAAAGGCTTGAGTTTGAAATTAAATCCTGTGCTAAACTTTTCAAGAAGTATCTACCTTCACTGAAATCTTTTCATAGCCCTGCTTATTTTTACTTTAGACTTCTCATTTATTGTACTTTAAGCCCCATCAGTGAATGTAAATGGGGTTTCACTATACGTTTAGTGCATTCAAGCATTCTTTGTTACAGTTCCCACCCTGCCGCATTATGTGAGCTCTGCCACGGAAGTCCAGCAGTCGGTTTGTTTTCTGCTATTAATAAAAGAACCTACTTTTCCGCACTTCTTTGAAGAAGTTGAAAGGGCTACATGTTAGAGGGGGAGGTGGTGGGGAACAGACTGTGGTGTAATCCCCAAACGCAAATGCTGTCTAGATTAGAAACCTCCCAGAAGAAAATTTACAAATGCTAAGACTGTGCTTTTTGTGTGATGAACACTAGAGCAATAACTTAGCCACATACTGGGTTCTGCCTAATGCTTAGGGAGCCTACTAGGTGAAAGGAATTAAATGAAAAATAAAATCTTCCAGTTGGCTCTGTGCCGATGCCATCCAACCCTTTCGGTATCCAGTGACTTACTAATGTAACTATTTTCATGTGTATTTCATCACTGAGGTATCTTAATGTAATACTTAGGAATCTGTTAAAATAATAATAACAAACACAAATGGGATTTACACATTGCCAGTGTTTTTGCATAGTCCAGGAAAAGCTTAATTAAAGGGGTGGGACGTGTCTCTGCTGAATAGCTGTTTTTCCTTCATACCTTCCCATGCATGACACGTACACATCCAAGAAAAGAAGTTGGGGGTGGTGGTGGTGGAAGAAAACCACCCAAAACCAAAACCAAAATTACCAGCCCTAAACTACTCAGCACAACCTTGTTGATTTGCTTGGCCATTTAAACAAATGAACATACTCCTTATAGAGAATCACAGCCCCAGTGCAACAGCTAATGAGTAAAAACAAAGTACAGAATACTGTCTGCCTTGTTCCCTATAGGATACTCATATTGTTCAAACTATCATTACATATCTAGTTTATCCCACAATTACAACTAATCCTTAACTCCTAAATAAGTAGGAACAGGCGTAAAGATTTCACTTCTGAAAGCCTACCAGATAAACTCTAGTGTATAATCAACTGGAAGATTCTGTGATTAATTTTAAATCCTCTTTAATAGGTTAAAGATGTTTTTAAAGATGAAATAATTTTATCAGTGTTGATTTTATTAATCTGGCATTCAATTATTCTTTAAGGCTTCCATCCACTTGTTGCTACTGAGGCACTGCAAGTGAAGCTCATCAATCAATTGAGCTGGATTCTGGTCAGGATATAACTCCCCATAAGAATCACTCTAGTGCTGCCAAGGAGTGCAATAACACAGCATCCAACAAACTCTGAAAATGCCTATTGTAATCATCAAACAATGAAAAAACTTAACAAGGTGATGAATGCCTCAGATACATTGTTTGGACAAAACCACTTTAAATGAATATAATAAAATAAATCTACTTTTAATTGAGTGATACAGTTTCAGCTGGCATTTTTATAGTTTTCCAGATATGTTTTTTTTCTATTGTGTGACTACCTAGCTAGTATAGACCTCAGACAGCAGCCGTGTTTTTTTGCTTGTTTGTTTTTGAGGTTTTTTGTTGTTGTTTTGGTTTAGTTGTTTTTTTTTTGGCTGTAGTTGGTCCTAAGAGGAGATGACTGCTTTTCAGTGTGAAATTATGCACCTAGACAGGAATTGAGCATAATCATCACACGGGTGAATCGAAATGATGGCTACGTTTACTGCCTACAGAAATTTCTGCTGCACTGCATATTAACACACTGAAAATGTTGTGTTAGCTTATCGTGGATGTGCCGATTTTCATTACCCACGGAAATGCAGAACATCTTCTGTTAAACCTCATTGACATTTTTCATCAAATGGATAGAGCAATGCCCTGAAATGTGATAATTGTAGATTCTTGTTATACAACTTTGAGTAAAATATTCTTCCCCCTAATTCCAACAGTAATTAACTTGGATTGGAATTCCCTTGACTCATGTAGCAGTCTTCAGCGCTGTATTAATGGATCTTAGAGTTTATATGGTTGGAAAAGAAATCTTGTCCCATATATGTAATACTATACAAAGGTGCTAAAGATTTTCAGGTTAATGAAAAGAATTGATCAAATCACCCCAGCTCGAGCTATGATTTTTTTTTTTTTTCATTGTTTGGGTAAAATATGAAATGGTATATAGCTGGAACTTAAAATGCCTCAAAAATTAAGCTCCAGAAAATTGTTACATCTCCCATGAAGGCTCAAAATTAAAGTAGACAATTATAATAACTCAATTGTACATGGCAGACAAAAGAGAAGCTAATACTGTTTTTGACTGATGTTTTGTTGGGCTGTAGCTAAACAACACTTTAAGCTGATAGTAAATTAGCAAACAATATGAGGGAGGGGAAAAGAAAAAAAAATCATGTAGGGGTTAAGGTGTTTATGTAAAACAGTGATTTTCCTTTTTAAAATTAAAACGTACAAATAAGCTGGTGTCAGAGCCTAGGTGATCCTTCATTTCCACCGCATTGAGCAGGCTCCCATCAGCAGCAGACAGCGCTAATATATGCGTCTGGCTCAGTCTGCTCCACCAACTAGGAGCCCATCGAATTGTTAATATCAGTCCTTTTTTGTATGCACCACACATCTTTTTCACTCTCTCTCTCTCTCTTCCTCCCCCTTTGCAAGAGCTCGTGTTTTTGTTTTTTGTTTTTGTTGTAGCACAAGCTGATTACTCTGAAATCACTTATTAAAGAGCATTTAAATGCGTTTTGCAGTGAAACAACATCAAGTTGTATAGAAATATATGATTCCTATATATAGAAAAGTATTGAAATTCTGTACATATATCTAAGTATAGCACACTGAAGAGGATGCTTTCTATTTATTTGTGCTAATAGAGACAGCTTTCATGTACTGTCACTGGGTATATGGGACTGCTTCCTGCATGGTCTCTGTAGGTGTTGTCACGCAGTCCCAGGACATGGAAACACGTTGCTGATCTTGGTGGAAATTCTGCCTGTGTGAACACCCCGCTGCTCCCTCCCCTCCATCCACCTCTGCCCTACCTGTGTACCCGAGGCTGGGCTGGCTGTGCTGCCCTGGGGAAGAAGAGGGAGCAGGGAAAGAGGCAGGCAGTGCACCAACTTTGCCATCGCTATGGCAAGGGGCAGCAGTGAGTATGATGGGCAGAGCAGAGCCACTGGAGTCATCCCAGTTCAAGCAGTAATGCAGAGGCAGGACTGCATATTCACCACTTTTGCTGGAGCACCAAATATCCAGGCAGGGGTTTCTAATGATTCATTTTCTTCTCACTCTCAATGCAGGGCAGAGCATAGTTGAAATCTTCAGACTGACAGAGGCAACACATTTCACACCACAGTTTCACCTTCATTGTACACACAGTGTTAAATGCAAAATTAATTCAGAGTGATAAATGTGAGCTATCTTCATTCAAGTAAATTTTGCTGATCAAAAAATAAATGCAACAACAATCTTTAATATGCATAGATGGGTGCGTTGTACTATTGAATAAATCTATAAAGATTTTTATTTTTATAAATACTATGTGTAATTTAAATTGTATATTGACATGTACATACCACACACAACATAGTTTTATCTCATTATACAGCTTGAATGAACAGAATATGTGGTCAGTATCTTAAATAACCCGTTTTCAGTATTGAAAACTGCAACATAATATGTATAAGTTCCTAACAAAGTGCTTCATGAGTGTAGCATAGCATCTATCTGGGAGCATTTGTTTATTCTATACACATTCAGATCTGTTTTTCCTATATTGCCTAAACAGAAGTCAACATTAAATATCATGTCTGTGTTAAAAAAGTTACCTTTGTATCTTAAATTTTTGCAAGTAGCTCTTTTTGTTCTTAGCATGTGGGATTGACAGTTCATGAAGAAAAGAATTGCATATTTACAGGAACTGTATCATCATTGTAATTGCTAAGGCAACATTTTTTATGACTATTTAAAGACTAAATATATCTTGAGCAACTTGAAAACTATGTACTGAACATAGTTTCTTTCTCTTAAGAAAACAAGACAAGAAGAAAAAGTATTATACTAACAGATAAGAACAATTTATTTTAACAATAGTGTTGATGCTTACAATAAAACACAATTCCTCCCACACAAGTGGAAAAAATATACTGCAGCCAAAATACCACTTTTGAAATGAACAAATAGTTTAGATGCCTGATCTCTGTGAAGCCTTTGTTTCAGTAAAGTCTGATGCATCAACAAAGTCCTGCAGCATCTTGGTTAGGCACAGGAAACAAAGAAAAATGACTCAGAACTAACTCACCTACAAAAAAATATTAAGAACTACAAATCAGATTATGTGTTTTAGATCAGATGTTTGAGACAAATAAGCAGTGCAGAATAGCTCATGCGCTTGTGAATTTGAGTGAAGAACTTAACACATGAGGGACAAGCTACAGCTCACACTGTTTTTTTCAGAGGGATAAAAAATATAAGAAGTGATGGTGGAGTTAGAAGTCAGGTGCTTAGAGTATTGTGGGTTCACTTTAAATTGAGCAGCGACAAGAAATATGTTTCTGAGTGCAAAGGGATGTTAATGCTGTAGTATGATTTCTAAACCAATATTCTCTTTCAGATTAAAATGTAAATTAAATGCGATAATATTTTAAATGACATTGTGTTCTCACTTGGACAAAGAAAAACGATGGCAACTAACTACAAAATACTCTTTGTTCCATGTTACAGGAAAAGCTAAGCAACAGTTTTCCTGTAGACTGGAATCATTATTCAAACAACAGAATGAATGTTTTCTAGGCCTCAAACATCAGTGTTTGTGTTTTATGTTTTAAAAGTCAATTAATGCTGTAACAGTAAGGATAAATGTATAACCTTTGTGGCAATTATCTATCAGAACTGTCTATAATAATAATGGTATTAATTTTATGGTTGGAAGTCTTTTGTATATTTTACTATCTGTTTTGAGTGGGGGTTTTGTTGTTTTTGTTGTTTGAGGGCAGGTTTTATGTGCAAACAAACACTCAGGTAACATTTTAACTCTAAATATTGCATGACTTCTAGTCCAGTTTTCTAAACATATAAATATGTAACATCCTAATGTTGCACAATGGGTAACAGTTGTTTAGATTTTTTTTTTTTTTTTAGGAAGAGTTCTGATGCTTAACACTTGAAACAGGTATATTTTCCTTTTCACTCTTCCAGGCAAGGAAAGCTCCTTTGGTTCTCTAAATTCTGCAGAGAAACAATCACAGTCCAAAGCTGCTGGTTCCCCTCCGCCTAGGTCCCAAGAGCCTGACTTGTGATTGTTGCTAAAAAACCTCACAAGTTAGGGTCTCAGGGACTAGGAAAAGTCCAATATGATCCAGAAGATTTCGTCTTCCAATAAACTGAACTGTTTGGTAGTCATAATCGCTGTCACCAAAACTTTCACTGCTATTATTAAATAGAAAAATAAACAAACCACCAAACCCAAAATAAACTCTAAAACCAACATCCCCCCCGCCCCCAAATCAACACCACCTCCTTCCCCCCAAATAAACAAATCACAGTTTCAAGTAGGGGGCAGAAAAGATCAAAAAAGCAGGCAAGATACATACATACATCAAACAATGTATCAGCTGACCGAACAGACTTTTCTGAGAGTATAGTCCTTAACTTTTGAAAAGCAAAAACAAAGAACACAGGATAAAATTCTTCACTGCCTTGTTTTGCAAGCAGCTATGTTACTATAATGCATCAGAGAGAAGAGTCTACAAATGGGTTAAAATCTGCTTCCAGCAGATTTGTACAGTAACAATTTTATTCTATTTCCTTAATGCCTGAAAGAAGGATTAAATGCTTGTTAAGGGGGTTCTAATTGAAATATTTCCCCATTATACTTTTAGTCCTACTGTTCAGGTGGGCCCTGGGTTACAGAGTACTTTAAACCCATTCACGATGCAAGGATAACCTTTGGGCGTGTATTCACTTTTTTCCTGTTCCCCACGTTCAACATTTAATCCTTCTACAGACTACTAGAAAAAGCTTCTTCCTTTCCAATGGCAAAACTAGCCTTCACTCCACAAGCTGCAGAAAACATTGACATGCAGAGATTGTTGTCACTTGAACCAGATTACTCAAAGCACACATAACTTTCAAATACTGTCGATACTGTAAGAAGAAATGCTCGGATTTCCCAAATAATTTTGTCCTGAAGCCGAACACTTTTAATGGCACAACCACAATCCTGAATTACTTTTGCATTCATTCTCCTCCGATCTTTAGCCTTGTTTGCAGAATGAAAAAGAAAATTTCTACTTTAGGGACAGGATCCATCGTGGCTTTTTTTTTCCTCCATCAGATCCCAGAGCAAAAGAAACAGCAGCCATAAAGGTCCTAGCCACTGGAGCAGAATCTGGCATAGAAAACTCAGAGCTCTTCAGGAAGCCGTTCAGCTTTAAAAAGGGGAAAAAAAAAGAGAAGAGGGGGGGAAGAATTAGAATCTCTGCTGGTCGAACAGGTGAACCATCCATTTATAAGAAAGCTGTACAGAGTGCTCTGCCGAAGAAAAGATTTGCCAGTGCCCCCCACCCCCACCCCTGCCCTTCACCCTCCCCTCCAGACTGGTACTTCAGATTTCAGAACATTTTGGATTATTTACAATATTATTTCAGCTGATGATATAATGCAACATTATATAAGAGCTGTTTCTTTGTCACTGTGCACCATTCAATCAGTTATGCCCCAGACACAAAATAGTTAAATGAAACAAAATATATATATATGAGAGATATATATGTATAGCAGTCCCTAGATTTCATTCAATTTCTTTTTTTAAAGCTGATCATGATTTAACAAACAATTTTGACCACAGCTTTCAAATCAATAATTAGAATGAAAAATCTCTCCCCTCTATAAATATGACATTAACATAATTATACCACCCCCATCGCATAGACCCATCCTCTTTAGGGAATACATCTGATGCTCTGAAGATGGAAATCAGTCAGATTTTAGTTGCTCTCGAACGTACCTTTGCTTCTCACTGACTGACTGGCTTTACCTTCCATGCACACACACGGTCACAGCACACACACACACACACACACATGCGCACGCACACACACACACACGCACAGAAAGGCACGGCAAAGCAGCGGATGCTGACTCAGAGCAGTTGTGTGTGGAGGGGGTGGTATCGGCTGGTATTTTCACTGCACTCATCATTAACATTAACTCACTCTCTAGCATCCACCCTCTCTCAGACCTGCTGGACTGCAGCATTTGCATGACGCTGTCACTCTAGCCCTTGTGGGTCAGATGTTAGAAGAAAAAAGAAAACAAAAAACCTCAAGGCTCTCATAAGGAATGCCTTCATTTCTTCCAAAGGGTCCCTCTTCTTATTTTTCCACCTTTCTACTTCCTCTGTTGCTGTGTCTCAGTTGTTTGACATCTTTCCGGAAGAAAATGTCTTGAGCTGCAATAAGCCAGTAGTCAGTCGGTCCTCCCCTCACCTCACACTCCTATTCCCACCCCCTTTTTTTCCTAATCAATAAGACAGATCTCCAAATGCAGTTGTGAAAACAGGCTCTGACACACAGACTTTCATCCTCGATCCTCTGCCTCAGGAATAGCAGGCAACCCAGGCTCACACGTGATGTAGAGAGAAATAATGCCAGTAATTCTTGAACAGTCTTAGGAGTTTATTCTACGCCTTCTTCATTTTTTCCTTTGCTCGAATAAATACCAGTGGGAAGGACACACTAGCTCTCAAAAGCTACAAGGATTCACTTCTTCAGAAAATAATGAACATTAAAAGGCTAATATTAATCTTCCTCAAAATTAATGCTATCTTCCCCGCTCCCTTCATTGTACTCTTTATAAGTAGGAATTGTCTCATAGCCAAAACCCTGCCAGGGTCTGAATCACCATTCACTGTGCTGAAATCGTGAGTTTCTGGGCTTCAATTGGCATTTAGCTGGACTAAGCTATTTTTTTCCTCTTTTTCTTTCCTTTTATTTTAGACTTCTTAGTTAAAATAAAATAAAAAATAGAAGCTGCTTGTGTCAGAGGGAGCACTGCAAGAGAACAATGGCAATACATCCGCACCACCACACTGAGTACTGAAAATGCATGTTTGAGCCCCACTTGTGTATTTTTCTGTATGGTATTTGCTCCATTTTGGTAGAGAAGTCTGAACATATACACGTACACCGAATACACACACGGAAGAAACTCAAGACACGTATAGAAAATACACAACACAAAACAAAGCACAAAGGCTGGTAACTGAAACACAGGCACAAGTTGTCTGACAGGCTATGAAAATCCACAGAGCATAATCATTGTGTGCATTTTTACCTTGTTCCTTTGTTCTTAAGGCAAGGGACTTTAATGGCTTACGGTGTTGACAGTCTTTCGGCTTTTCCCTTTTTTACGCCAACAGTATTTGGGAATTACTTTTCCAGACAATACCACACCGCTGTGATTCGCGGTATAGAAATTATTTACCAGAGGGGGGGGACAGGTGATACGCAATTCAGCAGCCAATTCTCAGAGCTGCCTGGTGCCGTGGAAGCCCTCGGCGTGGCCGGGCGGGCAGGTCCCAGGATGCAGCGCTGCAGTCCCGGCTCAGGTAGCCTTTTGGCAACCTTACGGCAGCAGCAGCGAACGGGAAGGGCATCCACTCGCAGGAAAGGTCCAAAAGAAAATGCCACACAGCCCCAAAGTAAAGGAAGGGAGCCAAAATGCCAGGTGCACGCCCTAAGCCCGGTTAGAGCGCGCTTGGGACCAGTCGTGGTGATATTGATGAATTTCTTAGGAGAAGGATGGAGGAAAGTAGACAATTAGGAAACAGTTAAGTTTGTAATCTCAGAGAAAGGGAGAGACGGAGACAGACACACACCCACAGACAGAGAGCGAGCGAGGAACGCCAAGCATGAGACAACAAAAACAAGACCAAAATCAGATTTGGGAAACTGAAAAATTACAGGATTACAGCATTCAGCTTAGCAGTTACTGAGGTATAAAAAAAAAAAAAAAATTACCACATGCACAGCATGGCTTAAAATACTTATTGCCATCAACAGTCTGTGACGGATACCGGCTTCTTACTGCTATACGTACATTAGATTGGTCATCGCCTCTTAATCTCCTTTTGCTCAGACCCATCCATTTTTTGCTGCTCCAGCATCTGTGCCCTTTATGCTTTTTTTTCTGTATAGTTACCCACAATACCCTGGATAAATTAATGTCATGACCTCGCTATGGCTATCAGAAAGAAAAAAAAAGTCTACTATTTTAATAATTGAACGTGCGCGTACAGCAAACTGCCTACTGATAGCCCAGCTTTGTGGACTGCCTCCAAAAGCAGCCTTTTCTAGCTCTGCGAATCAGAGACAACAGATGCAAATACTGGCCACAGAGCCCCGGCTCTCTGCCTTGCCTTTTTTTTTAAAAAAAACCCACCCTTTTCAGTCTGTGCCACTTCATTTTCCCTGTGCCTCTCCCCTCAATGGTTAAAAACATTAGCCTGATG
This sequence comes from Luscinia megarhynchos, assembly GCA_034336665.1. Taxonomy (NCBI): domain Eukaryota; kingdom Metazoa; phylum Chordata; class Aves; order Passeriformes; family Muscicapidae; genus Luscinia; species Luscinia megarhynchos. The sequence continues at coordinate 10,992,362 of JAPFBE010000013.1, read as the reverse complement.
AAATTAGAAGCTTCTGAATAAAAGGATGAAGATAAGTGAAAATTATAAATGGTTGCAGATTCTGGAAATTTATAACCAGACGGTGAGCAGGGAAGAGTACCCAGGTTCAAGTGCTGAGCCTCACTCGGGAGCACCTCTGGGGCCAATGGGACTGCAGACTAGATTAAATCAATAGTCGTCTGAAACGAGATGTCGTAATCAATCAGCTCAATTACCACTGTCATAGATCTGGGCTTAAGGTCTTTCCTGATTCCACTCTTCTAATCATTAACCCTTATACAGCCTCATAATAGGAACTCACACTTGCTCTGCTGCCCTACCTTCAGACCATCAAAGTTTAGCTTAGCATTTTCTCCTCTATTTTCTTTTCCCTGTTTAAATAATATAAGAGTGGGTCAGCAAGAAATGTTTTAAATGTGAATATGGTGAGATTAGATGCAGTCCTTTAAGTGTACCTATTATATATGTGCTGCTGTGCACTTATATATTATTATTATGCCTCCGGGAGTGGCTGGGTGGATCAAAGACTGCTGTTTAATTAACATTCAACTCAGCTGTTTCCTTGGAGATTAAAAATAGAAGACTAGTTGAATTAAACTGAAGCTGTTCACTCCTTTCACTAATCCAATATTACAGAACCCTCCTCCCTCAACCTAGTTAGATACAACTCATTTCTGGTTAATCAGCCACCAGGAAAATCCATTTTCAGTTTGAAGGTAAGTGTGAAAAAGTTGGAAAGACAGTTTTTGTGTGCATGTCTGAATTTCACAGAATTGCCTATCATTTACATTTTGCATCCACAGTACAGTAAATCCTCATGCAATGCAAGGAGAAAAGAACCATCAGCTTGACTATGAGCAGAACCACTTTAAATTCTTGCCTGTAATTATTATTTGCTGTATGAAGATTAAATGTCAACTATTACACTTTTTTTTTTTATTCCTGTGCAGGAAAAGATCTAAGAGCTTTTCAAAAAAATGTTCCAGCAATTCTCACATATCTGTCTCTCATTTTCTCAGGAGGAAAGAAAGAATCCTGGTAGCAGGTATCCAGAATTTAGGTCTCTTAAGGCTGATTTATTCTTTTAGACTTAAATAACAATAGTGAAAGAAAACCCTGGTACATTTACACTTACATCACTGCCTGTAGACACTGCCTCTGTTTCCAAGCAGAACCACACCTTTTTTAACCATAGATCTGCTTCTCATCTGGACAGACCGACTGCACAGCCCCAGTCTGGGCAGCACTGAGAATACCAAATAGCAATGGTATTTTGGGGAGGAATTTGTGCTCCTGGAGATGCTGGCAGTGGGTGTGGGACAGGGTCAGCAAACAGGGGTCTCATGGCAGAGGCAAAGGCTGGGGTTGCAGGTCTGTCTGGGCAGGGGTCCGTGCTGTCCAAAACAGGTCATAATTGGAGATCGACTGCTGGATTTAATAACCTGCCGTTTGCATTAGTAGAAATATAAAAAAAATTGGTCTTGAAAATGATTCATCTGCTAGCATAGGTGCTTTTTAACAGGCTTATACCTCAGCCAGGAACAGCTTGGTTGCAGTCACTGACCCCTCACAGATGGAAAAAAATGACCTCAGCTTTGTCTCTTTTCTGGGAAAGGTTTAGCTGGCAGGGCGATGAGAAACAAAAAGAATCTTAATTTTGTCCTTTAGTAATGCTAAATGAATGCACTGCATCAGACACCACCTTAAACTGGCTGAAGGGCACTGCTCAGTTTTGCAGGCAGCAGCTCAGAGTGTGAGCATCATCCACAAGGGGACAGCATCCACATCCACACTGGAAAGATGCAGTTTGTGTCTGTAAGGAACAGAAAGAGGGGCAGCCATTGCTGAAAGCATCCAAAAATTAAAAAAAAAAAATGGAGAAAAAATAAAAATGAAGACGTTTCCTGGATTATTACTTCTGGATAGAGAGCGAGAAGAGGTGAGGCTGGACATGCATGTCAGATACCAGAACCTGCTCAAATATAGGATGAGCCTTTTGTTTCTTAAACAGAAAGAGTGAGGCAATTTGTAATATTAGCACAAACTTTGTGTGACAGATAAGGACTCTCTGGAATAACAGATAGTAATGTGGAGAGAATGTGATGAAAATAATTAGATATCATTGGAGCAAAATTAGAGCATACCTAACAGGGAGAAAGAAATGCACTAATAACAAATGTTATTCTGATTTTATAGTTCTCATCTTCATATCCTCAGTGTGCTTGAACTAGGACATAACACACTCATCCCTTTCCTTTTTCTAGAAGCAAAAGTTTATTGATCACAGTGCACGTAGAAAGAATAATAATTAAAAAAAAAAAAATCTCTTAATGTAGCATTTAAATGTCTTAGAAGAGTAACACTGTTAGACCAGTGCCTAGTTGGAATGACCTACACCACAGCTCTGTAACACCTTCACACCTAACTGATGAACAGCCAGAGGATAAAGACTTCAGAAAATTCCCACAGCTATCTGGTCCCAGATTTGCCTAAAAAAAAATTTACCCTTCTATTTTCTTGTTTAGAAATGCTACATTCGGAATTCATCTTTTAATTTAGTAAGAATGCCTTTTTTAACTTTGCTGAAATTCCCACCTGATCATGAAGTATTGAAAATATATATAGGCTACACAATCTACTACAGAAAGGAAATCACAGAAATAAAATTACAGAGAAACAGCAATATCCTTCTCTTCCTACGCAGGCTCCATCCTACTCAAGGAATGCTATTATACCATCTCCTTGCTGACTTGTCAATTTACCTGCCCTTTATTAAAACACAGACATATGACAGCAGAAACTATTGCAGTTTGAATTACTTTTTGTGTGAATTCTATTCAGTAGACCTTGATTTTACTGACACTTTCAATTAAAAAAGTAGTTATTTGTGAAAACAAACCACTGTGATATGCATACTCTTTGACCTATGTTTCCTTGAGCTGTGAGAGCATGAAGAATGATTGAATTAGCTTTTCTATTTATGAACACTTTTTATACTTACTTCACTAATTGCTTTGTGTTACTACTTAATACAGCATCACCACAATGTGAAGAAAGGAAGGGCCTGGTACTAAAATGAAATTCCTACTGTTAAAAAACCTGTTATTGCCTAAACAGCTGGGTCTGCATTTGTAGTCTGTTCGATAAGAAAGACATAAAATGCCAAGCACTATTTAAAAAATCCTGCTTTGTAAATTTTTCAGTGTGATATTTTTACTGCTTCCTGACCTGTAGGTACACCTGCATACACACATACATACACACATATATATAACTGATAAAAACACAAGGTTACATAGAACTAGATGAACAAAAAATGCTGAAGTCACCCCTCCATGTTGGTTACACACTATTGTTGCAATCACAGGGCAATACAAGTCCCTTTATTTGGGGGAATTATGCCTCTGAAATTTCCTGAACCATTTCTCTGACCATTGATACTGGGGTGTGTATTTGCCACATAAAAATCCAAGTTTGTAAAAGGAAATTAAGGATATTTGGTACATGCTGCAAACACTACGAGAATGCACAGAATTCTGCTGTAGGACAAAACACTCCTGTTTTCTTAACAATGCAATCTGAAGATAAACATTTGTGAGAAACATTCAGACATAACATTTCTACAACCTTGTTTTTAGAGGTTTCAAAAGCAGTCTGGGGAAAAGCAAAGCATTTTAAGAAGAAAATACAAAATAGGTTCAGTGCCTGCAGAACCAGAATATTTTAAATTTTCTAGACAGTGAAGGTTAAAGCTATCCTGCATTCTCATAGTTCTCTCTCTCCTTTCAATCAATCTCATTGATTTTTTTTAAAGGTCAGAGGCTATACCTTCATTGATCAAAGAAACAGCCTGACACAGCGAAAGAGACTGCCAATTCCAGACAGATCAATCACACCTTTGTCTGCTTTTGATACATTATGGTTATTTATTCTGCATCACCACGACTTTCTGTCGCATGGCTCCTAATGTAATGATGCTGCTCGGGGACAACAATAAAAGAAAAGGGGGGAGGGGAAATATTCTATTTAAAATATTTTAAGCCTCTCTCTGGTATTTCTGAGGGTGGCTTATGATGGAACTCGGCCAACTTGTTTGATTTCATTTTTACCTTGGAACTCCTGTTCTGGTATTTAGCTCTCCCTGGTCAGCGCTTTGTAGGATTTTAAAAAGGCAATCTTTTGAAACCAATTTGTGCAAACTGTTTTTAAAAAAGAAGTTAGATCTTGATAGGACAACAATTATGATCTAATCACAACCATAATTTTCCCCGTTTATGCACTGTTTTAGAAATGTTTTAATAAATAGGATGTAATTGATACTCAGCTACATCTACAGGCTGCTTTATGACTGTAAAAGGAAACTAATGGACAGCCTCAAATAATTACTGGGAAATATTGCTGAATAAACAGATATAAGTGCTGAAAAGCTCCTGGCTTTGCAAACCATTATGCTGAAAGCCAGCTAAATCTTAAAAAATGCACTATATGTTCACTGTCTGCTATGACTGAAAGTTCTGTGCTATTATTTTGCTCTCCATAGCTCCTGCAAGAAGCCTCCAAAACTCCTGTTGGTCTAATATAAAATCTTTTGTTCACATTTGGTAGTCTCTCACATCACTAGTAGTTTCATCACTCAAGAAAAATCACTTCTGGGTCTTGGGATATTGGTTATAAGTAAATGTATTAAAATACTCTTTTAAAAGTGAAATTGTAGCCTAAGAGAAGCCAGTGGCAAAATGCCTAGTGACTTCAGTGGAGCTGGGACTTCACTCAACTCCTTGAACCCAAGCTACCTGCAGCAGAAAAGGCAGTTTGTGAGATTTCAAAGAACCTTAATCATATAAAGATTTAAAAACCCCAACACATTCCTTATTAAAATAGCTAACAAAGCTGTGATGGGCTCTATGCACCACTCAGTCCTATCAAGGAAAGTGGAGCTGCTCAGTAAAATTAAACATGTAAATCTTTGCAGAATCAGGATATCAGGTAATAAGATATAATCACCAGAGTTGGAACATTAAAATAAGATATGCGATAATCCAAACACTTGGCATTAGTTTCTGATTTCATTGTGCCTGCTCTGTAAATTATTGTGCACCCAATTTACAATTACATCAGCACTATTATGTAGAGCAAAAGGTAAGTGGTATACAAAGCTGAAATATTAAACCCATTAAAAAGTTATGAGTTTGACAGAGTCCCTACATGTATTTGTGTTCATGCCAAGAAATGCATTTGAAAACCTTTAACGAAAGGAAGCTGCCTTCCAGTGATAAACTGCAATGCCTACAAGACATGGCTAAAATGCTACTGCCACTCTCAAAGGCCAAGAGACCTTAAAAATGGTTGCTGGCTGACAGCATTATACAAAAACATACAGTTTCTTCTGTAAAGAAATAAAGCTGAATGCACAACATTTCAGGCAAGTTTTGAATAAGTCTATTTGTCCAGCTTACTTTGCAAAGGCTCTGAAGAAAACAGCACCATAAACACTTTCAGTCCCCACACAAGGGCTAAACAAAGAGTTCTCTTTCTAGCCATTTAATCCAGTAATTTATTTTTTCAACCATCACATAAATCGAAACACAGCTGTAACCAATGACTTGCAGATCCAGTTCCCTGCCAGCTGGATCCTGTTCTGCTGAAGCAGCAAGATTTTTACATTGTTCACTTCTGTACATCTGGAGAAATCATTTAGGTTCAAAGGTGACTAGAAAAGCTCTTTAAATAAACTCAACCAACAGTGAAGAGAGGCCTATGTATCTACAAAAGCTCCACAGAGTTCCATTTTAAAAGTTTTTTCATCAAATTAGTGCACAGACCAGTTTGCTTCTTTAACTATTTTGATTATGACATTTTAATTGAATTCTACATTCAAATATGTATTTTGATAACAAATATTTAGTATTTCCCATGAATTTTCAAACAGCGTCAATACTCAAAAGTGATCACAGTCAATAGTGTGTGCATTTATCACATTTAAAAGAAATGACCAGACAAATAGCAGTGTAGTGAAAAAAATATACCTCAATTAATGCATCTTAGCTGCTGCCTGAAATGCATCTCAACTTTAAATTAAAAAGAAAATAAGCAATAAGAAAGCATGTACTGTACTTGGATATGCTGAACCTGAAATCTCTTTGAAGTTAGTCCTTAAAATAGCCTTACTTCAAAAACTCTGCCTCATCCATACTGCATGAGTCTGCAGGTTAAATAACAGAAATGTCCCTGACATTTTAAACTGCACACAGCAAATTGATTACAATGCAGCATTTCTTTTACAAAAGCAATCACGGAGCAAACCAGCTGAATCTTGCAGAAGTAAATAACAATGAATATTAAAGGATCATATCATCTGTATCTTTGATTACTTATCAGGCAAAACAAGCACTCAAACACTTTGACAATGGAAGGGGGTTGTGCTAGCCCAGGCCTCACTATCAAAAACATTTGCAACACTAAAAGTTCTAATGACAGATCTTGTTTACAAATTTGTGAGCACGTGCTCTCAATGATAAATTCAATTACATTTTTTCTCAGTATCTGTGTTTCTCTTGAAAGCAGGTAAGCAAGACACATCCAGATCATGCCCCAGTTGCTCAGGTAAAGGTGCAGTCGCTGTCCTGCACATTATTAAAAGGCATTTCAAAATTCAGTTACGCTTCACTACTGTAATTGCTTCTTTTCCTCTTTAGTACTTACTGCAATAGCTGCTTTGAAACAATGCTGATAAAAGTATCCTTTCTGCTTGCCTCTCTGGCCACATCTCTGCACTCCGTGTTACTGCCAGTTATCTCTCCTCACAGATTAACTGAGCAACTGCCTCACCTTCAGCTCTTGCTTCTCCTTCTCAACTCTTGCCTGCACTCATAATTATAGGAATGCTGTCTGCTCTCTGTTGTGAAAATAGGAGCATTAAAAAAAAAATAAAGAAGGAAAATATGTATTCAAAAGACAGATAAACCAGATAAATCACCTGCAGAAATTAACATGCACAACTCATAACCAGGTAATTACCACATCACTCCAGGGCAAACTTCAGAGTATTTAGACATGCATTTCTGTCCACTAACATGTACAGATTCACACAAACATTCTGAAATTAAAAGTATCTAGTTTTCAGTTAATTACCATGTTTCTGGAAAGCTTTTTTCCTTCAGTTCCTAATGTGTATTTACCTTTAACTGTGGCTGAGTTTCTGCTTGATAGCTGATGTAAGGGTCACAAAAGGGAGTGAATTTTGTCAGAACAGAAGCCATCAGTGCCCAGTGAGTAAAGCTCTGCAGGGCTTGCCATGATCAACTTTGCCAAAATCCTCAGCATGATTTAACAGCATAAACTTCATTTACCACCCATTTCTTTTGTTTTACCACCGGCAGCCCTCTGTAGTGCAGATTTTGTCTTGTCAAATCTATTTGACTCAATAGGCAAATGAATAATAACTCTCTATAAGGATTTATTATCCAGTTCAGGTATCATCTATGGTCCATGATGTGACTGCCTGTTTCCTGCCTGCCTGCCTATGGTTGCAGGTAAGTTAGATTGGGTCACTTTAAGTCAAAATCTGAAATACACCCTTTGGAGGCCTGTGGCAGTCTAGGAAAGGTAAAGTAGCCTGGAGGGAGGTGTTTCCTGTTTTTTTAGCTGCCTTTGGTTGTTTAAAAGACCTCTTTTAATTCTCCCACATTGCAGTTGGCAGTAAAGATGGTATTCTGACTTATTCAGGAATATAACTTCTGCAGCAGATCCCGAGACAAAGACTTTGGAGGTTTCCATATATATCTGGTTTAAAACCTAAGCTCTGTTGAAAGAATCTCCCAACTGGAAATCTAACTCACTAAACTAGGAAGGCTGAATCAGAGATTCTGAGATCCCAAAGGCCAATTTCAGAATGTGCTAAGCCAGATATTCCAATTACCTGCATTTTTGTTTGGCAAATGTTATTGGTGCTCCTACTTAAGGGTTGGAATAATTATGCTTATCTTCTATAAGGCATTTACTTATGCCAGTTTACGTTGTAGAGAGTACTTTATGTAACCTGTACCACTGGGTGCTTGTAGCAGGGATGAACAGCTTACAAAGCCTGGAGAGCCAGACTTCCATACATCTCCTATATAGAAGACAAGCTTGACTGAATGGGGGGACAGAACCTGCTGCCATTTAAAGAAGAGTGAGTGTCAACATCACTCATGCAAGGTAGCAATGCCTATTTGCCAATTCTCAGTGAGTGTGCAGACCCAAACCTGTACCATAAATCAGGATATCTGCCAGAAGTGGTGTTGCTCTCTGCTCTCCCTCCTGAGCTGGGTCATTTGTTCCTCCTCCTTGTTTGTGCTGACAATTGCCTCTCACATCTGCATCCTAAAGAAGGTTAGGGAACTGTCCCAAAAAGCAGACCAGAAGAAATAGAAGATTAGTTTGCAGCAGGATCAATCCTTCATCTGGCTAGTCTGAGAGTCATATAAACTAAGTGCCAGCACAAAAAGCCAGAGAGAAATGAATGCCATTAGCAAGAGGATGGAGTTCTTCCTTCAGTGGCAACCTGAACTTAGGCAGAATATATGTGGCCTTGCACCTAGTTGGAACCAGGAGCTGTATGAGCTGAGCTTCTCCAAGTCAACTCCTTAGGACACTAAAAGTCCCCGTATTCTGACTATGAAGCAGTGTTGCTATGCTCCCTGGTATCCATGTTGAGCCCTGCAACACAAAAGTAAAAATACTTGCTGATGCAAAAGTATGAGGCTGTTTTACAGCCAGAGAGAAATCAGAAGTTACAGCCAGGGGATAAAAGACTAGACACCCCAGGAAGTATCATGTAGAAGGGCTGCTCAAGGTGGTCAGAATAGTAAATGAGATATTAGCAACAGTCGAGCAATACATCAAGGCTGTAAATAACTGTGAAATTAAGTATTAACAGTAATCATACAACACACAGAGGCGGTGCTCAGGGATTCCAGTGCACTTGAAATGCAAATTACAGTAGAGCTAAGGGTAGTTGTGACAACAGACTTGAGCCAAAAATTAGATCTCTAATTTTCAGACACTATGAAGAAACGTATTTGAACTTTGCCAAAACAGGCTGAAATGCACCATATACATATAATTACTTGCACAGTCTTCTCCTTGCATGTATCTCATTTCACTTACCCTATTTAGAACAGTGTTCTCAGTCAATTATTTACAAAGATAAAATGGACAGGCTTGGGGTTTTCATAAAGTCCATTAGAGCCACAAAGCATAAAGAGAGAATCAATAAATTGTATGTTATCTGCACATGGCATTCAGCATTTTCCTGCCTTTAATTCTGGGGGAGGGGAAGGGGTAAATAACACGCCTATCACTGATGTAGTCAGCTCACTTTTCACTGGATTTTGATCCACACACCACAAGGCAAACATATGCCTGTTCCTTCACAAATGAAGTGCCATCAGTCCCCGCACCCGTGTTTGTAAATCTTTTCCGAGATGCTGTGTTCTCACACGTGCAATCTGAGAGCAACAACATAAGACAAAACATATCATTGTGAAACATATCACATCCAGGACTTATGAAAAGGAGAGGAAAAAAAAAAGGAGGTGGAATGGCACGATCCACAGCTAGGTTTACGTTGTGCCCTGAATTCCTAAGCAGAGCATCTCGGCACAACGAGCGAGCATTTCAGCCCCCAAAGGCCCGTGCCTCTCCAGGGATCAGAGCATTTGCAAGTGCTTGGGGATTCCATGTGACGTGAGTGTGTGAGAGACTCTGCCTAGGAACCCACCAGCTGGCTGGAAGAGACCAGCAACATGTGCCACCAGGCAGCTTAAAGAATTATTGCACAGACAGAAAATAAACTTCACATGTCCATGCTCATTTACCTCTAAAAACAGCCCCCAAAACATAACTATTTTTGTAATAAATTAAATTTGACCCATAATGTTGGCTAGAAGCACTTCAATTGCACATCCTCAAAAGAATATGTTCTTGAGTACAATCTTAGGGAGATGTAGGCATCAGAAAATACTTTTCTATCTTTTCTTCATTTTTAATTATTAGGTCGTAATGGCACCTTGAAAGGCACAGTTCCCATTGTGAAATCCATCTGTACAAAGACTTGCCTTCCCAGGATCCAAAACTGCAGTTTGGGACAGTAACACAAGGGCATTGAGCAAATCCTTCTTAATACACCAGATTTCTCCACAAAGAGCAGGAGGCTGTGCTACATTTTGAAAACACATGCTTCCATGCTAGCAGGAGAGATGCCTGGAGGATAACCAGCAATAGGAGGAATGTAACTCTCAATCCTTTGTAAAAATGGCCATAATGGGTTAAATCCAAGAGCCTTCTTGCTCAGCATCCTGTCTTCAACACTGCATATAAATAGATGCCAAAGGTCTTCCTTTGAATCAGACAAGCACAGATGAGCCTTCTAACAAAAGACTGTGAGGTAAGGAAAAGGAGCAGGTTTGTATATTATTAAGAGAGACTCCAAATGGGAAGAATGAAATATCACAGAATTTTGTAGTCATATTTCTTCAGGAACTGAAGGGTGGCAGAGGGTACCTAGGACAGGGAGGGGGATAAAATGCTGTTCTCCAAAACTCACTGAAACTCCCCTGTTCCCAGATCCTTTCTGTTTTCCGTGGATATCATTACAGGGATTTCAAAGCCTCTTTGCAATTCTTTCATAAAGGTCAAATTCCACACTCTGCTCAACATGAGCAGTGGTAACTGCACTGCCTTTGAACATCAGCTCTCTGGTGCAAGGAATCTGTTGTTACCAAAACAGGAGCTGCTTCATACAGTCCGACCCTGGAGTCTGATGAGTGTAGCTACACAGATGACAAAGAAGCAAAGCCAATAAAACCCAAAAACATCAACAACTAACTAAGAGAAATTATGTTTAATAATTACTTTGAAGTTTTTTTCTCTCTATCCAGAGATCCCTTGGAATCCATCATGCAAGCTTTGCAAAGAAAAAAAGTTATAAATAAACTCCTCTCATGACAAGATCACGTATTTCAACTACATCTGGAAAGTTCAGAAAGCCACTTTGAAGATACTGTCTTTAGATGAGTCTGAAAACACAGTTGAAAGCTATTGTGCCCTTAATGTCATCAAATACACAACTGACAAGTTTAAAGAGAGATACTCCACTAATAAAATGACAGGATGCTAAGTAAATATATGTTACATTTCTGAAGCATAGGAGTTCATAAAGCTTTAGCCAACAACTCAGTCTTACAGACTGGGTTCTTATAGGCTTCCTTTATTAGACAGAAACATTATACCTCTGGCCAGGGTACAGACACCATAAGCATAGTTACTTGAAAAATTAATTACCAAAATTTTCTGTGGATTTTAGTTAGGTAACTGCAGCCTTCCTGGGCTGAAAACAAAAACCTGTAATCTAGCCAAACGTCTAAGTCCCCAGATTTATGAAGTGGTTCAATGCAATGTATAAGTGGCAGGCTGCTCTCCTAAATCCACCTGCAAGAGAAGTGCCACGTGATCTTTTTTCATAGGAAAGTGGCCCTCTTAAGCCTTGATGATATCAGAGTTCTCTAAAAGCAAGTTGAAGCACAGTATTTTTTCAGCCTGCCTTTACACTTGCTTCATTCTTAGAATTCAGCAAATAAATCAACAGGTATTTTCATTATTCAGTGAGGAGCATCAGAAAGCATGAGGCAAACAATACATGAGGACAGGTTTATAACTTTTACCTCTCCATAAATTCTTACAGATTTCAGTTGTTTGAAATTTTCTTCTTCACTCCTGTCAGTACTTTAGCAAGTGAACTCATAGCAGCAGCTTTTAATTTTAAATACCAGGCACTCACACCTCAATAAATGTGTAACAAATTACATCAGCACATAGTTTCCCTTTATTCACAGGAAAAACTGTTTCTCAAACTGTCTTAGGACTCATACTCTTGTATTCCCAGATTTTTTGGGTAAAGACACACCAAAAATATTCTGTTCTTTATGAATCTAATTTATTAATATTTTTCTATCATTTTTGGAAAAAGAAAAATAAATTATCTTGCATTCCTTTGAAACCAACATCCATCTGAAGGAAAAAAATCTGACCTAAATGAAACAGTATCAAACTACACTTCCCATTCATTCATTTGGACTTTTGGTGTGATTATTAGTACTCATGATTGTGGAGTCCTTTCACTCTTAAGCTTCTCCAGGTTGTACTCTGCTCTTAAGTGACAAAATTTATTTGACTCATTGTCTAATATGAATATAGGATTTTTCTTTGATTTTTAGGAGTTTCAAATTTGATGTTGTTAGGTATGGGAGTGAAATCCACAGAATTTATGTAACATTCCAGCTCATTATCCAAAGGGTTAAAATCAACTTGATAGAAAAATGACATTTCTTTCACAGACCACTTTTTCACTTAAAAATAAACCAAGTAAAGACATCTCAAGCAAAGGGATCTCAAGGAAAGGGTTTTTCCATATAAACCCAGTCATGTAATATATTAAGATCACCTGACCCCTCTGCTTCAAGACCACAGTCAGAATTCACCCAAATTGGCATTGAACTACAAGCTTGCACTATACATTTTCCTATATGAATTTTCTCCACTGATGTAACCTACATGCAAACAAAGTGTAGGAGAATATTTTCTCATTTACCATTGCTACTGGGGTACAGCCAAAATAAGCCTAAAATGAGATGTACCAGTCAAATGAGTTTTTATTAGCTCCTCCCATTCTTGCCATCCTGCTATCAGAAACACTTTTATAATGTGGAAAGATTTCAGGAAAAGAAAAATAAGAAAAAGGTTTTTGATGAGGCCAACATAGTTTGGAGAACTGTCAAGAGAGGTGAATATTTTAAGCACTTGCACAACAGCCTACAAGTATTTTTTGGGCAATACCTCCACAGAAAAAGTGCAGAGTTTTTCCATAAAGAGTCCTATGAGGAACTTAGATAGAAATAAGAATTTCCATTTGTGTAAGAAGGAATTATTTTTCACAATGAAACATTATTTCAAGATAATGGCTAACATGTACAAAACTAACACCAAACATGACCAGGGACTAATCCTTCACTGGCCCAGAAAGGACCTGGATAACTTATAGCTTTAGTTTTTATGGGCTTTCATACAATAATAAGGAAGTCAAAGAGTGACATCAGTGGTGAGAATCAATAGACAGGAGGCACCTCAAAGCATGGCAGCAGTTCAAGGTTTCATCTGCCTTGATAGGGGCTGAAAGAAGATCACAACAGCAATACCCCAGTGAGAGTTCTTCAATTTGCCCTTCCAGAGAATTGAGGTTTTTATGAGAATATGAAAATATTGTAAACTTTAGAAGAGAATAGGAAGTAGTTACAGATTAAGAGGACTATTCAATGACAAAAGAATGATGGAACCTTTTGATACTGAAAAATTATTTAGTAATTTAAAGGAATTTTCAAGTATTAAAATAACATAGGACAAGAAGAGAATACCAGAAAGAGGAAAAGAATAGAGTGTATGGATTTGCCATAGAGTTAAGCATAACTATTAAAAGACTTCAATTAATTTCCTTGGTTTGGGGTTTTTCTGAGATTCTTTGCTGCAATTGTGATATGGAACAACCTGGCAAAGTATGAGACAGCATTGTAACCTTAGGTAAAATCTGGACCTTTTCTTTATGCTGAACAGTTAGTATATGTCAGCATCCTCAACTCATACAAAGTTCAAACCAACTTAGTAAAAGAGGATAGAATCATAGCATCAGAGAATCATCCAGGTTGTGAAAGACCTTTAAGATCACCAGGTCCCACTGTTAATGCAGCACTGCCAAGTCCACCACTAAACCATGTCCCTCAGTGCCACATCTTGTAAATACCTCCAGGAACAGTGACTCAACCACTTCCCTGGGCAGCATCCAACCTCCTGCCTCTGCCCCTGTGAAATCTTTGGCACCGGGAGTTCCATCAGTGGAATGAATCATGGCCACCCTAGTGAGCACCTTTTAATGGATTTCTGCAAATCCTCTCTTTTCCAAATATTTTTAAAAGCACTTGTTGGAGCAACTGCACAACGAACTTTTTCTCCTTGCAATCTATTTTAATCAGTTCTGTACATAATACTAAAAAAAAAGAGGATGCCCATTTTACTTTTTCCTTCCTCTCCTCCCACGTGTTCTTCTTGGAGGTACACTGTGTAAAGATCCCTGCTGTGGGTGTGTGGTTGTGCATGGTAACACTGGCACGGTTCTTGTACTACTGTGTAGTTAATTTTTTATAGCATATGAGATTTACTATAACCTTACCTTTGGACTGGGGAGAGACACATGTAGCCCAGTAGATGCAGAGGGTGCAGTTGGGCTAATTACTGGGATAACTTTGTAAACCTTAGCTGTGCTAAGTAATAACTAAAATGTAAGCAAGGAACAGGGTCTGTCCAGAGAAATCCCTCAGATCTTTCAACAGTGGCAAAAACAGGATAAATCTTGCCCCACAAGGGAACAGTGAGACAGAAGGTCTCAATTAAGACCTTCACTGACATCTCCCCTCTCTGGATTTCTGAGAAAGAAGAGTCTCTATGGGATGCTCAGCACCCTGTAATAGTTGGTACTAAAAGCACTTCTATCTTGTCTAAATTGCCTTCCCAAATGTAAGCACCTACAAGTTTGGAACCTTCTTGCATTGACTAGCATTTAGCTATTTATTTAGTGAAAAAAATGTGATATTTCTGCCTAGGTAAAATTTGTGTCCCCTCACTTTTGCCAAATCTTTACTCATTCTACTTTTAAAAAATGCACAACATATTTATTAAGAAACAGGTTGTTGTCTTCCTCTTGTTGCTTCTTTCTTTTCTATCACAGAAGTCAGAATAAGAGATGATGCTGCATTATATGCTATCAGCTGTAATGGATGTAGTTTATTGCACAGACAGGATCATGTTGCCATTGATTCTTGTTTTGTGGTGAAAGGATCCTTTTATTTGGAGAATTTATAAGAGGAGGGGAAAGGCTGATGAAACATTGAGATCACAGGTTTTATTGAGCTGTCCACAATGACTTGATCTCTTTTCTGGTATTTCTAAATTAATTTAGAACCCAAGAGAGGTCATAAATAGTTCAAATTACTTCTTTCAATGCCTGCTAGCTTTCATAATGTTGAATTTTTTTTGGACATCATGTCATCCACTGCTGTAGGTCTCAGGGCTCCCTTTTGAAGTTCCTCACATAGTGTGTTTTGGATTTGAGTAACACAGCTAATTGTGACATTTGCAGGTGCAGCCATCTCATTGCCTAACTTTCTTTCCATTATTTCCATGTATTAAATAACAAACACCATAACATGAAGCAGTGGAGCAGCCCACTCTAATCCTTCAGTCACAGAGCAGGAGGAATATATATTTTTACTCTAGACTTTGTCATCCAGCCATTTTCACCTCATGATGAGGATTTCCTCTCCCCCAGTGACTACTTAACTTCCTTAACAGCTGCTCCTGTGGAGAAAATTTTTGAAGTCCAAATATTATGTTGACTGATTCATTTTTCCCTTCTTTTCTAATAATTGGTTTAAAAAACAAGAGGCACAAATAAAAGAGCTAATAGAATAGTGAGGAATTAATATATTTTCCAAAAAAAGACCTGGTAACTACGATATTGGCATTTCACTCTAAATAGAGCCTCTTCTAATTCTCAGTCTCTATTTCTTCCTATTGTGCAGAAATATACTTCACTAGATTAATCTGTAACAGTTTTCTGGAAACTTGTCACAGTATTATTCAATTCTTCAGTACTGAAGAGTCTTTACTCTTTGATTTGTCAATAGAGAAACTAAAACGTGAACACATAAATGAGAAATGTTTATATACTTTATCTCATTTTCTAAAAAGTACATTTCTTTAATGCATCACTTTCACAAACTAGACTGAAACCTAATTGCATTAGAATCCAAATATAACAAGCAAAGTCACTCAAATCAGAATAAAAATCCACACTCCTAGACACTTTTTGATCTTAACCTTTCTGAACTTCTACTTTTATAATCTTGAAGTGAGAATTTAGCAGCTAAACCCTTTCCCACTCGAGTGTCAAACACTACCCTCACAGCTGTGGGATTCTTAAACTTTCATATTGCAATTTGAGATTACTTAGGGTTTTTTCCCCACATCCTTTAAAGTGTTAAAAAACAATGTTCACATAAATACTTTAAACTTCCCATTCCTAAAGTGCAAAACATACTGCTCACACCTTGTGGCAAGTGGAAGTAAAATGAATTTAATCCAGTTTTGAACCTCTTTTGTCCTGGGCTGCTCTGCATCTCCTCACATAATTCAGTTGTCTCTTTGAGTCTGCCTAGGTGTGAGCAGGGAATGCTCAGCTGCCCATGAGCTCCAGTAGTGATGGCTGGGCTTTGTCCAGCGGTGCCTGGCACACTCAGAGTTTCTGTAACCTCAGGGTTTGCCTGGAAAGCAGTCTAATGGTCATTTTCTTGCTTCCCTCCACAGCAGAGTTCTTCCCTAGATGGACCAGGAGCTGTTAGGGCTGTGCCTGGCAGGTCTAGTGGTCCTTTCCATAGAAAAAGGGCCAGGGCACAGAGGATACAGAACAGGTGAAGTCAAATGCTGTTGGCAAGGGCATTCCTTCAGGTTCCTTAATGGAAAGTCAATGCTGCAGACTATTTAAAGAAAGATGTTTGAACTTCCCATCATTGTTCACCCTCCTTGTTCATATGCCATGTTCTTCTCCTCTTAGACAATGAAGATCAACAAAGGCAAATTTAGTTTTATTTGTATAGCTACTTTTACTTGCAGCATCCAGTGAGCTTCAGCACTTGAATTTCAATTGGTGTTGTTTATTTTAAACACCTTCATTACTGCAGTCTTTATATGTGCATATATTATGTAGCTTTTAATATTTATGACAATGAAATAGTCTTATTAAATGTGTGTTATTATTAAATACAAGAGATGCATTAATTTCAAGAAGAACTGTGGGGCAAGCTGTGTAATTACTACATTATAAAACACAATGTGAAAACATCACACTGATAGAGAAAACACATTCCAAGGTGATACATAGCCTTCAAACTGTGAGATGGTGCTCTTTAGCTCAGGACACAGGCACTGGGCCTTTAATGTACTGCCCAGAAAGGATTTTCATAAATATGTGTTTTGGACAAGTCATCGTTTTGGCAAACTGAAAGGCTCAACCCTTGATCCCAACCCTGACAATGACATCTAGCACAAACTCAGACAAACTCTTAAATTGCCCTGAGCTCCTGCTTTTCACCGTGGGTATCATGTCACAAAAGGATGTCACACTCCTGGGTACATCCTGTTTTTGAGAAGCTGTCTGTGGAAAACTATTAAATAGATATATATGAATGGAGAAAGACACAAATAACCTTTTCTTTCAAAGCAAATTGAATGCTTTCCCAAGTACAAATGCCCTTAAAGACTTCAGTGAGATTATCATGGAAGAGGAGGCACTTCTGAAAGATTGTGAATTAGCCTGTTTTTCTAACTGTTCCCTAACACTTGATGAATGTAATTGCAATGTCCTACTAATGGATGCATATCACTTAAAAGTGCATCATATTTATTCTACTGAAAATTGTGAACACGTTGAATTTCTCAAAATGCTGTGGCTTGTAGCCCAGGTAATAAATAGATTTACTTTTTTCCATATACTGATAGTAATAAGTTTAAGTGGATGCCATTGAAGTGCTTTATATAAAGTTGGCTTACCTTTAGATAATAGATTTTATCTGACAAAATATATAGATTAGCAAAAAGGGCAACAGTCCAGACAACTAGTTGGCAAACACTATCTGGTGAACAATTATAAAGATGATTTACATTATGCTTTTCATTTTATATTTATTCCCTTTTCCTTCATGTTCTTGAACTGGTTATGTGCAGTTTCAAATGAACACTAATGTTTACATTTCTTGAACTATGTTATTTTCGAAGATGCTAAGAGCCATAAGTACAAGGACTTTTAGGATTACCGAGTTGAGGATCATGGGATAATTTTCTTTGTCTAATAGATGATCATTAATGATTCATATCTCTTTTCCCCTTGACTACTCATACTGCTAGCAACAAGGCCCATTTCTCTTGGCAGCTTGTTGGGGTTTTTTTTGTAAATACTTTTATTTCCTTTTAACTTTTATTGAAAGTTAAATTGAACAATTGTTATGTCCCTGAAAAAACTTGACATTGTTATGACTTCATTTGTACACTTTCTATACTTTGTTTTTTTCCTCAATAATGCTCTTTACTTAGTCTTCACTTAACTATTTCCATAAGGCACACAACTATTGTCTGTCTGCATGCAACTGTTTCTTGATATCTGGGAGAACTCCTACCTCCAGGTTTACAGAAAAGCTCTTAGGCTAAAGAAGGAACAAGAATTGACCATGTTCCCTCAATCATTTATCATTTATCCTGCTCTTGTTTAAGAATAAATGAAGAAAACTTTTAATACAAACAAAATAAAGAACTGGTGAAACTATATAATGAAAATTTCATCCCAGAACAAACACAGTATATTTTATTAGGTAGCTTTAAATTCATAAGAAACATGAAGATTCTAAAATTTAGTATAAATTACATGAATTTACATCCTTGTAACCTCTTAGTTAGATCACTTACCAATATTAAAAAAAAAAAAAAAAAATAGGTTCTTTAACAAATCTTCAAGACCAAGGTTGTGGAACATAAACAAAAACCCCAAAGCAAACAAAAGACCAAACAACACAAAATAACAACAAAAAACCCCAAACAATCAAAAAAAAGCAAACAAAACCCCCCCACATCTCTATGTTAGGAAATGTTCTCACTCCCTTACTTCCCTTACTTTTCACAGAGTTAGAACTCAATGTGCATGCTCTCATTAATGAACACTCCTAAGTATTGGTCAAATATATTTAAACACATTTTTTTCAATCCACACATTTAAAGTTTACAGCAGCTTTAAAGCTTCTGAAGTCCTCTGTAGCTCTGAAGCCATACAGTAATTTTTATAACAAGTATTTTCCAATGCTACTGCACTTTAAAAAGTAGTTACATTTTCAGTGTTTCCAATACCATGCTATGGACCCTACTGATAAAAGTGGCTGGGACTGAATTAATTTGAATATTTTAACATCACCAAGGATTTTATTTATTTCTTCTGATAGTGAGGTTTTCTGGTTTTTAAGGTATTTGAATTTGAATTATTGAGGATCTACTCTCATTCTAAAAGAAAAGCTGAGAGCAAAAAATTACATAAATGAAAGCAATGTACTTAATACATTTTGAGAATTTGACTTTCTCACCATTTCCTAATTTAATATATGTTAATTGAACTATAGACTTATATTAGTAAACGCTTTTCATTGTGCAGGAATCCTGTTTTCAAGATCACTAGTTCTGCAATAAATCTTCACTCAAGACTACACTCAGAGAGAAATTTACTATCAGGTCTTAAAAATGTAACATCACATATGGGAAGCTGCATTGGAGTTGCAGCATGTAAAATGAACTGACAGAAAACAACAGTAAATTAGGCCTAACTGGCATATTGTATCTCTATCAAATGGAGAGAAGAGAAACAACTGATCATGGTTAGACAAGTCAGTAGAATCCTCTAATACAATCTTAAAAACATTGTAAAATTACTGTAATTCTCTCCAATAAGAAAATACTATCTGGTAAATTAGGATTGTCTTTTAGACGACAATCTTGTTTGGTTTTTTTCCCCTCACAAAAGTGTCTATGAATATGATTCACTTCACTTTGTGTTATGCTACTTTTTGTTTAAAACAAAAGCTTTGAGGATAGTTTACGGGAAGATCAAGGCAAAGAACAAATCACTATTTCGTAGTAAAACCATAGCAAAAGCCTGTTTTACTGATTAGTCATCTCATTTAACATGAAAATAACCTTGTGATGCAAAAGTCAAATTTAAAAATATCTAATAATATTATTTCTCATCTCATATCATAAATATTCACATTTTATTGCAGAGAAATTAGTGTTCATGTATAGAATAGAGAGGCACAAATTCTCCTCAAAACAAGCTTGAATGCAAATCTTCAAGCTCTTTTTGGGAGGTGAATAAGCTGAATAAGCTATTTCACAGAAATAGCTCAATAGGTTAAGATCATGGTATCTCCCAATGAAGACCCTGCTGTTTTAACAGATTCCATATTCTGCAGATGTTTTGACAGAACTGAAAATCTGGAAGCAGCTAAATTTACTTCAAGGAGATGGAAACTTATTATGGCTTGACCAGTTTAGTGACATTTACGGAATTAATGAGATATTCCATTAATTTGTGTCATGTGGTACTGCTATTACACTCTGAAAAGGACTAATAGACCATCATTCTGTGTCTGGAAGCGATCAGCAGTCAGCAAACTTCATTCTCTTGTAATTTTATAGGGAAAGAAGTTCTGGACCCTCAACAACTCTTCAGTGCATGGTTTGAATCAGAAATATTGCTGCTTCTAGCACCGCTGCACATACTGTTCTCATTCACACAAGTGTTTAACATTCTTAAATCTAACTAGGAATTTCCCTAAATTAAGTTTTGTGGTAACAGACTGCAAATTAATTACAGTTCATATAAAAGCTGGGGTTATCTTATTCTTTTTGATTCAGGCTTTTGGGAGTTTTATATTTCTCATTTACGCAAATACACTGAGCAGGCGTCAAGGGAAGGGCACACACAGGAGTTAATTCTCCCTTGTGATGTCACTGTGCAGTTAGAATATGGCCATGATATAATCACTTTTTGGTGTTTTAATGTTTGTTGTCTTGGACTGAACTGAACTAACCAGCCTCATTACTGTATTGCCTGTGTCAGTATTAATCTGAGTTATCTGGGTGCCTTTGCTCTGCATTTTCAGTTTATCTGTAGATTTGTGTTTTTGGGTTCCTAATTCTCAGTAGCAGGGGATAATTTTGAGATGGTTTCAATGTGTTTGAAATGTGTACTACCCTCAGATACTACTTTTCATAGTTACTGCCCTCCAAATTTATATATTATAAAGGGCTTTTCTGCTTATAAAATAAATAGGAATTGACCAGGAAATACAAAAACTTATTCCCAGGAGGAAACATTCTGTTTATTTACAAATATGAAGCTTTACCTCTAAATCTTCCCTTCTAATATTTCACAGTTACCAAGAGGGACCAATGTGGATGAAGCACAATGATGTGGAGCTACAACATCTTCATGTCCTTTCCCCATATTTTTCAAGTTCCTTTTTTTCTTACACTTTCCTGAATTCCTGTGCCTACATGTCCAGAGCCCCTCTAAGTGCCAATGAACAGTGATTGCAGTCCCATTCCTTGTAGCTTCTCTCTTATTCCATGTGCAGCTTCAATTTCCTTCCTTCCTTCTCTTACATCCTTACACTTCTTATCACATAATAATTCATCCTCCCTATTCCTTTCCTCCTCACATACAGATACACTGTGTCTCTTGCTGCTTTTTTCATTCATTAGTTCAAGTGCAAAGGTTTGGTTTTGGAAAAGGTAACAAACATTATCATTAATTAACCTCTTCCTAGCTCGTCTCTGTTTGGAGCATTTGTTTCTCAGATTTTTGAATATTAATTTATAAGTATTAAAAATAAGGCTTATCTTTATAAAATTACTGATAGATTTCAAAATCATATAATCGATTTTTTTATGCTTTGCAGTCTTTATTTTGAAAAATACCTGCAGCATGAAAGTAAGTAGGAGACTGTTGCAGGTTTTACAAAATTTGTTCTGCATTTGGTAAATTTCTTACTAATGAATAAAATAATAGATTTAGAGAAGTTATAAGTTACTTATTTTCAGTGAAAATTTTGCAATTATAATCTTCAAGATGTCCGTTTCAAAAGCCCATTATGCAAAATTCTAAAAATGAAATATTTAATTTACTTTTGAATAGATATTGAATGTGAGAATCTGGGGAAAAATATCCACAAGAATCCAAAGAAAGGTTTTAAATAATGGATTTTCCAATCTGCTATTTAAAAAGTTAAGTTTAACTAAGAATTTCTTTCTTAAAATATTATCACACTGCACCTGAGTGACTCGTTATTGAATCATTTGAGTTCAAGTTCCATCAAGAAATTCCTTACCAAGCTGTTTTTGCAGACTTCCATTAAATCTCCGATGAAGCTCCTGAGTGCAAGTCCAAGTAAATTAAAGGCCCAATCAATAAAAATTGAAATCAGCCTTGCAAATCATGTTGCCTGCTAAGAACTGTCATTAAATTAGAGTCAAATCAAATTACACAATAGCAAACAACAGCTTCTCCTCACGTATGAGAAGGATCCTCAGCTCAAACCTCCTCTTGCCTGGAGATGAGCACAGCCCGACATCTCTCCGGACTCCCAGGGTGAGGAGGGTTCCCTGGGTGAGGATTCCCACGTCCTTGGCTCCTGCTTGGGGAGCTGTGTGAGCCCAGCTCCGTGGCCTTGAATCGCAGCCCTTATCCGCTTTGGCATTTCCAGCAGCTCACACGGCTAATAAATAGTGCATTCATCAGGCACGCTGCGTGTTTACTTCCACAGACCAACACTTGGGCTTCTTCAGCCAAAAACCCCGAGCTGACTCAATGATACACTCAAATCCTTCCTTTTGGGCACGACTCTGTGTGTCCCTGTCCTTGGCAGGGTGGTGACTGCAGCTCCTTCCAGCGAGAGCCACCCCTGACCCAACAGCGGTGCCCTGGCAGGACGGTGCCTGCTGGTGCTGGGATGGAGGCAGGAGTGCCTGGCAGCATTCCCTGACAGTACTGCCCTAAAAACAGGAGGCTGGGGACAGCACTGTCTCCCACGGCAGACAGCTCCTCCCACAGTGCAGGGCAAGGGGAGGAAAGGAGTCCTGTGTCCCCTTTTTGGTGCCCGGCTGGCAGCGACATCAACAGGAGTATCAGGTGTGCAGGCTGTGCCTACTTTCTCTGGCTGCATTGTTTACATTGCCTTTCTTTACTACAGCCAGAGGAGAGAAATTAAGGAGCTATTATCTCATAAAGGCTGCTAAGAATGTATTGGCACTCCATGCTTAAGTGTCTCACGTACAGAAACACAACCTAGAGGCAGCTCCAACCACTTTATATATTTAACATCCTGTCATTGGGTCAAAGAGCTGTAAAAATGGCCTTGCACCTGAGGTTTCTCTTTTAAAACTTGCCCAGATGTTGTAAATCAACAGGATGCTGACTCCTAAATGCCTAAGATATTTTGGGAAAAAAAGCAGGATAGCTTCAAAATATTGCACTAAGTATGAGTTAGGTTCTTAGACTCATCACTAAAATTTACATTTTGGTCATTCTGTTACAGCTATAATTCAAAACCAAAATAATGATAAAAATATATCTAAATTCTTCCTGTATCAGAAGATAAACATTTAAGAGCAATAGGCTTTGCAATATTTAATAATAATCACTTGCAAAAATGCCTTTAGCACCACAGGAATCACGTACTTCACAAGTCACATCCTGAGTAAATGCTGCTTAAAGACAAAAATACTTTCTCAGTCAAAAACCTCCCGTAGCCAAACTGCCAGCTGTGGTACCTCAGATGGACTCAAGCCTGCAGTCTTGTCTCCAAGTGTGTGTGGGCTGTAAACAGCAGTGGCTGGGAATTTTCAGACACCACCTTCCTATCCAGGCAATGATGAGACACAAGTGCAACACATGATTTAGGTGGTCTGAGCTTAGTACTTTACCATACTCAACATGGAAATATATATATTTGGGCAGCAGAGCTGAAGAAATTAGAAGTGAATGTGGTAAAATACATACTGCTGGAAAAATCTAGCCTAAGGATCAAATGTTAACATTTGGACAAAAGAACATTACTTAGCATAGAGCTGAGTACATTAGTCCACTGCTCCCTGTCCCTCAGCTCACAAAGATGTCCTCTCACAGGGACATCAGCCTCAGTAGCAGCTCTCAAACAACTTAGCTCAACATAATATCAGTCCTACTTTACTCAAAAACTCTACCCCTAAAAAATTTTCCTCTCAATAAAAAGCTCAGCTGACACAGAGAAATCTGTGGGTTCAAGGAACTTATGGAATAAATCCCTTTCTGTTGTGCTAATTAAATGCACTTCAGCTTTTTGAAAAGTGCAAGATTTGCCGGACAAGCTTCAATGATCCTCAATGATCCTCAGCCAAGGACACTTGAATACCAGTGGTACTTTCAAGCCATGCCTCCATCTCTCCTCATCAAAGGCTACCATGGAATCTAATTCCTGGTCCAGACAGAACATCTTTCTTGTGTAACTTTCCAGGAAACCAGCCATTTACATGGATTTAGAATGCTCCAAATGCTATCCATAGTCTAAAGCAAAGTTCTTTCAAGCAACAGTGAAGTTGTCATGATCAAGTTCCCATCTGATGGTTTCTTCCTAACATGGGAAATGAAAAAAATTGTCTCAGCACACTAATTGCGATGGCTGAGATGGAGAATTTTGGGATTGTGCTCTTTTGCTCATTTCAGTGTAGTGCCAAGCAAAAATCCCCGACAGCAAATATACATAAAGATATGTGTCACTGACAGTCACCTTTTCTTAGACATGCAAATCTGCTTTGATATTACACTAACCACAAGGCTGGGTTTTGTCAGGGAAAAGTGAGCATTACACTACTGTTATTGTCCAGGGGCATTGGAAAAATGAGAGTCACACAGAGTTTGAGCAAAATCAACTCCATGGTCTCAAGGCAGACCCACAAATGTGATAGTAATAAACAGCTTTATTCTCATTCCCAAGCTGAGGAGTCATAACAGAAGACTCATGGGGAATATGTTTTGAGTAAACTTTGATTTCTGCTAACCTTGTAAACATGACAGCAATCCCATTCTTCTCTCCAGCCATCAGGGCACTCCCAATCCATCCCTGTTGCCAGTATATCTGCAATGTTCTACATACATTGCCAGGATTATCATGCTGTCAGTAAATGAAAAATCAAAAAAGGACCAGTGGAAAAATGTGTGGAGACCAAAAGTAAAAGGAAGGGATTTGCATTTCCCAGATAAACCACAGATTAACCCAGATAAATCTCTCTCAACCATGGATATAAAGTTTAATTGAGGTGGCTCATAACATTCAGATAAGGACAATACAAGCATAATGTATGTATGTTAACCACATGCAAGAAAATAAAAGGGTGCACCACTCCCTTTTTTCCAACCATGAAAGTGAAGCAGTACACAAGGCTGTTCTGACTCTCAGAAAAAATGATTAATTTCTATTCTGTATTTGTGACCTTTCAGTGAGGCTCTTGGTGCAATGGTTGGTGCCTATCAGTGCCAGTCTTATTCAAGCCAGACAACTACCTTATCTAGAAAACCCCCAAGTACAGATGTTTATGGGGGAGATCTTTCCCTTCAAAAGGAGGTGCAACAAAGCCCACACAGAGCAAAGGGATCCATGCCTATTTTGCTGCAAGATCAAATACCATGCCAATCATATTTGTAAAAGAAGGGATAAGGAGAAAGGAATTCCTGAACATGAGGGTTCTAGAAAACATGAGTGTTCATTCTAGAAAAAAAAAAAAAGAAAAAAAGAGGTCTGATCTTTGAGTTTTTGCTCAGATTGTGAAAGCATTCTTGAAAAACTTCATCAATGTGAGTCTTGTTCCTACAGTTTCTAGAAGTGGCATGGAAGAAGAGATGAAGAAAAAAAAACCAAAATGAGCCTGAAATTTTTCTATACATGACATATTTTACAATTAATTACAACTGAAATATCCAGTAGTCTTATGAAAATTAAACTCTACCAAAAAGATCACTCTGATGTAAATATTTTTTCTATCTGAAAGCTAAAGCTGAAACAATTTCATTCTTCTGTACTGTGTAATACAAAAGCATTAGCTTTTCAAACTTGTATTTAACTGAGCTATAAAAACAACACCCACATTTAAACAGGGCCTGCCATATGTATTGAATGTTTCTTTTATTGAAAAATATCAGAAGTTGGTCTCAATAGATAAATGAATGTCATGAGAAACCATATCCAAAAGATCTGAAAAATTTCAAGTGCACTTCTAGTCCAACTTTATCAGTTAAGCAACCTATCACAGGTCTCTTGAGGAGTTTCAATAAGCAAGTTTTGGAAATTATTAGAGGCTGTTTGTCATGTTTAAGGGACAGATTTGTGAGGAAAACCTTTTCTGGGATTGCTTTTAAATATTTTAACATATTCTTTGCCTAAAAATATCTAAAGAACTTCAACTGTTTTGAGGACAAGGAAGTTAAACAAAGGATGAGACCAAGTGAAACTCAGCATTTTCTTTTGCTGTGTTGAATAACAAAACCAGAAATTTGCTCAAATATTTTTTACTACTCTGTGCTATTTCAACAGCACAAAACTAGTAAAAACTTGCTTTACCTCTTCTGATAAACTGGATTAACAGCAGCTTTGGTACAGGGGAAATCTCAAAATGGCTGTGCCCAAAACATCCAAGCTCTGTCAGTGCTTCCAAATCATGGTTGTTAACTCAGAAATGTCCCTCTAACTCTGTTTTCTTTGGATGTGCCTCTGGACAAAGACACTGTGGACTGCAAAAGGAAATACAAACTCTCCCCAGCTCTCTGAAGTGACTTAGCTCTTAAGATAGGCAGGACCTGGCATTGCAGTTGGTTTTTGCTGTGCTGTAATTCCTTTGTGGGGAATCAGGGCTCACCATGGATCAGATTTAATCTTTTCCAAGGAAATTGTGGCAAGCAAAAGGGTGCTGGGTGGGTCAGTGCCTCTGCAGCTTTTCTTCAGGACCAAACCTGTGAAACACTGAGGACATGACTCCCAAAGGAACGACTGGGAGTTGCAGATCCATTGGATCTCCAGATTTTCCCTGAATATCTTAACAGAGATTTTTTCCAAATGCAAGAAGCAAAGTACAGGCAGAAGAATGACAATGTTCTGTTTTACTTACAGGAACAAACACTCTCAGATAGGCCCTGAGTTGGAACCCATCCCTGTTTAGCCACGTCACAAAGTGCATTTATTTCCTACAGAAGCATCACATCAGTGTAATGCTGAGCCTAGGATGCACACTTATATTCCAACCACACTGCAAAGGTAAAATATGTCAGACTTCACTTAGAACAGACAATATCTTATATGACTTTAAAATGAAATCACAGAAAACCTAACTCCATCCAGCTGTTCTTAATAGAGCCTTTTTCCCTTTGTTTTCCATTCTCTACCTTAATCCACTTCAAAATTACCTCACAGTCTCATTCATTTTTGCTCGTAACTTGATAACTCTTGCCAAAACAATGTATTGCACATTACAGGGTATAAAAAACTAAATTAAAGAACAGAGAAAGTAATAGAGAAAACGTATATTCATTAAAGCTGGTGATGCTGCAACGAAAATTTGCATAGCAACCTGCAACTAGGCCTGATAGAATTACAAATTTATCATGCCTTAGAAGGACAGATGAAACATTCCCACATTTTCTGCATCAGTCATTTTTATTCACTTCAGCTTAGTATAAACAATTCCTCTTATTTTGCAACTAATTGAAGAATTAATATAAAAGGATTGAACACCTGTTGCTCTGCTGGCAGAAACCAGCAATCACAATGTTTCTTTCCAGTGAACTTATGAAAGAAAACTATGAAAGAAAAAAAATTAAAATAACAAAAGAAAATGTACTGGTGACCAGAGTCCTTTTGAATCCACAGAATATATTGCAGTTTTTACTCAGATTGTGAGTGGTCCCTTTTAGGCTTCACTGGTTGATGGAGATCTCCCCTCTATCCTCCCATATAACCACTGCTCCCTTGAGCATTTTCCACCAGCTTGGAACAATTCTGATTCACTCAACCTCATCTCTTCTCTGTCCCATATACTTTAAGACAGACTTAAAACTCAGTCTGGATCCACCTGTCATTCAGATCCTCTTTACCAATTTCCTATCACACATTAATCACTGAAAATAAGTGCTGTAAAAGGATAAACTAAACCCATTTTCATCTCCTATTATTCCTTATCTAGAAAAGGGTTCAGGTAAACCTTAAGCTGACAAGAGACAAACATAGGGACCTGTGAGCAAATGATTTTTTTAAATAGACAGACATGGAAACAAAACACAACCAAAATACGATCAACTTTCAAATCCATTTAAAATAAACATTCTTAACTGTCTTTGCTGATGCAAACAACTGAACATTGAAAATATCAAACAACTTGTTATGTTCATCTCCAATAAAAGTCAAGTCAAAAATTCAGGGCTTCAAAATACCCTTTTAAAAGAACTGTTTGCTGGTAACATGGGAGCTCCAGAAACAGAGCCCTCACCCCTATGAGGAACAGTCACATTTCACCCTCTCCTCATCCCATAGGAGTCTGATCTGCTCCTAACAGCAACACCACAGGGGTGTTGCTTTGCTCTTTGGCTTTACAGAAACAAACTTAAATCACTTTCCAGCAAAATTATCACTATTGCTGTCTTTAATGATATATTAGTCTTGAAAATAATGCTCTTTTTTCACTTTTTATGGAAAAGTATGTGGAAAAAGACAGCATCACTTTTTCCCAACTATTTTGGAATGAGCATCACTGTCTGGTCCAGATGCTCTGACTTTGGCAATATTTCCTATCCATCTCACTGGGGAGGTCTCATCTTTGAGGGCAGTTCCACTCACTTAAAAAATCTTGGGGAATATACAGGCACAAATCTTTTCTCTCTTGGTCCATAGCTGTTTCTAGGAGTGGTAACACTCACCCTTTTTGTCTATCTTTGTTAGGATACCTGCTCATGGGATGTACATAATAAGGGACATTTTTTCTTTTTTTCCCAGACAGGATGAGGAAGACTGCAAACCAGAATGAAATGGGGTCACACAAACTGGGGCAGAAACCTCCACAAGCCCAATTTTGCCTTCAGAGTCAGATTTTCAGACTGGGATCTTATATATTTTCTTTTTTCCTTTGTGCATTCTGGTATTGCAAAAAAAAAAAAAAAAAAAAAAAAAAAAAAGCATTCAGACACAGAGAACACCAGAATTGAGGAATTGAGGAAGGATAATTTTGTCTATGGCATCCATCCCACATGAAGGGAGGCACCCAGTCCTGGGACCTGACACTGGAGGCAGTTTCCAGTGTTTTGGAAACCATTTGCACAGGGAGTGTGACTTCTCCACGTCCTGCTGATCTAGAAAGATGAATCAAGGACCAAAACAGACAAGGGCATTTTGGGTCAGGTCTGACCCTGGCCTCATGTGCTGTGTAAGGACACAGGTGCTGAGACCCCAGAGTGGGGCTGGGCTGGGTCAGTGAGTCACAGGAAGGTGGGAACACAGATGGACCTGCAGGTGACTTAGATCTATGCTCATAACATGAGTTCTTCAGGCACAAAGAAATAATATCATAAATCCAGGGAAGATCAGGATCAACTTGTGACATTGCCACTGCTATCCAAGCAGCAGCATGCAAAGTTTTCTGGAAAGTATTTTAAGGTTAAAAGGAAATGTACCTTTCCTTTATATAAAAAATAGACCTATATAATGCCAGCAACAAAAATAAAATGTATAGGACAAGCTATCCCCTGAAGAAAGAAAAAACCATTAAATACTTGGTATTTTCCTGAGTTTATAAACCAAAATAACTTTTAAAGCTTTCATGTTAATGGAATTAAAATAATAATCATAATTCTTTCCTTAAGTGTCTGCAGTACATAGTCACAGTCCATTAAGGCAATGTGTCAGCATTGTTCATAACAGGATTTAAATGAAATAATCAAGTCATCAGGACTATTTCAACATCAATAAAGCCTCAGAGTGATCATTATGTACAGCCATGAAACAATACCTTTTTGCATACTTTCCCTGATCAGATTAAAGTGGTGATGAATTCCTCGATGGCTCAAGTGTGCTCCAAGGAAAGCTAGAAGGTTGTACAGTTAACTCCCAGGGTGTAACTCTAAACCATACAACCTACTACCTCAACCCGGATGCACACAGCTTCCGACGGTGACCATAAAGTCTTCTTCATTTCTTCTGCCCTTCTTTGAAATGTGACAGCAGCCACTGGCCTACGTATTTCCCATGGGGGGAGGCTTTCAACTGCAGCTATTCCCCACTTTTCAGACAATAAGGCATATTCTTAGATTGATTTCTCTACTGCAGAGGTAGAACTGCTGTTCGATCCTGTTTACATATGTATAAAGATATATACGTGTGCTGTGTGCGTATATATATACATACATATTTGAGAGGGATGATGCAAGCCCAGAACATTTCTGGAAAGAAATGAGTATTTGGTCTTACTTTACAAAAACTATAAATAGTTTCTTTCTTTTTGAGTGTAATGCTGTGGAATGGCACATTTAATAAGGCCAGGAAATTTTATATCCTTCACTCCCTCATTGGAAACCCTACGATCCCCTCACACCTCCTTCTAAATTTTAATAAGATATTAAGCCAAAGATGCTTAAAGCAACCTATAAAAGAACAAATCCTTTAATCAAGTTGGAAGGCTATGGACAAGAGAAGAATTCCAAAATCAGTACATGTTTTGTGTACACTCATTTGGGCTTGTTGTCAAGCACCACTGCAGTGGGTGCTGCATGGTTTTGCCAGATCACCACACTGACACAGACCCATAGAAGCGAGCTTGTGCAGTGCGTTTCAACACAAGATCGGATCTACGGGTTTATGCCAATTGGCATGGCTGGTTGGGGTTTTCCTCTCACAGGGAGTGCAGAACACTTTAAACAAACAAACATACGATGCGATGTGAGAACGAGTATTCAGGAGTGAAAGCGTTACCAACTATAGCAAAGAAGGCTTCTCCAAGCTTAACTGCATAAATGGTGGAGGCAATAAGCAAGCCAAAGACTTGTGACTAGTTTCTATTGAAAATGGAAGAATTATTTTTCTTTTTTTTAACAGATTAACAGCAAGAGATTGTTTTGTCTTCAGCAGGAACTATTGTCCTTTTGTGCCCTCTTTGCCTTACTGATGAACTCTCAATTCCAAACTTGACTATGGTGTGCTTGACTGGAATCAATAACTGGACATGACATAGAAGTGAACAGTATGGGTTTTCCTTTGTGTCTCAGCTCATATCATGTAATACAACTCAAAATAAAATTCACCCCACCAAATCTGAGATGTAACAAGTGGAGTGCTGCTCCCATACAACATTGTGAAAACTTCATAGCTATTTCTTCACATTACACAGCAACTAAAGTACTGCTTGACAATAACTTGATTAAACAACAGCCACTTATCAAAGCAAAGAAATTAGTGTGTTTTACTCACCAACCCTCCCATCCATGCAATTCCCTAGTAATAAGAATGCAAGTAGAAATGCAATCTTGCAAAACTTCAAGGTTAACGCCTACAAGAAATCCATCCTTCCTGTGACCGGCAAGCAATCCAATAAAATTTATCCCACACTGAATGTAGGATACCCTAAACAACCAACTGAAAACAGCTCCTTTGGGTCAAAACCCAGTCATTCAGAAAGGTGACACACAGACACAATTTTATAACTTTTATACTCTAATCAGAAGCATTGATAAACACTGCACCTTTAAGCACAACACCTGCCACATCAGAATAACTTGCAACAATATAAATGTGAAGGAATTTGTAAAATACAGCCATGAGATGCAGGTATAATTTTAAAACCAGGCGCCATATAAAGGTGTCCTTTAATTTTGGTGAGCAGGTAACTGAAATCTGTATCTAAATAAAAAATTTTAATGCCTTCCTTCTACTAATTCTCACCATAGTCCTAATTCTGCCATTGTATTTCCTTCCCTTCTCTTTTTAATTTAGTGGATTAAATCTTGCTCAAACCCTCTTGCATTTTAGTTTAACTTTAATTCATTTTCTAGAAAAGTCCCTTTTAAACCTGCTTTCACTTTTCTATACAACACTTCAGCATTC
The DNA here is from genome assembly GCA_034336665.1 of Luscinia megarhynchos. Classification (NCBI taxonomy): domain Eukaryota; kingdom Metazoa; phylum Chordata; class Aves; order Passeriformes; family Muscicapidae; genus Luscinia; species Luscinia megarhynchos. The sequence goes on along the minus strand of JAPFBE010000013.1, from coordinate 10,960,515 downwards.
AGAAGGTAATTGCTTTCTGCTGATGCTGAAGAGAATATGTAGAGACAAGCCCCTCAAACTAGAATATGTACCCTAGTATCAGAAATAAGTATGCAGACTGCATATACAACTTACTGAATGATTGTAATAATAGTAAAATTTCTTATCCAATTTTCATTCATTTTTGTGAACAGAACATACATCCCACATTTGAAACGTAATTGGTCACTGCATTATAGTTACATAGTTAAAAGTAGATATATATGCTACAAATATATTAGTAATATGAGTATATTAGTAAATGCAAGTCTTATATATATTATATGTCCTTATATATTTGCTAGGCATAACCAAAGAACAAATTATGTTTTTGACTTTTCAGTTAATTTTTAAGCTTCATGTAAACATACAGTATAAAGCTACATCTTTGTGCAGTTGCAGCTACACAAACTGCAACATTCCCAACAGCAAATAATGAGAGCAAAAGTTTAAATACACATCTCCAAAATTATATCTGTAGACTGTCTTAAGGAAATTTTTTTTAAAGTTAAACTGCTTCAGGTTCTTGCCAATAGCTTTATTGTATAATCAAAAAAAAAAAAAAAAAACCAAAAAAAAAACCCACAAAAAACCAACCAACAAAGAAAAGAGGTATTTAAGATCATTGTATTACCTTCGCTGAAATCTGGTATAATTAACTTCTTCACTTTCTTTTTTCATTTTAATTTTTCTTTCACTAAAATAAAAGTTAAAAAAAAACAAAACAGTGAGAGAAAGAACATGTATTATCTGTTTTAGGTGAAGTGTTTTCTGAACATGAAACATCACAAAATTAGTAATTATGCTTTTAAGATATCAACCCGACACTGCTGATGCCCCTCCTCGTGAGAAGTCATGCTGTGAACATGCACGATTTGGAAAAGAGACTCTTTCTTTTATATTTTCTAGCTTTTTTTTTCAAACTACAAATACTTAATTTCTATTAGGAATTTCAGAAGAGAAGGAGCAAACTTAACAAAAGGGAGTACTTTTTATCAAGCCGTGAACACAATGAGGTAATTTGGTACGGAACTTCAGAAAAATACGGGCATAAACTAAGTGGCTTAAATTAAGAAACCTTTGCAAAAAACTTATGAGAGGGGGGAAATAGAGATTTGTCTGACCAGATAGAGAAATCTGAAAAGCTATTTTAAACAAATGCAAGCCTTGGTTTCCCAACAGGCTAGGTATGAATGACAAACAAAACTATTCCAACAAACTATTGGGGAAGGCAGTATCACCATAAATCTAAGAAACACTTTATGTTCCAAAATGGGTATATGGAGGTGTATGTGTCATATATATAAGGTCTCCATTCAGCAATTTCCCAGAATTCATTGCAGAACAACAAAAAATATAAAGTAGCAAAATTAGCATATAATCTCAGAAATTACACTCTACTCAGTAGTGTATAAAAAGGGAATAGCATGTTAAAACAGTCCTAATTCATAAAGTCATATTTATAAAGCTTTTTATTAGAGATACGCATATCATGAACATTTTGAATAGAAACACCAAATGTAAGAGTTTCTAATGAAAGAGACACTGTAATTTCAAAGTCATTTCTATCTGAGAACGTCTGTATTTTTAACATAAACTAAAAAGACTAGGAAAATATGAAAAAGGGAAAAAAAAATCCAGCTACATAAAACACCGATTTGGCCAAGATTTTCAAAATCTGCCAGTCAGAATGAATTTAGTTACACACTCTTCTAATTGCTTAGAAATATGTTACAACAGACAGACAAATGCCTTAAGTAAAAGGCTCGTACTAAAGCGTCATATGCTCAAAACTTACTTTAACTGTACATGCACTGATCACAAACATCCTGAATGGGTATCTTAAATACTGTTTTCAGCTATTCCTGGACAAGTGCTGCTTTTCCAAATATCTTAAAATAGTTACTGTTACTGGCTGCAAACCAGGCGTGCTTCATGAATGTCCCAATAATGTGCCTTTTATTCCAGTGCTTATCACACTGATTTCTTTGTAGCGGATTTAGATACAAACTGTAAGAAACTCATATATGAATTAACTCAGTAACAACTTTGATATACAGGCTACAAGAGCGATCCTTTCCTGCTGGTTAACACGCGGTTTTTTTCACTTCTCTTCTTTAGAAACTGAAAGCATGAGTCACACTGTAAAAAAAGAATTTAATTTCCTTAGCAACCAGATCTAAATACCCACAACTTTCTTAGAGATAACCAAAGCTGAGGCTGAGTAAATGTAACATTAAGGTCTTTGCATAACTCCAGTGCTTAGCTAAGATAAAATGTGCCTAACCACTTTTTTTCTACAGACCCTCGATTTTTTTGTTTACTTTCTATTTTTAGCAACATTAGATCAAAAACACCCCCAAAAAGTTAGTTTTAAAAAGTGTGAAGAGATGACTATGTTAAAACTAATACACAAGAACTCAGTTGCAAAACAACATGTTTAAAACGGCTTAAAAAATAGAAAAAGAGGAAAAAAAGAAACAGAATCTATACCTGATATGAAAGGTACGTGTTCACCCAGTGCCAAATACTGCTATGTGAGCAATTGTGAAAAAAACAAGCAAACAAGCAAAAAATAAATTCCATCTTTCTTTTTTCTTTCCTTTTTTTTTTGTTTTTACTTAAAGAAACAATCTCCTATGCTGATTTTGTTACACTGCTTTAAGAAGCTCTAACACGTCCTGATGCTTCTGTAGTGAAACATGCCAGATTTTTTTTTGGAAGCAGGAGAGTCTTTTTTTTTCCTGTACTCTTGTATGTAGGACAAACTCAGATTTGTTTCTTCTTCTTAGGGCTCCTGTTCTTTCTCGGAAGAAGACCAGGATGCCTGTCTTCTCTCTCTCCCGCTCTTCTCGGAATTCCAGGCACAAAGCGCTGCGCAAAAGCTGCACCAATCCTTGCCGCAACTGCCTGCCCAGGACCAGCGGTGGGGAGAGACCAGAAAATTCACCTCGCCCCTGCGCCGGTTTTATAAATGGGGACTGCACAAATGTGCCGGAGCAAAGGGGTGAAAAGGCAGGGTGCCAGCTTGCTACACTAGGCTGCAATGAGCTCATGTTCAATGCTGTCGCCCCGTTCGCCCGGTTCAAACGCCTGTTCATTAAACAGGAGGAAGAAAAAAAAAAAAAAACAACAACCAAAAAACAATCCAGAAAAATAAAAAAAAAAATAACAACTTTTATCCTTCAGACACTCAGGAGGGTTGCTCTAAACTACACGTCACCGATAAAAAAAATCAAACGCGTAGTTCTAAAATGCAGTTATGAAGTATAATTATTCTGCTTATATTTTCTTTCTTTCTTTTTTCTATCTGGAGATAAGAAGCAGAATTTATCAGGCGTGAAAGGGACAGCCTCCTGGTGGTGTGCCAAAAAAGCCAGAATAAAGGCAAAGTTGTGCTTCAAAGCTCAATCGCTTGCTGAGTCTGGCTAAAGTCAAGTACTAAGATCCACCATTTTCTGAGCCATGTAAGAAAAGAGGAAAAAAGTCAGAACGGGCACCGCTTTCCAAGTCTCCGTTGGCACCATCACAAAATCTCAGCCGTAAGGTCACATGATGCTCTGCCAAATGTGGAGTGCATTCCCATAAACCATTCTGCTGATACTGCGAAGGCAGCTATTGTCTAGTTTATACCCAAAGTTCAGCCCACTCTTCATTGAATTAGCTGAAAAACGCATCACCTTTGGGGGTTGGGAGCCATGGAAACGTCTACCTGGCAGGCTGCCCACTTTTTCTGCCCAACAACCAGAGATGGAATTGTGCTGCCTAATGTAATGATGACGAGGAATGTGAAGAGTCGTCCAAAGTGAATCTGATTCTTGCAAAGCCTGCTTCATTTGCACAGCAAACTCTAGCTTCTTGTCGTTAAAAAGGGGAGGGGGAAGGGTAGAAGGAAAAAAAAAAAAAGGCGCCTTTCTCCTAAATGTAGCAATTAAAGGTCTAGTAAACATGCCTAGTCTGCAACTTTCCTTCATAACATACTGAAATGGTTCCCAAAATAAAGCACACAAGTTTTCTGATTTAAAGCAGCACTCGTTTCTCCCCAAATTAATGTGGCATCCCCTGGACATTTTTTTTTCTCCCAAAGAAAAATAAGAAAAGGAAAGAAAAAAACCCTACATAGCAGATCTCTCATCTCTCATCTTTTTACCTGTCTTTCTTACTTCCTGATTTTATCTAACACAAATTATACATGCATGCAGCAATACCCACCAGTAACAGAGGGGCTGCAATATTGCTGCAATCTCCCTCAAAGCAGTATCCTGAGAAAACTGCTTCTGTTTCCAGCAGCACAAAACTCTTCATCTGAGCCCTCTTATCTTCACCAGTGAGTAGGACAGCTGGTCTGCAAGTTTGCAAACCAGCACATTTGAAACCAGTCATCACCCTCCCTTCTTCAAATCATGTTTAAACAGGATTTTGTGAAAAGAGATGCAATCAGGCAGAATTTATAAATGATGCAAGTTACTAAATAGACTAAGTAATAGACATTACTCTTCTGCTACAGACCTGAAATTTCGATTTTGCCCAGCTATTGTTCTAAAGTAAAATGTCACGTAAAATGTCACTTCCAAAGGAAAATACCACATAACCTACTGAGGAACAAACACGTGCTCTCCCAGCACCTGAAAACCTCATACAGAAGAATTGACCTCAGAGCTAGCTCTGTGTTGTCAACAAATGAGTTTATTCTTTCAACACTGTGAACGTTAATTGCTACTGCAAAGAGCGATGTTAAAAATGTGGCAATTTCTCTAATCCTTCCATTAATAAAAATTGAGTTATGGGAGGAGTCTCTCTATGTATTAGCACGCCTCCAAATGCTCCTGTGGAGGCTGCATGATAGAGATCTTTTAGCTAAAATCTGGGAAGAAAAGGCAAACTAAACTAGAAGACAACAGGCTAAAAACTGCAGTGTGAGGACAGGAGAACCCATTCCCAGGGACACTGTGTTATCATTCCCAGCTTGGCTACTTTCATCTTTTGTTGTACCAGTTCTTTCTAGTTTCACTTTATTTACCTGGAGAAAATTGAAGGTTCATTACCAAAGGAAGGAAGTGTGAGAAAGGGGACTTTGAAGTAGAGGAAGATGATTATGACAGAGGTGCAGCCCTCAGAGTAAAGTCCTGGGGCTGTCATCCAGCTGGGACTGGGACAGCTCATGTGGCAGCCTGACAGCACAGGTCTCACCCTGCCTTGCTCCTGGCACATCCTGGAGGCTGGAACTCAGGTTTCTGGGCAGGCAGGTATGACTGGTAGGAGGAAAACACTCGGGGCAGCCTCTACAGATGGTGTTGGCAGTGCTGGTGGGACCTAGAGGATGGGGAGAAAATACAGCCACTACAGCCCAGCAGGGGCAAGGGGCTGGGAGGAGGTGCTGGGTACAACATCAGGGAATGGAAGTGACCCTGCTCCATCTGCTGAGCCAGTGCACGTGTGGTCAGCCCCCCTCTGGTCAACAGGTGGGAAGAGAAACTTGCTGTGGCCCCAGAAAGTCAGTTCTTGGCTTAGCTCGCCTCTTTTCCAGCTCTGGAGGTTTTCAAGGGCCAGCAGCTGGAGGAAAACCCTCTGATGCAGTGTAAACATGGTGCAAGCTCTCCCAAAGGGTCTTCCAGACTGCAATGCCATGTGCATGGTTTTGAATCCAGACATCCTTTTGTCTTCTCCCTGTGAACTAAAGATGGCTGAACAGGTGCCACCAGTAAGTGGAAATGTTGCTTATCACTCCAGCTACTTGCCACAAGACCCATGGCTTGGACCACAGGGATCACACCAACCTACAAGGACCACCAATAAACTCTGTGTGTCATTACCTCTCAGCCATAAGAAAGATGCAAGAGGGGATTCTTCCATAAAGGTCTTTGAGATTTAATAACATATCTTCGAGATTATTTAGAACTAAACTAATTTTCCCCATCTCAGAAAACTCAGCCAAATGTCTTTAATTAACAGCTACGTAGAAACGGAAACTTGAGATTCAATTTATATCACTTTAGTAGTTTTCTTATTGATTTGAGCAAAAATCAAACCAAGGTTTTAAGTTGGTTTTATATTTTTTTTTAATGGGGCACCTGGAACTCAAGTTCAGTTCATCCCATCTTACATTTTACCATTAACCATAAAAATGTTTAGGCCATAATACATCTCAAACTGAATAACCCATGTACCCAGGTGCATTTTACACCATGGTGCAAATTCAGGGTTTCATTAGAATTGAATAGAAACCTTCAACTAAGCAACAATGAATTAATATCCTGTTTAAATTTGCTACTATTATTCTGTGGTGACATGTAAAAAGGACAAGAGAACAGTCTGACTTTCACACCTCAGAAGGATATTTGCCCATAATTATAAATAACAGACAGTCTGGAGTGGGCAAATCTGAGCAGCAGCTTTTGAGGGTTGTCAGGCACAGCATCCTACAGTCTTTTTAATTTTCCATGCGCAGAAAAACATTTCAACATGTGGCTAGCCCTCAATAATGAGTACTGACTTCACCAATATTCAAGAAGGATGTTAAAAAGCTGTTAAAATATCTCATGCATATGTGTCTGACAACAGTTAGAGATGTAGATGAACCTCAGAGTGCTTTGCCTATGAACAAATTCGTGGGCAACACAAAGGGAACCAAGAACTTGTGTCTGTGGGAGTGCCTGGCCCTGTTCATGCACAGCTGGGGGAGGCAGGGAGGCTGGGTGGAGGGAAGCTGCACAGAAACAGCCTCTCCATGGGAGAATAGCGTGCTGAACCTTCCTCTGCTCAGGAGGCAGCAAGAAGAAGGCAAGGAGGACAAGAAACCCAGGCTGTGATGAGGGTTTCTGGTCACAGACAAATATAGTTGTACTGTACTCAGTTCCCACAGAACAACCAAAATTCTCAGGTTAAAAGGCTAAACAATGGGAAAGGTAAAAAATCAGTCTTCTCTGGGCATGGCTACTCACACAAGATATGACAGAAAATCTGACAGAAAATGGGAAAGAAACAGAACAGCCATGCTGGTATGAAGGGAGAGGTGTGAAGGGAATCTCTGCTTTTTACATGGCTGTTCTTGAATATTAAAACAAAACCAGCAAGTTTAAAACTTTAAAACTACAAGTTTAAAGTTGAAAATGCACAAACTGAAGAGGACATGCAAGTGCTGGATATATTGCACACTTCTGGATAACTTTAACATGCTATATTGCACAGCATAACACTTTAGAACTAAATGGTCTTGCTCTGCAGATCACATTCTTAAAGGCCTTAGTGTATAGAGGTGACAAAAATTATTTGTAAAAATGCATGCAAATTAAAAGTTATCATCTGCTATCTACTCTAATTTTATCCCCAAATGGCACTATGCCTTCTGTTTTTTCTGCCTTAAGGTTAACGGCACCGAATTCAGAGACTTAAGCAAGATGCTCTGTGGTAAGAGCCAGAGATGTCATTCCTCTTAAATTTAAGTGCAATTTTCCCTTTTCTGAAATTTCCATGCACCACTTTTGTTTCAAACTCCTTCTCTTCTAAACTTTTCACTGTGTTATTTGAAACTTATTTGGCTGTATAGCTGGGTACCAGACCTTCAGAATCCTCTTTCTGCTTTGCTACTGGATTAAGAAAGTCTTTAGAAATACATAGCATTAAAAAACTGAATAATACACATTCAATACTCTTGTTCATGGAAGAAAAGACTTGTTAATGGATTTTTTAAGATTATAGCTTTTCCCTTAAGTGTGCAGATATTCATAAATAACAAAGGATACAAATAAAATTAAATTAAACCACTACTGAAAATTCAGATGAGTCTTTCCTAGTAACTCTTGCACAGTATAAAGTACCAGGAGCAAACAGGAGACACCCTTCTCTTTTTCACAGGGAAGAACAGTTCTGGTAGAATAAACAGCATGGCTGCAGGACAGATGATTTAGAGACAAATTCATAGTGAGGCCCAAGCAAAAACCACGCTCAATATCACTACTCAATATCCCTTAAAAAAACTTAGCCTTTTACAGGTGATAATTCAGGCACAAAGAGATATGTCCGCTTTCTCCACAAGCAACAGACTCAGACAGGCAGAAATGCCAAGGTGTTAAATCAAACCAAACCTGATGCTGGGAAGAGCTTTGCCACAGATATTTCCTTCAACGATACTTGTTTCAGCTTCGATTTATTTCACTACTGTTACTCCAGAAACATTAAGTTCACAGAAAGAGATAAAACATCCAATCCCCTCATATACACCCAGTCTTAGATGTAGGAAAACACTTACATTCTCTTTACTTTGTTTGTCTCTTCTGGGTCTAAATGCAAATATGACTGAGCATTTTCATCACCATTCAGTGGATGAAAAAATCTGAAACATCTTTTATTTTTCCCTAAATTTAAAAGCTTTTAGCACATCACTCCTCAAAATTACTGGGTAGCATGGCAGTTAAAAGTTTTTACCAGTTCTAGAGGCAAAGGAACCAAATATTAACTTGTTTTCAGAAACAACCAGAAACAACATTACTCTACTGAGCATAGAATAGCTGACATTGCTCAGTGTTAAGTACACTGCACTGAATCATAAGTGCCACCTTTAATTCGATAATTTCTAAGTTCAGCCCACACAGTTTGCACCAACTTGACCACCACCTTTGAAAATGGAAATCTGAAGATATCTTAGTATATTTCCTGGTCACTAGAGTAGGAAGACAGTGCACACAGAGAATCAGCTAGCAAAGAGGGTAAACAGCAAATAACTCCCTACATGCCTTCTACTTGTGATAAATTAAGCAATGTCTGCTTCTTTTCCTAACATCTCTTCAAAACAAGGACAAGTGTAGCCAGAATGGAAGCTAGAAACTTTTATGGATTCCTGACTTAGCAGCATGCCTAGTGCCTAAAGCTGTCCCAGTGTAACTCCCATCCCAATGATCCCCTCCAGGAATGGCAGTAGTGCTTCTCTGAGTTCATGCACGTAGTGCAAAGAACACCATCACAACAACAAACTGCTCCCGAGATCTGGGAGGAAAAATCTTCAGGGGTTGAACAGACAGAACTCTGCAGAAAGCCCAGATGACTTCTTGCTCCCTACTGCCTGACACATTATGTAGCAAGGGTCCCCCAAGGACAGTTTTTTTTTTTTTAGGACTCATTCCTGATCTGAATACAGACTGGTAATATAAAGGATGTTGGAGGAGTGTTCTTTTGTACCATTGATTTAATCTGTCACTGATAAAGAGTTGGGGTTTTTTACTTCATACCTTTCCCATATGAACATGTATGAATCCTGGCTGCTCACGCCTTAAAATGTTATAAAATCGTTATTTAAGAGAAGCACTTTGCTTAGTTGCCTTGAATCAAAAATAAAAAACCAAGCTGTGTGTCACCTATCCCCTGACTGCTATAAATGACACAGTCTTGCACTTCAACATGACAGAGTTCATTGGCAAAAAGAGAAAAAAAGAATTTTTGAAACATAATTAATTATTTCAGGGAGGAAATGACATGTATTTCTAGGTCCTTATATTTCTACAGTTCTGGATAGTACTTTCCAAAACATCAGAATGTTTTCCAGGTAGATATATATGTACATTTGTCCAAAAATATCCCACATATTTTCTTATTTTAATTACAAAAAAAATGGGACTTGTTCATGCACTTTGCTGGGTTACATTCCCAGCAGGCTGAGTTCTATTAGCCTGAAAAAACCTGGTGAGGTCATAACTCTTAGCTGAAAAGAAAGAACATGTGCATTATAGTCCAATGCTTGGTGTGTTTTTGATTCAGCAGACCAAAGCATCAAGTAGTTTTGAAGTAAAAATGGTTAGAACAGCTTTAAATACAGCACTATTCAATTTCCCTACTCTGAATTCTTGATTCTGCAACATAATCTCACACCAAACAGCACAATCCCTCAAATCTAGATTTTAAAGTACTTTTATATTGAAAAAATTAACACTTCTTACGTTGAAATGTTTTAAATATTCACTCTGCATTTTGAACTTCTGTGTTTTCAGTACAAATGGCTACATTTGCAGCTATTTTTTAGTTTGAATTGACTTAATTTTATGAGGAAAACCTAGACTTCAAAATAATCAACATCCCCAGATAACCTGAAGAACATAGAGATAGAGGCAGAGGAGATCAAAGGCACGGAGCCTTCTTATAAGATTGAGCAGGCTATGAGTGATCAAAGGCAGGGAAGAGAGGACTCTAGATCTTAACTCCTACTTCCACTACACATGTATAATTTACAGGTTATTGACTTGTAGAGAGGGAACTATTTATACACTAAATATAGTTTACAGGCCTGAGAAGTTACTTGACATACAAAAATTAACTTTAGTTGTTGAAAATATATAGGCACTACCTTTTAAAATCCCCTTTTCTGATAGGAAATGTTGCTAATATAAGTAGCTTTCTTTTCAATGAACTGTCTCTTTCTGACAAAGTCAAACAAATACTTTTTATTTGCAGCCACACTATGGCTGGCAGGTGTCATCACAGAGAAGATATTGTGCTGTTTGGAAGTGATAATTCACAGGAATAAAGGAAAACTTACATTCTGATTAAATTACATTAATTACACTAACTTTGGGGAAAATGTAGTGCAATATAACTCAAAATCACAGGATCACAGAATGGCTTGGGTTGGAAGGGACCTTGAGGATCATCTCATTCCACCTTGTCCTGTCATTCCAGGCCCTTGCAAATAGTCTCTCTCCATCTTTCTTGAATGCTCCCTTCAGGTCCTAGAAGGCTGCAATTAGGTCACCCCAGAATCTTCTCTCTCCAGGCTGAACAAGCCCAGTTCTCTCAGCCTTTCCTCATAGGAGAGCCCTTTATCTTCTTATCAAATTGCAGTTCCATGCTATCTCTATGAAATTCACATTGTGCAGTCATATCAGGGCATTTCTTACGTTTTTGCCCTCCACATTTTGGTAATATTCCTGCGTACATGCAGAGTTCCTTCCACAAGAGATTTCACATCTTCCCGTACAGGATTCTGAAATCAGCACTGGGATCAGCTATTGTGCAATCAGTTGAGTATCTTAGCTACTAGATCCTTGGTTACTTGATTATCAGTCTCTATCAGAATTAAGGTCTGTACTGGACAAAACATTTAAATTTAAAATTTTCATTAAAAAAGCAATTATTGCCCTCAGGTTTTGATTTGGCCAGTCAGATTAAAACACTTACTCTGAAAATCCTGACAGAATCCAGATTCAGTAGTGATACATGAATTCATGTAGCTTGTGACTCCACAGCTCATTGAATTTTATGATATTTCTTCTGCCCCAGATATAGTCACACACTGTGAAATTCATGTTAATATCCAAATTTTCATTTTGGTGCAGAGACATGAGCCTCATCACAGCCAAGATTACCATAGTGTAGCTGAAAACAAATCTGAATTCAAGAGATTGTTCTAGTTCACACTAAGCAGCAAAGCTGCAGCTTGGACAAAGGGTGACATATAAATAAGCACAGAATGATTATTGAAGAACCTGAAATATGCTGAACCATTAACCACAACAACACAACACAGTAGGTTAGTCATTGGTTTGAAACTTTCAGTGCTGGATGAATGACCAGCACAAAGGAGATTTTAGAGGACCAGAAAGCATCATGTACCTAAATGCTGTTTTTTTCTTTCCTAGTAATAAGTAGAAGACCTTTATTTCTTATTTCAAACTGGGACAAGTCTCCTCAGTTGTCTTTCAACTTCTGTCTGGAATTCTGAACCACTAGTTTACACAGACTGCATGAATTTGAGAACATTAAAGGGTTTTTACATTAAACTTGCAAAGTACCTAGATCTTTGGGATCAAAGTCAAGAATTTGCATTTTTTCATTACAACAAATACATGTAAAGTAAAATTTGGACAAGAGGAATCCAGTATGAATACAACAGTTTTTGATCAGTACCAGGTATATCCTGGCTTAAAAACTGGGAGGCAGGGTTTGTTCCAGTGGCTCAGAGATAAGTATCTACAGAAAAGTCTATAGCTGGATGGAGGGAACTGTCTGGTTTGCTTTCCAGAAAGACTTGGCTGCTGAAGAGAGTCAGCAGTCACAGGACAATCATAAGGAGGTTTATTCAAAGGGTTGGCAGCTGCTGGGTCCCTAGAGGAATACTTCTGGACTTACTGGCATGCCAGCTTTTTTATATTTTTCTGATTTTAGCAGGAAATTGAAGTTTACTAATCACTAAATCTATAAATGCATTGCTTTCAATTTGTTAATAGATGTTTCCTTCACCACAACTTCAGTGGACTATGTTTGATTATACTTCTGCTTCCTGAAAAAGTATTTTTCTAAAACACTATGGTAACCAATGTTTACAGAGCATGAAACCAAGCAACCAGGTTTCTGGAATGCATTTCTGGATAGCTTTTATCTAGTGGGAAAGAAGCAGAATGCAACATGTAGGCAGCAGTCCCCTTAGTTAAAATGCTGCTAAGTTCTGCAAGCAGAATCTACTTCTGTCCTCAGAGGACTGGTAATAGTCCTGGGATGGTGAATTCGTAGAATCATAGAAAGTTCATCTCATTCCAAATCCCCTGCCATGGCCAGGTTCACCTTCCTCTAGATGGGTTTCTCAGAGCCCCATCCAATCTGGCTTTGAAGACTTCCAGGGAGAGGGCAGCCACAACTTTTCTGGACAATGTGTTCCAGTGCCTCATCACCCTCACAGTAAAGAATTTTTTTCCTAATTCAAGCGAAATAAACTTTCATAAGGAATGCCAACATCCTGTATCAATTTGAATGATATATACCTGATTGAATGTAATGCTGTGCACAGAGCATTGTCTTCACACAGTGTGTCCCATGATGAACCTTTTATTTCCATGCTCTGGGAGAGGAGTGGGGCTGAAAAATGTCTCTAAGCCTTAATGTGCAAACTCTTACAGTTGTATGAATCTGTGCAATTAACCTTCTCACTGAAATTATAAGAACCATCCAAAGTGAGCAAGTCTGAAGAGCTTTGTTGAGTATGGAGCCTTAAAATCAAAGTCATCTACAACAAATATTTTGTTTAATTATGTAAACAAAGAATCAGTGCAGTAAATTTCCTTTAAAATACTTCATTGAGGTCTTTGGAGATGACCTAAACAGCTACTTATAACATTAAGAGGAACCAACACAAAATCCATCAATATGTCTTTGTCTGCCTCAGATCATCACCTTATGCTGGTATCTACTGACAACTCACACAAGTTTCAAATAACTAGCCAAGTGGCTTCTCCTATACATGTGAAAGATCTAATCAATTGCCTCCTTATCTACATGACAAAATCTTATTTTTTAACATGAGCAGTGACTACTTGAATTTCCTCCTCCATTTCTGTCTTCAAAAGTACAGCAATCTTTCTTGTTCAGGACATAGCTGTATATCTGGATGCCTAATGAAGAGCCTGAGATACACTACCAATCTAAATAAATAAGCCTGAGGACAGCTTTGGTCTCAAAGGATTTGGCAAACACACTACAAATACCTAATAATGAGAAAGGAAATGAATATAGTATTTATATGCATTTTCAGTCACAATGTAAATCCTAATCTTGAAGTTTTTGTAAACTAAACATATCACAAGAAATAGCATTTTCACCAAAAAAGACTTTGTACCACAGTGCTATTTTTCTGTAATCTCTTTTTTTGTGGTTTTTATTCTTAAAGCCTTTTTTTTTCCCCCTCTGGGAGAAAAATTACACATTGCAACTTTGTATATAATAAACTATTTCCTCTCTCTATTTTGGCAAATCCTCCCAAAAAGTCAGCACCACTGGACTGAATGTGGTGTGACCAAGCCCCACTTACTCTGAGTATTAGGGAGTTACTTGCCAGCAGTGACTTCTCCTCTACAGTGTCTGGTCCATCCTGAGCTCCTCTGTGGATGCTGCAGTGTGGGTGTGTGTGTACACTCAGACATGTGTGCAAAGAACCCCTGTGAAAATATTGCTTATCAATGAAAGGCATGTATTGCTCTCTTGAGTACAGTGTAAGGCAGAATAAATGCTTCACCTCTCTCACACCCTGTCTCTCTCTCATGAGGCTCACTTTGGAATTAGGTTCTGGAGCAAAGGGCACAAGAGAGACTAGGATGGATTTGTGGGTGCTGTAAAAAATTAAAGCTCTTTACAGATAGGTAATACATTTTTTTTCCTGATTTTGGCATTGGGCATTGCATCCCTGTAGTTCTGTAAGAAACTGTAACTAAGAAAAGTCACTTCTGGAGAGGAAGGGTGATTGATAAGTTGCTGCAGTTGAGAAAGCAGATTCTACTATTGATATTGTATTGTGCAATGTAAATCATAAAGACTACAAAAAATATTTGTGTAGAAATCAGTCCAGCTTCAGGTAAGGTCAAACTGTGAGTTCCTAGAGGTTCTATACACATATGATGCTTAAAAATTGTGATGCAACTGCCTGTTGACTACATGCCTAAATGTGAATGCCTTTTCCACCTTTAGTCTGGGTTAAACTACTCTTATCTGACCACTTAAATATCTCAGGTCACTCAAATCAGCAAATAATTCATATTACAATTAGGAAAATACGTAACTTTGCATATTCAGGATTTGTGAAAACATGATTTAGGTAAAAATTCAGCACAGTTTTTACAAGACACCTGGAACTAAATCTCAGCCATGCATTATTTTCTGATTTAAACTTATAGCAGGGTGAACACTGGCATTTCAGATGCTGTGCCCTTTATAGTTATGAAAAATTGCAAAATGAAACATCCATTTGATATTTGACATAACTCTGAACTCTCTAATGGTCATGAGAAAGACAATTGCAACATTTACAAACTAACCTGTGACACAAAATAAAAACAATGCAAGGACAACCTGTTCTCAACATGCATCAGACTCATTTTCCAAATAACAGATCTGTAAGCAATTAGACATGGATTAAGATAAATTGATCAATTAATTTAAAGTCTGATACAGAAGAATTATCCATTTAATTAGTTGAGAATTTCTTTAATGCATACTGCACATGTGTATTTTAAATATATAAATTAAGAAATTCTTCAGAAATTTTCTTCATTGAAAGCAATTACTGTAAACCCAAAATTTTTTTGGACTTCCTGCAGAAACAGACACAAAAATGCATCAGAATTGCAGAGAGTTTTTTAAATATCATAAAACTCAGTTTATATTTGATAGAAAGAGTCTCTTCAACTCTTTAATATGTTTCTAATCCATATTTTTCTAGCTAATGCTTATTTACAGAGACCTCTCAGCCCATCTGTTTATATATTTTCAGCTTTTTTTTTCTGGGCACTGAATATCGTTTTATTTTTGTGGGGGAAATTAGAATTATTTTTGTTTGGTTTTTTTTGTTTTGTTTTGGGTTTTTTTTACGGTTTTGGTTTATTGAGGTTTTTGTTTGTTTTGTTGTTTTGTGGGGGCTTTTTTCTATTTTATTATTTATTTTTCTTTTTTAGCTTAATTGCGTTTGCTTAGTCTCCCTATAAATCTTTCTTTGAGCATATTCTGATTGCAGTTGGTCTGGGTACCTCTGCAGCACCACTTAGTGAGAACACAATGTCACAGGTTTCCCAGGTACAACAACCCTTTCTGGGCACAGGAGCTTTTGCCAAAGGAAAGGGGCTCCAAAGCTCCATCTACCCTGGGAATAATCCCACAGAAGAGATAAAAGAATACTACATTCTGAAAATATTGTTCCTTTCCAAATGAAACATTGAGCTGATTAAAATCCAAGAGTTGAAAATGCTGGCATTTTCTGTAGGTTGTAATACCTTCAAACAGTCTGTCAGACATTTCTGAACTACTCTTGTAACAGATACCAACCTCCATGGATCAAACATCAACCTCTTGATAGCCTAAACTTCCAAAAGTCTTTGCTGTTTGCCAGCACATGTCAATGTGTCTTCTTACACCCAATTAGATATAATTTTCATTACTGCTCATTCCTCCTCTCATTTAGTATTTACACATGCAGAATATTTTAATATTTAAGCAAGTTTTCACATTTTCCTACTCCTCCTTCCCCCAAGCCTACAGGTCTCATCCTGCAAAGGCAGAGTGCTAAGCAACAATCCCAGAGTATAAAGCACCACCAGTTATTATAATGATAAGAGCAGTATGATAACCTATGTGGAATAAAGTGAATCATTGTCCATTCTGATCTTTGCTCCCAATTTGGATTTTTGTGCTTTGAAGGAACTTATTTCCTGGAAGAACATCTATGATGCAGTATTTAAATGACAGCATCATTAACAGAAATTATTTTCCTCTGTATAATCAAGTCTATTATATCGATAACAACTTCTAGGAATATTTAATTGTCATTCAAACATTTAATCACACAAATACCTACTCTTTATTCTAATATGAGGTGCAGTTTTTCTACTTGTTATTGTAAAAAAAAAGTTTGTGCGGGGAAAAAAATATTCCTCCATAATCCTTGTGGTCTGTATTTCATAGTTACTCATTGTTAAAATGCTTTATTTGGATTAGAGAGGTCCATTTGCTCTTCTTACTTCTGTTTACCTTTTCTTGTTGGAATAAATCTAATCTAAATATTTTCTTCCTCCTTTTTGCTCTTCTCTCTTCAGAATGACAATTAATGATCTAGATTTCTTTCATATTTTAGCATTGCCTGAGATCAGTCCCTTACTTTTTCATTGGAGTACAAAACATGAAATCTCAGTATATGTATAACATTTCTTTTTATTTCTTTGAATTAAGATAATAGATGATAAAGTTTAAACTAAGTAATAATCTTTTATTGATATCCTACATGTAGACACCTATTAAATTTTTACATAACTGCAATAAAATTTAATTAATATTCCATAGATATTTGCACAGAATAATTTTATTTGGTGTTATTTAGAATCTGTGTGCTTTTTCCAGTGTACCTATTTCTTTTTCCTAGAGTAGTAAGTAGGTTTGTGAGTAGTACCTTTTTAACAAATTTTGATAGAGAAGCATTAGAAAATGTAATGCTCCACATAATATATTTTTTTCAGTTCAGAGATAAAATTCAATCACTTTAAGTGTGTAAAAGGATATTTATCCCGCTTAAATTGAAAATCCTCATATATCTAACCATGATGTTGCTGGTGATATTTTAATAATATTGCCAATACAACTACATGCTTATTACTTATAGTCTGTTGGTTAATTTAAGTTTCCAAGAAAGACTTCTCCATGACAGTAGATTCCTTAATTCAAATCAATGTGGTGTTTTTAAACTTTTATATATAAAAGAGGGGATTGAAGCCTAGAATGTCCATGTGAACAGAACACGAACAATATTCTTCAGTACTTCACAATAAAAATAGCTTAACAAATGGGAGGAAAGAAATCCAAGCACTTCAGGGCATAGGTACACTGCTATTAATGGGCAGCACTGATCAGAAAAATAAAACACTGACTGTCACATCCTACCAAGATTCTACAAATGCTGTGATTGTTTGCAAACTTTGGCAAATCATTTGCTTGCTAATTTGTGTGGAATTCTGGCATTTAAATCCAGGTGTCAAGAACAGTTCACAAACTAAGATGAACAGGAATTAAGTTTGTGTGAGGTGGGGAGTAAGAAGGTATGACCTACCTGAGCACCCAGAATTGCTACTTCTTTTACAAATTGAGTGACACCATCATATGCATAAATGTAACTCTGGAGTACAAGCAGAACTCAGAATGAGCCATAAAGTTTGTTTTTTCCCCCATATGCTGCTTAGGGGCAAAACATAGTAGTGCTGTGTGCTAGAAACAGCAAAAACAATTCAGAATCTGCTCCATAGGAAAAAGTTATTAAAAATACGTCTTTTGGGTACTGCTTGAAATGTATAATCTGTTGTTAAAGTGCTGAGCACAATATAAATGCAGATTGTGCTAGATTCTACTAACCAAAAAGCCTAGTCACAGCGTTATGACAGCTTTATGACATTTAACCATCATAGCATGTGAAAACATGGAAGAGATGGCAGGTGGGAGGAAGTACTTGATATTCAAGAGAAAATATTAATGGATGTGTCTAAAATGTAACTACTTTTTAACATGTCATGCTTAGGAATATTTGCATAATATTATCCTTTAAATTGCAGTGTGTACATATTAATTTCACAGTGTCACTCCCAATAAGTCTGGCATCTGTACATTCAATGGGCCCAGTCTAGCACACTTGCATCTCTTTATCACAGACATTTGGAGTCTCAATTTAACAAGTGACTCAAAAGCAAGACAATCCAGACAGGCATGAAGATTTTGGGGAAAAACTGAAAGCCTCCTAACATATCATGTTCTAGGAAACCATGTGAAGAGCTGTCCCAAGCTACCTTCTGCCCCTTCCTCAAATATATTGTTTCTTAAATTATTCTTCTTCCTTTGGATAACACCTGTTATCTAAGTACTCAAATCCCAAAGTCTGTTTCAATCTGCAGAAAAAGGTGAGAAAGAAAGGAGTACAAAACAGTTTAGAAATAGGACTGGGAAGCTTAAAAAAAACCAAAATCAAAAACCTCAGTGATGAAGAACAATAAAACAAAGCACAATGTTCCATATCTGCCCTTGGTGCTTTGGTGTTACATGGTTCCATTTTTACCTCTTCCATTCTGCACTCTCCACTTTTCCCTAGGAATTACATCATTAGATGCATGTGAAATGTGGTTGTATTTTTTCTTTTCCTCCTGTTTTAAAAATATTATCCTTTTTATTCACAGAATGAGTCAGGCTGGAAGGGACCTGTGGGTCATCTGATCCCAGCTCTCTGCTCAAGCAGGATCATCCCAAAGCACATGGCACAGGATTGTGTCCAGACAGTGCAATGCTCCAAAGGAATAGACAAAAAAAAGCCCAGAGCTGTATGTGTCTGATCTCTTTATCAATCTGAACAAAGTATTCTCTTCTAGATGTTGGCATTTTGGGCTTCAGTTTGATACCTGTTTGGGGCATGTACACACTGTAATTTAAAGGATAATATTATGCAAATATTCCTAAGCGTGACACAGTGGGAAGCAAGAATTTTACCACAGATCCTGCAAGCCCAGGCTGGCAAATCCATTATGTTTTTCTTGTACTACATGCCACACCATTAAAGGCAAAACCACCCTGAAAATATTTAAGGTTTCTACTCTGTTTACTCTTAACAGCATGAAGAGAACATTGCAGCCAGTGAGACTCAAGGAGACAAAGACACACATATAAATATTAATTTGGGCACCATCATTTTCTAGAAGGTCCCTGACACCTTAGGTCTTCAGGGGACACATGGGGAGCAGATTTAGAGCTGTAAATCTGCCATTCACTGGCTCTCATATGTTTTCCTTTGTAACATAAGCAACTTCCTCAGAACTCAATTTCCTCACAGTGCAGTTTCTATTCAAGAACTAGATCTGCCTGCTAAAAAAGCACTTTGTTTCGTTTTAAAACCATTGTGAGCTAATAGGATACAAAATCTTTAGGTCATATTAACATCTTAAAAGAAAATTGGCAGAAAAATCCCTATAACCTCACTATTTAATTTATTATAGATGTTGATCATTTCAACAGGGCAGTTGTAAAAAGATTGGAAAATATTTTAACTCATTTTTATCAAGACATCCCTCTTCATCCTTTCTAGAATTTTCTTCCTTATTGTTTACTTAATTTCATTCAAGTAGATTAGAAAACAAAATTGTCAATACTGTGTAGAAAGTATCCCTAGTGAGGGTTAGAAAAATTAAACTGTTGAGAAATCGCAAGAAAATTGTAGAATAGCTTTCCATTTTTACTATATATAATAAAAACAAAAAAAATCTTCAGACATAAAAGGTGCAATAATAAAAATAGCATCCTGAAGATACCAGTTTAAACTACAAAATAATACCGCAAGTATATTTAGATGAAATTTCCCTTAAATGTTCCAGGAAAAACTACTTAAAACTAAGCCTTTGGACATATGACAATTTTTAAGATGCTGTAAAAATGAAGCAAGTCGGTATCTCATCAGTTATTCATTTTGAGAAAATGCCAAAGCCACAATAGTTATATCTCTACTGTTCCAAGATGAGGCTTGTAGCTCTCAGCTCCTGTAACTTCTGACATTCTACTGCCTGGAGATATTTGAGGCGAAAAAAATCACATACACTATCCTATTTTTACATGTCTGACTAATTTCTAAAAGTAGACTGAAAGCTCAACAGAATGAAATCAATGAGATATTTCTGCTGAAATCTTAACATTTCAGGTAACCAATAATTTATGTTTCATTTGCTGCTTCCTTATGGAAATAAGAAAATATAGAATGACAAAAAAAGGCATAACAATTGTCTAAAAGACTTTCCTTACAAATATTTAAACGGTATGAAATTATTTTTTCAGACTTCCTTCTCCTTGTAGTGATTGTAACAATATTGCATAGATAATGACATAAAAAAAGCCAACAAAAAACCAAAACAAAAAACAAACAAACAACAAATAAAGAAACTTATTTTTGAGTCTTGGCTATTCATTTTTTTATAAACACTGTTTGAAGTCTGAATTTAGAATGAGTCTTTGAAAATGTCCTCTCTAACTACTAAAGTTACAAAGTTAAAGAGAGCATGAAAGGAAGAGTTCTTTCATACCTGTACCCAACTGATGAAACATTAATGAAATTATCAAACTTTGCAAGATTGATGGCAGGAGAAAAAGAGTTGCCCAGTTTGTTGAGAGCCTGACCCTGCAAGAGGCCTCCTGTCCTCGTACAAAGATCAGTCAAAATCTGCCTTTCCTGAATACAAGGGCTTGCTCTGTCTGGATGTAGCTCCAAGAGCAGAGCCCACATATGAGTACACTTTGTATGGAACTTTGTATAAGGAATATTAAGAACATTTGAA
This sequence comes from Luscinia megarhynchos, assembly GCA_034336665.1. Taxonomy (NCBI): domain Eukaryota; kingdom Metazoa; phylum Chordata; class Aves; order Passeriformes; family Muscicapidae; genus Luscinia; species Luscinia megarhynchos. The sequence goes on along the minus strand of JAPFBE010000013.1, from coordinate 10,939,690 downwards.
TTGGTTAGTTAGCTTAAAGCTCTATGGTTAGGCTTTTTCAGGTCTACAGACATAGCCCAAAAAGTGACACCATGTATTCCACATCCATCAGAACCTATCATTCCAAGGCTTGTATTTAATTTCAAATATTTTCCTTCAGGAAAAGGAAGTGGCAGAGTTATATGAAGAGAGACAGGGGTTTAGATCCTGACTTCTCAAGTGTACACAGTGGGCCAGGACAACAGCCCTGATCCAGAAATAAAGGCTGGATTCCCCTTCCCTAACCAGCTCCCTTCCAAGGAGTGAAGCACACACTGCATTTAATCTTCAGGGGGGCTCCTCTCCTGTCAAGGTGAGATCTGTGCAGGAGGGTCCACCTAAACTAAAGTTGTGTTTTAACTATGTGAATGCAAGATCTGACTCAGCACACATCAAATGAGTGACCAAAGCAAAGGGGGAAATTTCTGCTGATAACCTCCTGCTAGGAAAAGGGAGTTTATATAAAGGGAGTTTTATACCACCCTGAAGAAAGTCGCTCAGGACTGGAAAAAACTTGGAGAGATTTGCCATACAAATCATCCCCAAGATTTAATATAATTGACCAGCAAATATTGCTTCATAAGAAGGGAAAAATGCAAGTGAATTTAGGACTAGTTAAATAAAAATACTGCAAACAAAAATACATATGCAAAGTTAATATCCATTCTGGGGTCTTCCATTACTGTCATAAACTGAAGAGAAATATCCTCTTAGCAAACCAAAATGCCACAACAGGAAAACCCACTAGATGTTTTATAATCACTTGTACTGAAGTTCATGTTCTTGTACACCCAAGCTGAAAAAAACAGCCCTTCTAACAAATTTAAGCCTCTCTCAAAAATGCACATGTTCCTGTCACTGATTAAAACAAAGGGCCCAGAGGAACAATTATTTGCTGCTGGGCATTATGAAAAAATTGTCTGAATTAAGTTATTTTCAATAGTCAAAATGTTTAGCACATGAATGAAATTGCACTTTTTAAAAAATAAAAGTACTGCCTTTCAATGGGCTCTGCACTCTTCTGGAGATTTGTGGAATTTTGAGGACAAATGCATGCAAAGCCCTAGACTTAGTCAGAAGAAACTACTGCTGTTTTTCTTATGGTTGTTAATTTTTCAGGGGAAAACTGAAATGATTTCATCTGTACTGATTCTATGTGAAACTCATCCCTGTGAACAGAAACAAACACACAAGACTTCACAATAACAGCAATATAGAAACCACCACATGAGATGAGCCCTCGGGCTAGTAAATCCAAAATTGGGTTTCTGAGAGAGGACCAGCTATTTGCAAGGAGGTGTAAGTGACACAATTAATAGAGAGCTACTGGTTTATTTCATTCCAGCTTGTATGCCTTTTGTTTTTTAGTTTGTGGATGGATCTCCTTATGAATCTGAGACCTGAGTGAAGAGTAATTAGGTGAATCCTGTGGTTTTGTTCAAGTGTAACACTGGCAACCAGATTCCGCTTTGTGAAAACTGTGAATCCAATTTTCTCTCACAATGGCTGTTCCTTATAGTTTGTTCTGCATCAGCCAGCAATTTGATGTGCTACAATAGTCCTACCTTGCTAAAACCTCTGGGTATTTCAAAAAACATCTTCCAAAATAATTGAGAGATTTCTTATGGAATACACTTCTAAGGTATTTTTTGCCTCAAAATAGTCATTTTGAGCTTTTATTACTCCATAGAGAATCCAAATTTACTCCTTGTAATGAAAATACAAGATGCCACCAGTAGCTCAAAAGATTCAAAATGAAAAAAAATCAGCCTTTTCCTGTTGCATTTTCTGTGTTCTTGATAATTTCTGGTCCTCAATTTGTGTGCTGCATAGAAATTGTGTAACAACAATGAAACCATACTTTTAGAAGGCTTTCAAAGCCTCTGAGAATGCCAATAGCCTGACAAACTTTAAAATACAGCTCTTTGTCAGAGTGTTAATTCATGTAAGAATTGCTGCTGATCAAATATCTATGGAAAATTCTGTTCTTGCACAGTATTGCTACAGCAACCCAACATCTCAGTCACCAGGTAGGCATGCAGGCTCAGAGCATCCTACCCCACAAATACCACACAACAGGGGACTCATCAAAAACATTAATAATCTTTAAAATATTTTGAATTCACATTTTAATTTGTAAAGAGAGATGAAAAGTGCCAAAATCAGCTTGCATTTCAATACCAGTGTTAAAGACCAGCGCTGCCCTCCATGTTGAGCTGCTGATCATCAGCTGTGTTCAGCCAAGCCTGTTACCTCATCACAGACCTGTTCATTAGCTGGAATACAATTAATACAAATGTGTGGAGTACATGCAAAGATATAGTATGCTCTTGGAGCAGTAGTATCAATTGTAGCTCATATTTAAACTTCATAAAGCCTGCAAGAATGGCCATTAAGGGCAAAAGAAGACATAAACAAATTCAGTAAGGAGAGCAAATATTTCAGAGAATCAGAGAATTATAGGATGGCCAGGGTTGGAAAGGATCTAAAAGATCACCTTGGGCCACTTCTTGAGCTTGTCCCGTTTGTATGAAATTTTTTTGGGATCTAATCTCTGCCTTTGGACTTCTTTTCTTGAGAAAAAAATGTCACTGACTGCCAGACGCATTTTATCTAGAAATATAGTCAATCTTTGAGAATGGTGGCCAAAGAAAGAGTATGGAAGGTGCAGGGATGAGGTAGGAAAGATAATTTTATTCACAAAAAAATAAAGCATTGATGATGAATTTGATTACACTCTTTTAATTAAATAACTTTTAGGAAATATCCTGTCAAAGACTTATTTGGAGAAATCTTTCTAAATTACACTGATTTTTTAAAAAAATTATTAATGATACTTAAAGAAACAGAGACTGTTAAAAAATTAAATTAGATATTTAAGCCATAATGACTTGTTTTCTTGGATATCTCATATTGATGAATATACCAATTATTATTTCAAATTAATAAAAAAATTACAATTTCACTGCAATTTATATCTGTAAGGCAAACACCATGACAAATTCTGCAGGAGACACTTTGATATAAGAAGATCAAACAATATCACAGGCATCTTTTTGCTAGAGCTGTTAAAGTTATATTAATGGATTAATTTACTGTTGATAATTATACCTTGCAATGCTTTGACAAAATACTATAAAAAATACAAGAATAATGAATCTTGGAGAAATGACTAATTTGGATATGCCAAAGATCCAGAAAAAGAGAGCACAGATGTTGGGGGTGAATTTTTTTTTTGTTCATTGATAACTTGTCCAAACTTTTAATATTAAATTCTTTTGAAAAGTTCTTAAGACAACATTTGAAATCATTAGGTATTTTTAAATCAAGATTTTTCGCCTTTTTGCAAGGGTGATTGCAGACTAATTTGCAAACAAAACCCAGAAATATCACACTAAGCACCCAAAAAGAAACACTAGCTGAAGCAGATATCCATTTTTTAAAGGAACTATTAAAAAGATATTTGGAGCAATTTGTCTAAAAAAAATTCAGGAGAAGATTCAAAGGGATGAAATTCCTGCTTGGTGAACTGAGAAAGCTTTTCAAGTGTTGGCTGTACCACAGAAAAACCCGATGTAAAGAAGTCAGAATGATGAGAGGATGATCAAAGAACAGCTAATCTAAATTAAAGGGAGATTAACAGTACTGATAAAAAACTAGAGTGATGGACTACTTTAACATAAAATAAGAAAAAGAATTTCAAAGGAAGACCACAGTCTTATTTACTATTTTGGTTCTATTTGGTTATTCTAGCCAGGGCTGTGATAAACCTATCAAAAGGCACAAAAAACTTTTAATCTAAGGCAAACCACATCTGTATACTGTGAACATAATATTCTTTTCAAAACAGCAACTTCATTAATTTTGTCCACATTATTCTGCTAAAAAAAAGCATTAAAAATATCAAATTTGTGTAGGCAACATTAAAGATGTGCTGTATATAAATGATATTGCCCAACTCCCTCATAAAGCTAAAAAGAGGTAGACAGAAAAGGTATTTTCTGCAAACTACCTACAACAACAGCCAGCCAAACTGAAATTCCACAGGTAAAAGCCAGAATCCAACCTATGAACCTAGGCACAGCAAGAGTTTATTTGGGAGCTTTACTTTAATTTTTTTTGGTACCAATCAAACCAGGATCATTACCTGTAAGTTCATTCATTTCTGAATTGCATTTTGCTAATTTCAGAAATGGTGTTATAAATTTCCAAAGCCATCTCTACTTCCCAACAGCCCCTAGAGCATAACTTTGCCATTCCCATGGTGTTAAAATACCATCCCTGGAATTCTCAGCAGATGGCTTTGCTTTCTGTGTTGAAATACTGGTAGATAGAGGGAAATCGGTAGCAAAAACAAAGCTCCACTTGTATGACTTTGATACAAAGAAAAAAGGGCATAAATATCAATGTAAAATGTGAGGAAACAAGGAGAAAAGAGAAGAGAGAAACAATAAAAGTTCAAATATCTGGAAAATATGGGAAATTTTCTAATTGAAAATGATAGAACTCTTAAAATTTTAACTGTTTCGGTTTTGGTAGTTAAAAACTAACAAAAGCTTTTTAAACATATTTATAATAGATTTTGTAAATTTTATCCAACAATTCAGAATACCAATCTCTCCAAATGTCTGGAAAACATTTTTCTGAAAAAAAAATATGATTATGCATATTTGCTTACCTGGTCAGTTAAACAAAATTCACTGGCTGGAGCAGAATATATATCTGCAAAGAGGAAAAAAAAAAAAAGCTTAGTTATAATTTATTTATCTCTCTCATATTTTTGGTGAAAAATTTAGTAATGAGTGGTTACTCTTATACAGAAACTGCAAGCAGCAAAATAATTATAAATGAAAAGCCTCTTAAAATCTAGCAGGTCCCTGTTAGTTCAGAAGATTCCTGACTGTGTGCCAGGATTACATTTATAACTAAATAGAACTAATAGAACTAAACCCAACAGACATACCCAACCATGCTATTCAAAGAAAGGTTTAAGGGCATCTGTTACATAGGTGATATCAACTTTTGTGTACTTTAATTCAAATCCAAATGTATGACTATTATTATAAAGGATACTCAAATGTTCAGATGGTGAAATATAAAAGGCATGTATTTCTCATTAAATGTTCTTCAGGGCATTGAAATTGTATACAGAGTTACTTTCATTTCAATAGCATTTCAAATAAAGATATATAATGTCAAAAGAACTTATTAAGACTGCTATGTTATGAATATTAACGTCAAAAAATGCCAAGATTTTTAGCCTTCCTGAGCAACTTTTGTTTCTACAATGAGTATAGAATATGCTACAATTGATAATTACTTAGTCACACAGTATTTCCATGGGAACTCCTCCATGCACAAACAGACATTTAAGAAGTTCAAACACTGATATTTTGTGAAATTTTATTGACCGATTTGTGGTCTGGAGAGACGATTAAACAATTAGTATTCAAATCCTCATAGAAGAAAGTTAATAATTTTGCTATGGTCCATATATTGTAATCATGAATGCTTTGACTGTGTTGCAAACACTGCACAACTCAAGTTCAGCAAATTCCTTTGCAGGAATAACATTGTCCCAGATGAGTTCCTCACTGCCAAGAGATCAGGCTGAAAACCGAATACTTAATTTGGATCACACGGACTCATTTTTTTCAGAGGACTCAGCATTATACCAGACCTTATATATTCAAGGCCCTGCTTAAAGGTTTCAGTTGCAAACAAACACCAAGCACATTACAAATAATTTTCTTGAAAAATATCTAAGAATGTGTTTGGATTGGATATAATCTTCAGAAATTCTGTTAGGAAGAAAGATATCTGCCGACCACTATCACCAGTCCAGTGCTGGGAAGATGCAGATGGTGCTCCTCAAGGTCAGGGTATTATTGACAGCACATTCCATCCTTTTTTCATACTGGTGTGACAGAAGGTTTTTTTGGGAGTGTTTCACCAGACATTTATTGATCCCAAAGAAAGAAACACAGTTTTAATCCTGGACTCTGGAAACTGAGTCTTGTAATTGGAAGTGTCAAAAACAATGTCAACAAACGACTCTTGAAAAGGATTATGGTGACACAGAAAGACAGTTCTTTCACCTCTTTGCTAGTCACCTGAGACAGCAGTTTCTGGCATATGGAACATCACTCCATGCATGTGTATTGGCCAGCATGTCTTACATTTTTCACTAAAAGGGAAACCACTGACCATGATGCTGATAATTTTAGAATGGACCAATAAACAGCAAGAAGAAAAGGTACAGACAACGTGCAAACCCTGTCAAATGAGCCCAGTATTCAGCAAATCCTAGAGAATATCTTGCTTAAAATAAAGGTTTCTTTTGTTACATTAGCATCTTTCTAATGCAGACAGGCTTGTTTATCCTAATTCAGAAACTGTGATTTAGATCAAACAACTTTGAACTGAAAGGGTCATGTCCTCCCCATTTCCTCAGCCATCTGCCTTTCTGACTTTTGAGAACATTTATCTCATTTCAGAAAGACTTACTGTGTAAGTCCTGTTATGGGTTTGCACCACTGGACTGTGCATGTAACTGTAGATAAAAGCAGTTTCTCTTCTCAGATCTAATTGAAGGGAAACAGTTTAACAGCAAGAGAGTTTGAGCAAATGCAAAAATAGGGAAAAGATGACTGATGGTGGGATAAAGGATAAAATAAACTGGTGAGTGTGCTTTTGTAAGATTTCCTGTATATAATCCTTTATTCTGAGGTCCTACATGAGAGTGAGTTTTACTACGAAAAAAAACAATCAAAAAACGCCCAAATCTAAAACCAACAGAAAACATAACCAGAATCTGTTCTGTTTAAGAAGGCTGTGTTTGCATGAAAGGGACTATCACTATGTGCACTAAAAGACAACAGCCTTTGCCAACGACTGTTCATCTCCCTTTTTTCCTGACAGTGTTGTTAGGTCACCAGCTGTGTCCCACGAAACCCAAATCACTCATGGTTAGAGACTCCAGAACCAAGCATGGATGCTCCTGACCATTACATTTATCATTAGAGAGCAAACTATCCCTGTTAGACTGCTGGGTACTTTTGCTGCTCCTTTCGATAACAATGTGATGCGCATGAAAACTCACAAGAGCAAATGCACTCATGAGAGATGGGATGCAATTTGCAGATTTGGCCAGGTCTCAGAACTGTGATGGTCACCCATCCCTGCTGATGCTGATGTTGCTGCCAGCACTCCTGAACCAGCCAAAATCCCCAAACCTATAGCTCTGCTCTGAGAAAAAAGAGCAGCGGCTCCACTTCATTAATTGTGTCACAGCCTCTTTCAGAGCAAAAGATACAGCTCACTCCTCCTTAGTCAACTTTTCTCTGCACTGCTTAGAGAAAATAATTTTGATCCTTTGCCTCCTAGTGAATCACAAACTAAGTGTTACCCCTACTTGCTCTGGAGGAACAGGCATTACAAAGAGTCTGATAAAAAACAGGGGTTTTTAACTTGTGATGAGGTCCAAGCAAGAAATGAAGCAAATTTCCTTTCTAGTTTCAAGACAGCCATCAAATTCTTATTTTCAAATTGAGCACATATGATGTAAAAAGCATCAAGTTACAAGAACAATTATCACGCAATTCTAAAGATACAATTTTCACAGTCCCTTTAGAGGAGAAGAGTGTTTTTATTCTCTTTTCATCCCTCAAACATTTAACAATAATCCTATTTTATGCATATTAATTTTAAGTCATAACGAGATTTGGAAAGGTATTGATTTCAATGGGAGTTAAGTGCTAAATATCTTTATATGGATCCACAGCCTTCATCCTATTAAATCTCTACATTTATTGTCGGCACACAAATCATTATAACACAGGCATTACTCAAGAATGAACTCAAAAGCAAGAGAAAAGCCCAATTAACAAGGAATTCAATGCAATTATGGAAGTTCGGAAGTTGCCTGGGGTGGTGTTTGCCTGCAAATCATTGGGGAAAGATGAAAAGGGAAGAGTTTGTTTCATCCCCACTTTCAAAGTATTATTTTCAATTCAGGTCCACATTGTTAATTTTTAAACCTGAAGTATCAGGACTTCTGCAAAGTCACAGGTTAGGAACAAAGATGCCATTAACTGGGTTTCTGGGGGATCTTTATTTTGCAACACTCGTCAGTGCTGGGGTTACTTTTATCAGTAGCTGGAGTTCTTGTCTGTAGCTCTTGGATGTTTGTACATAATTAAACTTGCTGTCCTGACCCTAGTTCTGTAGACATTAAAATCAGCTCAGCACAGCACGAACAATCCTGGAATGCTCATTATAATGCCTGAACTTCTTCCATCACAATCCACACCCATTTATGTGAAAAAGGGAAAAGAAATAAGAACAGAGGGCCCAGAGAAATGCACACTAGATAATTAAAGATCATTTAAAGTATTAAAATCAACCTTATTTTATTATTACAGACTTAAGATTTCTTATTAAAAATGGCTTTGTACATCCTCCACCTAACCACGGATAAAAGAAATATATCAGTTTAGATGCCTGCTTTAAAAAGTTGTAGAAACAGGAAGCATCTCAGTTGAATACCTTTGGGGTAGCATCAAGATATTTCAGGACAGCACAGATTTCAGTGCACAGTGTTTTTAGGGCCTTTTTTTTTTTTTTTTTTTTTTTTTATAATACCGCACAAGGTTTCATACATCTTCTTACACCAACTTGGCTGCTTACAAACATAATAACAAACACAAATAACAAATATGTCCAGTGAACTTTGAGAGCTGCAAATTCCTGCCTTTCAGCATGCAACTGTTTTCACCCCTGTGTCAGCTACCCACAGCTTTTCAACTTGGAGTTGGGTTCCTGTTCTCAAGGTGGGTTCAAATATCCCATGATACATAACTCATGGGATCATGATGTTTATTTTCCAGGTTTTTATCCACAGCCCTTCCCCAGAATACAACCAGTTGAAGTGTTCCCAGAGTGCCCCCAGTGCTCCTAGGACACTGGTAGCTCTCTACTCAAGGAGCTTACACATTTCAGGAGGAAAAGGCTAATAATACTGGAGATGATAATAAGTGTATGTAAAAATAGGGAATAAAATCCTCTGAATTTCATCAAAAATGCTGACAATCATTGAATTTAAATGTTTTTAAAAATACCCCTTTTTAATGCATGTTTCCAGCTGAACAGGGTTAATCTGAAAAGACTGAGAAGTCATATTTAATTAAAAAAAGACATTAAGAAATCACCTACCAATACCTCAGATGCTAATAAACCTGGACTGGATAATTTTGTAGGTGAAAAAAAGGTGTTCATGGTGTTTTTTATATTTCAGGTAAATACAAATGTATGAGAGGAACCAAACTCTCTTTCTTTCTTGATCATGCGTTTGTGTGATAAAAACCATGAACTATTTAGAGGGATTTTGATTATATGGATTTTCAAATTTCTAAAAAATTTATTTTTGTGAATGGCTTTCTCAAATGCATAATACAGAAAAATGAATCAAACATTTTATTAAATGAATTAGAGTTCTTCATTTTTTTCAAATTATAACTGATTTGGGGTTAAAAACTTAACTCCTCTTTCCCTCAGTGAGATCTGTTCTACTTTGTAAGGCTTCAGCTCACTTCAGTTCATAAAAAAGGAGTAGAACTAGACTCAAACAGTGGCTTTGCTAATTGCAGTCAGATTCCTATAACAATACCCAAACAATGACCAATCTATAAGCACAAAGCTTATATAACTATTTTCTTAGTGGTAGTAATTTCACTCACTGCTACAAAAAGAAAGGACAAAGTCCTTTTAAGTCTTTTTTACTCCCATAATATTTAAACCAGTATTATTTTTAATATATTTGCTGGGGGTTGAATTGCACGGTAAACAGATTCTAGCAGAAAAATAGAGAAGCAAAACCTCCACTGTGTTTGGAGGAGGATTGGAAGGCACATCCACACCTCCCACCGAGTCAGCATCCCCTACAGCTCACTATCTGTAGCAGCTGACTTTGTGGGGCACCCAGAGCAGATCTACAGCCAGGCAGCCCTCCTGGAAACACCCTCTTCATCTCCCTTCAGGAGGAAAACAGCAGATTTCTGCTTTCCTGTTGTTCCCTGTAGCTTCTCCAGGGTCCAAAGTGTCTCCCCATGGAGAAAAACCCCTCATGCAGATGCTAGCAGGAGGCAAAAATATCCTGTTCCAGACTGGTGAATACAGAATACTATTCAGGAATAGTAGCTCACAAACTGATCTTACCTACCTCAATATAGGGGCAGAGCAACTCCTTTAAACCATACACCAGAAAAAACAAAGCACATCCTGCTCAACCTTGGCTTATTACATTAGCATTTCTTTTTAATTAACGCAGCAGAACAGTAAGCACTATATTAGTTATTTATCTAGTAGAATAACTTGGTTAAGATTTTTGGCATTATTTCAGTTGAGCTTTGTAATTTGTCTTGTAACATTTTTAATATACCACATGAATGGAAAGTTGAATTTCAAAGAGCAGAAAAACCACAAGTTACATAACAATGGCTGCAAAGTGGAATTTTTTTAAATTCATAATAGGTATAATTAGCTTGATAGAAAATAATCACATTATGCTTCAGTGCATCTTTAAAATGTTCCAGATGTTTTATGCTTTCAATAATTCATTTGTATTTACTTAAATCCTTCTTAAACAAGGTTTGTAGAGGAACAGTATGTAGAGCTGACAGCTAAACACCAAATTGCTCATTTTTTCACTAATGTGACTAAACAGGAGAAAATTTATATTCTGTTTGCCGCTCACCCCCTCAAACAAACCAAATAAAAACCTGAGCTAGCAAATCTATCTGAATCCAGGAGGTGAGATGGGATGACATGTAACTCTGTACTTCTGGTTTTTTCCTATGAAACGGAATGATCTTAGCAGAGCAAAGAAAAGCACAAAACAAGGGGAAAAAACCTCTAATCTCCGAGATTCTCAAAGATAATTCTTGAAAATTTCATCTTCCAAATCCAGTCAGTTGCTCTCTGTACTTACACTTTATCCTAAAGATTATTCTTCATCTTAAAATTTTGATACCTGCTCTTAGTAAAACTCCAGCTCATCTTTCCCGGTTCAGCTCCGGTATTCCCGCTGCTTTCCCTCTTGTTGACTGCCTCCTCTCCAGTATTTTTCCCACAAGTCACATCCCCCACCCGTGACTATTTTTACACCAGGAGCCTGTTGCCTCCGTGGCCCAGCACTTACTCTGGGTGCACTTTGCCCATCCTGGGCGAGGAAGAGCCGTGGTTCCGTGGCCATGGGCAGCCTGGCTCCCTCTCCTCCCGGCAGCCGGAGTGGTGGAATTCACAGCGCCGCCGTGACCTCTGCCTTTAACCTTGAGACAGCCCTGCTATCTCTGCAGCACCCTCCTTCCCTCTGCTAAAACAGACAGATTCCCTGCAGAGGTTTTCCAGCTGGAGAGAAGTACTTCAATAATTACTCTTCTTCTGACTGTTCTAATACAGGAATATTCTCATGCAAAACGTTTTTCTTTGCTGCGAACTGTAGATCTTCTGGTTTCTGATCCTTCTGCAATGTCCTCCTCTACACAACTTCATCCACAATATTAGTGTTTCACTAGTTAAATACAATAAATTAACATCAATATTTCAGTAGTTGTTACTGTTAGTCTCTCCATCTTCTCCAACATATTCTCCCTCTCCTTTTCCAACTCCCCTGTTATGTTTTGAGAGATAGAGTCTACCAGAAGAAATATCTTACTGTTTTTATATCCTGTTGCCTGATTCTCTTCCATTTTTTGTCCCTGTATGCCTGACTTCCAAAAAGAAGCATCCATTCTAGAAATATTCCCTCTTATAAAGTACTTGCCTTTGTTTCTCCTCCACCTCCTTCTCTCTCAATGGAGAATTTCTTAAAAGCTTTCTCTCATTCCCTGGCATCTCCTTGGACCAAGCAATTCAATAACTTTCTACTTAGGTCATGTCCAGCCACAGCTCAAAGAACTGCCTTCCACCAAGAAGTGTCTCTTGGTTCTTACACAGGAGCAGTTCAGTGCATTGCTGATATTTCCATCCTCTAAGGGGCATTGGGCCTCTGTCTTCCAAGATATTAATGGATCTCTGCATGGATACAGCATATACACATTCCAGCCTAAACTGTGCTTTGAGGTACTTAGACAAGCTTCATTACTCAATAAGCCAAGCACTTAACAAGCTTTAGGTATTTATGCCCACAACAGCCCTGTAAGAGATCCCTATTTTTACCTGATGGGGAACTGAGGCATAGGAAAACTACTTATGCTACTTAACATTGGGATATCTGTGATAACTCAGGAACCACAACTAAGTCTCTGATAACCCAGACCAGAATGCCAATCTAAAGACCCTTCCTCCCACTTCCTGGGTGATAAGGGTTCAGCAAATCTCACGTATGTAGATTTTCTCCTGCTACCCTTGGAGTGTTCTGTGCATAGATGAGCTATCCTGGCTGGCTTGCAAGCAAAAATACACCTTTAGACAGAAACTGGCTAGCCAGTAGTATTTTGTTGTGTGCAGCATTTTTTAGTCTTTCATACAAAAATTGATGTTCTTATAGCTATTAACATATGCAGTTAAAGAAAAGCAAAACAAAACAAAAAAACCCAAACCAGAACAAAGGGTTGTTTTAATAAAGAAACATGCTGTGCGTGGTTTGTGTACAGAATTCCAAAGCAATTCTGAAATCCATGCTATTCTCAGTACCATCTTATTTCTTCTTAATTCCTTTGGAAATTACATCCCATCACACCACACTGTTCAAGGCCCTTTGTCAAAGCTTTCATCAAATATGGAGCAAAAAAATAAAAATTCTAAACATTGCTGTATTCAGGACAGTGATACCCACTTAATTTACTGAAGACTGGGAATTTCTCCCTGCACCTGAGTCTGTTTAAATGAGATAGCTCCACTATATCATGAAGAAATACTGCCTACATAGAGATAGCAGCCAGAGGTAGCCACTATGACTTTGCCAGTACAACTCTTCAGATACAGAGTTATTACAAATTATTATCTCTATCAGACAGGTAAGTGCTGAAGTGAGGGGAAAAAGACAGGAGAATGAAAAGGTGATGAAGGCAAACACAGCTTGTTAATCATGGGTCTAATGCAGACAAAATCATAAATAAAAAATGATTTCCAGTGAACCAGTAAGACTTCAGGAGATAAAATGTTTTCATTCCTCATTAAACAAAATTTCTGTTTCCTAGGACTAAAACTGTAAACCTTCTATATGCAAGTTTATATGAACTTCAAAACAAAACAAATATTCTTTCTAAACAGGATACTTTTTGCTGATACTAAATACTTGCCACATCTTGTGTACTGAGCTAGTCAGTTTTAGAGTATTGTTTATTCTCTGAGTTCTCAAGGTAAAATGAAAATAAAACCTAACAATGGGGAGTCTTTTTAAACACTGCATCTATATTGATTGTTTGGTCCTGTTCCCATAACAAAGCATGGTTTGTGCACAGTTGAAACATCTCTTATCTAGTTCATTTTATCATTTATAACCTACTAAACAATATCAAGAATGTTGAAAATAGCAGCTTAATATTATATCACAGGAATGGGAAGAAATGACCAGTTTTGCTCCAGGGAAGAAATAACTGTGTTCCTAACTCATTTAATATGATCATGAGACTGTTTTGTATAAAAGTAGAAATATTATTGTAATGATCAAGAGGAAGTTTTGAGATCCATTAACTTCTCTAAATACTATAGCAGCAAATATTCTTTATAAGAATCTATAGGAGTATCACTGCTGCACTGCTGGAGACATGTTATAATTTTATAATGTACAGACAAGTCAGTTCTACTAATATATGTTATCCCTTTTTTCCATGTAAACATCAAAGCCACAATGTCCATTTATGAATAATAGATCTAGATGAAATTGGCCCAACTTTTGGATGTGTCCCAAGCTGCAACTTTTAAACTGGACCACACTGAACCAAAAGAGAAAAAAAAAAACAACCAACCAACTAAACATTTAATAAAAGGCCCTGCATGCCATGAAGTCTGGCAAAATCCTAAACCATAACAAGACCATGGGTGAGTGTATGGTATTCTCAAGTACCAATATACTAAAATGTATCTAGTTTGATGTATCTTACAGATGGCAGTATTTTCCCACAGCAAGGAGATCTTGGCAGGGAAGCACAGAAAACAATAAAAATCTGAAGCTTTTAGAATTGGAATTTCAGAAACTGGTCTCCATGTTTGAGAGTAGTCTGGAAGTAAAGCCTTTAATTTCCTCTGTAGCTGTTGCCAAGAACACAAAAAGCCTTGAAAGGAGGAGATGAATGAAGTGGCTTGTGGAAGGTAGGGATTTGCAGCAGGATGCTCTGGTGTTGTCCCGTGGCAGGGAAGACACTGAAGCTGGTCTCTTTGCAAAAATGTCAGACTACTGAAAGTAAATCTAATTACTGATCCCCCTCAATACATTTGCACAGGCTAGTGCTCTAGGGCACTCTGCCTTGCAGCACTCACAAAGTCCTTGTAGAAGTATGGTTGCATCTTTGTGAGTTTACCATTAGCTTTCCATGATTCCTATTTATCTACAAAACCACCTTAACAGGGGCAAGGAAAAGGAAAGATTGTGTGACTCAAAACTAGCACCAAGAAAATGCTGGACCTCAGTCAGCAGAAGCCTCTCCTTGCTTCCAGTGTGACCCAAAGGTTGCTGCTCACCCTTTAAAAAAATTCTTGCCTTCGGCATCTTCATCCTTTGTTCCTCTGCATCTTCATCTTTTGCTCACTGGGGTTGGGGGCTGCAGGGGCAAAGCCAGGGGCAAGGGCTGCCAGGGCAGTGTGGTGCCAATCCCTCTCCAGCCCCTTCCTGCAGCTCCCAGTGAAGTCCATGCGGGTTAGTGGTTACTCACTCCTCTGCCAGCAGGATTTACTCCTAACACTTTCCCTCTCCTCCTGGAAGAGAGGAGCCAGAAGGCATGGTGAGCCACTGCTGCCTACCTGCATGTCCTGCATGTGCACCACTTCCTCACAGGAGAACTGGTAAAACCCCACATGATGCCTGAGAGATTCCCACTTTGCAGTCTCTTGCTGAAAGCAGAATTTACCATGTAGAAGGAAGAGCAACTGTGCACAGAACACTTTGTGATTTGGTGGGCAAGGCTCCTGGCTAACGTAGGAGCCAGCCCTCCAGCCTTCTGTGGTCTTCCTTGCAGCACTCCTTGACATACTGACTAAAAGCTGCTGGTAGCCTGCAAGATACCACAAGATAAACTCCAAAAATAGTGTAGGATTTAAAAACAGGGAAGAAAACATATGCATATCTCTGCACATGGAGGCAGTACACAAACAAGTGGGGAAAACAAACCTCATAAGAGCTTCCAAAGTTTTGCTTCATTTTTATCTACTGGTGAAAGAAAACCACTGCACTATCATTAAGAGGAAGGTCTTTGGTTTGTGTTCTACAAAAGGTTCAGTAGTCCTTTGATTAAACAGGATTGGGAATCACTACTACAAAGCAGAGAACCTCCCGAGTAAATTAGATCTGCACTGTGCAGCACCAACTCAATTGAATGGAGTTATTGCTCTTCAACCCATTTTTTAATGTGGTTTTTTTTCCTTTTAAAAATTTTGAGAGACTGAAAGAATGTTTTATAACTATCATTCTGCTGCTGGTAGTGAAAATACTTTGTCAAGAAAAGCTCTGGTAGGTGTGTTGGGAGATAGTCTTTCCTATAAGATACTCATTTACTGAGGATAATATTTTCGAAATCCAGCTTGTCATATCACAGCATTTTTCTTTTCATTTCCTTGACAATTTTATGTTCAAATGAAAGTGTTCAAATGATCTCATCAGATGCTGGGGTTTTTTAAAAATATATTTTTAGTTTATATCTTTATCTTTTTATTCAATTTCCCAGCTCCTGAAATAGTAAACATTACTGTTATCACAAGCAAGTAGCTGCCCTGTTATCATCCATAAGCAATCTAGTCCCACTTTCTTTGTGAGGTGTTCCAGGTTAAGGAAGCAAGCTAAAGGTTAAAGTGAAGTCATGAAACAATGGATTTTATACCTTGATTTTATCCTACTCAAGCTCTTCCCAACAGCTATTGGACACATCCCTCAGCTTCCAGCCTGTAGATCCTTCCAAGGAAACCTGCCCAAAGGCAGGTGAGCCAAGCCACAATGAGCAGGGTGGTGCACATGGCACACTGAGATATGCAGGTAACAAAGGGAAAGCTGCTACTTTTTTTTGCTACACAATATGAAGGTCTACCTTAAAATCTGCCCAGAGCTCATCAGACATGGCTGAAATTCCAATAATTTCTCCAGTGAATTGCTCAATACCTTTTTCCTCAATCTACAGTAGATGAGAGTTTTTAAAAAATGAGCAAGCATGACTCATTTTTATGACCAATGCACCATTCGCAAAATGCTTTCCAACCAGATTGCAGTTCAAATAAGACATGTGTATTGTTGCAAAACAAAATATGCTGGCTGAACAGAATGTATTCATCTATATTAGTTTTTCTTTCTAAATCCAGCACACTGGGAGCTAAATTAATCTGCTGAGTGCTAAATTCATCTACTGAGAGCTACTGTAGATCCAGGGAAATGTTTTGAGTGCCGTAGCAAACAAGTCTCCCTCACTCAGGAGCCCTCTGTGGGCTGCTGGTGTTTTAACCATTTTGTCTGCTTCCAAGCACGGGAGCAGCTGATAGACGAGGGAAATGCTCATTGATTTGCAGGGGCAGCAGCACAGCCAATCAGCCCTAGAGCGAGGCACAAGCACAGATCTCTCCAACTATGCATATTTATATGCAGCTGTCGTACCTCCAAGTCTCCAGTGAATACCAAGAGCTTGTGTGGCCACCAAGACACACAATGCTACCCTGCAGCCTGCTCTCGCTGCACTGTGCTAGGGGGAGATGGAATAGACACAAACACATTTCATTTTCCCTGGCTTGGCTACCCCAGAAAATGATATGCCTAATACAAGTATGCTGTAGCTGTATAAATTCTGAATCCAGAGGCATTTTCAAAGGGCTAAAGGAAGCAAGCTTCATGCAAGAGTGTATTTTCAGTAGGGTAGGCTGAGCTACAACAATGGAGTAACAGAGACCAGCGTCCAGCCAACAGTGCCAAAATCTCTGTGGTACTGAGGGAAGAGCCTTCCCTGGTGTGCAGCAGTGATGCACAGGCAGCACCCAGAGATGTGTCTGTGACTGGGACTCCTCAGCTCAGAGGTGGGGCACAGGGGTCAGGAAGAGTGAGAGGGGGTTTTCCTTTTGGTTTAGCAAACTCTAAGTCTTGAATAGATACCCCCCCAAAAAAAGAGAACTGTGGAGCTGAAAGAGAGAAGTCCAAGTAGAGATGCAGGAAGAGAAATGGCTCTGTGGGAAGGAAAATCCAGCAATCCAACAGTTATAGGAAAGTTGGTGAAGTAAATATACCAAGGATTCAGAGGGGACTGGCTCATTATTTAATGGTCAAGCCATTAATTATTTACTGAAGTAGAATGGTACTTAAAACTGTTTCTTACAGTCTATGGGCACACAAAGCTTCTGTAGACTTCTATCAAAATCAAGAGTTGGAACTCAAATTGTGCAACATCCAAAAGCAATTGAAGCAACACCCACAGCCTCCATGCACGGGTCAGAGGGGCTGCCTCTGGTCAGGCTGCCCACAGCTGGGCTCATTGAGGAAAGTCTATCCTGGGATATCCTGAGGTCTTTTGGGCTCCTAAATGACACAGAAATTCCCTTCCCTTCCCTTCCCTTCCCTTCCCTTCCCTTCCCTTCCCTTCCCTTCCCTTCCCTTCCCTTCCCTTCCCTTCCCTTCCCTTCCCTTCCCCTTCCCTTCCCTTCCCTTCCCTTCCCTTCCCTTCCCTTCCCTTCCCTTCCCTTCCCTTCCCTTCCCTTCCCTTCCCTTCCCCTTCCCTTCCCTTCCCTTCCCTTCCCTTCCCTTCCCTTCCCTTCCCTTCCCTTCCCTTCCCTTCCCTTCCCTTCCCTTCCCTTCCCTTCCCTCTGCTCAAAGTCACACTTGCAAACACTAAATGTTGAAATATAAAATAATTGCAAACCAAAGCCAAAAAGAAAAATTATATATATATATATATAACATTTCACTGTGTTGCTGGGAATACCTGCATTTGCTACTCCCTTGCAAGCAAGCCATACTAAGACATAAAAAGGGAGAAAAGAGGACAGGATAGAGTATTTTCACATCTAGTATTTACAATTGAAAAAGAGTACAGTGGGGGTTTGTTTATTGTGGCAATCCCATATAAACTTAACTCCTACTATGAAATTATTTTCATATTTTCAGTTCCAAAGAACAATAGAAGGAGGCTCCCACTAAATGCCAAAAGAGAAATCTTCTACATAGTGTATATAGGCTAAATAAAACTGCTAATCTGAGAAAGATTGTTACAGAAATCTACATCATTATAAGATCTAACTCCAAGTGGTATTGTATCAAAATGATGAAAATATTGTATGGATCAGGAAATGAAGCAAATGGAGCTATTTTATCTTCCAGTTTATTACTGAAAATGGGTTTTACAATTTGCTGTGCATAGTTAAAGTGCTACCCAGACAAATTACAGCTGCTCTTTTAACCTGAACATGAGATGGCACAGTTCCAGCCAATCTAAAGTATGGTTTCTAGGCAGGATGTCAAATCTCAGCCCCCTGGGTTCCAGAATGATGGATTGAACCTTGAAAGTTGCAACAGAGCAGCATATGTGATTTCTGTACTGTATTTTGATCACTCATGAATATATTAAAACATGTCCATGCATGCTATTCAAAGCTTTGGTTTATTGCTTTAAACTGCAACTGAAAAAAAAAAAAAGAGGAAAGAAAAAAAAGATAAGTAAACAAACACATACTAAATATGCAATGCTAATTTAAAAGCAAAATAACTGTTTATAAATTTGGGATTTTTTCTTTGTTTCCTGATGAGGACATTGGCTAATGATGCAGTGAAAGGACACCATTTTAGAAGCCATGTCTCACATAGTTACTGGCATATAGTGCCTGTGAATTCTAAATGAAAAAAAAAAAAAAAAAAGAGTTGAATTTTTGCATTATCAACTTCTGCAAGTACATAACAATTAATCATTTTAAACAATTTTTGGCATGCGAACACACTATCCAAGTGTTAGATACCAGGCACACTCCTCCACCTGCTCCAAATGCGTCATAACTCCTTTCCTTAATTTATTTTCCTGTCTTCTGTGTAGTTTTTGCCTTCAAGACCAGTTTCCCTAAAGAGCTATAATTAATCCAAGGAAAGGTATACCCCAAAGTGCCCCTTGGAAAGCTGGGGGAAGGTGCAGCATTCCAATGTCAGGCAAGGAAGCTGTTGGGGAGTTCACCCTGACTGTGTGCTTGAGGAGAAGCTCCGTGGGCAGAGAGTCTCCAGCTCTGTGCTGAGTGTACCTAACACAGTGAGGGGCTCTGGGCTCAGCCCCTGAGTGCCATCCCAGCACGAAATTAAATCTGCTAACAGCATCATCATACCGCACCTGGAGCCCACTGAGACCTTTAGCTCTCCACATAGATGCACACCAGCGTTTCCAGAAGCAGGGACAGAGCACAGCTCCTGAAAGACTGGGGCAGCTTCAAGAGGAAAACACACTTTTAATGGAAGGGGAAAAAAATAAATTAAAAAAAAGAAAATAAAAGAAATAGAAGTGGAAAGTCAACATACATCAATTTTATGAATGATTTGTGCAACTCAGCATTTTAAAAAGATCCTAATTTGTGTGCTTTTCAGCTGGTTAATGTCTGCCTCTAGGACATGGTTTTAAACACAGTATTAACACTATGACTTTTCTGCTTTTTCAACTTCTTTGGTTTTATACTTCAGAATCCTCTTGTTGATGATGACAATAAAGCAATACTTTGATTTTTAAGTTATGAACAGAGCTAGTAAGTTCTGTTTTAAGGTTGGCTTTGAATACTACCCTAAATACATACTATCTATATATTTTATATTTTGTAAGTACCACTAATACAATTTCAGAATCTGGTTGATTTGTGTTTCTGTAAGACTATTAGCTGACAATCTCCTACATATTTTAAAGTTATTATATAAGCCAAGACCATATTACAGATCCACACAAAACTGAGGCAGGAAGGCACCTCTGGAGATTGCCTGGGCCAGCTCAGCTCAGAGCAGGATCAGTCAGAGCAGGTTGCTCAGGGCTGTGTCCATCAGATTTTAAATCTCTCCAAGGATGGAGACTCCACAGTCTCTCTGAGCATCCTGCTTCAGTGCTCACCACCCCCAGGTAAAAAGCTGTTATTTTTCCAAATCACTTTTAAATAGAATTGCTTATCAGCTTTTCACTGAATGCCACTGGGAAGAGCCTGGCTCCATCTTCTGTACTGTATCACATTAGTTTTGTACACATATCATGCACATAATGTGCTGTATTTAAACATCAGAAACTAAAATGGCTAAAGTTCATTAGCTTGCAAACATGCCTTTCCCATCTTTCTAGTTAATTTTTAGCATGCAGTTGAGGGCATGACACCAAGAATAACAAAATAAGGAAACAAATTGATGTTCTAACTTAAAAACAAAGATGGCAGAAATTCTTATTATCTCAGTCTCCTGATCTTTGCTCATAAGTATTCACAGAGAAACCAGAAATTACTGGGTGAGATTCAGTTTGGGTCCTCTGGGTTTAAAAATATCAGATGTTTTTGGTAAGTTTCAAAGGAAAGCACTGAGATTTCTTTAAAACCTTAGGCATTTCAGGTGTGAAAAGCAAGTCCTTTAGGTTTTCATTTGTTCTTTGGACAACACTCTGGACTAAAAGATAGGTTTCAAAATTTTACCTTGTTTAAAGTTTCTAACATCTTTGCTGCTACTGAACAGTCCAAAAGGGCTATGAAGAAACATCTCTCAAACTGGAAGTAGAATTACGGTGAGGTAAAAAGAAAGTTGCAATTTCAAAATTAATTCAATAGATGTCTTTTAAAAAGATGTAAAAGATTAAGAATGTGACTGTCAGACTCTAAGGAATTTTCAGTCTTTTGAAAGCTTGTATTTTGAAATTTTGACTCTACTGAAATCAATGGCAAAACTCTTGCTCAGCAGGGCCAAAATCTTGCCCAAGTTTATTACTGATTTTACAGCAGTGACAAAATCTGATATCCTATTACCAAAGTCTTAAGGCACCAGCTGCCTTCCTGTTTAGAATCACGCCTTGCCATCATGTTTTCCCAATTATTAAATAGATATTTGTAGCCATAAAAAGGGAACCAAAGTGAAAATAAAAAGGAAAGCAGAAATAAAATAAGAGACTGCTGCTAACAGTTAGCATGTATACTCTAAGTACAACAAATGAATTTTCCAATGTAAAGCCACCAGTTTATTACCAAAAGGCCTCTTTCTTGGGATGGAAATTAAGTTCTCTTTTGTCTTTTTTTCCTTTATATTTTATTTTTTGTTACTATTCATTATCGTAAAATTTCCTGTAATTAAAATAGCTGAATTAGAAACACATGTCTGCTTCTGAAGCCAATGTTTCTCAACATATTGAAATCCCAGAACCATGTTTAGTATGAAAAAGCAGATCAGCTTTAATTACTGCTATAGGATTTATGAAAACATAGCACAGCTACAAGCTCTATCTACTGCCCTACCTGTTCCTGTAAACATAAACTCCACACAGCTTGAATGTCATCACACAAAGCAAGACATAATTTAAAAATTCAGCTCCCAAAATGTGTGCTGATTTGACTTCCAAGAACCCATACAATAAGTTCGGGATATCCATTGTTTTAAACTGTCTCAAAATCACTGATTTTTATGAAAAAAAAAATAGAGAAAACACTGCTGAGGCAATATACATAAATATGTATCTATATACACCTCAGTGGCTCAATAATTTTCCTGCCACTCCCAAATTTTTATGTAGTTTATTTGATGATTTAGCAACTGAAAATTGCAGTTTAAAAAGCATTATTTACCCAAATCTGCACCTGTTAGAGTTTTTAGAGTTTTTAGCTCCATCTTATACCTGCAGGCCTAAGGAAAAAATTACTCATTTTTTATACCACAGTAATGAAATACTAGAAATTCTTTACAAGAAATACAACAGGTTCTTTCCAAACAAACAGAGAATCACTGTTTCTAGAGACAGATGCTGCCTGAAGATACTGTAAAGATACAGATCCCAGGTTCTGATGAGGCCAACTTGCTCTGAAATGCCATTCTGCAGATACACAAGGGCAATTCCAACCACGTTTGGTTTTCACCTCCAGTCCCATCCCTGATATGAAGCAGAGCTCTTCATGTATTATCTGACTGGCATGCAGAAAAAATGCATTACAGAAGGCTTTGCAGGATGCTATTTGTGTATTCAAAATGAGCAGAAAAAGTGGGAATTAACTTTATGTGGGAAGACCAAAGGATAATCTTTTGAATATAAATCTCCTTTTCAACTCTTATTTTATATGCTTGGGCTATTTGTAAAAACACACAAAAATGGCAGCTTTTGCATCCTTCATAGGATGACCACTGTATGTGTAAAGCAGAACTCAACTTCTACATTTAACTTTGTCCTTCAGATGGAATATTGACATTTTCTTAGATTTACAATGGAAGTTATGATGACAGAGGAGTTGCTCTCCAGGAATAAAACTGACTAGAATGTATGCCAAGATATATAAAAGAGAAGCTTGCTAAGTATAAACTTTCAGCAAATATAAGTTCTGAGACACAGAACTTGTTCTTCCCAGATTAAAATACAGAAGGTCATTGTTTGGAGTCATGCAGGACTGTCCCTAAATACAAGGCAATGCAGATTTCAAAGCATAGGGAGACTATGCACAACTTCAACTCTTGGAGAAGAGAGTGAGGTGGGAATTTTGAAATTTACTTCAGGCCAATTATAAGAATCCTCCTCTAATTTTCCTCAAGCTTAATAGCACACATTACAAGAGCTCAAAACAAAGGGCAGTGATTTTCCTTTAGCTTGGTTTCTGGTATCTAATTTACTTATTTAAAAATATATTTCCATGCCCATCAATGGACAAAGAGAGGCTTTTCCAAAGGTATTTTCCAGACAGTGAACTGTCTTTTAAAATCAGATTATGGAAATATTTCCCAAACCAAGAATGGGTGTTTGAAAATAATATAACAAAATAAAGATTTCAATAAATGATTGTTAATTTCCATTTCTTTGTCTCCACTGAGGGGACAGTAAGTAAACTTTTTATCCTAGAAACCACAGGAAATTTTTCAAAAGCTACAACTGAACTATAAGAGTAAGGAATGAATTCAAAATATTTGAAAATACTGTGTGGCATGACTAAAGTCAGATCCAGCTGAACTAAAGCACTGTAAGAAAAACATACAAGGATCTCATTTAATTACCTGCATAAACATAAACTTTGAATAACTTAATTGAACAGAAAAGCCTTATGCCACTTCTTTATTAAAAAACCCCCAAAGCTATGCCTCATAACCACTATTGGCAAAACCTTTGCAGGAGCAGCAACCAAAGGTCAGTAAACAAAGAGAGAATTGCCCAGTGCATGTGTGATGCAAAGGTTTCCAACACGGAAAAAAGAGGCAGGAATACCACTGGGAATGAGCAACGGGAAGGGATTGAGCAGAATAGACCAAGATGGAGGCAGGACAAAGATGAGATACCCCAAAGTGGTACTACAGGTACCATTAGACACTTTCAAAATCCAGAAAACCAACTTCCCAACTGAATTTCAGAATGAAGATGTGGCCAACAGAAAAAAGCCAGGAGTGATGCCACTATAGATTTCTAGTATAGCAGGCCTTTATTAATTTAATGCTGAATTTTAAATGCATTGGTCTTTTGGAGGCTGAGCTCTAAGGAAAAACAGAAGTAAAAGTAGTAGTAGCTAAACCAGTAAGTTACAGAGAAACACAGGGAAAAAATCTCATAAAACCCCATGGGAATTATATACAGAAATCTTTTATTTCAAAATTGAATTCTTAATTTAAGACCAAGGTATTTTGCTTGTCTTCTGCTAATAAAGTGGTGAAAATCATTTTGATACCACTTTTGAGATCTCAGAGGTAAAGCCTGAAGTATTTGATCATCAGCAGACCCAAAAATAAATGAAAATTATCTGTATAAGAAGACCACTATTGCTTCCTAACTTCTTTTCAAGTACTGCACTGGAAAGAAATCCTTTCAACTTTATTCTGGTATATTTTCCACCAGGGTATGGTGCACACAATCTTCTATAGGTAATTTTTCTAACTAATGTGATATCATATTAAACTGCTGAGAAGAGAACAGTTGTTACACAGCCAACAGAAGAAAGAAATCAGAGTCTGTTTACTTGTTTTTACTGAGGCTTGGGGTACATATAGCCAGCAAGAAGAAAACCAGAAACCAATGTTCATGACTAGAAAATAAACAGAAAACTGAGCTAGTACTTTAATTCTAGGATAATGGGCCTGATGCCTCTTCTGTTTTGTAAATATTTTTTCAAGTATTTCCTATGTTTCCCATTGAAAGCTGTTTTCTTATTTTCAGTTTTGTCTCATTACCCCTATTGTGTATAAGGGGGAAAACTACTTTGGTCTGGCTGGAAGACTTTCATTATTTAACTCCAGGACATTTTAAAAACTGTTTCTCTGAAAGCAATATTGACATTTAACTTGAGACTTGGTGGGCAGGGGGAAGAATATTTCAGGTCTTAGTACCAAAACTCTTGGTTTTATTGTTTTGCAGAAATGTCACCTCAGAGACGGAGTAAAGCAGCAATTTCACTTTTAATTTCATCCATCAGATTTTCTGGTCTGAGAGCCGTGCATCATCAGTCTCCCATGCCACCATAATCACTTCCTAGGCTGTGTAATTCCTCCCCCCTTGCTGGGTCACTACTCAGGAGCACGCTCTAACCAAGAATTCCAGTTTAATACACATTTTTCAACATACACTTCTCTAATGGAATGTTGCACCGGTTTGTAACAGGCAAAATGTCAGAGACCACAGAGGTTTGATTTGGGTGTGCTCTGAAAACTTTGAAATCTTACCCAGGATTATCCACCTCCTTGTGGTGTCCCTTCCTCCTCTCTCTTTCATAACTTTGGTGACAACAGACCCCTATTTGTTTCCTTCTCTGCTCCTCAATTTCTACAATCTCATCACAAGACTGACATCTATTGTAGACACCCTTGTGTCCTTCAAATCCCACTGTAAGCTCAGATTTCTAAATTGTGATTCCTTGTATACCGACCCTTTGTGAATTTTTTTGGCAATAACAAGTGTTCTCAACATTTCCTTGGTGTTTAAAAGCAATATAAAAATAACAATTTGCAAACAAAAAGAAAAAAAAAAAATTAAAAGAAGAAGATAAGTTTTGTGCTCAGAAGGCAAATTATGCTTTGAGTTAAATACAAACCCAGCACAGAAGGGCAGCAGCAATGCCAGATATGCCTCATGCCTGCACTGGTTTTATCATAATTTTGACCTTGTTTGTCATCTTTAAGGTGTTCAATAGAAGTTTTTCAGCACCTTGGCAAACCAACCACACACCAGAAAAAAATCAGGGTGCAGGCAACATCAAATGTGTTGTCTAGCATCTGAAAAAAAACCACCTGTGCTCAATTCAACAGTGCACAGCTGGAAAAACTTTGGAGGGCTATAGCTGATAAGAAATCAAACAGTTTATGAAAGGAAATAGTTTGTTTGATTCCCTTTTTTTTTTTTTAACCTGAAGAAAAAGAAAATTTTCTGCCTGAGAAGATTAAAAGAAAAAGAATTTTCAAAGTCCACACCACTCAAGTGGATTATACTGCTTAAAAATAAGCAGGTACTGACTAGAAACTCTCTTTTCCAAGATTCCTCTTGATATTCTGTGGTGCTACTGCACAGTTCCAACCAGATGAATTTTACTAAATTCATCTATGAACCAGGATCTGATCATCAGTTCATCATGTTTTAGTGTTAACTAGATATGTCTTTAACTGCAGAATTCCATTTGTCTTTGAAAACTCCAGTATTCAGTGCACACAGAGAGTTTAGTGCACACCCTCTAGTCAGTAACCTCACATATCCCAGTGATTTGTAGGTAATATGAAATCTGCTTCGACCTAAATTTTATTTCTAGGATCCTTATCTTGCCCACATTCTTGCTATATTTTAAGACCACATGGGTTTCACTCTACCATGAATTATATTGTTTTACTTTAGCACCCTCTTCCCTGTGTTTCATACAGTAGGATTTTCTTTTTTCTTTTTTCTTTTTTTTTTAATCGGTTGTATTCAAAACACTGCAAATTGGAATTTTCTTCATTTTCTTCAAGAAAGCAAACATCTCCAACACACTCTCTGCTCCTCACTCCATTTATTTTTGTTTATGTTTTCTATTTGCTCTACCTGACTTGGTTTGGATGCCCTGGTGTATTTTGTCTCCATCCTATATTTGCTCTCCAGTTTGAGATCTTCCTGGCAGACAGGGTCTGTAAATTTGCTTTGCAGAGCACTGAGGCAAATAGTCAGCACTTAGTGAGGAAGACACCTGGTTGCTCAGGATGAACAGGTGTTTATTATCATTTTATGGGACATATTCTGCCCTAGTAACTGCCCTGTTCACAGCAAAAGAGAAAATCTGAACATTACTTTGAACACTTTTGACAAGAAATTATCTATATAACTTTGATGGCATTTGATGCATTTCTCAGTGTCCAATGTCAATCATATTTTAAAGGAAGATACAGCATCCTAGTGCAGCTCTAGCTCACACAGTAAGACTGCAAGTCACCATTTTTATCAAGGGTTTGCCATTTGTGTGTTCTCAAAGCTTAATTATAGTATGTTGGTGAATCCATTGGCAAAATACAGACTCCGTGTACTCATGGTTTATGTACAAAGGGATTTGTTTAGCATTAGACACACATTCTTAGCATTGTACATGTCTGTTTCACTTAGTGGTAAGAAAAGGCTAAAGTAAAATCCAAACAAAATTACCACAATGTTCAAATCCCAATTTATCTTCAACTATTCTGTAAGTACAGGATCTTCCCATGGGCACTTTCTGAGCCACTTAGGAAGCTGCCATGCTGAATCTGAAAAATTTATAATTGGTTAGGGTTTTGGGGGTTTGAATTGTTTGGGTTTTGGGGGGTTTTGGGTTTTTTGTTATTTTATCATTTATCCAGAATCTGCTAGATGAGAACTTCCCATTATTTAAGCTTTTCTGAAGCAAGACTTTCACACTGAATTTTCAGTGGTACATTTCAGATGCCCGTGGGAACAATGGATGGAGAAAAAAATAAAGCAGAGAGAATTTGCTCCTGGACCAAGAGCTCCAGGAAGGTTTTTCCTTTTATTTCAGAAAGCAATGGAAGTATTCCAACACTGTACCAGAAAATACAGCTGGAAACGGGAGCAATGATAAAGGCTGAAAAGACTTATTTTAACAATGTCATCCTCTAAAGTAGCTCTTGCCATACAAATCAGTTTGCTGAACACAACACCTGATGAAAGAAGTCAAATTTTCCTGATTAACTCTTTAAGAAGTAAGAACTAGAAGCATCGGGCATAAATTCCCTTTGAAAAGTTAGAAAACTATGTTTGCTGGGCAGGGTGAAGTAATAGGGAATGTGGACAATGGTGGAGGAAATGGGAAGGTAGGCTGAAGAGAACACAAGGGAACCTCTGTGTGTCCACAAGACATCACCAGTTATTCATATCCTTCCTAACACATTTTGCTAATGACTCCCCTTGATTCCTTGTAAATCAGACCTTCAGGATCTCTGATTAGCCACTGTACTCTGCCCCCTTATTGCTGTCCAGTGCCCAAAATGGGATATCACACTCCAGACTACCAACATAGTCCCAGCTAACAGAGAGTGTCTGTCAACAGCAAGTGCACACACTGCACAGACATGCATTTTTACTGAGCTACTGACAGAGAGAGAAACCCATGTTCTTCCCCCCAACAGCTAAAGCTCTTTTGTCAGAGATATACAATATCCCTTTAATCATCTGGACTTGGAAGGCAGTTCTATAAGGGACTGGATAGCTCAAAATAAAAGCCTCTCCTCGTTGCCTCACAGAAAAGTGAAAATAATATTCAGAACATATTTTCTTTTCTGTACATCTAGTAGTTGAATCAGCACTTATCCGAAACAGTTTCAAATCTGAAGCACTCGATTAGCAAACAATAGAAATAGTTATGCAAGGCAGGAGAGGAGGGGATATATTTGTCTTCAGTGCTACTGCCACAACTGATGACCCTGCACAAGAATAGAAGGCACAGTGCTCACATTTCTGGCTGAAAGCAGATATTCCTTCACAAGACCTGTAAAAAGCAGGGTATGACTTTGAATGGCAACCCTACTAAGAGCTGTGTCATTAAGCCTCCCTTAAACAGCACTGAAACATTTCCACAGGATGATATTGGGAAGCAGCAAAATGCCAAGGGACTTCAGGCCAGTTTAATGAAAGGCTGATGCTGGGAGAAGGCAGAGAGTCACCCAGCTGGACAGAAGGATATGGGGCCTCCCTGGAGAACACCTTTGGTATCCCAAGGCTCAGTCTTGTTAGTGTTCATGCTGCTCTGGCTACAGACATGCACTGCACAGGTTTCTCTGGCACTAGGGGAAAACCCAAAGGAGGTGAAAGCTCAGGGCAGCAAACACTGCATGGCTGTATTTGATGCCTGGAGAGGGTACCTGGAACAGAGGCTAGAGAGTTAAAGGAATAAAGTAAGTATTTATTTAAAGACCTTCAAAGGATGCACCTTGGGCAGCACAAGAGCCTGGCCTGGCTCCACCCAGGATGGACACAAGATGGACAATGGGTCATGAGTCTTCACTTTTATAATTTTGGGGTTTATTTACATACTGGGGTCAATTTTCCAATTATAGCTGCAGGTTCTGCAGTCCTATCCTCTCAGACTGCTCTCCTCAATTTGCTGTTGTTTACACTTTTTGGGCCTGAAGCTGCAGTGGTGTCCTTGGTTCTCAGGCTGGAAAAGGATTGTTTTGTGTAACTAAACTGTGAGGAGAACTTGCTAACACTTTATATGAAGTTCAGAGTCACACACTAAGGCAGTACAGACTCTGAAAACTATAAAAGTTAAAACTTAAGGCATCATATTCAATATTATTTGCAGTGTAGCTATCTGTGTGCAGGTCTCATATAATAAATTTATAATGGTGTAACACATACTGACCTCAAGTAAATCACTAAGCACACCACTTCTGATGGTTTCAGTGGTCTTATCTCTATGAGCATATGAGGCTTATCCATAGTCAAAGCCTTTGAAACTAAATTTTCCATATATTGGTACTATCATGTACTTCATTCTCTAAGAATGAACGTGAAAACTCACAGCTTAAACTGATAATTACTTAATGTTTCCCATTGTACAAAATTACAAGCACAACAATTGAAGAAGTGCAAAATATATGTTTGTGACATGATAGAGTAAGCAGGAAATAATTTAGACAATTTTCTCCCAAAGACTAATATAGATGTAGAAAAACAAGACAATGAAATATTTCAATATATTCTGATAGAAAATATATAACTGGTTCTGGTTCACCTTCCCCTTGACCTTTATTTATAAGATAAATGATAGTTTATCTGTTTTCTATAAGTTATGAAACTTAAAAAAATAAATCTGACACACATGATAATTAATTTTGATCTCTCTTCAAGTTCTGTAAAGTCATTTCATCAAAATATTTGAAAATTAGTTTTTAGTAACATTCTGAATGTGTCTTTCTCTTCCCTGAATTTTTTCATGCTAGGAACATACTTTAAAAAAAAATCAGTCTTGATATTAAAGAGCATTCTTTTTTTTGTGTGTGGCTTAGTCTTTCCAAGGCCTTAGCCAAGACTTCTAACATTATAAACCATATTCTTATAGTAACTGATTGTCAAGCCACAGCCAGAAGTCTTTAATTTAAGCTGAAGAATGGGTATCTGGGAGACATAAAAAGTGCTGGCAATGTTCCTGATTTACAAGAAAATACTAATATCAACAGTTCAAAGACCAAGAAAAAAAAATAGAGATAAAATGCAGCAGCAAGTGCAGATTCTATATCCTTTTTCTGGGTGGAATATGGAATAGAGAGCACTGCACTTGTTGAATCTGGAGTACTACCCAAAAGCCAGAATATAGATGTTCAGAAGAGGAAATCCTTGCCAAATTGGCAATACATAGTAGCAGTGGTATAATATATATGTAACATATTCTCCACTCACAGCCATCAGCTCCCTGGCCTCTCATAGAAATTTTCTGTATGTCTGGAACAGTGCCTCATCTGTTTGAGCTACAGTGGACACTTTGCTGCCCTTGAGGGGTGATACATCTTTGGTTGGTTGTCTCCTGCATCTGTGGGTCAAGGCAGCACCTTTGCCATCCAGTAAAGTGCTTTTTCCATGCCCCTTGATGCACAGCCCCAAAACACTTCTCCACATCTCCCCCACTCAGGGCAGCATTTTACTTTTCAGATAATCAACAAGCACTCAAAATTCTGCAGTTGCCAGGGCTGTAACCTCCCTAATATTTAAATGATCTATTTTTTTGAGAAAAAAGCTACTTCTTTTGTCTAACCCATCTGACCTTCTATGGAAACTGACCCTTTATACAAAATGGTTGTATACAAAACTGTGAGGGTCTGGCCAGGGCTGGTCTCTGATGTGAGCAGCCAGCTCAGAGGAGTGCCTATTAACAAGTCTTAATTGCAGCAGAGTCTAATTTAAGTGCCAGGTAGTGTTCATTTTGCACATTTTCACATCTGAATGTCTGTATTCTTTTAGACCTTTCTAAGTTTCATGTCAAATGGCATTTTGCCAGAAAAATACCCAAAACATAACGGCTCAGTGCTAAAATCCTACCTCCTGGGCAAACAGTGATTTAAATGTGGTTTAATATTCAATGTCTGTATGTGTTAGTAAATATATCCTTGTAAAACTGTCACTGGAAAGCACAAATTTGAAGTCTTTATGCCACAATAGAACATTTATAATATACCATACCCAGCACAATGTATATGCATTAAAAGAAAAAGGTCAGATGTACTAGCAGTATTGATGAAATCAGCATTTTAACTATGAAGTTATTAATATCCTTCTTATTGATTGTCATCCATTTCATTGCATCCTTGAGAAGTCCCCATTCACAGGCCAGATGCAATGAGCTGTTCTGGACCCTTTGTCTCAGAGGCATGAAATTGTTAAAGCCAGAGCAGTCTGGTTTAGCAGCACCAGGACCACAGCAAGTTATTATGTTATTCCAGAAAAATCAAACACACAGGGCAATTTGCTGCTGAGGTTGCTTTTTGCAGTCCTCACTGAATCCATCAATGCCTTTGTAAGAACTTAAAAGGTGTCAGGCAGAAAAGCTAATACAAAAACTTAAGTACAGACAATATGTTAAGTTTTATATTAAAAATTATTTGACCTCAGTGGCCATTTTTCTGACTAAATCTTCTGCAAATTATACTGACATTTGCACACTTAAAAAGAGATTTTAGATTCTGCTTAGTCAAGAATGAAAGAAAGACTTAAATGAAAAAAGCAACTGTTGTATGAAAGAGTCCAGCTGAGAAGAAGTATCCAGAAATCCATTTGACTTAGTCAGTGTCAGTATTTCCCTAAAGTAATTGCTAAGGATTAGACTCTCACTTGAAAAGGGAGCCTACAAGTCACATCTGTGGAAGTAAGTAAAGAAAATATGTGCAAAGATGTGGCAATATCACACAGGACATCCTAAAAAACCTTCTCTCATCATTTAGCAGTCTGGCCAATAGCCCAAGACCCTCAGACTAGCAGATCATATCCTTCATTCTTTTTCAAGACCAACTGAAAATCATAGTTATGAGTACCTCTGCAATGCTAGAAGAAGAGTCAGTAAGATGGTGGCAGGCACAACATCCTTCCTTCCCTTTGTGCTTATTCCAAGCAGAAGCAATAACTAACACTTCTGGAACTGCAAAAACTTACTTCTGAAACAGGATTTTATTTTAATAACAACATTTCCAGGGAAATATTAGCTTTACCAAAATTAGTGGGATATTAGGACAAACAGGTTGTTTATTTAGCTAAAACAAAAAAATCTGTAATCTTCTGTCTTCAATATTTTAAAACCTATCATTTTTTTTTCTATTTTTTTTTCAATTTATTTTCTTCCAGATATTTCAACTAAGGATGCATCATGGCAGCCTATAAGTAGAGTTTTTTCTGCTTTCTGTGTGAAACAAAATTAAAGATCTCTTTTCAACATATCATATTTTTCTTGTTTCCTGATTACTACCACAGTTTGAAAATTTGTTTAAAGAAACTGAATCCTAATGTTTTACAATATCATTTATTCACTGCACTGAAAACAAACAAGCAAGCAAAACCATAAAAATTTGTTACATCTACCCAGTAAAAGAATTAAATCACTAGCAAGGGCATCAACTCTCATGTTTTCATGAAATAAGTGCTAATTTTTGTTCAGAAAAATTTTGTATATTTGCGACAGCTCAGCTATGAACTACTCACAGAAAATTCCAAGAACACAATGTGAACACAAAATGCTGTTGTCTAAAGACACCTCAATTTTGCAGTGGGAGTGTTGATGCCTCCAATCTTTTTATTACCTGAAAAACCATCAACAGCTTTATAATGATGAATGCAATACTGTTCAGTTTGTATTTGCAAAATTCCCTTTTAAAAACAGCAGATGTGTGCCAGCACATCTGGAAACCACTTTTAATTATACTTTCCTCAAGTGGGAAAGCAGTAGCTTGTACCCATGGCGAAGGTTTTATATCTGACCACACAAATGCTTGCAACCACCTGTGCTTTACACTGATTTTCATTATGGACTGTATCACATTACTGCCCTATTATTCCAGAATGCCATTTGAAGCTGTTGTGCGACTAAGCTGCATCAAGTGTGGTCCTGAAAAGGCCTCCACTCTACAAAAAATGTAATAAACTTGATTGCAGTTAGGGTACTTACCACTGAGGGTATCACAATGTGTAAGCTCCTCAAGTTGGCTTCTCTTGCTCTGAAAGTCATAAAGGGTATACAGTAACAATCATTATTGCCAGGCTGGGAATTGGAATTTATCAAACCAATGCATGTGCCCAAATGAGATACCTTGTGAGTATTTGGAATTCCTTTCTGACTTGTTTCTTTCCTTCTATTAATACATTGGTATTTTAGTCAAATACTCTGCTGCTTCAGCCGTGCTCTGAGACCACAAAAAGCAATTTCAGCTGTGATCTGCCAGCATAAGGTAATTTCAATTCTGTCATCAATATTTACATATGTTGCAAACATTGTGAGTTACATGACCTGGTTGGGTTTTCTAAACTCAAACCTTTCCCCTCTACTCTGTCTTGTCCCACCCAAGTATAACAGCTGTTTTTACATCACTGTTTCTCATTTCTCACTATTTTAAAAAAAAAAAGTTTCAGATGTCTGTAAAACTCTTATTCTTCACAACACTCTTTCTATATTTTGGAAGAGTGTAATGTTGACATGCATGATTTTATATGTCCCAGTGGAAGGGAAATGTCAAACTTTTTTAAAGCTCAGCCTTTGGGAGATGTGGCATGCCCAGGGACAGACTCCTCAGAAATGAACACCAGGATGTGCAAACTTGTAAAACACAAGGTAGGCCATTTTACAGATTATGTTTTAGGATCATTTGCTCTGCTGATCTGCACAATGTGCAGGTAACTTAAAAAGCACCCAAACATCTCTTCAGTATAATTTATACTGCTTAATAATCCATTACTGTGTTTGAAAGAAAAGTTTCCACATTGTTATAGATCCAAGAAGCCACATTCACCTGTCTCATATTTTCTGCATGTAATTCAAGTGTTAAATTTTGCTGTAACTCATGAAGGATCCTCAGAGGATCCCTCACAGGATCCTGAGCCTTCTCCAAGTGTTCTGCCCACATACCTTCTCCACACTCTGCCAAGGGCTCTGAGATGGCAGCTGAAAGGCAGAGAAAGGCTGGGAAAGGCTCAGGGCAGAGCTCAGATCCCAAACCAGCCGCTGTGCTCCCTCTCCACCAGGCAGAACAAATGCTCTGTGCAGGCACAAGTGCCTTGGCTTGGCTCCTGCCCTTGTTCCTCTCTCCCTCCCTCCTTGCTCTGTGCAGCTGCTCCAGGGCAGCAGGGTTTGGTGTCCCAGCTCAGCACCCCTGGGAGCTGCTGCTCCTGCAGGGAACAGCAGGCTTTGCTCTGATGCACCTTTTTGTCTGGTCATCTCAGAGCCTCACACGCCACACCTGGGAGGCATTTCAACATCCGGCCGAACTACCAGCATTAGAGTTATGTAGGGGGTGCTCACGTGGTCGTCTATACAGCTTTTGCAAAAATATCTAAAATATTCTGAGATCGAGTATTTTAACGGTGCATAACCCCACTTTTACTGATGTAAAAGCAGAACTTGATTTCACACTGAAAATACATTTATTAGCCATGCAAAGAAGGCACAATATTCCTACTACTATTCTTTAGTTGTCTGGGGTAACACTTTTACGTTGCTAAAAACAATGCTCATTTCTGTGAATTACTTAAAAGAAAAAAGAGTCATTGTCTACTTTAAAATACAGACACACTCTGAATATAACTTGTTAAAGATTTTCCAACTAAACACATTTATAGGGCAAATAAAGACTGAAGTATTCTATGGTTCTATACAAAAGATAAAAGTATCCCTTTTTTGTTTGAAGATGAAGGTGTCTTGAAACTAACTTTACTGAAAGAAAATTGTGGCTGATTACCGAAACAATAGGCCTAGAATATAAATTAATTTCATCATGGACATACACAAATGCAGCATTTTAATGGGGGTACACTAGAAGACAGGTAGCTGCACATACTGAACTCCACTTGAAATGGTGATATGAATAGATAAATCATGGTCAGGAACAAGAGTCATTTCCAGAAGGGGAGAAAGACAAGGGAAAGGACTGTAAATAGCCAAAATAAGCACTCAGACTCTGGTTCTTTACAACACAAGGAAGACACATTCAAGCCTTTTACTCAGTAAAGCTTCCTCCTTGAGGAGTGCCAGTGAAGATAAGGAAGCTGCTTGAGCAGGATGGCAATGCTAGTCATGCTGGTGCCTCAGGAACCAAGGGGGAAAAGCAGCCAGGTCACAGGGCGTGGGATCCAAAGACACATGGTCAGGGGGATCCTCTCTGCTGACTGCAATGGGCACTGGATCAGTCCCTTGCCCTTCTACCTCTTTAACTATATATACCTCTTTAACTATATATATATAAAAATAGTTATACTCTCTTTATATATAAATAGTTATACTACAGTTAACTATTTATATATAGTTATAGTATAGTTAACTATATACATATATATAAAAAACCCTTTAACTCATAACGCTGTCATCATGAGCTTAAGGATGTGACTGGGAAGGAGAGAAGAAATGTCTTTGAAGTCACAAAATATATCCAAGATTCTGGATACCTGCCATTTTAAAACACTGAGCCGAGCACACTCAGCCTTAGCAGCAGGTTAACAGCCTGGAAGAAAGAAGCAAACAGAGGAAAAATCCTACCATGCATCCTGCCTGCCCCACTCCCTGTGATTCCAGGCATTTTGGGTGCACTGAGCCATATCCCCATGTGTCTGCAGCCATGCTGGCGCCTGCCCATCGTGCTGCCAATATCTCCTGGAAACCAGCTCCAGGGGCTGGTGCTTGCTGCTGCACATTTCTGGGGAAGAGAAAACGTGTGGGCTCAGGCTCAGGGTGCTGCAGAGGCTGGGCAGGCAGAGGGATGGCTCCCAGGAGCAGGGAGCAGTCGGCAGAGCGGCAGCGCTTTCCCCAGAGCAGGGTGGATGTCGTGCCTGCTCTCCCCTATAGCAAACTGAATGAAAATACTAAAAAGTTTTTGCAATCCTATTGGTCCTGCCAAGGGAGCCTGACTGGCAGGATAATATATCTTTGTTCTCAATTAAAAACATTATTTGGGTGCAGTAATTATTTAAAAGCCAAGAGGAATCAGATTTTGTGATTATAACCACAAATTGCCAATTGAAGCAAATGTTTTAAACAATCAAGGTTTGGTAGAGAAAGAAGAGAGAGGGAATAATAACAAGCACTACTATGACTCCATGTAGCCTTCATTCAGCCAGTACAATTTTAGTTGTACTCCAAAATCCATGCACCATAATCACAATCCAAAATCGTGACTGTAGCAAAAACCCACATACGGATAGGGAGGGATTCCATCAGGACATTGCACTACTGCAAGTACCCTGCCTGCTCTGTTCTCCTTTCCTACGAACACAGAGCAACTGTGGCTATTCTCATACTGAAAAATGGGAAGCAGAGCAAGAAAGAAGTGGAGGGAATTTGTGTTAAATTGGATTTTCTTGTCTACTGCTGTAGTTTTTATCACCCAGATGACAAAACATTATCATTAGCAGTTTATACCAAAAGTTAACATTTGCCCGTGGTTTTCTATTTTCTCTAAACCACAAAGGTTGGAGCCTGTTATGCACTCCCCTTATCTTACTCTGTTACTTTAGAATCTAAGAGCACACTGTGCACATTAATCTTTCATGGCAGAGTTCACTGAAGTTCTGCCAAAATTCAATAATTATGTTCCATCCAATCCAGCAATTTATTTATCTCATTGCTGGAATTTAGAACACATAGAACAAAGTAGTTAGTTTATATGAATTAAATCTTTGCTAAGAAAAAACCAACCAAAAAACCCAACAAAAAGAACAAACCCGTAAGACAAAATAAAAGAGCCCTGTTTCACTTCTAAAGTTTTAAAACACGCAGCAGAATTACTGAGAAATAAAGTTATTTTTTCAAGACCAATGTTTTCTTGATAAATTGAAAGTGTTTAGAGCTCTTTTTCTTTCATAAATGAAAGTAATTTATGAATACATTTGTAACTTTTATTCAAACGCATAACAATATGTACCACTTACTCTGCACTACTAAAATATGAAATATTAATGTCTAATGATCAATAAAAACACCAACTGAAAAGCAAGAATTTGTTTTCTGAATGGAAAATATATTGATTTACTGCACTGAAATGGGTAACTGAGAGTTCAGTATTTCTACGGAGCAAAATCTAAGGTACAAAATTACAACAAAGTTAAGCTTTATAATTGCACTCTTACATGATGTGTTTGCAAACAAATTAAAAACATAAAGCCCTCCAAGTAGGAAGATTAGAGACACATTATTTTTGAGAGCTGTTAAAAATAAAAATGGCACAATGGAGAATACTTTATATTTTTCACCTTTTTTAATGTCAGGAAAAGCAACTAATCAGTTATTTACCAACCTGTTTATAAAGAAATACTAATCTACTTGTTTTGGATTTAAAAATATAATGGAGTGTCTATGCATGTCAAACTTTAAACTTAGGAATACAGAACGCTGATTTATCTGATGAAAACATGACTGTTTGTATGTTCATATAGACAATAGATTTGTTCATGAAGGAAAATGTTAATTTGGTGTCTGCAATTAAAAGCCAAATTTATGTTTTGAGTTTTTAAGAAAAACTTTGTTAGTTCATACATTAAACTTTACATTTCAGTCATGCTATCAGAAAAAAATAATTATCCTGGATTTAAAAACTGTTCACAAAGTTTTTGGATAATAACTTGCTGTTATTTATAACACAACTCTTCACCAACCAAAATAGAAAAAAAAAAAATCTAGAAGCAGTACACTAGCATGTGTTCATTATTTCCCAGTAAAACCTTCTAGGCAAAACCAGGAATATCACAGTAAAACATTTTAGTTAGTTTTGCAGTAGCAAGGTGGGTACGTACATATTTTAAATTAACAGTACCTAACCCAGTAACCCAGTAGAAATTACTTCCACGCGCCACCAAATAAATTACATAATGATTTGCAAAAACTCTACTATCACATTTACATTTGCACCAAGTATGCTCATTTTATGGCAATGCTTTACACTAAAACAGGATTCAACAGTGACGTATTTTTCCCCTGTTGTAAAACTTTTCAAAAGCCCCAGAAAAATCCAATTAAGCTATATGAGTTTTATTTTACTACAGTTCTCCATATATTCTTTTAAAACGTGTTCATCTTGTCTGCTTATTTTCATAGCAAGTACAACATGTTAAACTTGTGGGAGACTTTTGAATCCTATAACTCAGTCTGCTGCACTGTAACAATGAGCAAACTCTCCCAGCCAAGTTACATGAAAGTACCGAATCTGAGGAGTCTGTAAAGCTCGAGCTTTCTCCCGACGTAGCTGCGTCTCGCATTATGTAATAAAGGAAACACACACCCCCGCACCCCCAACACCTTACAGAAAATACAGTTTAGCAGAAGAAAGACAATACCTGTAAAGCCCATTTTAACAGCAGCAAAAGGGATCAAGGCTGGGGGCAGGGGGCAGGGAAGGTGCGAAAAGGCTGTTCCGTGTCGATATTGCTGCCGAAAGACGGTGTTGCTTATAAACACACAACACACTTAGGAAGGAACCAGCAACTGCTTGCCTACAGCCACAAGTGCAGAAATGTAAAATAAAAAAATACCTGACAAAAGTGCTGCCTAATGCATTTTGTCTTTACATTGAACACATGTGAAAACGACACTGGGAGTAGAGCATACACAGCATGTAATAGGAGGTCCTTAATTTCCAATTCGCAGAGCAAACTCACAGAACGTTCAAGTGTACAATAATAATGTATTCACTTACAGTGCCAAACTTGTTTATATAATATCAGCAAGGAACAATAACCCATTTATTGCCTTGATGATCTCCACAAATTTCAGAACTCTGAGCACACTTGAAACGTGAACTTTTGCAGCTCCTTACTAATGTTTAGACTAACTCCCTTTCCCCCTTTTTAACAACAAAGGACTACCCAGCTCCTGTTCCTTGTCTCACAGATGAGATCCATACCCAGATTTCAAGGAAATGGGATAAATCTAAATGCACATCCAAGATTTTCCTTGCAAATTTTCCCCCAGTGGACTCAGGCATGTATTTTTTAAATAGATATATCAAAAAGCTCCTCTCATACAATTCAAACAAAGAAACTTCTTGAAAATATCATTACTTACTGTTTACTGAGCATAATTTACTGAGATTAAAAGTTTAAAGATTCATCTGCTTTACATCCACAAGTGTTTTAAGCAACTCCTAATACTATATCTTGCTTAAATGTGAAAATTAGTGCTGCTTTGGCATGTTGAAAAATACAAAGATACCAACGATCCTCATTATGCCTTAGCTCTCTGTAGCCTGGTTTTTGGAGGTGCATAAGCTGCAGAAATTTAGAATGATAATAGCAACAATTTGGTACATGAGGAAAAAACAGACCCTCCCCCCCGAATGCTTCAGATATACTGTATAAAGTCATTTTGACATGCCTACACAACTGGTTGTGGCAGCTTTCAGACATGATTCCTAATCACAAAAAAATGCTTCAGGTTCTTTTAGAGAAAGCTTGCCTTGGGAAGTTGATTTTGGCCAAGTGCCAAAATCATGTGCAAAAAGGGGCCCTCATTACCAATTCATGGCAGCCTTCAGCGCTGACAAAAAAATGTGACCCAACAGGCTAAAGCAACAACTAAAATTAAAAAGTATGAGACAAAGACAACTTACTTAATATTCCTTCCATCGCCACGTTAAACTTTTCCGTAATTAAACCCTTGTTAGTTCAAAGCAGTTTTCAACTACTTTTAAATGATTGCACAGGCAGTCTGTAACAGTGGAAAGCTTTCCCTGTAAGTTCTCCCCAGCCACTCCACTTCTAGCAGCATTTGGGTCCGACAGCAGAACTTTTTTGCTCTGCGCCTCTGCAAGAATCCCCTCTCCAAAAAGAAGCGAAGCGTTCGCACGTATCCCAACAAAAACTAAGCAGATCATTACAAGCTTTTGCAAGCAGTAAAGGCATAGGAGGAGTGAGGAGGAGGGAGGAGAGAAAGGGCTCGAGATGCAGGAGCAGCTATTTCCTAAACTTTCTAAAAAGCTTATCAAAATGGGCATGCAAACTTGAAGCAATTAACAGCGCTCGCTGCCCCACTCTCCCATAAAAGCAGATTTGATACACGGCCTTACCTAGATGTCGTCTGGCTTTTCTGTGGATCAAAAAGTTTCCTGCCTAAGCACAGAGATATTCTTTCACAAACCATAAAGGCCCCTTTTATTAATCCAGCACTGTAACAGCCCGCTTCCTAGACCACGTTGAGAGCAGGATGCGTCAGCTTTCGAGAGAAAAACAGTCGTAACACACAATTAGTGGCAGATTGTATAATAGAGGATTTATCTTAAAGAGTGAAAAGGCATTTTTTAAAAAGCAAAGAGGGTGCGGTCAGATGTTAGGCTATCCCTGAGAAAAGGGGCCTAGGCTGCACTAGTACCTAAATACTAGCAGAAGCTTACTGGGAAGGGAGCCAATGGAATGACTTTGTTTGACCCAGCTGCCAATCTCTCCTGAAGCACTGCGCCAGACTAAACACTGACACTATTTTAACTCAAATCAGGCTACAGCAGCTGTTTGCTTTCCGGCTCTCAGCTATGCACCATGGCCATGATGACTCTGCACAGCACATATGATAGAGCTGGGGCACTTCTGCTAAAATGTGTTTCATGTTTGGGTTGGTGGTATAGAGGTGGGGGCTGGGATAGCTCTTTAGTGGAGGGGGGGAGGGTGTTGTGTCTTCCCTTTTTTCTTTTTATTTTTTAAACAATATCTCTGCCTCCATTTTCCCCAAAGTCAGTCAACTGAAAATGAGATTTGAGTCTTGCAAAAATTCAGAATTTCAAGTCAGCTGAAGAAGAAAAGCTCCTGCTTGGGACAGACAAGGATCACAATACACTAGAAAGGGGGGGGGGGGGGGGCGTGGGATGTGTGCATGACTTAAAAAATCCACTTACTATTTCAAATTATTTCTTTTCCTCCTGCTAGTTGCTCTAAAATTGATCAGTATGTAATTAATCAACAGATTTCCCCACTCATTTTCAACTGTCAAAAGAAAGTGCATATATATCTATATCTTTATCTATATGTTAAGAAGCAGGTATTACGTGTGTGCATAAGAGCGCACATTTACATATGTATCCAGATTCTGATCTAAGCTGCAGCAGTGCAAATTGCACAGTAAGCAATTAAGTTATTACAGGTTAAAACTGAGGGTGAAATTTGATAGCCAATTTACATATGAAAGCTTTTGAGACTGATAAAAACCATGGGCATTAGTAGTATCAGGCGTATGGCATGGAGGTTGGCACATCTTTTCTAACTCGAAAAAAGTCAAAGAAGAGTTGCAGCAACAGAAACAAAGCATATACACCTTTAAAATCAATGGAGGCTTCTGAAGCACTGGGCATGTTGCACAGTTCAACATGGCACCTACAGGTTTTCAGCATTTACTCCTAAGCTTAGGCACAGTACATAAGACAAAACTTTGTTTCCTCTCTCCTTGCCACAGAAGGTTGCTGGCTAGTCTCAAAAACTGCAAGTCGCTATAATTTCTTCAATCAGTAAAAAAAAAAAAATTAGAAGAATACAGCCACCTAAAAGCAAAAGGCACAGATACTGAACCCAACCCTTTATAGTTAATATAAAAGTGGGCAGCAGAAGTCTGCAATATGTCTGAAATGCCATGAAAGAATGTGCAGTTACTATGAGAAATGCAGTTACCTACTCCTGAGAAGTCTGAAATCTTAAAATAGCAGATAGGTGAGGCAAACAAAACAGTTTTTGAAGTCCCCCTCCTCTCTCTCTGTCTCTCCAGACAAATATTTATCACAAGATGAATTTGCAGGCCCCCTAAAGAAAATGTGACTCCTCAGCAAGGAGTGTGTTTGTCCTGTGAACTTACACCTGACCTTGCCCTGCGCTAAAGGTAAAACCACAGCAATATCTCTAGAAAGACTTTAACAACACTGAACCTAGCATGGCTGGAAATGAGCAGAAGTACAAGATAAAAAGCAAAATATAGGCTGGAGTGAAGCTTTGCCAGCTCCTTGAGGCAGAAGAGAAGGTAATATGGCCAAATCAACAGACAAAAATTGAAAATGACGGGAAGGGAAGGATGTTCTCAGTGAAGCCAGCAAGGAACGTATCCAAGACAGGACAAGATCAGGAGGCAGATAAACTATGGTGGATAGACACTTTAAACACTGTCATAAAAAAAGACAAGACTATACACTTAAGGGTGGAACACAAATGTTTTTCATTCAAATACAGTATAACTAGCAGAAAGCTTGCACAACCTTCTCCTTCTTGGAGAGTCCATTGAAAATTTATTCCTGTTTCTGTTTGTAAGGATGGGTCCTATTGTCAGAATTGCTCCAGGGTGGCAGACATAGACGAAGGTGGTATCTGGCATTTCTTTCACTTTTACACACTTTTTTCAGCTTTGGGCAGCTCATTAGAAACACAGGGAAGCACTGCAACCAGTAACTAGTAGAGCTTTGCTGACAAATACAAATCTCTTTCCTTCCAGAAAGCTGTTTAGAATTCTTATTATCTAATAAATGAAGCATTAGTACAGCTAAGCATATTTGCAGTTCCTGTTGTATAAAATCTCTGGTTGCTCTTAAAAGGATTGTCTGCTGGAAATAACACATTCATTTTCTTCCCTTGATTTTG
The DNA here is from genome assembly GCA_034336665.1 of Luscinia megarhynchos. NCBI lineage: Eukaryota > Metazoa > Chordata > Aves > Passeriformes > Muscicapidae > Luscinia > Luscinia megarhynchos. Next base: position 10,897,097 of record JAPFBE010000013.1, on the reverse strand, counting down.
AGGTTGGGGAGCTGCAATGACATCATGGGCGTCTATGCCAGCTAAACCTCTTCAAATTGTTGGCCAGTATTGATCAAGTTTATGATTGGAGGTTTCAGGTGTACTTTTTAGAAACTCAGTAGTGTTGAGATCTCTATTCCATAAAAAAATATAGGTCAAATGAAGAGAGGAGTGAAACTTTGTTGGCATTCTCAAGAGTAAATATGGAAAATCTGTGGAAGAAAAACTGCTAACTGCTTCATTATTTCATGGAGAAAACTTCCACCAGACTCACATACTGTTTTAAATATCAAAGTTCTGTTAACTTCAAAAAATGGATTCACAGGAAAATAGGCTTTTCTGGTCATTAACTATCTTTCCTTTACTGGGAAGCTGGTAGAAAACATATTGAACATATCATCCAAAGGCTTTTTTTTTTTTTTTGTCGGCATTTTGTTTTCAACTACTCATTTAGAATTACTTATTTTCAACCTTGCTTCTTCTATGTTTAGAAGCACAGTTTTGGCCCAGTACTTTATGACTATATGATTCCCCACTTCAAGTTAATTATAAAATTCTAACTGATTGAAAGGAGTCAGGATTTTATCCTTTTCATCCCCAAGCCTTAACTAAATTGTCAGGGAGTCCCAGAAAAGGGTAGAGAACTATGCAGGTTGTGATCTACTTATTAATCAGTGTGAGCTGATCAGTAAGTTCCAGCTTCCACTTGTGCATCAGCCACTTCTGGAAGAGATGGTGGCCAAAATTATGACATAACACAGTAAGTCAATGGCACTGGAGTCTCTGAGCTCCTAAAAGGCTCAGAGTTTTCTTCAGAAACTGAGCTTCTATTATTTGAACTTTCAGTAACCGTCACTGCTAGGCTGGAATCCTTTCACTAGTAAAAGTCACAGAGGACAGAGAAAAAAGAAGAAATGAAACACAAAACAGAACATACATTTCAGTGTTTCAGATATTTCAGGGGAGCGAATTAAATTTCCAAAACCGAAACTGACTTCAAACAAATTTATTTCCCTACCTACTGCATTAGCACATCACATAACACTGATTTTATTAATATGTTTCATTTATAAAATGCTTATTTGAAGCTGGAAGACAATGGTGAAATACAAGATGAAAATGAAAAAGAAAAGGAAAAAAAAAGCAACAGCTGCCTCCTAGCAAACAGGAATACATGCTATACTCTCTATTAAAAAGTGAGAAACATAAATAAATCCAAGAGACAGTCACCTATTCATGGCAAAATGGAACCCAGATGCTAACAGCTGAGAAGAAACTTGCCTCAGAAATTCGATTGCATAACTATCTTTCATGAAGGATTTTTGTAATCCTCTCAGTAAGCCAGTGCCCACCACACCACCACCAGCAGTAGTGCACTAGACTTTTCTGTTCCATTTGGTTAGGAAATCTGGCCTTGCTGCGGTCCATAGACATCTTTTAAACAAGAGCAGAAAACATGGCAGTGACTTTTGTAGCTATGGAGTTAGTTTGAATTCAGACTCTAAAATTAGTCTTGCACAATCTCATCATCTCCAGATGCTCCTTTATGCTCATAAATCCACTAAAATGTTTATATTGTCTCATGCAAAAGGGTGAATGCCTGCTGCGGGTTGTTGCTCCAAGGCAGCAATAACTTACTATGTCTTTTCTGTAGCAAGTTGCAGTGGTTTTTGAAGTACAATCTATAGACATTTGCTCTTTCCATCACACCTCCCACATTTCCACAAGCCACAACATATTTATGCTTCAAGACATCTTCTGGAACAAATCAGTTTTAGTTTTGAATTAGAATACAAAATGACATGAGACAGATATAGCTGGGGTTTCTCCTAAAAAAAAAAAAAAAAAAAGTGTGCTTTTAGAACAGACACCAAGCAAATATCAAGCTTGCATATAAGCCTTAGTTCCAAGCCAAGGAAATAGCTACCATATGCATTAAAAAGTCAGTATCAAACATAATTAGATTAGATATAACACAACTGGGTCCCCAGAGACCACCATCCAATCTTACTCATTCCTTCTTTGGGACCAATTATCATGTTATTATACTGAGTAGTGCTGAGAATCCATCAAGGAAGAAGATCCTATTGTGTTGCCAGACAAAAAGGCTGTTCTTGTCTCAAACATCATCCTTTTTGTCAGTCAAATTCAGCATTGGCACATAAGATCCCTGAGCTCATACACAAGCTTAGCTCTGTTCTCCTACCACCATAATTTCTTCTGTAGTTATGATTTCTGAAAAAGGGAGACATTTCCCAGTTTTTCTTCTGCGGGTAAATATCTTGCATGGACTCAGTTTCTATTACTTTCTCTAAGAAGCAATTAAATAGGAAAAAAAGAGGCAACAAGGAAAATAAGTAATGAAGATTTTTGGTAATGAACCGCTCCAAACACTACTATTTACAGCACTGCACGGTACTGAGACATGAGCAGTTCTAGGGGGAGTGTGATACATGATACAGCAGCTCAAGGTGACTAGAGATCTGGATTAGTGGTGCTTTTTTCTAACCCCATTCCTGGCTCAATGGGTACCCCACAGGATATAACTTAACCTCCTCTGCTCCAGATTTCAACTGATGAAAAGGCACAAGGCTCAAAAGGCATGTGAAATGACTTGCAAAGTCAAACTTTTGGTTGTCTACATCTTAGTTTCTCTAAAATTGTGACAGACAACGTTCCTACAGATTTATAATCAACTAATAATGCATTAATATGAAAAATAGTAATTCTTGCTAAGTGACTTAAGATACACCTTTGCAGCAATCAAAGAAAGCATTTGATCATAAATTAATGCAAACTGAACTCAATTTCTGAGCCTGTAATTTTTGCCAATTTCTCATTGCCCATGTAATGTTCATCTAGAGTACAAATAAATATTAAACAAGGTTCAATTGAATATCCAGAATAAACTTGTGGCTAGTTGAAGTGCCCTTTTTCGTGTAAATTGGAGAGACAGGGCATCAGATTTAGTTTTTCACTGCATACTTTACAAAGATAGTCCTAAGCACTAATGTCTGGAGCTTTAAGCTACTTGCTTCAGTGCAAAGCTTAAATAACCAGTCACTCTGCCAATGCCTATGCCTTTAAGTCAACGCTGTGTTGACTCTTTAAATATTTTCACTTTTTAATACAAACTTTTCAGGCAAAAATTTCTCCTAGAGAACAAGGACCCTACACAACCAATATGGAGAGAAGTTACCACTTCCTGGTGTTTCAGTCTCACCTGTTTAAGTACAGCTGACATGGCATAGATGGATGCATTGCTCTTGTCTGGGGAGAGCCTATTTATCAGCCTTTAAATGAATTACAGAAGGAATTTAGGAATCATGATGGTGCTGACTATTAATATTAAGAGAGCATACCAACTACACCAGGAGATTAAAAAAACCTGTGTTGAGTTCTATTCCAATCTCCAGAGAGGTAAAAAACCACTTGGGTATTGCATACATTTATGATTTCAGAATCCTGCTCATCAGGAATTTCTTCTTCTGAACATTTAGACACAACCAAAATAAACCTGGCAATGGGAGAAAAATTCTTCAGATATCCAACATCAAAATAGTTGGTGTTCATGTGCATCTTACACCAATATAGCTGAGTTTCCAAAATATTACATCAGAGGGCTTGGAAATTAAAGCTTTTATTTGCATAATATAAATCCACCCATAAACTGCCTGTAGACGAAACATAACATGCAACTGAAAGAACAAATACAATACTATTATTGTATACCTCGTGCAAAACTGGCTGCCTAGAGTCTTCTCCTTCCAAATCCAACACAAGACAAATGTTCCATCTCTAGAATCTTTTAGTCGTTGCCAGCAACTACCTAAATAAATAAGCAGTGGATAATGAAGCTTAGGTATTACCTGTTATTACTGTACATCTATGACAGCCCAAGAGAAAAGACCAGCAGCTCCAGCCTCTTGACTAGGTAAAAAAAAATAAAAATCATAACATTAAGTTGTTTTACTTAGGTATGTAGTACAGCAGAACAGGTTTTACAAGGATACGAAGTAGAGGAAAGCAATGTAATTGATCATTCATCAAAACAATAGCAATAAAATACTATCCTGGAAAATGTACTTAATAAGTTTTGTCATACTATTTTGATGTTCTACATTTTCATGACTGCCACTAACTATCAAGTGAAAGTTCCATGAAATACACTGACTTGCATAGATTAAATTCATACTTCATATTCAGTAACAGTTATTTATACAAATATTAACCTCTGCATACAGACTACCCTTCCTGATACAATGCCTCCTTATGTATAAACACAGCTTTTATTCCACTCCCATCTGCATTTTATTAGTTATTTTAGACAGCACTTTACTGTCACTGGAGAAGTTTCAAGTTTAATCTAAGGCAACTTCTGCACCCCAGCTGAAAAAGTAGCGGCTATGAAAAGTTATTTGCAGTTAGTCACATCATCACAAGTTGGTTTACATTTACTCTATGTGAAGTTAAATTACCATTCCAATGTGAAACCCAGAAAATGGGAATTCACTTATCAGGAAGGCCTTGCAAAACTTTCTTCAAGCCATGAGCATGGTCTGTCCCATCTGCTCAACACATACAGTTTCCACCAGTATTAGAAAGCTGTGTGCAAATCCTGATGGGGAACACATGCTTCTTACTCGAGTCTCCTGAGTAATCATGTCTCATGAACAATCAAATGTAAAGTTTTCGTTTATAACTCTGTGTACATTCGTAATGTGGAATCTCGGTAGGTAACAATCCCTCCAACATCACAATATTTAAGGAGCCAATATTTGGAGAATGGGTTTCATAAGCTTCTACACATGCCAAATCTTTCTCAAACATTGCATTCTCAAAAAACCAAAAAAAAAACCCCAAAAATACAAAAAATACACCCCCCAAACAAAAAACAAACAAAATACAACCCCCCCCCTCCAAAAACAAAAACAAAAACAAAAAACACAGTAAGAAGAAAAGAAAGACAGCAGTCTGCTAAGTTTGAATTCACTGCATCCAAATTGATGCTGGAAATGATGGTTCCTCCAGGTGCATTTGGCTCCTACATATGCTCAGCATATTTAACAAAACCTGCTTCAAAAGTGTGACAAGTGCATGCAAAGACCTGAACAGAAAGCTGACTAATTTTCTTCAGTTAAATGGTGTCTCAAAAGCTTCAAGCATCCACTGCTTATCTGACTAAGGAGTGGAGACAACAGAGAAGGATGTAGAAACAGAACAAATCAAAAATCTTTTATGGCTTCAAACAAAAGAGCATTAATATTTTCACAGCTTTTGGGGGATAGTAATTGAGTCCTCAGACTGGACATGAAGAAGATAAAATGCAGTAATACTTCATCTTTCATCATTTGGTACAAAAGTCTAGCAAGCTGCTATCAAATGTAAAGATAGTGGCCAAGGGCAAAGGGACCAAAATTGGAGTGGTGGAGTAGAATGAAAATGACGAGCAAGAATTGTGGATACATTACTAATCATACCAAGAAAGTACAAAAGGAAAAAACAGAAGGTGGTGGTTTAGAAGGAAGAAAAAGAGAAAGAGAAAATGAAAGGGACCATTTTTTTCTCCTCACTCATCAACCCTGCAACAATGAGGCAGGAAAAACAGAAACTTCAATTCTTTGCTACTTCAAGTTCTATTGTTGGACAGAGCTAATGATGGACATCTCATGGGTCATTCAGCCCTAGGAATGAACCAATTTGGAAAGTCACATAAAAGCCTTCCTAGTAAAAGACACCTGCCAGCTAATAGCAGCAGTTGTGTTCCTGGAGGTTCAAAGATTTTGTCAAATTTTGGGATTTCTCTAAGCACTAACTAGAGGGTGCTTCGGCACACAACACTTTTTGTATTCCAGTAATTCAAGTGACTTCAAATATAGTAAAATAAAAGTTTTAAGTGCCAATTCTGTACCTCCATAGTTACACTACACTAGCAAATGTCACATGAAGTTTTACATACAAAAAATTGTCTCCTGTGCTTTATAAATTTTTTTAAAATCTCTATTGTTAGCAAAACACTATGACAAATTACTCATCACAAGCTTAATGATGACTCATATATTGGCAAAATGGAAAAAAATTACAAACTGCTGATTTTTTTTATCCTGAATCTATGTTAAACTGAATTATGTTCCTTTAAATCAAATAGGTTTATTTCAGGGATACAGCTACAATGTGGAATGGGGGGCAGGGGGTGGAGCGGGGGGGATATAAGAGAATCTAGAACTTTACAGAAATCATTCTATCTTTTAGAGAAATGCAACTGATATTCTGTTGAAGTGCATTTCCATGACTATGAGACTAGCAAATCTTATACCAGCTGGAGATCACCTCCCATATATTATTTTCTCCTAACAAGGAACATGCACTAGTTTTAGATTAGGTGTTAGCCAGATAGAATAAAAATCAAACAAAGAGTGAACAAAGAAATACACAGCATGACTTTTTTCCTTTTCATGAAATACTTTCTTCTAAATAAGTTTTAATTTTGTAGGAAAACATCATGGGTGTATGGATTTTAAAATTCATTATGTACAAAAAAGAATTAGAACATGAAAAATCCTCTACTGTAATTTGGGGCATGAGAGAAAATTCACCAAAATATTTGTTTAGCATCAGAGGCAAAGAATCCATGGTCCTAAATATTATATGAAAGAGAAGGAACCATACATAGTAATATTTACCACTAATATAATGTAAAATGTTCATTTACAGAAAACAACAACAACAACATGTTGCTTAGCCATGCCTTAATTACTAAGACACAGTTTTTAAAAAATGTAATAAGAAAACTATTTTCACAAAAGAAAGAGTTAGGCAACAAAGCTATTTATGCAGTTTTCTCACTCAACACTCAACATAGGACTAAAGAGCCTGCAATTTTCAAGGTGATTTGCAATTTCCATTAATTTGTTGGAGGTTTTGTAGCTCAATAATGAGACACTTTCATCAGTTATTAGTGAATCAGAGCTGTTTGCAGCTTTAATTCAAACAAAGTAAATACAAATGCAAATGTACACATGATTTTCTATTATTATTTCTAAGGGGTGAAAGAAGGCAAATGATCTTTAGGAGAATGGGGATATTTATCATTACTTGCCTTAAGCTAGTTAACAGCCCCATACCACAAGAAGTGAACTGGGGGTATTTGGTGAATGCCAAAATTTGGGTTGTGATGAACTGCAAATGGTTATTTGGGGTTGGGTTGCTGCCCCCCCACAAGAAACCTGAACATCTGAAGCTTTTTTCTACTTTATGAGATGCTATTGTTGGACTGTATAAAGATATGTTTTTATTCACTCATCATCATCTTGATTCAAGGGCAAGTTTCTTGACATTTAGGGTCTATGTTAATTCTGGCCATTTCAACCCAGCACCTTAAAGTCCTTCACCAAGTCTATAGACTACATCTATATTTTTGAGTTTTGATGGAATGGATTAAAATGAGACCCTAAAAGAGAAGATTTAACTGTATATTAAGGTGCCTGGAAATTCAAAAAGACACAGAATAGTTCACAAGGTGACCAGAGGGATTCCTAATGTCTGTTGAAGCTGATGGAAAAATCAATGTCAACAAAATTTGATGTCATTGGAATCCCATTCTTTCAAAGCATCTTTGAGCATCTACCTCTACAGCACTGGTCTAGAGAGCAGCAAACTTATAATTTTTTCTCTTTCAATTAGCAAGTATAGAATACTCTCTTCTTTCAGACCAAGCTGTTAATTAAAAAGAAGAAAAACATTTTAATTAGAGGTTGGTAACACAGAGGTTCTACTCAATAGCCACTTGATGGCAGCGTCATGTATAAAAACACTTGCCTGTGAAGTTAAAACCTTAAAGAAATCCCTTCGATAGCAGTAAGAAGCCAACCCAAATGACACCTTGATTACTTCAGAATATTACCTTCCAAAAAGAACTCTTTTTCAGAATATTTTTAAGGTCAGCAACTAAATCAATAAGTAAACCCATAACAATAATGAATTTTAAACTTCAGAAATGCTGCTATAAAAATTATTCCTTTAAAATCTCTCTTTAATATCTAGTGTTTAGAATTTTAATACCTGTTATGACTTGACTTTGATATTCATTCTATCATGAATTCATTCTAGCATAACACGGGGTTAATTTCTTTGGGAAGAAACAAACAAATAATTCCATGAGGAATTACTAAGAAAGAGTTCATGAACACTTTTTAAATTTACTAAATAAAATTTAATAAAAATATATGACATTAGTATTAATTTTGAATCATATTAACTGTGAGAGTGTTTTACATTTCCTGCCATTAAGACAATACACATTCTTTGGTCACAGGTATGGCCAAATAAGCTTGATAGAAGAGGGAAAGCAGCTCATGAAAGGATATAGGTCAAGTTCAAAGATTTCTCTTCCACTCCTGACTTATCATCAGTTTGCACTTCAGCCTGGAGAGCAGCCCCAGACTGTTTCAGCTGGGCAATGGGAAGGACAAGATCCCCCTGCTGAAAGTGAACAATCAGTGAGGATCTGCCTTTACCTCCCGGGACTTCCAAAAGTGATCACACCCAACTTCAGGGATTTTCACACTGGTTTGAAAAACAGAGAATTCCCAACAGGTAATGAAAGCTCTGCATATTGAAAGCATTGGTCAATAACATTGCAATAATGCAGCTGCAACAACAGCTCTGTGAGGAACGTGTTCTACCCTTGGTTTGCTAGAAAATGTTTGTTTGAAATACCAAACATGTATCTGGTGAAGAAAAGACAACTCTCTTACTCCAGTCTTCGAAGAGTTAGGCAACTGGTTAATACTAAATACTGTGATTCCCTTGGTTTATGACTGGAATTTCTATTGCCATTAATGATTATTCAATATACAGACTGATACTCATCCTGAGCTAATACAGAATTCACACCCAGGAAATTTTTCAAAATTTGAGTAACTTCATTCCGACCACTAGAGCTGGAAATATTTTTCACCCAAAGCAAATTTTTTCAGTGAAGTTTTTAAACCTCTGCAAGTATGATTTACAATAGGAGCTGAAAGGGAAAGTCCATCAAGTGCAGAATAATAAGCAGAAGTAATGTTTTATATCTAAAACTAATGTTACATTTCTCATTACTTTTGTGAGTCAAATGGAATAGTCTCAATGGTTCAATTGTACTTGCGTTCTAAAATTAGATAAATGTCCTAGAAATTTCCAGAAAACTTTGAAAAAAAATATTAAAAAGTATTTCATTCCCTTCCTCCACAAAAAACATTCTGCACGAAATGAATTAAGATTTTAAAAAAAAATAAAAAGAAAGTAGTTCTCAGATAGTTCTATCAAACAGAATTCAACATAAGATAACAGCAAAAAAAAAAAAATAGCAAACAGTTCTGGGACCATTCTTTCATTAGTATCTTGAAAAGATAGTTTTTAGGTTTTATGGGAGCCTTAATGCATTCAAGTGTGACTTCCTAAATTTTTCTTGATGTTGTATTTCGCTTAAATTTATATTTAAGCTATAAACACTATTTTATTTTATACCTAACAATAAACAGTTTACCATAACTGGGACTGGGAGGGTGAATAGAGATGAAGGGAGGAAGAGGGACAAAAAAGTAGCAACTGCAAATTTTATTTCCAAATGTAGTATTACTGTGTTCCTTCCTGTACTGAGTCCTGCAATATATTAGTCATTATTTTCATATTAAAAAAAAAGAGGACAAAAGATTACTGTAGTCTGCAAAATGTTATTTCAGGTAAACCTAAAGAATATGAATCACATATGACTGAAATATGAACATAATAGCTGAAATTACTTCTCTTCATGCATAAAAGAAAGTCCTGAGGCTGCAACTTTAGTGATTTAGTCAACTGTATATGATTTATGAACAATTTTTTTTTAATGAAAGAGTCCACAAACCTGCTACTCCTCAAACTAGAGAGGCAGCAGAGGAGTTTGCTCATTTATTAAGGACCATCTACCTCAGATTTCATTTTTATAGAGCTCCTTTTTGGTTGTTATGGGCCAAATTTTTTTTATTTCACCATTTGGAAAATACATAAAAGGGGCATTGCCAGGATTGATGCATTCCTGACTAAATCTTATAAACATGGTGTGATAGGCTCTTACTCATCACATTTACTCTTTCAGCAGGGTGGTAGATACACAGAGAAAATTGTCATGGAAACTAAGAACCTGGAGACCATTCTGTAGACCATAATCAAGCAGGCTTCAGAGCTCATAGTCATGACCAAGTCGCAGAATATAATCAAGACAAATAAAACAAAGTAATTTCAAATTTTAGTGGTTAAAATGAGAAAAATAAAAATAGTTTCATTTGTTTGGCTCTTCAGTTTACTCATTAATTTTTGTGTAAATCACAAAGCTTTAAAACTGAGCACTTGGAATTAATAGCACAAATAATTGCCAAATATTGCAATAAATGGCAGTTCCATGCCATTTCAGAGAGGAGGCTGTAGGTTCTTGCTGCACAAGAGTAACATTTATGTTAATGGAAGGGAATTGAGCAGAGGGTAGAAGCCACTGGCAGAATAAGAGGTGCTGATTTTTGCAGTAAAAAAGCAGAAAATGTAAGCAATGACTCAAGGTGGATGGAAGCTGGAATGGTGAAGAAGACTGTGGTAGTGGAACCTGAGTAAAGATGGCAAAAAAAAAGTTCTTTCTAAAAATTATGAAATTTCTTGTTCAACTTCAGAGAAAATCTTGTCAGAATTTTATGTGTTGGGAAATTTTAGAATTTTGGGTTTTGAGTTTTTTGGTTTGGGCTTTTTTGTTTGTTTTTGTGGGTTTTTTGTTTTGTTTTGTTTTTTGTTTTTTTTTGTTTTTTTGGTTTTTTTGTTTTGGTTTTAATTTAAATTGACAATAAAATAACCTTACAAATATTTTTTGATGGGATACAGATAAGATGTTTGCAAATGTTACTTATCTTTGAAGCTTTATATTGCCCTTCCCTTGACCTGCTAAGCAGTTAATATTTCATATTTAACCAAATTGTTTAGATTTCCGCATGCAATCAGTTTCTTTCTTTTCTAGAGAGAATTGACGAGCAATAACTACAAATGTTAAATGCCCTGTAGGTATTTCTTCTTAACATTGTTTCTATTTACTTATTTCTTTTCTGTTTTGGTTCTTTAAAGATTCTTCTCCCTTCAAACAGTGTGAATCCCTTAATAATTAGGTGGAAAATGTTTTCATGCAAAGATAGAGAAAAGAAAACCACTCATGCAGTTTCTTGAGAATATATAAAAGACTTCCTTATTTTGCTATCAGTTTTTTACTTATCAACACCACAATACTGGGAAAATATTTATATTTTTACTGGAACAGAATGGAAAAAATAAGAAAATATGACAAAGCAAAATTCATGATTTTGTAAATATCAGATTAACAATATCTTTAACAGATATATGGAATAGTATTGAAGATTAGCCAGAATACTTGATCCTACTTTTTTTTCTAGAATAGATGTTATTCCCAGATTTCCATTCTTTCTCATTTGAGTCCAAGGAACACAAGTATTGTATTACACCAAATAAATCATAATAAATGTTTAAATGCTTGGTGTTTTTCTTCTACTCGTTAATGACCTCCACAGACTTATCTTGCAACTCAGAAGCTGTTGCCCCTATTTCTGACTGTACTTTTGCACTGAATTGCCCCGTTTGCATCTTCATGAGCACTGTAAACAAAATCTTGCAGCATGGTTGATAATGCTTGGTTTCAGATTTGATAGCATTCTCATAACTTCTTTGTGACATCTGATAACATACACATGGAGAGTGATTTTGCTACTCATGAACAACAAAATATTTAGTATTTTGAAGATTATAGAATAATCTTCTAATAAAAATATGAAATTTGTCCCAGGTGTCTGTTGCTCTATCTACAAACCTACTTTTTGTACCATAGATCATAACTCACAAGAATCTGTCAATTAAGAGAGCATCTTTAAGTAGAGAAAAAAAGTACTTCCCATGGAAGAAAAATTATATCAGAATAATTTTCCCCTCTCACCCCATTGCCAGCCTCTTATGAGCATACATGAACCTTTCTTACAGAAATGATGTTACACTGTGCTGAGAGTTCTGGGTGATGTTATTCCTAAATTCATTTGGAAACAAGGCATAGAAGGATTGACCCCACAGTGGCACAACACAGAGAAGTGTTTTATAGAATGTAGGAATTTTTGGTTTTGTTTTGAAATACTCAGAGCTCAGGCACTACCAAGAGGCTTCCCAAACCCTTCAATTTAAACTGATTTACCAAGATGCCTTAGTGTATATTTTATAGTATGCAAGCAGACCAATTAAGAAATTATTAGGAGCTGTATGAAAAATATCTGAAAAATAACAATGCCATAGAACTCTCAGTTTGAAGCCATTTCCCCTTGCCCTGTTACTCCATGTGCCTGTAAATACTCTCTCTCCATCTTTCTTATGGGCTCCCTTCAGGTACTGCAAGTCCACAATTAGGTCACCCCAAAATATTTCCTTTTCCAGACTGTATATCAAAACATCCCATTAAATCTGGAATTAATTTACTTCTGTCCCTTTTTTTAGGTCGCTATGCTTGCTATTCTTTTACTAGGTACACGCAGCACTACAGCAAGCCTTGACAAAATGCCAGCTATTTTTACAGAGAAGAAGAAAAATAGAGCTTTTGCTTTAATTTTAAGCAGAAAAACACAAATGGAAATAAAAGACCTAAATCTAAAACAGTCTGCAATAAGCAGGATTGAAAATATGCCTTTAGGAGCCTGTTCCCTTTTTAGGCCTTACTTCTTTTATTTCTAAATTCTGTGTCAGTGTTCTGTGATGTTTAAGCTAGTCTTTAAATTAAAAGAGAAATACACATCCAAGAATTTTTCAACATGTTAAATTATATTCTCTTGGGAAAAAACACTTTCTATGCCAGGACTAAGTATTATAATTACTTAATCTCAGTTCCTTAAAGGGTAGAAGGAGTTTGGACCTTTTATTCAGTAACTCTTCAATGTTCTTTAGTATACACAAGATACTATGTTCCACAATAATCTCATGTGTCCTATTTAATAATAATATTATATATAATTTTATATATTTAAAAACTGAATGCAATTCTAACCAAAGCAACTATGTATGTTTTCACTTTATAAATAAGCAGACTGCTAAATTTGAGGTGTTAGTAAAATAATTTTTAGCACAAGTTTTTCATATCAATCTATAACATTGGCAATGTTCAAAGAAATATTGGATCAGTCAAATGTTGGCAATAGGCTAATGGTTATCAAAGATAATGACAGCTTAAAAATGACATCAATGTCTCTGTTTCCAAAACTGATAAAGCTAATCAAAATGTGGTAATTACACAGCCACCTGGGATGGATGGGAAAGTTTAGGCATGACATCCACAAAGTATGTGTTTCAGGAGTGACAAATTAAGGTTTTCAAGCAGCTGCAATGTTTTCAAGTGGGAAAAGTTTGTAAAAACCACATGAGGTGAAGCAGACATCTCCTTCAGAACATATAATTGGGCTAAGGATAAAGAGACAGAAACAGGAACTTGCTCTGAAAGGAAGGAGAACCTACCAGAGAAAAACAAAAGCAAAAAGTATGTCCAGCAGAAGAAAGTAGAGCAAAAATCTACCTTGATATTAAAAAGGACCAGGTGGCATGAAACATTATTCTTTCTAGAACAGTACATGTAAGGCCTAAAAGGGCTTGATTAATTTTTTTTTTTTTTTTTTTTTTTTGTAATAAAGAAAGTAATCTTTGGAGGAGCAAACAGCCAGTACTTATGTAGTTTAGCAGTCATTTAAACACCAAGAACATTTACTCTAGGTGCATCTAGAAAATGGTTGAGATTTTCTTCTGGGACATCCAGTTGTGGCCAGTGGATTCTAATGTGTAAATTGGACTACATATTCAGTGAGTTGCAGGTAAAATTGTTGCAAAACATTTCAAACATAGAGTAGAAATAAGATGAATACAGAGATTAGAGAATTCTGCTATAAAGAATTTGTACCTATGGAGACCTCCAGGACCAAAACAGGAACACAAGCTCTATTTTGTCAAATCATCTTCCATGTTGAACAAAGCAAAAGGAAGGTGTGCTTGGAAGTGGAAAATATAGTCCATAAAAGGAAAGAATTTAGGACATATAATTTTTCCAACAGCATTTCTACAAGAGACAGACTACCCAACTAAGAGCCAATCCAAATATGCCAAAAAATAACAAATTACTACATGATGCTGTGCTACATCATCACGGGGCTGGCATCTACACACAGGGAAAGACAATTCATGTCTGTGATGGGGATTCAGGAAGCATGAAAGGAGGGGCTGCTTCAGGAAGCAAAGCTCTTCTTATTGAGGTTGAAGGATGTTGGAAATTAAGGGTAAGCTTTGTTTTCCGGATGAGAAAATGTATCTACCCAAGATACACATAAGGTACTAAATACAGGGAACAAACAAGTGAATTCCTAAGCCAAGTGATCCCCAGCCATGACCTCCAGCCAGTAGGATCAGAACAGAGCCAGAAGGAACCTCCAATCTCCTACTGATCCCTACAATCAAAATCAAAAATCAAAATCCTCAGCACCAACTGTTCCACTCTGCAGATCAGGTCCTATTGCTACTCACTGCTTGCTATGTAGACATAGCCAAATTATATTTATTTGGAGACTGAAACAGGGCTACATATGGAGAATTTCACCTTTGACAAGTACTAACTTCATTTACATTAACACCTGTCTAGACTGTTTTCCTAAGTATAAACACAAAAATCTCCTTAGTGTATTTGGGCCCTTCTTAGTTAATTAACCATATGTGACGTAAAGTGATACAACCCAGTTAAAGGTATGTCATTGTTGATAGGATCAATTACAGTCAGACATAAGTATTCATTGCTTATACCATCTGTGCTGTACTCCTAAGTGCAGAACCTTGTCAATGAAAGTATACACAGATTAACTGTATTCCCTTTCATTAAAAACCACCAATCTGGATCAGCAGCTCCCCGAGCTTTCTGTTAAAAAGTTGCAATACTATGATGCCCAGTCACCTTCTCCTTCCAGCATAATATTTGTGATTATTCCACATCTTGAATGGTTTTATTCTTAACTAACTTGTCCAAGAGTCTTCCAAAATTCTACTTGCATACCAACCTGGGAAATCATTGTGGTCATGGTAAGGAATTAAATCTTGCCTGTTCTGTTACCTGTGTATCAACATTTTCTAAGACTTCTGGTTTTCACTGCTTTTCTTCAATATTACAGAATCTGATCATACCATATTTGAGGAGAAAAAAGCTCCCAAAACAGAAATTCAAGCCCTGGAACCCTTCAGTTACCATATATTTATGCCTAAAGACAAATATACACATGTAGAAATACTACAACTAATTTCATGTCTTTGATGTTAGCTGCAATGGGAATTCACAGCTGGATTAAACTAATTCTCCTGAAGTTAATTAACAATTTCCTGGATGATACTTGTCCATAAAAAGCTATATGATGTGTTCAGCTCTACAGGGTTTGGAATAGGTCTTAGTTTCATTCCTATCATTGCTATGAAAAATTATTTTTATTTAAGAATATAATTATAAGATAGGCCACATAGTCTCTGGATGGGTGAGGAAGGACCCGTTTGGAGCATGGGAAAAGCTGCATAACCACATATGTTTATTCATCAAAAGTTCTAAAAGCAGGTTGAATCACAGTTTACATTTTTTTCCCTCAGAATTAAGGAAAGAAATTCATGGGGTAAAATACATTTCTAATCAAGCTCCCTCCAAAGATGACAACTTCAAGGAAGGATAGGAACCAGTGTTCTACTGTTAAATGATCACAATTAAAACTAATCAATACAGGTCATATGAGAAAGCAGGATGTGTCTGAGTGCATTTCTCTCTTTTGGAATATTTGAAGGCCATGCTTAAGGATCCTCATGAAGAAAAGCAAGAAGGAATAAATAAGATGCACTTCTATTGCTATTGCTTGCATACTGGTTTTATATCTCTGTGTTTAATTTGGAAGGGATTTACAGGCACACCCATATGGGAAGAGTCTGGTCAGTTTAAAACTGGAAAAAAGAAAAAGGCAACAAACCAACCAAAAAACTTTTGGCTGATAAGCACTTTTCCCTGTGTTTATTGTAAAGTAGGTCTAAGGACTTGGACTCCTGAGATATTAAACAGTGCTGATGAGGATATTGACCAAAAGTTAAATAAAATAATCTAGAAGAAATAAAATTATGGCAATTACAAAATGAGAAAAGTTAAAACACTACTGATTTAAAATTAGCATGCTTATTTCTTTTAAATGAGCTGAAAGTAAATCACACTTTGGGATGCTGGAAAAGACATTTAATAAGGAGATATTTATTTGAAATCTACAGAGAGCTGCCTAGAATATTATGATTTTGTATAACACAACTCCTTTTTACAGCATCTTTTAAAGATAAAGGTAAAAAAGGAAATTTTGTAAAACACTATACCTTCCTCCTTCACCCACTCAACACCACATGTAAGTATTTTAATGAAGCCCTTTATATGAAATGATGGTACATGCATGATACAGAACAAAAAAAAATAGAGCAATTGTCATAAAAATATTTGAATTCCATATAAAAAACTATCAATTTTTATAGTGTTTTATATACCTTAGAAATATTTTTTATGCTATATTGACAAACCAAAACCTCACAAATGTCTACACAAAAGAGCCTGAAATTCTCTGCTCCTTTTGTTCTTTATATTCATATCTCACAATCTTACCTACCTTTCACTTATAACAAAAACCATATGTAACTTGTTTTATAGGAGCACAGATGATATGACTTTCACATTAATTGCTGACAGATACACCTTTGAAGCATTTTTTGAATCTCATCTGGAGGACAAGGTTAAAGCAACCTAAGCAGAGAGGTTTGCTGTGACACCACCAAACAACAGTTTCATGGTTTTGTGGAGCTGTCAGAGTTGGCAAGTTCAAAATTCCAGTATAGAACCAAACAGCTTGCTTGATTTTTTGAAGCCAAAGAAATTACATAACAAGAATTTTGTTTGTGCTGGGAAAATGTTCTCTGTACCCTTTCAGGCCTTCTATGAGTATTGTTCAAAAGGCAAGCAGTGGCATATTTGTCTTGAGAAGACATTTTCTTACATTACACAAGCCAAATGCACACATCTGAAAGCAAAACTCATCTTCTGTGCAGGGCAGGCCTACAGACATTGTATAATGTGTTATTCTATTAGAGATGCTCCATGGCAAAGGATGCACATGTCTGTGCTGAATGGCTTCAGAAATGTACATTTGAGTTAAAAGCATGCATTTGCTTTAATTGCACCTGGTTTTGGTTCTGCACTATAATGTTTGCATGAAGGCTTGCAGTTCAGATACCTGCTTGAAACACCACAGACTAGAGATGGCTATGAAGGTCTTAGGTTGGAGAATAAAAATAAAAGTGTTAGATAAAAGTCTCAGAAGTTAATAGTGCTTGCTGCAACAGCAAGTCTCATCACACTGCCTCAATCCCTCCTTTTCTCCTCATTAAAGACAGACTAATTGGAATCTAGTACAGTATTTGTACAGCTGCAGTAATTTTGCCATCTTGCTCTAGGAATCAAACTTTATGAACAAAGGAAACTAGAATCCTACCATTCCTTTTCAGGTGGTTACATCTCCTTTTAGAAAATGCCACTAAATAGTCATTAGGTATGTTATGCCACTCATCCTTATAATTCACCTATACTACAGAATATATTTTAATCACCACTGAATACAACAAGCTAGTGTTTAAAAAATAACAAATTTCATAATTATCCATAATGATCACATTTCAGGAAAAATTGCCCTAGGAAACTTAAAACATTACAACATTGTCATTTTAAAGAGGTCCATCTGAGTTTAAAGTGGATTCAGGTGTACAGCTATTCAGAGTTTAACATTGTGCTTTGTATAGAAAATAAAGTTGTGGTAAAGTTGGTCTTTATTCCTCCAAACCATAAAAAAGCTGTCGGTATACAATTTTTAATAAAAGGTCAGGTAGTTCCACCTATTTCATCATGAATAATGTTACACAGTCTTTTAAGAGGCAACTAATTAATTTGAGGTAGAAACTATAAAGAAGATTAAAAAATTTAAATCTGTTTTGGAAAATAGATTCTCTCCATTTGGATTTTTTTCTCTATTTTTTTCTTTGGACATAATCATGAATTAATTCTTTTGGCAAAAATTTCTACTACATATATTCTAGTGAAATCCATCTGGAAAACAAATGGCAATTCAAATGGCTACTATTATGGCACACCAGCCACAACACTTCAAAACTAATTTTATAGGAAGAATATATGACTAAAACAACAAAAATTCAAAAAGAGGTCTTACTGGTTATGGCACCAGCCTTGAGATGGCAAATGTAGATTGAACCCCTCATTCCAGTCTAGACCACTTTGCCAGCTGACTGACCCCTGGCCAGCAAGGTACCAAAATCTCTCCTGAGGGAGTTTGTGTACTTTGAAGATATCAGCTTTGGTGTCTTTTGTTGTTTCTTTCTTTCTCAGCCTCTCTATAAATCAACAAAATAGGTCTAGTAATCCTGTCCTATAAGTTAATACAAATAGAGGTGGAAAAAATTAATAAATAGCTTAATTAATGCAAAATAGGCAACCCTCAGCCTCCACTGAAAGTCTGGAAGAGAAAGCACAGAGTAAATTGCCAAGGCACTCTGAGAAGGTTTTAAAACATTTGTATCAGTTGTCAACGGTGGCTTACACTTGTTTCCCTCAGAAGAAGAATTTCTGCCATTTTACCTTTTTCCCCTAGAAAAAAGAAAAAGACTCTTTGCTCCTAGTCTCATGCAGTTCTCCAGGCTGATGTTGTTCATTTTAAACAGCAGCTTCCTTTATGATTGTCATTATTGCTGCTTCTAGTTTTCACTATGCTTGAGTGAAATATCCTATTTTCTATTTTAGTTCTGCCTCGTCAGCACTGTTCCTATCTATGCTTTTTAAACACTATCCTCAAAGCTTTAACACACAAAGCTTCAGATGACCATCTTGTACTCAACACAAAGTTCAAAGCTGAGATATGTTTCCAAAGTCCCTCTGGACAATGTTTGTCATCTATGAAAACACTGAGGAGACAAAGGATAGGGAACAGATGACAACTCAAATTGGAACAATACAATATTCATAAAATGCAGTGATCCAGAATACATCTGCCACTCAGTCAGTCAGTCTCTGAATTTATGTCCTCAAGGCCCACAAGCATAACAACCAAGAGTCCTTTCCTCTTTCTTACCGGAGGTGACTGCAGCTGGCTGAGTCCTGCAGAAACTAATGCCAAGGTTTCTAGATGCAAGTGACCCCACTCAAATGTACATCTCAGCTCAGCACAGCAATGCAATGAAAATGTTTTACATACAAGTAACACCTTATACTGATTTTTCAGTTTGCATTGTCTCTTTAGCATGGTCTTTATACTACTTGTCTTAGAGGGCAAACCTCCCGAAAATTACAGGAGTACTGGTACTGCCCACTGCTTCCAACAAACCTCTGTAAATGAAACAGAGGCTATAAAAGCACTTCAATTACCTTCTGAACAATCACACAAGGATACAGAAAGTAAATCCAGTTATTTCTATGGCTATACTGAAAATCTGCTTAAATGTAAGAACACAAAGACATCAATGAAGCAGCTGAGACTGTTTTTGCTTTGCCACAGTGGAATAACTTGCTTGGATGCTGAGAGTGAATTTGGATAGCCAAGAAATAATGAGAAACAAAGTAATCTTATTCTTGCCAGGATTGGATATTTTGCCATATTGGATGGAGGGGAGAGAGAGGAAGGGGAAAAGGAAAAAAAAAAAAAGAAGTGAACCCAATTGTTTATATATAGTTTATGTATGTTTAATATAAATGAACAAGACTCAAAGTTTGGTACTGGTCTATTAGCCTCAGCTTTAAAGTTTTCAAATATAGTTAAATGAAACCAAATGCAGTTAAATGAATTCGAACTGATTTCTTATAAAACACTGAATTTTTGTGCTTTTTGTGGTTATCTGGTATTCACATCCAATAACTGAAGCCAACAGAGCCCAGATCTGGAAAATTAGCTTTGCTGAAAATAGACAAGCAACTCTTCTGTAACATTTACACTAACATCTTCTGGAACACAAGAAAAAAAATCAACAAAATCCCAAACCCAGCAACCTTCTGTACTCCACTTGAAAGGATGAATAAATGTCAGCACCAGACATTTTCCCTATTCTGGCTATCACTGGCTATCTACACGAAAACACAGAATTGCTGGTAAATCAGATGGCTGCTTACCTGCTTCCCTCTTCAAACTGCTACCAGGTCCTGACCCACATCTCACTGTCTGTGCCATTTTCTAACAGCTCAGAATTAAGTTGATTGCACAGTCAATGCCACAAGGTTTAAAACCAAACTACTTCACAGGTTTTCTCATTAATCATTATTCAGAACTTATTTTTTGCTCTTCAAGGAAACGGCTTTCATCTAGAAAGACTCTTGTCTGGTCTTCTTAACATTAAGAAGGGGAATTTTTTTAGTCTGTGTAAATATTTCTTATCTTATAAAACAAGTATTGATGAATACATTTTTATTAGATTTCTCTCAAACTCCACTTGGCTTCCAAGAAGATCAATCAAAAAGTGAACTAGATGTCACTCACGTCAGTGAAAAATGCAAACATATGCAACACTTCAAGTCTGTAAAGTATACATGGAGACAGCCAGCTTGCAATCACGCTCTCATGCCATCCCCCATTATATTTAATCTTTTAGGAGCATTCCTCTATCCAAATTAAACACACTACTTTTCAGTTATCTCGCTATGAACATCTGGCCATCGACTCAAGCTGTGCATCACTAAAAAAAAATTTAAAACTTGGTCTCACAGAAGTCCCTTCCATAAAATCCTCTTCAGTTGTTCTAAAACCTTTAACAGCTGGCCCTCTCTGATGGGACTCATGAATTTCCTTCTATGTTTTTATAGGTAGGATGCTCATGTAATCAGTTGTAGGTATGGCTTTTCCCATCTACATCCTCAGAAAAATGTTCCAAAATATTATGTGTCAATTATGTCATGCCATCCTTTTCTGGCTTTGACAAACCTTTATGCTCAAACCCATCTGAGTTTTTTTCTCTATTACTTCACATGCTTCCCATAATTCTAGGGAGTTACAGCTGTAAAAGCACCTTTACCTATGTTTTGGCCTGCTATCACTTTCTCAGTCTCCCACCAGAGATTCTCTCAGCAAAATGTCATGATTTCTTAACATTTTTAATAACCATAACTACAAAAATTGAGAGAACATCTGTGCCAACTGGATGCTCAGACTGCTTATAATACTAGCCCATGGCCAGCTGTGTGTCCTCTTCCACCTACATTTAATTATTATTTAGATTACATTTAGATCTGTGTCTTTTCAGAGCTTTATATTCAGTAGTCTTCCATGAAAAAACCTCCTTAGCAAAATCAGATAAACAATCAAATTTTCTCATTTTTTCTGCACTATGACCTTCTTGGGAATGAAATGAAGAAGGAAAAGCACCTAATTTTGGTTCTAAAATGTTTCAATTTTTCACCTAATGTCCTACTCTTTTAATGGTTCCTCATTTTTCTCCATGACCTACTTCCTGATTCAGTCTTCATTTTAGCTTCACAAAGTTGGAATGGCATGTCAATAATAATTATATAGATCACTCTGGAATAAGACAATGATATCTCCATATATACCAGTTAATAGAGCAAAAAAAACCCAATAAAAATTGATGAGGCATTAACTTGTAGAGGTTTAATAGTGTACTGATGTTAGAGCCTATATACATATAAACATGTTGACTTGGAAATCATACCTTAAAAATTATTCTACTGACACCCATTACGCTCTACAACTGCTGAGCTGAATTAACAAAATTTTAAAGACTATTCAAAAATCAAAATACTAAACTTTCCAGCAGGAATATAACTTTCCTGGAAGGCTTGAAAGCTCTAATAACACCCCAAAAAATGAACTTGTTTTCTTCCAAATTTTCTTTTTGGTATCGTATTCAACCATCATTTCTAAGAAAATTGCCAAAATGAAGCCTCATAGTAAAGTTGTTGAAAACGCAAGATTCCAAAGGAACCTGGAACAGAAAATTTTATATCCAAGTCTGAGCACCAATTTAATATTTATGAGAGGAAAAATGATGCATTGAAGCATTCAAAATATTAAAGAAATTTAAAATATAATAAATGTTAATTTTAAGATGTGCCTATTTATAGGCTATTTTCTGCTGTTCTGTTTTTCTAACCTCAAAGTAGTTTCAAAATAGGAGGTTTTGCTATTTGATATATGGCTACATTAATATATATTTAATATATAATACATATATGTTCTCAGGTGTGCACTGGACATTACAAGTACCTCCCTTAGGTACTCTGGAAATGAGGAAAGGAATGGACCACTCACTTAAGAGTGACTTGGGGATCCTTGTGGATTCCTCTCAACTCGGAATATTCTGTGATTCTGAGTGCAGGGAAAGACATCCGAAATAAAAACTTAAACCACATAAAATATATCGATCCCACATCTTCTGATCATCAATTTTAAAGTAGTACATTAATAAAATACTAGTTTGAAGGATAAAGATCATTCTAGATTAAGATGCAAGACTAAAAATTGGGTAAAATTAAAGTCAGATGTGTTGCACACCCCTCTCTAAATGAAAGGACAGCACACTAGGGAAAGAAATATCATCATGGTGACATGTTATTGAAACTTATTTTTCCCAGAACTTAACCTAACCCTCTCTGTAGAAAACAAGATGTCAATTTAAAGTGTTTCTGGAATTCAACTAATCTGAACCATTTTAGATTTGATGTTTCCTGAATATTACAGGAATAAGAACAGCATTAAATACAGAAAAATTTGTTTTACTTGGGATATTCGTTCAAGAGCAGCCAAAATTGCTTAGTGTCCTACACTAAATTACTTTTCTACCCCAGAGAGAGGGTGTTCCCTCTAAACCAGAGATGATGATATAAGGATTTCAGAAACTATTGTTTGCATTTTACTGATCTTCAGATTGCTAGCACACAGAATTTTCAAAAAAAGCACTAGCAATCTGAAAGCTCTAAGATATTTAAACTCATTTGCTTTAAAAACACACAAAAAAGAACCATTAAAAATATTTAGTGTTCTATTAGATATATAGTCTTTTCACTGCCTTTAGCACCAGGTCATCAAAGTACCCTCAGTACTCAATTATGAGCTAGAAGTAGTGTCTGTCACAGTTGGTTCCTCTTTCCCTAAGGGGGAAACTAAGTAAAAAATATCATGCTTTGGTAAGGTTTATTATCTTTTATTATTTTAGTGAGCACATATACATACTCCTGATGTTTGTGTCACAGACAAAGCTAAGTAAAAGAATTGTGCCTTGCACTTGAATTTCCATAGGAAAATGGCTCCCACCACCCCAAATGGTCCTTAGAAAGGCTGAGGAGACAAGTTTATAAAGAATCTAAAAGTTCCAGTGAGTATAAACTGTGTTCATCACAGTGATTTTCAATCCTCAAAATTAAGGTAATTTTCTGAAAGTAGCTTCAGGTGCTCATCACCCTCAAGATAAAAAGTATGATCTCATAATGAAATTTTTATTTTTCAGGAAAATCTTGTCTTTAGAAGGCTGACTTTCATATCATGGAATCAGAGAATAAAAGAGATTGGAAGGCATATTGAAGTTAGAAGGGGCTGGGCTGGAAGGGACCTGAAAGATCACCTCGTTCCAACACCCCTGTCATAGCCAGGGACACCTTCCACTACACAAGGTTGCACAAAACTCCATCCAACCTGGCCTTGAGCACTTTCAGTGGTGGAGCACCCACAACATTTCTAGGAAACATGCTCCAGGGCCTCACTTCACTCATAGGAAAGAAATTCTTCCTAATCTCTGATCTAAACCTACTCTCTGTCAGTTTGAACCCATTCCCACTTATCCTGTCATCCCAGGTCTCTCTCCACCTTTCCTGTTGGCTCCCTTCAGGCACTGAAAGGCAGCAGTTAGGTCACCCCAGAGCCTTCTCTGTTCCAGGCTGAGCAGTCCCAGTTCTCCAGCCTTTCCTCCCAGCAGAGCTGCTCCATCCCTCTGCTCCCCTCGGTGCCTGCTCTGGGCTGGCTCCAGCAGCTCCCTGTCCTTGCTGTGCTGAGCCCAGAGCTGGATGCAGCCCTGCAGGTGGGGTCTCAGCAGAGGGGCAGAGGGGCACAATCCCCTCCCTGCCTGCTGCCCACGGGGCTCTGGGTGCAGCCCAGCACACGGGGGGCTCTGGGCTCCCCAGCACACGGGGGGCATGTCCAGCCCCTCACCCACAGCACCCCAACTCCTTCTCCAGGGCTGCTCTGGCTCTGCTCATCCCCAGCCTGGATTGGTGCTGGGGCTGCCCTGACTCAGGAGCAGCACCATGGACTTGGTGTGTTAAACCTCATGAGATTCCCATGGGCACTTCTTGAGCCTCGTCCAGATCCCTCTCGGATGGCATCCACACCCCGTCAGTTTTGTGTCATCTGCAAAACCTGCTGAGGCTGCACTCAATCCCTTCGTCCATGTCATTAATGAGGATCTGAGAGTCATCTGGAGCAGGTCTGAGAACAGGTTTCTCAGCAGCTTATCTAGGCATGTCCTGAACACTCCCATGAATGGAGATGCAATTAGCAAATACAAATATCACACCTATCAGTCAGCCTTCCTGTAAAGGTGCATCCACTTCCCCATAGATTTTCAAAGGCAGCTGTCCTCACTGTATTGATTTCCTCTCTAATGAACTCAAGAGTTGTAGTCACTCATTTCTGTATCAACTTCTCGTTGAGTAAGGACATTTCTATAATCAGTTTTGTTTTAAAGAAGTGAAATTTGAGATACTTCATTTAATTCCAAACGCTGACTTTATAATTCATATTTTCTAAACTTAAACTCTATCCCATCCTAACAGACCACTCTAGAAGATGCTCATTTTTGGTTCAGAAGATACATCCTCCTAGATTAGTCTCTCATTACTTCATCTTTTCCTACAAAACCTTCTCTTTTACAGTCTAGCTATCCAAAGCACAGCGTGCAATTACCATCTAGCTATCAAATTTATTATTAATTCCTGGTGATTATAAATAAATATTTGAAGCTATCCTAGGGCATGGGGTAAAAGGGGATAGAGAGGGGAAAATTAAATTAAAAATAAAAATAAAAAAGGACACCAGAAGACAAGAACAAGATACTCCAGAAAGCTTGCATCTCAATGTGACCAGGCTTTCAAAGAACACTTCACAGGTCATTTTACCAGCATCAGTGAAAGTAAAAATCAGGTAGTTTTGTAATCAAGAGCCAATCAATTTAGGTGCTCCTTTCATACAGCTCAAAGTAAACTTTGTGTTGAGTTGAAGGCTGGAAGAGAGAACCAGGGATCACTTTCCTTCTGAAAGATGTTCAGTTTTCTGCCTGGCATAAACTAGACTGAGCCAGAGAGAGTTCCTTGCACTGGATGGTTCAAGATGTGGGCTTGAGTTCCAAGCACTGACTTATTCTGTGTTCATGTGACCACCCAGCACTCTTACTGTTAAACTTTCCCAGGAAGAGCCTTGCTACCTGAAAAGTGTCTGTCTCCTTGAAAAACCATTAGGCAATTATATTGCAAAGTCATGAAAAAGTACTTCCTCTAAAACTTATGAAGAAATCAGACACCTGCACGTGCAATGTAGTCTTAAAAGCAGAATGACAGGATTACAAGGTCAATGGTTTTCCTTTTGACAGATGTTATCTGGGCAGGATTCTGGCTCCTAGAGAGTGCAGAAAAAGGAAAAAGACAAAAATAAACAAAAAATGGCAGCAAAGATCAACCAAGTGAAAAATAATTTTAAACAAAATATACAAGAATTATGAGAGATGAGCAGAGGGTGGCAACATTTAATTATCCCTTTAAAGAGGAATCTAATGTTACTCTGCCCCTGGGGTTTGACCATAACACTATGCACCTCATGGGACTCCTGGATCTCCCTTATTTTTCCTTCCCTCTTTGAATATGATGGTTTAAAATACACTTTTGATGCAAGCCTAATAAAGAAAAGGGTAATTTATTCTGCATGTTAAGAGCAAGGGACCACTTGTATTGTTCTCAGCTAGGAGAAAACACAGTATACAACAAAACCTATTTAATATTTGTACATGAAGCAGATATAATCTTGTTTGGAGTCTTCAAGACACCATAATGATGAAATAAGAACAAATTCTGGACACCAGTTATTGTTCCCATATGGTTACTGAGCAATTTATTACTGCAGATAGACACTGTCTGCCACAACTGAATCTCACTTCTATTACCATTTCACATATCATTCACTTCACTGACTCTTATATCCTAGGTAAGAGTTTTAGCTTAGGAAAACCTCATTAATTTGATATACATAAAATGCCCCACAGACTCCCCTGATGTTCTATTGATACAATTCCATTCCTATTGGGCTGATCCTTCAAGAAACAGGCAACAGTTAACACAGGTATATGTCAAGACTCAAGGAGGACCAAACTCACTGCACCAAAGAGAAAGTCTAAGTAAATAATAGAGGCAGAATTAGCACAGATGCTTTTATTTTTATTAGCAGCAATAATTAGTGGCCATCTCTAAGACAGAGGAGGCCATCAAGTTAGTTGGTCGAATGGAGCACCTCTCCTGTGAGAACTGGGATTGTTCAGCCTTAGGAAGAGAAGGCTTTGGAGTGATCTAATTGCCTCCTTTTAGTACTTGAAGGGAGCCAACAGCAAAGACGGAGAGAGACTATTTACAAGTACCTGGAGTCACAGGACCAGTGGGAATGGCTTCAAACTAGCAGAGAGTAGGTTTAGATCAGAGATTAGGAAGAATTTCTTTACTGTGAGGATGGTGAGGCCCTGGCACAGGTTGCCCAGAGAAGCTGATGCCCATAACTGGGAGTGTTCAAGGCCAGGCTGGATGGGGCTCTGAGGGGCTTGGAATTAAATGTTCCCTTCCAATCCAGGCCATTCAATGATTCTATGAAATGATGATAGGAAGTGCCACATGAAACACTGCAAAAAGTGCAAAACCTCCAGCTGTGAAGAAATATTCTGGGAACAGGGCTTGTATGTGATCATCAGTGCTAAGCTAGTCCAGGAGTGTGGGCACACTGGCAGGACCACAGCACACACACTGCATATCTATCTTTTCTGCCTATGAAGTTTTCCTTATTTTCTTTCCTACATTTATCTACCCTTGATTAATTTCCAAATCAGCGGGTCGTTCTGTATCACAGAATACTTGAAATTTCTTTCAGAATCAGCAACCAAATGCTAATATTATACATAGATACATCTTTATCTCCGTTTATACACACACACACACATCATTCACTCAGGTGCAGAGGATGTAATCCTGACAGAATGCTTCCAACTTCTGGGATATGACACTCTTTTCCCCACCAGATGGCAGTAACTTCAACTTAATATAACCCGGACTGGTCACCACATGCGCAGCAAACGATGACATACTTTATATTTGGGATTTTCCTTAAGAAGAAATATTGACTTTTTGAACAAGCACAGTAGAGTTATTCCAGTTTCCTCTTATTTAATGGCAAAGTGTTGTACTAATAGCTAAACTCAACTTTGATCAGTTTATCCTACAAGGTCTGCTTTTTGTAAACACACATAGTTCCATCCTTTTTTCAGTATTCTGTAATTTTGTCAAATTGGAGAAGTACAGGTATTATTTCCCATCGTTGTCTTATTACAAGAATAATTCCCAAACAGAAATATCGGGGTAACTTTCAACTGCCTAATAAACAAACTTTCACAATATATGTTAGTGAATAAAAAGATTAAAGGGCTCCAAAGAAGGAGGAGAAATGATAAATACTTTTTGCATAATTTTCTGACAAAAGTATTCAGTGTTCAAATTTCTTAACTTAAAAGCCCAGGGTAAAATCTACACCAAAAATATTGCAGCCAGTACATACTATTTTACACAACAGCTAAATTGTCTTTAATATGGGAGCTGACAATTTCTTCTGTTGGCAAAACCAGGAAAGTTTTTGTCAACATAGTACAGGCATCCTAAAAATAATATAAGTTGTTGGATGGGGGCTACTCTGTAGGATATCCAGATCTAGGAGCAACTCATCCATTTATTCTAACCAAAAGATCATTGTTCCCTTTTTATTTCTTTAACTTCTAATTTTCCAGAAGAAAAAGTCCTATATTACAGAGAACTTCCCTCCCATTCTACTAATATTAGTATTCAGACTGTTTAACTGGGTTTATATTCAGCTCTATTCTGACTGCAAAGATAATATCAAAAGTGCACATTCTTATTAATAAAACACACTCATTTTCCAATAAATTTATGACCAAATATGCAGTCTGTTTGGACAGCTGGCTTCCACCATCCCACAAGCAGGGATTCAGATCCCTGTTTTCTCTTCCCATGTTTTTTCTTTCTTTCAGCAGAAAATAGAGCAAAATTTTCTCTAGACACACAAAACAAGTACAGTAACAGAAAGAAAAGACCATAAAAATAATGCAAAAAAGTGATATGACTACATTCTACTAATTAAATATTAAGCAGCCAATTGTACTTGTCTTTCACACTCATGGGCAATATTCCAGAATATTTCACTTTTAATACCAAAATGCAAATCCCATTTATATGGATGTGTGCTGGATAAGCAGTATCCCAAATCAGTGATGTTTGAACTGAAGATGTTCTCAATGTATATTTTAGTTCAAAAGAACTGTTCATAAACTTTTCATTATGGCTTGACATCCTTCTGAGATCATATATCTACATCACTTGGAAGGATGAGCAGAATCATTAAAAATAGGTCATTCTTACATCATTTCCTCTTCCTGAAGGAAAAGTAAAGGTATCAAGTAATGTTTAGTATGAACCTAACCAAAATGATCTGAAGTGGAGAATGCAAACCTTTGTGAATAACCATGAATTCAGAATTCATCCTTGGCTTGAAAGGAGAAACTGAATGAGTCATTGTTGAAGGGGACAGAGTAAACACAGAGTAAACACAGGCATTCATCATTTAACATAAAATGTCAGCATAGAAAGTTTAGCACAACCCTGTGATGTTCAAAGGGACTGTGAAGTAGAAGTGACAGACAACTGCTTTTTCCTCCAACTGCAGGATCAGTAATAATCCCACAGTTACATTTAGAGAATTCTGTGTATTTTGAAAAGGATATGGGAGAAGTAGAGGTGAAGGAAGAGACACAAATACTGAATTCTGTAAAACAGGCGTTACAGTAAAAGTCTTAAGAGATCTCAGATGTGTTTTGCTGACTTGAACAGAAATTTAGCAGTCATTTCATGAACACAAATACCACCTATAAATGCCAGCAGAAAACAATGGAAAAAATGGCTTAAAGCTGAAGCTGGTCACATTTAAATCAGGTAAAAGGCACAAATTTTGATACTTTGTTTCATGAAATAACCACTTTTGCTATAAAGATAAATAGTGGATTAAATAAAAATAATTTCCCACTTCAAAGAAGAAATGCAAGGGAGTAACAGCACAAAAATGTGAAAATTTGAGAGTTAAAACTACATGGTCCAATGGCCCATTCTGATTTAAAACCAGCCCTGTGCTGGGAGGAGAAGCACCATGTGTGAGGTCCTCAGGAGCCATCTGAAATGCAGAGGGAGCAAACTCACTGTCCTGGGAAAACCACCGTGGGATGGAGAGCAGCTGCACTGCCCTCAGGGTCTGGCCATGGGACACAAACTCTGGGGAATTGTCTCAGGGCTTACCTGCAGCTTGTGGAGCAGCAAACACAGCCCTGCTGTGAGATGGAATGGCAGCTGTACACCTGGAATGGAAGAGACACAGCACATGAGAACAGGGATACAGGACTCCTGCTGCAAACTAGCTGAGTTTCACCTGGTATTTCAAAAGGAAGCATCTTTCAAATGAAGACATGGTATTATGTCCCATAAATACACAATATAAAGATAAAAAAGAGCAAGCATTTTTTTTTTTTTTTAATGAGAATTGATGAACTTTTACATAATAACAAATTTAAGGGAATTGTCATACTCCAGTAGCTGAAACAACCAAGTAACATGGTGCAACATCTTCTGTCTTGCACACCCCATAACCTTTCAGCACATCAAAGTGGGGGCACTGCATTCTTGCTGGATGCACATTTAGTGGTGTGCTGAGCTTTGCATGCAAATAAATTCCAAATTTTATTACTTTTATAAAATAACCAACACAATGTTTTAGACTGAATTTTAGCATCTGAAAATTCTTTTTTTCTCTGCGTGGATTGTTAGGAAACATGTAGAATGAATTCATGCACAAAACCTATATTTTTTCTCATCTTCATAGCAAACACAAAGATGTGCTTAGCAGAATACATAGGGAAAGTATTACTCTACAATCACGTGTCTAGTACAGTAAATACAATACTAAGGGAAAACACATGTAGCAGAACCACTATGCTGGCAAAAGATATTTAGCTTACACAGTAAGAAATCCTCTGAGCTGTTTGTAATCAACAGATCATATTTAATGCCTTCCTTTCATTAACATGGAGTTTTTCAAGAAGTGGGATAAGTTAGAAAATTCTTGTTACTCTCAGAGAAAGCACAGGATTTTTAAATGAGGAACCCTTCAGTTTCTGAGAGCTCAATTAGTATTAATTACAAGTTTAAAGAAGAACCACAACATATTCACATTGATAGTATAGGCATATCTACAGCATAATTACTGTCACTTCAATAAGTGCAGTCATGCATGCACATGCCCTTCTAGGATCAAACAGTGGCACATCCAGCCCAAGCTCCTGCTACCAGAGGTGACTGTGCTTCACATTCCCTTCCATAAATGTATCATTTTCCACCTTGCAAACAGTTAGACATGTATGGAAAAACAAAACCTGACCACTTTATTGGGAGCTTCCTCCAGAACACTACAGGCTGGAAATATTCTAATTTCCAGTCTGATTTTCTGCCAATTATTTCTGTCCCAGCATTGCTCTTCAGATTAGATTGCTCTCCTTCACTCACAATTGTCCTGCTCCCAATGTGTACATTTTCTCTTGGCTTTTAATTTTACTGAAGAGAAATAAAGCTATTAGTACCCTCACAATACCCTTTCCCTTCCCACCATTTGTTTTAGTCCCATTTCTTTCTGTTTGCTACACCTAAGTTCATGCTTCCTACACCTGGGCACTCTGAATGCTTGGCACAATTCCTGGGGAGATTTCTGTGGTCCCTCACGTGGAAGCATTGCTAATTTTTTCTCATTATCTGAAAGGCCCAACTTGATACTATTTTAAATTGCATAAACCTTGCTCATGGACATACCAGAACACTGGAGTTGCAGTTATTTTGGATGAAATTCCTCTTACCTAGTTTTAAGCAGCATCTCTGAGCTGCAGGTCCTTTAGAATCAGAGACACTTCACAGCATGATTCATCTGATCTATTTTTAGAGATTCTGACTGGATGAAATCTGTTATGCCCTAGAAATACTCTTCTGACCATGCCTAAACAAATACCTCAGTTGGAGAGAGCTAGACTGAATCAACTGAAGAGCTTATTTTGTGGTTTATTAATATAGTCAGCTCCCTCATTTCCTTTAAAAAGAATCTTGAGATACCAGATAACAGCAGAAGCAATCATAACCATGCACATAACTAAGTTTTCAGACTTCATCTTGTTTCCATTCCCCAAAGTGTCTCAGATGTGAAGTTTTCTCTGGATTATTCATTGCTGATACCTCTAAATTGCATATTGAAAATGGGTCTTCTAGTACACCTTTAAAACCCACAGTAACTAGAGGTAGCAAAATTTCCCCTCAGAAATCAAGTGCTTATGCAATGATTTAACAGAATTATATTTTGACTATTCTAGATATTGACCATTCTGCAGTTTGATATTCTAGACTAGCACATGAGAAAGAAGAACAGGTATTTTAAAATAAGCTGGATTTTGATCAATCACAAATGAAAGGATATAGACTTGGAGAACTTGGAAGAATCTTTTTGCCATCTCTACTGAGCCTCATTAACTACAGCTGCTAAGCAAAAAGCTTGAAATATTTGAAGAATAAAAGATAAAATTTAAAATTAAAAAAACAAAACAAAACAAAGCACAAAAATTTATTTCTACCATCTTCTCCAATGGGATGAATACAGAATTTTTCTGCACAAAGAACAGATTAAAATCAGAAGGAATTTGATACTTTCCCTCACCTCTAGAGGTAAATCAAGGTAGTTACTGTACTATATGATCCCACAGTGGATCATTATTTAAAAACTGATTGTTGAATCTTAAGAATTTACCTGAAATATTCCAAGTATAAGTTGTAAAAGAGAAAAAAGTGTAACCACTATACCAGTTTTTCTTTGTTTTGTAAAGGAAGTGCTAGTACAGATAAATAGGTTTTACAGATAAAGAGGTTTTGCAGCAAGTAACAGGCTGGACTGAATATCTCAGGGGTTTGACTTGGCCAATGCAAAGTCATGAAGGTTTTCTTCACATCTCACCAATCCTGCTTACATACAAGCATCTGAACAATTTTTCATGTGACACACGTACTAAGACAAAATTTTTTATGAGAGGGGAAAACTAAGGAAATTTTCATGAAAATCACTCAGTGAAATTACAGAATATTTAGAAGATTGCTGAAGACAAGTCCAAACAATTCAAAGCAATGTTATGATGAGCACTTGTTATCCTACTTGGTGTTCAGAAACCAAAAATCAGAATAAATCTTAGAAGGGCAAACACTGAACAACTTCACTTCTTGAACCACAATACCAAAATTATTAAATTCCAGATAGTTCAGGTTCATGGACAAATTCATGGACAGGATGTCCATAAATAGATACTGAAGGGTACCAGGTAGGATGTCCCTTCTAGCATCAGACATCCAAAAGATATTGATACCAAGGGACTATGAGGGAAATGGATTACCACTCAGACCCAAAATCCCAGTCACAGAAGGGTCAAAGAGATGTTATTTCACAGAAATATTAAACATATTTTTCAGAATGTAATTCCTGATACTTCTTAAATGTCAGACTAACAACCATCAATGCCCCTCAGAAACCAAAAATCATCAGATTTTTCATTTTTTATGAAAATTCTATTTTCTTCAGCCCGAACTCTCATAAACATGTCCTTGACAGTGGCATTATTAAGAATATATGCTGGTCTTTCTGAAGTTTCTCTTTTCTGAAATGAATGGTCTCATTTTGCAGTCCTGCTATGTATTCTTTCCCATACTGCTAAACACAAACTTTGGATGATTGCTCTAGTTTGCAAAGTACCCTACTTTCAAGCATAAATGTAATTCTTGCCAGTAATGTATAACTTACAGAGCTTTTCAATATATACAAATACAAAGCAAATTTCCTCCCTTGGTTCTGAAATAGGATGCAATCATTCTACCAAAGGCATATCTTTGGCATATAATAAAAAATAGACAATTTTTCTCCCTGAAAACTCCCTCTTTCATTATTAAATCTTTGTTAGGGAAGGGAAAAATCAAACATGAAACAAAAAAATTAAAAGGAAGAGGCAAATGCTGAGAAGAAGGCATTTTAAATAAGGATAATTATTGTGATGGTCTTCTGAAAATATTAGGCAAATGCAACCATGTTTTCTACTTGTTTTCCATTGTTTTCTTTTTATTTTCTATTGTTTTCTATTTCAATGAATCTTCTTGCAGATCAGAAAGCAAATCATATTCTGGGCTGCACCAAAGGCAGCATGGCCAGCAGGTTACTCTTGCCCTCTTACTCCACTCTCATGAGACCCCACCTGGAATTTTGTGTCCAGCTCTGTGGCTCTCAGAACAGCACAGATGTGGATTTGCTGGAGAGAGTCCAGAGGAGCCACAAAACTGATCAGAGGGCTGCAGCAACTCTCCTGTGAAGACAAGATGAAGAGTTGCAATTTTCAGGCCTGGAGGAGAGAAGGCTTGGGAGAAACTTTTGATATCTGAGGAGGTTTAGAAAGCTGGAAGTGACTTTTTACAAGGGCTTGTAGCAATAAGATGGGGGTGGGGGATTAATTTAAGCTAAAATACATATAAGTTAAATACTAGGAAGAAATTCTTCACTCTGGGGGTGGTGGGACACAGGCATGCATTGCCCAGAGCAGCTCTGGATGCTCCCTCCCTGACCATGTCCAAGGCCAGGGCAGATGGGACACTGAGCAACTCAGTCCAGTGTCTCTGCTCATGGCACGGGCTTGGAACAAGATCATCTTGACCCTGAGATGGGCTCAGTTGGTCAGAACAACTTAATAATGCCAAGGCTGTGAGTTTGATGCCTGTGTGGACCATTCACTTTTGGGGTGGACTTGGTGATCCTTGTGGGTCCCATCCAACTCAGAATATTCTGTAAATTTGTGATCTTTCAATCCCCTCCAACTAAAACTATTCTGCAATCTGTGGCTGTTTGGCATGACCAGTTCTTAGCAATAAATATTTTTGCCCTGAGATCATACCAGTTGTGATAGTGGTTCTAACTTAGCCAGGTTCTACACAAGAACAAAGCTATTATTGCTGCTGTTCTGCATATCTCTGTTAAAAAGTTACCAGAAATCTCAGGTTATCTTGGACTAACATTATTTCTGTAATGTTAAAGATTCCCTTTCTGGGACCAGGATATAAAGGGACTTCTACTTATCAATAACAGAGGCTCAGAAAATGAAGGCCCTGAAAAGAACTTCATACACCTGAGATGCTCCTGGAATCAATTAACTTCCATTTCAAAACATTACAGAACTATGACTGAGAGAGAAAATATGACTTTCTGATAATTTGAGAGTTCATCTTGCATCTGTTATTTATATTCAATGCATTTTGAAGGAGACTTGAATAAGGGGCAACAACTTAATCAGACTTTCTGAGGCTTTTTGTGGTGGGGATTATAGACCAAGAAAAATACTCAGGAGCCAGAGAGATTTAATTTGTTTTGTATCCTAAATCAAAGTGAATGCAGTTAGTCATTCCCAAGTCCATAGCAAAGCAAATCCATGTACAGGACCAAATGCAAATAACTTTTGCTGACATCACTGATCTATCAGGGCTCTTGGTTTTAAGGAGGAAAGTCTAGAGGTTTTCACAGGCTACCAAAATTCAAACACCACAATTTTAAGCTTTAGTGATTCTTTGCTTCATAGGCTTCTTCAAGTCCTTGGTCTTAGCAAGTCCACAGTCAGGTTTGAATATTCTGTGTCATTAAGGCAATGTAGAAAAGGATTATCTGAAGAACAAGATCAAAGGATTTTTGGTGGGGATTAACCTGGCAGAGCTTTTAGAAACATTGGGTTAAAAGGAACCTTTTCCTAACTTTTCAGTCAATTGTAATTCATCTTGTATCACCAGACTAAAACCTGGGGTTTCATTTAGTTTTGTTTTATCCAGTAGATTATTAGGATGTGCAACGTGATAAACTACTGTCCTTGAAATGATGATTTACAACATTGTTGCATATCATAAAATAGTACAGAGTCAAAATTGCCGAAAGCCAGAGTGCAAATTGCTTAAAGAAGGTCCCAAAGTGCAGAATTCTCATCTCCACTGAACAAGATCATGGCCTCTTTGTCCTAGTTTGGC
Organism: Luscinia megarhynchos; assembly: GCA_034336665.1. Lineage (NCBI taxonomy): Eukaryota > Metazoa > Chordata > Aves > Passeriformes > Muscicapidae > Luscinia > Luscinia megarhynchos. Next base: position 10,861,474 of record JAPFBE010000013.1, on the reverse strand, counting down.
ATACTATGACAGAGCTGAAACATTTTTCTTTTTTTTTAAATTCAAGTGAGCAATTCAGTCTAAAACTCCCATAAAATAAACTGGTGACACAGCAAACCTTGCCTAGAGCAAACCATGAAAAAATCTTTGTTTATCTCTCTCATGGGTGGGGAAAAAAATTCTGGAGATAGCAGAGGTGTGAATTGTGCTGTTTATGAAAGAAATTGTGCCTGATAATCCTTTCTGTGCAAACCACAGAACTTCCCAACATTCAGAATGCATCCTTTGTATTAAAAAAACCCCAACCAACAAACTGTACTTCTCCCTGTTTTCTACCTTGGTTCAGAGAAGCTAAATTGGCTTCTATACCACAATGGAGGCTACAAAACAGCTGTGGTTCTTGAGGCACTTTAAGGTATTTAAGAAGGGGAATAAGATGTTTAGATGATTTACTCCATTTAAATGAATGGCCCAAAAGGGAAAAGAGAAATATCTGGCTCTTGGTCACCACTGGCTGAAATGGAGTAAGAGGCCTCAAACTGGCATCCTGAACTTCCATTTGAATGAACCAGGTGAAAAGTTGGCACATGGCTCAAGCAACTGCCCAAAGGTTTTTCAGTACCTATGTCAACAGCACTGGAAGGACAGGACCATGTGTGCTTTGGGGCAAGACATCAACTCATGGTGAAAACCACCCTACTACAACACCAATGGAAATAAAACTTAATGGTTTCACAATCATGTTTCCTTTGCTCACAGAGATGCAACTTCTCCCTTCAACACCAAGTATTACACATCTTCTATTGCAGTGCTCTACTCTCAGCTCCTTACAGGACAAGGGTAGCTATTTCAAGAAATGAGCATGAATATAATTAAGATCAGATCCTCTCCTTGGTAAACTGTGCAGAAAGCTGTGAATCTAGAAATTATTTTCTTATCAATTATATTAAAATGGACAAGAAAGTCTTCCACTTAAAAAAAACCTTCCTTCCAGTAGCAAATATCTTTCTTTAAAAAAAAAAGTTAAACCAGAATGTTTTATTAGCATGAGAATAATTTTAAGCAGTGTTTGAATACCAAATACAACAGCACTGTCTTTTGCACCGTTCGTGCCATGCACGTGACAGATTATTTAATCTTTTAATTTATCATTGCAAGGTATAAAAATGGAGAGAATTTCACATAGCCTAAATAAACCTGAAGACACAACTTTTCCACATACTGTATGAATTTGTAAAGTGCAGTGAGTATATGAAAATGTTTGCCATCATTTACATGCATCTGTAGTTCAGCAGGAAGTGTCTTATTACAAATATCAAATGTCTTATTACATCTAACAGTCTACACAAAAGAACAGCAAAAAGATTCTTCTCTTAAATTAATGGGACTAGTTCATGGGCATTCTGGAGAAAAGATACAGCTTGCAAGCATGTCAAAGTCCAGCTGAAAACTGAACTAATATGCATGGTATAAAATATCCAGAATGAATCCAACTAATCCAGATCATGGTCATTTTAAGATAATGAGCTTCCTATTTTTTATGGTTAATGTTTAATTGTTTATATGGAATATTTGTATTTCTTATGCATGTTTATATTTTCCTATGCAATTTTTGGGGTTCTCTTCTTGGACAATTTTGGCCTATAAATGTGCAGGGTAGGCCAAAAACTTTTTTTAAAAAAGCCTGTTGTTATTTGAGGGCAACTTACAGTAAATTCACATACATCCTTTAATTTCAAATACACAGACCTCAGTCTGAAGTTAAACTGTCATAAAGATCAACAAAAGTTCAGAATACACCCTGAGAAAATATCGCCCTTGATACACTCATAAATATTAATTACATTTATAGGATAGCAATACAAATTCTACCAAGTACCACAGGTCCCTACAGTTATTAAAGAGCAGGAAAAAATACAGATAGAAATTATATGAGTAATTATTAGTGTCTTTGGAACTTTAAACTCTGTTTCATTGTTCGCCAGACATTTCCCTCCCACTGTCATTGTCATCCTCCCCATCCCAATTTTAACAAAAATAGTTGGAATAAAATTAATCTCACACTGATAATAAGAAGACAAATGCTGTAGCTTGCAATAATACAGACCATCATAGAGTACGTAACAGAAGCTATTAAAGCAAACTCTTTAGCAGTAAAATTCTAATAAAATAGTAAGCCATCACAATTTACAAACAGTTAAAATGTCACAGATGAGATGTAATAAACACAATTCAAAAACCAGGCACACCTATGCCATGGCAAATACACCACACATTTTAATTTTTCAGGAGGAAATGTAACACGTAGCAGCCAAAGGAATAACAAAGCAAAAAGAAACAAAGTACAAGCATAACGATTCTCAAAGGTTAATGGTTACACCACAGGCGTATAGTCACTGATCACATTTTTACTACCTATGCCTGCAGATAATTCTATTTTCTTTTCCCTCTGAAAAAGGCAGGACTATTACGTTTTGATTTTGTGTGCATTTTTAGTTGTCTTTTCTAGAAGTGCAAATCTCGAAAATTAGCATTGCAGAGTCCAAAAATGAAGAAAAAAGAACTGGCAAAATATTGCAACAAAAAAGTTACTGCATAGAAAGAGAAATTCCTTACTTTCATACTCTGTCAAACTAATAATAATAATATGCATTTGGAAAGAAAAACAAAATCTTATTTTAAATGGCATTTGCTAAAGCTACGTTAACAAAAGGATTTGTGGCCCTGTCATGAAAAAACATTGACCCTTGACCTTTTTTCAGTTTAGAGAAGGAGAATAGCCAGAATCATGTGTATCAAACAAATGTTTGTTTTGTATAAACCTCCTCTCAATTTTCTTATTTTGCTGCAAAAGCGGAGAGGGAAAAAATAAAAAAATTAAAAATAAAATAAAAATAAAAATAAAAAAAACGAAGAGAAGAAGAAAGTGCCCCGAACTAAAGGCTCGATTCAGAAACAGTGCAAGGCTGCTTCTAAACAGTCATGTGACTTTTTTTTTGCTAACAGCCATGTGCTCGCGTATCATTTTACTCTGAAATAACTCTGCGGATTTCAGCTCAACCTGCCTTTGCTTATAATGCATGACATAGCCTGTGAGGGAGCCTGAGAACTGTCCCTCTTCAAAAGCAAGGTTCCCATGCTTGGCCTGTAACCATGGAAGCAGATGCCTTTTTTGCTTACCCCTGCTTACCTCTTTGCAGCCACGAGCTGCTCCCTATTGTTAAAAGGGGTACGCCTTGATTTTTCTTCGTCGTGACTGAACTTGCCTCTTCTTCAAAGGGCACGATGATGCAGGTCATTGGTCTAGACTGTTTGCACGGTCCAGAGAACAGCCTTGATGTAACCCTTGCTCCGTCTGTGCCACACCACCAGCCGTGCGACTGCAGACTGTAGGGGGACATCGGAGATCTGTATTTGAAAAGAAGTCCGTCCGATTTTGCCATTGTGCCTTTTCAGTCATCGATCGAATGAATATCGAACCTTCTGTCGTTGCATGTGTGAAATAGATAGCTTAGCAAGCACTTTTGTGCCCAAACCTGTGCACTGGGCCAAACTCTCTTCCTTTATTCACGAGTATTACTGGTTTTTGTAGTATAGTAATTTCTTAGGAACTTTAATAACAGTGTTTTAATGTTAGACCAGCCTCACAGCAGAATCTTTTTGTTTTAACCTGCTTGATTTAGCACTTTTTTTTTTTTTAAGGTGCTTTCTCTTTTAATCTTTCCCAGTTTAACATCAGCCCTCTTAAAGTGCAAGGGAGGCTGATTTGGAATCACTATGAACAGTCCAGAATCGTGAGGGGTTTCAAAACAAGATACTGACTGGAGGTTTGCTGCCAAAAGGCTTTAAAAATAACGCAGGAGAAAAACAAATGTGAACTTGGAAAGCTCCAAAATTAATTCAAAAAGTAAAAATATATATTAAAAAAAATGCTTTTTGCTTGTTTGTTAAATACAAAAAAGTGGATAATCCTAGAGAAAAGACAGATATTCTAGTAGATAAAATAACCTGACAGTAGTGACTAGAACCCTAAAAGACTTTATATTCTTTTTTTCCCTTGATATAGAAAGACAAATAATTTCAAAAACTAACATCTGATAATATGGGTTTTTTCTCTTCTATACTAGTGCAAAAACATTCTTGATCCTCACTGATCAACTTTTTTTTTTTTTTAATATGCATTTTATTTTAAAGAGGAAACAGTTAAACGTCTACACGGCTGCAAGAAATTATTAAAATCATGCTAAACCACTGAGAAAATGTAGCTGAAATGTTCAGTCAAAGAGTTCAACAGAACTCCAGGAATTTCAGGGAGGAGTGAAGAAAAAGATTCTCTTACACCTTCGAATTTAAAAAAACAAACAGAACTGTAGCTAACGTGGAAAATGATGTCAGTCGGTAAGCAAGTTTTTACTCTTCTTTTTATGGAATGGCAAAATCTCTGATCATTGCTTGTCATAAAAACAATAATCTAGTGAAAGCCATCAGCACCGACTCCTTGTACAATATGCCAGCCTCTAGTCTGTGCTAACAAAATCTGGATTGCATCAAAAAGGGCTTATATATTCTTCAGGGTGCTGCTAACCCAGAGTTGTCTGCAGATGACATCAGTATATATATTTTTGCGATACCACTATCATACTTCAAGGCATACCTATTTTCTCTAATTGCCGCAGGCAAAGGGGAGGTGCACTAAAGAATAAAGAAGGTTATTGTGACAGATGAAACATAATTCACAATGAGTACTCTTTTCATCCAGCCTTAAGTAGCAGAGGATTACTCCAAGCTGAATTTTAGGGGAGTGTGTATGTTCTGATTTAATAATATGAGGACAGGCCACAAGCTGAAAGGCAATATAAACCAATTATGTTTTTGCTGATTGTTTGCGGGGTTTTGTTGTTGGGGTTTCTCCCCACGCACACTCTTTCTCTTTTCTGGAAATAGAAGAAATATTAACTTGAAGAGGGTCTGAAGAAACATGGGGAAAAGTAAGAAATGCCGAGAAATAAAAGTTGGGATTTTCTGGAATGGATATTGACAAATGCTTATTCTATATTTCTGCTTCATGACACTTTAATGAAATAAGATCATGCTTTTCTTCAGTAATTATGCGATGTGAAAGTAGGTAAACTAATTTTGATACACTTACTGAACTTGCCTTGCTTCTGAGAAATTCATACTTGAATCTTCTAAAAATGCTGTGTGATGTCAAGTTTAGATGTAGATAACTATTATAGTAAAATTACTTTCTGCTAAGTGTGTGTACATTGCTTTTCTGAGTCACTGTTTTAATATTTAAACAGTAAATGGGCAAGCTTGCATGAGTATTTTATGTTTGTTTCCTTATAGCATGCTTTGAAAAATAAATGTTTAGCATAAATTACTGTATTGGATTCTGAAATGTTTCATCTTTTCATAGTTTCAGTTTTCATAAAACAACTCTTCCTGTATGATCTAAAATTGCTTTCAGAATGTCTGGACTTTTTAGCAAGTTAAACTGCAGAAACTGCTAAGGTGCTTGGCAAAAAAGAAATAAACAATATCCCATTTTGTCTATAGAAGTGTTAATTTAGATTAATTACTTTTTTTAAGTAATAGGCAACTTTTAAAAATCCATTTTAATGTAATTTTATTAAAGTATTCATTGATCTTCTCAAAGAACACTTCTATAAATTTTGTATAATTTAGTATGCAAAATAAAACTATTTTTAAATATGGACTCTTAATGTGTTCTTTGAGTGTTCATCTTTTTTTGAAAAACCACAGACAAAAAAACCCTCAAACAACCATGAGTTGAATGTTTATTTTCATATGCTTTGGATTTTTAAATTTTTTAATTATACAAAATTTGCTTTTTAGCAGAGTTAATAAATTGTGCTTTTAATTGAAAATTAATTATTACTAGGGAGTTAGTTTGTATCTTTGAGATTTTGGACTGAAATAAAAAATAAAGATTAATTGGAACAGACTTTCTGTTATTCAGTGCTGCTACATGTCAGACCAGCTAAGACGATTTAACAACTTAACATCTAATGTTCCATAAACAAACAGCAATATTATTATATTTTTATAAACCAGAAAAGAACAGTGCTGTTTTGTCTTTCTAGAGGCTGTTACTGAACTATTCTCTTACATAACACAATTTCATGTCATTCTTAAAAGCAAACATAAAACCAATGTAAGAATTTCATAAACACCATAAGCAATTAGGTGGATTTTTGTGAATAAGCAGTATGCATTAAGCACACAGCAGTACTGTATTTTAAAGAAAGAATAAGCAGTCAGAAAATGGATAAAATGCAGTAAGAAAGCTGCTAGATTGAAAGCATACATTTTAATATTTTAGTTCGCGAGGGGAGCGGCAGCCAAAAGACCATTCTAACCACCTGACAAACAGCAACAAACAACAGCTCTCAAGTCAAAATATTTATTAGGGTGTCATGTCAATGTACAGCCTAGCATATGTGCCAAGGAGAAATTATTCTATTATCTTCAGCTGAGTGAACCAGCAACAATGAATGTACAGATTTGTAAATATACTCGGAACTGAGAATGTGCTTTCAAATCATACATCCATTTAATTTTCATTGATCATTTAAAAATATATCAAAAAGTGTGAAGTACAAGTTACATTAATTCCCTGTGACAATTTTTATCCAAATGTTATTTTTGCCCTGTCACTTTTCACTTGCAATCCCTGGTAAAGTTTCTTAGTAAGAAATACATACTTTAACATTTGTTTTAGGAGTCAAGTGGTGTTTTAGCTACACTGAACGACATTAATTTAAGCAATATATATTTCATTAATAAACTTTCAAAAAATGTATATTCTTAGTGGTATTAATATTGGTAGACTTAATTTTGTTGTCTCCAAAATTAGTTTGAAGTAAAATTTATTACTGACATGGCACATGAAACTTTCTGCAAAATTGCAGATGAAGGTTATCTTTGGAAAAGTAGGGAAAAGAGAGCACAACAGATGATGCCTGTGTGCAACAAAAGAATCTCTTAAGATGAATAATGTTTTAATACTGAAAAAAACTACAAGAACTCTGATAATTTACAAATCCAAAAACTAAATAGTATTACACATTATTTTAATTCTTTTCTGCAAAACATATATCAGGCGGAATGAATATGTATCAAATTCACCATGTGGTTTTTAATTGCCAGTGTAGAGATTTTCTTAAAAGAGAAGAGGGAGGGGAAAAGATCTCTTCCCCTCCCTTGCAAACAGCTTTGATTTTAAGGAAATCTAAGTGTACAGGTACAGTTGTCTTATCCCATAGTCTGTAAAGCTTTAAAAGTCTAGGTCTGAAATTAAGATTTGTAATATTTTGGGAGTAACAAAGAATACAAGCAACTCAGGAGACAACACGGGGAATGCAAGAAATCACAGACTTTGATTCTATACGACAAGCTGGATAGGAGTCAAAGCTGCCACATGTGGTGTGAAAAAATGCCACCCCGGTGTGAACAAAGGGTTTAAAATGGAGTCAAGAAGCGTGCAAGCTCAATGTCTAAGCTTTTCCTGTGAATTGTACTGCCACAACCTGCAGGATATCAAGTGGGCTGGGAAGAATAGAGTGCCTCTGGAAGCTACAATGGGGTAGCGGTGGCCGTCGGTGCGTTGGGGTTTCTATTGTTTTGCTCTTCTTGTTTGTGTGGCGCCACAATGCGCTGCTCTACTTCAGCGAGAAATTAAACCCTAAGCACCAAAAATAAAGTCACAAAATTCACCGAGGAACCGGTGAATGCAGCAACTTGGATCTTGCTTATTGTAGTCCTGGCTTACAGCTCAATGAGAGAATTTACCAGCTGGATCGTGCGTTTTACTGGGGCCCGAACCGCAATCTCACACATGCAAAAAAAGGAAAAAAAAAGAGAGTAATAGATGTTGCTCATAAATATCTCTATGACCTTTTACTGAGATAATCGTTGCAATAATATAAACATTTGTTAGGTTTATTCAAATAGAAAGAATGCTGCACCTTATTTCGGTCAACAGCTTTCCTCCTTTTATTACAACATAAAGCTGTTAATCTGCATATTTAGTTCAGAAACAACTATCTTTTAGAAATCATCTATGATAGTGCATGTAGCAGCAACCTAAAAATGTATGGGTCACACACTCACAAAACTGCTCAGCAGAGAAGGTACTAAAAATCATAAATATTCTACCAAAATAAAGGAAAATGACAAGTAGTTAAGGCAAAAGGAATAAAAAGAAAGGAAACAGTCAAATATATTTTCCAAAAATCTGTGAACAGCAAAAAGTACCATTTCCTTGAAGAGAAAATAGATTACAGTTACTAGAATTTCTGAACAAAATTAATTCAAATCCAAGAAAGCACACAAACAAAACCTGATAAACAGTAGATTTTCTAAGAATTAAAGAAACCTTCCATTTTCCTATATTACATTTGCATTTTTTATTAAGGATTAGGTCAAAAGCCACTGATTTTTAGTTTATGAATGCAGGTCAAGACAAGAACATTTTTCTATTTACTCTGTGTAACTCTGTATAGAAATCAATCCGTTACTTTCATTACAACCACACAATCAATTCCATTTAAAGTACAATGCAACAGCCAAGTCCAAGGACAATATGGATCACTGAAAATCCTTCATACTATGCACAGAATTTATTCAGTTTGACTGGGATGATTTTTCTTCTCATTAGTATTCACCAAGCTTTCACAAACAAACTTATCCCGGCTTCACCTGTTTTTAGCCCAAAGCATAAAACAAAACAAAGAAAACACTAATTTACTGATACTACGCCATTGTGTAAGTATTGCTCTTCAGTAAATAACACAAATTATGTCTTAAAGGACAGTTTTATGCGCCTAAGTCACAGTGAGCCACGAATATTCCTACAACTGCAATAAGACAGGACTGCATGCTACATAAACCGTACAACAGCCACACATGCAGACACATATGATGAATGTAGATGATGTATTTAAGCACTCTGTCTTAAACAACTATTTTTTATCACCTTACAAATACTCGTAAACATGCTCCTCTCATTTTTCTCCCCCTCATAATGCTCTTTTGAAGTTCCTAGGGGACACAAAAGTCAAGGTATTTAAAAACCGTAAAATATTATTCCCAAAGAATTTGCTGTGATCATTTGGACAGATGTAATTTAGCCATTTTTATAACAGTTTATAATTTCATAATATTTTCACATGTTCATAAATGTTCATAATTTCTTTCAACGGTTCTAGTTCAATTTATTAAAATCTAGAGATATTATCAGATTTTAAAATTGTAAAACTCCAAACAGTACTTTTATTTATGGTATTTTTTATTTAATTTAGTAATTCAGATTTATTTTGCTGGTTTCCTTTTGTTCCCAGCTTACTTTTTCAACTTAGTTTCTCTAGCATCTTTGTTGGCGTTTTAAAATATTATTTTATCTTTCTGTCTGCCTGAAACATAAGCCTGTCAAACAAATATTTTAAAAATAACAGAATGGATTGAAAAATGTTCTGTTCAGAGATTTCTGCACAATAAAGTCTTATCTTGAATATTCTGAGCATTTGTTCCTTATTTGTTCTTTTATTGATCACTTTGTTCAACTACATGTCTCTCTCCCCAACAAGATACCAGAAAATGAAAAATGAATCTTGGAATATTGCTCCAGAACGTGCAGCCCAATGCAGGCTAACAATTCAGAGGCTGTATTTCCATGTCTAACATTTCCTCAGCTTTGATAATTTGGGATATGCAATCTCTGGGTGTTTCTTAGGGTGCCATCTCCTTTTTAACCTGATGTACATTTTTAAGTCATTCTTAAATTGCTGTCCCTGCCTAGCAGCCATTCAATCAGCAGCCTCCTTTCTTGGGCAGAAGCCAGCCCTGCACACACAAACGTACATACATGTGCATGTACAGGTGGGAATGTGCCTCTTCTGCCGTGTTATTTCAGCTGAGCCCCAAATTGCAGCTCTCGTGAACCATTTACATTTATCTCTGCCAAGCCTCACTGGATGCCAAATTTCTTATTCACATATAACAGCATGTAAATAAGGCAAAGGGTTCACAGCACTGTGAGGGGAGGAACTGTCCTGACAGACAGACTTGCAGCTATCCCCATTGCAAACCTTAAACAAGCATACATAAACATCTTTTTCCTCTTGTTCAGCTGTGTTTACTTGCCACTGCTTCCCTCCCCTGGCTTCCACCAGCTCATTTTCCCCCACCTCCTGAACCTGTTTATTTTCTTTCTCCTGCCTATCTCCCAGCTGCATTGCTGAAGAATCCCCCAAAATCAGCAGCCCCACACATCCTTGTCCCAGGGACACCCTGAGCACATGAGTGGGGTGCAGGACTGAACAGGTTAATTCTGTAAAAGCAGGAAAAGGCACGACTCAGGCTTTGAGAACACGAACAGTTTGGAAGGATTGCATTAAATGTAAGATGTAATATCTGCAAGTGAGATAGCAGGGATACTGCTGGGAGAGAAAAATGCACTTTCCCAGAATGCTCTTAAGCTATTCAGACATTAAACAGCTGAAACGTGTGTGCTGCAGAGGTTAAACTTGTCTGCTGAGAGCAGGACACCGAGCAGCCCTCGCCTCTCCCTCTGACTCCTGCGCCAGCCTGGGGAGCCCTGACACCAATTTCACCAGCAATCTGCCCCCAGGGGCTATTTTGAGACTGTCCCAGACCCATCTGCAAAGCTGGCCCCAGAGAGCCAGCTCAGGTCTGTTTGACATGCTAAAGAACTGCTGTGTAATCCAGTTCAGAGCCCGCAAACAAGCGAAATAAGAGATCTTCATTTATTATCAGCAGAAAACAATTCCAAGCTTTCCTGACTCAACTGTCTAAGTTAGCAAGCAAGGCTTTCCCTTGGCTAAGATGAACACTGGGCCAGCACAGTAACCACCCCAAAATCAGCTCATCCCTCTCAGAGCCAGATCCTCCTGCCACCTCCCAAAGCCAGCTGGATCTACGTGAGCCCCACAGGCCAGGTAACAAGACCAAATGGGCAAGAGGCAGAGGCACACGTGGGGAACACACATCTGACAGATCTTCAGGATGGAAAACGACCCCCCAAACATCTGCTTCAGAACCATTGCCCCTGGGTGAAGCTGTCAGTGTGGTGAGAACAAACACCAGGGCCCCTGTCATCCTCAAGAATTTGGGGGCTACATCCTTAACCTTTGCCCACCCATGGAAAAGATGTCTGGAAAAATCAGTCAGGACAAGTAGGAGTTTAGGAAAAATATCACCACCCTCTTCTGCTACAACTGTTGCTGAGCTTTTACTACCACATGGGGTAGTAAAGTCAATTCAATTTTTCCTGTGTGCAAGTGGTGGAGTTCATCACTTTGTATAAATGCTGGGGGTCAACACTTGGTATAAGTGGCAAAATTATTCTGATTTCTTGTGACAATATGTTTAATTTATACTTCTTGCCAGTTCAACAGTAAGATCTTTGATGCAAGCACGCACTCCACCCATCAGCCATACTGTGGTGCTTAAAAATGAGAGACAAAATGCAACATGAGAGTTTTCTCCTTGGAAATAACTTTTCACTGCCTTCCATAATTTGTAAATCGCCTTCTGTGGGTTTATTTTAGTACCTTGATTCTATTTGAACATAGCTTATTATGATTTAATTTCCTTCTTTCTTTTTTTTTTTAAACAGAGGATGGAAAAGAAAAATAAATCTCTCATGCTCTCAGCATATAACAATTGATATAATAGACTGAAATGGCTCCTTCTAATCACTTGGGGATTTTTAAGTGCATTTTATTGACATGATAAGCCATTATGAGTCCTTCAGACTTGTTATGGTTTATCATATCAAGTCTTACGGTTTTAAGTAATATTCCTAATATGCATTCACAGCATCCACTCCAACAGCTTTTTTAATCTCAATTAAATACCATTAAAGATATGTATGGTACCTATGTAAAAGTGGCTCTAGAAGAGTGTTTATATGCACTAGTGACCAAATAATGTCAGACTGGCTCAACTGCCTTGCACCTCCTCGCATACACCCAAAAGTCTCATTGCTCAGTACAAGTGCATATGAAGAGGTAACATCATTCAGCAGAGTTATGGGTGACAAAGGTTTCTGATGGTGTCATTTTTGCAATGGTTCCTTCATTCTTTTTTTCAACTTACTCAATAAAATGAGATCTCTCTTGCCAATCTCCAGTGGCTGCCTGAGCAGAATTTGAAACCTCTTGATACATTCCAGCAAAATGGGAACTACCCCTGGTGTCTAGCACAATATTTGTTCTCAAAAAGAAGTAAAACTGAATGTCAAAACTCACCTGAGAGAGCAAAACTCTGACTGCACAGAGCACAGCCATGCAGCTATCCTGAATGGCCACATAATTCACCTCTGTCTTCCCCAACCTGTGGTGCAGATTTATAGTCTGCCTCTTTATGCTTTTGGCACTGCAGACTACTGTTTTTTGCCATTTCATCTTCCTTTTATCATTACATTCTGACTTCTCCACAGCCCTAGGTCTCCTGCCCTTAGGAGAAGAAAGTGGAAAGCAGCCAAAAGAGAAATGTGCAAGGTAGAGGTGAGGCAGTCAAAATGAGTATGGCTGTCAAACTGGCCAGACCTTCCATGAGGAAAAGGCAGGGACTTCTGCATTAGGAGCAGCAAGAGAAAAAGCTGTTAGGAGGTTATAAACCACTGGGAACTTAAGTGTTATGGATTTATGGCAATCACTCTAACTTTGAAATGATGAAGTGCAGCTGCCTTAGGAGACTGAACTGGAGAAGAGGACAAAGCAAGACCTTCCAAAACACAGTACAAAAAATGGAGTGGGCAGCCTGGCAAAGCAGGCACCACATCTGGCCTAAGATCAGCCATTAAAACACCCAAAAGCACAGTAGGATGCCCTCTTGCCATCTGGTGCTCTCCCATGCAACCCAAGGGCAAAAACCTTGGGAAGGAGTATAAAAATATCCCCAAAAGTGCAATGTTCTTGCAATCCAAAAGAATCTGGGATCTGTCACCTTGCACAGAGTCTAGACAGTATTAATCAGTTAATGCTGTATCATTTTGCCTCTTCAAGTAGAAGTACTCGGCACACTTACTTCTATTTTGAGCAAGCAAATTATATATACATAAAATGAAGAGCATTTAACTAACTATACTAACAGCTGAAACAAAGATACTCGTGTTGTAAAACTAAAGCATTTAGATCCAAATTGTACTCATAGTTATGGCCAGAAAGATGCACAATTCCCTAGTTATTTTTGGCAAAATAGCTGCGAAAATCAAATTAAGATTTTCACTGTTGTATGAAGTTGGGCCACTGCTGAGATTATGCTCAGTAGAGAATGTGATGCCTCTCCTATAATGGATTTTGAGTTTATGATGCACTCTCAGAATCATTTCAATAAAACCAAAGGCTATCAAATGATTTCATAATCAATTAACACTACAGCTTAATTCCCAGTCTGCTACATCCTTCAGTGCTGCTTGGCCACATAATTGATGTCTGATTTGCCATACCATAGAAACAGCCTTGTTTATTCTCATTCCATTACCAGTAACTAGCTCATTATTCTAATGCACTCTGAAGTATTTTAAAAAAATTCCTTTCTATTCTACATCCATTAGTTATCCTTCCATGTTAAAACCATGTTGAAATCATTATAGCCCTTTCTCTTTATGCATATCAAATAACTCATTTGTTGCAGAATATGGTTCATTTTTCAGGAAAGCTTGTTGTGGTAAGACATGACCAGCAAGATTGACACATATAAATCCTTGAATAAAGTAAATAATTTTCATTTTATAACTTCCTGCCTTATTGGACAGCCCAGCATGATAGAAGCAGTCCAAAAGTCTCTTCTAAGAAATAGCTTTACATTATCATATCCTTAACATCAATAACTTTATTAAGATACTCCAGAACAAAACCAGCGAGCAAGTGAAACTGAAGCCTCCCAGAAAAAAATTTATAGCTCAGTAGAAGAAATCCCCTTCACCACCCCCACCACAAGGATAAAAGTTTTTACTTTTTTGCTTTACTTTTTTATTTGACAAAAAGTCATGAAGTACAGGTTAGTGATCAATGGTTTACCTAAGCAGGTAAAATTGATTAAACAACTACAAATTTCTTCTTCACTACTTATGGAAGTAATGGGAGATGGAGTTATTGAAAATAATTTAATGACCACTTAAAGTGAGAAAATATTTGGTTTTGAGTCCCTTAAACAGAGCATATGCAGTGAAGCATCTGAGTGCATATTTCTGCATTCATTCAGCCAAATCTGAATTCAGGCAGAAACCCACAAAGTCAGTATTATATAGTTATTATTCATGCAATATTCTGTCATTTATTATTTACTTTCCAGGATGATTTGGTTTCCTAAAGATACATTACGGTTCTTTGATTACATACACCCATTTCAAAACTCCATGCAAGGAGGGCATTATTTTTTTAGGAAATGAATTACTAATACTCATGTGATTACACTCAATGATAAGGTATTACATTCCTGGACCACAAATATTAAATTACATTATAGCATGATAATCTAGAAGATTCCAACCCACACCTTTTTTTATTCATAATTTTTGGACTATATTGTGAGTCAAGATTTCATACATAAAATTAATCAAAAAAAGAGAAATAATCTACAGGAGAAGCAAAATAGATAAACACTCAGAAATCTCAGATTTAGATTTGCCTTTACCAGAACAGGAGACCAGAGTTCTGATACCCATGTCATTTAGAACACCTGATGATATCTGTATTTACATGCCACTATTATACTTCTGGGAATATCTCAAAATTTTATTTCCTTGCAATGCAGAATTCAACCCTTTCCTTTTCTCAAGAAGTCAAATAAACAGTTTCCAAGACTGATTGCTACAGACCACCCATTTTGTAAGAAAGAGATTATTTATCCCATTGTTGTACATCTAAATATAACTAGTTCAGGATTTTCTGGTTTGTCAAGAAAGAAGGTCAACCATCAATTTGACATAACCATCTAAAGCATACAGAGAAAGACAAGGAAAGGCCTGAGGAGACTGAATCTTGGTACCTGTAATAATAGAAATTAATAGACCCAAGCTCTCCTTTATCTGGAAATGCTCAACAAAATGCTCTATTATCCCTGTAGTTGACCAATATAAATTTTACTGTTAAACAGACTTAAAAATTTATTTAATTTGAGGCAATTAATATATTCTCATGTATACAAAGAAAAAAAGCTTAGGACTACTTTCTGAGTTGTGCATATTAATTTTTTGCCTCTGCATAAAATAGAATCATGTACAGATAACATACTAAAGTGAAATGGTATTATGATAATGACCAGAAATATTGACTATGATCCTGTAAACACATATTTGTATCCACAAGCACTCCAATCTATCCATTCATCTGTCTACCACTCCAAGATATTTGAAAGAAACCTAATGTACATAGTCTGAACAACACCTAAGTCAAGGAAGCACAAAGAACAAAAACTTGTTTTGGTTCCATATTCTCATCTCTTTGAAAAGGCACAGTGCTTAGTACTTTGATTTTTTTTTTCCACATTTCTTTAGAAGTATTTAAAATATACTTAGAGATAGGACTAAAATGTGAAGTTTTCAGCAGAGTGGCAGGGGGCAGGACAGCCAGGGCATCAGGCCCAGCCAGTAAGGACTTATGAAAGGCAGGTGATGCTTGACCAACATAATGGATGAAGGAAAGGCCGTTGATGTTTAATATCTCTATCAATAGTCTGGATGAGAGGATCAAGTGCACTCTCAGTCCGTTTGCAGAGGACACCAAGTTGGGCAGGAGTGTTGGTGTGCTGGAGGGCAGGAAGGCCCTACAGAGGGAGCTGGAAAGGCTGCATCTGTGGGCTGAGGATAGCTGCATGAGGTTCAACAGGGAAAAGTGGCTGGAAAGACTGTTGGTAGCAGAAAACCCTGTGAGTGCTGATCAACAGCAGCTGAACATGAGCCCAGGCGTGCCCAGGAAGCCGTGGCACCTGGCTTGTATCTGTGACCAGCTCCCTGTGCTCAGCACTTGTGAGACCACAGCTTGAATCCTGTGTTCAGTTTGGGGCTCCTCTCTGCCAGAAGGACATGGAGCATGTCCAGAGAAGGAAACAGAGCTGGGGAAGGGTCTGGAGCACAAGTCTGGTGAGGAGCAGCTGAGGAACTGGTGGGGGGGTCATCCTCAAGGAAAGGGGTCAGCCTCTTCTCCCATATAACAAGCAACAAGATACAAGGAAATGACCTCTAATTGCACCAGGGAGTGTCTAGATTGGATTTTAGGAAAAGTTTCTTCACAAGAAGAGTCATCATGTATTGGAACAGGCTGCCCAGGGAAGTGCTGGAGCCACCATCTCTGGATGTAATTAGATGTGTAGAAGTGGCACTGAAGGACATGGTACAGTGGTGGCCTTGGCAGTGCTGGGTTAATGGTTAGACTCAATGATCTTAAAGGTCTTTTCCAATCTAAAGGCACCTATAAGTCTATGACAATATATTAGCATACCTACCTTAGCAGTTTGACAGCATCTTAGTTTTAAAAGTAGCTTAAATCCCAACTCTCAGCAATTTCAAGGAAAGTGTTCCAATTATGACATGAGCATTAAAAACAGAATCTCTTTTTGTCTTTAATTTTCAGAAGATGATCTTGGATTCTTTGTGATTTTGCTTGTAGCATAGCCAAACAGAAAAGCAGAAAAAGTAAAAGGTCATTGATTTTTTTTCCCCTCCACAGCTATGAAACTAACAAGAATAATTTATTTCATTTTGGCAAGATGACACTGTTCTGGAAATAAAATCTTCAAAACATAGTCTGAATTTCAAGAAAGCAAACCAATGAAAAAGAGCATGCACAAACACCTTACAGCTGCTGAAGCTTCACACCAGTTTACAAAGCAGGCACATAACACAGTGACAGGACCCAAGACAGAGTAGCAGAAAATTAAATTAAACAGAAAAAAAAATAAATCTCTCTTATCTTCTCCTCAGAGAAGCTTCTGACTAAACATCTAATTCTTGACAACAGCTAGGAAACAGCTGTATTTTTTCTTCCAGCACTTATCCTGAAATTCCTGCACAAAGACAATATTCTTTCCTTTAGGCAGGGCTTGGTGAGGTTCAGGTGCCCTTTTTGCTCCTGCGAACCTTATGGTGAGGAAGTAATGAAATTTTTTAGGACACAGTGGTGCTGTTGGGAAAATGAAATGCAATTCTGTTGAGTAACAGCCATTAAAGTTGTCCACACTTTTATTCTTAAGTATTTGCTTTTCTGTGACTTAAGCAATCATAAAAGGCACGGGTAAAACTTCCTGATAACTTTGCATACCTCTTCAGAGATTTGTAATAGCTTTCTTTTATGCACAAAATTACCCCGTGTTCCTCAGGAATTGACATTACACAGCCTAAGAGAATGTAGCAGCTCAAGAAGATAAAGTGCCAAGGACCAAGCAGGGCTCATGCAAGAACATCATGTAATGTTCTGCAAAGACTGCACCAACCTGGCAGTCCATTCTTGTGTTTAGCAATTCTTTCCATGATGAAATTCTTCCTGATGTCCAATCTGAACTTCCCTTGGTGCAGCTTGAGACTGTATTCTCTTGCCCTTGCCTGGGAGAAGGGACCCCAAACAGCAAAGAGCTTCAAGAATTTCCATAATTTCATAAGCAGAAATACATATAATGATGTATATTCCAGGCATGCATCCTTCAAAGTTTTTAATTTCAATTAAGAAGATGGACCCTGTCAGTAAAATTCTCACCCATTACAGTAGAAACTAGTCTTTATTTACCTATAAATAACTTATCTTGTTTTTATATTTAGTGTCAGCATCTGACACTTGCTGGAAAATACGATTTAGATTTTAAAATCCCTAGTGTTAGAAAAGAGCTGCCAAAAAAAAAAAAAAAAAAAAAAAAAAAAAAAAAAAAAAAAAAAAAGCAGGCAACCTAGAAAAGTTTATCCTTCCTTTTAAAAGGAACATCTTTGATGCAGTTTCCAGAGTGGACACCACCTTTAATCAAAATAGCACCACAGTACCATGTTTGTGGAAAAAATCATAGAATCATAGAATATGCTGGGTTGGAAGGGATCCATCAGGATCATTGAGTCCAACTCCCAGCCCTGCAGAGGATATCCCAAAATTCCCACCATGTGCCTGAGACCATTGTCCAAACTCTGTCAGGTTTGGTATTGTGACCACTTCCCCAGGAGCCTGTTCCAGTGCCCAACCACCCCCTTAGTGAAAAAGCTTATCCTGATATCCATGCTAACTCAGCTACAGGCTGTTCCCTTGGATCCCACTGCTGGTCATCACAGGGCAGAGATCAGGGTCTGTTTCTCATTTTCCCTCCGTGTTGAAGACCACAATAGGGTCTCACCTCAGTCTCCTCCAGGCTGAACAGACCAAGTGCCCTCAGCCACCTCTCATAGGCTTCTCCTCAAGGCCCTTCACCACCCTCGTGATTCTCCTTTGGACACTCTCTAATTTCTTTCAGTCTGTCTTATCCTGTGGCACCCAAAAGTGCCCCCAGCACTCCAGGTGAGGCCACCCCAGCCCAGAGCAGAGCAGGACAATCCCCTCCCTTGCCCAGCTGGTGATGCTGTGCCTGGTGCCCCCCAGGACACAGGTGGCTCTCCTGGCTGCCAGGGCCAAGGCTGCCACATGTCCAGTTGGCCATGGACCAGGACACCCAGGTCCCTTTCCACAGTGTTGGGAACTACCATTTTTCAGGAACTAGAGGTGTTCTCTTAAAACTGAAATAAAAAGGTAAAATATTCCTACTAGAATATAAAGGTACAAAATGGGTACATTGATCACAGCTATATTTTCCATAATCACTATTAATGTCCACATGAGCTCAAAATGCCCCGGCCGTGTGCTGGGGAGCCCAGAGCCCCCCGTGTGCTGGGCTGCACCCAGAGCCCCGTGGGCAGCAGGGCAGGGAGGGGATTGTGCCCCTCTGCCCCTCTGCTGAGACCCCACCTGCAGGGCTGCATCCAGCTCTGGGCTCAGCACAGCAAGGACAGGGAGCTGCTGGAGCCAGCCCAGAGCAGGCACCGAGGGGAGCAGAGGGATGGAGCAGCTCTGCTGGGAGGAAAGGCTGGAGAACTGGGATTGCTCAGCCTGGAGAAAAGAAGGCTCCAGGAAGACACTAGAACCCCTTACAGTACCCGAAGGGAGCCTACCAAAAAAAGCTGGAGAGAAGGACGTTTTACAAGGGCACATAGTAATAGAAGAGGAAGAATAGATTTAAGCTAAAATTAGATAGATTTAGATTAGATATTAGGAAGAAACTCTTTGAGGATGTTGAAGCACTGGAACAAGTTTCCCAGAGAAGCTGTGGATGCCCCATCCCTGGAAATGTTCAAGGCCAGGTGGGATGGGGCTCTGAGCAGCC
The DNA here is from genome assembly GCA_034336665.1 of Luscinia megarhynchos. Lineage (NCBI taxonomy): Eukaryota > Metazoa > Chordata > Aves > Passeriformes > Muscicapidae > Luscinia > Luscinia megarhynchos. The sequence continues at coordinate 10,842,112 of JAPFBE010000013.1, read as the reverse complement.
TGGTCTAGGGGAGGGTGTCCCTGCTCATGACAGAGGATTGAAATGAGATGGTCTTTAAGGTCCTTTCCAACACAAACCATTCTGATTCTATGATGATTCAATGATTGCTAATATGACTTGCCCCACTACTTCTCTTTATTTCAAATAACCTAGAATTATGAAAACTGATTTTCAGAATTGCACATAAAAAAAACAGCAGTAAGAGTTTAGCCAACTGCTCAAACCCAAGAACTGATGAACAGAAGGTATTTTTTTGTCTTCCTTATAACAAGTTAACATGACTGTATTCCTGAATTGACTTCCAAAATTTACCACATCAAATCGTTATTAGGGCTAAATTAATAATGCATTCCACCTTTATTTATTGATTCTTTCCTAGATTAAACTAAGTTTACCCTTCTCTAGCATGTACTTCTTTTTATGTCTACTATCTGACATTTTCTGACAATCAGAATTACTATATGTGTTAAATACTGAACTTCAGGTTGAATAGAAGCATAAACACCACTGATTTCTCTTCAGTTGGAACACCGTCTGTGAAAGACTGTCTGGTTTCTGATTAATGGGCAAGATTATTTAATACTGAAAAATCAAAAGGCAAGGCTAAAGAAGGATATTATACTATCTTTAGTTTATAGGATAAAGTGCAATAAACAAAAATGGTATTTATTTATTTTTCAACCTTCACAAAGAAATTGAATGAATGTTTGCCATACTCTGGAGCTACAGGTTTCAAATTCAAGCAGATTCAGAATAGTTCTCCTTTTTTTCTCACTTTAAGCATTCTAACTACCAAATAATGTAACAATACTTAGACACTTCTCTGTACATTGAAGAAAAAATTAAAGGTGAATTGCACATTGGAAAAAACATGATTGTCCACTCTACCAACAGTTAAATATCCAGGAGTAAAATCCAGGAATCTGAGAATCCCAAAAATAATTCCAAAAAGTAATTTTTCTTAAACAATACTAATATCTTCTACCCTTATGCTGTAGACAATTACTTATAAATTCTTGCTACAGCTGATATCTGACTCAGATATTGACTTACTTTTTTCTGTTTTCAAGCAAGCTGTTTAAAGCTCTGCTTTGTGTCTTATATATTTAATTCTAATTCTTTAGAAGCACTTGAAGAAGAAAAAATTTGTTGCTCATACATTAAACACTGAACCCTAAGTTCAGAGTAGAGCAGAACAGAATATGACAAGACTTGATATACTTTAGGGTTCTTTTCTCCTAGATTTGTATACAGAATGTCAGCTATAATTTTTCAGGTCTCTTTTAACTCTGTTGCATTCCTAACAGAACTGCAGCTGCTCTTTATTTATTTTTATCCTTTTTTCCCCCCTGTTCATAATATACAGTGTGTCTGGCTCATTTTCAAGCTATTGAAATATTTCAGTTCTAAAAAGAGTACAATAGAACATAACCACTTGCGTGCTTATGCTTAGGAAGCCTCTCTCCCTCCTCTCCTCAATCTTCTGTGAATTTCTGAAGTCTAGAAACAAAACTGGAAATTCAAGTGTATGTCTTAAAACAAGTTTGGTCTGTGTAATTTTAGCTGCTCCCTTCTGAGATTAAAATACTGGACAAAACAAGTAATTCTTGTGGTACTGCTTTTGGAATTATGAAATGCAGACATCTACAAAAAGCATGACACTGACGTGAAACCATCCAAATTAAATTCTATAAACTTAAGGTCTGTTCAGTTTCAGCTCCAGAGACAGCTGTCAGTGTGTTGAATTTATCCAAAAGTATACACCTCAATGCACTTTCTTCATTTAGGTTAGGGGGACAAAAAGCTTGTGGTGGACAAATTATATTAAAAGTTTCCTTGTAGAACTTATTAGTAGCATTTGTTTTAGAGACTGGTTGTCTTTTCTAATGTTATTTTATAATAGGGTGATTTTATAATATCAGGCTGTTAGAACCTGATATACTTCAATGAACCCATTGAAAAAATCCAAATGATCAAATTTTAAAAGTCATGGTCAGATTTTACACTGGCTAAAATTTTTTTAGATTGCTACTGCAAAGCCCCTTAGGCTCTTCCCACAAAGCCACATTGCTTTAAAAAAATTTTATTATTTTTCTTTTTTTATGCCACAAATATTTTCCTTGCTGCAGTTAAATGAGCAGTAATTAAAAATGCAAAACTATTTAATGTGTTACATTATGTGAACCCATAACGCCAGGAAGGAGCAAAGCAAACTCTCTGTTTGGAGTGCAGAAAGAAACAGAAACCTGTGGTGAGTCAGGATGTTAAATGAGGAAGACACTTTAACTGCTTTATTTTAAGCAGTTACACCAACAGCATTGGCTGTGAGATTGCCTGTAAAATCTGGTCAACATTATTTGCTTTAAATGTATACTAGTATTTTTTATTTAATACCTGAGTGACAAATACATGATTTTTTCAAATGGTCCAGCACTGAAAGTCTCCTCAACAAAGAAGGGATGTTGCTCAAAGAGTGCTGGCTTTTCTACAACATGCTATACCATTATTTAATTTCAATAATAAAAACAATGTCACTTTGAAGGTGGGATAAAAGCATAGAAGAATCTAGCTTTCTGTCTTATATTAAAAGTAACTTCCAAAGATATGGGCAATGGAGCAAATATTCAAGCTCTATATACTCAATATCCCCCAAACATCAAGAATTTCAATGGAAATTAAATATCCATGATACACCTAAGCAGCATCCCCACTCTAGATCAGCCCTCAAAGAGGAGGTCCAACAATTATTCAGAGTCCTGAGTATACCTATCTTTGCTTTTAGGTAAAAAAGACAGCAATGACTGGAAGGGCATTCTTGCATGCTCATGTCTGGAAGGCAGCACTTTGCTCACATGATTACTTCCCAAGAGTCCTCTGAAGATGAGTTATAGATCCCTGGTAGAACTTCTGGACAAAGGGAAGACACTTTAAACTCATGACAGTGTAACTGTTGCTGATCAATTTACCAGAAGCATCTAATTAATAGCACAAGGTCAAATGATTCTGAGACACCTTGGTTCATCTCAGCCCTAAACCTCCCATTTCAAATTCTGTAGTTCTGAAAACTCAAACCCCAGTTGATGTTTGGTCTTCAAGCCCATGAATCCAGAACTGAGCCCATAACTCTGCTGTAGGGTCTCCAGAACACCTTGTAACTACTGTTAACCTGAGGCACACAAGCACTTAGAATACTCATCTGAATGAATAACAGAAGTGTGCTTTCATCTCCAAAATCTTAGCCTTATCACATGTAAAATGTGGCTTAAATCTTAAATACCTTAAAACATAATTATTTCTTAGTTAGTAATTAATGACTTCCACAGTGGTAGCTCTGTATTGAACATCAAAGCCCCAAGGCTCCTTTGCTCCCCAGAACAGGAAAAGGGACTTAGGGAGACAGCCAGGCTGTGAAAGGTGGAATATCCTCAACAGCCACCATGGCTGGAAAGCCAGGAATACCAACCCTACATGCTGCATGGGGCACAGCTTGGTTTGCTCTTTTGTTTGTGATAGTTGGAACAGCCAATACACATCTGCTATAAAATGCTGTAAACTACTTTGGTTCTGGTGAATTGGCTTTTGCCCAGGTTAACTCATTTCAGCAGAGAATCCCAAACCTGCCCTGGACATAGGTTTTTGAGTTGCAAACCCTTGCCCTGGAAATTCCATGGGAACAGAGGTGAACTGCACAGACAGCTCAGAAGATGGGGAGGAAAACCAGGAGATGAGATTTACCAAGGCTTTTCTGTCAGGGAGCTAAGAGCCTGTACATTCTAAAGAACATTTAAGGAGCCTGCCTCAAGACTGATGACAAAAAACATGTCTGGAAATGACCCATGCATTCTAGAATTGTCTCATTCACATTTTAGGCAGAAAACTGTTAGATTGAAAATAATTTATTAGTTCTGAAGTTGCCACTGTATGAAGTATGACCAAGAGGCTTGGTGGTGCATTGATGTAGGTCTGCTTAAGCCCATGGAGCTAATCTCTACGTTTTTGTACTACACTGAGAGAGCTTCTTGATTTTTTTTCCACCATATTTAAAGTAAACAATGGGCTGAAATGACAACTCTTATCTGCAGATGTTTATCTGGAATTACTGCCCTACAGCATGCAGGCAACTCTCTTAGGCAAATAAATCCTTTCATTTCTATCTGTGTATTAAATTCAGAAGAATCAAGTGTTTATTCATAAACCACAGACAAGATCTGGGATAAAAAAAAAGAACTATCAACATTACTTCAACTGCAATGAACAATGTGCGGGACATTTACACATACTTATTAGCAAGACAACAGAGAATGCTAGCTCTGCTAATATTGCTTTTCAGCATAGCTTTAGAATAATGATTTTTTTAAAAGATAAGTTTGATCTGTAATTCAAATCACACTGTATCTTTGATTTGCTACCCCCTCCTCCCCTCACACTCTCTTTTCTCCTCCCTCCCCCCCAAAAAGCTTTATATAGAGTGGCTGGAAAGCAAAGTAGGGATCTATGCAGACACTATCCATCACATTTCTGTCTTAATTGAATGACACCAGAATGAGATCGATAAAATGTAACAAGAGACAGCTTTGCATTTCCACACTCACTTATTCTCCCTCTCTATTACTGCCAGCCATCACCGTGACCAGAAAGCCTAAGTATTGAGTCTGAACGTTGCTGCCAAGCAAGCTGTTAGTATATGAATAAACTTGTCAGGAAAACAATAAAACTTACAATACTGGGAAAGGCCAAAATGTCAAAAGGCTGCTGCAAGCAGCATTAAATATGCTGCTTTTAAAGCTGAACTATAGAAACATACGAAGAGTTTCTAAATAACATGGGCACTGGCAATTCTTCAGATATTATTCCCCTCATTCCCTCAAGACATGTCTGTGTGCGTGTGTGTGACCGTCTGACATGCAGTTGTCGTGACCTCTTGGTGCAAATCTGCAATTTCAACAATAAGCCCACACCAGCTGTGATTTCCCTATGTTCAAGGATTCTGAGATCTCCAATGCATTATTGATAACTCGTTGCTGTGCTAAAAGCAGAGGCTGATGCACTCATAATCCCAGACTTTTCCTGAAAAGCTCCAGCTTCACATGCCAATCGATCATGAGAAATAAATGAAAAAAGCCCATTTCAAAACCAGGCTACACTTTGAGTATTGCATCCATTTCAGTATGCATGCCAAGTAAAAAATTAAGCTTTTTTCAACCTCCTCTTTTTTTCCTAACCTTCAATTATGATGATCTTTTACTCCTGACCCTGTTAGGGTAATGCTAGATTATCAGGACCATAATTCAGATGTCAGTTTTGGAGTCACATTTATATTTAAAGTGTACATCATTGCTTTTGTAGCTAAACTCCCCAAGAAAAACTAGATATTCTGCTAAGTAGTACAGGAGCAGCTGATAGTGTAAAAAAAAACCAAAAAACCACACAACAAAAAAAAAATGAACAAACTACATCAAGTGAGTATAGTAAACAAGATGACTTATAAAGACAGGAAGAGGAAAGAGTTAACAATAGTAAAACTGCACAGGATACAGCTTCAGTTATGCATAATTAGGAAGCTCCTGGAATCTGAAAACACAAGTATGACCAATTTTCTGGTCTCAGTTTAGTACATAAAGAAATGCTCAGACATTGCATCACAGGAAATATTCTCTTCATGTTTCAAGACAGACTGTCATATTTCAACTTGAAACACAATTAGATATTAAAAGAATTGCTTGTACAAGTACAAGCACTTCTGCCAGGCACTATTAAAATCCAGCTGATGAGACACTTGGCCTCTTAGCTTCAATACATAATTCTTCATGCCTGGTTGACTATGCTGCATTGTTTCTTCATCATTACATCCAGGCTCAGTCTTTTTTTTTCTTATCTTTTCTTCATGTACCAACAATCAAATATGAATTTGCTGGAGGTAGGAGACTGAGACAGCCATGATTTCTGAAAATAGAAATATTCCTCAAGTCATCCCTATTTAACAAATTTAAGCATGAAACAACTTTAGTTTCAGGTAATTTTTTAGAAAGTATATTTACACAATAGACTCAAAAGGAACTAATTTTTAATAATACACCCAGTTTAAAGCAAAATTACATTGATGATCACTAAATAGATGGCATTATTAAAAATATACTAAAAAATATATATATATATATATACTTCTCATCCTTCAGAATAGTATCTAAACCTGAATTATCAATAGAAAAATTAAAATAAAAGGAATTTTTAAATTTGATGATTGTCCCCTGAGGTTACAGTCACCTAGACCAACCAGGACTTGTTAAGATTATTATATTTTCTTTAAAAATTACTGCTGAAAAGCCAGAAACTACTAGGGTATGATTGAAAACTTCCAATCACAGAAATCAGAGTGGCAGTATCTTTTACATACAGCACATAATGCCTTCTTAGCATCTGGCCGATATTAAATATTACACACCAAAAATCATAGAATTTGCCAGAAAAGCTGACAACATTCACTGAAGGGAAGTAAGCTGGAAAGTCCTAATGCCATAGTTTCATGGAAGTAACAACACCATGACCTCAGGGTGCCCACAGAGTGAGAGAGAAGAAAATGGCTACTCTAAAAGGTCAAAAGAAGGATGCCCAGACCATCTTGGAAGAAGCCCAGATTAGATGCTCATTTTGGGTAACAGAAGCAGGATGGTGTGGTTGCCCCTCTGGAGCACTTGCATTGCTGTGAAGAGCAAAAAAATCAGGCAGCACATACTTTACCTTGGTGCCCACTCTATGAAGGCAGGGAAAACATAACAATTTCCACATCTAAAAGGGGCAGTGCACAATGGGGGCTGAGGGCAATAGGCTTCCTTCCCTCCTTTTTCCTTATCAGTGGACAAGAACCATAGACAAAAGTTGAAGAAACACACCAAGTACAAGCTAGACACTGTTTATTACAAGTGCAGTATGAATTACTCAAGATAGCTCCCAAGGATGTCAAAAGAAATGGAAAGCAATTCTAATGAAATTCGAATTTGCTTCATTTTTAAGTTACATTTAGAAGATTTGGGATTTCCAAGAACACTTCCAAATTTCACAGATTTCCATATAAAGACAGAGCCTTCTCCTCGATCAATTCCACCAACATGGTAAATTTCTCAGTAGTTTACAATAAAATGTTTTACCAACCGAGTCTGTATTTCACCACAACACATAGAAACCATAAATTTAATCTCTCATCAACATCAGTTTACAGAAGTGTTATTTTTCTTTCCAGTAACCTACATAAACGTGTTCAGCTATCATTCAAAGGTCATCTTTGTCATGAAGGCTACCCCCTCCCCAAAGAACTCTCCCTTAATTTTCATTGGTTTTCAGTGTGGTTAGTTCAGTATAAATGGCTGCTCAAATGGCAGCCTAAGACAACACAATTTCAGGAACTGACAAGCAAATCCTGTGGGCAGATTCTCTGGAAAGATTAAATTCACATTTTTATACCAGAAATCACCACTGTTCTGCCTAATTCTAGTGATCCTAATTTTGTGCTAATTTTTCTCCTCTTCCTTTCATTTACTTGTGAGGAGAAGTCATACTGTTTACCTGAGGTTAGCTTATTATCTATGATGAAACTCAAAATACTTAAGTTTAGAACATAAAGTCTGGGCAGCACTGCAAGGGCGTAGCTGCTTCCCTCCAGAGGTCAAACTCAGAGCACACAAACCCAGAAGTTTGAAGTCCAGCAATGCCATCTCCACATTCAAGCAAAACTAAATAACTAAATTTTTCTCTAGTCTTTTTCTTGAAGCTTCTTTTAGGGGGAAACATATTTTTAAAAATTATGTCAAAAAGAGGTAACTATTTGTTTTTAAAATTCAGTGATTTCTAAAGATTTATTTAAATAACACCATCATGACTGAAATATTAAAAATATTTTAAAAAATATTCATTAATACATAAATAGAAAAAAAAATCAAACATAAATCACGACAAAAGATGAAAAAAACCACTTCAAGGATTAGTAAATCATAATTTTGAAAACTTTCTGAGTATACTTGAGATTAAAGGTAAATAGAACTTTGTCAGCAATCACAGAGACAATATTTTTTCCTTGGTGCAATCCTCTACCAGTGAAAGGTACCATTATCTCAGTTTAGCAATACAAGATTAGACAGCAGAGAAATATGGATAATTTGTGAAACTTAAAAGCTTAGAGATTGTTTCCTCCTATGTTTTGAAAACCTTTTGGTTATTAATAATTTTGACTAACTTATTCTTACAAGGCCCCTAGAACTCCCACTAGTAGGCCACACGTAATCATTTTGATATTTAGCTTCACTATTCAACTTTAGTATATGATGTTAAAAATATCAAATTTTGTGACATATATGGATTACTTTTCTTTTTCTAAAAGTCTTAGAAAACAAAAAAATAACATATACAATGTGCTTTTTCTGTAGTTCTTGTATGAATAAAACAAAAAGTGGCTTTTATATACTCCATCTATTCTAGACTTTAATATATTTATGTATCATTAAAACAATTTAGTTTTGAGAAACATGAATAAATACTGGTCTGTACCAAATACCAGTTACAATAACAGGTGGAAAATATGATGAACAATTCTGTGGTGTAATTCTAGTCCACTGAAAAAGAACCTTTTTTTTTAATCAAAAATACTCTGAAATCACAGGAGAGAGGTAAGGGATTTACTGGTGAAACAAAACAAAATCCAGATTTTTTCAAATAACTGCTGAGTAAGTAACCAAGAAGTACTTTGATATAAAAAATTATTGTTTTACCACATGAATCAATCAACACATTATGTTACTAATATTTCTTTCATATCAAAATGACTTCAAGTTCTTAAGCAAATAACATTTATATTCTTTCAGGAAAAATCATGCCAGAAATGTGTTTGTTATCACATTTCTATAAATCATGCCAGAAAGCTGTTTGTTATCACATTTCTATAAGTCAGTTACTGCATGCATTCAAGAAAAAAGTTTAGCCCAACAAATTATCACTAAGTATATTTATGGAGAAGGAGAAATACAGAAGAGGCTTGAACTTCATAATGTAGGACCATTAATTAGCATCAAATGAAAGAAAAGCAATAAAGCAATTTTGTCACCAATTACTGACAATTTGCCTAAGTACAACCATTAATTTTGGATAATATAAACCCATAAAATTAAGGGACAAAAACTATTTGAATCAATATCTCTTGCTAATCTCTTCCCACTAATTTAAATACTTTCAGGAGCATGAAAATGTTTAAAACATTCAAATGCTGTAAGAAAAATGGAAAAACATATGGTTATAATTTCCTATCTAAAAATTGCTGGCTTTTTCTTTGGGGCTCTTTTCCTGTTCTTTTGTGGCTGAAAATAAGGAAAACTAGAGCAAATAATATTGTGACTCTTTGGAATTAACACAGTCAAAACATTTGGTTTTTTTACAGTTTTCCTGCTGTTTTAGGGAGTTTTCATAAAGGGAAGCCTGTCTGGGAGAGCCAGAAGTATCGACGTTTAATAGTTTGAATAAGGAATCGCTGCTTTATTAGCAAAATACTGACACAATATTAACATCAAGGGAGTGTGAATAACATGCTGGCACTCATGTGTTCTCAAAAGAAGGACAAGAGCCCTGGCAAAGCCCTGTCACCCAGCCCCCGGCAGAATTCCCGGCAGAAGCATCCCGCGCCGGCTGCCATTGGCGGAGAGCAGTGGCCCAGCAGATGTGGCCACAGCTGCCTGGCCTCACGTCCTCCCTGTGCCTTCCCAGCACAAGGTCACCCTGCTGCACACCACATTTAATCTGTACAGCCACTCAGGGCGGCCTCCCGAGCGCTGCCCACCCTCTGCACCGCTCCGAACGCCAAAAACGGGCCATGGATGGATGGATGCGTCCTCAAGGCAAAGTTGTGCAAACTCTCCTAAGGCTGGGGGTGGCTTTTATTAACAAATTCACTTTCTGGACTCCCCTTTCCCTCAGCATCTCCCACTCTCCAGGAAAGCAAAGCAATCCCTTGATCAATGTGGATAGGAATTTGGGAGAGAAATCACACGCGGAACATCTCTGTGTCTCCCAAAAAGACCCACCGAGGAAACTTACAGTTTAATCAGCATCCATATCAATTCATAAACCTCGGGTGCTAGAGTACAAATAAACACTCTAAAGGGTTTTAGCTGCAAGGAGATAAGATCTCTCCCTGGGGAGACGGCTAGAAACTGCTCCATTGCCTTTGTGCAGACTACTGGAATGTGCTTGCTTTTCATTTCGGTCTTTGTGTCTGGCACTCAGGCCTCACAGGCAGTGTCTTAAGCCATGCAGGGTCAGGGCAAACAGAGAACTGCATTCATGGACAGATCAAGTTTATGTGAGAATCTGCTCCTCCTGTGCCCTCAATTTCCATTTGAATTGTTAATAAAATCTCAGCCTGAAAGCACATGATCCCATCAGTGGGGAAGTCATGCAGAGAATCCTCTAGCTCAGAAAAACAAAATTTCTTTATCTTTTTCATCCTCCTCCTACATTCGTGGGAATTATGCCATGTAAGCCCCCCCTCCTAAAGTAACCCCCCTCCCCCAGCACAACACCTGATTGCCAGCCCACAGCTTGCACTAAAAAGCAGTGGGGGAAAGAAGGGGAGAAAGAAGGGAAAAAGATGCAGGAGCAATGCTCAGCAAAATCACAGCCACAATAATTGCACCTTCGTAGCAATTTAAACACTCTTAGACACCTTCAGGCAAAAGGAAACACAAATATTTCAATTTTCAAGTTAATTTCCAACAGCTGATAACACCAGCTGCAAGACTTTCCCACAGCTTTATGACACTGCATGAACTACAGGGCCACAGAGATAATAAAAGGTCACACATAAAGGACAGAACAGAGCCATAGCCCAATTAACTTGGTCTCCCCATGCAAAAATTTTGTACAGGAACAAGAGCTGATATTTGCTGCAGGCACCAGACATGCATCTCCTAACCTTGCCACGGTCTAACTGGGCCTCTTGTTTCTTCTGCCTTTGCTCCTTGCAAACTGGTTTAATACTAAATGCTTTTCAGAGGGACGGGCTGGTGAACAAAAACATTAATTTCCTGCTTGCCCTTTAAGGTGGGTTAAAGGGGGTGCTAGTAATCAATTACAGAACAAAAAGCAAAAGAGACACTAAAGATTTTAAAAACTGGATGTCATAAAGTTTACATGCTGTTATCTAACCAAAACACTCCCTTTACTTCTTCCTCAAAACTGGTTCTTTTTCTTTCGAATGTACATAATATAATAGAGTAAAATCTGTGTGAAATGCAATGACACAGAGATTGATGCAGTTTTCACTTGTTCTTTAGAGCAGCACTTCAGCCCCAGAAAAACAATAACTGCACTAAATATACAATGGAATTTAAAATCTTGTGGTTCTGAGTTTTGCATTCTCCCAACATTGGCCTCCACTCCCTCCTCCTCACACTTGTTTGGGAAGATATTTCTGTTTGCAGTAATCACTGGAATAAGGAAAGTTTTAAGGCTGAAGCTGAGTGTCTGGGACCAATCCTGCTCATAATTTCACTTACTAAGCCTTCTTTTTCTGTCTGCTGACCACAAAAATCTTGATCCTTGCAGTAAGTACAAAGTCCTGGAAAGGCAGATTACACCTTTGCCTACCTCTGAACAGTGCTTATCTGAATCATTACTGCCTACTATTAATCAAAGGATATCATTATTGTGATAGTATCTCATACTCAAAAGCTAATTTAAAAATAATACAAGTATTTCAAGGTTCTGTAGGCCTGGGGGTTTCCTGGTTTGGACTGAATGTGCCCACAAAGCCAAAATCCATCATCTGTAACATTCCTACCAATAAAGGATATATCACAGCAGGTGTTGAGGATGGACATTGCTATTACATGATGAAAGTGTTTTTTTTCTAGTCTAGATTTTACACATTTTTAGCTAGGGCTGGTGTAATTGCTCCTTGGGATATACAGCCAACAGATAGAGCCCTTAAATCTCTTCACCAGGTGAATATAGATCCTGGGTGCTATTAATTACTTAGTCAGCCACAAGTCCTTGAGCAGTGTATGCAAAAATATTTGGCCCTGTGACACAGTTTTTAACTGACCGATAGGAATAATCACCACTCATTATTTGCAATGCCTGACCGGTCACTTAAAGCACAAAACTGAGCTCTTTTCCTGGCTGGGGAGAAAAGGAGGCCTTTGCTGTTTGTTAATTCTCCACAAATGCTTACAACTGCCTAAGAAGTCAGTTAAAATTATTTGTTCTTTCTAGCAAATACTTGTTGCAGGTTGGTTTTTCCCCCACATGACCTGGTGGCTCTGACTTCACCCAATGAATCCCTGGAGAGCTGCAGGGGGAACAGAGGATGAGCTTCCTTACACCAGTATCTGCCCACTCACAGAACACACCAAATGCCATGTGGAATTTACAATTTCAACACATTGTCTTCCCATGTGACAGGATGTTTACAGGCCTTCTTGCCCAAATGACCTCATCCTTTTTTACCTGAGCATAAACTGAGAGAACTTCCTCTCTGTTTTATTTTGTTTTGTTTGTTTGTTTTTTTGATTTTTTTTTTTTTAATACAGTCACCCTCTCTTCATTCACACACTTCCTTAAAACTCCTTTCTCTTGGATAGTTTATTGATGCTCGCTCATATTTTTGGATACAGTGAAAGCTGCCAAATCACACCACTAAATACAAAAACTGAAAGCAACTGCAGAGCAGAAGAATGTCCTTTCATTAAATCCACACCAAAACTGCAATTCAGTGTGAATGTGGGTACAGGGAGGAGGAGAACATCCTAGCAGGAAGTTGCATAAAAGTTATGCATCATGTATACACAATTCAGAGCTAAAATGTGTTGACTTTATCCAATTTGAAATAACAAATTTGACTGTTCTAATAGGCTTTTGCCATAAAATAAAGCCTAGAGAAAAGGTGAAGAAAAAAAAATCATAAAATTAAGCTCATATTATAAAAAGACTTCAGGTCTAAAATGCATGTTCTTCAGAACAATTTGTTAAAGTTCTCACTTATTTTCTTCGAGGAGATTAAATTGTCCATCTTGCATGGGGAACAATGAAAAATGTTAGATTTTTCACAGTAGATTTCAGCAAATTAACTCACACCTTGCAAGTTCTAGCTAAATGTCTTAACTGAAGAGACAGCTTTCTCCAATATCTTCTTATTTCCTACATCACTTTAGATATGCATACTCTAGGTACAGAATGTATTCCCTGCATGACTGTCTGTGGCTTTAAAAAGGTCCAAATATTGAGACGGATTGGTTCCTTTATTTTTTTTAATGTAAGAGAACACTCTAAGTGTTTATATTAATAATGTACTAGAATTAAATTATTGGGGTTAATAGATTTATTTTTACAGGAGTTTGAGATCAGTATCTAAGCAATTAACTTCGATACTTCATGAATCACTAAACAGTTTTCTATAAAATAGTGAGATTTACAATGGATAAACACCAATTAAACATCAACAAAATAAGTCTTGTCCTCTCATTTTAAATAATGTCTTTATAATATGCCAACAATGTTCTCTAAAATTAATTTTGAATGCTATTTTGTCAGCTGATAAGGAAAACACAGCCCTTCTTAAAGAGAAGAATGTACCCAAAGCACACAGTCAACAGACTTTGTCTTTCAACAAAATCGAAAGCACTAAACAAATATACACAGAAACAACAATGTTACCTAACTCCTCTCTTCTTCAAACACACTTTTTTCCTGTCTTGAGTGTATACAGAAGCAAATTAGACCTTGCATCAAGTGGGTGTGAATTTTCATGAGTTTTAGAAAGCTGATCATTCGGCAGCAGCAAAGCCAGAGCCACCTGTGTGGCTCAGGTCATCCAAGTCTTGGCCACTGTGGACTTGCCCTTCCATGGTTTTGCCACCTGTGCCAGACTCTGCACAGGGAACATTCACAGTGTGACCAAGGACAGGGATTCAAAATACTAATTGGCATAAGTTTGTACACATCTTTTGAAATGAGATTACAGACTTAGTTAAATCCCACTTTCGCCTTCCTTCTGGTGAGGGTGTATCTTTGAATAACAAAGCCACAGCTAAGCAAGTTGTTTGGGGTTTTTTAAAACTATATAAAATATTTATTACTGGAGAAATAACATCCACATTTATTTTAGTTCTGTCACTGAAAACAATCTAAGTTTTGCATTTAAAATGGTGTTTGAAAATGAACATTTGGAAGTACTTATCAAAATTTACACTGAGGCCATTTGAAGTAGATGTTGGGGGGATGTTTTCTCATAAATATTTTACTTTACTTTTGTTAAAAGAGTGATGGAAAATGATGAGCTTATTAGTCCCCACCAAAAAGAATATGTAGACAAATGTTCACCAGAAAGTACAACAGATTTTGTTTTTCTAACATATTTTGAGGATGTTTAAAACCCAGGATATTATTTTATTAATTCTAGAAAATACTTAGAAGACTGCTTGTGGTAAAAAGCTGGGGGAAAACCAATACCAGTGTATCTGTGGAACAGCCAGTCACCACCCTAGCTTGCACCTTTTTCTTCTGTGAGCTCAAGCACTGCGAGCCAGCCTGAAATTGCAGAGGTATAAACCAAGAAAACCCAATAAAACAAAGTGAGAAAGGAAAACATTAATGTTACTTCTCCCTGTTCTTCATGTCAGCACCAGGCCTGCCCAGGGTGGGAGAGCAAGGGGGAACAAACAAGTTCATGAGCACCACTACATCTAAAAGATAGCAGAACATTTGCAGGATATGTATAAATTGAGCCTCTCGACTGCACCATATTATCAAAATTCAGTATCTTTATTTCAGTGGCAATGTCCAGTATCTCAATGTCCAGTATCAGGAATGGATGCAACAAGCAGTTTCACTGCTGTTTCATGCTCTCTGTTGTCATTGCCCCTCCTCTGCTGGGGATGGTGAAGCCCTGTACCTGCAACATTCCAGCTGTGTTTGCACTGCCAACAGTGCCCTGGACCTCTGCTGGCATTTCCCTGACTTGCCTTCATCTATCCACATGGATGCAGAAGCAACCAAGACAGAGGCACCTGTGGCTTGTGGCACCTGTGCAGACAGGGTCCAAGGTACCCCAGGCACACCTTGACTGTGTTTCCACAATTCTCCTACTCAGCTGGGTGTAGCAGGACATGAATTTGCGTCTTTTTCATAAACTGTTCCTTTTTAGAACAACTAATAAAGCTCAATGCACTGTCTCTTTCCTCTCTATTTCCAAATAACATGGCAGTATATTTTCTTGTAGATTTGGAGAAGGAATGTGCCAAAAAAAAAAAAAATCAAGAATCTACGTTTAGTTCAGAGATCTACTTACTTAAATTCATTACATACCTGTTTATCAATGAATATCTGGATCTTGTTGAAGACCAAAGAGATTGGAAGGTTTAACTTTGAAAGGTACACATCTGGCACATGGTAACTTCCTACTGTCACAGGTCCTGTTTGATTTTTTACTTCTGTGCTGACCAAGCAAGATTAAAAAGTTTGCCACAGTGTAAGACAACATGCTCAGCAGTTGAGTATTCCTCCCCTCTTTGGAGGTCTTCTCAAGCACAAGGCAGTTCTATGACTTATTACATGAAATAATTTCAAATGGGTATTAAATTACCTCAAAATTATCAGCTCAAATCAATATATATACATTTACACTGAACAGTGGCAAGCCTGCAGTATGAGAAGGATGAATAGCAAAGCTGATTTTACAGTGTGAAAAAGAAGCATGGGGCATTTGAGTCATTATCTGACACAGCTGATATAGTAAGAGGTGAGGCCGTTATTGAGAAATTGGGTTCTGCAACACCTGATGGTCCTCAAGAACTTAGGTGATTATCATGGGTGCTCAACTCAGAAGGGTTAATTTGCTGCAGCAAAAGACTAGAGAATTCTGGTTTTCCCATCTGGAGAAATACTAAAACCCAATGCAGGAAACAGTAAACCCTGGAAATTTACTTTAGGCTTATTCCCTCTGGATGCTGCTCTGTGGCCAGTGGGTCTCAAATCTCTCCTTGTCAGCAGCACCACTGCAGCCACTACCAACTGAAGGGACTGGTTCCCACTCCCCTGGTGCAGATCCTCTGCAGCTGGCAAAATCCTGCCAGGATTATGGCTAAACACATCATCCTGGAAAGCTTTATATCCTAGGATTCATTATGGTTACTGACAGGGGCCAGCTTCGCTGTTCATCTTTGGGGACATCTTCAGGAATCTCCTCTCACGAAGTATCTTAAGGAATTTCTGTGGTAGCAGAAATTCTATAAGCCTGTGATTAAGGCAATAGGGAGCAAAGTTAGGACACCTAATCAAAACTGTACACAAAAGGTACAGTAGGAAACAAGACTGTACAGTAGGAAACAAGATTAGGTGATAAATCACCTCTTATTGCAAATTTTAAAAAAGAAATTAAAGAAAGGAGAAAAAGATTCAATAAAGTGCTCCAGCTAGCTAAAAGCTTGAGCAAATAGGAGTGATAGCCCAAGAAATGTTTGCATCCAAAATGCAAAAGTCAAAAGGGGCATAAATCTAGGAAGTTAAAGTAAATAAATGGGAGCAAAAGTACATAAGATTTTAAAATTAAATCAGAAGATCATGTGTTTAATTCTGAAGGGAACAGTGTGTGCCAGAGTATTGAGTTATACATTGCTGTATTGAAGAGTAGGTCAAGATCTTATCAGCTCTATTATGAGGAGTGTCAATAAAAGGCTGCACTATGATAAAATGTTTAATTAAAAATGAACATTGTGCAACAGATGAACTCTTTGTATTATACAGAAAAAGAGTCAAATGGATTGTGTTCTCCAAGCCACAAATTGCAGTGAATAATTTTCCCTCCATCAAACATTCTTATCACTACGAAATCCGGTATTAAAAAATGGATTTACTTATACTACACTTTTTTACAAATTATTGTAGGACTATACCTACAGGATACTTCAAATACTTGAACATCTGGAACAACTGTGAGGTGAAGAAGACTAAGGTCTTGTTTTCTCAGTACTCTTTAAGGTCAATAATTGGTTTGCTTTGGCAAGTTAATTAAACAAAAATAAAATACTGGTTCAGCTAGTTGACCCAAAAGTAACAGGAACAATTAATATTTTGGTTCATTACTTTAATAATATAGATGTGCTCACCATGACTGCCCTAAACATCTCTCACAGTTCAGTACAGAAAGTGACAAACAATGACACCAGGAAGAGCACAGGGAACTAAATGCAGCAGCACCCATGGTAGACAGACATCATGATTCTTCCCATCCCCTCTGCAATGTTAGCCACCTTAGACATGAGGCAGTGCCAGAGCAGGATACTTATCTGTGAGAGTAAAGGGAAATAAATCCAACAAGGAAAATATGTTTTTTACACAGTTTTAAAGGAATGATGCAAAATGCAGGGGACATAAAATGGTAAATTAATACAATAAGACTAGGCAAAAATGGCTTAACACCTTTGTGGCCTTCCTTCCCAGCATAACTCTGTGTAACAAAGCATAACAGAGCATTCATGTGGACACTTGGGCCAGAACAGACAGAAGAGAGATTTTTAATATCTCTACCCCAAACAAAATTCAAACTTCACTTCTAGCTTCAAACTTCCAACAGAGCATACACAGATGCATATGGACACATACACTGCATAAACTGTGCAATTCTTAAAACTGGGAGAGATTTCTAATGAAAAACACTGTAGAATTCCTACAACAAGTCAAGCCAATAGAATGAAATTCCCAATAGGAGCTGACAAACCTGAGATATTGAAACAGATAAATTAGATATCAGATGAGAGCATACTCAGCATTTCATATCTGTCCCTTTTTCAGAAACAATTAACACTTGCATTAAGAAAGCATCTCAGAGTCAGAAATAGCTTTGGTGAAGCATTCATGTTTTTGAGAATCAAAATTTAGCTTTATATGTCACACAGCAATTTTAATATACTCTTATGCCTGCACTATACAATAAGTGGAATATATTAGAGCAAAGAGTTTCACTGATTAGCTGATAGAAAGAAAAAATATTATGTAAAAAATAAGAATTGTGGTGCCCTTTAGTCAAAGGATTTGTAAGTTATGAATGACCTGTGGGCAGCACATGCTCCAGCTGTGGGAGTGTGAAAGAGTCTATTACTACAGCAAAGATAATACTAAAGTACATATTTTCATCTGCAGACAAAGATAACTTATCAAATCCAAAACTGCTAGTAAGGGGAAAATCCAAAATATGCTCATGAAAGAATTTGAAGTCATAGAAACTGATGATTTTAAAGAACAGTTAAGTGATCTAGTCATCCCCTCAGAGTTAAGCCTTGTTTCTTGCAGTTCTTGCATAATAATATCTTATCTGGGTTAATAGGTTGCTGTCCTATCCCTTGGTAAGTTGTTCTGAAGTCCTTTATCTTTTCATCAGAAACTGTTTCCTGAGATTCAGTCTATAATTACCCATAACAGTACTGTCATATTTAAGGGCAGAAAAATATAGGTATAGAAACATGTTTTCCTTTGAGCATAGGATATCCCAAATCAAGTACAAATAAACTTCAATAAGAGAGAATTATTACCTAAGAAGCAGATTTGGTCACAATATTAAAAACTAAGTCCTCAGAGGAAGTCTAGTTAGGGGCAAGAATAGAACAAATCTTTCAGCAGGAGCCAGTAGAGATTCCCAGGGTCATGGCCTAGTTGAAATTAAGAGAAAAACTCCTACTGATTTCAATGGGGCCAGGATATGGTCCCCATATTCTATCCATAGTATATCATCACAAATGTAAACTACAAATGAAGCATCATGAGGTGAGGTGCCTATAATTCCTAGTGTTTTCATCCACTGTAATAGCCAAGACCTCTCCCTGAACTCCAACAGAGGCAAATTAGTTCCACATGTCAGACACTGACCATAATATTTTCCCTCACACTCAGTACACAACGAGGGGATGCAGTACAGCAGAGAGCAATTAATACATTTCTTTTTGGGAAATAATGCAAAACAGAACACCTCAGAAAAGATGTCATTCACTTGAAGGTTGCTACCTCATGAAGAGTATAAATTGGAAAAGAATCAATGGAAATTAGGATAAATTAAGCCCCCCTTACTGTACAACACTTTCCTAGTTGTTGCTTTACTTGCTTTGTTTCAACCCTTCTTTCCTTGCAGGTCTCCTGGTACCCCTCATTTCCAGCATCACCTTTGAATCTGGGTTTGCAATTTATCACAACCCAAGCTGAACCAGTCTTTACAGCTCCTGAAAGAGAAATCTAACATATAGGATAGGACTGCTAAGCATAGGCAACTCATGCATTTTACATACCCTACAGTATCCTGCCAAGGGCTCAGCTGCCATTCCAGATGGCTGTGGGTCTATTGCATGTTTTGTGTCATATTTACCAGTTCCATGTTTAAGTAACAAACTCTCACCTCAATATGTCTTTTACCACCAGTGAGAAAATAATAAAAGAGAATCAAGGCCTTTAGGCAATGCCTATTCATTGCACTGCACTTTGACCAGAGATTATGTATAATAATAATAATAATAATAATAATAATAATAATAATAATAATAATAATAATAATAATAATATGCAAACATTCCTCAAATCACTCTCCTGTAACCATTCTGTTAGGAAATAATCTTGGCTGTGGAAGGTTAACTGAGATATTCTGATGGCACATGCACAGGGACAGTCACAACACCCAAGAATGCTTTGGAACAAAACTGTGACACTGTGAATGAGAGCTCATGGAACATTGCAGCCCAGAACAACACCTGGAATCCTTAATCACTCTGTTGGGAAAATAGCAACACAGAGGAAGCCACCAAAACCAATGACACGTCAAGGTGAAGTCAGACCTGGAACACCTATCTGACTTCACTTACGTTAAACAGAAAAGTGACTATGAAGAATTTCATCAGGCCTTGTGGAAAAGAGTGAAACCTACCTCATTCTGAGAAGCCTCTCACTTTGCCAGTAGTACTCAGTGCTGAATGTGGCATCACTCAGAGTGCAGCATCATAGAGACAGAAACCAACATCTATGGAAAATATTTCTTTCCAGTCCTGTAAAAGAAAAGCAAATCACAGTTCTTTCAGAAACAAATACTCTGTAAAAACACTGCACTGTATAATGCCAAGATTATTTTTAAGTCAAGTCACCCTTGTTCAGTGTTACACAAGGGAAAAAAAAGAATTAGAAAATCAACAAAAACAAATGGAGAAACAAACAAAACACCTTCCCCTTTCCTCAAGTTGGCAAACTCAACTTCTAGAGTTCAAGCCATGTTTTTAATGGATTTTATTTACAAACATAATAAATTGCCTTTCTTTCAAAAACTGATTTTCACCATTTACAAGTAGAGAGTTTATAACAGTTTAGGAGCAAAGACAAGTAAAAATTTGTAAGCCTTCATGTATTTGCCAAGTATCCAGTATACAATAGAATGTTGACTAGCATGACAACAGTTTCAAAATATTCCACAGAACTATTTATGATGGAAAATTAAGCACCAGGTTTTCAACTAGAGCACAGCACTGAGTGCCACGTCCAGTTGCATCTTGAACACCTCAAGGGATGGTGACTCTACCACCAAATTGTAGAAGTGGGAAGATAAACACTGTAGAATTAGACAAAAGTGAAGTAGAGATCTATGGTGATCAAACTGATGGCCATATAACTGGAATTTCACTATTTTTTCTGATAATGCATTAACTGAAGTGGAAACTGCTCCTAAATCCACACCGACTTGTGTACAACCTGTGAAAGGGAAACTGGATAGGGAGGAGCTGATTATTTAAATGTTAAACCTCATGAGATTCCCATGGGCCACCTCTTGAGCTTGTCCAGATCCCTGTCAATGGCATCTCGTCCTTCAGGTGTGTCACCCACACCCCTCAGGTTGGTGTGATCTGCAAAACCTGCTGAGGCTGCTCTCAATCCCTTTGTCTTTATCATTAATGAAGATATTAAATAACACTGGTCCCAACGTGGTTGTCATGTCTGGGTATCTGCTTACATGGATACAAGACTAAACCAGAGACCCATGATTCAAACCATCAGACAGGGACACACTGAAGATGAGATCCAAAAACATGAAAACAAGCTTCTATTTGGTTTTCTCTATCAGCATACACACATATCTCCACGCACAAACCCATGCACAAGTAAAATTCTTTGGGTTTCATCTACTTTTTGTATAACATTTCTAGCCTTTGACCAAGACATAGATGGCTAAAGAACTAATCTTGATCTTCAAAGAATCTGGAGTTAATTTGAAAAGATGCAGATAAGTTTAATAATTTTTAGAATGAAGGTCACAAACAGAATTCTGAATTTTTCAAACATTAAAAAAATCCTAGAGTGCCAGTTTGCCCTGAGAAACATAATTTCTCTCACATCAAGTCAGAAACAGAAGTGCTGGGATTCTTTCCTAAAGGTATTTGACAAATTAAAAAAATAATATATAAATTATAGATTAATATAATTTGTCTATAATATATATAATAATAGATAACTAATATGTAGTCTATAATACATCACATAATTTCTAGATTATATACTTGATTTTATACCTACCACAGTCAAAGGAAACAAAAAAAATTGACTTTCAGGACTGTGCCTGATGGAACTTTCTTTTTCCCTCTCACAATGGACTTAGAACTAATGTACCTAATCTGGGTAGGATATTAACTATCTAAATATATTTATTATCTCTTTAGGCTTCGTATTTATTATGATATACTTAATGGTTTATTGTTATCATTACTATGATTTAAAATTCAGAACAACAGCAAAGAAAGAAATGTCTTTTTGCAGAACAGAAATTAAGTGGGAGATGCACAAAAGAAAAAAAAAGAAGCTGGAAAACTCATTCTGTAAACCTGGGGTCTGGTTCCCTATTGAAAACATCCTCAGCAATTGCCATTTGTTGCCATTCAGTTTTATGACAGCAGATTATCACAGAAAACAAAGTTTGAAATTAATTTGAAATGAATTTTTCACCAGCCACAGTTCCGGCACCGAGCATTTGTCACCCTAACAAATGTGTACTAGGATTAATCTTCATATTGTACAAGGCTTCCCCAGTAGCTTCACACCAGAGCAAGTCACAGAGAATTATCAGATTTATTATCTCTTTATTGATATTCCTGAGGCATTTGGATGGATTGATTTGGATGTGCTACTCCTTGGACATATTAGATAGATTACTGGACAAATTTCCGAGCAGCTGCCCGTGACCCAGTCAATATCTCCCAGGAAGTTCCTGCTCACAAACACCCATCACTTGCCAGGAGCACTCTGTCCTCTGATCTACAGCTGTCATCTTGTGATGCACAAACCACAGCACAAACAGAGGAAGTTAAAGCACCCTAATCTTGCCTTTTGAATTTAGACTATATTTGGGGCTTAATAGTAAGCCTCTTTGCATAAATGCTTTGAAAGGTCTCTATTATTCTACTGTTATCTAATCATCAAAAGGCAATGTTTCACAAGAGACAAATCATTCTTATATTACTACTTTTTGCTTTTAAAAGTGCCAGCTTCTGACAAGTTGGACTGTCTTCTGCAACATGTTTTAGTTCGAGCTGTGGAGCTGAGCAGATGGAAGGACACATAGGAATCTTTTAAGTGTTTCTACATGATAGAATCTGGTGATGGAACTTCTGGCTTACCACAGCAGATGCACAGCCTAGCACAGTTGCTCCCTATCCATATTGAACCATCCCATCTCCTGATGGGAGAAAACTGCCCTCCCTGCAGATCTCATCCTACTGCCTGGTAATGCTGGGCTGTTCTTGTTTTACCATTACTTGGGAGTCTTTATACTCCACAGAGACAAAGGCCGTTTTCTGACTAGGGCTGTGCATTTCTAGATCTGAAGTTTGACCCACAAGTCACCTCCCACTTATTCTGTAGGAGCAGCCCAGCACAAACATCCTGAAATCTCAGGATGGCACAGCAGGCTGGGTCACCCCACCTGCCAGAGAGCATTCCCAGGAGGCCAAGCAAGCTGGAGCTGGGATGTTGCTGTACCTCCACGGCCAGGATGGCAGAGCCTGTCTGAGCCCAGGCAAAAGGGAAGGACTCCTCCTTTCTGTCCTTCAGCAATACTGTGTCAGAGGTAAAGGCTGGATGGGACAGAGGGAGGAAGGGAGGGAGGGAAGAAGACAGTACGAAAGTTTATCGGATCTCTGTGTCCAGTTGGGCAATAGGGAATACTGAGAACATGACTTAATCCTACCTCTCATACACTTCACTCAGAACTGTAGGAGGACACCTTTTTCCAGGAGATGATGTAGAGGGGCCAGATTTCAGCAGTGTTTCCTTACGCGTTGCCATTTTTACTTTACAAGTTATGCTAACCATGGAAGGGGAAGAGCAATGCTGTTGGCTCATTCCTACAAATCCTTTTTTCTTCTTCTAAGTACATAAATGGACTCTTTGACCAGTTGCTCAGACAGTATGATGGTTAAGCCATTTCTTTTCTGTTCATGAAGACATCAATACACGCAAGCCCCTTTTCAAGGAAATGCTCCACCTGCCAGCCTACAGGGTGATTCTGGCTACATCGTGGCACTGAGGACCTGATGCCCATGCTATGAACATTTCAGTTCTGGTCTGCCTCTGCAGTTTGAATGCCTGGCTGGGGCAAATCTCCCACATTTGTTTAATGTGAAATTAAACCAGTTCATTTGCTCCAAAATGTGAAGCACAATAATATATTTTTTCCTGCAAGCATGTTTCACATGGATCCATATAAATTGCTTCTAAAGTGAAGGAAGACTGTGAATAACCTAGAAGCCAAAAGGAGCTGAGAAAGGTGGCTGAATTATTGGTCATATGATAGTAAAAGTGAAAGTAATAAATATACTCAGAAAATTTTATTCATTGAGAATGTTTTTCCCAGAAAATTTAAACTGATTAACTCAATAGAATAAGATAAAATAAAAATAGTGACTGACTATTAAGTTATTCTGAATATTTTCCTGAGTTATTGAAGATAGCAGTCCAAAGATAAATGTAGATATCTACAGAGAGACAAATACATCAAAGTACTTTTTCTGTTGACAATAGGAATAAAAAATATATTTTTCAGTAAAGAGTCTTCACATCACAAATCTTTACCAGTAAAAGAAGTTCTCTTATCTAAATTATGCAACTAACAAAAAAGAAAATGAGATCCTTAACATATGGTCTTTTTCACACTATTAGATGGACCCTAAAGACCAGCAAAAAGAAAAATTAAACTGAATTTACTCATTGTGTGGTATTTAAAAGTCCCTCTACAAAGTTTTCCAAGAATTCGAAGTTTACCTGAGAATGTTTCATTTCTTGTAATCCAGATCCATTTATTTCTGAAGAACTAGAAATTTAGAATCCACAATTCACTGATTTCAGTGGTAAAAGAACAACAGATGCAATCCATGCATTCTGGGATTATTAAGGAAGCCTGAGGTAATAAAATGTTCAAATTACTTTTAAATTCAATGGGAGTGAGACTTTTCACTCCTTAAGGCTATTGAAAATTGTATTTTCCAATATTCCTGAACCAAAGAAATTAAAATTTTGATAAACCTTCTGTGAACTATTAACTATTGATTATTTAATGGTTGATTAAACTTTCTTACTAACTGCCAAAAGAATTTCACATTAAAAACATTAGCCCTCATATTTCTATTTTTCATAAATGTCAGTTCAGTCTGAAATTGTGTGTTATTCAACATGAAAGATATCTTGAAAATAATCCTGCATAGGAGTAGGATATGGCACAAAAGCAATCCACTGAATGCTACCAACAATGAGCCAATAAAAAACAATAGTTAAATAAGCAAAAATATGAGCATTTCTTAAGAACATATTTTATTAAGTAGAACTTACTCATTTTCAGAACAGAAAACAAAATTGGTCATTCAGATCTATATCCCTGCCCTGGTCATGCACAGTGGGTATCATGAACAGGATGGGATTCCAGTCCACCAGCTATTCCATGATGGCTTCGCCTGTTCCCATCTGGAAAATCCTTTATCCATGTGCTACACCAAAAGGCATGAAAATCTTGCTTCTGTTACAATGAAATGCAAAAGCAAAATTAAACAGCACAAAACTGTTTTGTAAAAATAAATTCTTGGCTTCCATCCAGCTCCAGTGAGTATCTAAAGTCTAATATTTGGGAAAAGCACTCCCTGCACTGACCCATAGAACAAGTCCAGTGCCAGCTCCTCTCCTGCTCAAGGCAGGGATAGTTCATCCTTGCCTTTTCCTTTATTACTGAGCCAGAAAAAGGCATTGTTATCAATACTTCTAAGAAGCTTTTAGCCAGCTGTAAACCTTTTTGCAATTTATAGGAAATGAAGTTTCTGGTTGAGAAAGTTTCATGGTCATATGGGATTATGCAGGAAAAGGTTTGGTGTGCACAAACCTCACTGGGAAGTTACATTGGGTTCTTCAATTAATAATTTTGAGAAGTGGAAACACCTAGAATATATGAAGCTTGGAGATTTCTCTATATATACATTAGAACTGGAAAAAAAAGAAACTAGTTTTTTGTCGAATAATGAACAAATCTCAAATAGCAAATAAATTCTTGTGTTTCAGTGTAGCAATAAGGAACAGCACTACTGGTTTGCATGCCAGCTCAATTCTATTCCTTTTTAAAATATGGAGAAATGAGGGCACTGGTGCAACTTTCATCACTAAAAGAGTAGGTATTAACTAAAGGCAAGATTCCTAATGTATGTGTACCCTGCCTACGAATACCTTAATTGCCTTTGCTTTTCCTGCAGGGCACACTGGTTTTGTCCTTCAAAAACCTCTCTTGCATGAGACCTGAAATCCTCATCGAAAAAGATACAAGCAGAACAATGGAAAAGGTCTTAAGAGGCCACACACAATATATCCAAACACAAAATGTTCCAAGTTTATGGAGCAAAGTAAACACTTTACAATATTTGTAATCAACATAGGGAGTCTTTTATTGCTTTGCAGAAATCTACGCCAAGAAAAAATTGCAGCTTTTTTATTTTTTAATGACGCAGCATGCTGTTAATTTGGTTGTAATGCCAGAAAGCTCCACAGTGTTATTCAGGAAAGAGTTGTCTAGAAACCCCTCAATGTCAGAGATAAAATTGAATCTGAATGGCTAAACCAATTTGAAAACAAATCAATTCAAAACTAATTTTATCCACAACATACAGTTTTTTAACAAACATCTTTCACTACAACAGAGCTACTAGTGACATCCTTAAGCCAAATACATTTATTCTGCTGCTGATGTTGCATACAAAACAGAAACACCTTTCTGGTACTACTCAGGCTACAGAGAAAACAAATGCCTGAATACTTCCACTTTTTTTAGTCCCATTCTTATCATTAAAAACAAAGTCCTTGTCACAGCTAGGCAAACACCTTTGAATTTCTCTTGCCCTGGCTTCCTGCCTATTCACCAAAACCATCCCCTCGCTCTCCTGGAGTTTTGAGGTCATTGCAAAACTCCACACAGACAATCTCTTCCATTCTGGCCTGAATAGATTGCCACTGGTTTAAAATCCTACCCAAGAAGTGAGTGTTCTCATCCCTTTGTACCCAGATTGGTCCTTCTCGTCAAGGAACTAGTGAAAGGCAAAAACCTCCCAGAGCCCATCATACACTGGCTTGATTAAACTGCTGCCACCTTCCACTTACACAGCAAGAAAACAAACATGACTGTATAAAGCAAAGCACCATGGCAGGATGAAGATCTCTTCTATATTTGCTGGGGTCTAACAAGTATCAAAATAAGAACTTGCAATAGTAAGAGATGGAAGGGGCAAGGGGGGGAGGATATCTTCCATAACACTATGTGAATTAGCCACCTCAGCTCCAGCCCTGAATTTGCACAGGAAACAATCTTGAAAAATTCTTGAAAATAAAGCATCAAGCAAATAAATTGCACTGGTTGACAAAGCAAGGATTTTTTTTTTTTTTTTTTTTTTTTTTACTTAACCCTTATTAATGCCTAAAGAGATAATATGTTGTGTCTTTCAAAAAAGCCCAGACAGCAAATTGTTTCCCACTCTGTTATCCTTCCCATAGTTATGCTCTGGCCCTGAACATTAATGTGAACCAATATGAAGTTTCCTGTTATACTTTTTTTTGCTTTGGCACTCAACCTGAAAATTCACCTTAACCTTCAAAGTAATACATCACTCATGCCCTCCTTTTTTGCATTGGAATAAGAAGAGCAAAAACATTAAAAAATAATAACTGAATAACTTAGAAAACCTGAAACTACACAATCTTTAGTAATCTCTACTCACCCTTTTATAATTACACTTCTATTAATTTTTATCAAAACAAATCCCTGCTCAATTACAGTCCTTTCAAAGCAAGAAGAAAAAAGGCATCTGAACAAATGCAGAAACACTTTTGTCCAAGTTTGAGTTTCAAAAGGAAGCACAGAACCAGGCTGCCCTTTCCTTTATTCTGAAGCATCCAGAAATTGCTCCAAAATGTGTTTTCTGTTTTCTCATTAGCCTTTAAAGCATCTTAAAATAAATTTGGAAAATAATAATAATAATAATAACAATAACAACAACAACAAAAACCACAACACCACAAGATAATAAGCTTAGTTCCTTTTCAGGAATTGAGGAGGATTTGTTCTACTGTGTAGTGCATTCCTTCAGGGGTTTCACTTCTTTGTCCTGTAAGAATTTTCTGTCCTTACAGTGTAGGAAAACACATTACCCCGCCCCAGAATTTACAAAATCCTATCACTATTACAAATTCTTGAAGAATTATTTAACAGCCAGAAAGTGTTAGAAAAGGAACATATTTCCTGTTGCACAACAAAAAATTTAAATTAATTTCTATTAATATTATACAGAACACTTTTGGATCCATTCCTCCTAAACCCCTGTTAAAAAGTCCCATGGGACTGAAGTCATTCAGGATATTAATGATTTTTAATTTTACAATTACAAAGACATTTAATTTGACCTGAAAGTTCAAAACTAAATTTCCAAATTGGATTGAATAATATAGTGTTTCCCTCTGAACAGAAATGTAGTTCTTCCAGTAAATAAAAAAACTATAAAAGATACATATATTTAAATATTGATAAGAGGAAAAAACACAGCAAACAAACAATGAAAATTATTCTGTGCATTAATTTGATTTTATATTTTAACAATAAATAGAATAAAACAGGTTGTCTTTTTAATGTGTTTCTGTCATTTTCACAGAGGGAAGACACTGACGAAAGCCTTAAGTTTTTACTTCAGTTCATTCTGCCAACTGAATCCCTGCTTGTAAAAAACTTCTTTTAAACAGGTGCTTTATTTAGATGCTCTTGAAAATTCAAAAAGAAGACTTGAGGAAATTTATACTCACTATTATTGTTATTAGAACACTTCTTTGTATATAATACATCCCACTGGAAAATAGTATAATACAAAACTAATTGAAATAGTTTCATAAACCATTTCACATCTATTTCTCAAATTTTATGAGAGCACTGCAGATCTGAAAAACACTTCAGATTCATTCACCTCTGTCAACACATAATGAAATTTTAAGGACTGTAAACAGTGATAAATTTAAATTTAAAGGCCTCCATTAATCTTGATAAAGAATATCAGTGCATAACTTAGTTTATGTATAACTAGATACATTCAAAATGCAATTGGTTTCTAACCTAGGCACCAGACAGTCTTTAATAGTAGCATTCAACAAATTCCTAGAATTGTACCTACACCAATACTGAAGCACCTGAGCCTTAACTTTGCTTCCATGTCTCAGTGGAACTATTCCAGGAGTGAAGTTACTCCCTGTGTTAGCATCTGTTAAATGAGATCCATAATTACAGCTGGCAGTTGGAAAACAGAAGCAAAAAATGAATTAGCATTTCAAATATTTCAGTACATATACTATTCCCATGTCACCAATTACAGGCCCATCTGTACAAAACTGTACTAAAAATACTTGTATTTTAATATCCTCCCTTTTCATGTCTAAATACTTCACTTACGTTGGAAAATAATCCTTAAATTTGGTTTTTTTACCTCCAAACACCCTACAGAATGGGCAGCATTGCCATCACCAGCCACAGTGCATTACTATTGTACAAATGACTTCCTAATGTTGGAGAGAATTTACTTCCACAGCAGTATAGTTTTTCTTATTTCTGAGTTGTTGACCGTGTTAACCATTACAAATCATTTTATACGTAGATAAAAAATATATTATGGGTATGGAGTCAGATAGAAGTAAGGAAGAAGGTAAGTTATTTTAAAACAGCTTTTTCTGTGAACTTGGGCATTATACTTTTCTCCCCTCATTCCTGCTACATTCCTGCTTCTGCAGAAAAAATAATTCACTACAATATTTATAAAACTCAAAACAATAAAATCCTCGAATAATGCATGTCCTGTTAGAAAAGAAAGTTGGAGCAGTCTTAGTTTTTTGTTATGTTTTGTATTTTTTTAAGTAGAAAACTTGTCTTGAGGGCAAAAGCAGTCCAGAAGTATATGACATCGAATATTTTACAGAATATGTCTACAGAATATACTCTGTGTTTCTGAAGAATAAATCTCCCTCTAATGAAGTACTTGTGCCTCGCCAAAGAGCCTGAGAAAATAATAGTAGTTCAATCCAAGGTAGACTAGATAATAATTTCATTTAATGAAATAGAAAAAAATCATGCTTTATATTCTATTTATTTTTTAGCTTCCAGACACACTCTAGTATTATCAGAAATACAAAAATCCTTAGTATAAGAGATAAATTTTGAAAATTATCATAGAACATGCTCGATCTCTGGTAAAGAGAAAACTCTGAACTGAGAAAGAAAAAAAATATTTTTACCTGTTTTCAGAAAGTCCTGCGACTTTCTAATTTACTGATTCCCTATAGAACTTGAAGAAACGAGTATTAAACTCTGTGAACTCAGTAACAAAAGAAAAATAGAATGCAAGCTCCGTAATCAGAATTGAAATAGACACTTGAAAATAATGAATCATAGAGCATGTTTATCTAAGAACTATTCTGCCAAATCAGAACTAAAATAATTTCATTTCATTAAATCTTACTCCTTTAAGATTTGCACAAAGGGATAAATTTACAAACACACCCAGGAATTGTTCTTCTAAAACTGACAGTTCTGTGAAGTTTCAGAGAAGTTTGAGAAAAATATTATGGTCATTAAAAAAGAAAAAAAAACAATACTTCAACCTGTTACCTAATACAAAGCTTTATTTTACATTATTAATTTAAAATGTAATAATATATATGAAATAGAAAGATTTAAATTCCCCAGGTGCTTGCTCCCAGGAGTCTCACTCTGAATATATTTTCGCAGACAAATAGGGCTATCTACAAGTATAGTCATGTGAAGAATGAGGCATGCCCCCTGCCCCCAATATTTATGAAATATATTAAAACAGCAGACAAACCCCGTCTGGGTATTGCACTTCTGTTATGGCACAGTACTTTTACTTTACAGCATTGTACTTAAAAGCCTATGTCATTGTAAAGCTCTTTTCTAAGCTAATGTGGAAAAGTGTTTTAAAGTATTCCTGAAACCCTGTGAAATATAAAAAAAAACCCCAAATACTGATTGCAGGCACTGCTATGAATTATGTTGTCCAGCACCAGAAATCTGTGCAATAACATCAACTTATAATGCTTATTATGAGACTGACCATTTGCCATGTGAATAGATTTAATCACAAGTAGTCTCTTCATAAGTTGGAGAAAGTGGGGGTTTCTATTATAAAACTTGAAACTTTTATTATAGATTTTGTAGCTAACTGATAATCCAGCTGTTGGGGATGAACACTCATAGAAGTGTTTGCACGTTTCAAATACCACCTAAAACTCATATTATATTAGAGATACATTTGTATGAAACCATTGAAAAATAAACATTCAAGACATCTGAAATATTGTGTTTCCATGTATGAAATAGTTAAAGGGAATAGGCAAAAGTCCTGGAAGGAGTGACATGGATTCTAATGTTTCCTCCCTTTCATTCATGGCTGAAAATATAGTTGTAAGATATGTAGATCATCAAACAGAGCATTAAGAAGAAAAAAAAAAAAAAAGAACAAAGAAGAACATACAAAAATAAACCAAGACAGGGAAAGCAGTAAAAATATATGTAATAGCTTATTCTTTCGATGACATATGGGATTCTGAAGAAGGAATACTTTTAACAACGTGATATTCCTTTAACAATCGCTGCACCACAAGTGACACGAAGTGAAGACGGCAAGATGACCATTTATCTCCACACAAGAGAAACAAAAAATCCAACAAAACCAAGCACCCAGACCATTATCATGTGGAACAGAAAAGACCTTCTTGAAACGCTAAGTCAACAGAGGGAGAAGCAGGTGTTTGCATTCTCCGCAGTTTAACTCATGGGCTTCATTATGTGTTCCACAGGAAGAAAAACAGTTTCATTTGTACATCTTGCAGGGAAACAAAGAATTTCAACAAGGAGTCCCGATAAACATCTTACGCTGTTAAACATCTTCACCGGGAGAGAGAGAAAAATCTCCCCCGCTGCAAGCAACCGCGGACATCTTTTGTTCTCTGATAAATATTTGCTTTTGTCTTTTGTGATAAGGTCCGCTGCCTTCGCCTAGCGCACAAAAAGGGCCTGCTTGTTTCTGCACAGAAAACATTTAATTAAGATCATTTCCGATTTTCAGGCCGCCCGTGAGCTGAGGAAAAGGACGGGCGAAAGGGGAGAAAACTCAACCTTGGCTGGCTGGGCGGGGGGAACGGGGAGCCTGCCCGAGTCCGGCCGGGACCCGCCGGGGAACGCGGGCGGGGAAGGGCCGGGAGAGGCCGGGAAAAAGGCCGGGGAAGGCCGAGAGCAGAGCCTGCCCGCTGTGCTCCGCTCCGTCCCACCGCGGCTGGCAGCGCCGGCGGCAGCACCGCCCTGCCCGGGAGCGCAGGGGCTGCGCATCCTGCATCCCGCCTGCATCCCGCCTGCATCCTGCACCTCTCCTGCATCCCGCCTGCATCCTGCACCCCTCCAGCATCCCGCCTGCATCCTGCATCCTGCATCCCTCCTGCATCCCTCCTGCACCCCTCCTGCATCCTGCATCCCGCCTGCATCCCGCCTGCATCCTGCACCTCTCCTGCATCCCGCCTGCATCCTGCACCCCTCCAGCATCCCTCCTGCATCCTGCATGCCGCCTGCATCCTGCATCCCTCCTGCACCCCTCCTGCATCCCGCATCCCTCCAGCATCCCTCCTGCATCCTTCATCCTGCATCCCTCCTGCATCCCTCCTGCACCCCTCCAAACGCAGACCGGGGCAGTGGCCAGCAAATGCCTCCATTTGCTAAAGGAGCAGGGAAAAACATTGTTTTGTTTGGTAGGGCTTTTTCACGGGTGGTTTTTTTCTTTTGTTGTCTTTTTTTTTTTTCCGCCATGGGGTTAGACGGAGCTGCTCTTCCCACTAGACTTTTGTTTTTAGAGAGTAATGCACAGTTCGAGGTTTACCTCTTTGTCACAACTCAAGACTCACTGAAACATCACAACCTTCTTACCAAAGTGGAAAAAAAAAAAAAAAAGAGCAGCTTTAACAATTATTTCAAATATTCTGTTTTAAACAAACCAAACCAAACCAAACAGAAAAAAAAACAAATAAAAAAAAAAAAAAGCAATGCCATACTCTACGGACTCTGCAGTGTTAGTTCTCAGAGTTCTTCATCTGTTTTAAGTACTAGAGTTGGAATACAAAAATAGTTTTCCCAAAGCTGTAGTAGTTTGAAACACTGAAAAGAAAATCTAGGAGACATAATCATTATAAACTGTTTATGCACACGCAATCGGTACATGACTACCAAAGATCCTAGTCCTTATGTGTATGTTCATTTACTGGAATTAATCCCCCTTATCATGTTGACTGCCTGCAGGACCAATCCTGGAATATTCTTGTGTGCCAAGTGCTAGGAACAATATTAGAGGAGGTTTCACTGCAAGTCTAAGGCACTCGGCAATTGCCTCCCTGCATACCTCAGGACAACACTCCCACTCATAACCAGGGACTTATTACTTAAGTCTGTATGAAATTTTGTTGAGAAATATTGATAGAAAAACCTGGTTTGAAATAGGGAGAATTAGAATGTAAAATTTAAAGCCACATGATATGAGTAAGAAGAACTACAGCAAAGATATCCCACTAGGAAATATGCACAAAGGTTCAAGAAAGAATCATTCCTGTAATCCAAATACAAACCATAGGAGATTAACTCATACTGTGGACAGGACATAGTCTTGAGAGATCTTCCTTTGGTTAAATATTCAGAGCACAAAATGGCATTTTATTCCTTCAAAACTTGGCAGAATAAAATACATTTCTATAATATTTGTACCATGTTTCAGTGGACGAAATTATTTTTTTTCTCCAAGACCATCAAAGTTTTTATTTCATGAATGAATTTGTATGACACCAAAGACAACACCATAAACAGAAAAAAAAAAATTGTTAATGCAAATGAATCAATGTCATTCTATCCTTCTCTGGCCATCTGTCTCCCCATGAATACACATGCAGAAAATAGAATTTGCTAAAAGCAGCTATTTTAAGTCTATCACATTATTGTTCCAAGTAAAAGAAATAAGAGCAGAAAGTGCTAACAGTATCATCTTACCTGCCTTTTAAGCAAGAGTGTAAATCACAACACACAAGAAAGCCTGCAAGCTGACAAAGACTCTGGATTAGCAACAGCAATTGACCCAGTGAAAATGAATCAAACTCACTTTTTTTATTTTTTAATGAGACAGATTACTTTCCTACATATTGACACATCAAAAAATTATGATTACAGACCAACTTGATATTACAGTGCATACCATCCACTTCTATGGTCTTAGCAGGTTTTCTCATCAAAGCACTCATTCAACAAGAAGCATTTTTTATGATGCCATAAGCAATGTGCTAATAGTTTTGAACTGAGATAAATGCACCTCCTTTGCATTGACTCCTTTCATAAGGTCTCTAGGAGGTTTCAGGTGAAAACCCCATTTTTTTTAGCGTCTTGAACATCCTACAACTGCAGTGTGAAACTAAAGTTATTTTCTTAACAGCCCCACAAATTTGATAGGACAGTTTCAAAGTAACCATACCCAGATTGCTATGTGTAAGATCAGTGTCTAAAAGACAATACTTCAAAAGTAACATAATCAAAATCTTTGGTGTGTCTGTTTTGTTTATCTGTGAGCAGTGGAATGCAATGAAGGATACATTTATATTTTTTTAGGGGAGGAATTCTATAATAAATTAATATGACTGTACCACAAACAGAATAACAACTTACTCAATTCGTGGGAATTTGATGAAAAAGAAAGCCATAAACAAAACCAAAGAGTGTAATGGGATTAATCCAAGATTATCTTAATTGATCCTATTCATAAATACAGTGAAACCACAACCCCTTAAGAGAATTCAAAAGGATAATGAATAAGCAGGAATTACCCAACTTCGACGTCAGCATTGGGCTCAAGATATCAAACAACCATGCAGAGTACTGGACACAAACGAAATTAAGATAAAGATTAAAAGCTTCTGTCACTTACAGAAGGACCAACAAGAGACCTACCTGTGTATCAGCTTTTGTTTATGTAGGCAGAACAGATAAAGACAGCTGTAAGCTTGAGACTGCTTTGGTATGCCAGGAACATGCTTTTTAGGCTTATACTCTAAAGAGTGAGATAAACTCTTTTCCAAAGGCAATCTGGGTTATTTTTCTGCCTACAAAGTCTGGGGCCAAAAGAAAGACATTTTTATTTATCAAACAAAATGTGTCAGGACTATTTGTAAGTGGTTCAAACATATTTAAGATATACTGAAGTGCACTTAGTACCTACTTAATATCTGACCATTGTTTAAATAACACATGACTAAAGATGTTAATTGTTAATATTCAGAGAAACCTGGAAACTTTACTTAAGGAGCTATGAATCATAAGCTAACCTTGTCTTTATTAACTCAGTTGGCAAAGGAAGGAAACAAAGGCAAATACCTAACAAACAATATGCTGCCTATCACCCACTGGCAGTTCAAGTATGTTCCATATAGAACATGAAAAATATCTGTTTTCCTGGAAAAAAAAAATTTTCTACATCAAAGTCATTACCATTCATATTTGTTGTGTTGCATATTTATGTTATGGAGGGGCTTGGGGTGCTTAGTTTTAACATAAATCATCTTTCACATAATATATTTTCAACAGTCCAAGTTTATATTTTGAATCTGGAGCAGGGAAGTCTTAGACTCAGTGGAGGGGGATCAGGTTAGGGAACATTTAATGGAACTAAAGTAGATGAAAACAAATCCCTGAGACCTGCTGGGATCTACACATGAGTGCTGAGAGAGGGGGCTGATATCCCTGCAAGGCCACTCTCAGTAATCTCTGAAAGGTGGTTGGTTCCATAGGACTGGAAAAAAACAAATAGCAGCCCCATCATTCAATGGGGTCAGAAGAAGGATCCAGGGACTTCCTGCTCAACCTCACCTTAGACCCTGGGACAAATCCACCAGAAAAACACTCTAGATGTATTGCACACAAGGAAATGATAGAAGCATAAGAAAGCAGAAAATCTTGTTGGACCAACCCAAGAGCTGTCTATGATGAAATGAGCTGTGAATATTCATCTTGATTTTTAGTGGCCTCCCATAATACCCCCACTGACAAAGGAATGAAATATGGACTAGGCAAGTCTGTATTTAGTGAGGGGGACTGAAAGCTGGCTGAACTGCCAAGCTCCAAGTACTGTGATCAGCACAAGATCCATTTGGAGCACAGTTCCCAGTGGTGTACCCCTGGAGTCAATCTCAGTGATAATAATTCTAAATTTTCTTCAATGACATAGGTGATGAGACACAGCACACACCCAGGGAGTTTGCTGATGATACAAAACTGGCAGAAGAGGCTGATATGCTGAAGAGTTGTGTTCTCCAGAGGGAAGCAGAGAAATGGGCCAACAGGAGCTATGAAGTTCAACAATGGAAAACACAAAGTCCTGAACTTGGGGAGGAATAACCCAGACAGCATCACACCCTGAGGCCTGACCAGTTTGAAGGGAGCTCTGCAGGAAAGAGCCTTGTGACCTGATGGACACCAAACTGATCACGAGCCAGCAACATGCCCTTGCCACATGCTGACATCCTGGGCTGTGCTAGGATAAGCATTGCTACCAGAACTGTTTCTATTAAATTATCCAGGCTGGAGGGAAAAGAAAATAAATCAAAACCAATTTGGAGTTAGATAAGTGTATATATATCCACAAGAGAAAGCTATAAAGTGAAGACAGATGTGTACCATCCATTAAAAAAAAAAAAAAAAAGAAAGAAAAATAAGAAAAGGAGAGGCTAAGGGAGCTGGGCCTCTCCAGCCCATAGGACAGAAGGCTCAGGGGAGAACATATTGCTGTCTACAACTCCCTGACCAGAGGATACAGACAAGACAGGGCCAGACCCTTCCTACTGCTTCACAGTGGAACTACAACAATCACAAGTCAGAACATGGAAAATTCTGGTTATATATAACAACTTATATTTTTTGGTTTGTTGTTTTACCATGAGAGTAGTCAAACACTGAAAAAGGGTGTCCAGACAGGCTGTGGAATCTCCTCATGAAGGAATTCAGTGGAGGAATTCAAGACATAACCGGACACAGCTCCAAGCAACCAGATCTAATCAGATATGTTTCTGGAGGTCCCTTCCAGTCTCTTATTTACAGTGACTGCAGAAAGACTAAGTATATATTTCTTAGGCAACTCTCCAATAATAAGTACATGGAGTACAGGAGCTTGTACAGGAACTGCTTTGCTCTTGATGATATTTAGAAGAATAAATGTCACAAAAGACAACAAACTTCTTGTCTTTCAAATTGGTTACTATGCAAAACTATCAGCAAGAAGTTACCTTGGTTATAGAAGATTGTTTTGGAAGATTTCCATAACTGACACTTACTTTACATTTGTTTTATTAAGTACACAACAATCTACACAAATATGACAGCAAGATTTTCACTTCAGAAGTCACATGCCATTTATACCTTTCACTGTTACTCTGTCAGCACAGTGGATTTTTTCCCTCACAGACACACATAACCAAGTGTTCTCTAACTCCTGGTGAAGGTTCTTGCATGTGTTACAAGGTACATCAGCAATATTAAGAGAACTTACACCAACCAAACAAAGCAAACCCAACCAAACCGAACAAACAAAAAGTTAATTATGCCAGAGAAAAATCCTGAAAATATTTATCAAACATGTGTTGGCAGGGGAGGGGCAGAACATGAAGCTGGTTGTTGCAATGTCCTTCTAACATTTGGTTTACTGATCCTTCATGCCCTAGGTGCCAGGTGGACAGAAGTGTTGCAGCCCTTTGCATTCGTTTCTAGATGCTATATGAAATGTTACTTTGGTTTTCTCAAAAAAAATTGAAGGGCCAAACTCATATAAAACAATTAAAAAACAAAACAGCTGTAAAATAAAACATTTTTGGTAGAAATTACCTTAAAAGGAAATTAAACTACAGATATCCAAAGGAGTTTTCATAGTATACTTGTACTGGCATAAGTGGAAACAGCAGAAATTGGCACTGTGCTTGATGACATACAAATTTATTAGAAAATATTCTGCTGCCCTGAAGACTTCATATATTTTTTAGCTACCCAACAAACCTTTAAAGCAGTGGTTTAATTCACTGGCTAGTGTTTAGAGAGTTCTTAGGAGTTAATTTTCTTCAGGGCATGAGTTTTAGGTTACATTTTTTGTTTGAGAGAAATAAATTCCAAATGTCATCCATGTGCTTTCCCCTGCCTAGCAATCCCTTGCAGGCATCATCCTGCACATCTTTTACTAGGGAGTTAAGATGGGCATCTTCCTTTTTTCCTATTGAGCTTTTCTTCCAAAAGATTAATTTCCAGCCTTTCTTGTTTGCTTACAAGTCTGAGAATACCAGGCTTGTATTCCCAGGCTACTTCTTTAGGAAATTGCATGTTTCAGACTATCTTTAATATCTAAGAAGCCTCTTGGAAAGGGCCAGCTTGTCCTGAAACAAGATTCAAGATAAATTGGGTAGCCAGAAGATTCATATACATGCACTCAAAGGAAAAAGACAGCAATTTTGTGCTTAAAAATCGACTGAAGGCATCTACTCTCTGTGGATATTTAATAATATTTTTAGGACACTTCCACAAAATTTTCTCTTTTAATCCTTTTCACCCTAAGCTTCTAAATGGACCATTACTTGTACTGCTAATTTTGGCAGTAGGTGACGTGAATCAACCAGTTGTAATCACTTAGGCAACTGATTTTGCCATTCCTTATCTCTGTTATCCTTTCTCTTCTGTCTTTTGCTCATCCTTTCACTGAGACATGAGTTAAAGAAACTGCTGAAGGTTTTGAACTTGTTTGCTCAGTTTTGCCCTGACTGGTGGGCTGGTTACACTGGAGAGATCAGAGAGCCAGAGTCAGAGTTCACCATGGTATGCTCAGGCCATAAAGGGAATATAAAAAATGGCAGGGTCTCTGAAGTGCCCAGAAACCCACTGAAACCTAAAAGAGCCCAACTGAGGCACTCCAAGACCTACTGAAATATAAAATTAAAAGTCCAGAGCACTTTTTTATGAAGTACCATAGCAGACCCCCTTGGAAATCCATGGACTACTTTTCCTTCAGTAATTTGAAATGGATCTGAAACAATGAGGAATGCCTGCCAGTTATTCAAGCTTCAGTGTATTGAAGGTCTGCTATTTTATACCAATGTTGTAATTATCACCATACTGAACTGAAAACACACTCTCAGAGAGTGCTATAAATAACTACAATTAACTGTGTGTTATAAATAATTGCAATTAATTCTGAAGAAAAAAAATCTGATTTTTAGTTCAGAGAGTAACTTTAATAAATACAAATTTCTCTTTCTAAGGGCAGACTTAATTTTATGTACCCTTGTACTTGTCAGCTCCTTAAACTGCAGTTCTGGGGCCGCTTTCAATGTATAATTATCTCTCAAATCATACCAACCCAATTAACCTCCTTCTGTGTCTAGTTTGCACCAGAGCCAAACCCAGAAGCACAGTCACTGAGAGCCCAGGACAGGTACAGTCAACCTGCTTTTGGTTTGGGACTTCTATGCCAAAATTCACATTCGCCCAAAGCAGGTCCTGATTGAAGCAACAGATACTCTGCTCACTCCTAAGTTGCTTTTATAATGTGGAATGAATACAAACTCTTCAGCTGCTGAGAACTAGAGCTCTCTGCTTCAGTTTTTCCATGCTCATTTACTTTGAACACTTGATACCTGGGCAGATCTGAGAAGTTTTCGTAGGACTATTTAAGACACCTTCCCTTCTGCCCTGTCTTAAAAGAAAGTCAGAATATACTTTCTGGAACAGGCTGCCAGAATACTAGCAGAAAGGTGGGTTTCCTCTAAATTTCTGAATCCTTCTGGTGGACAGGAAAACAAAGATGGATCATTTTAACTTTAAAATTTCCCAGTTTTTCAGAAATAAATTGAAAGTAAAATTTTATAAAGGAAAAGAGTAGATGCCATTAAGAGACAACACTGCCAGCCCGAAGACAAAGTCATTGCAAACCTGGGGAGGACAAAACAAAAGTCCCAAGGAAGAATATACAGAATATTTTAAAACATTAAATATAAAAAAAGTAGAAATGCATACAACAGAAAGTCCATATACAAGGTGCAAGAATAGTGGTGAGTTCAATGAGAGCTGATAAGTCTTTACATCTCCTTTGGCAGCAAGTTCA
Source organism: Luscinia megarhynchos (assembly GCA_034336665.1). Lineage (NCBI taxonomy): Eukaryota > Metazoa > Chordata > Aves > Passeriformes > Muscicapidae > Luscinia > Luscinia megarhynchos. Next base: position 10,802,339 of record JAPFBE010000013.1, on the reverse strand, counting down.
TAGTTACTTGCAAGCATGGAAGTGTTAAAACTGTTCTTTATTTTATATAATTTTTCAAAAATTGTTCTTTGGGGTATATATTGACTTAAAGCTCAAGAGTTCCACACAAAGAAACTAGAACTGCATTCCCTCCATCCAAGTCATCAACTTCACACTAACTGAGTAATAACCACACACTAATTAATGCAGCTACCCCTCACCATTCAAGCTGTAGATTTAATGTGTAAATGGGGATTTGTTTTTCCAGATATGCAGTATAAACTCCCTAAAGACTTAGAAAAGGAAGGCAATAAAAGACAGAAAAGCATGTGTTGTTTAACTAAGTTTGACTGCAGATCTGTTAATTTTGTGTGATTTCTGGTTTGAGATCTGGCTGAACACATCAGTGGGAGGCTATTTAAACGAGGCTGGAATTGACACCTTCTGAATTTCCAACACGACTGCACTCATAAAAGGGAACCTGGCAGCATTAAAACATCGAATCACATGCCAAATGTTGTGTTCACAGTTACCTCCAAGTGCTTGGGCTGAACTCACCCTGGCAATGTTTAGGAATGAGGCATTCCCATGTTGTTTCAAGTCCCCCTTTTTGAGAAGGCACTGATAATAGTCCTTTGCACTTACTCACTTCTTCTAGCACATATCGTTCTATGGCTACTAGTGAACAATTAATTTGAATGATAAATTATCCCATATCTACTTACTCAATTACCACACTCCTCATATTTCTTTTTGTAAACTTACATATTAATGTAGCTGAGATGTGCTACACAAAAGTTAAGAGCAGTTTTGACTGCTGCTTTTTTTCCTGACCTTTCTCCCCAGTGTAAAAAAAATAGTTTTAAAAGTCCATGTTGTTTATGGTGTCATCTGGTTTAATGTTGAAGAATTCTCTAACTTACCACTTTACACAGAGCAGAACAATACTTCCATTATCACTTTAAATAATGATTAGGGTTGTCCCCAGTGCAGATTCTGATTATAAAATCTCTTCAGTTACAAGACAAACATATTGGCCTACAATCTTTTTATAACATATCAGAACATTTATTTCATCCACAAAATAGTCTAAGCTAATGAATCTTGCAGAATACAGAGGGAACAGACTCCAAAAGGAGTTACAATATAATTGTTTTCCTTTATACACCTTCAAAACCTAAACTCTTTTTTGGGACATGCTTAGCAGGAAGGCTGGAACTTGGGGCACCCAAAATGCTAAAGTGGGAGAAAAATCAAAAGTAAGAAAAATATTTTTAATTTGGATGGAAATTGTTGTTCAAACCCAGTGTTTCTGTTTGTTTTTATTTTTAAACTGGGGGTATATTTCAAGTAATCCATAAAAGATTTTAAGCAGTAATTGAGACTCTTAATACTGTATAATTAAAGCGATAACTGTAACAGTTAATAGTTCAAAATACTCTCTTTCTTAAATCAGCATTTTACTCGTGATGTTCAGCAGATGTTATCCTCCCCTAAATAGCACGGTATGTAAAATCAATAATTGAAGTAAAACTGAAGAAGAATTAATAAAAATAACTATAATTTCTATCATAACTTTAATTTTTCTTATGTAGCTATAATATTTATAGATAATGATTAGCTACAAGGACATACCAACACACACACCCTCCAATGCCAGAATCCATAAGAAATTATCACAGCATGATCCCAACCCACATCCTCTTGGAGTGTTAATGCTACTTACAACAGAGACTGCGGAGAGGAAATATCAGCAAAGATCAACCATGTAAATCTTTCTGCAAGCACTGGAACTGACACAGCTAATTAGACTGGTTTGTGTAGGAAACAGGCAAGTCCATAAACACAGCAGAAAGGCAAGTAATTCAGTAGTTAATTCACATAACAAAAGCAAGTCCATAAAGTTGTTCCCAATTCAACGCTGCCCTTCAGGAGTGTGGTGTCCTCAACAGGGAGTGTGCAGGGGCAGTCAGGGACACCAGCTCAGCACCAGACAGTGCACACCCTGGGCAGGAGTCTGCTGTCTGCTCACAAGGAGAAACAGGCTAAAATTCTGTGGAAGGGACAGGAGTGCTCCTCTTGTCATTGCTTGGGTCTCTCTCTACCAACTTCTGCCTCCCTATCATTCCTGGATATATAAAAAGAAATCAAGATCCAGTGCAAGACACTCACAGCAAAGGTTCCAAAGCAAGCTATTAATTTCTCACCTCTATATTATTGCTTTAGAGAATTCAAAATATACATGCTTAGTAAGAGATATATGAATAAAAATCCACTGTTTTGAATTTCCAAGTGTCAGTCCTCCAGAGTCATTTGATAAGAAGGTGGAGCTTTTTTGTTTATTTATTCAACTGAATTAATTTATTATTCCTCCTGCATATTTTACTTAAGTAATCACACTGTAAAGACTTATTCTACCATCCTCTCCCAAAGTAAAGTGAAAAGTAATTTCATTTCCATTTAGTTTCAGTATTGGAACTAGCACAAGTCCTGGCATTGCTCATTCTTGATTACAGGCTTTGCCTTCCTTCAAAGACAACTTTGTTAATATTATTGAAATAAGAACCTCTGGAGAAATTTTTCTGAGCAAGCAAAATTTAAAACACTTTTGAGAGAGTATGAGGGTACTTACTGGGAGGAGAGTGGCAAGTACAGATAAAGGAAACAAAAGACTCAGCTAGAAGAGCTGCAGAGTGCTTTACTGAAGGTCCAAATGTCAACTAGGCTTGAACAGAATAAAAAAATTGTAATGTCTGGGTAGAACTGGATTTTCTCTGGTCGTTCCCATGTTGAGGGTGGAGAATAGGAACAGGAAGATGGGCAGAGATGTAGGCAGCTTGCCATATACTACACAACTTCCAGTTTCACACTAGTGGTTTATAAACTATACTCACACTAAAATAAAAACTCTTTGAGTTCAGCTCCATTTTAACAAAAAAAAAAAAAAAAAAAAAAAAAAAGGGTTCCTAACAACCAGCTGCTTTAGTTTTCCACATCTCTTCCCCATTGACAGCTAAGCCAGCTGTCCAGTGAATGCTGTCCAATACTTGCATGAAGCAGAGCAAGGAGAAGAAAAGAAAAATGCCACCTCTGTGCTCCAATTGGAAAGTTTCACTGCTGTCTTGGGCACTGTGTTTTGTGAGTGCCAACTTGGGTTTTATAAGTGGTCCCTGCCAGCCATCCTGCTCTTCTCTGTCAGTCTGGGTGGAACAGATGGAGCAAAATCAGGTCTTCTGCAGGGGTTTTCGTGACAAGTTACTGTATTTCCAGTAAAAAAAAAAAAAAAAAAGCCAAAAAACAAAACACAAATGTCAAAGAGAAGTCTAATGAAATGAGCTTGTGCATAAATGCATGCTGAAGTGAACAGAAGACAGAAATGTTGCCAGTGGCAAAAGAAGATATACAAATAATATTTAAATACAGTCTCAGTGCACTGTGAAGTAGCATCTATATTTAAGAAAAAAAATAGACAAAGCATTTAACACTGCAATTGCTTGAAAACCCATTTCACTAGACATATGCAAGTTGGGAGTTTTCTACTCCCAATTATTCAAATATTATTTTCAAATGCCCTAGTTGCAAACTTTGAAAAGCATAATCCAAAAGATTCAATATATCTACTGGACTGTAGAAAGGACTGCAAGAAACTACAAAAATTCTATTCAGGAATAGAGCATAAATCTTTATTCTATTAATATTTACAAATGAGAAACTATTTTCAGAGGCAAAGTATGGATTCTGCAGTTCCAGAGCTGGTTTGGACCCAACAGCTTGAATAACTTACTGAAGGACATGTTTACTTGCAAAATAAAAATAAAAAAATATTGATTAATAGAAACTTCTTTCACAAATATAAAAACCAAAACCAATCGACTTCAGGAAATTTATAACTTGTATTCTAAACCATTTAAAGATAATGGTGGTGGCATTTGAAAATCATCTGTACCTAAACCTTGGACACAGAGAGGTCCCTCGAATTGCCAATGTCTTGATTTGCATGAAGTAAATCATATTTGTTTTCAAAGTAAGATGTTTTCAAAATATTTTGGTTAAGGTAATAGGACAAACAGAGAACCTGTTATGGATCTCAGAGACATTGCCCTGGGGCTATTTTATTCCTACAGTCATCTAATATAGGGAGTTCTAAGCTCCTAAGCACCTGGAACTGGCTGCCATCACAGAAAACATATTGAGCAGATGGCCTGCAACCTGTTTCAAATTGCAATCTCCATGGCCACAAAACATTAATTTCAGTAAAATATGTAGTGAAACCTCACCAAAATGTGTGATATTTGTAAAGTAGTATCTCATTTTGAAACCCTCTTGAATCAACATAAGTTAAATTTGCATTTCATTGTGCTAACCTAGTATATGTGAGGTATGTAATCCTATATCAGAACATCAAATGCACCTGCTGAGAGAGAAAAAACTCACATATTAAAAAAATAAATTAAAAGAACAAAATAAAAAAGGGTGGGGCTGGTAGTTTAGGAAAAATATGCTCTCTGATCATAAATTAACATTCAGTACATAGAACTAGATTGAACCTAATCTAAAGTAAAAACCTCAGAAGTGTCCCCACATGTGGACATCAGGTCCTCAGCACATTTTGCTTTTCAGATTTGCTTCTCTTGCACTCTAATATTTGCTAAAGTAAACAAGCAAACTGGCATCCAATTTTAACTATGATTTATTCTGAAGAGCTTCATTTAAAACTTTAGGATCTTGATAAGCTTTCAGCACAGTGCAGCTGTTCCCACAAAGATGTAATGCAAGTGTACTGCCAAATCTTTAGTTTGGTTTCAGACGTATGAAGCTAACATAAGAAGTTTAAACAAAAGGACATTTCTTAAAGTTTACTTCAGGGTGATTTGGACTGAACCATCACTAGGATCCAGTGGTACTTCTTGGTATGGGCAAGATCATGTTTCTGGCACAGCCCACTGAAACCCCAGCCACAAAAATATGAACAAAAATCCTGGGGCCATCAGCTGTATAAGTCAAACTGAAGTGAGGTTTTTGAAATTAATATTCAATGGTTCCCTAGCTTTTTACAAACACATTTTTGAAAGTGTTTCTTTTCTGATAGCCAGTATTACAGGCTTAACTATACATAAGTCATTAGGAAAGATATCTGTATGCCAAACATCTGGAACGAAGAGGATTTCAGCCAGGCAGGAACAACTCACTGCATGAAGGTGCTCTGGACTCCCCAGGGCCAGCCAGCTGACCCACACTGAGTTCTGGCTGCCAAACTGTGTCCTTTAAGCAACTTACACAGCAAAGGAGACTCATTCCACTCCTGCACTCCCCAAATATTTATCCATTCTCCTTAATCCCCATGCTGCAGCCAACAGCTCTTTGGCAAGATGCAGGGCCAAAGATGTCAGCCCTCAGCTGTCTCTGGGAGGCCCACAAGCTGCAGCCACTTGATTTTTCTGTATCCTCACAAAATCCTCTCTGACTTTTGGGTTGGGAACCACCCCATACCCTTTGTTAAGCATTTCCACACATTGGAAGTAACAAGCTGCACAAGTTCCCTGTGTCCCTCTCTTCTGGAAAGACACCAGGTGACTCAGGGATCAGCAGGTGTTGCTCTGGAGAAGAGCCACCAATGACTAAAGAAATGGAGAAATGTACCTGTGCTGCCCACAGAACAGCATGTTCAGGAACAGGAGACAGGCCTGTCAGGAGACCACAGAAGAAATTGCACTAGGATTGATTTACAAGAAAAGAAATCCATATCAAAGGAACAAGGTTTCTGATTCTACAGTGAGGTCAGTCAACTGTGCTGATTTTTATCTGTATTTCAGATTTAGCCCCGCTCACATTTCTGATTACTGGCAGTACGTGTACATTTTCTATTGCATTTGACTTTTCACGCAGTTCTCCAAAGTTATCAAACTTCTATGGCACAGCAGTAAAATTTGCTTTCATAGCATGTCTATGGGTGTGCCTGTCTCCTCTACTTTGTTGGTGTTGTGACAAGTCAAACACACACAGGCCCAGAAAAGAGATCTCTTCTACAAAGTATTTTTCCTTAGTTTTAAAAGAGTAACTTTGTGTTATCCTTAGATGTGAGGGCAGATTACTGCACAAGTTACTGCCAAGTGGTGTAAATTATCCCATGGCAGCACAGCCCAGCTACAAAATGTGAGCAGTGCACAGTGAAACGAGGCAGAAACTTTAGATTGTATGAATAGATATGCTCAACTCTTCTATTAAACATTGGTGTCATAAATTAAGTCACTAGTTAGGCTATTCCCCAGAGTTAGGACCTGCAATAGGACTACTTAATATACTACAATAAACTGTAAGGAGGAGCAATGATGAGTTTCAAAAAGCAAAACCTTTACCTGAGCCCTTAGTGTGCATTACATTTTTTCTGTTTTACCTGCAGAAATTTTCAAAAAACAGTTAAAAAAACCCAAGACACAAAGTAGCAGTTAAAATATTGTATTTTTCTCCCTTGTTTACGAATCAGAGATGCAATAATTATCATTCAATTTCTTCCTTATGCCAAACCAAAACAAAAAATCTAAATCAAATAACCCAATAGCTACAAAACCTCACTTTCCAAAGCAGAAAACACCAGCTTCCGAGGTCCACAGAAGTTACAATCTCTCAAATACTGTATCTCAAGGAAAAACTGGAAAACTCATCAAATTTCACTACATGTATTAACTCTATTGCATCCCTAACTACAATGTATCATTTAGGAAGTGTGTTATCTTAAATTCCACGGCATGAATGTATGCTGAAAATTTTAAAGATACCTCAAAAAAGAGGGGAAAAGGAGTAGCTTTGCTTACTTTGTCACTTACATTGACCTATTTAAAAAGAGCTTTTACAGTAATTTAAAAATTATTGATTTAATCAATCATTTAAGGACAAGCCAATCTTTCTATTTACGCAAGCCAGATAAGGATTGCTCTTCTAATTTCATAAGGACTCATTACCTGGTAGATTAATAACAAAACATAAAGTATATATATATAAAAAATAAAACTGAGGGTTTATTTTATTTGATTTAACATATAGTCTGGAGAGCAGATTTACAACCTTACTACCTCTCAGTAGTGTAAAATACATTTGTGGATGCCTCAAAAAGCCAACAATTTTGTATTAACTAACACTGTCTCTTTCAATTGTTCAACTCCCTGACCTGCTTTGCTCCAATGAGTCATCATTTTAATCCTCCAAGTGCTTCTGTTGCACTCACACCATAGCACATAGAGACCATCTGCTTTTCAGCTCAAGAACTGCTACAAGAAATCATTTCACACCTGCCAGCCCAGCGACTGAGGTATTTTACAAGAGGCTGTTGGTCTTGTTCTTTCTAAAATATCTTCTGCTGATCATTGTGTTCCCCTCCTGAGAATGGTCCAGGTCAGAGCAGGGCATATGGAGGTTTGTCAGGGGAGGTTTAGGCTGGGTATCAGGTAAATGTTCTTCCCCAGAGGGTAATTTGGGACAGGAACAGGCTCCCCAGGGCAGTGGTCATAGCCCCAAACCTGACAGAGCTCAAGAAGAGTTTAGACAACACTCTCAGGCACATGGTGTGATTCTTGGGGTGTCCTGTGCAGGGCCAGGAGCTGGAGTCAATGGTCCTGATGGATCCCTTCCAACTTTGCATGTTTTATGATTCTAAGATGGTCCATTAGCCTCACAGACTTTCTGGTTTCCCCTCAACACAGCAGCTCCCCCTCCCTCTCCACTCCCACACCTCCTTCAGGGCACAAGCCAATGGCCCTGGTAAAGTTTCAGCCCTGCTGCTGCTGGAAAGTGCATAACCACAGCAGCAGTTCTGCCCCTCCAGCAGCCAGAGACCTAAAGTTTGTCATGGATGCCAGGTGGCATCCAGCACCGCTGCCTGTCATGCTGGCACAACCCCCTGCTGGTCACACTCACTGCTTGGCCACTTGGTAGGACCCAGCTGTGCTATAACCCCTATAACTCACACCAGACAACTGCTTTAGTGAAGGATTATAAAGGTTATAACTAAAAATAATAGAAGAGGCCTCCTTCATTTCAAGAAAGGTTAACAACAGTTCAAAAAATTCCTCAGAATACCTACTGACATCAAGTGAGTTCAGCTCCTCTTTGGGTTTGTTTCTTCTCTAACATACAATTTGATATCTGAGAAATTAGGTTATTTTGTTTTTCTTTTTTTTTCCCCAAAAAAATACTTGTTCCTTTCAAACACAATCTTTTAAACACAGAGTAATCCTAAAAATAAAAAAGTCTCTTCTACTTAGCACCAGGGAATAGTTTTCTTACATCTGAAAAGGGAAAAAAATAGCTTCTGCCCCTGGTGCAAGTGTGTCATGCTGGTAACATGAATCCATTTCAAGAAGACAGGGGCTCTCTCTTCCTCCTCTGTAGCCAGACCAGGAAGTAGATTCCAGGTTCAAGCCCCTTTTTCTTGAGATAATTCATTTCTTGAGGCACTTTTTAAAAGCAGAAGCATTTGAAATGGGCATAATCAGAGTTAAACCTGGAAAAAGGGTTGGGCTGCTAATGAATATTCCAAACCAGCATGATATCAGCTTTCCAGAGACAGCAGAGAAGGAGAACCACCCTGAAAAGGGCTCAGCAGCAATGAAGGAAATTTAATCTTAACTTAAACAAGATGGAAGGCATTTCCTAATGTACTTGAGATGAATATTTTATTAATCACACAACTACAGGAAATAATTAACCCCATAGATAACATTTTATAGTAATCATAATAAACATGATTAGAGAAACAGCATTATCACAGTGCAATCCCTCAAGTATAGTCTGTTCACCAGATGAAACTAGATAAAATCTAAAAGAAAGAGCATGTACAGCCTTGGCAAATGAAACAGAAAAATGCAAATATTCACTCACACAAAGTACAGGGGAAGAAACAAGCAAATTACCATTGGCAAGGACACAATATGATATTTAGGAGACTGATTGCTCTTCCCAGATTCTGTGAGCCTCTGGGTATGTGCCTTCACTCTGATAACCAATTTATATATTTACAAATTAAACAAAGGAGTAGGGTTCTCTTGGCAGAGTGAGAGAGTTTATGCTGCAGGCAACATTTTTTAAAAAGGCTTGGCACTAAGAGTGGACATGACTCTGCCAAACATGAGCTCCTGATGCACTTTCAGGGCTGAGGGGAAAAATGCACCCCCAGAGGCCTCTTTGGAAGAAGCCTGAAGAGGACAGAAGAACTTGGATTAACTCTAGACTTGGCACTCAAGCATCTGGTATTGGAAGGCTGTATCAATATCTGATGTGCACAATTCAAGAAACTCACTAAAGAGCCTCATAAGTAAAGGACCAGAAGAAACTCTTTAACAGAGTTCCATTTATCCTCAAAAATTATGTCTGAATGGATCACTGTATATATCAGTTTTGACAGGAGGTTTTTACAGGTAAGAGACAACACTACAAACAAGTCCCAGCAGTCAAGTTCAGATTATATAGATATAGATATATGATCTCTCTCTCTCTCTCTCACACACACACATATATATATATATATATATATAATGTAGGTACACAGCATACCTGTTGCACCAGGGCAGTACTTCACCACTGGAACACCTTCCCAAGGACCATAACATGTTCTCTGTCCTTTAACCTTCTAAATCAAGAATGGATTTTGCATTCTGAAATGCATATTTCAAACAGGAATTCATTTAGATTACATACACAGTGTTAACCTAAATGATCTTTTCTGGTTCTGCTTTTTCTTTTTAATCTACAAACATCCACTACACATAATGATATTTATATATGATATCATAGGCTTATGCAATTCAATAGGCTTTTTAAAACATTTTTAAAAGCCTAATGAGAAGTCACAGTTGAAAAGTATTGTTCATGGGAATACTGGCTCCTTAATATGATGTGGTTTTCATATTGGTGAGTTGAATATTAAATACAACTTTTTCCTTCTTATGTTTTAAATTAATGTTATGGTAAAGAATAGCATACATTACAGCATACCAAACATGGCATTAACTGCACAGTTGAGAACTCATATATTAAGATGTGGAAAAGGGGTGGATGAGAAGATTAAAGGGAGAACAAATAAAAGTTCTTGAGGAAAACACTTTGTGTAGGTGCAGCTACCACCAAAGTAAAGCTTCACAAACCCAGCTGCAGATTTTCTCCTCATCTAAAACTTCCCTGTCAGGTCACTGTTTATATTCTCCAGCTGCTGCCTCCTTTCCTTGCCACCCAAGGCCTTTCCCAGCTGTTCTCCACTTCTCATCCTGAGTCTCCAGCATCTACATGCTCCAGCTGCCAGATTATTCAAATGGATGCTCTGGGCCAAACAGTCCATAATCAATTAGTTAACTCGAATAACTTCTTAATTTACAGGGAGAGAGAGGACCATCCAACATGTTGCTTTTAGACCCAGCACTCAGATTACTTTATGTTATTCAGGTTTGTTATTTCAAAAATGGCAAAACAACAGGCTGCTTTCATTGACGTGTGTTGATCTGTTGCATCACTCCAATGACACAAAGCACTCATAAACCCTCTTTAATTGGTGCTTTAGGGCAGGTTTATGGCTACAAGCATTGCTAAAATATTGCAAAGCAGAAGCAGGACTAAACCTTTCCCCATTATCCCAGACACTACAAACATCAACAGATATTTACACTGGGCCTAGGTATTGATTACATTGACAAGTGCCATTTTCTGCTCTCTCATTTCTGCTCCATTTAGCATGTGTTCAGCTACCTTCAGCTAGCAAGGACCAAAGAAACCAGATGACATTTTGAGAGGATCATTTTGAGATTATCTCTTGCTTTTATTTATATATATATATCTATGTATATATATAGTCTATGTATTTATATCAAAGACATCTACACTGGGCTAAAATTCATGCTCTATCTCAATGCACAATAAGATATGGCTGCAGGTACAACACAGAAAAAAGAAGAATGACGAAAAAAATCCAAAACCATCATCTTTTATAGATCTTGTCATCAAGTACAACTGAATGAAAGTACATACAGAGGGACTTAGGTTTCTCTTAATGCTTAGTGAATTGTGTAGACAAGCAGACAAGATCAGGGATGGATGCAGACTTCCAGTTTATGTTTGTCTTTGTTATATTACCACAATTCACCTTTAAAAAGGATGAAGTTTCAAATAAGCAATGGTTCCTTCCTTATTACAAGAACAGGTTTGGGGGAAAGGGATCCTAAAATCACATCTGCATTTGCACTAAAAAGTCAAGTTTCCCAAGTGCTTCAGTTACATGTATAAATATATAACTGGAAACATACATTTGCAGATATTCTCTGTACTTATATTTAGCTTCATTGTCATCAACAGTATGACAGCAGGGTACTGTTCAAAGGAGTTGCTTTATAGATGCAATCAGGGATTTCAAATGGAGGCTGTTTTAATCACAAATTCTGCCTTCATCAAAACCAACTTTTCTATTTAGGGAAACGCACTGGTTTTAATTTAAATGCCACTGGTGCACAAAGGCTAATGGAAGACTCTAGCTGAAAAGATTTTAATTGTTTCATTCTTATTGCAATAAATATTTTCACTCCAATTTTTTTTTAATTCAGCATGTTTAATTACCAGGCTTCTGTTATTTCTGCTCTTTATAGAGAAATTCTAGCAACACACTTCTAAGAGGGCTAAAATTACTCTCTATATAATCCACCCGCAGGGCTGTAATCTGAATAGAAACTGTGTTACTTGATTCATTGCACAGTACGTTTCTGTTGTGCATGTTTTTCTCTGTCACCATATGACAGAAGGACTGGCACAGTTCTTTCCAGTTTATCAACATTTGAGATGTCCCAAGTGAACAAAAAAAATTATTATTTTTTTAAAAATTCCAGTAGCATGAAGCCAAGGCTGAGTTCACCTACCACATTTAAGTTATTCAGATAAATTATGGGCATTTCTGTGCATCTCTCACACAAACCTCAGAGATTTTTTAAGATTTCCATCAAGCTACCAACAAATGTCCCCACATGGCATGACCTATGCAGAGTTTGGCATTGATCTCTTTCTGATTATCCAAATTTATTGTTGATTATGAATATATATATATATAAAGTTAAGATTCCTTTTCTCAGCCTTCGCTCACTGAGTCCTTACAAAATATTCCAATTTTATCTTTGAAAATCTTCCAAGTCCTTGACTTTTTCATCATATGAAGTTCTGAGAATTTTTATCTGTCTCAAAGCCTCCACTTCTTCCAGAAAACCTATTAGATACCAATCTCATGGCTTCCCTCTTTTTCAGGACACTCAAAGGCTTCTTCTCCCATACCCCAGGAGATTTTCAAGAGGGGTTCTACACGATAAAATAAGCAGTTTCATCTCTCTCTCACCACCCACACTCAAGGAGTGTTACATAGAGCTGCTTTATGTTTTTCACCTTTCCATACAGGTCTTCTTGAGCTACCACAAAACTGGAATTAACAAAAAGGGATCTGCTGGTGTTTTATTGTGCTAATGAGTCCTGCTTGGAAAGGAAAAATGTATGAAGCACAAGTAGGACAGAGCCTTCTACACATGAGCCTCACCTACCTCACATGCACTTTCTGTCACTCCCTGCATTATGTGGGAAAGTCACCTCTTCCTTTTCCTGTGGCCTGCTTCCCTTAGGGGCATTCCTGGTGCCCAGCAGAACTGTCTGGTGGGAAAACAGCAAGGGTCTCTGGATAAGGGATGCCATGAACAGACATGAAGAGGGAAAAAGGAAACTTAATAAAGTAATTTTACCTGCTGTATGGGCACACACAGTGCACTTGGATGAGGATTTCATAAGCCCAGAATGCATTAGTCTCACTCTGTGTGCATCAGTGAACCTTGCACAGGCATATGGGAGTTCCAAGAACATAAGCAGCCTCTCTGGATTTGGTAAGAGCCAGCTGAAGCATGACTAGGTGTCTGATTCATGGAAGAGGGAGGAGAAGGAGAAAGAAAAGCATTTTCTCTTGCGCTAGGGACATTTCATATTGCTAAGCTAAGTATTGTACTAACTGTGGCTGAACACCTCTGAGAAAACCTGCAGCCTGATCCCCCTGACTTCTAACATCCTGAACCAGAGCTTTTGGAAGTCACACACAAAGTCTCACATGGGTTCCAAGGCTGTTGGATGCAGGCCTTTCCAGTTTATTGGTGCAGAACCACTTTCAGTAAGCTGTAACCAAATATGTGATTACATCTGGAAGCACTTTAAAAAACGTGATTAAAATATATAAAACATATGAAACACATGATTTTGCAGGAAATTCTAACATCACAACATGCTGCTAAAAGGAAAAGCACACTACTTGTCTGGCCCCTGGTTACTGAGTTGGAGAGCCCTGAAAGGGAAAAGAACTCCAGCAATAGTTGGCTATTGCATGTACAAAGAATCTTGTCCTTCAGACAATTGCCAGGGTTTATCCACCAAAAGGGAATGTTCAGAAATACCCAAAAAAGAGCAACAAAAGACCTTCAAAGCCACAGAAGACTTTATGCTCTGCTTTGCCAGGTGCAAGAATGGAAGGTGCTCCAAGGAAGTCCCTCAAACTGTAAAAGCTCTGAAGAGGGAAAACACTGGTGTGCCAAGCTCTGAACTTGTATGCATGGCAGATATTGGAGAATGGTCACTGTGGCTAAATCCACTACCCAGCACTTCAAAGTACAGAGTACATCCTAATTGCTAGCAAACTTAAATTCAGCTGCAAATTCCATCCAAAAGCTGCTGCTGAATGCACTTCTGCTTGCAGCGACCCAAATCATTCAGATATCCTGTTGCTACTGGTAACATCTCCATTTCTTGAAAAATGAATACTTAGAAGCAGTACCTTTCCAAAACAGTCCATAAAAGACAACTGTTCCTCAAACGTGAAATGTTTCTATTTTCCTCTAATAAATGAAGTAGTGATTGCTGATGATCACAGTTGTCATTGATGCTCATTCAGCTTGTAAAACAAAAATCATAGAAATGAAAATGAGTTGGTGTTTTTCCTTATTTTGAATGACATTAGGAGGAGGAAAATTAACTTAGACAAGTGACAGCATTTTAGAAAACCAAATCTATGTAATCAATAGCATCATAAAAGGCAGTAGAGATTAATTTCCATTGATAAACTTTGTTTGGCTGAGAAATGAAATGCTCTTTAAAATTATTATTCAAAAAACAGTAATAGGCAAGCATTAATATTTCCAGCATTAGCATTCTCATCTCTAGAAAAGACTAATCCCAAGTTTACAAAAGCCAATTTGTAATTTGTCCAAGGTAAGATGGAATATGTAGGCATTTTAAATGTAAAAAAATAGAAAATACTGAACTGCTCTATAATCAAGTTTTTATCCTCCTCTAAACATATCTATGCTGACTTCAATACAGCCAAATAAAGAACTAAGTTCTGTCTAAATTCACTCTTGGAAAAAGTAGGTTCCCTCCAATTTAAAGTTTGTTACCATATTTCATACCTTGGCATCTCTATTTTACTGTTTATACAGAATTTAAGTGCAGTTGGCCATCTCATATGAAAGATTAGTAGGAATCTCATGTGTTCAGTGCAGTTTGTGAAGATGAAATAGTATGTGATTTTTCCATGCACTATAAAACGCTCAATGAACAGGGAAAAAAAAAGAAAAAAAAAAAGAAAACAAGATGTTCTTGTTTGCCTGTAGTAAGCAATTTACATCCTTTTAAGTTCTTCTGGCATTGGTCCTTTATTCTTCTGCAATAGCAAACCCAAGGTGTCCTGTAAGCACCAGATTGGATGAAACCTGTTTTCCTGCAGATTTCTGCTCTTTGCTCTGTAACTCCACATTCTTTCTTCTCACTGCAAATGGCCATATCTCTCCACATTGCTTATTACACTATCACCTGGCAGGAGAAACTGTACTGTGATGAGTCTGGGACTGCACACATTTTGTTTGGCCACAGAGCCACTGCCAAACAGAATGTATAACAGCTATGTTCTGCCTGCCTCTTCCTCTAAATTGGCACCAGTTGTGGGTTTTTTCCTCCATACACTCACAAATGTTCATAAAACATGATATTCATTGAGAATTTTGCCTTTCAGATTTAACTGAAAGAAACAAAAGGGCTCAAAACACACGAAGGAGGGTAAGAACAAAGGAGAACATACAAACCTCAGTAGAAGCCTCACTTGGCAAATGAGAGTAATAACAAATATTTAAGAACAATACTGTTGATAATATGACAGCTCTGTGAAATCCAGGTTCAGTAGTTTGGGATTTTTATAAAGATTCTAAGATTAGGCTCTTAAATCTGTTTTAAGAACTGAGATGAGGGGCACTGCTTCCAATACAGCAGGACTATTTAAGTGTGATGAGCATCTTAATTAGTACTTTAAATTACAGGACTCTCACTTCCTGACTTTAGATATGCCAATGATAACCCACAAATGCATCCAACCAGATGTAAAAAACTACTCACACAGCACAGGTTAATAGACCTGCAAAGTTAAAAACAAACAAAAAGCCCTTCTAGATGTATGTAGTCATGTTAATGTACTTTTAGCTAAAAAGGAACACATTCATTTATAAAATAAATAGAAATACTAAAAAAAATTATCAGTAAGAAACTACATGTTTTATTTGCCCAAAGGTACAAAGAAGTTAGATGATACCTTGAGATTTCTATATCCAGAGGTAAATTGAAACTTTTAGGACTTCCTAATGCTGTGGTAAACTCTGAATAAACCCAGAATGACAGAGATGGATGCAATGTCACTGTGTATTATGTTTCTGTAACTAAATCCCCATAAAGTGGTTACTTTTTCAAATATTTAAACTGAAATTAAGGCTTTCAGCCATGGCAGTGTCTGAAGTTAGAAGTTCTTTCCATCAGTTCATAACTGTACTGTCTTAAGAACAAATTCCTCCACCTGAAAATCAGTAGGATGTGCAACTGTACATATATAGCACAATGTAGATAAAAGAGTTGAATTTTCATCCAAAGTTTCTGGTGTTTCAGTTTGGCCAGGTCAAACAAAGCTGCTGTAATGTTTTCCCTTTCATAGTCCATCTCCAGTGACTGAGCACTGTCATGCTTTGCTTTTGCTCATCATCTTTTTTGATTTTTTTTTCTAATAGGCATGCTTTGAAAAGGAGCAGTATAGCCCAAATTTTACAAAAAAGAGTGGTGAATTCAGTTCAGGAAATAAAGCATGCCACCAATAAAAATCTGGCAAGATTGAATGATATAAAATAAAAGATGGAATAGATGGAATGATGATTTTGTGTGTCACAAACATGCCTCTCCCTAATACATAAATATTAATCATAAATAAGTATTGCTGAATATATTTTCTATAGAATTTTCTATATTTCCATTAAAAAACAATTAGAAAGATACATTTGCTATGATCTGCCTGTATGCAAAGACAAAATGTGTATACACCCTATAATGTAGCAGTATATGGCTTGATTTTGAAAAAAACAAAAAAAAAAACCCACCAAAAAAAACCAACAACAACAAAAAAAACTCAAAAAAACCAAAAGAAAACCAATAGGTTTTTGAATATAAGAGGAAGGAAAAAAAGAAAGAAATTTAAACCAGTGCCAGCTTTAAGAGTTGGGAGGTGGCTACTGCCTGTCCTGCCAGAGAGTAGACAGGGCCAATTAGCTGAGCTATCTCTACCAAGGAGTCAGAGAATCATGGAATCATGAAGGGACCTGAAGGATCCTCTAGTCCCACCTCCCTGCAATGGGCAGGGTCACCTCCCACCAGACCAGGCTGCTCAAGGCTTTATCCAATCTGGTCTTTAACATTTCCAGGGTTGGGACATTACCAGGGCTGGAAATCTCCTGGTGCAGCCTGTTGCCTATCTCACCACCCCCACAGTAAAGAATTTATTATTTTTTTTTAAAATTTTAATCTAGCCTAAATTTCTCCTCTTTTAAATTGCACCCATCAGTACACAGCACTGTCGTGAATCACCTGGTGGTAATGTCAGCAGAGATGCAGAAGTTGTTGAATTATTGCAATTACATATATATGGTGCAGGAGATAAGGAGTGGAAAAAACCCCCAACACATTGGTACATTTTAAATTACCACCTGGTGCTGTTGAAACTACAGTCTAGGAAGGCTTCATGAAAAATAAGATGGAGAGAGCATTCCTTCCTTGCCCA
This sequence comes from Luscinia megarhynchos, assembly GCA_034336665.1. Classification (NCBI taxonomy): domain Eukaryota; kingdom Metazoa; phylum Chordata; class Aves; order Passeriformes; family Muscicapidae; genus Luscinia; species Luscinia megarhynchos. The sequence continues at coordinate 10,785,229 of JAPFBE010000013.1, read as the reverse complement.
TGTGAGATGTTCCAACATGGCAATCTTGCTTCCTGTGCTTTTACTTCCCAGCATCCAGCTAAGTCAACTTTGGATACATGCTCGTGCCAAGTTCCTGCAACATCGTGGTCTCCAAGGACAGGAGACAATGTTATTCATATGCAATGCTCAGCTTAAGATCCTCATAGCAAATAAAAAAATCAGTGCCTACCTTGACATCTATTGCCAAAACACATGCAATAAGTAGCTGTAATTTACCATCTTCAATATATAACAATTTTGATCTCTTTTTATGTCATGCCCTTTAAAACTAGTCCACAAACCACCTGTTGATCACATTGTTCCAAAGGCTGTTTTTCAAACTCTTTTGTTGAGTTGGTTTTGTTTACTTCATTTTTAGAAGGAAAAAATATAATGCATTCCTACTTCTGCTGCTTAAAATAATCTCAACATACTTCCTTTAACAAGGAAAAAAAAAAAAAAAAGAAAACAAACAAACAAAAGAATCACCTGTGGTTTGGGACTACACAATGGAAAATTTCTGACCAAAAAATACAGTTAAAGGAGAAGCGATAGAAACCAAATGGCCTGATATATCTTAAAATATGATTAAGTTACCAGATCCTGACAAATTTCTTGGTTTTCTTTAAGACACTTACAGCAGATTATAAATGAAGAGGAAAAACAAACCACAAAGGAAAGAATTTGAGGAATACTACTTTCTCTATAGCATGAACTATCAATTTTTACAGTTTTTGCCTAATACTGATGTAATTATTCTTGATGTCAGTGGAAGAATAGTTGGAACTACACTGGGTACTTCTGGAAAAAAGCCTTCCTAGTGAATTTTCAGCCAGAGCTTGAAATGAGCTTTATGGGGCTCATAGAAAGCCCCATAATTTCTATAGTACCACACAAAGGTATTTCCAACACAAGCAGATTCTGTCATACTGCTGTGCCACACTGCCTGTTTTTTGAATAAAGTTCTGTGCCAATCACTTTCTCCTCCATTTTCATTTTATGTTCTATAACTTACTCTGCCCTACTGTGGGCACAGATTTTTATGTCAGGAATTTATTATACACAGACTAAAATAACAGATGCTCAGTGGCAGCATGGCCACAGTCATGAACTTATAAAATACAGACCAAAACTGCAGGCACAATTTCCAGAGGACAGTGATCCTTGATCTAGAGGGACTGCAAAGTAATGTCACCTTAGGAAAGGCACTCTGGAGGTATTTTCACCAGCCTGGCTGTATCATCATACACAGTTTTGGCTAGCAGAGAAGTGGGAGAAGAAGCAGTGAGAAACCAGGGATACCTTCAGCCAGCTCTGCCAGAAAGACTGTTCTGAGAAGGATATCTTCAGCTGCTGCTGCTTTTTTGGAAATAATAAAAATTCCCAGCAATAATGGGATGTGTAATTCTCTTTAATCTATCTTTTCCTTTTCACTTAACATATTAAATGTGCACTGTTCAAAACTGGACCAATTGCAGATCTTCCACAGGAAATTTATGGTCTATGGAACATCTTTTGGGTTAAAGGGGAGATATGGACAGCTGATGATACAAATGGAATATTGTCACTCAAAATCACTGTCACTAAAAGAGGGAGAAGAGTGTGCTTTTGGCCGTACTTGAAGCTGTGTTTCTTACCTCTATCATGTTGCTGAATAAACTGAGGTTACATAATTTATACTACCACAGTCTTGGGGTTTTAAAGGTAATATCAGAATTGGAAAGTTCATCTAGTTATTGCCTGAATCACCAAACATTTCTGTATCAGAGGGGCAGGTATTTCAGAAACTGGAGATAGCACTGTACATAGTCCAGCGGTTGTGGAGTTTGGCATAATTTCCAGTAAAATACTGAGGAATCTTAAACCATTATGGTGCCACATTCATACACTAAAAATCATCATTAACATAGTTTTGAACTCCTCCTCTGGCCTCACCCAATCACTACAAAAATCAGTATTGACAGAGTCCCAAATAAAGCCATGGGTGATAAAAAGAATTTAAAGTGGATGGCTTGGTCAGAGGACAGAGGAAAGTCCATTGATATTTCTCACCCATCTCCCCCAGACCCAAGAACCAGAATTGCCAAAAGCCTTCCAAAGGACAAGCATTTTTTAAAAGTTACAGGGATCTTGCTGGAGTTGAGGAAAAACCTACTTAACCTGTGCTCAAAAAACAGTCATAACAGATGTAACCACCCATCCTCTTCTCTACCTTCACTGCTAGACAGAGAGAAGTATATAAGAGGATAAAGAAAGATGAAAAGATGTTAGGTGGAAAAAAGAGGTTTGCACATCCCCCTCTCTGAAAGGCTGTGATCATAATTTTGGAAGGAACAGTCTACTTTCTTGGGTGAATTTATAACTTCAGGTATAAAACTGGCTGCCAGCAGTGGAAATGCTTCTGAACAAACCCACAGAAAGACAGCAAAATTCCCAAGGCTCATCTCAGTGGCTGACAAATCATTTTAGAAAGGGTGGGTTTTGTCTCTTATGCCATGTTCTTTCTACTTTTAGGTCTTCTCTGGTTTGCTTTTAAAGTTCTGCCGCTCTTATTACTGCTCCTATCCTCACTTCTGCTGCTTCTCTGTGATCATTTGCTTTTACTCTTGTATTACAATTACTTAAATCTCTTCATAGAACAAATGTTTCTCTTTTTATCTGTTCTTCTTTCACCTTAATTATCACCTTCTGGGACAGATTTTTGATGATGGTTTAAATAAACTGTTGGAAAGTAAACACAAACTGGAAGTTAATTTGGGTATTCCAAAGATCACATTCCAATGTGATCATGAGTGGCAGCTGAGAAGATGAAAGAAATTTTTGCCATTGTTTTTTTTTTTTAATTCTTTTTAAAATTCTTTCAAAATTAGGAATTAACTTAAAGTATTTTTTTAAATTCATCTTAACAACATTGTGATTCACTGACTCCATGAATACTAAAATTCTCTTATATCTGCCAATTTTCCTTCATCTATTGTTATAGACATCACCTTGTCATGACAGCACAAAGTAGTTAGTCTCTTTGAAAGAAAAATCATTAGTCTTGAATTTCCCTGATTTCTATTGTGACTCTAAGGATATCCACAGGTGTCATGTAGACCTGTTTCTATTAATATACTGATGCCAATAAAAAGGAACAGATCTTGTAAATAAAGGGTTTCCTTCTTCCATACAGAACAGAACGAACCTAAAAGTGAACTTCAAAATCACTTTCTAAGCAATTCACAAAAGAAATCTATTTACTCCTTCAAAAACATTAATAATGTAAAACACAAACCTTTCAAACATTTTGACCTTTTCAAAACTATTTTTTTTTCACTAAGTGGTGTCAGAGAGAACTAAAAAAAGATTGTATAATTATTTTAGTCTGAGCTCATGGATCTTTGACTTTCTCTAAGAGAGAATAATCGTATTTGGAGATATACTTTTGATATTTAAGCTTCTGCCAGTCACATTAAATTGTGCCAGTCCTCAGACAGTCATTGAGAACAGCACATTTAATCATCATTATTGCCAGCTTTCCTTGAATCACAGAACACAACTACTGTTAGCAGATATTCTGCTTTTAATAACATATATAGGCATAAAGTCCTCAGCAAATTTTTCTCTTCCTCATTAAATCTTTTCCCCTTCATCAGGCTGATCATCAGAGCATGAAGAAATGTTTCATAATCCTCCAGTCTGGTGTCACAACACCACTGGTGCATTATTTAGCCAGTGGAAGCCCCAGAGCACAGAAAGGATGAATCCTCTGCTCCTGTGCCCTGTGTGAGCTCCCACCTTTCCCTGGCCCCCAAGGGCAGGGTGTGGGGGACACCCCAGCTGCCCAGGCCTGCAAGGCTAGGAAGAGACCACCTCCTCAAAGTTTCTTTTAATTTCAGTTTTTAAAGGTGTAAAGAGCACTTCAGCAGGTATTCCTCCTTCCCAGCATAGCCAAGAAGGCAATTGAATGGTTATGTCAGTGTAGAGAACAAATTTCTTTCCCTCAGAGTGAGCCTGAAACTCCTAAAAGAATACCCTTAACAGAACTAAGAGCACAAAGATATTCTTGTGGAAAGTAATGTTTAGCCCAAGTCAAAATATACAGAAATTCTATTCAAAATAAGAAAACACAAAGTTTGAGGTCCACTTAGATCACTTTACATTGCAGCACTGCATTCAAATCTGTATTTCTTAGCATTTCTCTGGCACAACCCTCCCTTTATATTAAAACCATTTGCAATATTGATGTGTGAAATCAAGATCTCAAACTGGCAAATAAGAAAGGACACAATAGATGAACAACAGGAACTTCTGCACCTGAAAGGGACTGCAATGCCAGATCAGCTCAGATCTGAACCATCTTATTTTTAAGCAAGCATTCTGCAAATTGTTAAGTGAGCATAAAAACAGAAAGATCAAGAAACAACTAGTAACATACCCTCTGTGCAGAGTTCATCTGACCAACTTCTTACAGTGCTTCTTAGAATTATCCTATTATTGGGCATTTTCCATTTAGCCCCAAATAACTGCTACCTAATTTTAAGATTTTTCATGCTCCTGAATTAAATGATGAAAATAATTTTATACAGAATCACACTTCTGCTGAAGGAAAACCAGACCCTCCTCTAAATTACAGATATCTTAAAACCTCATCTAGAGAGTAACTTTGACATGCCTTGATGATTTATTACTCTAAATATCATCCACTCAGCAGTTTTCACAAACATATTTCTAACATTACTGTCAACATGCAATGCTTAATTCTGTTGCTGTGCTAATGAAGCAGCTTTTTCAAACTCATACCTGAAATAACATTATAGCTCAGATTATATTAATTACCATTACACTAGATGACTATTGTGTATAACAATCTGTTCAAGAACTTATCCACAAGTATTGTGTTTTCCTCCTTAAGCAAGTAAAATGTTATGAAATCTTTATCTTCTGTATTATTATGTAACTTGCCTAAAATTTAGATTGTTATCTGGTAATTTTGGAAATATGTATCAGAGTATAAATTCTTTTTCTCTCAGCAGAAATCAGAATCTCAGAATATTGTTTTAAGAAAGAATTGTGTGCATCACAACAAAGGAATTCAGAAAAGCTGCAGGAAAGCTTGAATAAATAAAATAAACATGGATAGAATAAAACTGGCCTCCTCCCAAACCCCGAGTTTGTCAAAAGAACAAAGCACACACAAACAGCATGTAAAACCTGAATTCAAAATACATTCATAAAAAAAGGGATGAGGACACATGTTTTTTCTATTTCAGCTTGAAAAATAAAGGGACACGGCAATGAGTCTTGCTGGCAGGCAGATAACTCATAGGGCCTGACCCTTCGACTCACCAGGAATTCAAACACAAAGCTCTTTTCATAGTGACCGTGCCATACATTCTCCAGATAAGACAGCGAAATAAGGAGCAATGGAAAGGTGCCACAAAGCTCAAACTGCAGAAAACTGCACAGAAATTATGTTCAATTCTTCACCTCCATGCAGCTGCACACCAAGTGCTGGCTGCAAAACTTATTTCTTCCCAAAGCAGAAGCCATGCAGTGTGCTTTTAGAAACAGGATCTGTCTCCTGAAGCAAGAAAAGCACGAGAGAGAGCAAGCAGCGAGGAAAGGGATATCCCTGTGCATTTCTGTATCATTCAGAGCTGAAGTGCACATCCGGACAAATAGTCTGGAACACAATGAGCTCTGCAGAAGGATCGCTGTGCTAAAACGGAAGGGTTTTCAGAGACAACACAAAAAGCTACATTTCAAACAACATTTCAAATCTGGACTCACCATGAATAAGCAACAGTTGCCTGAAGTTAGTGTGTTATTTTCTGCCCTGTTCCATTGCACTTTTTGCCTAGTTGTCCAACACTTGGTAGCTCAGAGCTGCCACACAGAGGCCCCTTCCGTGATCTGGCTTATTTGCCTGTCAGTTTGAGTCTCAGCTTCTGTATGATGCAGCTGTGCACTTTGCTGAAGGTCTAATATAATTTCCATAAGCTTTCTCCCTGCCTGGAGCAAGCAGTTTGTTCTCCCTGCTCAATAAATACTCAGATCACTTTTCTGGTACTCACAGGGATAAGGCTTTAAGTTGTTAAGGAGTTCTTACTAAGTAGTGGGTGGAGAACATAAGCTCAGTACAAGGAAACTCTGCGCATAATCAGAAACTGAGAAACTTCCTCCCTTTCCCCCAACCCCTCCTCTCACCAGGCAAAGCTGCCAGTGCCTCCTTTACAGAAATTTAGGAATGTAAAGGGAGGACTCAAAGGGGCCCAGTCAGACAAGCCTTTCTCAATCAATTAGCTTGCAGCCATTACTTGTGACCCTAGGTCACACAACGTAAGTGTGTGGGGTGTGCCTTTAGGGGTACACCAAAGCTGCTTATTAAAACTTACATAACCAAAAGTGTTCAAAATAAAACAAACTCCAAAAGCTGGAAAATACTTTCCATGTACCACAGTCTTGAAGGAAGAAGAGTTTTGTATAAAGGAATGTTGCTTTGCTTTTCCAATAACAATCATTTGATTCAGGAAACTGATTTTTTTCATACCCTTAAAATAAAAAGAAAAAAGAATGAAATGTGAGATGCATAAGCAGACTTTAAAGTGGTATTTGTTTTATGATTATGCAAAAACTAAATAATACTGGCCAGAGTATATTTGACAAAGCATATGATTATGTTTCTTAAAATAAGACTATTGTGTGTAGCTGCAAAGGCATAGATGTTTATAGGACTATTTAATTAGTTAATGAAGTTCATCCCCTGTATTTCAGTCCTTTGCAAGAAACTAGTTTTCAGCATTCAAATTCCATTCTTCCTTTTAATACGCCAACATAACAAATTGAACAATTTACTTTTAGAAAAGTCCAGAATATTTGAACACTATATTAAGTAATCCTGCCCTGACCACGCAGGGAAGAGAGGCTGTAACTTGCCACAATTCCCACGCAACAAGGATACACCCCTTGGTGTGCAGGAAAACTTCAAAAAGACCCTCAGCTTCATATCCTGCCAACCCAATGACATGGAGATGATGCCGTGGAAGAACCCATGAGGGAGTCCTGATTTGAAAAGCAGATCTATGACAACCCCTTTCTGAGCCAGGCGAGATCAGCAGGGGCGATGCACTTTAATCTCAAGGTGCTTCGCAAAGCATCTGTAAGTAGTGCCACAGATCAAGGCTTACACACAGAAGGAGAAACATTTCAGCCCAAACTTCACCATCTACTGAAGGTAACTGAGCAACAGCTACACAAAAGCTCATAGAGGTCTCAGGGAAACACATAACCATGTAGGAAAGCAGTGGTCATGTGGTGAAGTTGATTAAGGGTATTGCAGACAACCTGCAATCTTCATGTCCCCTGTTAAAAACCCAGCCTCAGAACAGGCAGCAGGATCAGGGCAGTTCAGACATTCATTCAAGAGATCAGATTTGCAGGATCAGGGCCACTGAGTAAGTACCCTGGGGTAAGGATTTTGCTTCTGTCTTGCACATAAGACAGCATTTAATAAATTAGGTCACATTTATATCCTTGGAAATCCCTGGCAGTAGAAATAATAATCATGAAAACTAATTTTGAAAGAAAAAACTTGGAATCAGGATTAAGACACTGGACTGGAATTTAGGATATTTGGGTTCTCTTCCCATCCATGTTTCAGATGGCCCAAATGATTTCAGAGATATTTGCTTCAATTTCTGCATTTATGCCAAATTGCCCTTGTCCTGCAGTTATAAAGCCTTCACCTCCTCAAAGTCGATCAATAACAAAAATGGCTCATGATAATAACCTTCAGTATGCAAATCCCTTCAATGCTGGTTCTCAACACATGCTCTGCATAGTGGAATTAAAGCAGGATTGAATATAAAATATTTACTGACACTGGACTTCTCAGTAACTGGGAACAAAAAAACTATCTACATCAAATCTTCTGAAATCTGTGCAATCTCCAGGAGATTAAAACAAGTCCATATACATGAATATCAATATGGGCTTTATTCTTTCCCCTTTAGCCCTCTAAGTGTAAGGCTCCTGGAAAGCTTAGAGGGTTGGGTGCTTAAAACTCGAAAGGTTGGACTCCCTATGGTAGAAAAAAAATGTGAGGACAGTGCCTGTGAAGAGACGGACTGACTAGAGTGCTGCTCTCAGCAAGTGTTAAGGAGAACTCATTCCATCTTTGGCCAGTTTCTGTGAAGTTCCAGGCTGAAGCAGAGGAATTACCATTGATTTCAGGTTTCTCTTTAGCCCAAAATTTCCAAAGCAAGATGCTTCCCAAGCAGCCCACTTTGATATAGGTTCACACCTTTCCTTAGGAAAAGTCGATATGGAAAATTTACAACACAGATAACAAAGAAATATAAAGGATGTTTTTGATGTAACTTAAAACAATGCTTCCACACTAGAAATAATAATAGAATAATGGCTGCTCCTGGCACTGCTGAGTCCCTGGCTAAGGACTCTTCCTTTTCCTGATTGCTGGCTGCAAATTACCCCTCCATTGGCTCCACTCCATTGCTGCCACATTTCAGCCATGCAAAGGCAACGTGAGTAATTTCAAAATTATCTCAATCAAAGAAAGACACAAAGTTTGAAGTGGAACAAGATGCTTGTATCAAAGATGGCAACCAGGAATACACAAAACTCCTTTAGCATTCTCAGGGTGCTGTGCTATGAGCAAGACTCCTTTTAATTAATGGAAGTAACCATCACCTTTAGTGTTTCACATTTACATTCTAATAAGGATCAGCCCAGAACAGACTACTTCAGAAAAGGATAATAGATGTCTTCATGTATTTTTACACATTCTACTCTTTTTCCTCAAAAGTAATTGAATTTGGAGAGATCTGCCCTAACTAGCCACCTTTTTTTCTCCCTTATTTGTCACATGTTCTTTTAGACTAAGTAAATGCTCAGCTCCTTGCATCAAGGTATTTTCACTCAAGCAAGGAGATTAAATGTGCAAGAATCTTACACGTTTTTCTTTGCATGTGCAGATCTTCAGATCTGGATTACACCCAAGTTCAATGTGATCAATATATGATCATGCTACATTAAAGGATCCTTTGAGACTAAAAGGGATTTCTTGTTGTTTGGGAGTTGTTTTTCTGCACTGGTCAATAGGTAAAGCAACATTAATTCACAGAACTAGCTCTCTTCCTCTGTTATGCCCTTAAATGAGATTAAAATCATTTTAGTTAGAAAAATAAACAAACTATGTTCAAAACACTTGTAGCAGAATCACATGTGTAAAGTTTATAATGTTGATAGTGGTACTCAGCAGACATTCATAAAGTCATGCTCTAAACACTCTACATTAAAAGCAACTGCTTCTTTAAGAAATAAAATAAAAATCATTCCATAAAAAAAAAAAAAGCTTGCAAATACACTACAGTACTTTGAAACAGATCCTTCACTTTTCAAGCCTTCTTCCCCTGCATTCCCCCACCCCCTTTTCCTTTCAGGAAACAAAACTCAAGAAGAGAAAGAGAGAGAGAGTCAAAAGGTTACAGCCGGCTTGTAAGTGCAAAGAACGTGAGAGGCCCATTCTTCCCCTTAACACCTGACATCCCAGGGTACATTTTCCCCAGTGCTGAGGCTGCTGGATTAGCCATGCAGCTCCTGGTGATAATGGAAGCTGTGCATCTCATTCGCCATGCACTGCTACTGAAAGGTCCTCTCCTACCCCCGCTCCTGTAAATTGTTCTCACTTCTGCTACACAATTACAAACTTAATTAATGACAATTTGCATTTTGCCATGATTATATCCAGTTAAATACATTTTCTGAGCCCAGGATAAGTATTCGTTCCTGGAATTCAGAAGTTTGAAAAAGTTGCAGTAAAATCAGTAAAATTATGCATTTGTTCTTAATTACAAATGAAACCCAACAAGGAACCTGACACAAAGCTAATAAATATTAAAGCTTTGATTAAAAAAAGAATCTTGATCAACAACCTTTGTGACAGCATTATAACATTCATGCTACCATTCCCTGGCCCAGAATACCCAGGTTTCCATGATTTCCCACTAGCTTATTGTAGCAGGTGAAACCCATCTAAGGCATGTTTGTTACAGGTATAGAACAATGAACATGCCAGAGAGAAAAACCAAATTACCAAAGTCTTTGCTGCGCTTTTTCTAGGATGGAGGTTCTATGTAACCCTCAGAGGTAGCTGAGATCTGCTTGCTTGGCTGAAGCTGTAGGAACAAGGAAACAATTAGCTCTAATTAGGTGCATAATCGTGCACAAAATGGAAAAGGACCGAGAGCAAAGTTAATTCTAAACACCAAAAGTCTTCAGGCTAAAGGAGAAAAGAGAAACAAGATTGATTAGGGTAGAACAGGTACAGTTCACAAAAATCAACATCTAGCTCCAATAAAAAATAGGAGGAGAAAGAAGGAAAAAATAATTACTTGGAATTTCCTGCTATTAATAAATGCTATGTCCTAATTCAGAGTTAACTTAATTTCAAAAAGGATCCAAACTCCAAGGTGAATCAAAGCAAAAACTTTAGCAGTTAACTAATAAAATGCTGGAAGTGAGAACATTGCAGAAAATGTGTGTTCCTTGCTGTAAGGGGGTAGCTCTGGGATGTTGCTCACCAGTTGCAATCAAAAACATCAGTCCCTGCTTCCTCTCACCCCTCACCTGAACACCAGCCAAATTCTTTCTGCTGTATATGGAAGGCACTTTTTCAAGTGTGAAGATACAGGTTTTCATTTTTCCTTTATAGTGCAAAGAATATTATAAGTTTTGTTTCTTGGATTTTGAAAAATGTCTTAGTCCGGTAACTACTAAAAGCAAACATCACAAATATAGCAGGAGGAATCTTAGAAGGGAAAAAAAAAAAATCAAAGAAGGAAATGAAAATTCTGGTAATTGATATCCAGGCTTTCAAAAAAAATACTAAGCCATCTCAAACCTTTAGGACTCAAATGTATGAAAAATCCAATGAGATCATCCCAAAGAAGGTTTAAAAGAAGACTACACAGGTCTGCAGCTTCTTTAAGATTTTATAACCAACAGAATAGAATCTGCCTGAAGAAATTGGTTCTTACAACTTGTTTAGATGCACTGTGGTAAAAAACTTCCTCCAGCTTATTTGATTTCCTAGAAATGAAAACAAGTGGGTGTGATCTTGTCATTTGGTACTTTATTGAAGGACTGTGGTTATTTATTTATTTTTAAAGTCACTTGGGGGTTTTAAAAGTATGAGTGAATACAAAGACAGAGATTAAAGAGAGTGCAGTCATTCCAGAGACAAGCATTAAATGAGATTTTAATGGGCTCTGTCCATCACCTCACCAGTAACCTGCCAGGTAACACCACAAAAGCCTTCACTAGTCCTGCCTGCCAGCCAGGATAGTTTGATTCAGCTTTGTTGTTCAGGTGAGATGTGCTATTTATTTAGCACAGAACCAGACCAGATATATACACAGGCACTACTTATTTTAGCTGTAGTTATATTTGTAGGAAAAAATAGACCTATAAAACAAATCCAGTGCCAAATAGACCTTGAAGGGAAAGATACATAAATGAATTCCAAGCTTCCCTGTCAGTATATCAACAACACAATGTTTGTGTACAAAAGCTGTACCCAGCTGATGGGTGAATATATGTTGGACAAATTTTGGGTACAAGTCTAGCCCAGCATATCCAGCCACAGACCCTACTGCTTAAAAGGAAGCAGGTAGTTATCTCTACCTGACATGAATGAAGACTTCCTAAAGCACCTGTCTGGTGGAGATCCTACATCCTCATACATATCTCCTTACATTAATCCTTTCATGTCTGCAAACCCCATCCCATGCTGCCAATGTGGACAAGCAATGAATCGGTTCTCGAAAAAATCTGAATGTCCCAGAAATGTTACAGAAGTTTTAAAATTTAATCTCATAACATACATGAAAACACATGGATGGGTAAAACCTTTTTCTGCCATTGCCCACACCAGCATTTAACACATGCTTTCAGAAGGAAAGTCTGGAATTTTTACCTACTGCATATCTAGGCACACCTCCCAGACAGAGAGCTACAATGGGAAAAAGCTTGGTAATAGTTGCTCCGATTTATTTTCTCTGAAGTTAATGCTACTTCTTTGTCTGTGAACTTTTTTACTTTTTTTTTTTTTTTAAGTGTCATGAAAAACATGACCTTGCTGAAGCTTCTGAGTTCAAAATGAATTCTCAGTAGAAAAATATCCCTAAAGTAGATTCTCTCTCTTGCTAGGGAATGCTCCAGCAGTCAAGTTCAATTTGCCTTAAAGACAAAAAGGCATCTCTCTAGGGATAAAAATCAATCCCCAAACTGTCAGCAGCAACACACAAAGTTTAAAAATGTGCTTAATTCAGCACAAACAAATGCTTGTAAATTGTCAAGCCAATATGTGAGAAGTGTCTCTTCCATTAAATAAAATCATGAGCTAAACGAAAAAACTAAAAAGGGGAGAAAGACACCACAAGCAGATATATTTTATCCACCTGATATCTATCAAGTATACTTGTACAGAATAATAAGAAAGCAGTCTTTACTAATAGAGTGCTGATTAAATTTAAAATTATTTTAATTGCTACTGATTTTTTAAAGGTGTTCCGTGCATGCAAAAGCACACTTCCTCCATACAGCTTGGGACAACATCAACTCAGATTTGCAATCTAAAGGTGATCCACACTCAGTGACAAGGAAATCAGTTTTCCATCTTGGAGATGTCATCTCAAATTGCAACAACTGAGAAATGACTGAAGCCATTGCTGGGCTTCAGATGTGCAGCAGGGGTGCCCTTGTCCTCCTGTGTCCTTGTCCTCCTTCCCTAAGGCCAGAGCAAGGTTACAACCCCCAGCTGGAAACCCTTGCCTTTCTCTTCTTGTATCTTGTGGCACCTGTGGAACCTCCCACCTTCCTGAGGTGACCCTGGCAGCGCCCTGACCTCCAGGGAACTGCCTCCACACCCCCACAGCAACGAGGTAAGGTGTTTAGGTAAAATTTACAACATTTTTTTGCAAAAAAATAGGCTGTGCTTTTACTCAAAAAGCCAAACTTTCAATGAACCAAAAATAAAACTAAAAAAACCACCTTCCTCAGTAAGAGTCCAACACAGACTCAAAGATCAAGTTTCAGTGATTTCTGCAAAATTACAGCAAAATTTTCATATGTGTTAAAAATGGAAAGGCATGTTCTACACTATTAAAAAATCCACCATAAATCAGTTAAAACACAACCATAGATACATATGATAATATAAAGTGAATGGACAGTGCAAAAACCAGGAAGGTTTCATAAAGAAAAAAAGCAAGTAGGGAAATCATCACAGCAAAATCAGCAATAACCAAAGCACAAAACAGTGCTGCTTGATGTGTAAAATGTAAAAAAAAAAAAAAAAAAAGTCTATTGTGTAAAATGTAGACAAAATGGACCAAGTTCCATGCAGAAGATGCACCTCAAGACAGACACGACCATGTATCATTACTACGCTTTCATGCTAATTTCTGTGAGCACAGAAGTACTGGGAGTTGTGAACTTCTAGGCAGAACAAGAAAAAAGAAAAAACATAGTCAATGAGGAAAAACAACAAGAAAAAAACATTACCATCTCCTTTCTGCTATTACTTTCAGAGGTAACAACAGAGTTAGATATCCACACACTTGCAGAATTTCACATACAAGGCAATAATGCCAGAAAAGGAATGGCTACTGCTATTTGAATTTACTTTACTATACAGCTTTACCATAAAGCTTTCTGTGGAGACTCCTAAGGATTGAAAAGGGAGGAAAATACGCCAAATTTCCTGATTTATCCTGAGAATCAAAAAGTCTAGGTTATTTGCAGCTGATACTTCAGAATGATCAGAAATCTTTTAATCTACTTTGGCAAATAAATTTTATGATATACGTGATCAAAGGCAAAGACTAGCTGAGGAATCCAGACATCATTTATTTTGGCAGTGTGCATATGTTGGTAGATTCTTTTGGTCCTCCCTAGGATTAACATGCATTTTGAGACATGGTATGGGGCCCATACAAAAACTTGAAAGTTCAAAGCTAGATTGCTTAGTTTAGTCACCCAGGAAAGTGAACTAGAACAATTAAATTATCTAGCACTCAAAAATAAGACTATAAACTGTTCCAAAAGAGAGTAAAAATTCATAATCACTGGTGTTGGAGATCCTTCTCATTAGCTGGTTCCCTCTTCCAGACAGTAAATCATCACCTGAGTTCTCCCTGTAACTGTTCTATCAGACAATATTTTTTCAAAAATGTACACATAATTTCTTAACCAAATTCCTAGTTGTAAATCTTACTGTTCTCCATTGAATGACAAAAACTTAAATAGTTCTGTGTTATAAGAACCAAAGAAAAATTAAGTTTTTAAGGAGAAGTTACTTCTCTGTCCCTCTTATGGAAGACAATGGCTGCTACTCAGGTCCACAGTATAACAGTCACCATTTCCATTGAGTTCACAGACAGCAACAGTGCAACTTCAAGCTAAAAGGCCAAATTAATAAGGTTCAAGTCAGCATCAAATAAATGAGGGTCTCAGGCTCAAACCCCATATCCTATGGAACTCGTACCCCTGGAAGGCAGTGATAAACTTTGGTTGAGTCAAACAGGTCAGTCTGCACTGCCTGCAGTGCTTGGTGCTGTGTGCACACACCTTCAAGCACTCTGCCACACTTTCAGTCTCTTCTTTGGGTCCCTTAACCTAGAACCTGTCAGATTTTGTGGGCATGGAGAGTGTCACATATCACAAGGTGGACAGGATTACTGGGATTGAGGCAGCAGCTCTCAAGGAGTCACCAGTGTTTCACAGTTTTGGTTTAACACCTTGGGAGGAGAGTTCCTGGTTGATTCTGCAAGCTGGGCTGAATCCAGCTCCACCACTTGAGGAACTGAGGGGATGGGGGAGTCCAGGGGTAACTCATGAGCAGGCTACAATCAGAACTTGCAGGAATGTTGCTGGAGCAGGAGTTGAAGGGAGGGTACAGCTGGGACCTGCCACAGTCTCAGAAGAACCTGCTGGGGTCTTTGTCTCAGCAGCCAGGGATCTGAGCTACCCTGCAATAACTGCATCCCCTCAGTGGCATTAAGAGCTAAAGTAGCAACACCATCTCAGTTGCTGGCAAATCATTTACAGCCCCAGTGTTGTAGTCTGGGCACTGTTAGGTTTGCATTAACAAGGTACTGGCAGCAAAAGCAAAAAGGAAAACTTAATCTTGTCCTTTCGCACAGTTTCATTCCCATGTCCCAGTCTTTCACATCCTGCAGTCTGCTCGTCACTGTGCTGGACCCTACTGCAGCAGGGAGGGCAAGGGGCATTGCGACCCGAAACCTTACACCAAAGGTCTGTGAGCACAACAGGCTGAAGAGTCCCTGAGGGAAATCCTTGCCTGGGCTTCCTAAGTGGTAACCAGAGAGCTGCTGTGCCTTCCCCGTCCACTGCATGAGAGCCAGACGGTGTCTGAACAATTACTATTTGATTTGGGTTAAGAGTCAGACACCACCCGGGGCAATATCCAGACCGCAGCCAGGGATACTGTTTCCGGAAACAGAAACAACAGGTGGGAATTTGCAAATGGCAATGCTTTACACACTTAGAGCACCACTGTGTTTCGTTGCAGACCATTAAAACACAAGAATACAACATTTTTCAGGGTGATTTTTTGCATTGTGTTGTAGAAATATTGAGTTTATCCCTGACCTTTTGTTACAGCTGATGATCCCAAACTCAGGGATGCAAGTGCTGCCTTACTTTGCTGTTCCAATTTGCATCTGTCAGATGAATGTGCACCACATAATGCTGTGAGAGAGCATAGAGGGGGTGCTGCATGACAAGAAAAGGGTGTTACTTTCAAAACTCTGTCATTTCAGTTATGGCTGTAATCCTGATTTCTTTAGTTATCTGATAGAGCAGAATAAAAATTGCAGCAGGTCATTGGCGACTCCAATCATGCAAAGCTATAAAGGAAAAGGAGTATTCTCTGATTTCTGGAAGCATACATGCTCTATGCAGACCTTCCTGTCATCTCTATGGATACAGACAATAACTGGATGGACAAATATTGCTCTCTGAAGACACCAAATGTTTTGTGAAACAAAATAACCTCCATCACACAAACCTATTTTTTCTTATTAGCAGACATCCACAGTCAAAAATTTGTCATGAGAAAATTTGCTCGACTTCCAATTCAGACAATATATTTTATCAGTATTCTGACTAACTGGCTTAAAATACTAGGTAGGTACATCACTCATTTCTTAATTTAGTGCTTTGTGTTGAATGGACTGATGTCTTCATGACATTGTTTCCACCTTGCCTGAATGACTGAAACTATGCAAACAGAACAACAAAGCATGAAATAGACTTCTTAAATGCAAGGCTATTGAGAAGATAATACACATAGTAAACTTTCTGTAATTATTATAGTCTGGGAACAATTCCAAGTGTAGGAAGACCATGTGTTACTATGTTTTTATAATGAATAGAACTTCACAATCCTACTCATGAAAAAATATATTTTTAATATTTAAGCAGCACTAATTTATAACCTTTCTGAGGCCAACAGGTGAAAAAAATTGGCAGAGTAAAATTATTTATTCATGTTGGGTACAGACATGAGAAAGTTTTGTCCTGAAAGAATACACACTCCCGCCCCTTCCCTTTTCCTGTGAAATCCTGAACCTGACACCTCAGACTATCAGGTTAATGCTTAGTGAATGTTCTCTTCATGTTTATACCTGAAGGACAGCTGAAGTGATTTCAGGGTTTAAAAAGCCTTGTGGCATTCACAACCCCCTGTGAGCCCTCTGGGAAGCTCAGTTCCCAAGCCACAGCTCCGGTCTAGCACTGCAAGAGGCACAGCAAAATTCCACCTATGACTCTGCCAGCGTGCCCTAAACTCCACCCCAGAGGGACCATCTCTGAGGCTGAGAGAGCACTTCAGTCTCAGCTCCCCTGCAGACCTTTGGCTCTGTGCTGAGGCTGCTTCACAGGGTGCCAATTAGTGCCAGCTGATGGCTCCTGTGATGTGCACACCTCTCCGCGAGCCGGACTGAAGCTCCCGACTCATTTCCTACAGGTCACTGACAACTCTGTCCAAGATTGACTAAGGCCCAATTTGGATTAGCAATTTAGCAGGAAGGTCCTGTGTCACACTGCCCTCCAACCTCTCTCATGTAAGCAATTTGAATACAGCAACTTCTCGGCTGCAAATTGACTAGTTGCAGAGGGAGGGGTGTCGGAAAACTCCAGAAGCGAGTACATTTACAAAGCCTGCCATAAAGTGTTATTGGGAAATTAAACTGTGCCTTGCCCCCTTCACCTCTTGCTATGTAGACTGCATTTGAAGGATTTCATTAGGGCCAGAGGCCAGAGCTTACATTTCTGTTGCCAAATGAAATGAATCATAGAAGAAATTGACTTAACTGGGATTTCCAATAAAATACTGGGTTTAGAACCAGGGACTCAACAAATATTTGGCCACGTCAAAAATTTTAAGACATGAGCAAGAATTTTGTGGTTTGTTTTAGAACAAGAAAAAATACACAGTTATAAAATCTTCTTCAATCTAATTTAATAAACCCACCTTAACAAAATGAGGGAAAAAGGAGAGTCTTACTTGAAAAGTATGTAGTATTGTAGGCCATAGGTTACCTGCAATAGTTAAACTTTCACTGCTGTTGGTACTTAAAAATGTATTCTGTGGTATTCCAATGTATATTTCCCTTGAGCTGCAACCACTTTTTCTAGCTAAACTTCTGCCCAATACTTATCATAGATCCTACAGAATTGATTGCAGTGTCAGTCACTACCACTGGGAGCAGCACCCTGTGATGGTTCCTCTCGCCTACATTCTCATTCCTGATGCTGCTATGGAATGGAAATTGGGATACAAATGGTGTGTATGGACTCCTCCTGCTCAGAACGATTCCTGAGCTAATCCTCAAGAGGTGCAATAGTTTTTTTTAACCACATTAAATGGGTAGAACCCCAGTGCACATGCAGTAATGCCTGGCATAAGACAACATCATGACTGCACCCATGGAAGGAATTATAAAGGAATTGTATGTATACATTGTCATAGAAGTTGCTAAAATTGTATATTTTTCATATAGAATCAGAACTGCTTTTATTCTAAGATGAAAAAGATGTCACAAACTTTCTGTGCATCTAATCCAGCTCAGCCTCATCCATACTCTGGAGGTATGTAAACACTCAGCAAAAACAGAAGGATATCTGCTCAGCAGTGTCAGCCACTTGAGGTGTTCCATTTCCTTGACTCCTGTTCATCTTTGACAGATGATTGTAATGCAATAGCTCAAAGGAGATAGGAAACAGGAGATTGAAACACCCCTGCAGGGCTCCACTGAGTTTCAAAGGTGCCAGCAGCAAGAAACGCAGTAAATTAAAAATCTAAAGTGACAAGTGCAATCTTCAGGGCTAAATATATATTGTATGTTGTATGAAGTCACAATATAATGGGCTTCTACTGGAGAATAGCAGTACAGTAAAGACAGATAATCTAAGGTTTAAGTCGGCTAAGTTAATAAATAAAAATATAATAAAAAAAAAGCTTTCTGAGTTTGGCCACATGCAGAGGGCATGAGAAAGCAGCTGGGGACTTTTGTGTTCCCCTTGCTCCTGGCACTCAAAGCACCCCCAGCCAAGCAAAAAGGTGCTCCCTGCTTGTATTGGGGCCAGTTTTAAGGCAACTCAAAGGGAGAAATGAAAATTGGAACATTCTATTGGTCATAGTCCTGTCCTTTCCAACTTGACATGATTGCCAGAATTCCTGGGCTTTACAAGTGTGGCTGAGTCTGTTCTTTGTGGCACCTGGTGTACTCACTTTGCTGGTGACTCATGATGCTATCCCAGCATTTTACATCTATCTTTGCTAAGATATCAAGCAACAAAGAATGAAAATCAAAAGGATTCTATTGTTGTTTCTTGAGGACTGAGCTGAGGAGAGCTGTTTTCCAATGCCTTTTATACAGAAAGAAGGCACAGACACTGTCATGTTGAATTGCAGCATTTGGGACTGGTCTTTACTGCACATATGGGAGAAGCCAAACAATTTTCTTGGATATTTGTACTTCACAAGGAGGACTTCATCATAAAAAAGAGGAATATCTTCCTACCACATAACATTCCATATACAATAGAGAGCTGTATATATTAAAAAATAAATCTAATTCAGTCAACGAGAACCTTCTGGTATGTAGGTGTGAAAACTCTACTTATAGAAAATAATTTGTTGCAAGAGAAAACTGAACAAATTCCTATTAGAGAAATGACATTTTTAAGACAAAGAATATATTTTAATTAAAGCTGCTTGTTCAAGGACATGCCAGATAAATCCTGAAACTCTTTTAAGTCAAATCTGATCGTCGTTTAAAACTCTGTGTTAGAGCACAACAGAAGTGATAAGCTTGAGACAGCTTTATTTAGTGTGGCTCTGTGGCCTTTGGTAGGTCATGGGGTCAGAGAATATCAGTCACCAGGGCTGTCTTTTCTGATGACTTTAATCTTTAAAACCTTCCAGTGAAACTGTGTGACCCATGGTTAGCAAAACGCATAAAAAATGGCCAAAGTGCATATTTGGTTGCACATGACACCATAAATTACCAATAGGACCATTCTGAACAACGAGTTTTCCCTGGAATCAAACAAGAAAAAAAATGGAGAAACAGGGCTCCCACTGTCACCCCTGACTATCAGCAGACACCACCAGGATGAGCTGATGCTCTGATGCCCCAGCCAGGTCTCCAGCCCCAAGCAGTCACTCACCTCTGCCACAGGTGAAATCTTCTTGAAACCACTTTGAACTAGCACCTGAAACCACACATTTGTAAAACACCAGTGTAAAACACTTTACCCTGGGAAGTACAAGGCAGTGCTGACTATCTGTGTTTGATCCCAAGCTCCCCTCCTGCCTCACCACCTTTCACAGTTCCAAGACCATGAAGAGGGACCAATTTCAGTTCTATGTATCTTTCATAAAACTTTCACTTGATTAAAGGTTGTTCAAATACTTTTACTCATAAAAATGGACATGTTAAAGAAAGACATTATTAAAGATATATTCAACCTCAAGCCAAGACACTGAAATCAAACCAAACATAAAAGACCAGAGAAACACACTGTAACTCACTCAACAGTGTAACAAAATGCTATCACTGCAGAAAAACAGAAAAGTAATAAAAGTAACTTAGACCTTAGTAGCTTTCAAAATGTTAGATACTGATGGAAATTTCCTAACCTGATTTAAGAAATCTATTCTGCTCTGAAGCCTCCTTATTTTTTTCCTCTGTGATGTGAAATTTCAAAAGCCTCCAGCATTTTTTCTAATGCTACGTTGAAGTTCAAGGAACAAATTTACAATTTGTTGAAAAATTACTTTAAGTAATAACAATATTTTAATACATTCCACAGCCACCACCATTCGTTTACACTTCTTGGAAGGATTTCCTGGCAAGTGGGAATGAATTAGAAGCTAAACATCTTTGTAAACACAATTTGAGCAGGGAATTACAGCATGGTTCCTAAATCACTTGAGAAGATAAATTCAGCTTCTTGGTTATTTGGTCTCCTAACATTTTTATTTATCTCTATTTAGATTGCAGGTATATTCCAGTTTATTTTTATAGCAAAAGGCAAACAGCTGTAATGGAAGCTCAGGGACTTCCTTTACAATTATCATTTGTTTTGTTTACAGGCAGTGAAACACAGAAAAAAGGGACAGAAACACAGCAACTCTATTCTTCTTCATTAGGAACATCATGTCACGAATAGTGACAGGTTCCTCAGCCTGAGAAAACAGTCCCATTCCTACATGAGTTTTTTTCTCTAAAAACAGCCATTTCATTCCTATAGCAGGAAATAGATTTCACTTTTACACAATTTAGTCAAGGAACCAAATAGAAGAAAAAAATTGTAAATTAACAATATTTTAAATGTGTACCTGGAGCTGCACAAAATTCCTTACTAGAAAATACTAGCTGCTTCTTAGTGAGGGTACTTGGGTTGTTTTATTTTTTTCACTCTAAACACACCATTAAGCAATGTCAGTCCTGATACAGAATTCAGTAAGCATGTATTTGGAAATTGCAGAAATAATGTGAAATTTAAGCTCAGCCTAAATGCCTATCTGGGCTTGATTATTAAATAGCTTGTGATAGTCTTTAACACACAGCACTAATATGCTCAAGATATTGTGCATGACGTGCACGAGATAGACAATGCTCATTTTAAGAGCAGTTCACTACTTTGTATTGTTCCATTACTCATATTGCAATCCTTTGTACTGCCCTTTATTTCCTATTTGTGGCTCAAAACCTGTTCTGAAGACAAATATATTTACTCTGCCCAGGCAGTTGTTTGGTGCTCATCATCAGAGGATACAAGTGATTCAGCTGTATTATTTTTACTGCAGCCTGGAAAAAGTCAGCATCTGTCTTGTACAGATGACAAAAGATGTGCAGGGAGAGAGACACAGGTATACCAAATCTGAGACATCTGGCACATGAGCTGCAAGAGAAGATAGCACTACTCATTATTCTGTAGACTCAAAACAACTCTCTAGTGACTTCAGGAGTAGACGTGGGTGTTCAAGCTTCTGATTAATCAGAGTGTAAGATCTCGCAGTCAGCACGCAGAAGCTGGGGAATACACACATGATATGAAAAATTTACTGACTTTGCTAAACATCAATGGCAGGGACAAGACTACAGCCCTATTTTTCAGTCTTATCTAGCTTTTCAGCTATATATATCCTTTCCTGTAGTCTTTGATTTATCTACTACACACCATCCAACTGCAAGAAATGAACAATCTCTTCCACCACACAAGCTCCCTAGGCAGATCTAACTTGGGGTCTGGATAAGGCAGAAATCCCACAGGAGATGAGGACATGGGGAGAGAGAAAGAGGCAGCAGATAATTACAGAGTTAAAGTCTGTGCTCTAGTGCACGAGAACAAATGAGCCATCTTAAATTACCTCAAATCGTGTCATTTTTTTAACCTTTGAGCTCTCCTCTTTGGTTCCTTAAAAATACTCTTTCTATATATATGTATTTTTTTAATGATACTGCCATACAAAATCCTGTGCTCTATGTGCCAGAGAACTTGTTTATGCTACAACAGAATTTTGGAAGGGCAGTAGAGGTCTAGAGGGACATTTCATACACAACTTTTTTTTATTTCATGCTTTGCTTTTTAGTTAAAGGCAATTTTGATATTGTTAGTTTCTTGTTTGATTGGTTAGGGGTTTTTGGGAGGGAGATATTTGTTGTGTTTTATTTAAAGCATAGAATTAATTTCATGCATGTACCTTTCTTGAAAAACTACACATTCTAAAATAGTCTTCCCCCCCATTTAAGAATACCTTTCCATGATATAAGCCTCAAAGCTCATTTCAGCACTGAGATTTGGATCACTTTAAAAGATTGGACAAAAAAAAGAGAGCTAGCTGAACATCTAAATCACATCCAGAATGGGACCATCCACAGCAGGACTCTGATGCTGTGGGGCACACTGCAAACATGCCATTAAGAGCATCATCTAAATAAGCCCAAGAACTTCACCATAAGAAACACACTCAGATTCCTACAATGTGGCTCTCTGTTGTCATTATATTTTGCAGATTTGCCTGCGAATTGGATGGCTTTTCCTTTCCCCTGGGACAGAGGAGCTGTGCTGGCTGTGGGTAGCACAGAGCGGAGCGCAGCCGGGCTGGGAAGGAGGAGGATGCAGGATGCAGGATGCGGGATGCAGGATGCAGGATGCCCGGCCCGGGCACTCTGCTCTCCAGCGCCGGACCAGGAGCATCCTCTAGCGGCCAGCGCCTCGGGAAAGCCCCTGCGTCCCCCAGGAACAAGAATCTTCTGGAAGGTGGAGGGAAACCAGCAACCAGAAGGGTACTCAGAAGGTGAAGGATGCTTTGCTGGTCCCATTTATACCTCCATGGCAGACTAAACGGGAGACAGCTCTCTCCCAGGTCCTGAGTAGCACAGAGAATCCTTTCCCTTTCTGCTCTGAACACCCTCATCAGCAGCTGTGCTTTGGTGTGTAAGAAAACAACAACAAAAGGAACAGAAACACACACCACCCTCCCCCAGACATACAATCAAAAAAAGCCCTGAACACAATATCCCCAAAACACCCACAAAAAGCTCAGAATGAAAACAAACCAAAACATCCCACAAATCCAACCAGTTTGAAAGGACTGTGTACACAACTCTGAAGTGTGTTACATTTGCATTAAACTTGTAGCCACTTCACTTACTCAACAGCCGCATTACATTCTAATCAGCCCATGGTGAAAAAAAAAAAAAAAAAAGGGGGGGGGGAGAAAATGCAAAAACAAAAAAAGAGCAGTCACATGAATTTGTCATTTCCCCAGACCATAAAACCATCTCATTAAAAACAAACAAATAAATAACCAACCAATGAAAAAAAAATAAATCAAACAAATAAATACATAAATAAATATATAAAAATACATATCAAGAATTGTCCAGTAAAACTTCCCCAGTTTAACTGCTTGGGAACTTTAGAGAATTTGGTACAGATGTGTGCTAAATTTTGGCTTTCTATGCTATTATTATGAGCTGGGATTGAGGCAAGTAGAAAGCCTATGGTGGAGTACACACTGGCAGAAAATATATATTAGTTTGTTAAGGCATAAATCACACAGCAAAGTCCAGGCATTAGAAGGCTTAGCACAAGTGCCTAATGTTTTACAGCCCATGAGGATTGCACCTGGGATCAGAAATGGCCACTTTAGGAGCTGCAGGATGAGGAACATGACCAAGACACAGTGGGGTTGGTGGGAAGGATGGCTCTTGGGAAACTTTAGCCTCATGACTGCACCCTTTTCTCTTTTTCTTTGGCTGGCTGCTTTCTCTCAGGCAGCATTTGCCCTCCAAACACATCAAAACAGAACACATTCACCTGGACTACTCTAAATATTCTAAAACATTCCAACCATGCCTGGATTAGGAAAAAAGGTAGCACATTTTGACAGGTATGACAGCAATATGGTCAAGTGTAACCTGTATATTTATAAAACTGACTATGTTTGACTCCCAGGCAAAGCTTAAAATTAGTCATGTCCTGATGGATAAAATTTTGAATTTAAACTTTCTAATTTACCATGGGTTTCTGCAGAGGATAATTTTAGGGAATCTTTGCCATGCTTTAAAGCAGACTGTATTTACCTATCTTCTTATGAAAGGAAAGTGTGACTCAGTTTTCTCCCATTTCTGCCTGGATGCAGTCAGAGCACCGTGCCAGCAGCAGTGACTAAGGCACCATGTGCCTGTGGATTAGCCATGACCTGGCCCACATGAGTGGCACTCCAGCAATCTCTGCTCTGCTGCCCGAGGGTGCTGGCCCTGATGTACCCATCACTGAAGGGAAGTAGATAAAGAAGTTTAAGTACTCCTGATGTCCACTAGACCTGCGAGACACACACCAAGTGCAGTGTGTCAAGAACAGTTGTCTGTCACATTGCTCTAGATGGAGAAAACAAAAAATTCACAGGAAAACAAATCAAATTACTTCTCCAACTATCCTTCAAGCACTTAAGCTAACTCCTTTCCAGGAACCCTGAAGCCTAATTTTTCAACACATTGCACAGATCACAGGCACTGCTGATGTAGTGTTACAAACCTTCTTTTACATTTCACTGCAGTGGAAACCTAGAGACACTCCTGGTAAAGACACAGTATGGCAGGACAGCAAACATTTACTCTCAAATTTCAATCAGACTTCAAATCAGGTCATGACATAGCACATATACATTGTTATACATATATATATGTATGTATGTATGTATGTATAAAAGGGTATACATACCTTCTGTATCTAATTAACTGCACACACACAAAATTATGCAATCTTAGGACTTAAGACAGTCATTGTCTACATAACTATATAAGAACACATACATATGCTGAGGGGGAGGCAAAAAAGAATATTAGAAACTTGAAAGAAAAAGAATAAGGAACAAAAGACATGATAAAGTCCAGGAACAATTCTTGTAAGTTTGCCAATAAAAGATGTACCAGAAGGCGACAAGAGAAAAGCAAAGAGGATGACCTATGATGTAAGAATAGAAAATAAATTAGAAAGCTACAAAATTACTAGCAGGATAGAGAATGTGGTAACGATTATTCCCTCTTTCCCATTAGGGAGCCTCAAATACAATTATCAGGCAGCAGCTTTAAAGCCTATAAGAGGAATATATTTCCACACATCTCATACCTAGAGCCTGGAACTTATTCCCAACAGAACATATCACTAAGTGTAAATGTTACCAAGAAAAAGGTTGCAAATATATGCAAGAAGGTAAATCAGCTTATTAACACAAAGATACAGATATGACCTCTGGGTTAGGACAGTCAATTGTCCGACCTGTAAAAAATGAGTAAGTACAGAAAGGATGACGAAACATCACTATTTATCTGACCAACTCTTCATGTTTTCCATTCTTTACCTCTGTAAGGTTTTATTTTAATTGTCTTCTCCATGCAGGCTTATGTCTGTAGCCTATGAATTACTTTACCCATCACAAATGTTTCATAATTTGTTGATACTTCTGTAATCACTAAACATTCACAGCACCCTTCCAAACCTGCCTATTCCTATATAATTCAGGAATGCTCTTTAAGCATCCCAGAGTAATACAAGAAAAGTGTTTTTATTCCTTTCTAAATGAGTCAGTACTTTTTTACCTGGTAGATTTAACATTTTTTCATTACCTTTATATTTCACCTTACAATACTGAACTTCCAGGACTTTTAGAAAAGGAGAACTGAAAAAAGTACAATTTACAAATAGTACTATGATAATCCTATACACATAACAATGAAATGAAGAAATGAAAAGCTCTTTTTAACCACTGCTTTTTCTCACTGATTTGCTGAAAAATGCATTTACAGATTGATTCTTAATGAATGATTAAAGCTTTATTAATGCTACAGGTAGCATGAGCTGTTATTCCTCCAGTAGAAATACCTCCATTAAAAGTTCACAGATGGCCATAGGTGGGTTGGATTCCCTTCCAAAAGCTAAAACTGCTCCATATTCGAGTCCATATTGCTGCAACTTAGCCAGAGCACAGCTAAAGCACCATTCATTAGAGTTCTTACAAACTCCACAGAGATTAAGGAATCATATGAGCTTAAAAACGATTTCTAGATGAAATTTTTACAGCCTTTACTACAGTGGAGTTTAAACCTCCATGGCTGAGGTTTGTAACTGCTACCAGAATGTTACAGAACAGCAGCAGGATCATTACCAAACAGGCAGCTGAAGAAAAAAATGCAGCAAAACCATAAAGCAGTAACTCATGCCTGCCCACAGAAAGACTAGCTCATCATTCCATTACATACATCTTAGGCCAAAACAGTCAATAATCACTGAAATATTGTTATTATTGGGGGTTTTTTCACATTAATATGTTGTGAACACAATAGTCTGCTGGAAGCAGGCTGATACCTTTCCACAGGCAGGGATCCAGTACCTTCAAAATATTATCAGCCAAGTGTAAAAATACAGATAATTTAAGCTATCTCCTGGATTGAGTTTTTCTTTGAGTGTCTTTTCTCCCTTTTTTTTTTTCCTTCATCAGTAAAGATACAACTCCACTTTCTCAAAGTTGACAAAGACTGGACAAACTCATCCTTTTAATAAAAGAATGGGTTTCTTAACCACTCTGTGAAGAAACAGACTTGATTTTGATGCTGGTGTTGTGAAGTTGGGAAAACTCTAAGTACAGATCTTACAGTGTAAAATGAAAGTTCATGGTGGAGAACAGGCACTTGAGCTCCTACTGACTCTAGAGCTGACAGGCTGATACACTTTTATTGCTGCCTAGCAAATACTAGACATATTTTACCTGCTTTAACAAATATATATTCTGTAACAACAACAAAATAATAGCTGTATAGTAAATAATTCAGAAAACAGTGAGTCTCATGAATGCTAAAAGCAAACTAATTCAGTCACCTTGTGAATAGACATTTTACTGAAGTTTATATGGTTGCCATCTCAAGTCCAATCTTCTTCTGTTCTTCACACCAGAAAAACCTTCCCAAATGTGTGAGCATTCCATTGACTTAGTAAAGAGGTTTACAGATTTTTAAGGAGTGTAGGGGTGTGCCATCTCAGTACTGGGATAGGGAAGTTTGTTAAACAGAAAAAGAGTTTTCTGTGTCTCCACTGAATGTAATGAAAGCTGTACAGCTTGGCCTTTATTAATGATCACCTCCCCGTCCCCAAATTACCTCAGCTTTAATTGATATTCCATGACCCTGCCTACACAAGGCTAATATTTTCTTAAGTCACTCATTTAGAGAGACCACATTTATAGGTTCTCCTGTCTTCACAAAAGGGGGATGCTCAATCACAAGCCTTTCATACTACCTTTGTGTATATTTATCCAGATCAGAAATAGGAATTACAGGCCTTTGTTTTGGTTTTTTTTTTGGTCTGGGCTCTTTTCTTACATAAAACATACCAAATTCAACTTAGACTCAAACAAAAAATGTGATTAAATTATTATTTTAAAAAAAAAAAAAAAAAAAGTAGCAAATTTTTTTGTTAAGATACACTAAAATATTTGGGAATTGGAAACATTATTCAAACTACAAAAATATAGCACATTTTCAAAATATAATGTGTTAAAACATCCATACTTTTCACAAAGGAATTTTGCTACTTTGGGAAATCTGCACAATCTTACCATCATTTTGTTTTCTACTAAGAAGAATAATCTTACTAATTGGCTAGATATTGTCCTGCATACATCTAATATGTTTAAGTAGGTGTAACAAAATCCACATCAAGAGTACACCTGAAGGAAAAGTCTGAGCATGGAAAAGTTCAAGCTCTAGAGTTGTCCAGGCTGAGCTATGCAAATAATGTCTGGGAAATTTCACATCCATTATGACAGGAGAGTTATTAGAAACAAATAAATGCTCTTGATTAGACTCTCAAAACTGGTTCAGCCACCCAACAGATTTTGGATTTTGAGACACACAACAGAAAAAGAAATATATTATCTATTTCCAGTTCCAGGTTTTCCCACACTATTACTGGGAACAGATAGTAAAATTCTAAGACAACGTGCACCTTAAAGTTTCAGGCAGCTGGGTTTCATTCATGGCTAAATTCTGGACCTTGCTGAAAAGTATTCTGTTAGGAAAGAATTCTGATCTGCAGATCTCCTCAGCTGAGTTCTGAGGCCTGATGGCTGCCCTTGTGCACAGCTGCCCTGTGGCTGCACTGCAGAAAGCCCTTAGTGAGCTTCTTCCCACTCCCTGGCATCAACACCTGGGTCCCACTACTGCTCATTTAGTTGATGCAAATTGTTGGGTGATCTAAGTGGCAATCAATATGAATTCTTAGGACATGCAGCCTTTACCTTGTCAAAAGCAAATTTCATTAACTGGCAACTTGTTTCTGCTGACCACTCATCATTCAATGAAGGAATAAAAGCCGCCTTCGATACAGCGAGGAAAGATGCACTTAGCAAGTGCATTAACTTATCAAGTTCAGCTCAGGGTGTCTCCTGTCCTATCATTTGGATTGCTGCATAGAGCTTAATAGCAGCAGCCAGCTGCATTCACTGCTCCACAGACTGGAGAAGAATCAGTTTATAAATGATTGCTTATGACAACTGAATTATCCAGAAGTTTAGAGTTAAGTATTTGCTGTGCTGATCATTTAAAAGATAAGACAGGGATCATTTAATGGAATCTGAAGCATGACATGGCTGAGGAGATTATAGTTTACAATCTACACTTTCATTACCCGAATAGCATTTAACATAGTATTCCACAGAAGCAATGGTATGGAGAATACTGTAAAATGGGGTAGCTGCATATGCACAAGATCATCTGCTTTTATGCAGTACTAGTGTTATGTAATGTAAAACAAGTGTATGTTAATGCCTTCCAAAATGAGCCAGGAATTTAAACCTGTGAAGCAATATACATATTGAGACAGGCATTAATAAAATAGAAGGATAGCTCACATGAACCCAAGTTTAAAAAAAAAAAAAATAAAAAAAAATTTAAAAAAAAGTAAAAACAATTATTAAAAAGGCAAGGGCAATGGTAACAAACAGTGCCTCTTTTCAAGCACATGCCATGCAAAATATTTTCCTTGCAAGAGAAAAGTTAACCTAATTGTGAAACTCTCTCAGTAGCATTTCCATCCTTAGGCAACATTTTACAGCTATTGCTCATACTGTGCCTCTGGCAGGCAAATGTCATTTTTAAATAACATGGGAGGAATGCAGAGCTGGAGTCAGAGTTCACCAGGAAGATGAGCACAGGGCTCAGGGTTTAGTATACAGGTCACTTGGAACCAGCAGCCATGCATTTTCTCAGTAATCTCTGTTGGGTAGAGATCACTGTGGTTCACAACAAAGACAGAATGTCTGTCTGTCTGTCTGGTATGACAAGTATAGAACAGCTCTCAAAACCAGACACTCTCAAAAAGACACTAATTTAGTCTCAAGCAGCATACCTGAAAGTCCGACAGAAGGAATCAGTTTTAAACTGTGATCTTTCTGCTGACAATTCCCATCTTGCAGAAAATGTAGCACCAGGTCATCCTCTGCCATTAAGCTGAAGGCCAAAAAGTGAATGACAGAATAATGGTTCATCCTTGGCAAAAACCAATAATGAGAGAACCCAGCTTTCAGGTTAAAGTCCAGTTACTACCCAGTTATGAAATATTTTGAAAAGTAGAAGATAGCTATTAGTGTGGTCTTTAAAACTAGTACGCAAACTTTTTCCCTGAAGAAAATTACAGTTGAAAAGTGATCTTTGAATACTTTCTTGCAAGGCTTCAGGATTTGACTGATAGCAAAGCAGTTTTTTTGTTTTGTTTTGTTTTTTGCTTAGTCAATTATTCTAGCTCTATTCCTAAAACAGAAATAATGAATGAAAAGATAAGCACCCTAAGAGTGTTGCAGTTCAGGAGAAATCTTCATCAGCTTCTTCAGATGAACTTACTCCCTAGAACCAGCACACTTTTCCTTTTTTCATTTTATTTTTCACTTAGATAAAAAGCAAGAGGATTGAATCACCTCAGAGTTCATAAGACAAACTCCTTATTACCTGTGAAGAAACATAGCCCCTGAAGTCTGAGAAGTAGAAGACATCTACTTCTTTATTAGTACTAAAATTCAGATGTGAATAGAACCTCATGGACTTGTTTTCTTTTTTTTCTTTCCTGTGTTACACTAGAGATGATGCATTTACCCTGAAATTCTCCAAGGCAGAATTTACTCAATTTTAAAGTAAAATAGTTTTTATCTTTTTGCTGATCAGATCTGCTCAGGTAGTGTAAAAATAGAAGCTTCCCAATTTGCTAATTGCTTTTCTAGTTGTTGATGCTTGAAGTGACTGGGGCAGTTGCCATGGGTAAACTCCTGGCCTTTTTAAAGTTTTCACAAAGCTTTCAACAACAGTTTGCTGGACTAAATGCATTCTACCAGTACAGCTGAAATGAAATGTTCCAAGTACAAACTCATGGCACTTTTCCACAAGTGCCCATTGAATGTTAAGAGTACACTCTCTTCCTTCCTAGCCCATACTTTAAATTAAAATATATTTTCAAATGCAACAAAGTTTATAAAAAAGAGAGCAGGCCATGTACCATAAAAAATATTCAACTGGAAACTTTTTGTGACGATTTTTTTTATTGTATATTTCTTTATCTCAGCCTGGCCATTCCTACTTCAATGTCACTAAGTGCATACTAAAATGACTGACACTAGCAATGACCCAAACCATTGAAAATGAGTAATGATGGGCAGCTGAGCCCCACGTTGAAAAGCTGTTGCCAATCCCCCTGCTCCTCCTCCCTCACTTTTTCCCAACCTTTTGGCCAGATCTAATTTAAATGTGAATACCTTAAGTAATTGCCAATATTTGTAAAGTCACTATATGCAACTGCTTTAAAGACAACAGATTTCTGTGTACTGTTTTGCAAGGAATTTTTTTGTTTGTTTTTGGGGGGTTTTTGGGGGGTTTTTTGTTTTTGTTTTGTTTTAATGCCCTGGTGGTTGCTGGGAAGGTGCTGGGTAAAACTTGCCTCGGTGCACAATTGTTTTATACACTTTCCCCTTACTTCATTCTTTAGTGAACATCTCTGGAATAAGTAATTACTGTGGGAACACTTCTTTACAGCAATTCTCAAACAGCAAAATTGGCAGAGGTTGGTTTTATAAAGTCCACAAACTGAATGGTGCCTTATTGCCATAAACAAAGGGATTTTAACTACTAGCATTAAAATACTCTAAGAATAACAGATAAGTGAATCTGTGAATAAAGATAAGTCCTTAATTGACAAGAAAATGAAGGATTAAGCTAATGCAGCATTATAGCAATATGCCAGGGATTCAAACTTCGGCCTACATCACCATTTTGGACTAAATGATTATAAAAGCTTTTTGAATGACAGAAAGCAGGACTCCCCTGAGAAATTTTCTGCCTAAAATTTGTCAAAATAAGCGCAACTTGCACTACGACTTAATATAGGGTCTCTAAGTGAATACATAATGTATTTAGTTACTTAAGATAATTGAAGTCTTGCCAATTTAATTAAAAATAAGCCATGTACTGAAAAGATATTTCAGAATCTCAAAACTACTGGTACCGCTGGATGAATTTGATGAATGTGATTTTTTATCTTCTGTCTACTGGCTTTACCTGACAAATCAAAGATCTTTTGCCTGAAAAGACAGGGATCAAATCCAGAAGACATAATGGGCTTAACTGAATTAGACCTGCTAGCCTTGAACTGCACTGGATATAAATAAATGTGTATGTTGCTCTAAATTCCATCTAGACAATATCTTAAAAATCTCATTGCTTTTCCATTTGTCCTTGACATCTGCACAGCCTTTGTTAAGTAAGTAAGTAAGTAAATAAATAAATAAATAAATAAATAAATAAATTTAAAAATAACTAAGTGAAACCTGAAGAGTTAAAGCTTCAAGAGGTATACTTCAAGCTTATCTTTTTTTTTTTAATTGAACTAGTGGATGAATACCTAAAGTAAGATAAATAAACTTTTTGTTGATTCTGCTGAAATCAAGGATGTGAGAGAACAAGCTCAAGTAATTACCAGTGGAAAAGGATTTATTCAGACACACTTGTATAATTTTGATAACTATATCAAAGGAGGAGATGAGACACCCTATACCTATTAATAAATGCATAATGGCATAAGTTACTCCATGTACAGTCAGAAATAGGCCAATCATTTTTTATTAGGACTGCTGGATAGAGATATGATTCTCCTCTTCCAGGTTTCATGAAGCCAGCTCTAAAGTCTACAAGAATGTCACATGGGGGAGTGGTTCTGAGACCTTGTTTGTCCTAAGCAGTATTTTCTCCTGGGACAACTAGAGCACTTAAAAACAAGAAAATCTAAGTTCTATGTTGGATTGAAATCAAACTAAGGAGTTTGGGTTGGAAGGGAACCTTAAAGGTCATTTAGTCAACCTGCAATGAGCAGGGTTGTCTTCAACTAAACCAGATGCTCAGTGCCTCCCCAACCCGGCCTTGAATTTTTCCTGGGATGAGACATTGATGACCTCTCTGGGCAACCTGTTCCAGCGGTTCTCCAAATGCTTTTATCCTTAATGTTGGAAGCAATCTGTACAGACATGTCACTACATGCCCAGGCATGCCCAGATATTGGTGTAAAAGCCTTGCCTTACCATAATTCTTCTTGAGTCAGTCTGAGCTTAGAGAAGAGAAAAGCATTACTCAGTGTAGATAAAGAACTCAACTCCAACACTGGTTGTTCCACATTTCCTATTTCTACAATATCCTTCCCCCCTTGACAGCATATTAAGCACATTAAAATAAAACTACATCTGAAAGAGTGGACCTTATTTAGTGGCACCCATTACCAGGAGGTGAATGGCAGCTTCCACTCTGATAGTGGATTGTGTTCAGAAGTCCCACAAACCTATGAAATTATTTTGAATCCCTTCATTAAAAAAGAGATGAGTCATATTTGAAACTTTTCATTCTAACCTTGAACTGTGACAGAACATTGTCAGCAAACTTTTGGAATCTGTTAGAAATTATTTTCATAGAAAGATTCTGTTATTGTCTAGAATTATGTTGAAATCTAAAGAAAAAAATAGGATTTAACCCTGCTTTGAGCAGATAGTTGGACTAACTGACCTCAGGAGGTCCCTTTCAAACTGTACTATATTATACATCTATGATAACATTATCATCAGCTGCAATGATCTTGTGAACAGTCTTTTTTATATTCTTCTCTAAATTCACAAAACAGGCTTTTTCAGTTTTGGGCTTTGAGTGATTTTCAGACTTATTGGATGAAACATGTACCAACCTGCAACTTGAACAATGTCCTTTTACAACCCTATGAGTTCATTTCATGCATTTGTACCATAATACACTTTAGGTTTTTTAGCAATACATTAATTCAAATGAAGTAAACAAGTATGCATATTTTATATATTTGCAATAAAAAATAATCTAATGAATTTTTCTTACTTCCTCTCCTTCCAAAACAGGATGAATTCTATGCAATAACCCACAGACCTAAAGATGTATAGACAAGTCCTTAAGAGTCAAACAGACAAACTGTTTTAAGAGTGAAATAGCCAAGGCAAAATCTTTTGCAGCACATTAACTATTCTCTGGCCCCTAAGAGAGAAGAGGAAAGAAAGTAAAAAGAAAATAAAAGGAGGGGATAAACTAGACATGCAGTTGCTAAATCTGAAATGCAAGTCCCACAGTCTGGAAAAGACTCTGAGGAAGTGTTACCCCCACAAGGTACTTAAAATGTAACCAGAGAAAGATGAGCAAACAGAAGACTACTAAAGAAATTGAATTGACAAGGAGAGCAAGTTTACATTCAATAAAGTGAGCAAGTTCAAGAAGAAACAGAGTTGGAAAAGCAATTCACAGCAATTTGTGGGATCTATTTCTTTCTCTGGAGATTGACAAGCTCCAAAAGTGCACAAGGTTGCTGTGAATGGAAGTCAATGTTTAAGACGGCTCAGAGCCATCTCTGAGTAGTTACATAGTTTACCTTTAAAATTTTCTCAGAGCAGTGTTGGTATGTCATGCCACATATAAACAGAGCTCAAAATATTGGTTTTACTCTGAATTTCAAAGTCAAGTGCAGAAAGTAGATGACTTTAAAGTTATAGTAGATCAAATTTGTTTTAGAGAAAAATTTTTATAGAACTTCAAAATAACAAAGGAAATTCTTTGAAAATTAAAGAATCACTAAGTTAAAATTCAGAGAAGAATGGTCCCTTGCTAATAAAAAATTGAAGTGGTGGGGTTATGGAGAAACATTTCTAAACATCAAGAGATTGTCTCTGATTTGAAAAAAGCCTCATACAAAAGTATGTGGAGTGCAACTGCAGCAGGAAAGAAAACGTGACAGAAATCATGTGTCAACCTTCAAAATCTGCAAGGGTTTAGATTATTTTCTTACACTGGATCTTTGAGAATCTAATTTAAATATCTCCCCTTCCCAACATGGTCATTACTTGTTTACTGAGATATTTCTGCTAGAAAACACTGTAGAAATATATCCAAAGACAGCATCTGCAGATTACTCTTTGTGTTCGTTGTAAGGAGTTATGGAGAATATGACAGAACAATGTCAAAAAATTGTAATTGAAAGGTGTCCAAATCAGAGGCAATTAACTGCTGACAAAAAGTTACTTCAGAAAAAAATTCAGGAGCATAATGAAAGCTTAGAGGTAAACCTAACATGGACATATCAGTTGAACGTAGAGACCTGCTGCCATGCACAAGTCATCACAGTTTGTGCTTGGACTGTGCATCCAGGACAAACTAACCATTGCTGCATGAACATAGATGCAATAGGGAAACAAGCTCATCTGCTGAGTATGTCCTTTCAAAACGGGAAGCTGAATTTAAGCACTGTCTGTTTCAGTGCAAAGTTACAATCAAAAGTTTGCTAAAAGCACTGTCAAAACAGCCACATGGAAGACAACTTCTATAATGAGAAGCAACCAAAGAATGCAATGGGCTCCATTCTCACATAACTAAAGTCAATGCAGATCCATTTATAACAAATTTGCCATCTTATTTCTTGTGACAGCTTGGTTTGGATACCAAAAACCCCAAATTCCTTTCAATTCTGTTACCTAACATAAACATGAGGTTTTCTGGGCTTAGTTCTGCTCTTAATACAGAAGTTTAAATGGCACATAGGAGGTCCTAATTTTATACTTATATAGGTAGCTGTGAGAATAAAATTCTCCATAGTTAAATCTTGGCAGGTTGGCATACATGTTGAGAAAAAGAAGAAAATTTTCTTTGCACATTAAGTTTATCATTACTTACATATCTCTGGTATAGTTCCAAAGCAAAGGACTTCGTTTACTGCTGGCAAAGTCATGCATGTTCATGATGTTCAGCCTTGATTCATTAAGTTTATGAAACTTAAAACATTACTTTAATGGTGTGACGTTCTTGTGTAAGGCATTTTAAGTGTGACTTTTAAACAGGTTACTGCATATAATCGACATCTAGATATTAATTCTCGTCATATTATGAAAACATAAAAATCTGGGAGCTTGATTAAAGTTCCCCATACCACATTTAAAACAGTATTGCTTAAATTTTAAAATCAAGTGGAAATGACTTCATTTCTGAGTCAAACTGCTGATTAAAATCTTTTAGGAGCTGTGGGTGGTCAGCATCTCTGGGAGTCTAACATTTATTTAAACTGTGACTAACTTTAAACCTTGATGTTTGAAATGCTTTGTGGATTTGAGGGGTTTGTTTGCTCCTCTTTTTTAAAATTATTTTTAGTATGTGCTGATATTTCTTATCTTTTCCTCTCAGGGAGTTGATCATACAAGGGGGGTGGATGTTTTTCTTTTTACCCACTGTTTTGCTAAGATACTTGGCTGTAAAATTCATACACTTTTTTGGGAAAACAGACTGACTCAGGTCTTCTGTCCTTTCAAAAAAACCCCATTCAGTTCAGTTACAACACCAAACACAGTTCTGTGGCAATACTATTGGCAGAGCCTAAAAAAACTGGAATTCAATGTTGGAGATGGGTTTATCTCCACAATGTAGAGCAAGGCCTAATTGGCTCTATTGCCTTTTCTCACTCATTTGATGTTGTCTAAAAAACGACAGAAATTATATTCTAACAGCAAATAGACATTCTCGTGTTTAGGTAAGACAGCTGGTGGTCTCAGATCTACAACATGAAAATTATATTTCTGTGAAGTTGCTTTGCTTACTGGCACTCTTTATTCAAAAGCAATAAACTGAAGAGAATATTTCAGCATCTCACTCTCAGCAGGACTGTCAGGAGATGAGTAATGTTGCTGTTTGGAATTGCAAAAGAAAACAGAAATTCCTTTAAAAAGAAATTATGAAAGCCAAGTAGCTTAATTGAAAACAAACAAACCAAAAATCCTGCCAAAACACCACGAATTTAAGCAGACTTCTGAGAAAGTGCAAGGTGATTTCTAACAATTCCCTGGAATTCAAACCACCTCCTTGGGTTTGAGGCTCGGACCTGTGGTGCAAGAAGCCTGGATGACAGCTCAGGTTTAGCCTTGACCCTGACAGCCCAGCCTTTGAAAGACCAAAGGAAGCATTGCATTGTCATAAAGGGAAAGTCTGAGCTCCAGAGAACAGAATGGCAAGACTCACAACTGCACTGTTAATTCTAGTCACTAAAAATAGGATACATACCCATCCTGCCATATCATATTACTTGGCTTGTGCTATTGCTTAGGACAGATTGAGCCACAGGCCAAAACTGTGTCAGGGAGCACACAAACAATTAAGCAGCATAGACAATTGCATGTCTGAACTAAATACAACAACCCAATCCTATTTCTTTTAATAATATGTACAATATGGACATAAAGTAGAAAAGTTGAAAATCGCCTCCCTGCCAGCAGATAGCAGACCTTTATTGTTTACTTTCAGGAGTTTAAACACAACAGTGGAGTGCCAAAGCTGTTCAGTTTAGCTGTGGCTCACAGATATCTGAAACCAGGACCCATCAGTCCAGCAGGGCTGAGGGGCACCATGTCTCTAGGAATCCCAAGTAAGCTGATACCCTCTATCATACACTTGCAGGATAATTTCTGTTTGCAAATATCTGAAAGGCAATAGTCTGTTTATTTAGAAGTGATCTTGCTTTCTTTGCACATAAACACTTTTTATTCTAAAACCAAACAGAATTACTTGCTTTTATTTCCTACTTCTGACTACCTTAGCATGAAGCAAATTGTCTGACACACTGCAAGCTCACTTGTGGGCACAGAAACAAGAAATAAAATGCTGGCTTTCATCAACTTTGTGGGTAATACTAAAAATAAGATATATAGGAAGGGAAACTAAAAGAAGTACACATGCATTAGCAATGACACAATTGGCAGCTGTTGCTATTTTTACTGAATGTTGTAGTATTGGTATTCAAGCATGGATTCTTTAGATGACACAAAAAATTTACTTGTGAAGTTAAGAATACAAATAACTCATTACTCACAGCATCATGTGTAGGCACAAGCAAAAGCAGCTATTTCCAAGAGCACTGAGTTTGTAACTGTAGTGCTTAGAGCTGGAAATTACAAGTGGGGAATGCTTAATAAGCAACATGGAGTTAAGCAACTTATCACAGTGAGCAGGGGAAGACAGAAGCAATCACAGAGAAATATGCTTAAAAGAGAATGCTGAGCAAAGTTTTTCAGTCTTTTAGCAACTTTCTAGACTATGTGAAAATGCAATTTCACCCCTCTACATTTCAGGATTGTTGCAATTGGAAAATAAATCATTGATAGAAAGCCCTTTCCAATCCATTAACTTGGGAAGGGCACATGCACAGCTGCTGAGTGAAGTAGAAACCAGTATTGAAATAAAAACAAAGTGGCAGGCAGATCCAAATGAAAAATGGTGGAGCAAATGCTGTTGAAGCTCAAGATCTGCCAAAAACAAGTGCATGGCCAGTATGGAAATCATGAGGATCCTCAGCTCTGTGTCTACTGGGAAAGCTACTCTAGTGTGAAGAACACAGACCTGATGAAATTATGAAAAAATGAAATTAAAAAAATACTAAAGCCTGATATATACAGAAGTTTACTCAACCAACAACATATACATTATCACACAAATGTAACTGCCTAGGACAGACCAAGATAGTTTTCACTTTTCTAGCTGGCACTGGGACAACAGTCATGCCTTGAAACCAATACAACTTGATAAAAACCACAAATCATCTCTAGGGCAGATGCATTGTGTTGGGAGCTTTCTGACTTTATTGGGCATTATTCTTCTTTCTTTGTGTTCTTGTCTTGATAGGAGTAGCACATAAGAAAGGTAATTGTTCTATGTCAAGAGTAATTCAGGATATAGATTGATGATCACTATGGAAGAGATTTAATAGTTATGTCTTCTACCATCAGTATATGAAATATAAGAAATGTTCAGTTTGAGTGGTGGCCAGTGTTGAAGCTTTCCTCTTGAGCAAATGAAGGTTAATCAGGAAAGTGACCTGTTGAGATGTGTGGGAAGGCTGGACTGCCACAAAAACACTTCAATTTATGTCTCAAAATGAGATGTAGAAGCCAGAGGACACTCACTGGCAGTCAGCCTTATTCTGTATTAATTTTTTTTAAATTTGATCCATGTCATTTGTTATTTCAAAATACAGTTTGGTTGATATATTTTATGCAAATGATTTGAATAGTACCTGCAATGTCATAAGAGATAAGGTTGGTAAACTTATTACAGAGTAATAAAAAAGCTGAGGCTACAAGCTTGCATCTTTACTAGACCCTGACTTAAGAGGAGGAGAGGTTGCTCTTTGCTCATTAGACGTGGCCACTGCTCCCCAGCCTGAACTTTCAGGAGAGAACTCCCACCACTGCTCTGTGTCTGGGGTGTGTCCTCACAGTCTGGGCACACCAGTTAACACCAGCGCAGCCTCACTGTGCTAAGAAGTGCTGCTAATGCAGTGATAAAGAAACAAATCCAAACGCTAATGGAGCTTGTCACAGCTTAAACCTTT
This sequence comes from Luscinia megarhynchos, assembly GCA_034336665.1. NCBI lineage: Eukaryota > Metazoa > Chordata > Aves > Passeriformes > Muscicapidae > Luscinia > Luscinia megarhynchos. The sequence continues at coordinate 10,746,160 of JAPFBE010000013.1, read as the reverse complement.
GAACCCATAACTGTAGCAGTCTGTCAGAGTTTACAAGCTTTTCTTGTTGCCCTTGATGTCCCTGACCAGATTTAATCCTATCAGGGCTTTAGCTTTCCTAACCTGACCCCTGGTGGCTCAGACAATTTTCTCTGTATTTCTCCCAGGTTACTTGTCCTTGCTTCTACCCTCTGCAAGCTTCCTTTTTGTGTTTGAGTCTGTCCAGGAGCTTCTTATTTATCCACAGTGGCCATTAAATAATCATAGAGATTTCCTTAATGAAAGCTTGACTTCTCTGACCATATCAGTTCTGTCTACCTGCCCCTGAGAATTCATTTTAGTATGAAACACATTTGCCTTCCATGTTGTCTTTGTGAACACTATCAAAACAAGAGAAAATTTTCATCTGTGGGATAAATGAGACAGAGTTGGCAGAGAGGGAAAAGTAAATCTTCATGAATACTGTTTGGACAAAAGTCTCTGTGAATAATTTATTGAACATCCTTTGGGATAAGAAGAGTATTCCCAATTTTTGTGGCACGAGAGTGATGGTTAGCCATACTTTAGATAATTAGGTATTTTTAAATCATAACAGCAGCCAGAAGGTCATCTAAAAAAAATAGCTAGAAGTGAGGTTATGGCTTCCTTTAAAGTAGAGAAAGAGAAACATGACCAGAGAAATCACATTCTAGAAGGCACTGATAAAGAGAAATGAGTGCCATAATCAATTCTGCCTTCTTCACTGTGAGGTGTGATGGAACAAGGTGTGGTAATACACTGCTTTATCTCTTACACTCTTTGAAACAAAAGTGAGTTTTTGTTTGGAGCAATGACTGAATGCCTGTTAGTTTATGGTTCAGTCACATGTGATAGTTCAAACTAAGACTGTCCTGTAAGCCCAGAAAAGGGTTACCTGAGTTATTGGGAAGGGAGGGTACCTTGGTTCTAGAGCAGCACGCAGCTAGAGGCTCCAGAGCCTCTAAAAGGTGAAAGGCTCATGGCTCCTGACCTGGAAGTTTGGGAAGTAAGAGGCCCAGTCATTGCAATTAAGGAACGCTTTAGAATATAAAGATTCAGTTTGTTTAAATGGTTTGAGTACTCAAAAGGGAGCTGTACAGAACCATGTGATAAATGCACACATACAAACCCTTCAATAACACTGAGAAAAATTCAAAGTAGCAGAGCTTAATTTCTCTTACTAACAACCTCTTAGGCAGAAAGATTATTATGTGGCAGCACCTCCACTAGACCCAAGCTATTAGATTATTTTTTTTTTTATTTTGCATATTATTATTTCTTATTGGACCACACACAGTCTCCTTGTAAAAAATAAATTGCATGTGGTCATTCTTTTGTTTACTTTTTTTTTAATATAGTAACAGTTTTGGAAGTGTTAACAGCATAGTTGCTATATTCTGCTTATGGTTTCAAAAAAAGAAACAACATATAATAGGCCCATTTATTTTTAAAAAGGGACTGCTAGGAACTGTGAGCCCTAACAATGCAATTTAAAATCCATTTTACTTACTTATTCTTTAGGAGACTATAAAAGAAGCCACTTCCAACGCAGTCAGGAACTTGATGCCAGTTCTTCCAATGCATATTACTTTAATATATAACTAAAAATGTCATATTTAAACTATTTTTCATAAATGCAGTGCTTTTCTGAGGACCTATCACACTGTGTGGTATTTCATTTGCAAAACTTCGTGATTATGCATAAACAGAAAGACTGTGAATTAACCTGATTTTGTACCTGCAGGAAAAAAAATGGGAATCCTAAGAGGAGAAAGGTATATAATAGCAAGGATAGCAACAGGACAGCCTGTACCTGAAGGGGAATACTTCCAGGCATACAAGCTATAGCCCTTTCCAGCTATTTCCCTATCACCATACTTGCACGTAAAGTTGGATTTCCTTACCCAAAAGAATACCTGGCAAAACCAGCAATATTAACCCCATATATCGAACTAAAAATGCCACAGCTCTGGGAGAGATTTCTGCATTACTATAAAGCCTTAATAATAAAGGTCTGTGTTTGTATAATTTTTATCACTTTGCAAATTAAATTCAGAGCTAGAAAGGATGATAATCTCAGAACATAATTCAAGAGCTACTATGGTGCTTTTAGGAAGATGGTGCTGTGAAAAATCCAAGAAACCAAGAAATCTGCCAAAGGCACTCAAAGAAACCAAAACAAACTGAAAACACTCAGCCACCTCTGCCAGTGCCTAAATCAAAGCCTTACACCACTAGCAAGCTCAGCAGAAGATGGCTAAATTTTGAGCAAACCTGCCTTAGATTTAAAAGGGAATATTGTCCACATGACTCTAATTATCAGTCTATCACATTTCTCAATATCCACAATTAGCAGTGAAAGTTTTCCAGCAGCCAGCTAACTTGAATGGATAAGGGCAGCACGAGGCATGTGGAGTCAGTGAAATGACATGTCTGCCTACGGGCACACATGAGACAGGCTGGAAGACTGAGAATGCTCCATTTTCCAAAAATGCAACAGATGAATACAACTGCCCCAACAGATTTTCCATAATGTATTCTGCTTGCTGTGAATGGGAAGAGAAAACCAGATTATTTTATTTCCATAATCATCAGCTGGATTCCCACTTCAGAACAGAGTGAGACCAAAGCTGGAAGCATTCAGGAATGGGTATTGTGCTGCCCTTCCAAGGTGAAGGCACTTACCTTTTGCTTTTCAAATAATGAGTGCTTTAACTTCTGTGTGACACATCTGTAAAAACTGCCACACTACCCACCTACTTAAACATTTTCAAAGCATCTCATCTCATTATTCAAGTCTAGAATCAAACATCCTCCTTGTCTGAGTCCTTTCTTACCATGCAAGTAATCCAAATCACAGCAAGAGTACAATTACTTGTGTAAAGGGACTGCTCAAAACAAGACAAAGTGGTAGAGGAAGGCCCTAACTTACAAAGTTTAATAATAAAAGCTAGAGATTTTTATTGCCTGCACATTATAATTAATTAGGTACAGCAAATCAAAGAGGAGAAAAGAAACAGTTTTAGTGACAATATGTGCATTGTTTCACTGAATTGAGACTAGGGGTTTAATCTCTTATGTTTGCTATGATCTCTTCATGCAGCCTTTCTTTGATAAATACCAAAAGCTGTGACTTCAACAAATAAAAGTGAAATCAGTAATTAAAAACCATAAGAGCAATTAAACCCAATTTGGATCCAGCCAAGAAAGTCTATAGTGGTTGGATTCACAAAAAAAAAAAAAAAAAAAAAAAAGGAAATTCATTCTCTGATTTTGACTTTCTGCTTTGGAAAATAAATAGTACTTATGCAGTCACTTATCTTGAGAAGGAAGGATAAGCTAAATAAGCTAATAGCATTTTTGGTCTGAAGCCATCACTCCATCTCCCTGCATCTTCCTCTCTTCTTAAGACAAAAAAAGGAGAAAATCTTTTCCAAGGCATGATCCTCTATAACAAAACAAAAAGCTCTGCAAATTACCCTTTAAAAATAACAATTAGTTTTACTCTAGAGTTTTGTGAAATAGAAGTATTTTTGTGTCAATATAGTAGTAGTAGTGCACAGACAGCTCAAAGTTACCAGGTTTGCTCATTAAACTACATTGCCTGACATTGATGGAGGAGCCACCTGTAGAACATAAGAAGGTAATTTTGTGCCCCCAGAGACAGAGAGCCCTTGGGTGCTTTGCTGAAACATCCATTTTCCTGCCAGCAATGTCTGCACGTTGCACACAGGGGAAAGGAGGGATGTTCTCTATATGAGAAAAACGTGTCTCCTTCCCATTTACCTAACCTGACTGCCAGCTTCCTTTCATGGTCTCAGCACTTTTTGCTCCTGATTATGAAGAACAGATGCCAAAATCCCATAACAAGGAACAGCTTTCCACAAAATTTCTTGCAAAATTCAGCATACTAAAGGTTTTGACAAACCATTAACAGAGTCCAGAAGAACGACTCCAAGGTAACAATCACGTTCCAAAATCAAATGTCCTTGCTTTAACTAGAGCCAGAGACTGTAGTGAAAACAGCAGAACCAGAGTGCATTAGGAGTTTATGATAAAATCTACAGAAACAACTTCCATAACAATGTAAATTTATGATTTAACTGCTTCCAACCCTGACATTATTTCTTTGCTAGTACCTCTGATTTCTGGTGGAAGTTTGTCTTTTTTCCCAAGCCTTTTTTCTATGTTACTCAGTAATCATTTTTCTATCAAATCACCTTTCTTCATTTCACTTTTCCTATTCCTTTACCTTTTTTTGCTGTACAACATAGAAATGTTGCATTCACAGAAGATTTCAAATACAAACAAACCACAAAACAGTCACAAAATAAAAGCATATTGATATTGAAAGTTTTGTGGATAGACATCTCTTGCTTCAACATGCACTTCAAGGGAAAGCTGTCCTCATATCCTGAACAGCCATCAGATCCAAAAATCTTTGCTACAGGAAGCTGAATTTGCCTTTTGACCTCCACAAGCTTTGCTCTTTTATATGACAACCACAACTTGTTGTCACTAGGCAAAACCTGCTTTATAGTTATGTTGAGCTTTCCAAAAAGGATTCAATGTCACTGTGAACATTGGGTTTTCCAGTAGAATGGAAAGAACAAGGAAGCCAGAAGTCAAAGTTCTTACATAACATGACACTGCTCCACATGCAGAACTCCTTTGTTTTAATCCACAAGTTTACCTGTGACAGACCTGAGCAAATTAACAAATCACAGAACTATTGACTGTGATTCCCCTAACAACATACATTCATCCTCCATTGTCAAGCAGAATTTGTTCTTTTAGCAATTTGCTATCTTCAATATCAGATGTTCCTTCACTTGTGTTTTCGTTAAATATTACTAAAGAACATAAATATTATAAAGACATACATACAAAAAATATTTCATATATCCTTTCTCAACTGTAACTTTTAATGCAAAAGCTAGACACAATGTATTTTTATACATGACCTTAAAAACTTAGATGGAGACATCGTTCTAGCGCTGTTAAAGACTGGCTCTTACTCAACAGTTGCTCATAAAAGTAAATTCAATAAAAACACAAAATAAATAAAGAGACAAGAGACACAAGCAGAAATAGCAATCTTCCTCTAATAGATGGCAGCAATACCTGGTGTTATCTCCCAAACCCATCTCTGAATAGAGTAACTCACCAGGGAACAGTTAACAAATTGCATTATCTTTGTAATAAAACCAAAGAAATTAACTCATCTGTGAAAGTCATTAATGTGTTTAGGTGCTGCTATAAAGATTATGTAGAGCCACGTAAGAGAAGAGAAATTGAGCTTGCTTTTCTAAATAGCAATTCCTAGCATTCTCACAAGTGATATTGAAGCTTCCTGTCTGATTGGGCCAGGCAAATCCAATAGCTAATTTAGCAAAATGCACTGGTTTCACACTCCTAGCAGAAGGCTGTCATGTGTTGCTGTAATAACAGTCACTGAATACATACACCACTGTGAAGCAGAGGGTTCACAACAAGAGAATTTAAAACAAAACTGAGGCAATCCTTGGAAGTGTTCAAGGCCAGGTTAGATGCTCTGAGCAGCCTGGTCTAGTGGAAGGTGATCCTCCCCACGGCAGGGGGTTGGAATAAGTTGATTCTTAAGGTCTCTTCCAACCCAAACCATTCTGTGATTCTATGATAATTCCTTCAGAGAATGTTTCACTTCCAAGGTCCCAAGAGCCCCAGATTTGGACAGAAAGAATACAACTGACTTATTATTCAGAGAAACAGGAGGTGAAATGGATATTAGTGAATACCAAATATATATTAATTATTTTCATAAAGGTAAACACAAAGCTTATGTTTTATCATGTGAGTGTGATCTGTGCAAGCAGCAAAAATCCTTTAGGTCCTTTAAAATGTTTTATCCATGTACAGTGGGAAAGCCCACCACTAGAATTGCATGTTCATTCATTATTTTTCAAAGATTCTAGCTGTGGGATTTTATCAGGATTTCTAGCATCTGGCCCAAAATACACAGGATAAACAATAGCTTAAGCTGCCTATCAGGGTTAAGTAGAAAAAAATAAATGTTAAGGTTATCTAGGCAGAAAGGAATATTGCAACTAACAAAGCGGGGTAAACTATAGAAGCTGGAGGCACATTTCTGTCTGGGAAACAAGAAAGGAGTGTGAATTAATGCAAGTTTAAAATGTAGAACTAGCTCAACAGAAGTTAACACAGGTACTGGAGAAAACATCTAACACTGACATTTCCATACTGAAAGAGGTTGCTGATGCTTCAAATTGTCAAGTTAAAGAGATGGAAAAAAAACAAAAACAAACAAACCCACCAATCCTTTTCAAACTGACTTGTGGCATAAACTCTTCATTCTTTCAAACATTTCCTTGGAAGCCACTTACAATGTTTTATATTAAGTAAGCAATTCACAAGACCTTTGTCTGCAGTAAATACACTTTTTTCCTGACCTGACTTGCTGCCTGTTGCTTACCAGATGCACTTAGCTGTATGATTCTGCATGAGTTTACATCATATAAGGCTTTATTTTCAAAGATTATCCCAGTGAAAAAGGAATCTGAGGATGCTTCTATATTTCCTGGTCAGTGTTCCATTTTTTCACCAATGAGTGAATTACCTCAACAAAACCAATCCAAAGAGTTGCTTGAGCTCCTTTAAGAATCCATCTAATTCCCTTAAACTGGTTGGAAATGACATGATCAAAGTGAAAATGCACACTGAGAGACTTGCTGAAATAACCCACCAATAGGGAGGACAGAACCAATGGACTGAATTGTTCTAATTATAGTGGGAATTAAACTTGCTATTATCAAAGTTCAAAATATGCTGAGTATAAAGAAGAGAGAGAGCAAATTGTCTAGTTCACTAGCTGTACATAAAAGTTGGAAAAGAGCAGATAAATGGATTATCTCAAGAGGTAATTCACTTAAAAATCAGTTCTGTATTTTCCATTCCTTCCTTTCCCAAATGTGGTAAAGGATGTTTTCTTTATGACTAGTTGAATTCTTCAAAGTAATGCTCTCTATATATTTGTACCACTTTTTTGGAGTGCACCTTACTAGTAGAGAATAGAATATAAGAGTCCAGATAAACAGACATCTCTGATTACAGGTAATTCTGTATCCTCCAGCACTGTGAGTCAAACTTCTTTGATTTACACCCTTGTACTTAGGAAATGTGCAATTAACTATATTTTTAAAAGATTTCTAATAGAGCAAAATAACACTACTTACAGGGACAAGTTATTAACATGATTGTAGAGAAGAATCGACATGTTCTTGTACAATGCCAATGCTGAACAACCAGAGAAAGTCCACATTTTAGATAAAGAAAGTGAGATTTATGTATTGACATTGACAGAATTTGCTGTGACATAAATGTTGAGAATGTGTGGAGAACTGATAGCAACCTGAAGGATTGAAGCAATCTGAAAGGGACCTACAGGAAAGATGGAGAGGGGTTTCATCAGGAATTGTAGTGATAGAACAAGGAAAAAAGGGTTTGAAATGAAAAATAGGAAGAAATTCTTTACTATGAGGGTGGTGAGGCCCTGGCACAGGTTGCCCAGAGAAGCTGTGGCTGCTCCATCCCTAGAAGTGCTCAAGTTCAGGTTGGATGGGTCTTTGAGCAATCAGGGATAGTGGAAGATGTCCCTGCCTATGGCAGGGAGGTTGAAACTCAAAGAGTTTTAACCCTTAACTCAATGAGTTCCAACCTTTAACATCCTGTTCTTAACACACTGCACTGCTGCACTGCATTGCTTTTGTTTTTTTTTTTTTTCTTTTTTTTTTTTTGTCATTTGGACAGGATTTTTGTCTAAATAATTGTTGAGCAGCAAACTCCTGATTCCTTTAGGTCTACAGTGATGTCAAGATATTGTTGCAATGAATATAAAGATTCAAATAATCACTGCATTGGCAGGAAGGCATGAGGAATTGACAGTTACAAAGAAGTTTTAATAAGTCACAAGCATTATAGGTAACAGGAACCATTAAAAGAAATGAGAGGAAAAGGAATAATGTATCTAGTTAGGAGAGCCTAACCATTAGAGGTATGAGGCAACTGATTGTGAGGTGCACAAAATTTGTACCCAGATCTCTCTTAGTGACATATTTTAGTGAGGACATATATTTCTGTACTCCAGGTAAATTAAAGAAGGAAGGAAATATTGTCATTTAGGCCACACATAGAGCTGCCAGTGACACAATGTCTCACATTCCCACTACTCCCAGCACCTGCTCATGTGCAGCTGGAGACCTCTGAGTGCAGGGATCAGAGTGACTGCTCAGTCCTGGTTTGGGCTGGCATTTCAGGCTGTCTCCACACCCTGTGGTAGCCCTGTTTCTAAAAGACTGTCTGCCAGAAGCACCAAAGAAAGCAGGCAGAGTTTTGGAAATAACCTTCTTTACTACATTTCTCCAGTACTGTGCCCATTTCCCTTGACACCACCGAGGTGTGACTTGCAGAGTGTGAACCCCTGGATGCTCCCCTGGCCCCTGCCCTGGGCTCTGAACAAACACACAGCACAGGAAGGCAAGTTCTGCCTCAAATATCTCACATCTTCTACACAGGCCAGTCAGGGACAAGTGATTAACATTGTCCCCTACAGAGAAAATGACTGACAATGCAATAAAATCCCAGAGTATCTTGGATATGTATCAGAATGGCACAGAAAAACACAGATGTGGGGCAGGACTTTACATAGTCAGTTAAGTCAATTTTTTTAGAAAAGACACAAATATAGTTTCAAATACATGCCAGAAAAAAGGATATGCATACTTAAATTATGCAACTCTATCAACATAGTTGTTTGCATTCACATCAACATTCATGTTGACGTTGGTTTTCAAATTTGGATTGGAAGCAGAACCAAAGACTGTCTTAGAAAATAACTCACAAAACAATTTGCAAATGCAATTATTATAATTTTTTACAATGGCACAATGTTGACTATTTAGAAACATCCCCACAAAAGCACTAAACCCCAGAATTTTCCAGATCTCTAACTTTCTAAAAATTGTGGCAATTACGCTTAGTATTTTGTTGGTTTTCAGCGACTTAAGTGGAAATACATTTTGTTACGAAACACCAACAGATTGTCATTCCTTCTAGTCTTGTTTTCAGCTTTAAGTAGTGCTTGGGTGTTGTTTATGATGTAAATATTTTTTTTCAGCATGGCAATCATCGTTATCATAGTCTTAATTCTATGCCCATATTTTGCAGGACAAGAAACAAAGGGAAATAATTCCAGTTTTGTAGACCAATTAAAGCAGCTGGTTAAACAATGAGAGCTTTTACTAAAAATATGTACATTTACATGTACTTAGCCCATTCTGCTTGGACAGTAAATCCTCATCATTGTCAAGATTTTGCATGTATTAACATGAATGATATGTTAATAACTTAAAGATCCAAAACATTATAACTGCCTCTCACTAGAAGTCTTACATTAATTGAAGTAATCTACAGGAAACAGCCACAGAATACAAATTTCCTGGGAGAAATTAATGGGAATCTAAGAAGAAGCTATTTCACACACACAGTGGTTGTTTCATAGGTATTTGATAGTCAGGCTTTAGGACAAGTCAGCAACCCTCAAACAATAGAAAAGAGAAATACAGCCTTACACTCCAATACAGTTAATTCTCAACACAAGAAATTTTTACAGAGCAAGATGTTTTACCATTTTGGATTTTCTTTCATTACCAAGATGGTCAAAGTATGGCAAATATAAAAAAATTGATGTTGAATGGGACATTCCAAAAAGATTTTAAAATGTAGAACTCTTTCAATTTTGCTGATAAACTGTAAATACCTCTGAACATTCAAGAAACCAAAATACCTTGTTTTAATTGACAGCAGTGTTTCCACTTTGTTTTATGCACCATTAAAATTCCCTAAAAATAACAATTTAGTGGCTAACTGGTTTTGGTTTTGTGCATATACTATGTACTCAACTGTATTTTACTTATCATAGCCAAAGTCACTCATTTCCTGAAGATGGCACTGAGGACAATTTAAATGGATGCCTCAGAGAAAAAAGTAAGGACACACAAACACAGAGATACTTTCCTGCTATAACTTCCTAGTCTGCAGCAATTCACATGTCAGGGATTTCCTGAGTTAAGAGGTAATACCAATGTGTTTAACAGTTCTTCACTGGTTTTTGATCCATGAATTTGACTGAACACTCTCTGAATAAAGGCAATTCCTGGAACAAAGATCATTTTTGTAGTCAGGAGTGTCCTAAGGTGAAATTGTAAACGTACAAACTTTTTGTGTGTATGCATTAATGTATCTCCTGTTCCTTGTTTTTAGCAAGGAGCATAAAGGAGAACACAAGCCCAACTGCTCTTTTGATAATATGACGTGGTAAAATAGAACTTGCTAAGTGCATTTTTGTCAGTCCAGAATAAAGTTTTTATTAGGTAGTTTTTTATTTGTTTTAGAAGACTTGACCTGGGGTGGAATATAATTTTCCATTTCATACCTGTGTTGCACTAGAAAATTTCTGGTGACAAACCCAGAGCTAGCTCAGATTTTACAGAAACATTCCTTGCACAGCTATAAATTCCCCATCCACTCTGATGTGCAAATCATCACAAATTCTGCACTCTAGATCAGATGCACTAAAATGGTCACAGATCAGGTGTGGTGTATTTTTCAGGCCAAGTCTTCTAGGTTTGTCCTCATACAAACACTAGTAGAAACAAACACCAATCCATCTCACCTGGAAAGCCCAAAATGTTTTAAATATTTTTCTTATTGCCAGTAGGCCTCTCTTCGAGTCATGTCAGCCCCATAATGTGTATCTCCTTTATCATGTACATAAAAGAAAAATCCCTTAGATTTTTTAGTGGCTGGGCAAAATTTAATCCCAAGGATCAAGCAGCTAACAACAGGAGCAGGGTAGCCTGGCTTCCTTGCTACAACCCCATATTAGAGGTCAGTCATCCTCACATTGCTGCTTCAGCCCAAATCTTCTTGCTCCTCTCAGAGTCCTCCAAACTTAGAACAGAAGAACAGATCTAGAGACAAAAATATCTATTTATTTTTGCTGTGAATAAGAAGACTTGATTACACTTCTGAGATACTGAGCAGGTTCTTATTGGGGCAATTTTCTATCTCTATAAATACTTATTAAACTTATTTCCAGCTATGAAAACATTCAACATCAGGGATTCAACTAGTGTAAAAACAGCTTTTGATGTGTTTAGCAATATATTTCAAAACAATGACTTTGCTCTCATAGCCACTTGCCACACAGTTAAGTTCCCTAGTGCTTCAGTTCCAGCTTTCTGCCCTCAAAGTTAATGTCATCCACTTTTTCCCCCAAAAATTTCTGCACAAAATGTATACTCTGCCAGAACCGGGACATTGCCAGCCAGAATGGGAAATCTGTGCATGTCATATAAAATATTTATAAAATATTTATAAAATGTAGCCTTTCTGAAGAAAATTCCTGCTCATTCCAATCACTTTGATCCTAGATTGGAATTGAAAGAATGAGGGTTAGTTTTTGACTTTCAAGATAATTTTGGCTTTTGGGACCCTCTCTTTAGCCATTTTGGACACATACTGCACAATGCAGAGCCATCTGGTGAAACTGAATTTATCTCAACTACATGAGTGATCTACCTCAGCTAATTAGCTGGCTGCAAAGGTTAACTCATACCTTGTCAACAAAGCAAGTCTGCTTCCACTACCAAAGTAACTTGGTTCATATTAGAGCTGATAGTTAATAATCTTCTTTCCATGCTGTTTTGGTCTGCTTCTACCTCTTTCTATGCTTATATATTGAATATTTTTTCATTATCTTGCCAATCTAAGGGGGTTTTTAAAATGTCTTTTGGACTTCTATATCTATGTTAAAAGAAATCCAACCCTCCTTGATCCAGCCATCTAACCTATGAATTTGGCAAAGAATTTTGGCATTTCTCTCCATTTGCCCTTCAGAGATGGCTTTCATTGTTCCGTGAACTCAAATGAGGTCACAAACATATGGTGTTATAAATCATGGTACTCTTCTATGATTTTCACTTTACTCAGTGTGACTTTTTAAATCTCTCTAAAGACAGTTTCCAAAAACATTAAGTGATAGTTTTCATAACAAAGGCTTAGTGCTTAATTTTATAATTACTGGATAGTGACACAGAGCTCAAACTCAAACTTGGTGAAAACAACTGCCTTAAATTAATCACATTAAGGATTTTATTATAACAAGATGTTTTCCCCTTTAACTTAAATGCAGGAATAAAATGGAAAACTATAGGTGCATTAAAAAAACATGCCTCGATTCCAAAATTTACACTAAGAGCAATACAGCACTGACATGTAACATGAAAAACGAAAACAACTGCATGAAGAAATAAAAACACAACCCCAGAAGTCAGCAGTTTGCTGCCTTGCACATCAAAGCCCCTGTCTGAGGCCCTTCAGGGTGACGTAGTACAGCAGGCACTGCTCAGCTCCCCTCCCATTAGCACCAAGAAAATAAAGGAATTTCAGGGCAGCATTTAGGCCAAGAAAGAGCCCCTTTTCTGACACCAGCCCTTAAAATATTGTAGGACTGTCCTTGAACAACTGATGACTCCTATATCTACATTCACCAGTCATTTTGTACTTGCTTCCAGAAAAGAGTTTTGGGTCCCTTCCAGGCTTTTTCTCATACAGAGAAGAGCCATCACACTCCATTTCCCACAACCTAATTTAAAGTGAGGAAAGCTGAAGTGTCACAGTAAAATAGTAACTGACCTTGCTTACCCAAGATCGTATTTTGATTCAGTATTAAAGCACCCCATAAATAAACTCTTTCCTACACAGTCTTAGATGAGTGCGTATCTCAGTAATGTACTCAAAGAATATTTATATGCCCAAATGAAATATATATATATATATATATATATATATATATATATATATATATATATATATATATATGTACTTTTAGATTTTTAGACCAAACTCAGCAGGGCAGACACTCTTCTACAGTTTTTTACCATTTCTACCTTTTTGCTGCAGACTATAAAAGAAGCCAGATAGCTCAATATCCTTTGCCTTTAGATAAATATCTACAGGGTATTCTAGTCTTGATTTATATGGAGCATTGAAGCCAATTCAATGTTGCAAAAAGAGCAGATGTGCAGCTCTTTTAAAGGGCAGCAGTGTCACTGATTCCTTACAGTGTGTTTTGGGTTTGGCTGGGGTAGATTTAATTTCCTTCATTGTGGCTGGGTGGGGCTGGGTGTTTTGGATTTGTGATGGAAACAGTGTTGATAGCACAGGGCTGTTTTCGTTATCACTGAGCAGTGATCAGAGATCAGAGTAGGGGCCTTTTCTGTCTCTCACAACCCCAGCAGTGAGTGGGCTAGGGATGCACAAGGAGTTGGGAGCTGGTCCCAACTGACCAAAGGGATATCCCAGATATATATGGAGCCATGCTCAGCCTATAAAGCAGGGGGAAGAAGGCAGGAGAGAAGGATGTTCACAGTGATGGTATCTGTCTTCCCAAATCACCATTACATGTGATAAAGCCCCGCTTTCCTGGGAGTGCTGAACACCTGCCTACCCATGGGAAGCAGTGAAAAGATTCCTTGTTTTGCTTTAGTTGTGTGTGCCTTTCTTACCTATAACTGTCTTTATCTCAGTCACAACTTTTCTCACTTTTGCCCTTCTGATTCTCTCTCCCATCTCACTGGTTGGATCTATGTGGAGCTTGGGATGCCAGCTGGGATTAAACCATGACAATGTGTTGTCCTAGCATTGTCACCCTTAATGCTAAAAATTGATTTAAAGAAACCAACTGTTTAAATATTGACTATTTGAGAAAAGAGGAACCTTCTTGTAAAGTATAAAAAACCCTTGATATTACATAAAAAATTACATGCAGTAATTAATTATTAGTGTGACCACTGCTTTCCAGTCTCATTGTTTTCCTTATAAATGGTATAGCTTGAATTGTAAAAATTAGGTTGTTTATACACTAAGCCATGGCAGAAGATAAATTTAAATGTCCATACCCTCTTCATATACATGTCCTACTTGAAAACATCAGCTATTGAAATAATAGCCTTTTGAAAGAAGTCTGTGGAATGGACTTTTTGTTAGCCTTTGATCAGAAAGCTGAAATGCTACCACAGAAGAACAGAATCAAGTACAATGTATTTGCTCATAGAAGTAGAAAAGAAATATGTAGTAATTTCCAGTGGCTGCTATTTTCTGGCTCATCCTTCAGAATGACATAACTCTTCCTTTAGATAGGGTGAACTGTGGCAAATACCATTCCCTGCTTAGCCTATTTCCTCATATCAGAGGTCAGCTGTCATGAGGGTGATTTGTCTTCCTGTGATCCATCAAATCATTATTATTTTTTGTATTGTTTTTCCTAGAGATCCCTATTATTGAAAACTTCAATGAAGTGTCTACGGCCTAGGAAGATCTTTGCCTCTCTTCTAGATGGAATGAGTCAGGAAATAAGCTGCAGTCACCAACCTGTTTGCCTTATTTGCAATTTTGTCTTATTTCTAAGCCACATTACTGTGGACTTCACTTCTTCATTTAAAAAATTCTGATCTTTTTGTGCAGTATTTTAAATGTGACAAATTATTCAGGTGTTGAAGGTCTTCGCTCTAAGAAGATTTTTTTAAACGTCAGCCACAAGATGAGCCCTATTTAAATATCATTCCTATAGTCTCAGAAGAACTTCAGTTCCAAAATATTAGTACTTATGATTTTCAGCCAGTTTGCAGACTTTATTTCTGTCTTCCAGAAGGCAAAACAAGAAGTGATGACAACAAGAAGACCCTCCCTTGCTATGTACACCTCAACAGTACGGAAATAAACACATTTTCGGCCAAATTATTTGCTACAGTTGTATTGCTGTTGTTCAATGAAAACTATGTAAGCTTCAGGATGAGATAAACATGCTAAATCAAATTTTGCTTCTTTCCCCTTTCTTTCCCTCTTCCCTAAATCAAAAAATGAAAAAAAAAAAAAAAAAAGCATATTTAACAGGACTGGTCAAACAATTTGTAAAGGACAGAAAACATCACATCTCTATATGCTTACACAAAAAGAATACCTGTAGAAATAAGATCTCAGGATATTTTGTTTGTGTTTTAGAGGGACATTTATGCTAATGAAAGAAAATTTTAGGCCCTGGTGCTGGTGTATGTGCTACATATGGCAGCAGTGCACACACCATAGCTGAAAGACTTGCACTCATCTGGGGCTCCTCTTTCTCTGCCCTAAGCAGCTGCTTTCACTCACCTTTACATACCCTACAGAGCTTTAACCAGCAGATACAATTCATGTTGTATGAACACAGTTCATGTTTTCAGATTCTGCATTTCTGAGATTTGCTACTTTGATATGAAGTGTTCATATTTTCAACACTCTTGGTCCCTTTTGGTATCTGGTTTTCATTCACTACTGACACTGCATCCTGTTGAATGCACCAAATCAGGTTAGATTCTCAACCTGGGAAATTCAGCTCCAGTCCCAGCTGACACCATTCCATCAACATCCTATTTAGAAAATTACCTTGTCAGCAAGGCAAACATCACATTTGTAATACAGCACTAATCATCAGAAAAGTTAAAAATATGAGTTGGATTAAATATTATCAAAAATCAAGAATAGCCACCAGCTTCTCTTTTCTTCTCCTCTGCCTCCCTTAGCCAGTCCAAATGTCCTCGCAGCCTGGATTTCAGCACATGGCACATTCAATACACTTTTGATGAATTCCTGTAAATGTCCAGCTTTTTTGCTTCAGTATTCTCAAATACTCCTGCTCCCAAGTAAACCAAATTTATAACGTGAGGCTTCATATTTCTAGCACATGCAGTTGTGCAGATGTTATTCCTTAAGGAAGACTATCTTGATTGCCTCTGTGAATAATGGCTACGAGGTGGCAAGGAGCCAACAGTTCTCTTAGAGCAGAAGGTATAAAACCACTCTCCTACTGAAAGAAGGCCCCCAGTAGGATAATATATTATTACGCATGATTCAAGTTACAGGATCTGCAGCAGGGGAGCCAGTGGCTGAATCAGGACAGCCGCACACAGAATACTGATGATGGGATGATGGAATGCATCATGCATTGAAAGAGCTATGGTTTAGTACTTAAATCCTCTGTATTTTCAAAGTGACTAGAAAGATCAATATATAACTGAAGCACCGTAAACAAATTGTAGATTATTGTGTGTGAGGAGAGGGGAAGTTACCATGTTGTAACAAAAATTCTATTTCAGGCTACTTCTTTAAATAAAATTTTGCTCTACGAAATACTTGACCTCTTGAAGTCCACTAGCAACAGATATAGCTTTAATTTAATAACACAATATTGAATTTGTCTCATATCTGATTCTAGTTCAGCTATTAGAATACCGAAGAGCAAAACCTTGCCTCATTAGATTATGCAGTCTGAAATCTCTGCATTCCACAGTATCCTGGGCTGGTTTTAAATTGTTCGCACAACAAATTACTTTACCCACAAAGAACTAAATCCAAATGTTCAACACAATGTTGGCTTGCTCAAATGTTTTCCACTTATAATTGAACACATCTCAAGAAAATGTGCACGTTTATTATAAAAAACAAACAAACAAAACAAAACACCCAAACCCCCCACACCAAACCTATTTCCTAATATGAAAAGATGGCTAGATGAGAGTTTTTAAAACCTAAGATCTAATATTTTCTGTGTAGATTAAGCACATTCTAAACAAAAATTCTATATTTCGCTTTGCTGCCACATACCCTGAAGCAGTATGCAAGGTTTCCCTTGACTTCCTTTCATACTGGCTCTTGTATTCAGTTATTCTGGTAAATGGATGCAAATCAGGTGCATTGTGTCGAGGTGGAAGGAAGGGGGTGAAATTTGTTCAGAAATGATCTCAGTTCTATTCATTAATAACATGACATCTTGACTGAAAGTGGTGAAGAATGAAATATAACAGTACTGAACTTTACTCAGTTGTAACAGATGCATGTAAGAACCTTTAGAGAAAGCCAGATATGTAAACGGCCACAGCGAAATGATTTCTGAAGCATTAGAATAAGTACTTAGACCGTGATGGCAGCTAAAGATGCAAACTCAATGCTGCAGCAACACCCTTTTTACCTTCCAAGACAGTTAAAGGTAATCTCAGGCTATAACTGGAGGAAGCAGTACCACATTAGGTAAGGACTACAAGGAGACAAACATACATGAAAAAAAAAATATATGCACAATATTAACAATTAAAGACACTTTTAAAGGTTTAATGGGGCCAACAGAAAAAAAAATATGGAACAATGCCCATGGTTACCTGCAGAGACAGCACACAGTTAAAAAAATCAAGAAATTGTAGCCATCATTTTGCATAGCGATTCAAATTATGCTGGCAGAATAATTAATGGAGGACCTAATCTCTGTGAGGAAAAAAAGAAAAGAAAAAAGGCTACGTTAAACAAAGTTCATTACTGCATGATGTAAATGAGTTTCTCACCAGTGATGTCACTGATTGGCTGGGATGTAGAGCTGGTTTCGAACAGTGCAGCATGGCCGGATTGGCTGCTAGCTCTTCTGGTTACTGCCTGCTTGGGCAGCGGTCGAACCAGACTCTTTCTGTCTCTCTTGTTGTCGTTTGAAGCAAATCTTGTTCAGCCCAGCTGTGTCTCCATAGTAGTGGCACCCTAAGAGAGTCTCCCTCCTGCTTCCCACAGCTCATCTGTAAGGCGGTCGCTGCTGTGAAATACCAGCCTTTGGCACGGAGCCCAGACTGCGTTGTTAGATCCGTCTATAATACAGAAAAGAATTTTTTTAAAGCAGTTCTTTCACCGAATTACATCCTAAGAAGGATTAATAAGCACTAAATTGCAACTGATTTGTGGACTTTTAAATTATGTGGCTAGCACGCTTTCTGAAATAAAATATTATCTGGCTTGCAATAGTACAGCATCATTGGTAAAAAAAAAAAAAAAAGAAAAATAGGGAAAAAAAATGAAATCATGAAAGAAAGGAAGGAAGAGAAGCAACAGCTCTTCTTTGTTTACCTTGATTACAAAAAAAATAATTCTTCCTTTTTTCCCCTAGAACGGTAACTGATATCTTGGTGCTACGCAAGAATATTTTAAACTATCGTCAGTTTTCTATTTACATCCAAGTCATTATTTTCAGGTTAAGGCAAGGGATCTTAATTAGCATTCTCTTTAACTATGCAAACTGAGACAGGGCATGAAAGAAAAATGCTGTATGGAAGAGACAGAGACAGAGAGACAGAGAGGAAGAAGACAAAAAAAAAAAAAAAATCTGTGCAGCTTTTACAGTTCAGCTGTCTGACCCCCTGCAAAAAGAATGCAGTCATATCAACTTTGCCAGACAATGGAGTACCTACAGGCTTTCCTCTAGACAAGTCCTTTATAACCAGTCAGTATTATGTGCTGCAGACAGTGGCCAATCGCTAAGCTGCTTTCTACAGCAGTGACACAATAGGTGCACTGGCCACACTGTCCTCCTAGCCTCCGACAGCAGTGCAGGTTCATTTTTTGTACTCTGGAATATGCATATGTCTTAAATGTTCCCACTGTATGGAAAAAAACCCCACCGTCAGCCTGAGCTTGCTTTGTTTTGCTATAATTACATCAGCCTAATTACTGCAGCCGAGCCGCAGAGCCACTGCTCAGAGCGGCGCATAGGCATGCACGTCATATAAATATGCATGAGCACGCTTGCTTATTTAAATACAAAAATGCATCAATTGCTGGTGGTGCCTTTTTGGTTTTGTTTTCTGCATGTCCTTCCTCCCCCCTCCAACACCCATTGCTGATAAACCAAGTGAGTTAAGGACGCCTAGCAAATGCGGTCACCATTTTTCTCCCTTTATTTATCCAAACTTTTATTTGTTCCGTTCTAATTGCAAGCATTCAGTAGGAACTAAAAAAGAGAGGAAAAAAAATTCAAATGCAAATGAGTGTCAGTTAGTAAGGGAAGGGTATTGCAGACCTAGGGCATTTTTCTCCCTTGTCACTACCCATCAGAGAAAGCGCCTGTAAATGAATCTGCGAGCACTCCATCATAGCCAGGCATCAGATGCCCAGCTCCTATTAAAGCCCAATGATCCCCCAGCATGTGCACGCACCCAGCTTGTGTGTTTGGGTCCTCTGTAATCACTGCAGCTCTTGTAACTGTACCTGAATCCGCTCATACAGTCCAAAGATTAAATCATCACTATCCAGGCATTAGCAGACATAATTGGGCACATTCTATAGTGGGAATCGCCATGCTAATTTTTCTGATTTTATGCATGGGATTTACATATTCATGAAGAGAATAGTTGTTATGACCGCCGACAGAGCAACATGAAAAGAAAAGACACCATTCTTCAGCACACAGAGTATACAAAACCTAGAGGGAAAAGATGCAGCATATGGCGACAAGGAGGAGAAGTTGTTTGGCTTTCGAGGGTTATTTTCTTTCCTATTTATAAATTCTGGGTAGACGGCTTACAAAAGCATGTAAGTATTCTGATCACGAAGGCAAAGTAAGTCTGTGTTATTAGTAATCAGCCACTGGTAGCTGAAATAAAATCGTTTTCCACTTGGTGCCCAATGTTCTGCAAGTTTTGCCTTTGCATTAGAGACCATTATCAGTTTAAGGATGCTTAGGACCTATTCATCCAGGAGTGCACAAAAATACTGATGCATCAGAAAGGAATAGAAATTCCAGTTGATATTTTAAAAATCTTGATTTCCTATTCTAATGCCTGCTTTGAATTAGGGAACGATACTTTTCCCAGGAAAGCTGGTGTTCTTCATTACCAGAGAAGAATTATTCTTTTTTACCCAATTTATTAGAACTGCATGTTTTCCAAATCTGACAAAATATATCTGAGTGACTTTCAGATTCCATTGTTTTTAAAAAAAAAAAAATCACTAGATGAAAGATAATTCAGGCAGAGTTGTAAACATAGTGCACCTTGATTTATATAACAATTTCATGTAAATAAAAACATTATGCATACTGTAACCTTGTCCCTTTTATGCATTTAGTATAATAATTTTTTAAATGTTTGTTTATCTCTTAGGTATCTGCCACTCAAAACAGCCTAAATTTCCTTATAATAGCCAGTTAACAATACCTACGGATGTCTGCTTTCCCCTACCTCTTCCTACACTTGATAAAGATAATACTACAGATAGAAAGGTGAAAAAAATAATTTTTCAAGGAAAAATGTAATGCAATGGCCATGTTTGTCAGGCCTGGTTTTATATAATTTTTCACAAAATATTACATTCAGTACTCTTCAAAAAACCAAAAAGAGGGGATTTTTATTTACATTTGTATACCATACATTTCTTTAAATTACAGCACTTCAATGCAGTCATGCAGTAACATTTTTGTAGTGACAGAAATTATATTGTATATTACATTATAAAAAATATATCTAAAAGCTGATTGATATTTTATAAGATATTATTATAAATTCAAATAGCAATATTGAAATTATATTTTAAAATAAGCTCAAGAAATTGCTTTTGATTCTCTAAAGTAGATTTTAAAAAGCAAGAAAAAGAAGCAGTAAAAAAAATAAACTCGGCAATATTTACTAAAACATGTTTCTCCACCCAGAGCAGTGTTAGTGTCTCTGTCAAAACAAACAGCTATCACAGTAACCTTCTTTGTGTTTGTCTTTACCTAAAATTCAAACTTCAGCAGCTGTAAATCTGTGAGCTAATTATTAATTTTCCCCTTTAGCATAAATATCTGGGCTATGACATCATATAGCACAAAAATAACCTTCACTGCTGAAAGGGAAACCTTTAGAGAGCAGAATGGTGATATAATTTTTAAGGAATGACCCTTTAAAAAACCTCTTCATGGCCTCTATTCAAGAACCCCACTCCATAATGTCAAGTATATTAGTGCTAATTTGAAGCTTTTGTTAGAGCATAATATCATAAAACTTCAAGTATTCATGGAAGAATTTGAGGCAGGTTTCCTAAAGAAAATATGCAATTTTGTGTTCTGTGTTCACTGAGAGGGAAAAATGAATGTGTTTCTTGTTTGTAGCAATGAACCTGAGAAATTTCAAGTGCTCTTGAAAAAAAATGAAATCACATACCTCTAAACAGGGGCAGATTTTTGTCTTATTTATAATCCTTACAGTACTGAATTTTTAAGAACTCATTCCAGCAGAGGAAACAGCAGTATAAATTAATTTTTTTCAGCAAAAAGATTATCTGTTTTGTTATATCTGGCATAAAATGGAATTTGACAATAGTTGTAAAATACATCTATATTCAGAATAAGGTTTCTTATTCAAGAAAAGCATCACGTGTCACATCCATTTTCTACCCCGCCTATAATTTCAATTGCTATTTTCTTTACAAATGATCAGCTTTTGCTCTGCATTTTCATTGCATGTAGTGCTATTAGCCTCAGCCCTTTATTCAAGCTCTTATAAATTCCCAGAATACACCATGCTATGTCAACAGTATTAATTATGATGATATTTGGTGTATTTACTTGCTACATCTTCCTGCTTCTGAATTATGGCCAAATTTTCAAACACTCAGGCTCTGACATCCACGTTTAAACTCTGGCCCTGCTATGGGTTTCACTCCCAAAATTACCACAGAACTGAAATTTTAGATCCTAAATAGGCAGGGTAGCCTGGCTTGCAGAGCTGCCAGAAACCTGCAGCTCACTTATAGACTGTGCAGCTCCCATTAACTGGACTACCTTAATACGATGCAGATGTCAAACACTTTGCTTTCATACGGGGCCTGATACAAATATTGACCTGATCTTTTTCAGTTTAGTAACTCTAACAATCCCAAACGCTCTGATGATGAAATAGAGTTTTCCAGGCTTGGGTTTGTAACCCTGTGGAAAAGCAACAACAGCTTAAAAGATAAAAAATGTAGCATTCAAGATTAGTACTTAAATTTGTGGCAACACTAGAACAGTAGTGGGTTGATGAAAAATACCAGGTCTGTAAAAAAAGTTTCAGTAAGAAAAGTTAGGTATGATTTAATATCTGGATGAGAAGTGCTAAAAACTTGGAAACTCATTGTCCAAGGCCTAGCCAGTTTAGCTGTAAACTACTCTGGTATTAGAGTACCAATAGAGAAAACACAGATTAAAATCCTTCACAGAACGATTTGCACTATTTCTTTAATTTTTTTTTTTTTTTTTTTTTTTGGCTACACACAACGATAAATACAGAGCTTACGCTTTTAAAACCTTGATTAATAAAATAGTCAAAGTTGTGGTTTTTTGGGGTAGATTCACAACCTTTTGCATGCAATGTTTAGTATATTATTTCGGGAATTTTCCTCATTTTAAAATATTTTTATTAATTCATTATTTAAATTAATAGATGCAAAAATTACTGAGCCTTTTAAGGGTCACTGAGGAATCACATTTAGGAAATTTTTTAATTAATCTATTTTAAAAATGCATTAAAATGTTTGCCTAAAGTCTTTGTCACTTAAAAGCATGTTCTGTTCTAGAGAAAAACTCATCCTCATTTACCTCTTGAAGAAACTTATCTTAGGATAATGTTAACCCTAATTTCCTACTCGGTTGCATCTTCTTCTTATTCAGAATTCATCCTTTCCTCAGGCTGTACTTAGTCCTCCTAAAGAGCCAAAATTGAATGATATGCTTGTGACATAATTTAATTAAACTGATTGTATAAGCATGTAAACACACGATTAAGAGTCTATTTCTCCACAGTGGCTCTGGTGCTGCAAGCACTTCTACCTTCCAGCACCCCACCCACCATAAACCTAATTTCACTTACTGTCTTCCATTTATTTTGGAATAAGATACTTTAGGTGACGCTACAGGAGCTGTATTTGACCTGTTGTATGTTCACAGCCTACCTTAAGCTGTGGCTGTAACTGAGTTAGCTGAGCTAAACTGCTAATTTTAACATAGTTTTTCTTCTTTTTATTGCACATGCAATAAGTAAACCTCAACAAATGTTCATTTCCAAGAGCAAATACTCTGGGCTTTATCATTTGATAGAAGTTCCAAAGCAACCCCATACTTTATGATGGATCTACTTCCATATGTTGTTTCACCTCAATATAGTGTAAGTGTCTCTATCTGAAGGCTAGGGAATGCTATGGCACTGCTGAATATTTGAATTACCAAGACCCAGAGACAAAGATAATAATTTTACATTGTATTTGCCTCTTTATTAATGAGGAGGTAGCACTGCTGTGCAGAGGACTGACCACACCCAAGGAGGATTTTTGTTGTATTAAAAATATGCACTTAGGACACACTTGCAATTTCTTAATCTACACTTAACTTGTGAATCTACCTTCAATGGAGCATTTTTTGAGTAATTTTTCAGCACATCACAGCAGCCAAACAGAAAGACCATGCTACCCAGCTGTAACTCAGCTTATTTGCCAACTGTTTTGTAACCTCAGGTTAATTCGCCTCAAATACAGAAAACAAACACTGTATTTGAAATAAAACTCAAAGTCAGGAAGTCCTTTAAGCACAAGATGTCAAAAGCAAGATGACAGCCCTCTCAGACCACACGTGAAATCTCTCAGGGAGACAATGTCAGTCTGGGCTTCTGGGACCACTGATGAAAGCAGCAAGACAATGAAGGACAGCTGCTGACAGGTACCTCTGACCTGTTGATACACACAGAAATTCCCTAAAACCTTCCCTAAAACAGAGAAAATCTCCATCCATCAGTAAACACCTTACACCTTACACGCCAGCAATCACAGTAGGGTTTGGTGGTCTGTGTTCAGTGTTAAAAAACTCCATGCCCCCTGGCCTCCAGGATGGGGGTACCATTTGTCTGTATGGTGACTGCCCAACATATGGAAAAGGCATGGATACCTACCAGTGTTTAAAATTCAAAGTTTTAAAATACCGAATTTCCCCTCACCTTTCTAACAAATATGGTCTTGGAGCAGTCAAGATGGAGAAAATAAGATACAAAAGTTCACAGGTCAAGATAAAGACAGATCACTCACCAGTTCTCACCACTGGAAAAATTGAGCTGTCCTGGGGAAAATTTAACTCATTGCCATCACCCAGTGCATCGAGGGGTGAGGAAAAGGGACTCTGGTCAGTCCATAATAGCTCTTCTCTGCTGCTCCTTCTGCCTCATAACCTTCCCATTCCCCTGCTCCACGGAGGGTCTCCAGTGATTAAATTCCATGTGCACACAGATACAAGAAACCCTTGATGCTGTTTCACCTCCACAAAGCTGGAGACGTAGAAAATAAAACTCTGACAGCAACTGCTCAAAACCTTGCTGCCTTTGGCTTCTCTCAGTTAGTAGCTGAGGTGATCTAAGATCTGCAACACAGGAGCAGAGACAGCCCTTTGAAAGCAGAAATAGTAGAACAGCCAGCAGCTGCTCTCCCTGGGCCCAAAATTCTGTGCATGTACAAGCTCCGCAAACTTCTGACTCCTTCAAACAAGTGTGCTGCTGAGGAAAGGAACAGGCAAAATAATGCCTACTTGAAGTGGCAATGGACAAAAAATTCTGACCATCTCACAGCCACATACACAGCTATGGGAATATTCAGATGAGAATACCTAACCTAATCCTTTGTACCACGGAAAAACTTCCATATCTATTATAACAGGTGTTCTCTCTTTGCATAATTCTTAGGAATCAGCACCAGGCATCAATCAAAGAAACCTATGTATTACTTTAATAGCTGGGATTAATAAATTATAGGTTTCCTGGTATAAATAAGCATGTATTCAGCACAAGCTGCTGTTTGAAATCTATTGATAGTAAGAGGAAGGATTTGGATTGTTCCCAAGTCAAACTGTGCTCTCAGCGTAACAGCAACCTTCCCCACAATGTTCATTGTCCCAGCCTGCATCACAGCCTGCTCCTTCATTTAACACACCTAGGTGATTCTGAAACCCTCAGCAAGTCTATCATTGACAAAATTAATACGTGATGATCCTCAAATATAACACACAAGGCACATAAGAAATGCCCTTTCTTTGCCATAGTTCTTTAAGTTATAAACTGCCATACCCCATGAAAGATGTTTCTACAAGGACTTTCACAATTGCACAGATATGTCACTCAGAAGGCAGTGTCTGTATTAACTCTTGCCTTGCTGATTTGCTGTGCTTCAAGAGACCTCTTGGCCCTCTATTTGAAACAGTGATGGGAGAGAGAAGGCAGGAGAAGTAGTCCTAATGAATGCTCCAGGAAACATTCAGGGATTTTGCTGTGGGATTCCCATTAGTATCAGTGGGGGTATGTTTAGAGATGTAGCTACACAACACTTTGTAAACATGTGTCTTGGTGTTGGGAGGAAGTACAGAACTGCTCTGAATTTGACTTTACCCCTATGGCTCCAGCCAGACAGGTTAATAAAAGGTTTAAAGAGAAGCAGTGGCTGACAGAGGTTCTGATATGATGGCAATGCTGCCTGTCCTGCTGGGCTATCCCATGTCACTTCATACCATCACTGTACACTTGGCAAAATGCAGGCATAGAAATATGTGCAATGTGCAGTTTAAGTGTCAGCCTGCCCAGAACACTGAAGCAAGCAAAAATACCAGAGAACTTCATATGATAGGACTAAGCTTCATTTTCCACCAATTATAACATTCATATCTTTCTAACTTCTGAGGAAAAAATTATGAAGCACCTCATAAAATCCAGAAAATTCAGGGAAAAAAACCTCATGTTATTTGCATTCTTTTCAACACCTCATAATTGAGCTTTTAGCTAGTAATTTGATAAAAACCTTAATAACAGAGTTTTTATGCTAAGAATTCCACCACTATTCAAAACACTAGTTTGCAATTTAGAACAGAAAAAATTCAAGAACTAGTAATCTTCAGTACATATATGATATGAACATACACCTCTTATAACAATTTCACCTAAGCAGTAATATATCTGGAGTACTGCCTCTGCAAAAAAATAGACTTTCAGACATGAAATCCACATAGACAGTATGAACACATAAAGAACCCTTAAGTAAAGACCAAAGGAACAAGATGCACATGAGATGTACAGATGGGCTGTGGAGATGAAACACATAATTCCAAGCTAAAATCAGAGCATTAAACTAATGTGTGCAATGTCTGAGCCTATGGCTTGCTGCAGTAAGTGAGCCCCTTTATATGGGTTTCAATACTTCAAGGAATGACATGGAATTGATTGTGCTGCCTCTTCTCTGTCCCATATGCTGACACTGCAGCACTTTTCCTCCCCCTCTGGAGAAAATGGACATTAAATATCCTCACAATCTTAAGCATAATCACCTAGGAAAGAGATTATCAAGTAACAGAGTCTTGTTCTGTTTGGAAGAACAATACTGAGAATTCCCCCATGGTCAAATGATTTCTCTTATTGCCCAAATCAACACAGGTCTTCCATATGCATTCTGTTAAAATGTAATGATGAGAAACACAGCACAAACTTTCCATATAAGCAGCACAGAGATCTGAATGTGTTCTTTCTCTTGCAATGGAGGGAAACCAAAATTCTCAAGGGCTCTGATCCACTTGGCCCTTTTTTCCCATCTTTTCTATTCTAACTCTGTTTTTCAGAGGCTGAAGAGAACTGTTTCTGGCCCCTAACTTGGGATGACAAAACTTGATTTTCCAGAAATGAGAAGATTTCACCCTGCATGATACAATTGTTCCATTGGACTAATATTTGCATTAATTCAAACAAAACATCCCTGATTCCACTGTTGCTTCCAGGTACCTTTTTTTTCCTGCAAGTTTTGTAAGCATTTATACAGAGACATTTTCCAACTAATAACAAATGCTAAACTCACTGAGGAGTATAGGATTTATGGTTTTTTCCTGTTTGTTGTTGTTGCTTTGGTTTTGCATTGATTTTTTTGTTTTCGTTGGGGTTTTTGTTTGTTTTGTTTGTTTGTTTAAGGCTTGTTTTTTGTTTTTGTTGCTGTGTAGTAAACCAAAACTAATCATTTCCACGAATGTCTCTCATCTCACCAACAATTTCCATGATGCAGAATATTTAGTTCCAGGACTAAGATTCAATGTATTTCCAGATAAAAATATCAGGAATGATAATATTTATACACAGCAACAAGAAACACACTTGTTTATGGGCAAGGAAAAGATTAGAGTTGGACTGAAAAAGCTCCAGTGGGTATTGCTGTTGGGAAAAGGTATGTGTTTTCCCATGTGTGTATTATGCATGGACACTGAGACAGTAAATGGTAAGATTTGCTTCAGAAGTACATGAATAAAAAAAAAAAGTTTAGACATGATTGATCCCAGATTGTTTCCTATATATGATATTCCAAATGCAGGGAATATAATCAAATTCTGGAACTTGAAGTAATACAATTTTTTTTTTCAGAAACATTCCAGCTGTTTGTTTTTCTCCTTTCCTCCCACACATGCACTCAATGTAAGAAAAACTCTTCTTGTTTTACTGCGGAAGGTGGGTAAAGGAGAAAAGCAACATTATGTCTCACTTTTAATACTTAGCACCAGACATCAAGTCATACTTCAAATCCAAGTGTACCAGGTCAAAACCAGTCAAGAAAGCTCCCTTACATGACAGATTTTTGCTATGAGCAGGAAAACAGAGCAACTCCATCTCACAAATGCAAATAAAGCAATGGGCAGCAGTCATATCTGGCCAAACCTTGACACAAAAAAAGCGAACACATTCCCTTAATTATTGTCAGATGTCATGCATGGCATATATGTCATCTGTTGTCTTATGCTTGCATCTCCATAGGAATGCTGTGCAGCCTTTTGGTGTGGAAATTTACACAGCCCAGCTTCAAAACACCTCCTGTCTCACATGGCCACAAACCATATCCTCACAAGTGTCACATCCCATTGCCCTGGTGCTGTTTGGAAAGCTACATCCTGCTGTTTATGAACACCCAACAAGGGATTACTTCATCTTTGTTTTCTCATGCTCAAAAGTCAAGGCTGACTTCAAAACTGAAACAGTTGGTCTCTTGTCACTGAAAATTTGATCAGGTGTTCCTCCATTGAAGTAGTTCAGATTACGTTTCTAACAAATACCACAAGCAGCAAAATGCTTTCAGCTATTAAATCCTTTACATAAGAGTTGAAAGTAACTCAAACCAGCTGAAGTGAAGTGCAAGGTACATGGATAGTGTCACTATTTTGTTGCTACATTTTTATTGTGCTGTTGATAACTGATGACACCCACTGAAACACGATTCTTTTTTTTTTACTATTTTTTGAACTCTAAATAGTGTGGCAGTTTGAAGTGCTGCATTAACTTCTAAGAGTTTTTATTATAACATTCTAGCATACCAGGAAACATGATGAGAATGTGCAACACTCGACGTTTCCTGACATGGACAGTCTAATGGGGAGCCAGAATTGTTTTCACTTAAAATGGAAATGAAAGCAAAACCCCCTAACCTAGGTCTATCTTGTGCTGCAATAATAATTGCCTTTATCCACCATGCTACTCATATCACAGTGTAGCATAAATGTCCCAGTAAAGTGCTGGATAACCATATTGTCTGCAAAGAGTTGTACCTGCCAGTCATGGTATTAGGAGGTTAATAAAAAAGCATATCCAGCCATTTCATAAGATCATCATAAAGAGGATTGTTTTGTCCCAAGTAACTCTGTGCACTCAAGACAGAGCAAATGAACAATCCTTCCTTCCTTCCTTCCTTTTCCCTGTCCCCTGCCACTACCCGAGAAGAACATTTTATTTGAAAACCTGTTGAGATTACTGCTACACATCCATTAATGCAGCTAGATGAGTGAATAAATGCACACATCTGGTAATCCAATCCTCTGGACAGAGCTGGAAATGAGAAAAAGATTTTCAGATAGGAAGAGAGGCACCCAGCCAGGAGAACAAGTCTCAGCAAGAAAGGGGAGGCAGAACAGCTCCCCTGCTCTGTGCCAGTGGAGTTCGTGGGCTGAAGAAGGGTCCAGCAAGAGAATGTAAAAGAAAAAAGGGGGCAGAGACTCCAAGTGCAAAGAAAAGCATGGAATTAAGTTTTCCAGAGAAGGGTGGGGGGTAAGAATTGAAATTAAGGAAATGCACAGCTTATTTTAAACTTGTGGACTCCATTCTCCTCATGGACTGATACCACACTTTGCAGCTCCACAAAGTTCATTGATCAACTCTGTGTTTACCCAGGATCCTGGCCTCTGGATACTGCAGAAATATAGAAAATAAATTTTAAAAAAATAGCAATGGAAGGTGGAACGAAATCCCTGAAAATGGAAAGAAATGGAGAAGGTTAAACTACAATGGCAGAAGCTGGACTTCCTTCCAGTGAAGTGTATGATAATTGATGTCCATACCATTGTCGCTAGACCAGTTTAAAGAGTGCAGCACAATTCTGAGTTCAGGACAAATTCACCTGACAGAAGTAATATCAAATACTGCTGTAAAGTATATTATAAAGAAACCAACAACATCAGCAAAGTTTCATACAAAGAGATAGAATCAATTCATGAGCAATACTGCAGAAAGAATTAAAGGATAAATTATGTTTGCCTCCAGGTGAAGAACTACATATGCCTCAGAAAATTGCTTTTTTTGTGAGTTTGTTATTGTTTTAAAGCAATAAAGATAAATTGAAAATAAAAAATAAAAAATATCCTAAGCTCATTTCCAAATAATACCTATCTCAGTGGCATCACCATTTTCCAATTTGCTTGCCTTTTCAGGAGTCCTAGAAGGTTCTGAGTACCTGATATGCTAAAAAATCACTTTTTAGATCTCAGACTTGTATTTATTAGGAGTGATCCAAGAAAACTGGATCTATGAGCCTTCATATCTTCCCTGTCCTTTTCTTATCTCTGCTACTCATTCTGTGTTGGAACGAACTCATTAGAGATTTTTGTTTCCATAAGTTGAAAAACCAAAATACATGTTCTGAAAATGTTTCAGTTTCTATCCCAAGTACTTCCTAAATGGGCAAGTTACTTTAGTAAATTCCATATCTTTTTAAAAACAGAAACTCCACAAACAATAAAAAAAACAAACAAACAAAAAAGCAAACCGCATCAACATAAAAACCAAAACAACCCAACCAACCAGGAAGCACCAGCCAGAAAACCAAGTACACATAGTCTCGACCCTGGATGATATTCACATTGCTGTCATACTCTTCATATATTGCTCCCTCTTCTTTTTATGCCCCACTTTAATTTTCTTTTTTTTCTTCTCATAACATTTTTTGAAGAACTATAAAAAGTCTGTTGTATTCCTCAAATGCTGATGTCCTTCTATGAAGAGCTTCTCCTTTCTCTGTTTTTATTATTTAGTTTCAAGTCATAGCTTCCAAAGTAGGGCTACTGCAAACATTTTAGGTTAGTTTTTATTTTTATTTTTGGAACCAGCAATCATTTGTGGAAAAAATTTTAAGAGCTGTGCTGTAACTTCTCCTTCATAAGGCTGCTGTCCAATAGTGAATTCCTAAATGAGCATCCTCCCTACCGATAATCATTTTTTCCATCTTATTCTACAAAATTAAATTGACTGCTTCATGCCAGAGATAGGAAATAAGTATGTTACTGTCATTAATTAAAAGTCAATCTGACACTGGCTCATGCTTCATTTACACACGCTAGTCCACTACCAGAGACTGAAAACTTCTTCAGAAAGAATAGACAATTCCTCTTTTTTCAATTTTGAAATATTGATCACACTTCTGTATCTTATTTTAAGATTGTTATATCATAGAAAATAGAGTAAGAGCCCCTCCTAACTTCCCTTACATCTGACCCTATTGAGTTACAGCTCTGATCAGTAGTAACAATAGATAAGGGACAGTTTGTACAGTCCTTGAGAATCTGCATGTCATAAGAGCTTTGTTTTATCTAGGCTTGCAGTAATTAGCTGTACCTGATGGAAAGCTTTTTCCCTGGTGTGGCTATGAAATTCTTCATATACTAATTACATCTCTATTTATAAAAAACTCTGCTAATTTTTCATCTGATTCATGGAAAAGCTGTTTCCTATTCCTTTATTTAACAGCCACCATAGTTGTAAGACAAACATTCATCTGTTTCTTGAGGGCTGGTGAGTTTGTCTTCAAGCAAAGAACACACAGATCTACCTGTATAAAATACAGTGTTTATCTATTGTGTGCAAAACATATATTATGTTCTACTTATATTATTTAGGGGAAAGAAATTGCCAGCCTAGATCTGATGCTTTGGTTATATCACTCAAGACATTTCCACGTGTTTAGAAACAAGAGGGTTAGAATAGTTTGAGCTCTGGTATTAGTGAAGTTTCACTTGCTCAGAGAGCTCTTTGCATCTTTTTAGCCCCAGGGAACACTAAAGAAGTTACAGCTATCGTTTGACAGAATATAGGTTTGAAACAAGACATCTGCAAAATCTCCCTTAACCTCCTTCTCCACCCCCAGCTGCATGAATCTCTCAAAGAAAAGTAAAATAAACAGTTGAAAAGGCACTGCCAGTCAGCAAAGCAATATTCAGATTCATATTCAATTTTCAGGAGTCTTCTCAGTCCTATGTGCATATATCTGATCCAAACAACTTTAAGACATTTTGGCACCTAAAGATTCATTTTTAAACCTTCTAGTCTATCACAGCATTTTCTTCATTCCTAATCCATATAAAACCTGATGGAAGAAATATCCATATGATGTCCAGTTAAATACCTGCTGGTCTTGGTCCCCTGTACCAAAACATGAGGCATCAAGAACCACACCTGCTCTTGTTTTCTTTCTTTTCACTGCTTGTTTAGGTGTTTTAAGGTATAGTAGAATAGTCAAATCTGAAAAACTCAGCTTTTAAACAATCAGCTTTAACCAACTTATTTCAGCTGAAATAAGTTCAACTGAAGTTGAATTAAATTTCAGTTATATAATTATCCAAAACCAATAATATTCATGTTTCATGTGAAACTCTTGAAATTAATCTGTTTTATTTTATAGGAATATTCCAAGAATGTTCAAAGACATCAGCATCTCTTAGTGGCATAATACTAAGAAAAATAACTAGCATAAAG
Source organism: Luscinia megarhynchos (assembly GCA_034336665.1). Classification (NCBI taxonomy): domain Eukaryota; kingdom Metazoa; phylum Chordata; class Aves; order Passeriformes; family Muscicapidae; genus Luscinia; species Luscinia megarhynchos. The sequence goes on along the minus strand of JAPFBE010000013.1, from coordinate 10,714,175 downwards.
AAAATCAGGTGTGACTGACAAAAGGCTGTCTTTAAAAAAGAAAAGTACATGGAGTTTTTTACTGCAAGATAATTCCAAGAATTATTGGAAGCTGTACTTTCCTCTATTTGAAAACCCAATCACAGACGTCCAAAGAAAAACTTACAAATTAAATATATTCACTACTCAGTTTAAGTGATCCATTAGAGGCCCCTGGATATTGGGTGTTCCTAGTTTGAGACTAAATTATCTGAAATAAGGAAAGCTTTATAAAAACTCAAATAAAAAACTATGAGACATGCCAATATATAGATATGAGAATTGTTTTGCTGAAAAAGACCCAAAAAGCTTTCTTGCTTTCTCTTCTTCCTCAATACTTTTGACTGTGATTTTTTACTTTTGACAGTGCTTTAACACATAAAAAAGCATTGAAATACAATGGAAATGTGGGATAACTTTTGACCCAATGTTACACCCATGACACAGGCCAGCGAAGCCTGCAGGGAGGGAAAACAAAGATAATTGTTTGGGAGGGGGTTGGCCTTCTCCAAGAATTGCAGAACAGGCAAGGAGTCTATTTTAAAAGACAACTTTGATTTCTCTCCAAGAGCAAAACCAAGGAATGCTAATCCATCTGATCATAGATATGGCACAGCCAAATGGTTGCTTGAATGGAACAAAATCAGATTTTGTGTCTTGTACCTGCCACAGATCCCATCTTTAATCTGAATAGTAACTAGGACAGGCAGCTGCACACTGGAAATTAAGGGCTGCATTTATAAATTAGTAAAGCACTTTCCCTTACACCATATTTTGAGAGCATGCTTAAACTCCCTTTACTACAGTAAAACTTCAAAATGAGCACAAAGGCTTCCTTGATTTGTGAAAGGAATGAACAGTGCTCAGGTTTGCTATACTCAAAACTTAAATCAGGAATCTCATGTCACTAATTGCTATAGAATTTTCTAATAACAAATCCTTAAAATATATTTCCCTAAAACAAATGAGCACAAGCAAGTTAGCTTTATTTGAAAGAATTAAAAAAAAAAAATTAAAATCAAGTAGATTACCGCTTAAATTTTCCAGTTCAATACCCAGAATAGCAAGAAGGCAATTTCTGTGGGTAGTTCTTTTTCCTGTATTTGGTTATGTGTTTTTGTTCATTTATCTGATTTTATTTTTGGGGTTTTCTAACATTTTGAGAAAAAAACACTCTGACTCAAACCAATGTAAATTCTTTCTTGCAGCTATGGGACACAAATGACAGTAGATTTTTTTCTTTTTTTAATTTCTATATTGCCTTCTGTTCCATAAATTGCCAATGAGCAACCTTAAAGACTAAGTTAAATGGCATACCTGGAATAATCTTGGGTAAAGGCAGGTGGAGGGACTTGTACTGAGAACATAGGCACATCTCTCTTCAGTTGAAAGCCAGCATTTAAATCTGGAACAGAGATTCCTTCTCAGATCAGCAGATAAAAAAGCAAGAAATATGAAATATTCCCTTTTTGTTTGAAGAAGGGTACTTGTGTTGTTCACGTTCTCATTAAAAAAGTATTTTCTTGGCTAAAGTCAACAGGAACCACCATTTCTTTATGGCCATTTTTTCAGCACCATTTGAAGAATAGAGGAATGGTGCTATTACCAAGCATTGGGTAGCCCAAAGGGGAAACACTACATAAATATTAGGAAATTGACTTATTTGAAGAAAGGTATTTTTTTTAATCGGCCCTGTTTGGTGTTACTCACAAGGAACCTGAACAAGTTATCCTCCTATCTTTTACATCAGTGCAAAAATGTAGACATAGTAAAATATTTATGAAGCTATTTATAGTCCCTACTAACCCAGTTCAGACTGAGGACAGTGAGGAATACATCTGGCCACTCCTCCAGCCAAAATTAGTTCTACAGCTGGCAATTCTAAAAGGCCATGTCATTATATCAGTTAGTCCGCTGAGCTATAAAATCTATCAGGTTGCAGATTCCAGAAGGCAACAGCTAAGCCAGACTATAAATTTCCTTTGCTCAGATAATTTTGATTATTTAGTTTTCAAATTTGCTGAGAATATATTCTTGTATAAATTACAGCTTTTTGAGAGAACACGAACTCTCATCAAGTCAAGATTTTCCATTGAGTGGTTTGAGACAAATGCTGTAACCTTGAAGACGCCAGGACGGCTGCATCTAATTCTATAATTAGAATATAATTTCACATTCTGATTTATCATTAATGTCTTAAAGATAGTTTAAACAGTGACTCAATAACAGGAAGTTATCCTGACTGCCAAAGTCATCCTGACTGCTGTCCACTAAGCAAGAAGGCTGGAGAATGATGACACCTTCCCCAGCTCCCTCTCTGCCCCTCTGTCCCACTGGGATGAGACAGTGCAGAGCATGTTTCCAGGCCACAGGAGCTTTGTGGAAGGGTTTCTCCCTAACTCCTCAAGGCTTTATATCCCATACCAGGCTCTGGCCATGATTAAAGCTTTGGAGAATCTCTCTACAGAAGACTACATTTAGTGTAGTCAGAAAGATCTCAAAAAACATCTATGTCTACAACATAACTAATTTCCAGAGCTCACAACTGCTCCTCTTAGTGTATAAATACAACATTAATAGACAGGGCTGACAACCTCCAGCCACCAAATGCCACTTTCCTAAGGATTCAGGAGCGACGAGGTGTGAAGTTTTTGCAACCCATGAAACCACAGAAAGTTGTCACACTGGGAAGCCAGATCAGAGAATAGGCTTCTCCTGCACTTGTTATTGCACATCTCTTAGGAACAGCTCTGTCCTTGCTCCCCCTCCAGAGGTTTCCTCCAGATCAGCATGCTCAGGCACCACCAGCACAAAAGTTTTGAGTCTTGCACCTCACCTGCTCAGGTGCACCTCTTTTAAGAAATACAAAATAGAATATACATGCATCTAACTCTGAGCCATTAGAGCAGCTATGCCATGCACCACAATCTGAAGAGCAGTTCCCAAAGGAAGGGTTCACTGCCAAACCTGCAGGTTGTACCATGCAAGGCCTTGGCAAAAAGCTGGCAAACATTAAATATTTTCATTAACAACTTGGATGGAAAAATATGTTATGACATTTATGGCTATCACTGAGCTGGGAGGAGTTGCAGACAATCTCAAGTGCAGGATTAGATTTCACACTAATTTCAGAAATTGGATCACAGTTATTATATCAGCAGAATTTAATTCAATGGAGGCAAAAATCCAAGACTTCACTTCAAAAAAAATGAAAAAATAATACAAAATGTTACCTACCTGGCTAAGCAGCAGTTAAAACAGCATTGAAGTGATAGCAGCTCAAACTGAACAGAAGCCGAAAACGGAATGTCAGTGCAAAAGCAGTTAAGTGTCAGTCTGAAAAATTATTTTTCAAGTGTCACAGGGAAGACATGTGAAGTTTTCTGCTCTCCTGGCAACGAGGAGGCTCAGCTGAAACACTGTTGGGTTGGGCCATTTCTCTGTGAGAAAGGCAGAGAGACTGCAGAGAACCCCGAGGGAAGCCTTAAGACTGACAAGATGTTTCACAAGCAGGATCTGGGAAGACTGGCAAAGGAAACTGGATATGTTCGGTATAATGAAGACAAGATAAAGAGAAGAAAGAGCTTAAAACCAGAGTTTTTAAGAACAATATCTAGAATTTGTTGTAAAGCAAGCAACAAATAATTTCTTTCCATAACTACCAAAAGATAGGATAAGAGCAATTCAATTATATTCCAATAAGAAGGATTTCAATTGAATATTACAGGAGAAACTTCTCATTCTAAAAGTACAGGCAGCGACTCTGTGTCACTGTTTTTGCTGGAAGGGGAAATTGTCAGAAGGAAAAATAACAAATACTAATGCCAGTGTTCTAAGCTTGTGTAGTCAAGTAGAAGAAGAATGATAGCACTGGAGCCTCTCTGCAGATTTTCAAGTACAGAAAATTTTCATTAGCCTATTTTTACTGAAAAAATTGTTTCAGGAAAGTTTCAGTGAGGAATCTGCTGGAAAGGAGTTGGCCCACTTGCAAAAACTCTGACGTGAAAAATAAATGCTTTTTTTCCTGACATAGATTTGGTAACTTTTTGAGAACAAAATATTGTGCTTGTTGCTGTGAGGGGAATGGGGGAAGGTCAACATCAAAGAACAGCGAAGAAAAATACTGCATCAAAAATCTTGATCTTCAGAGATCCCTTTAGCACAGTATTTATAAAACAAAAACAGCTAACAAAACACAATTATACAATGGACTGGGAAAAAAAGCTGTCATTCTGCCAAGTGACACATGAGATCCTTTTGGTAACAGGATAAATCGGTGACACATATAGTTTAATAGTTCAAGAACAACTGCATATTTCTTTTTAAAGGTACAGCACAGTGAAATTATATACATAATGAAATTGCTATTTTCTACTTTTAAAAGGGAATTGTTTCCAGATAACTACATGTCTATACCTGTATACTTGCCACTACACAACTTCTCTCCTAAAATAAGTAAGTAAGTAAATAAATAAATATGGAGGACAAATAAATTAAAATTAGAAAGAAAATACATTGTGGAAGTCTTCTTCGCCAAAGTCATGTTTAATAAAGAAGAAATAAAATATTAAGAAATTAATGTTTTATAAAACAGCAGTAAATGCTCTTCCTCCTTGAGTAGGCGATACATTGTTGAAAATGTAAGATAAGTTGGTGGGGGGAACATTGTCTGGGTTTTTAGGAATACTTTGAGAAAACAGATGGAAAAGTGGTTCTTGGCAGGTGGCTGTGATTCCAGATGTAGACAGATGATAAGGAGCAAACAGACACTAGAAGAGAGAATGGACATGCATCTTTTTCAAATGCACCTGTTCTCACCTGGGACAAGAGCTCTGTTGCTGTTGGCACTTGTCATTACTAGCACTGCTGTTGATGGTGTTCAAGGAAACTAAATTCCCTACTCTCTTCAGGAGACCCCATGCTTCACTTAGATACATTATTATTTCCTAGATATTAATAATAATTTCCAGAGTGTAAAAAAACCACGATGAGTAGGACTTTTTGTCTTGAAATTCCATTTGAAATAGGAAATTTCATACTCCCTTTGCACCCTTCACCTATCTAGAAAAAAGTCAAGTGGCAAAATTTTTGACTTAGAAAAGCTGAGTGGAAAACAAAACAGTTCTCAACTAAAAAAAGATGTCAAGCATGATGAAGGCACAGATCAAAGGGCATCACATATTCTGGTAAAATTTGCTTCTCTAGCCTACAGTGGCCACAACAATGTCACTACTTGAAAACATACATAATTTTTCAATTAACTGAAAGTTCTTTCAATCTATAAAAAATCTTACTCATAGACCTCTCCTCTAGAAAGACCAGTGACATGAAAATCCAGAATAAGCATGTAAAAGAGGGAGTTTTGCCTCTATTAGTTTGGGGAGGGAGGATTTTGGAAGGTAGGGGCTTGGTTTCTGGTTTGTTCGTTTTAATTCCTGGTTCTACAGTAAGTGTAAAGAATTATACCAGAGCCAATAATTACAATGTCTTCCAAGATATTCCTGTCTGTCCTATATTAAGATAGACTTCAAAGAGTACTTTAGTGATGCCACACACCTGGCAAGTTTCCATGGCACTATAGACACCAGGATGAAGCTCTCTAAAGACAGTATTTAACAGGGAAATAAATGACTTGGTGACAGAGATTGATATAGAGATTTCTAATGCTTGCAGATTTTTAATGCCCAAAATATAGCCTTAAAAACATTGGCCTCATTTTGGCTTTCTCAAATCTATGGACAATTCCAAAATTTCCCAAGTACAAAGCATTTAGAGAGGGGGTTGTTGCTACTATGGAATAAAGATTTGTATTCTCTGCAGTACTGCTTGAGGCTTTTCTCTTAAAAAATACCTATAAATTAATTTTGTTTTGAGTTTTTACAAAAAAATTTGCAATCAAACACAGCCAATTCTGCTAAAAGACAACCAAAGAAACTACCACTCAAACAATAGCTCTGTAAAATACCTTCAGGAACTTAAGCTAAATTAAACAATTAAATTTTGATAATCCACATAAATTACTAAAAAAAAATGCATTTGTTGGTTTAAAAGATGATTTGATTATGATTTGGTTAATCTCATAGTGTCTTTGTAAGCTGTTCATGTAAAACCTCTGGTTAAAAGGCAGCCAGTGATGGATGAAACAGGTCTAATTACAGATCTCTTTGTAGGTTTGTCAAATGCATAAATATTACACAAAGAAATGGCTGTGTGATCAATTATAGCAAATTACTGTAATAAAAAAAGTTTACTTTTGTTTTTGATAATCAGTAAATTAATTGTGTTTGTTGCTAATTTAAAATGTATAATTAGTACTACATCTGTGTCATTTGAATCAGCTAAGCAATTCTCATTGTATCATTACTGGAGGAATCTGAAGTGTGCTTAATGTATTAATGATTCACAACAGGGAAGAATTCTCATTAGTGGAAACTTTTGCATAGTCAATAACCAAGAAAATTAGTAAATAAATAAATGAGTTTTCCACTAGCCTATGAATTCCATGTAGGATAATAAATACATGGTAGAAGGGCAAACCTCTCAAAAATAAATTAGATATGTATCAAGGGTGGATGTTTTCAAAAGCCACAAATGTTTTTAAATATTTAATAGAAATTTTGAAAAATTAAATAGATAACTAACATGTTAATAATTATGTACTAGGCAGAATACAATGGTTTTACCTGTCCTTGCAACCAAATCAGTCATGCATTTAAGTCTGGTTGAAAATCATACAGATCAGTAGAATTTCAAGGCGTTCAAGCTGTTCATAATATTCTGTTTATGAAAAAGAGGAAGGAGCGAGCAGTGAAGCACACAGATGCAGTATTTCAGTGTACTAAGGCAGCCCTGCCTGCAGTTCTCAGCAGGAACCCGGCTGGGATGAGATTGCTCATTGAGGCTGCAAGTGGTGACCACAGACCACCTTGCACTTGGCCAGCACCATATTCTTGCTCTTTGCAAAATAAGCAAATCCATACAAGTGCCACAGTCACAGAATGTGCAGAGTGGGAAGGGACCCACAAGGATCACCGAGTCCACTCCTGGCCCTGCACAGGACAGGCCAAAGATTCTGTGGTACCAAGGATCTGTTTTCACCTGGTGTGCAAGGACAGACAGAAGATGGACAGATGGACCCCACTGCCAGACAAAGACCTCAGATGGTTCAAGGCCATTTGAGTGTGGGCCTCAGTGTCACCTTAATGTGTGCCATATAAGCAATCATAACATTGAAAGAAGCAATCATAGTTTATCCAACTATTTCAAACTGCTACACTGTTAACTTGGTCCCAAGTACCTTTCTGTATTACTAGTTACTCTAGTAATGGGATGCAAAAGGGAATAAATAAATACTAAAAAAAAATTAAAAAAAATAAATACAACCAAATAGAGCCATTGGTTTCTGTAAGACAACATTCATGATTATTTAGGTTTGCAACTTTTGAATTCAGACATAAGTCGAGACACAAGACTGCAAGGTCTACATCTTTACTTCTTGTAAAACATAAGTACACAAGTAACACATAATTTCTTTCCCTAAATACCAAAATAAAGGATTAGAATAATAGAACTCTAGAACTTTATTGATCTTCTTTAAAGATCCTGTACTGTTTCTTTCTGAAAAATAGCATTCCTGACAAACTGAAAAAAAAAAAAATCATGGAATTTCTGGTCTCAGCAATCACTGTCCTAATCTTTAAATACATGTATCTTCAGCAAGCCAAGAGAATAATTTCAATAAAACTGACCCATCTAAACAGCCAAAAATCTAGGAGTTGGCTTCTAAAGAGTAGAAAAAGTGAGTATAGTTTAATCTCATTCAAAATAATCCTTAAAAAACGAAAAAACTTGGTAATTTTTTTTTTTTTCTAAAATTTCCAAATCTAGTTAAAAGCCAGAGCTGGAAACAAACACTACATGAGTGAAGATAGTAATTAAAAAACCCAAGAAAATAACCCTGCATTTAGCAATAATAATTTTATTTACTAAGGGCAAATGTGATAGTAGGCTTTCCAAACTTTGTTGTCTCAAATTATTCTTGGCAAATATTAAACATTTTCCTTTTCCTTACCAAGTACTATAGATTCAGTCAGGGTGCTGAAATGAACATGAAAAATTAGATTATTGTACACACATGAAAAAAAAATACTGTGTGACTAAACCCACTATAAATTATTCCCTTAGTTCTCTAATTTACTTCATGAGAAAAGCCAGAGATTAAAGCAAATGTCTGTGGGATGGATCACATTGTCAGAGACTTATAAATAGGCTGGGATAAATACAAACAGAATCAGTCTTTCCTTTCAGGCTAGAGCAGGAAGTGAAATACTCTTCCACTTCCCTCAAAAACTGAGGAAAGAAATTTCCAGAGAAACTGGAGCAGTTTTTGCACCTCATGCCAATTTCAATGACCTGGCCCCAGGTTAGGAGGGGTGTTCTGACTGAGGTAAAGGATTTGGGGTCAAACTCTTAGGTCACTTCAGCAGGTTGAAGGTTGCCATGGAAAACAGAACAAGAAAAATCAGGGTCTCCATGTGAAAGAAGCCAGGACCAACTCCGGAGGAAGATGTTGGGTGGCTTGTTCTTTGTTTGAAATGCTGTTTGCATGTGTGTGTATATGCTGTAAGTTTATTTCTATGTTTAAAAGGAATAAAACTGGAAACAACTTTGAAGCCTCCTTCAGGTCTTCTATACACAAAAAATTTATCTTGCAAGCAACCATTAGGACACTTATTCATAAAAAAATAAATTAAAAAAACACTAACAATACAAAGCTTGTGTTTTGAAAGAGCCCACTTTCTCACTGGAGTAATGTGCAATTCCTATAAGGAATCAAGTGCAATGCTTTTCTCAAGGGCCTTTTGAGTGGATTATTTATTGCTGTTTCCTGTTCAAGTTTTTATGGGCAGGTCAAGTGCCAGAGTGTTGCTCTGCTCTGTCTGCCATGAATGATAAAAGCTGGACTCCAGTGTGACAACAGGACCATATCTAATTACTAAAGCAATCAGTGCATGGATTGCAGAGGGGTCTCCTCATCAACCCACTCACCCCTGATTTTACTAATTTAACAGACAAAATCTTCATGGAACAGTAAACAGTAGGACCAAAAGCAATGTTTATTTATAATGGATTTTTTTCAAATTTCATTTTTCAAATTTTCTTTTTCCTTTCTTTTCCAAAAAGTAAATAAATACAAAAGAATGTATCCTCTCCTCTTCCAATTTAATCACATAGTGGCAATGGGGACTAAAGGCCTCTTTCACAGCCATGAGCGAGTTGCTGTCATGCTGCTCTACTTGAATCCCCCGTGCTGTGCTGTCAGTGACCTTTGTGGTGACCTGAAGTAATGGTTATATTTCTTTTTTTTTTTTTGTCCTTAGGAGTAACAATTCAGCCTCTGTATTCCAGGCATTAGTTCTGTGCTTCTAGTACCAAACAGAGACCAATCATTATACCAGTGAGCATTTGTTACATCTTCTTACACAGTCAGAGTTTCAATGCAAGTTCATTTGAAGACAGACACAACATGTACAAATCATGATTTACTTAAGGTGTCAATGGAAGGGGATAATTTTTTTCCTTCAGCACAACAGTAAAGTGGATCACTTGCTTCCCATTGTAATCAGTTCCACAACTGGGAGATTTTTGAAGACATTCACTTATTAAATCAGAGCTTTTTTGGAAGAGCATCTATTACTCTGGACAACATTCATTCCCTATACTGTATAATGAAAATTGTTGTACATATTTACATTTGCAATGAACACAAAAACAATGAAAAATAAGTGCAAATAGAACAGAAGTCATGCAAAACTTAAAAATACTTCTGAATCTCAAAGTTTTTCTAATATTGTAATTTATTTCCACTTTTGAGTTTTCCATTAATACTGTGCTTCTTTTGGATGTTCAGAAGAAAAGCAAGCTAAAAATGTATGTGTATGTATATGTATATGGTTTAAATCATCTAATCCTTCATGCTGAATGAAAGCAAGCTGAGCCTCTGCAGATGTTAATGAAGATTTAACTGTGAGGTGGGTGCATATAAATAGAAACATATGGAATGGGGCAACAGTAAACACAATAACAGCTCAATGAAGATCTGGACACTATAGAATTTAATCTTTTTTTGCACTCATAAGGTTCCCCACAAAAATTAACTCAAACATTCAAGATTTAATATACATAGCTTATATTTGTTGACAAAACCATCATCTGAAAATAGTAAAGACTATATTCTTTTTTATCAAAATGGTGGCACTTATGCATACCTTTTTGGTTATTAAAAATGTGATGTGCTAAAAAAACTAAATTTGAAAGCAGGATAAGAAGAGACTACTCTTTCATGTGTGAAAGGCTACATTAGCTCAGAAACAGAGCAGAAACTATCTTTAGAAATACTTCAGCTATTAGGACATTAGAGGTAAAAACTGTGAGTACTCTGTGGGTCTGAAATATAAGAGGCCATATTCAAAATTACAGATAAGGGATCTGGGCAGAAAAAACAGGATAGGAGCTGAGTCTGTTCCCTTGATGCTCTGTGTCATATTCAATTTATATTTCAAAAACAAACTAAAAATAATAAGAATGCAAATGTTGCATCTCTGCAAAGGAATTCAGAAAAGTGAAGTAAGACTACAATGTATATGTAATAAAAATCAAATATAAATCAGATCTTTGAGTTTGAATTGGAAGACAAACAGTGCTGAGTTACTACTCAGCAATAAACATAATAACTATAATTATGGTAGGTGTTTTCTCAGCAGAGAACATTATTAAAACACTACCCAGGAAAACAGCTAGTTTGCATATTGCAGAAATAAGTGGGTATATTTTTCCAGAATGAAGCACTTTTACAAATATTTTTGTGCTTTATTTCTTTAATATCGTCTTCATTAATAGTATTAACTCTGTGCTTTGACCAGGAAGAAGAATGCATGCTTATTCTTTATTTATTCTCTTTATACATTCCAAACAACTAGCTAGAGTGAGCTCTTTTCTAGCTACTGGCATAAAATGAGAAAAAAAAAAAATCACACAACTAACCACAAAAAAATCCTTACCAAGAGTCAAGAAGAGAGGATATTTTGGCCAGCAAGATCAGAAGCTGGCAGAGTTGAAGCAGAGATCCTTCCTCCTTTTCTTATCTGCTAGGTGCTGCCAAGATGTGCATGATGCTAGGAAAATGTTTTACCTGGAGTGTTACAAGAGATCAAGGTCTCCAAATGGTGAAATGGGATGACAGCTTTATAGTCAGACAAAATGCCATGTACTCTGGCTTAGCAGAAGGCAGCTAGTTAGGAAAATAAAGACAAGGAGGACTCAAGTATTGGTACCCCATGTGACAGTACTGTAACCATCAGCATTGCCTTGCTCAGAGCCAGCTGGGCCTGCCACAAGACAGGAAAAGTGCCACTGTGCAAGGCCATCTAAAAGGGGGCCCTTTATGGGGAACTGAGTTAAAGTTGGGCTGGGGACAGAAAACAACTTGGGGAAGCAAGGGCAGTTGTGGGACTCACTTCTGGGAAGCCTGTGAAGGAACACAGCTTGCTTAAACCCGACAGAATAAAAGCTGGCAGTACCTGACTGTGCTTTGTATTCCTGTACTGAGGGTAAATACCAGGAAGAGACAGACAAGAACAAAAAGCAACTGGGCTAAACACCCTAAAGGTATCTCAGGTAGAACTCTTTATAAAGCCCAAGCAGCCCAAGGGCCATTGTGATATCTACCAAAAACACCTCTTCTCTTAAAAATGCACTTAAGCAAAATCAGTAAATAAAGCCTGCCATGTTCTGCTACAGAATTACTTTTTTTCAACAGTTGATTTTTCAAGATAAACCTGAACTTCAACCACCCAGACAGTTTTAATCTCAGAAGAAGCAGTTTGGTCTCAATGGGCTGAATGAGTCCAAGAGAAATACTGCTCTTCTTTACCCAACAACAGTACTTAATGCCCAGTATAGTAATGAACTTCTCTCAGAATTTATGTGAAAATAAGTATGTTCTTATTTACCCAGTTTGGCAGACTTCTTAAATGGTAAGAATCACCAGGAGCAAATAGACCCCTTTATGGTAAGAAAACTTAAACCCCTAAAATATAAAGTGACCTTGTAATTTGTATACTGTGCTTGCCTACTGTGATAAATTACAGAGCAGATAACCTGAGACAGCATTGCTTCATTTAATTTCCTGCCATCTTGGTCCAGTAATGCTTGATTTCAAAATATCCTTGTTTCCAATTCAAAGATGAAACATCTATGTGGACACAAAATAATTCCTAAAACAGGAGTGATAAAACATGATATTTGATTTTATTTTGTCACAATAAATAGATCAAAAAAGACCAACTGAGTTACCTCATATCTCACTGAACTTTTTGGTTCATTCCCTATAAGCCTTCAAAGTGATTTTTCTAGTCTTAACTATTAATGTCACCAGTAATATGAACTTTCACCACTTCCTTGGAAAGTAAGTCATGGTCTGATAAAACTTTTAATGTCAAGATAATTTAGAACAGACACCAGGAAAAGTAGATTTCATTTCATAGTCATCTTATTGAACCTCAGCCCTTAGCTATTTATTTTCTTCTGTAACACTTTCTATATTCCAAGATGGTGAACATCATCTTGCCCTGTTTAGGTAACCAAACTGCATTTTGGGGCCTGGATTTTCATGTGTTTTGCAGTTGGTTTCTACTGGAAGTGGAGAAAGCCATTTTGTCTAAGGGGCAGTAAACAACAGGCTGCTCCAGCTCTTTTGGAACATAGATGCTGAAATGTCTTTGAACAGTGGTGACGTGAGTGCACCTGCATTGGACATCCAGTGAAGGCTGGATTGTAAGAGTTGATCCTTATACACATCCAGAAAAGAAGAACACACATTTTACAAAAGGATTTGTGTGTGAAACCTGCAACTTGCTGATGTGCCACTAACCAGTGTGCCAGTGAATGCATGGAATCTGACAGCCACAGTTTTGTAAGCACAAGAAGGCATTAAATACAACACAGGTAACTTCTTGTGTGTAGAGTGTGCACGAGCACATGTGTAGATATATTTGAGATCTCAATGTAACACAAATCTGAAAACAAAAACATATATTGCAATGCCAGCCAGCAGTGAACTCTGCAAAATAAGTGAAGTGAGCAGCTCTGTGATGTGCCTGTGCACAAGCACGTGTTAGGTGAGAGCACCAGCATACAACGCTACACAGACTTCATGGTTCTGCATTATAGAACCTGCCACAAAATCTACCCCATTCAGGAAACTGTGCTCCAGAGTCTAGAAGAAGATTGAATTTTAAAATACAAACTATGTTCCCTTAGCTCTTTCCAGTCATCAAGGCAGCTTAGGCAGCTCTTATTTCACTAGTAGCTCAGTCCACTAGCTGGATATGTTTATTTGCATGGCTGTGCTGCAAAACCAATCAAGTAACTGGTGTGGCTGAAAAAAAAGAATCCAAAAATATCCTTTTTTTCTCTGCTCCATAGGGTTACTTTTTCAGCCAGATCTGTTATTTTGCTAAAGCCAGGAGGCAGCAGCTACAATGAAAAAGCAGAGACATGTTGCCAAAGCAAAGGCTGCTTAAGTGTTGCTGCCATGTGTGTGTGTGTAGCACAGTCTTAGATAAAAATATATGCATGCTGATCTATATAAATATGGCTGTGTAGGTATGTGTGATATGCATATATATATATGTGTGTGTATATATATACATGTATGTACAAACTTATACACAGTATAAAAAAAATTAAAACTATTCTAAACCAATTTCTCAGACCCCACTAGTCTTAACATTTGCACTGTTACAGACCTTTACCTCAATAGCAGCGTTAGCTCTTCAGGCTCATCCCATTCCCAGTGTTTTTCCTTATTCCAAACCATCACATTTTCTGAAGAAACTTGATATGTTTGCCATAAAATTTTACAAAGCTGTTGATGAAATTCGGAGAGGAAATCAAAATAATTATACAGTGCTTTATCTGCATATTAAAATGGTTAAAGAAACAAACCCCACCCAAATGTTTTGCCTGTGAGAATAACGAAAGTCTTAGATGGTTCCTATTCAGGTCAACATGTTTAAAAAATATCTGACAATGTCATCCTGACCTCTACTGGAAACCCTCAGCATTTGCAGGATTAAATTGTGGAACATCAGCAAACCCAGAACTAATAATTTAAAGATGTAACAAGTACTTCCCAGCATCTTTTCTACATTAATTATGAGACACCACAGATAATAGTAGAAGAGAGTTGCAATAGTACCAGCAACTAAAGAGGATGTAAAAAAAAAAAAACAACAAATTATAATGTTCCAATGAGTTCTGCAGCTGGGTTATATCTTCCCCAACTATATATAGGCCTTAGTTGTTGCACTCACTTTTAATCTGATCATTTATCTGTATTCATGTTTGAATTTCCATCAATATAATGAAAAACTAAGTCACAAAAATAGGTGGAAACATTCCCACTATATCATGAGCTCCTCCCTTAATGTTTAGAAGATTAATCTGAAGTTCAAAGTGGCATTCAGAAGCAGGCAAAAAACTTATCAACTGATAAAATCTCAGGTAACTAAAAAAATCATTAACCCTTCCAGGTTCATAGCAGAAATCACAAATGCTGTAAAATTCCCTTATGAGAAATCCTGGAAGAGGTAAGAAAACCTAGAGACTGGAAACTGTAATTGAAATGTGTTCTGTATTTCAATGCAATCACATAATTTGCTAAAAACATTAGAGGTGACATCAAACCTCCTGGAATGGTTGCATTTAGGCTCACGACTTTTCTCAGTACTTAAAGCAATACGTCAGTGAGAGGCTCGTAGAACTTTTCAAGTATTTTGAGCTATTTTGGTGTTTGCTAAAATTGCTATAGGTGAGTCAAATTCAGAATACTTCTACTCTGCTTGAATCAGACACATATAAAGCCAGAGCCCATTATCTCAGTTAAGATGCTTCTGCAAAATCAGTACACACTGAGGTCTCAGCTGGTGCAACCCACGGCAGCTCCAGGGACCCACAAGGAGACAGACACTCGAGGTAGGTGTAAGTCCTGTGAGGAGCAGCTGAGGGAGCTGGGATTGCTCTTCCTGGAGAAGAGGAGTCTTGGGGACACTTTATCACTCTCTACAATTACCTGAAAAGCAGGAGTAGAGAGATGGGGGTCAGTCTCTTCGCCCAGGCAACCAGCGACAGGAAAAGACACGTGGCCTCAAACTGCACCAGGGAAGGTTGAGGTTGGACACCAGGAGGAATTTCTTCCAACAGCAAGGATTGCTAAACATTGGAATGGGTGCCCAGGGAGGTGGGGGAGTCTGTCTTCAATGGAGGTGTTCAAGAAATGACTGGACATAGTACTTGGTGCTGTGGTTGACAAGGTGGGGATCGATCAAAGGTGGAACCAAATCATCCTGGAGATCTTTTCCAATATAAATGATCCTGTGATTCTGTGACTGTGAGGAGCAGCAAAGGGAATGTCCTGCAGTAATGCACACACTGAGCAGCTGAAACCAGTCCCCAGCCACGCAGGGCAGTGTGTACTCTGCACACTATCAATCAAAGCCACCTGAAGCCATCTGCACCATGCAACACAAAGTCTGGACATAGCACAGCAAACAGGGCTGTTAGAAAAACTAGGGCTTGGGCTGCAGCAGAAACTAAAGCCTTGGCAGAGAGTAAAAACCTTTCTGGTAGGGGCATTTGACAACAACAGCATTGAAACCAGCATTATTTTAACAGAATGGAATGACTGGATGTAACCTAATATTTAAATGGTGCAAGCTCACATCAGTGCATATCCAAATGTTGCAAACTTTCCCACATAAAAATCTGGCACTTCGGAGGCTGAACTGGGAGTGTGGGGGGGATCTCCTTCCTACCCTTACAACTTATGGAGCATCTCACACGCCAGCTTTCTTCTTACATAACATAAGGTGATAAATCTGCTTGTCATAAATCAGTTATGGAAGAACACAAGCTTACTAAATGCATCTTCAAATCAAGGGCAGGATTATTCCTCAGTACTGGATCAAAAGCTCAAGTTATATTTGAGCTCTAATGAGAAGAAGCCTTCATTGGTGGTTGGGGCATAGGGCCAAGAAAGATTCTGTGTTCCAAATCTGTAGCATACCAAATCCTTTACACTTTTGAACAAGTCTGTGGCTCCATTTTTTCATCACATAAATAGGGATTATAGTATTTGGTTACCTCAGCCTCAAAATAATATATATATATATAGTCCTTTTGTTTTGTATTCAACAAGCTCCTCCACTACAGGTTTTGCCATCTAAATCTGGAAATTTTCAAATTTAATTGAAAAGAAAGTATGGGAAAAGATGTGAAACAGAAAATAAAGTGATTCTTACATTAGAATAACACAACTTTAGGTCTGATGGGTTATATAAAAATATCCATAAGGGAGAGTCAGAGATCCTTGTGCTAAATCCATGTTTTTAATGACAAGCATGTTTGTGATGGTGCCTTTCAACTTTATTACTTGAAGAGTAATATACTCATAGAGGGACCATCTCTCACAACAAAGCATTCATGCCCCTTTTCAGACTTTGCAAGTTGAATAATCTCAAAAATAAACACAGTAAAATTTCACTGCATGCAAAGGAAGAGAAGAAAGGAAAAAAACCAAAACATTCTAGTCTCAGGCCAGTTTTGCACTATTTCTTGAATTGAAACAGTTTTTCCCTTGAAAATTTACAAATCCAGTGGAAGTGTTTCATAAGGAGAAAGTGATGAGAAGGAAGAGAAGTGATGGCCAAGGCTCACATTAGTAGACAGAAGCTCAGGAGACTCACAGTGCTGAAACAGTCTCTATTTATAAACATGATGCAGCCAACCCACTGCACACGGGTATTGTGGAGAAAAGATTCACACAGTGTCAAGGACAGGCACTCTACAGGAGCAAAGAACAAAATAGTGTACATACAATGGAAGAGAAGATTATTAGGAAATAATGCCTTTCTGTGACTATTCAGAACACAGTAAAATCCCTGCTACTAATTATGATATTGTCATGAAAGTTATTCCCACTATTGTGTCAAAAATGCATATTTAATGGCAAATAGATTAATACAAAGACTTTTGAGGCCTAACAAATATTTCAAAGTAATTTTATTTCCAAAACTGGGGTTATTTAAGTGGCTTTAATTTTTATTTTTTTTTAACAATAATAAGATTAAGGCAAGGTACAAATAAATGTTCTAGACCAAAATAGCTTAATGAAATAGTACTATTTATACTTCAAATACAAGCTACAAACAACTTTGAAAAAAAAACAGAATATCATATTTAAATGTGAAAAGTTTCTTTCAAGTTAAAACAGTAAGATCCAACACTGGAAGCCAAGCCACAATTCCTTATGTACCAGCTGCTAAAATAAGATGGGAGTTAGTCCTAGAGTGGTCCTCTACCATTAGAACAAATATTTTCCAACAACCCACTGACCATGCCATAAATTTAAACTACATGGAAAACAAAGGGAACATAGAGAAGAGATGCCTTGAACTATGCACTGAAACTCAGTGAGCTTTTTTTCCCCCACCTCTGTCAAAGATTTATGTTACGTTTTTAAAATCAAGAACAAGCAGATTTCCCAATATCCAAAACTCAAAATCCTCAGCCAGCATCTTCAAAATTTGTCAGTAAGTATTTGGTGATTGAAACACAGAGAAGATATGTATAAGGAGTCTACTGCCATGAGGACACTTAAATATGAGTGTTCAGAATCTGAAACTGTAAAATATTAATCACCTAAACTCCTTGTGTTGAGGCCACGAAAATCTCCTCCCTATGTGTTTTTTTTTCTGAGTTTCATTTTACTCTCTCTGCAAAATAAGCAATATTGTTTTTTTAATCTCAGAGTCTTGAGTAATGAGGCTATAAGAAAATCAAGCTTTTCCTTTTTCCACATAAAAGGAGACAGCAGAACCACAATTACAGGTGAAGTTTTCAAGCACAACTACAATAAAAAAAACATTCTAGTCCTTCCTGTTTACTACTTTTTTCTTAAGGGTCCCTAGGTATGAAGGAAATAATAGTAGTAAACCAGAAATTCATGTAGTAAACCAGAATGTTTTGACAGTGGTCATTGATAAACTCTCTCAGTCTCAGCACAAAAGATGAATAATTTGTAACTGGTTACAGAATATATTTTTCAGACAATATGTCTATACATGCAACTGCCTTGAAGAGGGGAACAAAAGCCTTTCTCAATATAGCTGAACTTGGGTGTAGATCACAGGACACAGCCTATGACAAGCTCTAAGAGCTTTAAAGGTAAACACAAAATGATCCTAAGAGCAAATCTATGGGCAACACAACACTGTCAGTGCTCAAATTGTTTCAAGTGGACAGTCTTG
Source organism: Luscinia megarhynchos (assembly GCA_034336665.1). Lineage (NCBI taxonomy): Eukaryota > Metazoa > Chordata > Aves > Passeriformes > Muscicapidae > Luscinia > Luscinia megarhynchos. Next base: position 10,695,789 of record JAPFBE010000013.1, on the reverse strand, counting down.
ACTATTGTTTCTACATAATGCTATTACACACATAATAGCCACCCTTCCCTGATATATTATATTTAAACATATGCTACTGCATTTACAGCACCTGCTTCCTCCTCAGGAGGAATTAGGATAGGTTGCTTCTAATGAAATTGACTAAAGGAAAATTATCCAACCTTTCTAATTTTTCCATAAAAATAATAAAATTATCATATGCAAAATCATACTTGTACATAACACCAAGTTACACAACTTTGGAAAAACAAAACAACAACAACAAAAAGAAACCACACAACAACAAAAAGACCCAGAAGCATGTGCACTGTTACTAGATTTTTATTTTTTTTTTTTGCCTTGAGTCAGCATCTCCTCCGCTCAACTTCCCACATAAAAGCTGTAGGACCATTTTTGCTTCATCATTATTCTTCTTCCTTTTGCTCTCCTACAATAGCTTAACTCAAGGAAATATGAATCAAGATACCACTTTTCAAAATATATTTTCATGTCTGTATTTGCATGTAATGTAATATTCAGAAGTAGAGACCTGCCAAAAATGAATCCTCAATATGTATACATAAATTCAAGCAGGGAAACTATCATCAAATTGAAACTGCAAGCCAGCTCTGGAAGAAAGCAATCTCTCCCAAGCTTTTTTGAACATTTAGATGTATGTTTTGTTTTTTGGGGTTTTTTTTGCAGACCATTCTGATCACCTTGCAGAAGTCCAGCACACTTTGACTCATGACTGTTATCAAGTGGGACCTTAAGGCATTTTCAATGGGGTTAAAAGTGCAGGGGAAGCAAACAGATCAGAGAGTACTGGACAGAGAATGTTAAGGGTAAATTGCATTCATGTCACAAAGCATTTTCACTTTTTCAAGGAATCCAAGCTGCAGGCATTTTGCTGCCATTAAAATAAAAGATTTTTTCCTGAACTTCACATTTGAAGAACAGAATGTTAAAAAAACACTTTACAAAACTGAGTCAGCAGCCAGTACAATTTTTTTCAAATCTGAGGGGGAGAGGTAATACTAACTATTACAGATCACATAAACCATACAAAAGAAGGCCACAAAAAAAAAAAACTATTTAAAAAAAAACAAACAAAAAAACCCAAAAAAAAAAACCCCTACAACTCTTTAAGTTGTGGATCTGCAGAAGCAAGGGGTAGGTTTGGTGAATTAAAAGTTGGGTCTTACCACTGTGCAGCTTGTGCTGGTCCTTCCTTTCCCACTTGCCCCTTCAGTCCCTGGACAACTGAGCAAACTTGTTTTATTTAGAGTCTAAGTTGTCCTCCTGCTGAGAAGGACAACATTGCACCTCTCAGCAGAGCAAGCTCAGTATATTATTTATAGCCCAATTTTAATTATTTAATTTTTCATAAACCACTGAGAAAAAAAAAAGTAACTAAAAATACAAGCAAATTAATTGTCCCAATTTCTCTTTGTGCACACTTGGGAGGGGAATTCCCTGGGGTTTACTGACTCAGGAATAAAAAAGTTAATGCTACTCCCCAAAACAGAAGAGCATGTTTGGAGGCTATCTGAAAAGTATGATGTTATATCACTATGATACACAGATCAATATTCAATGGTCTCTGAACTGTTTAGCAAAAACTAAAACTCACTTCACCCAGGTAGCTCTAAAACGTATGCACCTACTTCTTAGACAGACAATTTTTTTGTTACAGAGGCAGAGTTATGCAATCAACTCTCTTGTGGAAAGACACCTTTTATGTAACTAAATCAAATCCTCAATCAATCATCCACAAAAATAAATTAAGATCCCTTTTCCAAACTCTACAAGAAGAATATTCATTTTCTTCTGTTTTGTTTTTATGAGAGGACATAGTTATCATTTTAAAAAGAGAAGTAATATTAACCCTGTTTTACACATAATAGCTAAGCTCCAAAACAAATGTATTGAAGTTTCAGCCAAAATGTTTGTCTCAATCTTTGCAAAACAGAAATTTAAAAAAAATATGAACTAAATACTGCTGAACAATACTTAAGAGAGCTACTTAAGGAAGCACCAGAGAAGCTTCCAATAGATAATGCAAGAATCAAACAATTGACCACTTTTTCTACATTTAAATCAGAATAACCTTCTCTTTCTTCTTTGTCTCTGCTTCAGCTTAGTTTTAAAAGCTAAATGTAGTATTTTAAAATGACACAAAAACCCAACTGATTTATGAAACACTGTATTAATGACATCATCTTGAACAGGCCAGCACTAAAATATCTCATTGTGCCATTTACATTTTCCCCTTTGAGGGGAACAAAGATTTACAGGGCTTCATTTGAGTACTAACTTTGAATACAGAGACAAAGTGGCTTAAGTGCCTTGTCCTGAATGGGTGAAAATTGAAACTCCTTCAACACAGCAAAGGCTTGCAGTCCATACGACATTTACAATTACTAATGACCAATTATCTGCTAATTAAACATAAGTGGCATTGCACCCTAAGCAATGGCTGCATTGGGATACCACAACATTTCTTTATTCTAAATGGTAATTAATGCAAAGCTTAATATAAAGCTGAGGAAGGAAAGTTTGAATATTGGCATGTAACTACTTACAGCTGAGTAACAAGAAGTGCTGAGACTGAAGAAAAAACCCCATCTCTCCAACTTTATCCCTCACCTGGACATTGGATATTATAATCAAAATTTCAAGAAAGTCTCTATATGCACTGGGATCCAAAGATGAAAAAATAAAAAATTATGTCCACATTTTTTCCTGAGTTTTTTTTCCTGTGACTTGAGAATTACTGGCTAATTGGTCCTTTTGATAGCTCGTTTTTTATCACTTGCTTTTTCATTCTAATAAACTTGGAAATTTCCATAAAATTCATACTGAAATCAAGTTGCACCAGAGAGGGAGTAATGTTCTATAGTAAATAGAAAGGTGAACTTGAAAATGCAAGGAGAGTTGTCAGATGCCTCGGCCCAGTTTCACTGTGAAATTTGACATCTATCTCAAAATATTTTATTACTCTTTGGGCATAAATTGAAGTCTTTGTAAGAACTTAACATTTCTCCATCCTAAAAAAGTACACTGAATGCAGGCACTAGGAAAAGGGCACAGGCACCTGGGCAGCCTTCCTTCCATCCTTCATCATAACATGGCACAGGAATGTTGTGCTCATGAAGGGATGGAATGGCAGGAGACACCAGCCAACCAGAAAGTCTGGACATGGGAGGCAAAAAGAAGCATAAGGAAGAATAGTGAATAAACTTGTTGATTCTTGTTGATAAAAATGGGAGTCTTCGATTAGAGAAAGCCAAGTGAAATAATTATTCTAATAATTCTCCTTCTGAGTGGTTCATACTGTAGTGAAGAAATAATTAAAGATTTCTCTCATTTCAAAGAAAACTTTTTTTTCCCCCATGGTATGAAATTCCAAACCTTGATATAATATCCAGATCTTTTTCTCATTAGAGGAGAATTATTCTCAGAAGAACGAAGTTCTTCCTAAAGTTTTGGAGCTATTCATCTTCTGAACTCTTCCCTTAACTAGTTTCTCTCATATGAATTGTGAAAAGATGTCTCACCCATATTCAAAACTTCATACTTTTATGGAGTTTTAAAATCTACATTTCTTCTACACAAGGGCCAATCATTTTAAAAATGAGCATTCTTTGGCCAAAATCACATTAAAGCACAGCACACTCAATAGTTTCATAAGTGATAGAAAAATTTACAAAAAAAGGTAGAGGGAGGGAGAAATGAAATAAAATCAGATAAAAGATGTAAAGAAAAGCCTAAGGAAGGGGAAGCCATAGTTTCCTAAGGCACAGGAACAGCAAGAGAGTGTGTGTGTGTGTGTGTGTGTGTGTGTTTGTGTGTGTGTGTGTGTGTGTGTGTGTGTGTGTGTGTGTGTGTGTGTGTGTGTGTGTGTGTGTGTGTGTGTGTGTGTGTGTGTGTGTGTGTGTGTGTGTATAAATAGCAGAAGCTGTACAGGGAAAGAGGAATGTAAAGAATAAAAAAGCAGTCAACTTGTTTTGCTTGTAAAATATACACTGATTTCTTTCCAGAAATGATACTTCAGGTTTACCAGTTACTCTGAGTTTTACATGCTGTTTTCTTTTTTTTTTTTTCTCAGAACACAAAACAGTTAAAATGCCAAAAAAGTTCTGATTTAAACTGATATCCCAAGACCTTGTTAGTAGTCAGTACAGAGAATTCCTCTGCAGCATGGAAAAATAAATATTTCTTTTTGTACCAAATCTGTTTTATGTCATGTTATAGTTTAACTGTTAATAGGACTCTGAGACGATTAATGCAGCAGCATGTCTCCTAACTCAGAAAATACCATATATTTCACACTGGGGTTGCAAAAACCCTAAAACAGATACTGACAGAGACTAATAGAGGATGCTGTAACTTAATCTCAGAACCCCAATGATGTCAAACCTCTTGAGCATCATATACAGTTTATGGTAGGGTATTATCACAATCCTTCAATGGAATTACAGTTTGGTAACTAATCTCTCCCTATCAGTTACACTACACAGAAACTGTGAAGTCCAAATACAAAGAGACCATAGGTGTGAATGATTGCACTTCAGTCTTTCCCCACAACCATATTTCTAAGCCTCAGAGTGATAAATGGCACAGCAGTTATAAATGGGCCATAGGGTCAGTGGAACTAAAAGCTGAGAGTTCAAAGAAAAGTCACAATTCTTCAGAGTTCAGCAAAAGGCCAGAGACTGATGTTGCAATGCTTAATGATAAATGGCCAGGGCTGTTATGCTCCAATTAGAGAAGATAGGAGATTGGCAAACAACCATGGCAATGGGAATGCTACAGCCTTAGACCATCCACATCACCTCACAGGTCTCTAAGTGTTATGGCTTTCTTGTATTAGTCTAAAATTCTTCACTGACAGAAGCTTAACAGTCACAAATAAACCAGCCACAAGAGATTCTGGTAATACAGAAATTAACCACACAAATTTAACAACAGTCAATCACATCTACACTAGTTCACAAAACTACTCTGAAGTGTGAGGAGAGACCAAAAGTTATCACAGCAGACTGATGGCCAAATCTACTGACAATGTAGGTACCTAAAGGGAGAAAAAAAAAAAATCACTGGAATTGAGGCACACATGAGTTTTAAAGGCTGATTCAGGAACAAACCTGAATAGACACCTGTGCCACACTCAAAGAAGTGGAAGCCAACAGCATCTTTTTTTGGTGGAAAGGGAATCACATTTAGAACATTTTCCTAGGCACTGAAACAACTGAATTCCAGATACATGCACATCTTACAACACTCTTACAATCCAAATGAACACCCTCCCACCAGGAGTGTTTGCCATCCTGCACTAGTGTGCAGTTGGGAGATGAAAACTGGTGGATCTGTAAGGATTTCTGGCAGGAGGACCTGGCCTTCTGCCATTCCTGTGCAGGAAGGAAAGATAATTTAAACTCATTTAAATTCCAACATTACTTCTACTTTTTAGGCAACAGACTAATGTATAAATAGCCACCATTCAAGTGAGGCCTGGAGCAAACCACCTTCCTGCTAGATAAGATTCTGATTCCAGATAGGCAAGCTGGAAAGATCTCCAGGCATCTCTAAAAAATATTTTCTCAACAGACTTTCCAAGTGTTTGTTTAGAGCTGAAAGCACCAGATACCCAGAATATTTTTACTATGGTCTTTTATGGTTGAATTTTAAGGACCACGGTCTTAAACTGTATCACAAAAGTGACCATGCACTGATATACAGAAAGATTTGCAATTATGCAATTATAAAATTATCATATATATATAATGTACAAAAAGATTTGCATTAGGAATTAAATTACATGCATTTTCTACATCTTGCTCTGCAAAAAAAAACCCCAAGAATTAATCTTCGCTTATTACTTTTCATTGCTTCTCTGCAATAACAACAAAGAAATAGCTCTGTGTTGAATATTTTTACATAAAAGCTTGAACAGTAGTGAACTAAAAATAGGTACCTATTTGTCAGAAGATTCTGAGACAGCACATGAGGAAATTTTGCATGAAACAGCTATTCAGGATGCCTGAAAGTTCTCCAGAGATGGGTATCAGTCCCTACAATGAAATCACTTAAAATAATTGGTCATCATCACTTCTGTATTATTGTCTTAGATGATGGATTAAATGTCCTAATAATGCTAAACCAATTCGCCTATAAATGAATGACAAGACCAGATTTAAAAGAATTTGCTCACTTTTAAACACAAGAGTTGCAACAGAGATAGAAAACACTGCTCACAATATCCATAACACTTCTTAACTTTTTTTTTTAAATATGACTCTTTGATTTCCCCTATCAAATCACTCAATACTATGGGACTTCACCCTTGTTTTCAGAACTCATCCTAAAAATAGTACAAATGTGCTTAAGTAAAACATTCATAGGGCAGGAAATGGGGACATTAATTTCTCATCTTATTCATATATGCAGACTGAACAGACTTCCTTTATGTGCTCATATAACATTTGCTAAATGAGTATTCACTCCCTCACTACAAATACTCAATGTGTAGCTATTTGGTTTTTCACTGCAGTCACTACCCTTGGTTCATGAAGTTCCTGAGCTACAAATGGTTGAAGGTTAGGAAAATATTCCTGGGAAGTTTTACAGTTTGCTGATAAGTTACACTTTGTTCCTTCAGCAGCCAGCACTGCCAACTTCCAGTGATGGAATGCTGGGCTCAGTGGTCCCAGTAACCCTGGACTGGTTATAGTCCTGCAATCACACACACACTGCACATGCAGTTAACACTGCTGCCTTTATCCTCACGTGTCAGAAAACTGCATTTACTGCAGCAGTTGTTTAGGTTTTTTTTTTCAATATGTTCTGGAATATATGCTTATCTGAGAGCAAGAAATATGTCTTCATCTACGTGTATATTTTGACATGTAAAAATATTTAGATGTAATTTTTGAAATAGGCCTTCCTTAGCAAATCAGAAAGCCCAACTGGTCTATAAATTCTCTGCAACTTAAAGTGCAATAATTTAATTGAATTTTGTTGCAATTACTGAAGAATGCCTGAACACACACCTGGGTACAGGATGGGCAAATCTTGTTCAGTCTGAGTTTATAGTTTGGGTGGGAAGGTACCTTAAAGCTCATCTTGTTCCAGCACCCTTCCCCTGCCAGAGAGAGGGACACCTGTCACTAGGCCAGAACCCCAGGCTGAGAGACCCATCTAACCTGGCCTTGAACACTTCCAGGGATAGAGCATCCATAAGTCCCCTGGAAAACCCGTTCCAGTGCCTCACACAGCAAAGAATTATTTCCTAATATCTGGTCTAAACCTACTTTCTGTCAGTTTGAAGCCATTCCCCCTTGTGCAGTCACTACATACTCTTGCAAATAGTTCTCATCCTTTCCGTAGACTCCCTTCAGGTAACAGAAATCTGAAATTAGATCACCTCAGAGACTTCCCAGGCTGAACAATCCCAGCTCATTCAGCATTTCTGCATAGGAGAGGTGCTGCATCCCTCTGATCCACTTGCTGGCCCTTGAAAAGGGCAGTAGCACAGGCAGGGCAGACAAGGAGGCAAGGAGCAGGTGGCAGCAGTTTGATCAGAGGCCTGGAGTGGACAGAATAGAGCAAGGAGGACACAATTAAGAAGACAAGAAAACAAGGTTAAAGTCACATTGATATCTCACAACAGAGTGATCTATAGGAGGACAGTGGGTCACATTGGCTGAAATAAGAATCAGTTCACAGAAGCCCACTATCATGCAGGCATCCTCTATTTAGCCAGCCAATTTGTGGCTCACTTAGTGGGCACCATCTTTATTTTAGGTAGGAATTTTTAGTTCACTGTATGTGGGATAAAATAGTTAAATTATCTGTACTTCTTACTTTCTTTTGCACTTCCCCCTTTTTCCAGTTCCCTCATTACCTTCATACCTTTCAGTGCAAAGCTGAGATCTCCCAGGCAGTCTAACACCCTCCACAATCCTGATTGCCTCCTAGCAGGTGATGGCAGCAATGCCTGGCATTTAGCAAGATTCTGCAAGAGCTAGGAGGGAGGTAAGAGAGGGTCATGTGGTCACATGCCCCTTTCACCCTGTCAGCAATACCATATGGTGTTATTACAAACTGCCCGACAAACAGAGAAATTCTATAAAAGGTCAACAGTTAAACAACAAGAATGGCATCAGAACAGGAATAAAGGAGTTTCAAAATTTGCTATTTGTTCACAATTATGGCCGCAGATTCAGAACACCCTGGCTCTCAGAGCTCATTTGGCCTTCTGAGACAGAGACACATCTGATTTGCTCAGTGTGTGATTTTACTTGACAGAGAAACACTGTGTTCAAGCTGTTCCAAAAGTGAACAATTCTCAGTGATTTAGGAGGAGTTTTTGAACTCTGATGTCTAAGATCCCAAAGCTGTAACCTGATCACCTGTTACTCTGGAGAAAGCACCTCTGGCTCTGTTGGAGCTATCCCACTTTGTATAAACAGTGCAAGAAGACTCTGCCTGGACAGCTGGTGGCTGGGGACCCCTCCACTCATGCAGGCAAGGCAGAAACCTCAACATGAACCTCAGCTTCCTGGTAGGAGCTTTCACAACGGTGTTGCTCTCTACTCGACAGCCCAACCTTTCTCTCTTCTCCTCTTTCACTCACCCAAAGGGTGGTAAGGAACATTTCTTATGAATCAGATCAGGTTTCTTAAACCAGAAGATTTCCCATCGGCTCCACTCATACACGGCAGAGCTGTGCAGGCAAGCTGACAGTTCCAGCCCGGAAGCAGACTTCTGAAATGAAAGCCAGAATTCAGCTTTGTGGGGCAGGGTCTAGCTTCTCCCTGACAATTTCAGCCTCTGAGACAAAATGAGTAATTTTGAGAGCAAAGATCAACCTCACTTCAGAGTCTGGACATCAGAAAGTGGCAATTGTTGCAAGGCAAACACTGAACTTTGAAGTCCTGCTCTTTCATTTAGCACAGCAAAAAGTCCTTATCACTCACACTTCAACCGCAGTGACTTTCCTCCAAAGTGCACATTGCACTGAAGCTCTCCTGCAAAAGACTCTGAACTTTTATCTTCCATTTTGAGAATACTGCTTGAAAAAATACAATTTGTCACTTCAAAAGAGACATTTGACTTGTCCTTGTCTCAAATGATTGCCCCTCATAGCCCCTGAGCAACAGCAGCTTTGGGAACATTTCAAAAAGAAATGAACTGGTATTTTGTATCAGAGAAAGTAGTTTGAGTTACTGTAATTCCCCATTATCATATTTTTCAAAAATATGCTATTGCTTAGCAAGACACACAGCTTAATTTTCTCAGTCCTATTTTTAGGCTGTGGTACCTAACAAGGCTGATACTTAAGATGAAGAAAATGTAATTTAATGTATTTCTTTTCATTAAATCTGAAGAAAATAATAGCTGCAACCATTTGGGGTAGGAATACATAAAAAACATCATTAAGTTCTTAAAGCTTGTTTTAAAATGCAATCTTTTATCCTTAAGAAAACAATCATTATCTTCCATCTCAATAAAATATAATGCACATGTACACTCATACATATGTATGCCAATGCACAAAGGCACAAGTTTTTCTTTTTTAAATTTAAGTGACAGCATATGAAAACAAACACACTTTGATGTACATACTTATGCTCTAAAATCATTTACCATACTTGAAAGCCCGAAAACCTAACAAGAATAAAATCCCAACCCTAAACCAAAAGTTGCCAATACTTCTCTGCATTTCATTTAAAACAATTCATTACCTATTCTGCTTTCTATTACATCTTCAGATATGCTCCATCTGACTTAAAACCTTATAGCAAGGTTACCAGAAGGAACAGAATCAGGTCAGCACATTAAACTAGATTTTTCTTTTACAACAGCTTCCAGGCAAATCTTCAGATTTTCCATGTTATTTACAAGGACGTTAAGAAGGTCTTGTGCTTTCTACCTCAGTGATTTATTCTTCTCATATGCAGATGTGGTAGTTCTTTAGAAGCTGGTTAATTAAATGTTCTAGCAATAACAGTAAGATCTTGACAGACTAACTTTGATTTACCAACCTTATAAAAAGTCTGTCCTTACCTTTCAGAATCTGACTTTACCACAGGATGTGCTAAATGAGAATAATAATTCTTAAATTAGCTAAATGAGTTAATGTCTCGCACCCTAAGATATGGCTGCAAAAACAGTAAATGTTTTGACAATTTGTTATAAAACATTTATAAAAAAATATTTGTAATATAAGAGGTATTGAAAGTTAAGCTATTATTAGAAATGACTTGGTAATAAGAGAAGCTCTTAAACAGACACCTACTGCTTTTGTCAAATACATTTTGCATAGCAGCACTGCACTCCCACACAGTTTTGTTAAGAGATAAGGGAAAACAAGATCTTCATTCAAATAAACTTCTTTTAAACTAATATCTATTTTGTATTCAAAATATGTCTATGTAGTTTTCTAAACATCACTATACTTGAACCCCAAGTATGAGGAGTCAGTATTAAGGTCCAAATGACAAATTTTCTTCTATTCTATTGGACTATGTGGGATCTCTTCATAACCTTGATTTGATACAAACCATAGAACATCTGGAATCCCATGCATTTTTCTGAGTTTCTTCATGCTGGATTTAAATATTTTATTTTAACTGGTACACAGTACATGATGGAACACATTATATCCACTACAAAAAATTGTCAGAAACCATCTCCTGTGTATCCTGCCTGTATTTTCCAATCTTCTTCCCCAAATCCCCTCTGCTGCAAAAGACTGATTCACCAGGACTATTAAATGTTAGTGCAGTGCTGCATGGTGTGAACCACAATTCCCCTCTTGCAGAGAGTTGTATGTTAGTTATAAGAAAGTTATTAATAATTACTGGGAAATTTCTATCATAAATAACTGATAAATCTGGAGTAATTCACGGGAGAATTAATTGCCTGCAAAAGCACTTTTTTGCCTTTTTTTTTTTTTTTTTTTTTTTTTGTCTTTTGCTTAGACAAGAAGGATTCCTCTAGAAAAAAAAGTCTGGGTAAAATCAGACTTACATGAGAAGAAAAGCAAGTGGCAAATGCACCAATGTGTTCTGAAAGATATTTAGGTAAAATTAGAGGCGTCTTCTTCAAGAAGCTATTTCCTGGGAGTGTGATATTTCTGTATTCACATATTTCATCAAGGCCAGCAAAAAATGCAAACTTTATCTACATTGCAACAGCCTATGCAATTGAGGAACATGTTCTACAGCAAAGATGCTAATATTTGTTTCCTTAAATGCAAATTGGAAAGCTACAATTTTTCACATCAGGTAATGTCACACCACCAGTCAGTCACACATGCAATGAGATTTTATCTATCAGCTTTATCACCAGTAACCAGCATATAAGTACTGGGGTCCTGCAATTAATGATGAGAAATAAATCCCACCACTCTTGCTGCTACCTAAACGTGCTCAGCAACTTCCATTACTGGACACTAACCACAAGACCAAACTGGGACAGTCTTCCCCAGGCTGCTTTTTTTAGTTTTTGGAAAAATAATGTTCTTCAGTTACTTTAAGTTATATAGCTCACCAAAAATAAATATAAATATTCTTCCTACAAAACTTAATAATATATTTATATCAAAGACACCATTAGCTTGTCTGGAAAATCCCTTAGGAAAAGTCTTACCTTACATGGAGGAGACAAATAGAAGCCAAGTTCGCAGTTTGAGACTTTCTGTTTTCTTCTAAAGATTAATTTCTCTCTTTTCAGTTCAGCACCTCTGTGCTCTCTTCTGACCTAATTTTGTCTGTGATAAATGCCAGAATTTCAGTGGAGTCACTTGAGCTCCTGTAAGAAAAGAACTGAAGTAAAAAATGAGTGCACTCAACATTCCTACTCTGACATATTGCTTGACAGGACACTAAAAGCCTTGCAGGCTATAGGTGAGGCAAAGTCCCAGAACTGCCATTCTTTTAGACAAAATTGCATTTCAGTTTTCTGCTAATTATTCTGTACTAACATAATGAAGTTAAAGCTCATTCAGACTAAGCAGGTCTACAGTTTGTACAGGCCTGATACAGGCTGTTTTACATTCCCAGGGTATTGCATGACTAGAAGATATTCAAATTAAATTTCAGCATTAGTTTAGACAAGAGAATGACAAAAAAAAAACTTTCTACTGAGAGGCACTGCAAAGCACAGATGGTACAAAAGTTTCTCAATTTAATTACTTTCTGTCCTTCCCCTATCCAAGCACCTTGCTGGCATTGGTTTTCTCTTGTTAATGGAGGGTCAGGAAATCGCATGGAAGACTGAGCACAGGTGCACCTGCTCTTGCAGAAATGGGCAGAGAAGGTGCAGGGAGGTTTCCCACCCCAGCCCTTCCAGGGGGGCTCCAAGGTGTGTCACAGGACCTGCCACAAGAGTCCACCTTGCAGGGTAAGGCAGGCAAGACAGCTCAGACCCCTCAGTAACAACAACATTAAAAGGGCTCTACTGTCCAGAGTCAAAAGTTCTTCCAGCCCCACATCCTGTCCCAAATGCTGTCCTAGGGGTTACACAGGCAAGCACACCATGATTTTTGCTCTACTGTTTGCTCCTAGCTTCCAGCACCCTGCAGCCTTGGCATTTCTCTCCAGGGCTACAGCAGGGCTAAAGCTCTCCTGGATTTACAGGACTCATTTATCTCCACCTCAACCACAAAAGTTCCTCATAGAGCAAAGAATTCAGCTGGAGAGAAAAACTGGAGAAATTAAATCACATAATCTCATCACCACCTAACACATTTAGGAAGAGGAGTCTTTTTCTGGAAACTGAACCAAAGCATGTGACACCTTATGAAGTATTTGGAGGGGGGCCAACAATTAAACAATTGTGGCTATATGTTATACAATCTTAAGCCTTGAGATGATGTAATAAAAACATTTTAAAATGTTTGCATATAGCAGAAACTTAACCAAGTTGGGCTATTTTAATACCATGATCAGTTTCACTGATTCAATTTGCTGTGAAATCATGCAGGTATATTCTGAAGTCTCAGTTTGTTGAACAGGCAAATGTTTTGCAATGCAGGGTAAAGGAATGCCCAGTTTCATCTTCTATTAGAGCAAAAAAAAAATCCATAAGATATTTAACCTGAAGCATATGAAAACAAAAAAAACCTGACTGTTTATACTACTAATGAACACTTGCTTCATATCAGATGAGCAAGAAAAATATATTTATCAGAAGAGCAAGCTTTTCTCTATTAAAACTGCTCAATTTTTTCCTAGTGTCTTCTCAATCCTCTGGGGAAAAAAAAACCAACAAAACACGCCAAACCTTTTTTTTTTTTTAAGCAATAGGAGCATCAGATCTTTGAACTATTAGTAAAACACAATATTGGAGACATATTAAGAGTACAGTGTTTCCCAAGCCTATGCCATAAAATTCTTCAATGTCTTTAAACAATTGGCTGAGGTTCTGAAAAGTCAATATTTAAATGCACAATTCAAGTATGACTTTGAGATGCCAAATTGAACAGTTAAAAAAAAAAATATTTAAAGCAGCACAGACACAGCTCCTCTGCACTCCATTATTGTTAGAAGATAGTTACATTGACATGAACACCATGAAACAGCACACCCACATTGTTTAAGCATCAAAACTTGAACATCTGTGTAAAAGGAACAAATTTATGAAAGCAATTATGGATCACATTCTTGTTTTTAATTGAAGACTAGATAGTTTTCATGCATCCTACTGCTTAAATACTTCATCTCCTAGAAAACATTTGGATTTCCAAAGATTTAAGGAAATTTAGTGTTGTTTCCTAATGTCAGTGATGCTAAGGTGTTCACTGAAGTAGTGTCCCTTTTGAAAGCTCACCTTAAATTAAAAAGAAAATATGAAAGGCATAGACATAGATGTAGCAATCATTAATACTCATTCTTCACTATTCTTCTCTATCTTTTTCACAGTACTTAAATGCCTAAGCCAAACAAAAGCAACCTTATCATGTAAAATTTATACGTAGGAGACAGACAGCTATAAAAATCAAAACCAAACCAAAACAAACAAAAACCCACCCAAACAAAACAAAACAAACAAAACAAACAAACAAACAGAAAAGGTGGGGTATGACTGGGCATCAAAACTATTTTGCAGAAATAAGAGTTAAAGACTTCAGTGCTTCAGCAAGTAATAGCATTTATTTTCTAATGATCTTTTCTTACAGTTAGAAATATAATCTTGTATAAGTTATAAGTAATACTAATCAGAGTACCAGATATAGAAAACAATGCTGTTACACATTTTCCCAGTTTTGGTACTCCTTTTATAAATACTTTTTACCTTGTGCTTGAATTTTTCTGGCACTTAAAAGTTTTCCTCAAAGTGCTGAAAGGATTTTAGAAAAAGAGTTGGGACTGCACCAGAGAAAGGAAAATAAAGTCATGTTTTGCACGTGTGTCTAATGTTGCTCTCTGCCCTCTCTGATTATAGAAAGAACAAGAATTCCAAAACTAGTATTCAAACCCTGCTTGTTTCCTCCACTTCCAAACCAAGCAGGGCATTTAACTTTGAAGACTGGAGGAGGGATTTAAAAGAGTACATTCAGCACTGGTTTGTAAAGCAAAATTGTAATAACTTTTGTCAATATTACTACTACTACTTTATAAGGAGCACTTGGCACCAAAACCTGTCAGGGCTACAGACTGCTAAGGCCCATCCTCCTTACTCATCAATCCTTGGAATTCTGGTGGGACAATGGGCCTTACTATTAATTGCAATTACTATTACTATGATTGTATCACTGCTACCAGCAATTGTGCAGCACAGTGCTGAAGATTTTTTACAAGGAAGCATCCCCTGTGTGAAAGCATATCCTGTGAGCCTCTCTGATTTCTGCAGCATCATCAGTACCATGCCAGCAACTCTCCATTCAATTCTGTTTCCTCTCAACTTCCCAAGGACCATGGGATGGGAGTTGTTTATTGTTGATTTTCTTATTCCACATGCTCCCAAGACGAGCTAGCACAGTGGTTTGATTTACCAGGAGACCCTGAGATCAGCTCAGCTGGGCAGAGCACTGTGTTAATAACACCAAGCTGGCAGTTTTGATCCCAGCCCAGGCCACACACGTAAGAGCTGGACTTGCTGATTGATCATTGTGAGTCCCTTCCAACTCACAATATTCTGTGCAATCTGAAACAGGACTGAAAGGACTGGAAAGCAGCTCATTCTGAC
The DNA here is from genome assembly GCA_034336665.1 of Luscinia megarhynchos. Lineage (NCBI taxonomy): Eukaryota > Metazoa > Chordata > Aves > Passeriformes > Muscicapidae > Luscinia > Luscinia megarhynchos. Next base: position 10,680,609 of record JAPFBE010000013.1, on the reverse strand, counting down.
AGGAGTGATGACACAAAGCCTCTTCCCCTCTTCTTCCTTCAGGAGAAGTACAACTAAATAAGGAGTAAAAGCTGGATCCAGGGATGAGCTGCCACTAAATGGTCATTTGAACAAGGTTGTTTTGCATTGGTATCCAAGTGGCTGGTGCTGTTTGTACAAACTGTGATCCATGGTAGCCATGCACAAAGCCACACACAAAACACTTCTGACCTCTGGAATCTTACAGTCTCTTAGAACAGCAAAAGAGAATCTTACTTCACTTGGAACACAAAGGCTTTAACAGAGAGAAAAAAAGGTACAAATTAGAAGCTGAAAATGACAGCTTAAGTCCACTTTTATTTTTAGCATTTAGCCCCCCAAAAATTGCTTTTTTGAAATTCCATTTAGCACAGAACTGGCTAATAGGTGAACAATTCCCTATGGTGCACTCACTCCAATAGCTTTTATATCAGCATAATAAAGCTGAATTTTAATTGACTTTGATGTCACAGTTACCCTATAATGAGTCTTATTCTGCTTTCAACTAAATCATAAGTAACATTTTCTTTATAAAGTGAAAATGTTATTCAAGACTTGTGATGTGAACATATCAAATACAAATGGTAACTAAGATTCTGGAGAGTGTTGGCTCCACACAGCACTCTAAAACTTGGACACTTGCATTTGACCTATGATCTCTATAGATTTTTTCAGTTTCTTTTATGCTTTTTATATGGTCATTACTTTTGAAAGTGATTTTTAAAGGTATTAATTTTTCAGAAGTCAAAAAAACCAAAAAAACTTTAAGGTTATTTTAAGGCTGCGTGCTTGCAGAGGTTTGAGTAGCTTTCAACTAAAATATTGATTATAAGCTTTCAAGGTGGAACTACCAAGCCCTTGCAAACAAATCTGCTGGAGTAGCAGCCTAAAGCCATCCAGGAATTGTTAAAATGCAAGTCTGAAGGATTTTGCCTTTTTCTGAACACACAGCATATTCCATTTTCTCCTTTGTGGAGAAAGAATCTTAATAAGCACACAAAAACATGCATACATATATGTCTATTCATGCACTCTTACTTGTGCCAATACCAGATTACAGACAGCAACTGTTCTGTCTGCAGATGAAGACTGCCTTGACAGCACATATTCAAGACTTTTTGGTTTTAAACATATTTTCTGTTTTCCTGAGTGGGAAAGAAGGAACATTCAACCAGCTTCACTTGAAGCTTGTGATTCTAGAAGGGAGACACCACCTCAAACAGAAATACAGTCCTCGAACACATGGCCCAGCCTTACCCTTCTTTTATTTCTTCTCAACTTCCTTTCCCTACACTGGGGAGGACACATCTTTCTCCACTCTGTCTTTTAAAATTTAAAGATGTTCAAGATCATTATTCACTCTTACCATCACTGATTTTACTACACTAGCAGCAGAACTTTTCTCTCAGCTGGGGTTTCAAGAACATATTCTAACACAAACCAGAAGGTGATTATGAGACTACACATCCCCAAGTCTTGTGTCCCTCCCTGCCTCAAGTGAGTGTCAGGTCCAATTGCTGCAGAGTTGGTTTTGCTCTGGGGTACCTGCTCATAAACCACGACTTGGCTTTCCAAAATTGAAACCACATTTTTAAGAAGCATATAATCAATCTTTCAGAGGAGGAAGAGGGCAGCAATCTATTTTTCATGCTTTTATAACCCCTCATGACAACATATCACATTAAGATTTTTTCCAAGTGTGCGTCATTTTAGACTGTACAGGTCACAACTACATATTCCCAGTGAACGTTTCCATTACAGCACAAACCCTGCTGAAAGAACCACACAGAAGACTTACAAGCCTTGATATGTGAGGGGGAGATAGCACTGCACTGTTAGTTTTAACATAATACAACTAATCAGTTTAGAAATCTCCCGGTATATTCTATAAAGAGTTTAGCAACTGCAAAAACAAGGATTATAATGGCAAAAAACCAATTTACTGCATGCTTTGGTTCTGCAACAAGACACAAATATAGCTGGAAATAATGTAAGAGCAAGCAAAGTACTGGGGGTTTTGAGTTTATATTAAGAAAATTGCCCTTTTTATTTTACTTCCTACAGCACTGTAAGTACTCCATTAAGAAAAATTCCATATTTCAGCCTGCAATTCCATAGCTACAAGTTTCTCACTCGAGGTGGAAGGTGGCAAATTTGCATAAAAAGAACAAATATAAAAGAACCAAGTATTATCACTGAGTGTTACTACTGCATGCATCATCTCCATCCTTGACTTTTGGCAGTCTTCTCTCTGAATATTTCACAGTGAGTATGATGTGCTGCTGAAGAAAGTTCCTGATGCTTGTCAGCAAAGTGTTTAGAAGCGGAACCATGGGAAAAGCTCAGCACCAGAAGCATGACATATTTCCTCCTGCTCTGTGCTAGGGAGCAGGCTGGCAGCTGCGGGCTGCTGTCTGGGGCTTTGAGCACTGACAGAAGTCCATTGTCACCAGGCTGGCAGCCCTGTGACGTGCTGCCAGCAAGGCACGGTGTGACATGGCTGGGAAAGTCAGGCTGAGCCCTCTGGAGCCAGCTGAGCATCAGCTTTGCTCCAGACAGCAGGAAGGGGAGCAGCAAGCAAGGAGCAGCTGCTGTGTTAATTAAATCCATCAAATGGCAGCACTTTAGCATGAACACAAACGGCTCAGGGCTGGCCTCAGGTCTCCAGTTCTCACAGAGGAACTTACAAGCCATGGAAAAGGAATTTTGATGGCAAGAAAGAAAAAGGCAATGGGTCCTGAGAGTTGGGGGTGTTTAAACTCCTTGTTATATGAAAACTGAATATCAGAGAGATTTTTTCCTGTATGTTGGCTCCCATTTCATAGGGCAACTTTGAGTAAACACACATCAATCTTCTTTCCTGCCCATATGACTTCATACACTGTGCATTGGGATAAAAAGAAAATTTCACAAGTCCTAAAGCACACTAGGCAAGGAGAAATGCCTGCAGGAAAGTTCTCATAGACATGCTACAGCAAAACAAATTCATCCATCTCTATAACTTTAACCAAGAGTCACACCATCTAAACATCTCAGGTTATCTCTGACATGTTCATGTAGGGCTGTTTCAGTCTTACACACAGGGACTGAGTGGCACAGAAGTACAAACAAGGAAGACCACTTAAACTCATTAAGAATTAAAAAGTCACCAACACACCTGGTCCAAAATTTGTAGAGACTAATCATACCTTCTAATAAGCCTCAGCACTCTGTAATGTGCATCTCAGGGGGAACACCTTACAGTCTCTGGGATGAAGAAATGCAATACATGCCACAAAAGGGGCAAACACAAAGGCAAGACAGCACCAAAGGAGAAAACAAAGCACTTTGCTTTGTGAGAGTTTTATTTCTTCTTTCAGCCTCCTTATAAAATCTCCCTAGGTTCCATGAGGAGGAAGTGATGGAGAATGTAAGGCAGCAGATAGTTGGGCACGCTGAGAACCTGCACCACCTTCCTCTCCTGCACCCCTGCCACGGCAGAGCAGGGATACAGAGTTTTCCCTGCCCTCCCTTCCCCAAGGAGCAACTCAACCCTGCCTGCCCTCTGCTTGTCAGCCCTGCAAGTGGAACCAATAGCTGGCTGCACATTAGCTCAGAACATGCTGACATGCCACTCTGGAGAGCCTATTTGAAAGGTTAATAACTTTTAAAATCCAATTAGAGGGCCTAATTAGCTAAAGCAATCTTTGGTCTGCCTACTGAATCTCAAAATAGGTGAGCACAATAAAGATTAATCTGTTCTTCCTTCTTTTGCAGGCAGCAAAGGGGATGCTGGAGCCTCTGAATGCCTCACTTTTCAGGAGGGCACTGGAATGACCTGAGCAAGCTCAGATCCGAACTTCAGAGCAAATTCAAACCCAGCAGAAAAGCTCAAGCCACAAACTTTGTGTTTCATTGTCATGATATCATGATGTGGATACTTTGACCATGACAACCACTGCCATACATGCTATTTTTGCCATTCTTGGGCACATGAGGTCAAAATTATCTCATTTGCTAGGAGGAGTAGCAGTAAAAAAAAAAAATCAGCAATTTTATTTCACTCAAATATCTCTGTGGAGCTTTTCCTTTGTGAGCTCAAATAAGCCAGATCATCTTGCATGCACTGCTGCTTCTTCCCATGCACACACTTCCAAACATGCAAGAAACCCATCAGATAGTTACTAACCCACTAATTAGTAGTTAACGTGCTCTAGGCATCTGAATGAAAACTTAATTTTATAAGCTATTCTTTCTCTTTTCTGCTAGACATCATTAGCAGACATAAAAAGTAAATATATAAATATGTAAATTACTATTTTAATAGACATTTAAGCCAAACGAAATCAAAATGATCTATAACAAAAGCTCCTGAAAATTTCCAGTGTATGGCTATTCCAAATCTCCCATTTATACACAACCCTAAAGGCTGAAAGGCTAAATTCACAGTATGTCGGTTTTTTTTTTTTTTTTTTTTTTTTTTTAATATCTGCTGATAAACTATCCTATATTCTCTTGTTCACAGGCATACCTGAGTCTCAGGAAGCCCCGCTGATTTTCATAGGAGCTGGTACATGCTGCCACAGCCATGGAAGTGGTACCAATGAGAAAGTCAATTTCAGAGGAAAAAAACCAGTTGCTACGAGCATCACCCCAGGTTGTTTTAAATTCAGAAAGCAGCTCAGAACGAACCTGCCACAGGAACTGCAGCCATTAGAACAAACTACTGCAAGAAGCTGCCTGTCCTAAAATAGTCCCGGGTAAAATCTACACCTCATTTGCAGCCCAAGGGAAGAAAGGAATCGTTCTGATTCACGCGAACACGCCATTAAAATGTGAAGTTACTTTCCCTCGCTGTCTAGAGCTGTGACAAACCAGCTCCCGCCGGGCCCTCTCCGGAGCCCTTCAGCCCCGGGGAGCTGGCTCTGCGGGAACACAAGTGTCCAGCTTTGTCCGGACGGGCCCGCAGGGCTCTGGCTCTCCCGCAGGAGCCGCCCCGGAGCTCGGCCCCTCACGGAGCGGGGGATCCGCCCGCAGCGCCGGCCCGGCCCGGCAGGTGCCGCTGCGGGCCCGCGGGAGCGGCCTGGCGGAGCGGGAACCGCGCCCGGCTCCAAACGCTGCCGGGGCGGGGAATGAGAACAGCGCCCGGCTCCAAACGCTGCCGGGGCGGGGAATGAGAACAGCGCCCGGCTCCAAACGCTGCCGGGGCGGGGAACGGGAACAGCGCCCGGCTCCAAACGCTGCCGGGGCGGGGAATGAGAACAGCGCCCGGCTCCAAACGCTGCCGGGGCGGGGAACGGGAACAGCGCCCGGCTCCAAACGCTGCCGGGGCAGGGAATGAGAACAGCGCCCGGCTCCAAACGCTGCCGGGGCGGGGAACGGGAACAGCGCCCGGCTCCAAACGCTGCCGGGGCGGGGAATGAGAACAGCGCCCGGCTCCAAACGCTGCCGGGGCGGGGAACGGGAACAGCGCCCGGCTCCAAACGCTGCCGGGGCAGGGAATGGAAACGGGAACCGCGCCCGGCTCCAAACGCTGCCGGGGCGGGGAATGAGAACAGCGCCCGGCTCCAAACGCTGCCGGGGCGGGGAATGAGAACAGCGCCCGGCTCCAAATCCTGCCGCGGGCAGGGAACGGGAACAGCGCCCGGCTCCAAACGCTGCCGGGGCAGGGAACGGGAACGGGAACAGCACCCAGCTCCAACCTTGCCGCGGGGAGGGAACGGGAACAGCGCCCGGCTCCAAATGCTGCCGGGGCAGGGAATGAGAACAGCGCCCGGCTCCAAACGCTGCCGGGGCGGGGAACGGGAACGGGAACAGCACCCAGCTCCAAACGCTGCCGGGGCAGGGAATGGAAACGGGAACGGGAACAGCCTGGTCTGGAAAGGAAACGGCACCCAGCTCCAAACCATGCCACGGGCAGAGAACGGGACCTGGAATTGCACCCAGCTCCAGAGCCCCTGGAACTGCACCCAGCTCCAAACCTCCTGGAAATGCACCCCAGCTCCAGAGCCCCTGGAAATGCACCCCAGCTCCAAAGCCCCTGGAACTGCACCCAGCTCCAACACTGAACTCTGATAGGCAACACCCAGACACAGAACCACAGACATAGGTAAGGAGTGGAAATCAGCACAGCAGGAAAAGCTGCTTTTTGCCAGAAGTTAGTTTGAATGCAGTTTTAATAATTCAAGACAAAATATAAAGATCAGGGTAAACTGAAAATTATTACACAAGAGGAACAGCCTCTACAACCTTCATAAACTAGGATAGTGCTGGGATACAGTGCACAAGACACCCCTCACACTCCTAACTGCTCAGTTAAGTCAGGCTCCAACAAATTACTTTCTTTTTTTTTTTCTTGATATGCCAAGACATGGTATAGAAAAACTCTGCAGTTTAGTTAGCTTTGGCTAACTATCCATAACTTCCCTCTTTCAGGCTCTCAAATGCTTAACTGCCAGACAGTATGTGTATGGATGGTGTTATAAGACCTGCAGATCATGCACAGGCGTTTCCAGAACAAAGCAAGACAGAAACTGAAGCCCACACTAATCAGCTGGAAGCAGAGGAATCCTGGTTCTGTATCCTGGTGGTGAAGGTACTGTAGTTAGTTCAAGTTAATGGTGAATCAAAAATTTAACCAACTACAAAGCCTGAAAAGTGAATATTTAAGTGACTTCACTGGGGCACAACAGGGGAGGGGGAATGAAAAGTGAAAGAATGAACCATGGAGCCCAAACTTTATTTAAGAGGTACTTCAGCTTAGATATGAAGACAGTGATGAAGAATGACCATATCCTAACATTCATGATGAATCCATCCTGTGCCCATCATCCTGTAAACAAGCCTTTCCCACTTTGAATTTAACAGACTGTGAAAAGGGGATTTGGGTTGATCCCAACCACCAGAAAGCAAATCGAGTTGTTCTTTCAAAGTGCTACTTCAAGAAACAGTTTTTGAGACACATGAGTCCTTTCCTGTTACTTACAACAAAGATCTGAAATTCATAACTGAGAACATTCCATGGCCAAGTCCAGGATTTTAAGGGCATGACAGTAAAGCTGGAGCACACGTGTGTATGGCAGCGACAGACATGTCTGCCAAAGTTCAGAGGCTTTGCTCCCATATGGATCAGAAGAGAAGTAGAAATGCTGAACCAAGCAGCAATGTTCTGCTGATTCTTGGATATAAAGAATGATGCTCTTTAGGAGTTAAAAGTGTTTCCAGTCAATAACTTACCCTCCAAGACCAGGACCTCAAAAGATTTTCAAGGACACAGTCCATAAAGAAAAACTGGATCTCAAGCACATGAAAAATAATTGTTTCGCTTGAATCACTCCCCTTTGGAATCTTACCTACTACATTTTGCTAAAAGACCTCTTTAGATAAGAGCAGTTGCATATCTGTATTATCATCCTCTCCAGAAAAGAGAAATGGAAAGATGCAACCACTTTTCTCTCGCTGCCAAGACCGACACTCACTTTTCTTGGATTCTTATAGACTCAAACGTAGAATAGATTTTTTATTTTTTTTTTTTACACAGATATTTATGTGGAAAAATGCTGTACAGATGAGGTGACTCATTGCAGACCTAAAGTGGCACATTGTTCCATCAAAATTCTTTACCTTGTGCTTATATAAGGCCTCCCACAGACATCTGGACTCACTGGAGATTGAGAGAAGGAAACATGACAAAATGAAGAATACAGGCATCAACCATTGTCTCTCTTTATGAACCTTTACACTTGTTGGACAGTATCCAGCTGCCTCCTGTGTGCTACTGGTGGTGCTCAGCTCCTTTCAGGAGCTGCAATCTTCACAGGAGCAGCCTAAAAATAACCTGAAAGATACTTAATGCAGACATTACGAAACTTGAGTATGTTAATGCTTGAACACAAAGTATGTGCTTTTGGTTCTGCTCATATTTTGGGTTTTGTCGAGTGAACCTGTTCCCTGCAGTAAAGCACAGACTGTCCACAAAGCAGCACTGACTCACTAGTGAAGGTCAAATTCCTGGTGTCTGGTGTGATTCCAAATATCCCACATCCAAGTACAGACTGACTCCATCCATCCTCTTCATTTGTTCAGCTCAATTCTTCTGCTGCTCATGGTTTTCTGCTATGCTGAGGCTGACAGGCATGCTATGGTAGCTTGAACTGGAAAAAACAGGATTCTTGATACTACCAAAATACCACTTTAAGTAAAGCAGTGGGACTAACATGAAGGCACACATGTTTGGGAGAGATTAAAAAAAAAAAAAGGGGGAAATTTACTGAAAAAGGGTAAATTCAAGCTGTTTTTCACTATGAAGCAACATCTGGAAAAACCTCCACCTTTCACTTGAGGGTACAGATGACTTTGTAAATTAATTTCGGTTAAATTTCCTTAATCTTTTTGTGTTATATTAACTGAAAAAAACCCCAAGAAAACTCTTCATAAACCCCATTCTGAAGAGACTATACCTCCTTCCATAATTCAGTGAGATTATCAGGTAGGCAAATGGATGTGTGCTTTACTGCCTTACAGTTACTTGTTGAGGTTTTGTGCTGGGCATTGTGAATCCAAGCTATCAACTGCCTTACTGCAGTGAGAAAAGCAAGGCTTTTAAGACAAAATTCATGTAACAATGTTTTCACATTAATGTAATCATTAATAATTTCACTGAAGGTTTAAACTCAGATATTTAAAATATATTAAAATAGCAAAATATATATTTATTTCTGCTCTTCTACCTTCTCAATTCAACTCAAAAATTTGTCTTTGCAAAGGAATACACATTTATCTTCAGTACTATGAACTTCAATGGATGATTTTCTTACTTTCAGAAACTGAAGGCAAAAAAACCCAAAAACAAGTCACATCCTTCCTTGCTTCCTTTTAATTTAAATACCTTAGGTATTCTTTCCAAATGAAATAATTTATTTCTCTTTTTACCTGAAAAAGAGTGCCTTTTCCCATGTGTATGTTGTGAAAGATTAAACAGATGAGGGTAACAGGCTCCTTCAGGGTAAGAGGGGAGATTTCCTTAAAAAACTTCCACAAACATTTAAACTCAAAACCTGTTAGCCATAATGAAAAAAATTTGCTCTTTCACATGTAATTCTTTTTACTATTATTAAAAAAGTAGGAAGTCTGATCTGTTCAAAGCCTTGTTTAACAATACAATGCTAAGTAGGTATATTCTTGAGTTTCAAATCAAAGTGGAACAAGTGCAAAATGTAAAAGCTTTTAAAAATATATCTTCTCCCATTTCATAGTAAGCATACCTTTTTTCTCTAAAAAGTATATTTTACACATCAAGTCTCAGACCTAAAATAATGTTCCTGTGCAGTATTTCACTTGTAAAAGGTCAATATTTTTTTTTAGAAAAGAGCTTGAAAAAATAAAGGGGTGGTTTGAAAAAGTGTGAAGCACTGCAATACTGAAAAGAGGAGTGGAAAACAGCCCTGAACAGATTTGGAATTGAAAGCCACATTCTGTTCCCTGTACATTGTGATCCAGTGTCTCTCCAGAGTGAACAAATTCCCAGACTGATATGTGCTAAGACTGAACTCTTGCATATGAGATGCCCATATTTCTGCCCACTACCACTAGGTAGTCTGAACTTCATCACTCCTTCCCTTTCCTCTTTGGCTTTTTATTAGCAGATATTCAAACACCACTTGAAAGCCTGTAAGGAAAAGTTGTGTCGCTCCAATAAAAACATACAAATAAATATTCACATATTTTACTGATCTAACACAAAACGTTCTCTAAAAAGAGAAGGAATCAAAATAGTGTCAGGTAACAGGATTACCTAAGAACGCATTAAATCTCTTTTTCCACAAAATAATTAAGTTTCTTCATTAAAACCAGACAGTATTTCAGTTCTATAAAACAAGTCCAATAGATACGTTCTTTTACTTCCAACAGAAATTTAATTAGGACAGATAAAAGATCTTTGAGATATTTTGTTGCAACAATAGCAACCCATTTCAAGTAAAGAATTAAAATTAAGATTTTATTTCTGGTCACTTACATGACTCAAATACCAATTAAAAATTGATTAATCCTTAAGCTTCATGAATTCAATTTTTTAAAACCTTTATTTTCTCTACTTAAATCAATTTTTAGAAGTTTTGCTTAGAGGGTGTAATATATTTATACTGAAAATACTTTTAATTTTTTAACTTCAATTTTTTTCTAAGAATAGAAGGAAGGTGCCATTATTGTTTCAGAAGCCAGTCCATAGTATTAGAAAAGACTTGGCATGGCCATTCACACGCACACTAAAGTGCTCAGGTGCAGTATCATACAGACCAGTGAAGAATATACAAAACACCATTGTGTATAATACTGTGACAGTTTTTCAATATATTCACATACAGTAATTGCCGAGTACCTGAAAGGAAATCGGCCATAAATCCTGAAGAACCTTATCTATAAAATTGAGTAACCCATCAATATACTGTATCTCTTCTAAAAATACCCATATTTTACAATAATATACAAGGTATCTGCTTGCAAACACAGAAGTAGCCATAAATAAAACTTTATTCTTTCTTTTCATTTACAAGCTACCAAGTACCATGTATTTACACAGCACTGGACACTTAAAGTAGTTGCAGTCACAAAATGATCCAGACAGCTGTTGATAAAGTAAAGGATCTTAAGATAAAAGCAAAGTAATACTGTAACAGATAAATGGCAAAAAAGCAGTTTTGCCATAATGATCAGACTTGCATGTTGCATCAATTCTGGTTGAAACGACTGAGTGCCATGCGATTCTCAGCTTTAATCGTTTGCAGTCTGGCTAAAGTTTGTACAGTCATTTCTCCTCTGCAGTTATTAAAATAAAAAAGTTAAAAACTATAGCAGCAACAAGCAAACCCTGTGACAGGAAGGCAAGGTTTAAGAACTAAAAAAGTTTATACAATGTGCTTAGGAAGGTCTGCAGAATTTATCTTCCATCGGCTGGAGTTCGACTGAGTGACAACATGATTCGGGCGTATCTTTCACACAGTTCGTGTGTGGAGTAGGAAGGTAACTTTGGCGGGTCATTGAAACCTTTAATCTCTGTAGAACAATCTAGCAGTTTTGGCAGGAAATCTGTCAGTTTTTCTTGCAAGTTGGCTGCAAATCAAAGCAGAAAAACAAACATAAGCATTTATGTCCGCATGCAGAATTGTCCTTTTTCTGCCCAGTGTTGACTGTTCTTTTTAATTAGTGGGTAGAAGAGGAGGAGTTTCACTTGGAATAATTCAGATTCTTTAGACCTACTAGCAAAAACTAGGACATATCAATTCCTAGTAAGATGTTGATATAAATTCCCCTCCCTTTAGATGGTCTAACTCCACAGATCTTTTTCCATTCAAAAAGCATGTTTCCTTTACAGCCTGATACCCCAGGAATAACTTTTTATTTATATGTGTAAAGGATTATTCAATAATTAGGGCAGGTCAAAAAAACATTACCAAGGCACAGGTTTAATTCCAGACATTGAAAACATCATACTTATAAAAAAAAGTGCAAAAGGGCCTTTTCCCTTAATAATAAATGACTTACGTTCCATTTCTTGTCCAAGATAGGAACACCAACGGTTTCTCATATCTTCCACAGCAACAATATCCTTCTCTTCCATTTCATCCACCAGTAGTAATGGCAAACACGGGACAATAAGCTCATTCATTATGATCAGGCCATTATTTACTTCCTGATCATCTCCTGATTCAAACAGTGCTGCAGCATGTTCATTTAGTTTCTTCAGAAACCACCACAAAAGAGGAAAGTCTTTAAGTACACAGTATTTCAGTCTACCATGCATCATTATCAGTTTGTTTTAAAGCACAGTCTTCCTACAGAATTACCTGGCAATTTGAATTAACCACAGCTGTGTTTTAGCATTTACTCCATGATGGATATGCTCTACTAATCCACTTGAACTTGTGCAGTTCCTCAAGCCACTTCGTTTCATACCTGCCAACTCCAATTTTGCAGCTGTTTTGTTAAGACTGAGATTCCATCACCTGCTTTTATTTTTTCACTATTGTTAAAAGTGACATAACAAGATAAAGATACTTGTTTTAGGCAAGGCATCATCGCTGATACCTTTCCCAATATTTGTCTCCCCATCAAACCATGGCAGGGTGAGTCTGCTCAACAACACTGTCAATCACTGCTCCCACCTAGCCCAGACATGATGGCACTGAGCCCACTAAACCATAAAGAAAATGACTGGCTATTTGAAAAAAACCAAACAAAAATCAACAGGGCGGGGGGTTGGGGGGGTGAAAAGAATGATTTCTTTTTTACTTTTACTTTTTTTCCCCTTACAAGCCTCAGTTTTGAATTGCTCAATGCAGGGAGGTTTTGGGTTTGTTGCACATGACGGCAGCACTTTTCTATTAATTAATTTCATTGGAGCTATGCAGCAAACTCAACATTTTGAGACACAGAGTTCCCCCTTCACTTACTAGCAAACACTCTCGTCTGTAGTGAGATATCAGCTCTTCGTCATGCCCTCTGTATGGGCCTTTGGACAAGAGTTCTTTGTTATTCTGGTAAGCATAGATAAGGTAGAGCAAGGCTTCCATGTAACTGAGAGGAAGAAACAGAAGTATTAGGTGCAACATCCACATACCACCTGCTTTAAGGTAACTACTGTGTTCCTCAAAGGACAGGTAACTCTTACTTGCTAGAAGGAAAGTCCACCCCTCCCCACCAATCTCTTAATATTTTTTTTAACTATACAATTTTGTCTTTTACACATATCAGAAAATTATTTTATTATTAGATTAGATTATTACACACCAAGTCTGATCCAAATCTCACTGAAACCAATGGGTATAATTTCACTCACTTAACCAGCTTTAAATTGGCATTGAGTATCCATGAAAACTTAATTTTTACTGACTGCATTTATGTCATTATTGGGTTTGAGCTTCCATGAATATCTTGATAGTGCTCTACACCTCAGCAAATAAGATTTAAAACTGTCACCTTATTTCTAAAACAAAAACTGTTAATTTTTAAGCTTCACTAACTGTAAGTTCTTCCAAGTTACTTGAAATCTAATGTGATGGAAGAAGCCATCATAGCATTTCAAAAGCAGAAGTGTTGATATTTCTGTCTTTAATCTGAATGCAGAAGATAAATGCAAGACTAATTGGTAGAGAAGGAATAAGAGAGCACTCAAGAACCTATCAGTTAATAATTGACAGAGATCCCTTCACGCACAGATGAACAATCTCCGCTCACACTGCTGCACACCATCTCTTGGAAACACCTGAAATGCTGAATTCTCTCATTTACAAAGATCCAGTTATGACAGACAAGCACTGAAAGTAGTTCCAGCAGCTACCCTAAAAACAGGCAGTTTGATATCTCATTTTTATTCAAATTAAGAAAAAAAATCTAGGAGGATGAATTTCCTAAGGGAGTGGTTATAGAAACATGTAATTTCCACTCCCTCTTGATGAGAGTATGAGCTCATGGGTCAAGTTGAAACTACAAAAATCAAACAACCAAGCTGCTGAAAAAGGCTAAAAATTATGTGCACACACAGAGCATACCTGAATACAAGTCAAGAGTTTTCCAGTCGAAAACTCAAGACATAAGGTAATACCTCCCAATGAGACAATATGAAAATAAGGGAAAGGGCTACTTGAAGCCCATTTTTCCTAGTCGTGAAAACTCTTCATACCACTGGTCACCAATAAAACTGACCAGACAGCTGAAAACTCAATGTAGGAGGAAAGGGGAAGAAAAGATGGTAACAAGAACTGAAACTGCTGGTTATAAAGCCTGAGGAGGAGGACCTTCTCCTTCCGTTCTTATTTCAGTTATTTGTGAAATTGCAAGTTGAAGCAGTGTCAACAGCTCTGTGGATGCAAATTAAAACTCAGTGGTGGTAGTGGCCTTCTTTCCAGTCATCCTCTTCTTGCTCCTTCCCTCACTTGTGTGTGACCCTTTCCTGAAACAACTGTGGTGCCATTTAACACCAAGGTAAGTTATTTTAGATTATCATAACTGTTTATCCAAGCTCATACTCCTTATGTATCTTGGGTCAGAGGAATGGGACCACAGTAAAATTAACAAACAGACCCACAGAATCATAAGATGGCCTGGGTTGGAAGGAACCTTGAAGGTCATTTGATTCCAACCCCTGTGCCATGGGCAGGGACATCTTCCACTAGACCAGGTTGCTCAGAGCCCCATCCAGCCTGGCCTTGAACACTTCCAGGGATGGGACAGCCATAGCTCTTTCTGGGCAACCTGTGCCAGTGCCCTATCACCCTGACTGTAAAGAATTTCTTCCTGATAACTAATCCAAGCCTCCTCTCACTAAATTTGAAGCCATTCCCCCTTGTCCTGTCACTCCATGCTCTTGTAAAATGTCTTTCTCCATCCTTCCTGTAGGCTCCTTTCAGATACTCAAAGGTTGCTTTCAGATTTCCATGCAACCTTCTCTTCCTCCAAACTGAACAGCCCCAACTGTCTCATCTTGTCCTAATTGGGCAGGTCTCCACCCCTCAGATTATCCTGGTTGCCTCCTCTGGGCTGGCTCCAGCAGGTCCCTGTCCTTGCTGTGCTGGAGCCCAGAGCTGGATGCAGCCCTGCAGTGGGGTCTCAGCAGAGGGGGCAGAGGGGAAGAATCCCACAGGGGTTTGGATGTGGGGCATGGTTGGTTTTCTGCCTTCTCACAGCTAAACTGCATATAAGCTCAAGCCTGTGCAGCCCAAGCCTAAAATCACTGAAGCTGCTCAAAATTCCAGAGCTCGCTAGGTCAAGGCTTTGGAAAAGAAACAGAAAACACAGAATGACAAAATTTTAGCACTTTGAAAAAGGCATTTGAGTCAAAACCAAGAAGCAGGAAACTTAAAAGGCAACTGCTAAAGCATACAGTTTGCTCACTTTTAAGTTGCTGCCACAAGAGTGAGCTGCAGGCAAAACTCCTACCAAGGCTCATTAGCTGGCTGGCTTCACCTCAGCCAGAGCAGTCAGAGATGCCTGAAAGACTCAATTTTCCACCTGCAGTGAAGGGTGGGCCTTGTCACCCACCATTAGGGACCACAAGAGACCACTGAAAGTAGGCATGAAAAAGATACACCAGAGTACTTTAATGTTGATTTTTGTGTTTGTTCAACACATTACAATTAAAAAAATAAATACTGCTTGAATAATAGTCAACTTTTGGCTCCATCAAGACACTGAGTGCTGCTAGGTTATCTTAGTATTATTGAAACTAAGAAAAGTTTGTGAACAGAGAGGTAGGTCTGTGAGGCAAAAAAGCCTTTAAACAGTCCCACTAATGAAGATCATATTTCTATTATGAAAGTCCATCCTTTCATTAATATTTTTAAAGTTATGTTTTTATGGTTTTAGTGTTAAATGAACTGACAGGGATCAGTGAGCAGGGATCAGTCTTGTTTCCAGCATAAGGATGGTACTGTTGCTCTCTCCAGTGTGCAAGGTGGGAACCTCAGTAAATCTCTGTGTCCTTTGGGAACCTGAAGCTGAAACAGCTATGTATTTGCACAAGATGCCTTTGGAGCAGGTCACTGGACACCCAGATCTCACTCATCCACTAACTATACTTTAGTCCTACTGTCTTTATATCAAGCACTTTGTGAAGCACTTCTGAAATTGTATCTTTTATTTCTGGCCCATATTAGAGTGTAAGATTGGTGATAACAGGCTTGTTTTCTAAATTATGAAGATGCTTTCTAACAAACACCTCACCCTAATTCTGCAAGTTATTGTAAACAATGGAGAACTTCGTTTAGCACATAGCAGAAACCTGTGCCTCCCTCTCTCCTCCATGGCATAACCAGAATATGCTATGGCAAGAAGGAATTTATTGAAAACATTGGTATTTTACAATTGAAGGTGCCACTCTGGAGTCCCAGTGCCAAGGAACCTGAAGATGTTCCACCCCTGCCTGCAATCTTAGAGACTGCATGAAGGGGTTCCTATAAACCACACCAATGCTTGTGACATTTTTGCTCTTTAAGGAACGAAGCACCACCAGGGTATTTATTTTTCAAATAAGCCAGGCAATCTTCTGACTAACCTTTGTACACAAAATGTTTAAGACCAATAGTGTAGCATATTTCAATTTAGATTACTAGTAAATGTACTGTTTATTACATGGTGGTAACCCAAAGGCAACCCAAGACTCTGGGCTCATTGTCTTAGTCAGTATAAAAAGATCATTCACAAAGGCAAGGCTGTGTCTTTAGCAATCAATTTTCCTGTATTGTTTGAGGCCTTTCTTTTTTAAGAAGACACAAGAGGAGAAATATGGAGCAATTTACTACACAACAAAGAGACAGAATTAAATTTGACTCCTGCTCTAGCTTTCCCTGCCTATTGTTCTATACATGAATCATCAGTGATTGACTACATTTATACTGTAATCACCATTCTTGTTGCATGTGTAGATCAGAATAAATTTGAGTTGTTTTGAATTAAGTACATAAATGTCACCCATTTTATACAGTCACAATTTCTGACTTGGTTCAAAAAGAGAAGGGAATGAATCACCATGGAGTTAAGGACAATCAGCTACAACAATGACAGCTATGTATAACAGTATTTCTCAAATATATTCTGTTTTCCTGACCTTTAGAGCCCACCATAGGTGGAGTTCTGGCCCAAACTAATGCAGAAGGCAAAACCATTTCAGTGGAAAGACCCAGTCAAAAAGCAGGAAAGACACAGACATGACTAATTGAGTCTGCTGATGAAAGCAGATAAATGTATGTGCACAGGTAGTGCCAGAGGAGGAGGATTTTCATGGCTGTGTGATACCCAGAGCACTCAAGAATAAAAGAGAAGGAAGAATAGGGGTGCATGTGGAGGGTGCTCTTATCTGATTGCTAAGAGATTGGAAATGGAAATTAAGAATAGGAAAATGCAAGACTGAAGACATGAGTAGACTGAATAAATGCTTATCTGAGATGAAGAATACATTAAACATTTCTTAATTTAAAAAAGAGCTTTACTTATCAATATTACATTTTGCCTTCACATCGTTCTACTACATTTGAGCTCTATACTACCACTTACCTCTTTTTTTGGAAAAACTCCAATCCTACCATGAGAAACATGGTTGTTTCCCTGAAATGTCTATAGTCTTGATGCCATCTCTGCATGTAAGAAAGGGTAAATAGAACTTCATCCACAAAAATGAAATATAATTTATTTTTTAAACATACAACCCCCCTCCATTTAAATGTAGTGTCAAATAGTCACAGTAAGTACTAAGGGCACCAGTAGGCTTGCATATGTGGAAAGTCCACCTGAATCCACTCTCCCTCAATAAAAAGAAAATTCTTAAATGTCTTAAACATTTCTAGATCAGAGTATTCTTACAAAACCTATCACCATTTGAAAGGAACACAAAGCATCTTAGGAGAGCCACAGGTAAAATTATACAAGATCTTGTTTTTTCTTCCCTACTCAGAAAGTGTTGAAAAGCTTTTTTATATGCCTGCTATTAAGCTTAATTTTCAATATAAGAATGACATAAAAAAAGTCTGAACATAGGAAGTGCTAAAAAAACCCCCCAAATGCAACTCAGATGAGATACTGGTGCCAGAGCAGAACATTTATTTTACTGCATCACCATTTTATACCAAGTGACTCCTGGTTCACTTTACAGGTAAATGCTCCAGGTGAGAAAGGCACTTTCTCTACAGAGAGTTAACTGCTGACTTTCAACTGTGCAATAAAGATAAAATAGGGGACAACACACCATGAGACACAGCTACTAGCAGATTCAACAGAAGGAGCTTGAGAAAGCATCCATAAAATGCCAACTCGCTATACCGGACTGGCACAATCTATTGAGAAATTCCCAGCTACTTATTGCAGGAGCTAAGAAAGGGGCACTTTTCTGCAGAGGAATGGAAGATACCCCCACTCCCCACTCTTACAGCTAAGTCCAGAAATTTTTGTTCTCTCTGGGCAGCATTATTTAGAAAATGGTAAAATGAGCCCTGCACAGCCATGAAAATGCAACTAAAATGCCACTCTGAAGCTCCTTCCTTGTCAGTAACCAGGGAGGCACGCTGTAATGCAGCAGCATCTACTACCAGGTCCTAAACCTGGTAATGAGAAATGGCAATGAAAATATTTTTTATTGGATTTGTGAGAAAAAGATTACTCCCATTATCCTCCTGATCAAGTTGTTTGGACCTACCAGCAGAATAAGGAGCTATAGGTGGTGCACTGGAATCTGCCCAGGACATAAATACTCACTGTTAAGAGGTTTTAATGAATAGTATTACTCAGACTTGAAACTGATGCTGCAAAATCAGCTCCAGGCTTAGCTTTAAATGTTAGATGAGTTATTTTAGCAACTATTAGTCACGATTATTTAATGTCTAAGATTCACTCTCACTTTCCCTCCAAGTTTTTCTAAACAACACAGGAGGAAAAATTAAATGCATAAGCTGGTTATGCATGGTCTCGGCAAAGAAAAGAATCTGCTGCTCATAAAAAAATGAGAATGGCTGCAGAGACAAGCTGGAGGAAAAGCACAAATGGGACTGTGCCTGCTATGCAGCTATCAAGATGAGCAAGGCTAGGCACAGACCACTTTCCTCCTTCGCTGTCAGCTGTGTCTGCCTACAAAAAGCCATGTGGCTCATGTGGTGATAAATTACAAAATATTGTTAGTGACGTCAAGACTCGTTAACAAAGTAAGGACAGATTCCAACCTGACATTTATTTATGGCTCAAACACTGGAATTACAGATGTGGAAAAAACAGCTCAAGAGCAGCCTTTGGACAAATAATGGGTCTTTAAATAAATAGCCAGTTTTAACTTCTCAGTCTGAGACAAGAATTTATGAAGACAAAATTCAGCTTTTACTGATAACTATTTCACATTACAACTTAATTTAAAGCATGAGAAGTACTGACCTCATATTCTTCCATGTTTACTTCATCTGGCTTTATCATTTCAAGTTTGGCTTGAGCAACCTTCATTATGTTACGGCACCTTATAAAAAGCAATTAAAAAATCATGAAATATTACTGGAAATTCAGAGAGGATATTATCCCTACAAAGACAGGAGGCTCAAACAGTATGAGCTACAGCCTTATGCAAACCAGTGTGAAAGTGCCATGGAAAATGTACATTTTATTATGCATGGGATAATTGGCAGAAGAGGGCATACTTTTGAAGTATGTGTGATGGAGACCTGTGCTATTTAAAGGATTATTTCTTTTATTTTGCTAAATTGTCACATTGCTCAGTCTTTTAATTTTAAATTTCACATAGTTTGAAATTCCCTGACAATTACTTGGCAGAAGTTTAGACGATTATTCCCTACACAGAAATCAGACTATTTTCTAACTTTTAATTTACCTATTTATATAAGTAAGTAGATGGAATTTTGAGTGGAAGATCACTCACCCAGCTGGAAAGGCTTTGCCCTTACTGCTGATAGTGAAGAAACACAGTAAAAGAAGGTGGAGAAATCTATGTGCAAAATTATGAACAACACTGAGCATTTCAACTTATTTTAGATGAGTAAAAACTCAACTTCTTGATTTCTCTTTTAATAGGGATTTTTATAAACATGATCTGCAAGCTATTAACTAGGAGATAAAGCCAAACACACCAGCCAAAAGTGAAGGGGTGTTTCCACACATCAGAGAACATTCATGAACACAGGAAATGAGATGTGCAGATCTTATTACCTTTCATCAAAGCTGAGATTGTGATCTCCAAACTGCTCCAGCAATGTTCTCTCAATTATCTTCTTTGGTGCCTGGTTTTGGATGAAGTAAACAATTGCATGACGCAAACGATAATCACATTCAGGTGGTGGATCTTCCTGGGCTAATTTTAGCAGACGTGTGTATTCCAATTTAATTGCCTACATAATTTAAAAAATAGACATTATTCCTTCTGGCTTTTAACTCAAACAACACAGACACAAGATACTTTATGTGCCATGGCATTTTGCCTATAAAATTTTTTGCCTATAAAATTTACAGTTTCATAGACAACCCCTCTAAGAAGTCTAAACTAAGTTTTTAAAAAGAAAACAAAACCACAGATAAATTGTTAAGTTGGTACTTTCTCTCACCAGTTAAACCTGACAAAATCCCAAGTAAACCTTCCTTTCAAAAGTAGTTCCAATCTTGTGCCATGCCTCCCTGAGAGGAGATTTATCCAATCCTTAGAGAGGCTTCTCTAAGCACAAGACAAGTGTAAGATTCCAGATACTTGACCTTAAGAAATTTTCTGAAGTCTCATAAGGTATAAAAAGTACCTTTAATACATGGCTAAATGCAAAGACATTAATAAAAAATACCCTACAGAAAGTTTAGTGAACATGTATGATTTGGAAATACTAGAATGGGAATGAAATATGTCTTTCAATGAAAAACAAATGATACGGGTTCTGAAGAAAATAATAATTCAATATAAACAGTATTGCCCTATATGGCAAGATGCAGCCCTCACTGAATATTTAAGAAAAATTTTAGAGGTCATCAGAATAATTAATTTTTTTAGCTTTGCCAGCACATTAGGTTTTAATGAACATCATTTGATATGTTCATTAGATTTATTCACTGAAACTATCCAACATGAACAGGAGCAACAAGAATAATAATTAGAAAAATGGTGACAACTGTTAACACACATTCCATAAATTCCCTCTGAAAACAGGGAGGTGACCAGATGGTTTCCTAACACATTAGTAAAGTTTCAGTACAACATATGCACAAAATAAAGCACTAAAGCAGTCATAAAAAAAAACCCTGTTCAGTATTTCAAATGCTGTAATACCTGACATTTAACTATCAGAAATTTGGGCTCCCATCCTCTGTTAATAACATATTTTGTTTCAGGACTAAACATGTATGGTAATAATCATACAGGTTTAAACATAGAGCATGTAGAGATTTCTAAAACTTAGGAGAATGTTCTGCATCAATATCTTTAAATACTCACGAATTGCATTACCATTAAGAAGGATGTTTAGGACAACATTATAAATGTCAAAAGCCACAGAGCTTCTATTATCTTACATCAGAAGTTCTACCATTAGAAAGTCAACATGGCTATTAATTAAACCTTATTTATAGAGGAAGCAAATTAAACTGCTATTAGCCATTTATTTTTCATATAATTACTCAGAAGGAGGAAAAAAAAATCATTAATTTTATAATTTTTACAACAATGTGGTATTCTACAGATTCAGAAGTCTTTAATAAAATGAAAAACATTTCTCTAACAGAAAAAGGGACAGAAAAATTTTATACTTTCATTTCCTCACTGAGGATATTATATAAAGATCTTAAAGGAAACATTCTGCAAGAAGTTGTCAATAAAGGTTAAGTAACAATGACTTGAAGAGATCACTGACCAAGAAATATCTGAATGTTAGTCATGTCTTAAACATAAGATCTAGAGAGGGAGTGAAACCTAGGCAGTAACAATGACCCACACCAAAACCTGAGTAACATTAAAACAAAGATCTAGAACCCCCCCAGCTTTCTGAAAATATTAATTTCATTAAAGAAACACATAAAGGAATTAGTATATAGAAAACAGTAACAGTATTAAAAGATATCTTAGAAGCTTTTATAGTAAGTTATTGGAAAATGTGAGATTTCATCTGATGCATCCCAAAACTAAGATTTTTTTATTCCCAAAACAACCCTACTTCATCTGCATCCATTCATACTAATGTATTCCTTCAAAATGAACCATGTTTCACCTCTTCTAAGCTACTGCAAACATGATTCAGCAGAAAATGAGTAAGGAAAGTTTTCTACTTTATGTCAAAACATTTTCTCACTCAAAAACATTCTGCCCACATGAAGCCTAAATGTTTAAGGATTTGAAATTAAAGACTGAAAATAATTTCAACTGAGCATTGTTTTGATAACTCTAAAGTATTAAATATAATTTTATTTTGAAGTAATTTCCTGTTTTAAAATTATCAAAACACCCTTCATATTAAAAAATATAATCAGATATAATTGAACTTTCTGGTAAGGAGTGATTTGATCGATCAAATAAGGATTTTTTTCAACTTAAAAAATAGTTTATATATTTTCATTAATAAATTTGAAAAAAAAACCCAAAACAAAACAAAAAGCAACCAGCACTGAATCCCAAACAAATCCAGTTTCACTGAACAGAGGCTGTGGCAGGTGTCTCTCCCTTCCCTGAGATCAGGCACAGTTAACAGACAGCCCTGCAAACACTTTATGGTCACAATCTTTCTCTAAGTATCCACTTCAAACACCCACACAAACAGACAAACCAACCAACCCACGAGGTTTCAATTTCCTTAGCAAGGGGTTGCAGCACTTTTTCCTGGTAGTAATGGGATTGTTTGCTTGTTGCTTGTTTGGGGGTTTGTTTTTTAGAATTTCTCCTAGTGAAAGTGCACCGTAACAATTAAGAAGAAAACAGACTGCTACTCAATGACAAGGCAAGAAACTTCTTTCTCCTCTCCAAATCACATTTGAGAGGATTTTCCACTTTACATCATGTCAAAGCAATTCCCATTCTAATACCGTGAAAATTCAAAAGGTCAATAGCTAAAAGTGCTCAGTGTATTTAAGAAAATTAACACATTCTTAAATCTGGTGTCACAGTGAAGACTAATCACCATAAAAATACTAACGTCTAATACCCAGTAATAAAAAATTGTTTAAAAAATAGTATTGACACCCATGTGGTTACACAAAAGCAAGGAATTTAAATTTATTAAAAATGTTTCAAATAGGACAAACCAAGAACATCTCTTTGAAATAAACAACAAATAACTAAAAGTCCCTGGGTAAAAAAATCCTGATGTCCCACAGACTAGTAAAGGCATGGGTTTTATTACCAACAGGAAAAAAACCACATACTTTTATTGACTACACATCAAGGTTTCATGTTACTATTATGTTACTCACTAGTATCATTAAAAAGCTAAAATGAAGCAAGGATATATGGGCTACTGAAATCAAAAGGGCAAAAATATCTGTCTGTTTTTCAAGGAAGAAATATCTAAATGAGGGATTGATATAGACAAGTATGCATAAATGCTGGAAAAGACTTTATATGCAGAAAGGGATAGAGGGAGTAGCATATCTAACAGGAAAAGTCAGAGTAGAAAAAGTTGGAAAATGTTAGTTGTACCTTAAAGAACCCTGCTTCTGGCCCACACCTGTCATAAACATTCCTGGCTTTACCTATAGCCATGATAATACCTTGCATGTTCGGGGTCAGCATGACCTGCCACAAGGGATTTAAGGTAAAATTTTTGAATGATTAATATTTTAATGACTGAATTCAATATGCTTTTAGTCTCATGCAAGATGAAAAAGCAACTTAATGCATGCATACACTGATATGGCACATTTCAATACAGATCTGGTGAGCATATTCTGCAAATCAAATCATGGCATGTGTATATATAGTTTTACTGCAACAACATTAAAGGCATTTAACAAAAAAATGAAAAGAAAAAAACCCAAAGAACCAAACAAACAAACAAACAAAAAAACCCCAAAAACAAAAAAACCACCAAAAAAACAAAAGAAAACTGTGTCAAAAAAAGCTACATGGATCAACTTTCCAGGAAAGGATCATGCACAGTTCAGCATTAGTACCAAGCAGAAACTGCACACTGAATGAGTGCTACCCATGGCCATCTAAAGACTCCAAAAAAAAAGCTCCAAGTAGAAAAATCATCCAATCATACTTCAAATATACTGCACTAAAACCACAGTAAACTATACCACCTGTACTTTATGCATATTTCAAGGTCAAAATAAAACTCACTGCTGCAAATGCAATCAATCCCTGATGCATCTGTAGATAATTTCTTAAACATCAAACCCAAAACAATTAACAAACACCAAGCCAAACACAAGACATCTCTCACTGTTATTCACATCAGTTACACACAATTTGATACATCCAAGCTACTCAGAAAAGCCTTTCTCCTTTTTTATCTGTAAGGAAAACACTCCCTCTATCCCTGCCCAAGGTACTACTGGTGCAGCATAAAAACATAAAAAAGGTGAATACACTCACAAAACAAAAAGGGAAATAGTCAAGAAAGTTATCCTCTAAGATAGAAAATGGCATGGACAGAAAAGTAAAACAAACAAGCAGGCAGGTCATTATATGAAGTTAAATCCTCATTTCTTTCAAGGTGGAGACTACGTATCTGTGAAAAGCTGAACTCAGTGTGATGATATCAAACCATTTTATTCCCAACCTCCCAGTTATAACTGATCACACTTCCAGGGCAGAACGACCTGAAATGTCCATTTGTCTAGGGAAGCTAAAGCCCCCCAAGAATCCATGTTCAGACCCCTGAGAATACAGGCTGCACCCTATTCCAACCCTACAACCCTATTTCCATCCAAAACAAAAGTGGAGAAAGCCATGACAAGGCACGTCAGTTTGATGACTGGCTGTGTTGCTTTCTACTGCTGAAACTGGGCAGCAAAAAAACAATGTCTCTCAGAAAAACAATGAGCCTCTCAATTATTTCTCAAGTAGTAGCAGGTATGTGTACCACCCTGATTCTGAATTATTTTTAAGGTTTGCAAGGTTCAGTTCTACCAGCCATGTCAGTTTTAGGTTATTTCCATGGCTAATTTAATTTGAAAAGCTTAACCTTGGCAAGTAAGAAATGAGACTTGAATATGAAGAACATCCCTTAGTGTCCTGTCACCTTTTACATAATACAGCAGTGTGCAGTTTATCACCAGCATTTTGAAGGCTACCTGGCCTAACACAAACATTCAACCTCCACAGCTGAAGAGACAAATACACCTCCAGTGTAAACGACACCATGCAAAGCGTGCCCAATTAGAGTTTGTAGTGCTTTCCTTCCATATTTCACAACAAACTGATATTGTTAAAGATTAAAAAATCGCTAAGCATTTATTTTGCAGAAGTCTGTTAGGTGCCAGAGTGTGCAAACATGCCAAAAACTCTCATCAGGCAGCACAAGGAAGCACCGAGGAGGAGCGGTGCACACAACCAGAGGTACCTCATCGTCATAACCCCCCTCCTCTGACTCAATCACAAAAGTCCCTACATCAGGGATCGCCACCTCTACCACTCGCTGGGTAGGAGCTGCTTGAGCTGGGGCATTATCAGAGCTCTGCAGAAGAAAACCATTATCAGTACGTGATTGGGGAGAAAGAATCATAATCATCATCAGAAAATACAGCAGAATTATGGAGAGATGCAAACTGACAGGCTGATCTCTAGTACAATGATGTCCACTGCTGAAATTCAGAAAGAATTCAGAGACTGTAGCTAATTAGATAATATAAGTGATACTTATAATTTTAAGTGGTAGTTTTTAAAATCAAGCCATAATTACTAAAATTATTTCATTTGTTCTTTATTCACTAATTCTATCTTTACAGTATTACAACTCTAATATCCATTATAATTTTAAGTCACTTGGCAAAGGATGAGTCTGTGAACCACCATTTTTTGTACATTTCACGCCAAAATTAATAAGCATTTCATAAAATATCAGAATAGTTTAGGAAGGGACCTCAAAGATCATTTAGTCCTAAAGATGTCACCCACTAGATCAGGTTGCTCAGGGACACATCCAGTCTAGCCTTGAAGAGGGCCAGGTCAGATACTTCATATCTGAAATACCTGATGAAGTCACACTTAAATGATTAAAATAAAACAAAAAGCTAAAATTTCCCAATGCTCTGGGAGGAAAAAAAAAAATAGAAAAAAAAAAAAGGCTCTAACAATCAAGATAGATGTTTTGAAGAACATTTAAAGGAGCATTCAACTGGTTTATTTTTTAGAAGAGTAATTAGACAGAATATTAGATTATCCTTGTCACTAAAATTCTTTGTATGTTAAACTAAGTTTTAAACAACAATGGAGACAAATCTTGGCTCTTATAGTCTATCACTGAATAATAGGCATTTTGCAACATTTGCAGAATTTAAACCTTAACTCTAATCCAAGCAACCGGAAAGTGCTATGCTACTTGTCCTGCAACTGTAACAACAGCCTCACCTTTTAACAAAGATTCCAAAAACATACTCAGTATCTATTTACACCCAACACTGTATAAATTCAAAGGAAGTATTGCCCTGCAATCACAGGGCAGAACCATAGAACAAAAGGCATAAAATGGACAAAATGAACATGTGGTGAATAAACTACAGTCCTGTTACATGTGCTGATGTTGGCTTTCCTTTTCTTAAAAATGGACAAAGTGAAAGTGAAGTAATGGAATATATGCCTGCATGCATATGGAAGTACAACAATTAGAAAGTATGTCGATACACTGAGAATGAAGCACAATTCAGCATAAGTGAAACTTGAGGATACAGAGAACAGCTTTTAAATGTTAACAGAGTTTAATTAGATTTCAGGTTGACTAGAAATTTTTGTTTTAACAGCTGAAGTAATTTGTTTTAAATAATGTTTGCATGAGTTTTTTTTTCATTTTGTCTCATTACAGTGGTGTTCCCCAACCACAGTCTTGTGAAGTTCTAAGGCTGACCACTGTGCCAAGTGCTGTTGTCCTGAACTGCAACACTTCATGCATGGATAAAGGTCTAAAATTCTTTCACATCCCACTGGGATGTTGCCCACAAACCCAGGAAGGAGGACAGCCTTATGAAGGACATTTTATCATGAATTTTGGTATCTCCACAGCCACCTTTTCAGCTGGAGTAACACATATTAAACAGCCTCCCACTAAGCTGTTCTGAGACCTCAAAAAAGGCCAATATGCAGCAGTCTAAGGCCTTAGTGGCAGAGCATCTTTTCATCCAGAGTTAGATTAATTTCCCTGTTAGCTTTGATTTCAGTTTAGCAGAGGAAGTGTGCTTCCCCTGCCTTCCAGACACCACAGGAGGGGTGGAAAACACAGCAAGTCAACAGGGTGCCAACAAGCTGTCACACAATTTTCAAAAATTGAAGGTATCTGGGGCCAGACTGCTTCTGTTTAATGAGAATTCACATCTGATCTTGGGAAGCATTTTGCACAGATCTGAACTGTTCATATCCTTAGTGGTTACTAGGGATGCCTAAGGAAGCCACACTGTACAATTATGGATATAGTTCCAAGATAGATGCATATATTGTTTTAATGGCACTTAGTTTTGTGGCAAACACATTTGTCATTTATCTACATACTTAGAGGGAAGGAAAAAAATATTTGCTGAAAGAAAAAAAATGTCAAATATTAGTTTCATTAATAATGCATAAAATAGTTAATGTCCCATTCCTCTTAGTATATTTTGTATGAAGTGAAAACAGAAACACCCAACACTGATTATTATAGACATTTCAAGTTAATATAGCCATTCTATGAATCACAAAAATTTATTTTCGTCAGGTTGTGAATCTGCATTAAAGCTACAGAATACTGTTGAAAAACTCCTTATTTTTGAAAGCTACATCAACTTCCACAGGTCTGTCAAAGGAACTCAATTATTTTCTTATATTTCCCAGATAAAAACCTGCATGTCTAAAGCAATATTTTCCAAGTCTTTTACATGGACTGCCAATGTTTACTCCTCAAAAATACATGGGATCATGTAACATTTTTAAAAGATGGTGGGCACAAACAGCTGATTGTAATTTGAACAATATGTTGTAGTCCTGACAAGCACTTTAATCTCATAGACAACACTGATCTTAGTATTTTTTTTGCACTAGAACAATTACTGCTGTACACAGTTTCTGGATGGACTTTAGTGTTGGACAGGCCCTGAAGAAAAAAGCAATTTTTACTTCAAAGTTTCCAGACTCACATCCTTTTATCAGTTTTTCTATCATTTCCACTTGCAAAATAAAACCAAAATAAGTATTTCAAGCTTCAAAATATCCTCACCGTATCCATTATAGCTTCTGGACCTCTATCTTCTTGTTCAGCTAAAGCTTTATTGATTGCTTGAACAGAATCTTCTTTTAAGTGCTTTGAAATATCAGCTCTTGATGGCTGCTCTAAATACTCTGGTTCTCCTGCTTGAACTTAGTGACAGAAATAAGATAACAATTTTGTGTGTTAACATAAGCATGAATTTTAAATTGATTAGTTTTATTTGGATCATTGGTAAGGTAAGTACACAGTAAATGCAGGGTAGGTCACAATTCACAAATACAACTTTACACCAGTCTGTGTCTCATGCCATTTTAAACACTTCCCTACAAATGCACCTGATTTTATATTAGGAACAATAGATCTGTCCTGTTTATAGACCCATTAAGGCTCTTGGGGGAAGGGTGTTCATCAATCAATCATCAGGGATGACTGAGAACAAAGGTGAAGTTCTAGCTGGAGTTTCTGTGGGATACAGGCTCAACATATGGAATGACCTCCAGCCACTTGAGTGCAAGATTTATTTTTACTTTGTAAAATAATAAACACGTTATATTTGTCTGCCTTAAGGGAGATATCCATCTCCTCCACTCAAGAGCAATAAATTGATTAGTATAAATAGTGTCTTATATTCCTTACATGATGAAACCAAATTTTGGAAGACTAAAAATTCATTTTGTACTTTCCATTACCAACAAAAGAAATAGCATGAATCTCAAAGTGTTTGTGAACTCATAAAAAAAGATGAAGCAACTGTTGGTAGAGTTTGCAAAACAAACAATGCCATTAAATCACTGCACTTCTTACACTCATTTTGCAGTCACACAGTTATGAGAAATGCATGCTCAATCTTTAGGACTCAAATAAAGCAATGGGAACATCTGGACAGAAAATTCATCATGTCATCTTTCATATAAAATGCACAGCCTACTGCAGTGGAGGAAAAAGTGGATGTTACCAAAAACCTGGCAGCTCTGGTTTATAATCAGATTGCCAGTGGTCCTTATTAGCTGGGTTCCTACAAGCCTCACAGTTGCTGGTCATAATCTTTTCCACAATTTTAACACCCTCATTTCCACACAGTAATTTCTTAAGCAGGCCCTACTACAATTAAATCTATTCAATGCACCAACACCAGATATGTTATTCTGCTCTTCAGATCTAAATGCTGTTCTAATTTAAAATATGAATGTAGGTCTCACACTAAATCATTCTGAATAGAAGAAATACATCATTTACGGACTAACAAATACTCAAAACAGACTGGTGAGACCTATCTTAAAAAGTCTCAGTTTCTGTGCAGAAAAAAAAAAGAAAAAAGCTCAGAATACCTGGGAGGGAAAAGGCAGAAGAATCAATGAAAAATTAATTGTTTTCTTTAAATAAAAAGAAATGCAAAACCCCACCCCAACAGGCTATGCTTCAAGTATAGTTACCCCAGCCAAGTAAATAGCTGTAATTCAAGATTCCAAAAATTAACTTTTTCTTCTTTTGTTATATTGTAAAATGATACATGCAAGTCCCAGTGATTTTTGGTCCTACTGCCTTTCCAAACATGTAGAAGCAGCTAACCTGGAGCAGGTGAGGGTGCTGGTGCCCTGGGTATCTGAGATAACAATTTCTCCTGCTGTGCTTTCTGAGCAAGTTCTGCATCCCACTCTTCAAGTTCTTTTTCAAAACGTTTATTGTCTTCCTTGACATAATCCCTTAGATCAGAAGGCAATGTGTCCATTCCAACAAGGATCTGCCCCGTTTCTTTGTTAAACTCCTCTGTGGTAACATGAAATATAAGTTTCAGAAAAAGAAAGAATAGGACAAAAGAGAGTAGAAAGTATGTTCAACAGATATCCTCAAGTGAATTACCAGAAATGTACAGTGTAACACCAAACCTCCAAAACTGTATTGGTTTTAACTGGTTTTACTATCTGTTGAGCACTCCAAGTGAACATTCAGAAAATACTCACAAAATCCCCACCACTGCTTGACTGTATTACTGCCACAGAGAGCTGGACACAAACTAAACTTCCCATGAGAAAAGGGGAAGGAGAGTGGGAGAGTGAACCTACAGGAATTCAGAAAGCCAGGTGATAAGAACACCAGCTAAATTGAGCAATCTTCCTTTTGCTTTGAGAATGGTCTCTGCAGAGGTATCCCAGATTCCAGGGGATCCACTAGCAGTAACTGCCCTGCAATGAGCAGGTCTCAGATTTAATTGGGATGGCACAGGCAGCCTACAGAGCCCAAACACCCTATGGCTGCAAATGCAACACCAACCTGGCAACCCAAGAATGTCAAAGGTAATACTGGCTCTCATTTAAAACTGAACAAATGAGCACTTGAGTCTTCTGCCCTATGAAAAAAACAGGAACCTGAATATTTTCCATGACTTTCTACTGAATCTCTGGACACTTTTTCACAGATACCTCTTTTGTCTACCATTATCAAAAACTTTGTGCTAAGGGATCTCTGTCCTCTCTTTAAAACACTTCCATATGAAGCCTTATAGCTGCATACTCCTACATGACTTGAAAATAATTTTCCAACCCATGTATTACTTAGGTTTGATGTGTGGTTGGTAGGACTAAATTATTCACATTTCAATTTACTGTATAAGATTTCAAGTTTCCATGCTCCAGTAGAGTGTATCAGGGCTTTGAAGCTTAGGGGGAAAAAAAGCAGTGAAATGAGGATTTTAATGTCAAAAGGCTCATTTCTCTATTTCCATACTTCTCTTCTAATCTTGAGATAAATCCTCCAAAAATCTGCAATCCCTTCTCTAAAATATTGACAAATCAGCATACAGTTTGTTTTTTATCTTAATAATGCTGAAACACTGGCATTATCTTTATTGATCTATAAGTTAAACAGCAATTGTTCCACCCACAAAAGCAATCTAACAGTTAGGAGCAGGAATAAAACTTTCAATAACTATTAAAAACATTTCAAAAATCTGGAATTTCATCTGAAAGAAGTTTGCTTTACCAATGTATTCAGCTATTCTATATCATGAAGAATCTGTGTTGATAACATTACCTTGTATCAAGTATTGCTCCTTGTCATTTATATACATTAAACAATATGCACTAGCATTCCTGTAACCACCAAAAGAGTCCCGTTCCAACTCTTCCCAAGTTGATTTTGTCACAGAAATATCATTATATTTCATCCATCTGTTCTGGTGGTGGTCATAAATATATGCCCAGTAGTGTCCTGCATTTGCTTGACCCTCATGAACTAGGACAGCATGCAACCTATAAGGAACCTTAAAAAAAAGAAAACAAAATATAAAACAAATGTGAAACCCTCCTTGAGAGCATTTAGTTCCTATTGTATGCCAGCAATAATTGCTACATGAAATAAAAGTAACTGAAATAAAGTTAATCAGGATCAAAACACATCTCAGAGGAAAAACAAGTAAAACGAGCAATCCACTAAGAATAAGGACTTGGAACTATGTTACTTACCACTACTAGTTAAAGGAGATTTTAAAAAATATTAGTGTATGGCAAATGTCTACTCTGCTGTCTTTACTGCCACACATCCTCTTTTCTTAACTCCTTAATATTCCTATCTTCATTGTATCTACCAAAAAACCCTTTAGATAAGTCAGCCTTAACTGTCTATGATTTCCTTCAGTTCCAACCTGGCAAACCTGTCAAAAAGTCTGGAAAGGCACATGCAAATTCAAGGTAATAAACTCAGTGTTTTCTGTGCGACAGTAAAAGAATTTATTTACATTAATAGCTGCTTCAGTTACCTAAAACTAAAAATCGTGCATTAGAAACAGAATACAACTGTTTTCCAGTATTTTAACTGCATCAGGAAAAGCTAAATAAAGCATGGAAGACCTGGAAAGGTCCTCTCCTCCTCCTGAGGCAAAAGACAATAGCACTTTCTAGGATCAGTGTGAAATTAATTCCAGGCTACATCTGTAAACCAACAAGTAAGAACAATGGGAAACTTAGTTCTACCTAAGTAATTGGGAAGCTGAAGGAGGAACAGAATGAATGAACTCTTCCTTACTTACAAGTCTTTTGAAAACATCTCAGTGATTGACTCACTTTAACTTGCTGGAATAGCACATGCAACATAAAAGGGAAAGCTGAGTTGCCCCACTATGCACAAGTGTGTCTTAATGACAACAGCTCAGCTGGGATGAAAAACCCCAAAACCAGCTTGTACTGATGTCACAATCTGGACTGAAGATAAACAGTCTCTTTAACTCAAGGTGTACTCAGTATCTCCCCCAAATATCATTCAAGTACTGCAACAACTGTAAATATACACATAACTGTAACTGGAAAAACTCCTTGAAGTTATTTTTAACCTGACTATTCTCTTCCAGGCTATATGCAAGTGCTGGAGATTTTGCAACTCCCCTTGAACTGTAAAGCAGAGTGACTGCATAGCAGCTGGAATAAAACAGCCCATCATTACAGAGAAAAAAAATGCACTCTAAATCTCCCAAACACAAGAAGTATGCACAGAAGAAATCCTTAAATCTGAATGCTCTGGGGTTTTTAACATCTGCTATTAAACCAGTGTAAAAGTCTCCTTAAAATTATTGAAAGCCTGTGCATATGCACAAAAATGTATGCAGATCCTGATTTTAAATAAAGGTATCTCTTTACAGTTGTCAAAATAAAATTTTCTTACCCTAAAATCAGGAACTAAATATCCCCATTGAATTTAAATAGTTTTACTTAAAACCACGCTAACTGGGTCAGCTTGAGGGTCTCCACCCTTTCCTCCAAGTCAGGAAAAGCAGCTGTCAGCAATCCACACTGAACTTCCAGGAAGGTTCCCCACAGAGGTCTGCCACCAGGGGACAGATGAGTTCAGTGCCAACAGGCATCTCTTGTGATAAGCCATTATATCAACAGTAATTAATAGCACAGGGCAACACAAACATAAGTGGCATTAAACTTCTTAGTTTACACTTACTCCTCATGAAACCAACCTCATCACATGTAGCTACAGAACAGATATGTCAAGGCTGCTATATCCAAGATGAACTCCCATTAAAAAAAATCAAACAGTTATGCCTCTTTCCCAATAGTAAGCTCACAGAAGGAAGAAAGGAAATAAATAAGCAGCTGATGAAACATTCAGATTTTGGGAATGTATTTCAGATGACAATTTGTAAAAGGTTTTATGGACTACTGTATATCCTTAGAATCCAAAAGAACAAAACAAAGAGCTTCTCAAATTGTTCATAAATACATTATGAAGCATCCTGCAAATATTGTATGTTTGTCTTAAAAAATGTGTCTAGTTTTATGTGCCTAGAACTTGACTTCAAGACTGCAATCCTGCAATTATATTGTGTAGAGGGAACTGTGAAACTGCTCCCAAGAAATGGGGCAATACCCAGCTCTCAAATCACCCCAAGACAGAGGCAGGCAGGGAAAAGCTCTGTGTACCTGCCTCCTTCCTGTTGTGCCAAAACAGTCTCAGGGACAAACCAGCTGAGCTGCAGAAGGGCAGCTTCCCTTCCAGCCTGTGATTTCAGATGGGTTCAGCACCTATGTTGTGTTTTACTAAGTAATGTCTTTTTTCTTTTGCAATGACATCTGACTAACATCTTTGCTATCCAGAGGTATTTCCTCCTGTAACACCTAAGCCAACACCGGTAGACTATTCAGATGCATGCTACCAAATTAATTAATTTTACTGTTAGATGACATGTAGCCTGTAGCCTTGTTATAACACAAGTATTAAGGAAAAAAAGTACCTGCTAGTAGCAAGCTTAAAGAAAGTCATCTAGGTAAATCTGCCTGAAATCCTTAACATCAGAGTTCAGCTGCCAGTAACTATTAGAAGCCATGTATAAAATGAAAACATACCTCACGGAAAACTGTAAGCTGAATAGATCTTACTTGGACTGAAAATAGTTCTTTTTACTAACAGAAAGTAACAGAGGAAGTAATCCTTAACCTTAAAACCTGTCAGAGTGAGAGAACATGAGTATGTGAACATAAGAAACAGCAGAGGAGCCACAACTCCACAGTAAAACATTCTAAAAACACTGTTCAGATTACACAGAATGAGAATTTGCTAGAAGATAGCTTAGACTAATAATCAAAGTTGTGACTGATATAATATCTAGACAAAGTTTAAAAAAACAACAAAAAAAAAAAGGCAACAAACAAAAAAGCCAACAGCAACAAAACCACTCACTGGAATTAACCACAAATCAAAATCAGGAGCCTTGAATTTCTGTGTATTAGCATGGAAGTTGCAACACACAGTGGCACTAAGCAGCAAAGTAAAAATAGTACTTTCCTGTGTCTAATGCTTCACCACCTTAAAGTCATAAGGGTACTGAGCAATATGAGCAAATCAGGGCAAGAAATTTTTGTTGTATGAATCTGCATTCATGTAAAAAATGGGGATCAGAGATAGAACATATTTAGGCTTTTCATCACGGTTGCCTGAATTTAAGCATGTCACCTGTAAAATACTGGAACACTGTCTTTCATCTGACTCTGCTCAACTAAAGGGCTTACAAAACCCAATATGACTTTCCAATGAAATTTCTCAAAACACTACATAATTGTATACTTGCTCTGTTTTCAAGCATCTAAGAACTTTTAAAAAGTGCCAAAAAGGATCTATTTTCAATTATCTCATGCCAAAACTGTACTTACTTGGACCATTGTTTTGTCAGAGTACATCAATTCAATTGTCCGATGTATTCTAGATATACTTTCTTGTAAATCTGAAAGACAAAGAGAAGAAAGAACCTCTCTTCCACAAGGCTGTATAATTGCACATGACTACATCTTTATCTCACAAAAAGCCAAGCAGGGGTGCATTTCACACGTGGTACATCTATCTACAAGCCAAAAGCTAAACCTTCTTGGATGGAAGATATCCCCCACTTGAACAAATGCATTCCCCAGTGTGTGCATTACCTCTTGTGTCATTCTCTACTTCAGTCCTCCAGCGGTGCAAACAGCCCTCCAGGACAGACAGCTCCTCCTCCGTGATGTGCCTCGGGGCCGGATGCATCGGCAGGTCAGGGGGAATCCGTGATTGTGTGAATGGTTTATGTATTACTGATCTTTGTACAGGGGATGTGCTTGGGACATCTGATGATGAAGGCCCTTGCTGCTCTATTGTGCTGCATTCATTCAAAACATGAAATATAAGAATTTAATCATCACGTAGACAGACTAAAAGTTACACCATAAAAATAAACTTTTCATCTGAAAATGGGCATTTTAAAGGTAACAATTTCCTAAAGTGCAATCCAGAACAGGTAACTACATCAGCAACATGAAGTTAGTATTTAAATTCTGAAAGCTTTGTGGTGCATTACATATTAGCACAACAGCAAAGTTTGCTTTATTTGAAACACTACTGAACAATTTCAAATCATGGCATACACTGTGGTTTGAAACATTTGCAGCCAAATGGCAGAGAGAGAAATCACAGCAGTTTGTCTTATGGCCAAGGACCATAAAATCCAATAAGCACAAATTTTCAGTTTAATAACTTCCTTCATGTGTCTTATTTCTAGCAGACATACTTTTTCTAATGTCCTACCTACAGCTTGTTAGCTGAACAATAATGAAGGCACCTCTGATATTTATGTCCCACCGGAAATGTGCTACCAACCAATCTAAATTTGTTCCAAACCACTCTAACTTGAACTGCAAAGCGGCCATCTTAGGAGAATTCTGCAAGAGCAGCAGCGTAATAAAAATTAAGACTTATTAAAGGTCTTTCTCTTCCTATCAACAAGATCACATCTATATAATTACACTACATAAGAGGAATCTGAATATCTTTTTTGCATGCCACTGAATTTTTACTTTGTGTACAGCATCATGATACAAACTGAGAAACTTGGATTCTTCAGGAGTTTAGAAAGTTATGAGAACATTGAAAGCTGAAAATGTCACTCCATATAGCATGCTGTAGTGTTTTAAATGGACAAAAATGCTACAATACTTACATTTCTACAGAACAAACTTCCTATACAGAAGTTTGAGCAGTTTATTACTTTTGATACTGCATTTCACACAAGCAATGGTAACTTTCAAAAGTTTGTCTTCTCTTATCAATCATCACAATTTCTGCTGGCATTGTATCAGTCAGGCATGAGAAATCTTTTTAAAGTCTTTTTAGATTAGTGTACTTCACTTCTCTGAATGACAAATTTAAAACCTTGACTGACCCAGAAGACAGAACCCTACTGTCCAAATACAACATACAAAGCTATGTTATAAACTGTTACTGTCCACTTATCCAAAGTTAAACTCTATTACTATAGAATTACCTAGGTTGGAGAAAACTTCTAAGATGATCAAGTCCAACCATTAACCCAGCACTGCCAAGTCCACGACTAAACCATGACCCTCAGTGCCACATCTAAACATATTTTAAATACCTCCAGAGAGGACTCCCATCATTGCCCTGGGCAGCCTGTTCCAACATGTGACCCCTTATCTGAAAAAGTATTTCTCAGTGTCCAATCTAAACCTCCTCTAGTGCAACTTGAGTGCCCTTTCCTTGTGTCCTGTCACTTGTTACCTGGGACAAGAGGTTGGCTCCCACCTGGCTACACCCTCCTGTCAGGGAGTTGTAGAGAGTGATTAGTTCTGCCCTTGAGCCTACTTCTCTCCAGGTTGAGTCTCTCCAGCTCCCTCAGCTGCTCCTCATCAGCCTTGTGCTCCAGACCCTTCCCCAGCTCCACTGCCTTTCTCTGGACGTGCTCCAGCACCTCAATGTTTTTCTGGCAGTGAGGAGCCCAAAACTAAACACAGGATTGAGGTGTGCCCTCAGCACTTCCCCAGCACAGGAACAGTCACTGCCCTGGTTCTGCTGCCACACCATGGCTGATACAGGCCAGGTGCCACTGGCCCTCTTGGCCACCTGGGCACTGCTGGCTCATATTCAGCCACTGCTGACCAGCACCCCCAGGTCCTTTTCTGGTATGCATCATCTGCAAACTCACTGAGCATACACTCAATACCTTAAACTGCATTACTATCTTAAACAGGGAGAAAAACAATGCTATTGGACATTTATCTCTCTGATACTTTGGCTACTCTGCATTTAAGAAGTCAGATTATCTAGGTTCCTGACAAATTTGGTAAGATATGCAAACTGCACAGCAGAAAAGGAGCTTAGCTCCCAGGCAGAAAGTAACAGATAAATTGCACACCAGAAACCTTGATGCTATGCAGCACATACACACTGCTCAATTCAGATTCTTAAACAATACACATGGGAATCAATGACCTCACCAGAATCTTCTGTCTATTTAGAATTGTAGATGGAATTGGGCTGTGCTTGAAAATGGTAATCTCCTTGTGAAGACATTTTTGTGAGTGCATGAGACAAACCCAGGTCATTAACATTTTTGTTTATTTAAGCCTGCTGTGCTGAAAGAAAAGAGCAGAAACTTTACACTACCCCCCTTAGGAGATGCCCGGTTTTATTGGGCTGGTGAACAGAGCAGCTGAACGTGCTCCCTGTCTCCCAGAGGCTGGTTTGCTGTGGCCTCTGCCCCGGGGAGCAGCAGGCAGCCCTTACCTGGGGGGGATCTGTGGTGGCAGTGTGCTGCTGGCAGGGGCACTGGCACCCAGGTCATCCACGGGGGACGTGCACACCGGCTTGCTGGAGGCAAACTCCAGGGCATACTGCAGGACATCTACCAAGGGGAATCGTTTAGGACCAGAACCATAGCTTAAATATCTGTTAACCACAAAACGTATTAATGCCATGACTCACACATACAAAAAAAAGAAAAAAAGAAAAAAAAATTGTAATTTTTTTCTGATTGACTGCAGTTAATTAAAGAAAACCTTTCCTAGCATGTTTCATGAATCAGAATTACAACACTTATCCACAACTTCCAAAGAAAGGGTAAAAAAAAAAGAGATATAGAAAGGAGATCTCAGGTAAATAACTATGCACAAAGTGTATAATTGCAAAGAGCTATTCTATGTAGCCCACAATACTATTTGCATTAACAGTTATTATAGTACCGTTCTAATCTCTGCTGTAAAACTGTGAGGTACTCTTTGAGTCTCTTGATTTCATCTCGTTTGATTCTTGTTATTTCTCTGTTTTTGTGCATATACCTGTAAAACATGAGAAAATAGCATCAGCCCATAGTATCTCAATAGTGAAACTGAGATCTGTCTCCATCAGCCATACAGCTTAGCACTAATAAAAATTCACACCCTCTAGAACCTACAATATACTCAGCACTAAAACAGAACTGAAAAGAAAGTAAGCCTTCCCTTCTACAACTTTCAGATGATGATTTTTCCCCAGTGTCAAAAGCTCTGTTAATGGACCATGGATGACAAACAGGTATTAGAAAGCCATATTAGAGAGACTCTAAATTAAGTAGTTTTAGTGGCAACCACAGAGCCATACTCATGTTTCATTATTTAGGTTCATAAACAACATTCAGCAGCTAACTGAAAGTTATCCTGATATTTCTGCTCTACAGAGAAACTGCATGCACTCATGCTGAGAACCGACTGCATGTTTGAAGAGTATGTGGAACACCACGAAATATCCCACTTGCCACCCTGTTTCCCAAATGCACCCATAAATTATGTGATTCTCCAGAGTATTTTGCCTGTGTTCACAAGTGCCTAGCAATAAATGAAAGTGGAAGCAGGTTTTTGACACAAAGCAGCATTATGTCTTAAATTGTGATCTATGTGTATTTTCTGAAACAGATGAAACCCATGAAAACCCTAACTTTTATAAACAAGACATAAATTTACTATGATTCAAGTGAGCATAAGACTTTAACAAACTTACAAGATTTATTTTATATTCACACTAGAATTTTGTTGATAATATTATACCATACCTGTCTAGATACAAAATTGGAGGAAATTCTAATTTGTTGTGTATCTTCTCTGGTCTCCCCAAAGCCTGATTAAACTCAAATCTTGATAGCTCAAAAGTTAAGACAGGAGGAAGCTCTGTGAACCAGTGCTGGATGAAGAAACAGAAATCCCCAAAATTAATGCCTTCCAATAGCAGAAATTCAGTCATAATTATACAATAATTGCAGACTGACACAGCTGTGAGAGAAACTAGTTTTAGAGGATGGGTCAGCTTAAGTTTTCCAATGCTACCACCTTTTTCCTTCAGTGTAATCACAGACCATTTGTTGCCCACGCTGCTTAAGAGCTTTGCTGTGTTCCAGCAGAGGAGGCAGAAATACTTGTTCTACTCACATTTATTTTGCTCATACAAAAGTCAGCTCATGCCTGAGCCCACCTGCCTTGCCAACTGGCAGGTAAGTTCCCTTAACTCCTCAATAATACCAAAAGAGTTGTATACACCAGCTCTTCCTGCTATAGCTCTCTCAGACTCAACTTCTGATCCTTTCATTCACCTGGTATCATTCAAAGCTTCTAATAACACTCTCTGAAACAGGATCAGCAAGTGTTTGACATTTCCTCCATACTAACAGCTTAAAGATTCTACTCATGTCTCTAATCACTGCCATCATCATCTTACCCCATTTGTCTTTGACTACTCAGCAGAGGTTTATCCATACTCCTCATTTCTTTTTTTACACAGTTTCTCAACTACAAGTCCAGCTCCAGTTTCAGCACCAAAGATCTTTTTCTTCCTCTTCATTCTCAAACATAACAACCACAGTCTACCCATTTAATAAATTTTGGGTGTCTAACCATCATCTGAAGTTTCTGATTGCTGCAGAAACCATTGACATGTATTTGTCATCAGTGTCATAGCCCAAATGTGGCAGTTGACTCAGGGCTCACTTCAAGTTCTCCTATCCAGCCAAATGTCTTGAATAGTCTTTTCA
The DNA here is from genome assembly GCA_034336665.1 of Luscinia megarhynchos. Taxonomy (NCBI): domain Eukaryota; kingdom Metazoa; phylum Chordata; class Aves; order Passeriformes; family Muscicapidae; genus Luscinia; species Luscinia megarhynchos. The sequence continues at coordinate 10,640,955 of JAPFBE010000013.1, read as the reverse complement.
TACAACACCTGGCAAACAGCCTTTTCTTCCTGTGCCCATGGCTAAAATTCTCTTGAAGCAGGATTTAAGTTGCTCAGGACACAGATTGTCTCCTTTTTCTGTTCCTACATTAGCTCACTTGCTGACACCCTGCTCAATAACTGAGGCTCTAAGATATCATGATAACAATACTACTACTAATAATACTAATAATAGTCATGCTAAATACCCCATTAGAGATGAGAATATAGAGGTAAGAATATGGAAAAAAACCAGAATTTTACTTTGAGGATCTTCCAACACACGTGAGTACCACATTACTGCTCTCTTTAAGCTTTGACATCAATCAGCTCAGAGAAAGTTACTTGAAGTCTTTATTCAGTCAAGACAGACCATGTTAAAGCTACAAGAAATGCAGAGCTCTTTAGTACTTCCAAACCCTCCAATGCACTGTAACATCTTTCAGGCATTTTATTTAAAATCAGCTACTAAAAGAAGCAATATTACTATGGATTATTTCTGGGAAACATAACCAATTTACTTGGCCCTGGTAATAATTAAGCAATGTTTTTTCTAGAATTGGACTTAACACATTATTTTTCTTAGTTTTTCCACCACTGTCAATCTGTCATATGACTATTTCACTTCTATTTCCACATGCTAAAAAGACAAGCTGAGAATTTCACAGAACTAGAAGAGTAACAATATAGACCTATACATCACTATCCTGCTGTTTCCCAAGATTACAAGTTAAAAAAGCCTCAAAACCAAAACAAAAAAACCCAGAACACCCAAGTCTGACATTTCTAGTCAAGCATTTATAATAGAACTGACATTGCATGCATGAATTCACACAGGTTATAACTGCAAGACAACCTTTAGTTCATAAGATGAACAATTGTGCTCTTGTAGTAGGTACATACAAGGTTTCTTCACCTTGAACAAAGAAACTAAACTTGGGATTGTACCAAGAAATTAATGAGACTCTGTTTTCTTCAAATTATATTTCAGGAAATATGCTCATTGTAAAAGAGATGCCATGAAATAATTGTTGTAAAACACAGAATTTGGCACCAGAACTTCAGACTGGAGGATGATTTTAGTGTGTGACATGAGGCTTCACAATTAAACCCGTGTGTACTTTGGATACGATTAAAGGAAGCAAAACTTCGTTACAGCAGAAGGTTGACTTTAAGGAACAAATTACACCTGAACTTTCTATGTAAGTAGAAAAAAAAATCTCCTAAGATTTCACATCTTTAAAATAACTGTGATGAAACATGAACAGCTGCATACAGAGAAAGTAGCTCTGCCTTTACAGGCAACGGGGATTTCCACCTATACAGCAGGTGCCATGAACCATAAAAACCAGACATGAAACCCAAAGAAAAATAAAGGGCACTACAACAACATCCCAAGAGAAGGCCACACAAACACTTAACTCACCTCCTGACCAGACTTTGCAGAGTTTTCTGAATGGAGAGATTCAATTTCCCCTTCAATCATTGCAGCTTCTAGGCACTCATGCAGATCTTTAAAGCCATTAACCTGTAGTGGATACTGGCCAAACATTTCTGTGTTTTCAAATTTTTTACCTTCACATGAAAAATTGAACAGTTAATGTTTTAGAAAAAACATTTACATTGAAAAAAAAAACTATCAATCCTAGGCCAATTGATTTAGTCTACTGAACAATACCCACTTTTTCTTATTGAACAATTTAATTATATGTCCAAAGATAATTTATTCAAAACTGTTGCTCAAACAATATTGAAAATTACTATATTCTCCTCTTCAGACCATTTTTATATTATTTTAGCATCTTTTGGTAACAAGCAAAAGTCAAAATTACTTGGCACCACAGACATATGGGGAAGTTTTACATATATAAATCAAAGTCCTCCCCTGCAAATAGGAGCTTCATAATACAAATGTATATTGTATTAGCAAAATCAGTGGAATTGCTCATTAGAAAGAGCCCTTTGTATTTTACAAATAAAAGCCACAAAAGAGAACATTAATTTGTGTACTGAAAAAGAGATTATAATTTGGTAACACTGTATAAAGAAGTAAGTGCAAGCATGAGGAGAAATATGGGGGACAAGTTATTTCAACCTAAAAGTCAATAACAAGTCTTGCATCTCCTAGGTTTCTTTTCATTTGTTTGATTTTTACATGTCTCCTCTGTTAAAATGAGAACATAAGGGATAAAAGTAGCTAAATATAAAGAAGGAAGAATGCTAGCTACTAGCAAGAAATCTGCAGAATGATTCTGAAATCTGACAACTCAGAAACATGTTCAAGGTCATGGAATAACCTGGAAGCCTCTTTAAAAATCATACCTGCTTCATTTGAATGCAAAAGTCATTCATTTGGATGGCAGGAAGAATCACCAACATCAAAATTACTCAAAAAGACTTTCATAGGCTCTTGGAAAGAGAGAACAGTACAATTCTGCAGATCTACTAATTACATACAGATAAGATAAAGGGAAGCTTGTTGTACCTCCTTAGTGCTCCCCCCAACACTGCCCTTGAGCAGGTTTCCACTGACTTGTCTTCCAACAAACTGTACTTTTAGGAGGGCGAGTTTTCCATGTGAGAAATTGTGCAGAAGGAAATGCAATAGCTGAAGTTTTTAATTGGATTAAATGAATCAGAGGGAGCATGAGAGAAGTGCTCAGTGGAATACAGTATCTTGTCTTCTGTACACTGTTAGTAAGTGGTAACAGTACCCGGATAATTTCTTCCAAGCGTTTTCCCTCTGCACCTCACCCCAGCTTCTGCTGCACTGAGAACATACACTCAGCTCCTGAAGGTTATAAAAACAGTCTTTGTGGATCCCTGCAGCTCACTGCATTGCTCCTCAGCCTCATACCTGACCAACCATTTGTCAAAGACAAATGCATATGTGCGTTCTCCCCATCTGCTTCTGCAGCAGTAGCTAAAATCCTAAAACTGCATCAGTCACCTGTGTGCTTGGAAAAACACAGAACAGACATGACCAGAGAAGTCCAAGTAAATTCTGATGCATACCTTCAAGTACACCTACTGCTAGAAATCGTCCATAAAACAACTCCACCATTGGGTTCTTTGGTTTCTCTCCATCCCTAAAAAAACAAGACTTGTGTTAGTGCGAAACAATCCAAGTCAAAGCTACAACCTTTGACTAATAAAGCTATGAACAGACTATTCTGAATTCATCATAGAAAGGATGCCCATTTTACTATTAATTTATTTTTGTACTTTCCTCTAATGACAATAACAAGGATTCAGATATTTCCAGATAAAAGTATATTCTAAAAACTAATTTTCAGAAGTGCTTCCTTCTAAGACAATCTATGCAAACCAGATTTAATACTTAATTCAAATTTAGTAAGAGGTTAAACTCTACAAAACCCTTGTAAAAACTGTTTCTTGAAACATTATAGAAAAAATCATGTACTCAAAAAAGTTTCCAGATGTTCCCTAATACAATGAGTATTTACTTCTGAGATGAGGTAGAGTTTTGAAGTGCTTTAACTACAGGATCGAAAAGCAAAATAGCATTAAAATAAAAAAGCTTAATTGATCATCTACAAAACACCTCTACTCTTTTATATACTCCTGGACTTAATGAAGTTAGATTTCTAACATGAAATAAGAGGGTGAAAAAAGACAACTTGTGGAAAAAATCCAAAAGTACTGACATGTATGGAAAAAGCCACACTTGAACTAAAACAAGTTACAGAGTCAATCTTTTTTTCAGCCATAGAGAGAATGGACTTTTCAGTCATTTGGTTTGATTTCTCTCATCCAAATGTTCAAGACACAGAACTAGAAAAAAAAAATCTTACCTCTCTTCTTCAGCTTTAATTTGGAAGGCATCTTCTAGCCAATCTAATAATTTGTGTGTAAATTCACTAACGTCTTGCTGTTAAAAAATAAAGTCATCAGTTCACATATGTAACAGAACACAACAAAGTGTCACCTTACAAGATCAGTTTAGCAAAATTCTTTCCCCCTCCACCAGTGTTCCAAAACAACACAATGTCTAAAGACTGTGCCATGATTGATATTTTTTTTATGAGTGGCTCTGGTGTTCCTCAGCAGTGACACTGTCCTGTGATCCTTGTTACTTGGGCTCAGCTTTCACACCATGCTAGTCCAAAGGCATCTCGTGAATCCCATTGTTCAAACCCTTTGGTATCTAGCAAGCACTAACTAATATTACTTTCATCAAACACTAAATTCAGAGTGCTGTTGCGATTAAACACCTCCGCCACATAACCTCATGTGGGAAAACAAAGCATCTGAAGAAACAGAATGTTTCTCCAAAAAAAAGGAGAACATGCACATTAAGATTTGGGTAAAAATCCTGAACATGAATATTTAGATCCTCCAAACCAGTATCTAAACAAGCAGTATTATGAGATTGTACATTAACAGTACAGCCCTGGATGTACTGTCAGATCAGAACAGTATTTCTCTTTCAAAAACCCCCCAGACTTAGAAGCTAAACTAAATCCTAAAAGCAAGAATATTGAACTATTGGTTCATTTCTAAAATAATAGGAAAGAAAGTATATTAAACAAAATAGTCCTGTTGTCTGAATTTTTTTTTTTAATCTTTCCAATAAATGTAACCAGAAATCACATAACATATGAAAAGGTCAAATTAATTAGAAGTTGCTTTTCTGTGGACATTTTGAAATTCTGTTGTCCATGGTAAGTATTTCCTATTACAATATATAAATATATAAATATAAATACAAATATAAATATAAATATTACAATATAAAAACATGCATAAACTTGATTGAAAATACATGGAATTTACCTGTTGGGAATCATTTGATTTAAAAGCATCTTTAAGGATTTCAACTGCTCTTGATGGATCAACATATTTTCTCTTTGAACCAACTAGAAGTGCAAACAAGTACCTCAATTCACGCATGAAAGGCAGATTCCTATGTTCCTGTATGTGAAAAACAAAACATTTAACAAAGTGATAACAGAAATCTACTGAACAGAAGCAATGTCATAATAATATATAAGGTTACTTGTATTACTACCAAGGTAATGCTGCATGCCTTTTATTTGTCAGTATTAAAAAATAATGCAGTTCATTGTGAAGAAAATTCCATTTCAGAAACTAAAAGCTCCCTGAAATCATATCTAGATGATACTGTTTGTCTTGAAGTGGCCTGAATTGACAACTGGACAAGGAGAGCTGCATTTAGGAGAGAAATATTTCTCTCCAGACTGACAAAGCCTTAAGTTATACACTGCAACAGTATGTATTACTTATTGTAACTAGCATTACTTCCATACCTCTAGAAGAATTTCTTATGAGCCCTACACATTATTTAGCACCTTTTTAAAGCTTATTTTTTACTGAAGACTAAATTTCTAAGGTCTATATTAACCTTTATTATTTCTCCTGACACAAGTAAAATAACTGTTCTCCTTTCTACCCAATTCTAAAGTACAGTTCATGTGACTATGGAATTCTTTTGCTGGTTTCCAAAAGAGAAGAAATACTTTCTGCCTGCATAATGAAGAACAAATAAACTGAAACACAAATACCATAGATTAAATCACAGGCTACCAATGCTGTGGAGATTGGATATCTACTCTTGAGTAGATAGTTGGCAAATACTTGTGAAATTAAACCCCATGTAATATCCACTTGTATTTAGAACAAAGTATCATTCAAAGGCAGCACAGATGTCTGATACTGGTCAAACTGGAATTACTTGATGACAAACAAGTTCACATGCTCATCAAACAGCAGACTTGTTTAGTCACTCCTGTGTCAATCCAGGGGGCAGAAAGATTTTTGTATGTAAAATCTGGCATACTTTAGATTTAAAAATTGCACAGTAAATTCAATGTGTTCCACATAAATACCTAGGAAATACTTCCAGCCATGTAAATCTCAGATTTTAACTTGCTCTTCTAGTCCACCTGGCAAAATTCCTGCTAGTTATAAATACTGTTCACAGAAAAGGCTGCACTTCAATTGCCACCCTAATACAGCATCAAGTCATCTTAACTTGTGAACAAAATCAGTCTCCCATTTAGTTACTTAACGCACTAGATAACGACAAAACAAGTAAACAAACTGAAAATTTGTATTTTTTTTGCTGTTTCCATAAAGTGTTCTATTAAAACAAATGGGATTTCAAACTTTAGATACATTTTATAAAGATGCTTCAATACCAGTGATAGTTCATATACACAATACAAACTATTAACTCTCCAAATACTCCAGATCTTACCTTCTTTTCATTAAATCTGAAGTACATAGGCATTATCATAATGTACATAGCACATTACTGCATTACTCAAATTTACACTACAACTTTGACTGAACTTTAGCTGTACTTGTAGCCTTAGCTTGAACAACTGCTCACCAATATCAGTAGGATTACTGAACACAGGTATCTACAACAGCTACAAAAGTTCTCTAAAACTAGGGAAATCCTTGCTGCTTTTGAAAAAGGTCCATTTAATGCATTAGATGTGATCCTTGACCAGAACAAACCTCAACATCTTCAAAATGGGCCAAAATCTCCCAGGTGAGCCAATCCCTAAAATAAGATATCAAGTTCCACAAAAGGACTTGCACATCAAAACAAAGAACTGATGAAGTGATCACAGCACAGTGTATAGCTCTCACCTCTAAAGCATCCTGCACATGTACCAACACAAAAAAAAGGATTAAAATAATTTTTAACTAATCATTGTATGGAACTTTTGTAATTAAGACATTCTCCATTTTATCGCCTATCCTGCCTGCATAAATAATTTCTTAATACATGCAGGAATAACTCTATTAGAAATGCTTTTAAAGCAGCCTACATATTTAAAACATAGCAAACATTCATTATGGCAAATCAGTTTGCCAGGGAGTGAGATAGTGATAATATTACAATAATATCAGGACAGGCAGGAAGGATGTGCTAACCTGGCGCACAGTAACCCCTTTCCTCTGATAACAAAATGCTTCCTGAAGATTTCACCGAGGACAACTATTTAGCTGGTCTCAGTGTGTACAGCAAAAAGATCTGTTCATGTGACAGCAAGAGCCAAGAGAACTGGGACAGCAAAGAAGCTGCAGTAACTACAGAGAATTGAATTTGTTCTACAGAAAAAAAACAAGGAAGACAAATTATTTTTAAATTAAAATAATTTTAATTAAATCAAATTGAAGATTTTAAGTGTATGCTCAAATCCAGAAAAATCAAAGCCCAATTAGCTGAGACAAATAGGGTGGGGTTGTTGTTTGTTTGGAGGTTTTTTGAAGTAAAAATTTATACCAATGACTTCTGGATTAAAAAGTTTATATGCCAAATTATTCATAGCATTTGGATTCAATATATTGATGGGAAAGAACAAACACTCTGCTCTGCAATATTCCCTGAAGTACAACCACATGCTTTAATTCTAAATCGAGAGGCTGTCATGACCCTAGCATTAAACTCTAATTCCCATCAACTGGAAGAACAACAGGATGTAAACCCAAGTATTCAAAATCTGGGATTATTAAAACATGTCCTTTATTAGCAAGGAAATTTGACCCCAGAAAATGTCAGTCACATATGGTAGTTAATATCGGGGAAAAAAATAAAAACAAAAACAAAACTGGGGCAAAATAGTTTTAACTAAGTTGGAAGTAAGTTCCAGGACTTTATTTTTTTTTTCTATTGTCAACCGGTAATTTATATGGTCACTCTAAATCAATTTGCCTCTAATTGCCTTCACTTATAAAGAAATAAAGGCACCACATCTGGGGGTATGCTTGCTTATGTCTTCTGTCTAAATTCAAACAAGTGAAGCAATCCCTTATCCTAAATTATCCTCAATCCTTTTGCAGCTGTATATAAGACAGATGAGGACACCAAGTAATAATGTTACTTCATTCTGGAATTAAGAAAGGAGAGAACACAAACTACTGCCGGAGATTCTTTCTAGCAGGCCTGCAGAACACAAGGTTTCTGCACAAATCCATGCACTTGCCTGGTGTCACATCATTCCACATAAACTTATTGTCTGTCATGGCCAGAATTTCTAAAATAAAGCACTTTGGAATGGCTAAAGGTATTTGGCTGCAAGTGTCAGTGCTTGGGCAAGATGTTTATGAAGACAGCAGCTTGTTATCAGCTATTCCATACCACTTTTTAAATGCCAATTCCTTTTTACATGCTGAAAAATGAACATAGAATTTCTGAGTACTGAAGGATATTACTAAAAGAAATTATATGATGAAAAATTAAATACTGGGCAGAAAGTGAATCTAAAAATAAAAATATTTTAGTACGACTCTTTGTAAAGCGTGATTTATCTTTCTTATTAAAATGCACTGCCCCATCCCTACCTTGTGTTGGGAACACTACCCATGTTTTATTTTCACACCATCTCATGACCTAATGCAAATATGCTTTCCAACCAAAAAAAGTGACTTCTTGCACTTTGAATGTGGTGAGGAAAGAAAGGGGTATGGCAGAGGAGAAATTAACCAGCCCTGATTGAACATTCAGCATCCCTTTTATGAACATACCCAGAGGTTTAGAAATGGACACTGTCTTCTCTTTGTCTGTTTTCTTTTGCGTCTCTAATTACAGCTCTTACTTTTGATAGTGAACATGCCAGACAAGCCTGAAGGGACAAACAACTAAGAACAGGCTGACAACACACCCCCTTCTTTAACTCTGACAGAAAGGGGCAACAATCTAATTAATTTACTGTAAGGGTGGTAAGGCACTGGCACAGGTTGCCCAGAGAAGCTGTGGATGCCCCATCCCTGGGAGTGTTCAAGGCCAGCTTGGATGGAGGTCTGAGCAACCTGGTCCAGTGGAAGGTACACCTGTCCATGGCACTAGAGTTGGAACTAATTCATTTTTAAGGTTCTTCTCAACCTAAACCATTCTGTGACTGTAATTTCTGGATATGCAAAAATTCATTGCTCTGTAAGTCCCTGCTAAAAATCAGGCAATCAAGTGTCTTCACATTTCATGCAGCCACCTCCTTTTCCATTTCTTCCTTCCCATTTCATAACACAGAAACCAAGGGGCTCCATTGTATCTCTCCTCAAAGGATGCTCGTTGAAGGAAGAAAATCAGGTCTGTCTTGTCCCCCACTCTATGACCATTCCCCCTTGCCAGTCTGAAGCCACAAGAAACCTAAGGCAAGGCCTTCCCCTCCCCAGTCCTATATGAGTCCCAGGATAAACAGGAGAAAATTTATACTTGTAATCACCTCCTGAAAAACCACAAGAGACAAGCTAATAAATGAAAGCTCAATGTCAGATCATGAGTGGGAGGGAACTGAAATAAAATACATTTGCTAAGACAAGTTACACTCACATGAGAAATGCTCTGCCTCTCTCAGCACCCTGCCCCATACTCTGCTGTGAGGCTGATCCATTTATATAAGATCCACAACAGGAAGCCCAGAGAACTGTTAACTGGCACCTTTAAAACCCACGCTGAAATGAGCTAGAGAACAGTGCAAAATTCAAGTACAAGACAGAAATGCCCTCACATCAGCCACGAGAGGAAGTCAGCTTCTCGTTTTACCTTTTGGTTTCGGGGCAAATCTTGAGCATTTGCAGGAGGATTGAAATTCAAAACTAGTCTTCGAAACTCCAGTAGGTTAAATAATGACTGAAAAGAAAAAAAATAAGAAAATCTTAGCACTTCTACAAACAATACAAAGCTCTTCCAAACAAGCCTTAGCAAAACAAATGAACTGTTAAACATATGCAATGTTAAGTTTTATTTCAGAAGGCAGAGTATTGCTAAACATATTTTCACCAAAAGACAATTACTTTTGCCAAGAAAACAGTGCAATAAAAAAAATATCTCTGCACTTAATCACATAAAAGGAACAATAATTTTACATGATAGGCAAATTACATTTTACAACAGGAATTTTATGGATTATATAACTGTCAGTTTCCAAATTGACATGAAACACTGTTTAGCCATCTAAAATTTATCTTGTAGGCCCTCTAGCATCTACTCCTAAGTGCACAGAATTCATCTCTGCATGTGCAACTTAATTCCACTTGCATTAGCTGAACATTTTGCATTCTGTTGTCCCATTCCTGTATGATCTGAGGGATGCACATCAGAGTAAGGAAATTGAGTTATACAACTTTTCAGGTAAGGGACTGATAACATTCCCATTTTATGGACACATGAACAGACAGGTGTCTGTCTAGGACATGAAAACAGGTGTCTGCAAGCACAGCCACACAGAACTCCTGAGTGTAACACAGAGCCTGGAGCCAAGAGAGTGCAAGAGCAAGATGACTCTGGGTTGCAAACAATAAAAGTCCAACACATTGGGCTGAAAACTGGATGCCTCAGAACTTGTGGAACTGCATCACTGCTTTTCTGTACAGATAAAAAGCATCTTAAATAAAAATCACTTCATTTCAGAAGAGCATTTTGATGAAGACAGGGCAGGAGGAAAGGTCTGAAGTACCTCAAATATACTCATCAGAGAGGCACAGGAAAAATCTGCCTTCCTTACTTTCTTGGGTTTACAATCTATAATTAACTCTCCTCCCACTCTATCACATATCTTAGCTATTTGTTTTGGAAAGGTAGAGTTTGCTTACCGCAGCAATAGACTTTGATCCCAGAACTTGTCCTACCCATGTAAAGACTTAAATCACAGATCACATCAGTTTAACAAGTTTTCAACATCAAAGTGCCAAATAAGTGAAACACAATTGTGAAGAAGTTATGCACTTATTCCAGTAATTTAGAACATACTGGTAGGGAAAAATGGTTGTGCAAAATTGTAATGTTCCTGATTCTCGTTGTGAAAAAGCCTATCCAGAGTCTAACCTTTTCCCATACCCCACAGTATACAGCATCTCCAACAAAACAAAGAGGTACCATTGTCACACTTCTTTTTAGCTGTAAAAAGTATCAAAAACATCAGCCAAGAAAAGACCTTTCTGACCTTGCTGAATCAAGGTAGACAACTGAGTAGTCAAACTTTTTTCCTGTTTTGCTGTTCAAAATACATGTTCCCTTTTTATCCATCCTTGCAGAGACGGAAGATTAAAACAGAGTTCTTTGTTTACTTACTCAAAGCAAAGAAAATGTTAATATTTAATTCAAGTGTCAGTCTAGAAGCTGATACTAATTGAAGTTATGTCTCATGATGTAATAGCATTCCACTGGTGGGCTCTTCATCAAGCAAAACATAGCAATGTTTTATGTACGAAATAAACCAGCTGCTGAAATATAATGTCCAAAGGGTGAATTCCCTCCATAACTAATCCAAGTGCCATCAAAGTGCCAAGCAGCTGAGCAGGCCAATTTCATAATACAAACACACAAATTATGTACAGAAAACTGTACTCAAGGTTAGCATTTTTGCCTGGCATTCAATCCAACATGTTTTTCACAAAAATTCAGTTTCTTTAATTCAGAACTCTACTGAATATAATCCCATGCTTTCCGACTGACCTGAACAAACCTATCTGTGCAATCTGCTGAGAGCAATTAAGAGGATTGTCTAATTTGTTCTTTTCTTCTTCAGCCTTGTACTATTCAAAATTTCTTATGCAAGATGTTTAGTCATTAAACTTCTTGCCAGAAAAGGTTACACTATGCATGGTTGTTTTGAGATGCAGCAGAGCCCTCAGAGTTTATCTGCTGCCAACACCATTAATGCACACAGAACAGTGTCATGCTGTAGCTCTCCTGTACCGAGCTAAACCAACTTAAGGAAACTTCTACCTTCATTTTAAAGAGATCATTTCTCAGTGTAAGTGTAAACAAGTGCCTGAATACAACTATTTTTGTGCCTGAAGTATCTCAGTGAGGAACCTGCTCACCTAAACCCTCCCAAGGCCAACCACCCCAGAAAGGGGTGAGGCAAAACACTGCACTTTGCCGAGCCAACTTCTGTCCAGGCACCCTGCACCCAGGGTAAGTGGTCCATGAGGCAGAAGCTGCTCTTCAGCAGCCACCAAGAAACAAAGCTGAGACTGTCCCTGGCCCAAGTGCCATGCACTGACCCCAGCCTAAAGCTCCAAACACATTTGCTTTCCAAACACAGTGCATGAAACAGCACCTCACCTCTTACCCACTTGGCTTCAGCTGCACAAAGGTGTCAGGAGTCCCAGTGCAAGAAAAAAGGCTGCATCTAAAAGAGGGATACTTTACATCTACTGCCCTTGATCAAATACCTTTACAATTGACTTAAGTATGCAAAACTTATGCATGAAAGAAAAACTCTCTACAAGGTGGGTTTGTGGCTTTTTTCCCCAGTGCATTTTAAACCATTTAAAAGCTGTCATCTGGAAACTAGACCAAGCCAAGATAAGTTATACAAATTCAAATTGCCATGAACATCAACAGATTTTTAGAATACTGCCCTGTATTCTGTCAGTTTTGGGGGGTGAACAAGACAGTAAAAGTAAATCAGAATAAACAAGAACAGCAATCCAGTCTCAGTTTAAGGTATTCTCACCAACAATACTGAGCAGCAACAAGACATTGTGGCTTTCCCCTGCTCTAAGTGGTTATGATGTATTTTCAGTCATACCAGAGAGAACTAGGAACAGTTCTAATTTCTATACTGTAAGCCATTAACCCATTCACTTTTATGAGTAATGTTTACTTACATTGAGCTCAAGCACAATTTCTAAATGCAAGTTGCCTTGCTTTCCCTTAAAATACTCTGCTTATCCCTTTTTCCTCCCTTAAAGTCTAGGATTATCAAATATAAGGACCTTGCCAAAATTTAGGTTGACTGAGTAAAGGAAAAATTCTTAACATTCAAGAACTGTGGTGCTGCATTACTGCTGCAAGAATATAAATTAGTCAGGATATTAAATCTACAAATGCCTAGCATACAACACAGGTCATTAAAAGCCACCAGCGATTAATAAAGTTACCAACACCAATAACACTTGGTAGGAAAATACTGCTTCTGAGTCTAGATATAAGATCATACAACAAGCTGCTGCAGAAAGCTTTCTGGTGGATTCTTGCAAGTTTGTAAGCATTGGCCACTAAAAACAGCTATTTCACTAACAAATTGATGAAAACATTTGGCTCTCTTTGACTACCAATTCTGCATTTGTTTCCAGCACTGAGAACAAAAAACAAGAAAAAAGGAAAAAAAAATGTGCACAAGAACTGTGCATTCTTAATATGCAACAGCTTTATACAAGTTTGCTTGAAAATCTGAAGTTCATAATACCATGAACACAGACAGCTTCCCATTGAATTTGTAAAGGTTAAACTTGGAAAGACAAAGGGAAGACAGGACAGAAGAAAGAAATTCAAAAACTAAATATATCATACTAGGAGAGCTTGAAAAGCAACTCTGGGAAGGGAAAAAGAAAGGTATGCATTCCTACAGAGCTCCTAAACAAATTCCTTTAGGTATTAGTGTTTAACTAAAATATGATATTGTAAAAGTTGAAAACTTGTATGTGTTAGCACATCACAACACCCATTTTCCTCATGTAGTCATCTGGGGCCTTCTATGCATTTCCAATTTGACATTTATTTATTTAATTATTTTTTTTATTAAAGCTGCAAAGCCAATACCATATCTACCTTCACTTTGTGTAACAAGCATCATTACTGTTCTAATAATAAAAAGCAAAAATAGAGCCCTATGTCATAAAGTATATTATTTGGAATAGTTTGCCTCTGCCAACATGACAATTAGATTTATGTTTACTTCACTTTATGAACAATTTTGGTGGTTTAAGGTATATAGAGCCAGTTTTAGTGGGGTAGATTAAGTATTATTACATTTTACTCATATTAACTCAAAGAAAAACATAGAGCTATGGAATATATGGTCCTACCTGCATGATTGCCATGTTTCCTCCAAAAGAGTAAAGAATTTGAAATTTACTAGTTCCCAATATTTGAAGTGCTAAGGTTTAAAGTAAAAGTACTCCTAAATATTGCACAAATTAATGATTTAATATTCCTGCATGCTTCTGAATATTAGTGTCCATAGCTCCATACTGGAAAAACACGAGCAACTTCACTGACAGCTGAGTCCAGTTCTCATCAACCTGCAAGCCTTTTGGACTCTATATCCCTATATCTTGAGAGAATTGGGACTGTTCAGCCTGAAGAGAAGGCTTCAGGGTGACCTAACTGTGGACTTCCAACACCTGAAGTGAGCCTACAGGAAAGATGGAGAAAGACTGTCCTGGAGTGACAGGACAAGAGGGAATGCATTCACACTCAGCATAGGTTTAGATCAGATATTTGGAAGAGCTTCTTTACTGGGAAGATGATGATGCACTGGCATAGGTCCCATCCCTAGAAGTGCTCAGGGCCTGGTTGGATGGAGCTCTGAGCAACCTGGTCTAGTGGAAGGTGTCCCTGCCCATGGCAGGGGGATGGAAACAGAAAATCTTTTAAGACCCCCTCCAACCCAGGCTATTCTTTGGTTCTAATTTGGAAGAATCACTTCTCTCTCCTAAGGCTTTCCAGACTTTTCTAATTTATCAATTTTTTCCCCCTTTTTGTGTCATATTCTTGAAAGTACTTTCTCACAACCAAGTCCATAAAGTGGCTGCTTGTTGCTACTGGTTGTTCTGCTGGGCACAACACCCCCTTCTACTCTGCTCCTCCTTATAACTGACTCTGGGGTTGTCTCCCACTCCACCTGTTTGTGTCTTATTCCTCTTAAGTAAATCCTGTTTCCAGAACAGAGACTAGTAACAGGCATTAAGAAAATCAGGAAGCCACTCAAAACATAGTTTTGTGCCTCTTTATATACACTGAGGATTTGGCACAGTCCAAAGCTTCTCTTGCATTCTTTAGACAATTTCGCATAAGGAAGACAGAAGGGAAGTGAGCAAAGCAGCTTTAAAGCTTGGACTTGAGCAGGTTCTTGTTCAAACTTCACTGTGAAAGTATAGAAAGAGGAGTTTTCTATTTCTCTTCCCCTCTGAAACAAATGCTCCTATAGACAGCTATGACACTGCCTGATGGCTGAAATTCAGCACAACCACCCAACATGTACAGCTGTAGTGATGAGGAAAACATTCAGCAATTTGAGAATCACAGATTTAATCCCCGGTCTCAAAAGCTTTGAAAAGCACCTCTAAAAGGACATTTTTATCTATAAACAAACAACCAACAAGCATTCCAAACTGCTGAAAACCTAGGTATAAATTGTAGTTTTAACCTATCATGTCTTACATCTCCAGAAGGCTGAGGTGCAACATGGAAGAAGATGGAAAACAGCTTGCATACTGTTTGAGCTACAAAGCCAAACTAAGACCTCTAGCAGGCTTGGGTTAAGTCAACGTTTTAAACAAACAGCTCACCATGGAATTACCAGCCTGCATTTAGAGAACATTTACTTGTTTATAGCAACAAACTCAGAACATTACTGCAATTCAGAAGACAGCTAAGTATGATATGTGTCCAGAAGAATTCACTTTATGCTTGTGTCTTGGCACATACTAAGAAATGCCATCCAACCAGTCCTCTATTACATGGTCAAGCAAAAAAAAAAATCTGTTAGGACAAAAAAATCACAGCCAACATTTCCTTACATGGTTACAGTTTTCAACTTCTTGCCCAAATTTAGTGATGTAAATTTAAATTACACACCTAAACAATATATCCTGTATCCTTTATTTTAATTAAATGTGCAACTATTTATGAGTCAAAGTGAAAGCCATGATACATTAAAGCTCCCCATGCCTTTGCGACAAATTTTGCAATATTACCAATAGCCAAATTTAAGGTAAGAGTTTGAAATATCACACAAGCAACCTGAGGGAAACAGAGACTACAGAAGCACAAAAAGCAGGAAAAAGAATACCCTGTCAGCAAATATCATAGGATGATTGAATTTGGAAGGGACAGGTTCACTTTACAGAGAAGGAGAGGGACTGACAGAGAAAAGGCAAGCAAGAAACTAGATTTCCAACACCATTATTCCTCTGCCCGTGAAACTCCACAGAACAGTTTATATCATATCCCCCACCAACCCCTGCCTCATGCTGTTCCACTGTGGAAACAGTGGAAAGAAAATATTCCATCAATGGCCATTTTAACTCATATGGGGATTGAGCACTGAATGTTCTTCAGCCTACAACCTTGCACTGCATGCTCAGGGAAGTAAGGGACTCATGTATGATGTAGAAATGTGTACATTTAATAATATGATCTTAGGCTTTTTGGTGTTAATGCACTACCACATCATCCATCACAACCCTTTGCATCCATCATGACAAAACAAGAAACATAAAATAATGTAAGAGCTAGATACTTGTGGTAGGCTGCTTTCCAAAAGAACAATATTGGTAAGTAGCTGAGCTATCAACTAGGAAGAAAATACTTGCTTGATTCTCACCCATCAAGCTGGTTCACTTCTTCCCAGAACTAGAAGTCTAGGATCAAAGGAGATCTTGGCCCCAAATATAGTGACCTCAGGAAAACAAGAAGGCTGCTCTCAAACACAATGCAACAGAGTAAAATGCCAGAACTGGTGTTAAGGACCCTGAAAATAGAAGTTAAAGAGCACCCTTGGAGATTTATGCTTGTTAACTTCATTTAGCAAGCTATGCACTTTTGGAGGAAAAAAAAAATGTTATCAGACTGTGTCAGACTCACGGAGAAAGGAGTGTGGGGATGCCAAGCCCCAGCTGTCCTGCTGGGATACTTCACTTGGTAAAGGGAGGAGCTGCAATCCAGCCCTCTGCAAGTCATGAGACTGGGGGAGAGACTGCACATGGTACATGAGGAATGGGACTGGAGAAAGAGGAAACAGCAGCACTCAGAGTACAGTTTTCACTGATTCCCCACACACTTTCCTTCTCCCACAGCCATCCACCTTGGCACACCGACTCAGTATCATTCTTGGAATGATCTGGGCATGGCACCTTTTCCACAGGGCTGTTCCTGCCAGGACATTACTTCCTGCACATGACCAGAACCCCACTTGGGACTTCAAAAGAAAGTTAACTCTGGTGCAGTGTCTTAAACTAAAACATCTGGGGGAGAACTTGCACAGGCAGCAAGGCTAAGACATGATCCCAGAAACATATCCATGTCCTGTGAGTTACTTCCCCTCTGCATCCCATGTCCTGAAAACTCTTAAGTTGTGCTCAGCATGGGATGAAGGAACCACTCCACAGGCTCCATTAATTTATTATTTCTAAGCCATTTTCAGGCTGTAAACTCTTACAGCCAAGAAAAACTGTGACGTTACCTTTTCACAAGGGGGCCACTAAAATCTACTGGGAAGTAAAAACATACAGTGGTATATTTGTGTTTTGTTTCTTTAAAGAACTTGATGTCTTAATTTCTATTTCAAGAGCAGACACACGTAGTTACAATAACGAAAATTTTTAAAAATTTATAAATAAAAAACCAACACACAACCAACACAGAAATATTCTAAAGCCTCAAGATTTATGGATCTTTTAATAAATGTTAATCTAACTAAACAATAGCAAAGTCATGCATGGGTGAACTCCTGTCCCAAATGTAGAGGTAGAAAAAACATTGAGGAACTTGATTCATTTCTTGGCAGATGAGGAAGAAATGAACATGATTTAATACAGTTTTGTTTTGCCATACTCTTTTGGGGACTCAGTTTTAAATTCATGTTATTATCAAGTCAGAAGTCCTCAAGAGTAAGATTTTTAGAAGTTACACTGTAGGAAAAATACTACTATTCATTCCAACACTGCTGAATGTAACTGTTGAAAGCAAAACTTTGTTTCAGAGCCCTCTGAAGAGAGACTCCCTTCTTCCCCTGCAGAGGAGGATGACTTCCACATGTGCCTATTTCTCTAAGGCACAAATAAATACAGAGTAAAGGCAACATTGCCAGCGATGTTTGAATCTTGTCAGAGTTTGCTGTCACCCAATACAAACGTGTCTTCAGGAATTTCATGCTCTGAATGCAAATACACAAACCATTTATGACTTCATTTCACGAAGTCAGTTAATTGGTGCCTATAAAAAAACATACATTGCAAAAGGAAAGCATCAAAATGTCAAAACCTGTTTTTCCTTAACAAGCACTCCTTAAATAGAAGGCTTTTCTTTCTTTGCAATTAAGTTTTAGATTATATTACACAATATATCATTGTGACTGACAGTAGTTAACATTTAGATATTGTTGACCTATGTGATGTGTCAGGTTACAAAAGCCTCCCAAAGAAATCAAGAAAATACTTCTACATAGTCAATGCAACCCAAGTAGTCAATCTGCCCTGTGGATAGATGAATATGGTATTAGCTAATGTTCTAAATTAACATGCATTAAATTTCCTGGGATGGTTGTTCGAAACATAAATCTTCCTGACTGACAGATAATATTAATAACCTAAATTTTCAACCAAGTGAAGTTATAAATCTTTCGATGGTTTGCTTGAATTACATTCCATAGACCTAACTCCAGAAGTTTCACTATCTTTTAGGATCAAGCCATTATAATTCCAGACACCACAGACTTTCACATGGTATGGCTGGTGACCACAAGAACTAGCTAGGGCTCTTTCTAATCTGTTTTCAAGGTATAAAGTTGCACACTGGGTATAAATAACATGAGATCATAGGTCTAGCATAGGCTTTTACATGCTCTGCCCTCAGCTCTTATCTCTGTGGCTAACAAATTAAAAATTCAAGTTTCCATAAAAACATTTAAAGATTTTCAGTTTCCTACATAAAAAAAAGTCTTTAATAGAAATGCACATGTACATAAAATCAGTCCTTTAGATTTGGAACTGCTAGGATGTAAAATCTGATTACACAACAGAGAAGGTAAAACACCAAGTCACATGAGCGCCATAAAGATCTTGATGGAAATAAAATCTTTGCTTCTGTTAGGACAAAGACAATGTTTCTGCTATTGCAAAAAGAGCTATGCATCCAATGGAATAAGGAAACAAGGAGAGACAAACAAGAGAAATATCAAAAGATCTGCAGGAAAGTTCAAACAATTATAAGATTACTAAATGTTGAAAGAAAAAGGCCTAAAAACAAAAAAACTTCAGTGGGAGGGAAGGGAGGAGGGTAATAGAACAAATACAGAAATCTTTAAATTTCATTTTCAACAGCATTACCTACACACAACCTGCAGGTAATTAAATCCTTCCCATTAAAAATATAAAACCAAACCAACAAACAAAATGACCCACTTCAAAAACACCCAAAATCCTCCAAGTCAAGCAGCACATGCAAAACAGTAATCCAATTTATGCAGTCTATTGGGAGTTTAGGGCAAATTTGGAAGAATTAATTCAAAATAAGCATTTAACTAAGCACCAATGAGGTGAGATGGAAGGTCCAGGTACAAACAAATAGGCAATCAAAAATTAAGAGAGGAATAACCACCTGTTCCAGCCTGAAGGGAGGCTACTGCAAATTCACCAACACTGCCTTGGTAAGTAAAATTCAGAAGTGATCTGAAAAGGACAGCAAGTTTTGACCATGTCTGCCTAGTAAAGAGATATGCAGTGTGGTAGAAACAGGAGTTGGAAAGCATGAACTGACAAACATCATATGAGACAGTAAGAAGAAAGCTAAATTCAAGACTATATGTACAGTGAGGTACACAGTGGAAAACAACACTGGAATTTATAGAAGATGATGGGTACCAAACTAACTAGCATTATTCACATTATTGACCTATGAGATCAGACCAGGCTATTCAGGGCTTTTTTTCAGGCATCTTCAAACTTTCCAAGGTCTGACAAACCCTGCACAGCCTCTGTAGGCATCCTCCACTGCCTGCCTGCCTTTGTGGAAAAAAAATGCTTCTTTATATCCAGGCTTTATCTTCCTTATCCTAATGGCTCTTATTGCCTCTCATCCTCCCAATATGCACTGCTCTAAAAACCTGGCTCACGTGCATCAGAAGCCTCTTTTATTCTCTTTGCAAAAATGAGAGAGAATTGCCTTGCTAAGACCTCTTGCCACTGTCTCTCAGTGGGCACAGCTCAGTGGGTCCTGTGGACTTGTACGGGTCAAGTTTCCCCAAGTAATCTCTCACTCAAATCCTTAACCCCTGTTCAGAGTTCCCTCAACTATGAACAGTGGTCTTGGAGATGTCACTGGTAAAGACTGAGGCAAAGCAAGGCACTGAGTGCCTCACCTCCTCTGTTCAGCAACACTCTCCTTGCTCAGCCCTTTGCAACCAGTATAACATCAAAACCTTTGCTTGTTACCCTAGACAACCTTTGAGACATCAACTCAGGTCAGCTTTCACTTTACTAATACCATTCCTTTATGCCTGGACATTTCCAGTCTCCTCAGTAGCCCCTCTCTGCCTGCAGATCCTGCACACTGCCTGTCTGAAGCTTGGCTATGAGCTCCCTGAGAGCAGAATGGACCCTTCTGGCAATCAGGGAATGCTGTTAGCCTTCCTAAGCATCTCTGCCCTTCCAAGCTGCCACCTGTGGAACTCCATCCAGATACTTCTAGAAGACAAAGTCTGCTATCCTGAACACTGGGTCTGGGTCCTGTTATTCCTTTCTTGCTCCCAATAGCATCTTGAAGTCTACTATTTCATGGTTGCCGCAGTCAAGAGTACCCACATTACTCCAGCTTCAGTTCTCCCATTTTTGGGGAACAGCAGATTCAGCTCAGCATCACCCCTAGTCACTCCATCCAACTAGTTATGCCAAGAAGCTGCTCCTCATACCCTCCAGAAATCTGGTTTGCTTGTGTCCAGCAAGGGTCAGGATGTTGACTAAAGTTTCCCATGGGAACCACTGACTGGAATCCAGAGACTACCTTGCCTTTAAAGAAGGCTGCGTGCACATCCTCATCCTGAGGAGGGTAGTCTGTAGCAGAGTAATTGTGGTGGCACTTCTACCAGGCCCTCCTCTGATCCTGATCCACAGACTCTCATCTTAAAATGCCACCTTGTCCCAGGCAAGTAACACACACATTCAGGTGGAAGGCAGTGCCTCTCCTTGTCATCCCTACTTGTCTTTCCTGAGGAGTCTATATCCCTCCCTTACACCACCCCCAGTTCACAGTACACTCACATCTTAGGATAAAATAAAAGATAAAAGTAGTGGGAGGCTCAGGAGTGTTTTACCAGAGCAGTATCATGCATACTGTTTGTACTCCCCTGAAAGCATCCATTTGTGAAAATTGCTGGGCAGAGCATTGATCTAAATGGACTCAGCCTGAAGTACAACAGCCATCTTTCAACAGTCAGTACAAAAGTAAACAGTATTAGTTTATGTGAAGTGCTTTTTGTTAAAAATGGGTATTAAATATTTTATTTTCTGTATCTCAAAATCCTCAGACTATGAAAAGTTACAATACATTTCTTTCTTGTAGACTACATTTGCTTCTAGTACACTAAAAATAAATTTCCCACTGTTGTATTCCAATTTCACTATCAGTTTTCTGTAGGTTAAAATGTTTTTCAGTAGATCTACAGATTATTTACAGAAACATACATGTCCTAAAAAATGGATTCATAAAGTTTATGTATATCAATTATTGATATTAGAACATTAGCTTCCAGTAGGCAAGTTGCCATAGTGTACTCATTTCCCTACTCACCCTATCTTTAAACAAAAAGGACACACATTGATTCTACTACATAAAACAACACAAACCTGTTCCAGTTGCATCCATACCAGACCTTCTCCTTCATTTTTCTGAAGTTTCCTTCTTTATTCCTCCTTTTACCCCCTACCCAGCTGTAGCCATTTGAACAAACACTCCATGACTGGAGGTACCTCATTTCTTCCACCCACCTCCATTGTCAGCCACCCCCTTTCAGTCATTTGCATGAGCTCCTTTTAATATATTAAAAAAAAAAAAAAAAAAAAAATCGGTTCCTCATCTGTAATCCAGTTTTCCCATGTTTCTAGGCATCCACAATTGTCACTGATGTCAGCATGAGCTGCATAAGCCCAAGATCTTCAGAGAGTCAACTCCTTGTCTTCATCAACTTCTTAATAAGAAACATATTGAAGCTTCACTTAGATATGCTACCAGTCCTTTCTACGTTTCAAATCTGACTTATTGATAGAGACAGTCAGAGATGCAATAAATAACGTGTAAAAACATTTCATGCAGTGGCCTAAACTTCCCAGGAAAAGAGATTATTTTAACTTATGCACTTAAAATGAGCTGACTCACCTCCCAACAGATACAGAGAAGAATGCACACAGCTGCTTGAAGAGAGCTTACCTGTATGACAGCACTAAACCAGCAGGTGTTGCCAACATTCTTTAACCCCACTGGGCAGTTGTCTTGCCGCTTTCGATCATAAGGGTTTGGAGAGTCACTCCACACCTCTGGATGTGTCCTCTTTAAACTCGCTTTATTTTCTGCAATACTGGCTTCTAGAACTCTTTGGGAACAGAAGGGAGAGAAAAATGTGAGAAAAAAACAAAAACCCCAGAAAAACAAAACAAACAAACAAAAAAACCCCACCAAGTAGTAAATTACATTAAGGTAGCAATACAGACATCATAATGATGTCATTCACTTATTGTTACTGAGCAATATATGCAATAACATGTCTTCAAAAACGCTATTTAACTTTTAGCTGCACCATAGCAATTTTGTTACCCTTTGGAAAATGGTATTGGTGAGTGCATGGATCTCCTGTAAGAGCTCTAGATACAAGAGCCATGTCTACAAGTCATCAATTATTTAAGAAACAGATTCAAACAGGATGGACAAATTTTAGGCAGCACTAATAGTACAGTGCTTTCATCCTCAAATGCTTTTAATGCTAAGCGAAGCACAAAGTCACCAATCTTTTTACTGACAGGAAGCCAAAGCTAGGTAGGCAACTTTCAAAAACAAAGGCAATTTTCTTAGTTTCCATTTTTGCAACTTATGCAACTGTGTTAATCACTTTACATGGCAAATAATTATTTTGAACCATGGAAAGACACCTCCCTGCAATTTTTCAAATGCTACCCAACACTCTAATTGTATGCTTCAATGACCACTTTTTTTGCTGGAAACTGTTCCTATGTGATTTATGCTGAATATCCATATTTCACATGACACTAAGATCTGATGGGTGTGAAGCTCTCCAACTCAAGGTTCACTCGACATATTACTTCTGTATCAGCACTTATCCTTAGCCTGGTGACAAAATACACCTTTTAAGTAATTTGTAGTAGGTGTATTCTGAACAGAAAGATGGAGCTAGATGCATTGAGGTCATGTAACAGTGGCTCTAACTCATAAGCCATGAGTCTGGCGTGTGCACTACTGACACAGTAGTCACTGTCCCCAGCCATCCAATCCAACTCCTGCACAAAAGGCTGAGCTGCTCTCCAACACCAAGCACAGGATTTCACAAGCTGCAACACAAGCATCTGAGCAGTCTGAGCAGCACAAAGAGTTGCCCCCTCTCAGTTCTAGACTGACTAATCACCAAAGAAAGGCAGGTTTAGGTTGGTCTGTAAAGGGAGCTCCTGAAGGATAAAGTTAAACATCTTAGGAAAAACATACAAATGGACAGCCCTTCTCCCCATAATCTCTCAATCTCCTACCTACATCTTTAACTCAAGCTATGTTCCTGCCAAAGAAAGAAAAGCTATCTTACCAAGAACTATGAAGCATTATATGAATTTACTGCAAATAACTGCTCTGGGGAACATACTAATTTGTCATGGATACTTATTTCAGAAAGGATGCAGTAAAAGAAGGGCATTCTAAATTTGAGAGACCATTTGATATATATATCATTTTTGTATCTGTCTCAGGAAGAGCCTAAATCTGGTAATTTCCTAAGGATTAATTGATTTAGTATTTTACTGCACCTTATAAACAGCACTGAAAGGACAGGCATATAATCCACTAAGAGTTTCTGTTCTGACATCTCTTCAAACACTACACAGGGATGGAACCTGACCCTGACTATTCTAAGAGTCTTTTTTGACACTTTTTTTCTACTAAGAAAACCCCAAAATATACAGTCAAATTCATTTCCCTTTTCACCAATACAGTCTTTCATAAGTGTTAGATGACCTGTGTATCTCTGCTTTGAGAGCAAAAGTTGGGCCATGGGGACATTAAAAATCAATTTTAAAATGTTATACATAATTCAAATAATTTGTCATGCAGGTAGAATTGTTTAAACTAAATTGAAGGGACCTTAATGTAACAGGACTACAATACCTACTTCATACCACTTGTGTTTCAGGTAAACAATCAAACTTCTCTTTTTTGTTCCCTGAGAATTTCAAGAATATTTCAAGATTCAATAAATATTCTCAAACTGAAATGGTTCCCTGACCCTATGAGTCTTACCATTCATCAGCATAATGACCTACTAAAATTTCTTTTTCTTGTATTTGAATTTGTTTATTTAGCAGGTAAGGGATTTAGTCATCTCTAGTTTGACCTGAAATGTGTTTTGGTGTAAAGTATTTGCTTCTGAAGGCATCATGGTATTTTTTTTCCTTAATTATACTTATAACGTTCTCGGCCCTCAGAAACCACATGCAATAACTGCACATTCTATGTGCTGAATTAATTTTCAGACCTAATGATAGCTGTGATACAGTTAAATCAAAAATGATAAGTGAAATAAAGTGCAGTGAGCACAGTAAATAGGAACCTAATGATCAGCTCAAAAGCTACATAAATAAATGTATTTACTAGCACAGTGAGGATCTCATAAAATGCTCACTGTCGTACACAAATCTGGGCTATCATCTGGATCAAGAATCTTACCCTGCTCAACAAAACAAGCATCCTTCCAGAGAGTTATTACAAGGATTTAGCAATTTTGATGACAGAGCTGAAGCCCCACTTGGGGACAGCAGCACAGAGCCATCAGCTCCATCAGCTAGCTACATGCAGGGTTTGGCAAATCCCCAGATTCACAGGACCTGCAGCTCCCCCTCCTCCAAGGGCTGGAATCCTGTTTGGAGGGAACTGCTGTAGCATGAGTTAGTTAGTGCCAGACTTAGCATGAGACTTGAAAGCAGTGTTTTATTTCCCTGGAACAAGCTGGGCACAGCAAAGCAGCTTTGCAGAACTGCAGGGTGCCCACCAGACAAAGCAGAAAGGCCAGGGCAAGGCAAGCCCACAGCACAGAGATTCAGTCAAACCACTCCAAGGAAGCCCACACAACATGCTGCAGAAAAGCCCACTCTGTCTGGTTACTCAGCTAAAAGAGCATGGGAAGGTATTTGTACTGTGTTGGTCTTACAGCTGGATATCCAGGAATAGATCCATGACTCTACAGCATTCCACAACCCCACCTTGGATCTACACACACAATGCTTAACCACAGTGCAGAGGCCCCAGAAGTTTCAATGACCCTGATTTTAAAAAAAGCCCAGGGGCTGTGCATATCATTTATGCACTGACAGCATGGACTAATTTTTATATGGGCAGTACCACAGGCACACCACAGGCCAGCTGATTTCTCCTTCCAGTAATATCTCACTGGCTTCCCTAGTGAAGCCCTATTTGGCCAGCTTCAGACTCCTTCAATCCAGGAAAAGTAATATAAACTGGAGAAACTTCTTCACAACAGGAAATACACTGATCATGCACATCTTTCTGGGAGATTTAAAGAGGAAACAGGAAAAAGACTTGAAATGTGCCATGTACAAGAAGTTCAGCTCAGACACTTGGACATTTCAGATGCACTCTCCTCAACACCTACACAGTCATCAGATCAGCCCTCAGTAGGTATTCTAAAGCAATTACATTCAGGAAGACAAATTCTATGTGCATTACAACATTAATTACATAAGTAAAAAAATTCCATTAATTCTCCCTTGGAAACCCTAACAAAATCTGCACAAATTAGGTTCCAACCACTACAAATACCTTTGACAAAAATATCCACCACAGCAAAAACTATTTAAATATGCACATGGCCTACATTTTTTAAAATTATACATTTCCAGTTTAAATTTGCTTATTATTGACCTCCTATTTGATTTCTGCTTCTTGTTTTATCTAGAAAATCAAAAGTAAATGGTTGTAGCTTGACTTGTTTGCAACCACAGTGTTCTACATTTTGTTTTGAGAGGTTCTGCACAGATCCTGTGCTTTCTATTGGAGTGCCAACATTCTTCTGTGGGGTGTTAACTATGAAGGGGGGGTGATTTTTTTTCTTTGCTTTTTTGTAATAAATCTAGTCTGAAGTTCTGTCCTTAAGGAAACCGATTGAACAGTTTGAATCAAGAATTCAAGAATTCTGAACTTCCCATATTTGTTCAATGCTGACACAGTTTGCCATCAGCTCAGGGCGCTTCTTGCTACGTTAAGTGAGTTGATCTAATGCCCCAACAATGCCAAAACCTTCAAGATCCTCATTCTTCTCTGCCCCCATTCACAAGCAAAGTCCCATTCCCTTCCTTGTGTCATGAAATACTATGGATCCTTCAATGAATTTTTTATGGCTTTTTGAAATGAATTTGTGCAACAAATGGTCCAATGAACCCTCCAGCAAGCATAAAAAACATGGTGCAGCGCACCAAAGGGCACATGACCTGAAACAAGCTCTTCATTTGACATTGCACATGTTACTGTGTGCAATTTTGCCATTAGATGCAAGTCCCTATTTCAGAAGATCAACATCTTCTCTACAAATAACCAGACTGTCTAGATGCCTTTGTACATACAGAAAAGAAAAGGCATCCTTTGTTATTTTCTGCAGCCAGAAAAATATACACTGTAATTTAAGGAGAAAGTGTTTATAACACTAAGTTATGGGCTAAGCAGATAGGACCAAAGAGGAGTTTTCAGTTTCAAAAGTGAAAAGCAAAGTCTACAGCAAAAAATCCCAAATCTTCAAAGGCTCCCTAGAACCGAGCACAGCAGAAGCAGTCAAGGCTCAGGTAAGGAAAAAGAGGGAGATAATTTTCCATCTCCAGAAATAGGTCCATCTTAATGCCTAAATCACAACCCTCTAATTACAACAATGCTGCTTTTCAAAAAGGAACATGCAAGAGCTGGCCTTCTGAAAAAAACTGGACTTGTCTTGTATATATGCACATACTGAGGTTTTAGAAAAACCAGCCCATTAAATGCTTCTTCCAGTTGTTAATGAGAATATAAATCCCTTTCATCTGACTCTTCCCTCCTAAAATGTTATCCTAAAACCATATAACAAGATGACTTTTTTCATAAATGCTGGGGGCAGGACAGAAGTGCATGCTTATTCTCACAATTAGAATATTTATTTTTCAAAAAGGAGAAAGAAAATTACTGTTGATAAAGTAATACAAATAAAGCAATAAAACATCCATATTCTCAGAAATAAAATTTTCTAATAAGTCATTTAGCCTGTCAAACACAATGAACTGAGAAAAAGAATTATTGTGGTTAATCTCCCCCATCTAAACTATTTTTTTATAAAACTGGTCTCTTACAAGGAGGCAGTACTTTACTGCCTATCAAGGATCAAATCATTGCCTATTTCCCCTAGAACAAGGTCAGTCACAAATAAAAAACTCAACATTCCTCCCAAGGCCAGTTACACATTGAAAAAACGTAACATCCCTCCCACAGAGCCCTACACTCAGGCTTAGCCCCAAATATTTCATAATTGCATCAACATTACCAAAGAAACATACACTGTACAAAAAGTTATCATAAAATCTTATCAAAAGTTAGCTCAAAGATTCTTATCACACCCAAACTTAGAGAGTTAAGTTTATAAAACTTTAAACCCAGAACTTCACCCAAAGCCTATAAATCTTATTTGTTAAATAGGTTAATAACATTCTTCATCTGCTAAAATGCAGCAGCTGCTCTCAAGTATCCTCAAGTCATAATTTTAATACCCACTCCCCCAATCTCAGCCTTAGCATAGAGAGAAGAAAATGTTATTGTAAAATGAACACTGCAAAAAACAGGACAAAGTATTTATTAGCTTCTTAATTATATTTTGGTTTTGTTGCTTTTTACCTGGTACACAAGAGAAACTTCTGGGTTTAGGTCCTATTTAAATACGACCACACATTCTCTATCTCCAGCCACTTCCTCCATATTTAAAGAAATACATAAATATGAAACATACTATTAAATCCTAGTCCACACATAATAGACTATTTTCCAGTGTAGAACATACAATACATTAAAGCAGCATCCTGAAGCCAGGCATATCAGTAGCACAAGTAAAAGTAAACAAGTTATTATTTGTTAAAAGTTTAAAAAAGCAATACAGGCCAATCTCCAACTCTTTATTTTAATTTCTGCTTTATATAAGTTGGTTGTTTACCTGCTAATGGCTTGTTCCTCATCTGTTATTCCAGTCTCCCTGAATGCCCTGTTTGATTCCTCCAAACTCAAGGCAATTGCCCTCTGAAGATCATCTTTATCATCTCCAGTGAGATCAATCACATCTGAAAAGCAAAACTATCTTTCTCAAAATTAAAAGTGAAACAGAATGAAAGGTAAGTCTTACTGTAGAGGAGAGAGCACACGTGGATTGCTGAGCACCATTCCAGTCCATCCCTCCTGTGCCCTACACTCTTCCAACCACTAACCCTGCTAACAGCTCCCTTCTGCTTCCAAGCCAGATAAAAACCTCAGCAGCTCACTCTTGGTATGATGGGCTGTAGTTGTTGCTCTTAATGTTCTTAAGTTTCACAAAGCTATGGGACAAATTTAGGAATACATGTTTTCTGAAAGCCTTCTTAAAGCAATATACTTAAATGCATTACTTCAGCTACTAAGATCAATTGCTTCAGTGAACAAACACATGGTGAACAGGACCTTACTTAAAAAGGATACCTTAATTGAGCATAGCTGATTTTTCCTCCTCGTGAAGGAACATGCAATGAAGTTTTCCCAATGCAGCACCAAATTCTACAAGTATTTCTGTACCCTGGTGAGCCAAATACTTTCACACAGTTTCATAACAAATGGGAGAGTTCCTTACTCAACCTAATTATTTTCTATCCTGTTTGTGCATTCCTTTTCTGAACATATTTAAATTCGATTTCATGTACTGAAAGTATCCCATCTCAGCACGAAAAAAACAAATACTGGAGACAAAGTGACGATCCATACTCGGATACACGAGGAATACTGGATGGACTACTGACTGATAACAGCTCTACTTCTGCCTTCTTCACCAACTCTTATTATACAAAGGATCAAAGACTGACATCTCCCATAAACCTCCTTATTTCCTGAGGGCTGTAGCAACACCTCTGCTTCCAATTCAGATGGGAACCCACTACATACCACAACACAAATCATGCCCCCATCAGGCATAGCCAAGCTTTTAAAGCAGCTAGAGCCTACAGGAATGTCCACCAGATGCACAAGACCTTCAAAAATGCCAAGGTCATCAGTTATCACCATTTCAAGGGTCAGAAGTCTCATTTTCCAAGTCAGATGGACAGGAAAAAAGTGCAAAAGGGACTTTCGTGTGCAGTATTAGACAGACATGCACATGGAGCATTGGCTGGTTTGAGTCTTCCTCTTCCAAGGCAAAGTTTACCCAAAAAGTTGTGAAAGAGACTTGACTCCAGCCTGGGGTTTGGCCACTAGAAGCTGAAAAGCTCTGAGAGAAAGAGATACAGATTGGAAACTGGCAATTGCTCACAGAGACAAGAGGCTTGTCAGCATTTCTCCTTCCACAGGCCAATCCAATTTCTCCAAACAGCTTGTCTGTCTACGTTCTGATTTTTCTCTTTTCTCCTGCATGGGCTGGCCCACTGTAGAGATTGTAGTTTCCCTATTCCCCTCAGCTTTATTTTTTTGGGACATTTCTCATTGGATCAGAACAAAACACTAAACTTTGTATACAAAAATCACTGCCATAGTCATGCATGAACAGAAAATGGGATGACCTGTCCTTACAGAAAGCAGAAACCAGAAAGAACTTGTAAAGAAACTCTTCTGTTAACATCAGCAACTTCAAAACCTAGTTTTAAACCCAGCTCTGTTTTCTTCAAATAATGGTTGAACTGCTATTTTATTTAGTGGGCCTTTAAAGAGAGCACTCTTACCTGCAGAGTACACTGGGCAATCTGTCATGATCTAGAAATATGGAAAAACACTATTGCTATAAAAGCAGCACTACCTAATTTTATTCTTAGGCCTTCTACAGTCAGCTCAGATCTTCCAGCATAACAGAAGGGTACTTCAACTCAGATGCCTGAAATTCTCCTTCAGATGTACTAAAGCAATTACAACCACCACCTGCAGAATTTGAAAAGTTTTGATAAATATGCTGCCATGCTGAGAACATCATTTGGGAGAAAAAAACCTATTTCAGCCTGGGTGACACACAAACCTGGCTCTGTCCTATAGCCTGAGAGCAGAAGGAGACTAGAGAGGCTGACAGAAATGAGAGGATCCCCTCACCACACACACACACACTGCGTATTATTCTCTAAAATGTGGTGCTTGTGTTGCATTTTCTGCACATTTACAAGAAGCCACACACAGCACCTCATCTTCCCTGGAGCTAAACTGTATTTATCAATAGGAATAGTGGTCACAACCAGAAGCCACATATGCTGATGGACAAGTATGGGATTGCTCTGGTCACTTCCCTACAGAGGAATGTTCCTTGAGCAAGTCTCTTAGTCAGGAAAGAGTGATGATGTTTTTATATGACAATAAAGAATGCTAGATTAAGAAGTCAGCTTCTCTATGGGGACTATTTTCTAGAAAAGAACTCAAAGTAGGTGAAAATGATGCATTTAACAAAACCTCCCCCATTATACAAAAATCTATCTGGATCAACTCCAACTCACACTTCCATTAAAATATTCAATTTCTGTGTGACTCCCTAGCTCTCTAATTTTTATTAATCTATACCACCATCTTATGTGTTTCGAAGTTCATTACCATTCATATTACCAGCAATTAAATAATTTTAACATTTTAACATTAAAATCCCAAATCTTTTACACTTCAGTAAAAGCAAGCGGAAGTAAAAGATTCAGCATTTTAATATGAAAATTAATGATGAGCCAAAAGAGCTTATTTTGTCATGCAAGGGTTTTGGAGCAGACCCCACAGGATTCTCTTCAGAAGTGTTCTATTCATACATTGTTCCTGCTTTATATGAAAAAAAGCCAATAGAAGTGAAGACACACTGCCAGGAATCACCACTACATGTGAGTGGTGCAATTGATTCATGTCACAGAGGGTTTATCTATCATAATTTATGACACAAAAATACATTTATAAATATCAGCTCATCCATGGAAACCTAGTCCACACAAGCTTTTAGCTCATAGCAAATGTAAAATAAAAATGGTTTTGACATTTAAGCTAATGTATTTATAGGTAACACAGTAATTCATTAAGCTGCAACACCTCACATACAACTTGAATCCTAAATAAGATGATAAAGAGGACTTCAATGGAAGTAATAAAAGAAGGGCAAGTCTGAGATTAAACTCTTCGTCCTAAAAAGCCAAAAATAAATATTTATATTTTTTTATATTACCTTGTCTCCACATTCTGCATTCCTGTCAAATGGCTATACATTATACAAGTGTGCATATAATACATGAAATTAATGTTTTCTTTTTTTTTCTTGTTTTTGTTTTAAAATATCCTCATGTTTTCTAAATTCTTGTCTAGGGAAGTTAATTTTGCAGCTATTAGTAGTAAAACATCAAATTGAGCTGCTGAAGTTTCCTGTCTGATCAACAGATTTCTGTTTTAAGTACGAGTTTGAAGAAAAACAAAAAAGATGACTTTTGCTCAAAGTTTTTATAAGATACACACGTTTTTTCTGTGATAGGCTGAAGGATAAATTTCATAAAGGTGTAAGAATAATGCCACTTGTCAAAATTTAGTTACCTGACTTTAATTTGCACATCCCAGTTTTGTAATACTCTTCTCATTTAGCCCACAGAACACTTCAGTTCTCACTGGCTCATCCTCATAAAGGTACTTATTTTCAAGTCAAATTGCCTTAGAAAATGCAAACATTCTTAACCAGGCCATGACTAGTAAATAAAGTTTGCTTATGCAAAAATTCTCCATAAGCGAAGACACTTCTCATCTACACAGTCTGGCTTAGTGCATGTGTTTTTATTCCACAAAAATTATCATTCATAATTAACCATCTGCTGTACTACAAAATGCATTCTTGGTTTACAACATTATTATTATTATATAATAATGTACCCTTCTGATACACAAGGTTCAGAGAGTTTGACATTGTAATTCTACAAAACAATTTTAAGTTGTATATTGAAAACCGGGACAAATATACTAGTGTATGCATAATAAATGCACACACTCTATCTATCCCCATAAATCTTCCCTTAAGATGAACCTATTAATCTGTCTACTTAGGAAGTTTTTATCATCATTCAAATAAAGGGTTCTTACTTGGTTATTGCCTAGGTCATTAAAATAATTACTGTGTTGTTGACTTGGTACTTATACAAGGAGGAGGCAGAGAGTAGGAACTTCAAACTTAAGTAGGCTGGGAAACTCAGCATGAGGGACAGATCAGAAGTAGCAACTGAACTCAGGGACAGGCAATAAACATCCACAGTGATGCAACAACTGGAAGAAGGAGAGAAAAAATGAAGCAGCAGCCTTGATGGGTTCAACAGAGTAGTGGAAAGTATGAAAATCCAGCAGCTACACTCCAATTTCAACACATCAACAATGCAAAAATTTTAAAATGGGGTTGAGACTAAATCTGGTTAATTTATTACAAGCAGAGCTAAGCAAAATCCTACAAACTGCCACCTATTCTGTGATGTTAAATTCACAGTGGTCTCAGGCTCCTAACGTGAAGATTGAAAGGAATTTAGGTGGCTGTCTATGCAAATTTTGGATAAAACTGGATGGGGGCAGAGCATCCAGCACCCCTGAAACAATTCAGCCAACTCAAACTGCTGTACTGGTGCAGGGAGCTTGTAAATATTGGCCTCCACTATCCCACAGCTTCCTCATCTCAGCTGTATTTACAACATCCTACAATTATAACACCTTAAACCAACGAGTCTCACACTGATGGGGAAGGATAGAGGCAATCACGGCACAAAGCAACATGTGAATCTCTAAGATAAAAAGAGGACCTCAAGGTACAAGACTCTTGACATACTGAAGCAGGGATTTTAACATACCAAGCTGGAAAAACTCCCAGGAACCTGGACGGACACAACACAAATAATCTTTGAAAGAGAAGGATTTGTGATGAAGACACATAGCAATGGCTGAGTTAGGCAAGGTGACAGAAGAAGCCACTATCAAACTCTACTCACAGAAACAATAAATGAACAGCTAGAGAATGAGGACTGACTAGGACTTGTGCCAAGAAGGATCCAGGAGCTACAGCCGACTCATGTTCAATCTGCAATTCACATCATCCCAGCACTGAAGAAAATAGGAAGTGTTACACTTCTGTCAGAGTACTACGTGGGTATTTATAGATTCACCTATTTTTCTTAAGAACTAAGCTGATGTCTTCACTATTGTTTCGAGTGCCATAGCTCAGGAAAAAAAGCATACTAAAGAAGGCCTAGATGGGAAGAAAAAAAAAGACAATAGGTATAGGAAATGCATCCAAATACTTGAAAGGAATTTAGGCTGCTTTGTTTAGATCTGAGAGAAGTCCTGAACACTGTCTTCAAGCACCAACACTCCATCTGAGATAAAAGGAATGAAGTGTACTATAATTTCCACAGGGGGCATACAAGGAGTAAGGGAATTTAGTCAAGACACTAGGAATCTAAATGTAGGGACAGTGAAGTTTCAGAAGAAATTACCCTATAAACATTTCAGAGTCTCTAGAATGGAACAGTAAAAATGTTTTATAAACATCACCTCAGGAGGATTTAGGTACCGTTGAATCTAAACTCTACCTCGCAGCAAAGGGCTGAGTGACTTTTGAAACATATGCAAAGGCTCAAAGTAAGAACAGGAAGATAAAAAGCCAGAAGCCATGAAGTCTACAATCTTCAAATTGCTGTGTGTGGCATTTCATAGTTACACTGTAACATGCCCTTATAAAAGGGCTTGAAATCTTTTGTTTTGGCTATGGAATGTGCAATTGCAAAGACTAGTAATTCAGTTTTAATGAAAAATAGCTGAGTTTTCAAAAGAAGGAAAGGAGAGAATTTGTCCTGACAACTGTTTCACTGGAACACAACACAACTTCCAAAATGCATCTCTTCATTCTGTTCCTTCCTTTAACCCTGGGTTCTTCAAGTTCCTTCAATAATAAGAAAAGAATATATTCTTAGCAATTCAACAGTTCTGTTGTGCTGCCATAGATGAAAATACACAAAATTACTTCAAATGGGAATAAAAATATTTCTAGAGAATTAAATAAAGTGAAAATTTTTGGAAGTACTACTAAACTTCTCTTGCTCATTTCTAAGTACAATACATAGGATTTCTTCTACAAAGTGGAACGTTAAAATTAACTTAGACTAAAAATTGTGCATCTGTACATTGCAGGCCTAATGCTTAAGCACCTTCTCCTCACAGAGTGCAAGAAGGACTAAAACCACCTTTGTGAAAGGATCAGATTAAGCTGGCATCACTGTTGATGTGAAAATACTACATTTGCAGGTGCTTGCACATGCCATTTTGAACAGACAAAAAGGCAATCATCATGAGTAACACTGACTGTGCAAGACAGTCTTTGTTTAACAGATGGAGTAGATTTAATAAAAATGTTCTTTTGTTGCAGCTGCTGAAATGTTGCATTTGGTAGCAAGACAAACCAGGTTTCTTTATACCTCCTACCATCCAGGATGCAACTCTCAAACCGCTTACAACCACTGTCACTTTTGGAAGAGCCAGTGCAAAATTCTGCATGTTATGGCACATATTAATATTTTCATTTTATCCCTTAACTAAATAACCATGTCAAAGAAATGTAGTTAGTCAAGCTCACAGAACACACATCTGACATATCCTTATGCAAGGAATACATTAAATGGGCTTTGTAAATGGTTTTCTGTGGTGTGAAAGCTCTGGTATTTATCTGTGACTCTCATTCCCAGTTTGGATACTTGGTGGGACCCCAAAGCTTAACATCCCAAGCTCCAAATGCACAGAGGTAGTTAAGCAGTGAGGAACAGTAGGACTGAGTAATAATTAATTCATGTAATTTTACCTATGTGGGATAATAAAGGGAGTCAAATTTGAGAGACAAGATCCTGTCAACAACTCAGCACAGCCACTGAGAACTGCTAATAAGCTCTTTTGCAGAAGGGAGTGCTGATGGTCAAAGCCATCTGCTGAAGGTTTTTCCATCCCTTCCCTTCTCTCCTCACAAGTCACTCTCTTTCACACTCCTTTACACGACAGTGTTTACTAACAGAGGGCCCTAAGACTTGGCCTTTTTAGGCGCATTGCATTTTTTAAATCTAGAATCCAAATAATTACAGGCAAGCACATCACAAGGAAAGTGTAGGTTTCTTCCAGAAGCATTCACTAGGTCTCTACAGGAGCCTGGGTGGCCTTCATGATCACACTGGTTTAGGCTTTTGTTCTGCTGTAGGTGTTCAGTTCTTGCCTTGTAAGTCCTCCAATATGATGAAAAGTTCACAAAGATGCCATTATCTCATAATGTCTTTTCAGTCTAACTAAAACAGCAAAGACTGGCCAAGGGTTCTCATCTTTACTACCAGTGAGGACCTGACCAGATGCTAACAATGTTTAAAAAAAATAAACTAAAAACCTACTTCTTCCACAGCAGTTGGTGTTTCTTGATCACTGACTTGTCATGCTGTATAACTGTAAAGAATCTGCCTTCAGCCCTCCAGAAAAGAGATGAGAATCCTGAAATTCACCTTGGAATGTACAGCTCAAGACCTGCTCGTCTCAGTTTGACCATCTGCCATGGGCAATGTGGACTCTTGCAGGTTTGATTCATATCCCTTATCACCTTATTTCTTCAGTAAGGTTGTACAGCACAGTAAGTGACAGCAAAACTAAATACTTCTATTAATGGGATTGCTATTAAATCTAATTAAACACAGACTCCCAAGAGAATCCAGATTACTATTCCACTGCCATAGTAGGTTGTCAGTACTAGAAACTATGACACAGTGGTGAGTTTGTTCTTAATAACCCCCATTTCCTCAAATGCAATTTTCTGACACTGAAAATTAAACTTATGGGGAAGGTTGTGTGTGTTTTCTTTCCAAAGAAGTTAAAAGAAAAAACACACAAAAAACCCTAAGCCACCCACCACAACTTAGTAAATGGATAACACAACTACCTATAATGCACTCAGGACACTTTATACAGGGCTGCTAATAATACCAAGGATTTAAATGAAGTTTTCAGATCAGACAAGCTGAGAATAAACTCATCTCTAATTAAAAAAAGTTTAAAAAGTTCATGTGAAGGCTCTACAGGCAAAAATAATTGTACAATTGATAGGGAGATCTAACCAAACTTCTTTACATTGAAGCCATCATGAGCAAAAAATTCTACTGCAGGAGGCACTCAATAAGTATACTTATTATATGTTTAATAAAATCCACATAAATGTACTACACATATGGTCAAAGAATTGATATATAATTAAACTATTCTCCATTTGCATTGCAAAAGTTGTAAAGTAACTACAGCATCAAGAAACTTGGATTTTATAGCTGTCAGTCCCACTACAAAACTTCCTTTGACTTTTACTCCAATGTTATTTCATACATTTATTTGCAGAACACATTTTTTTCTCCCCATAAAAATAACTATACATGGAAGCAGAAGAACCTACAAGACTTAGAGAAATGCAGGTTGTGGGACCTCCAGTATCAACTAAATAAAAATGTTTAAAATCAGGTATATTTCATGCTAATTTCATATATAAAATACCTATTCTTTAGTACAAAATTCACACTTAACCTCCCATTTCTTCCTTTGGGAAAGCCATTCCTGTCAGGGAGAAGCTACTCTTAAGAATATTAAGCTTTAGCATATTAAGATAATGACAGACTCTTCTCCAATATTGTTTTGACAGAGGAGTACTCAGCTTTTGCCTTAAATTATTCACTGCAAGACCCCAAAATAAATTCTGTAATAAGGGGGGGAAATAAAAGGAAAATAAATCATGGAAAGCCCAGTTATTCACCCTTTGATCAGTACCATACATAGAGGTAAAGGTAATGCCTAAAGGTCACTCAAATTAAAAAAAATAAAAAAAACCAAAACAAGGAAAAAAAAAAACCAAACAGCAACAAAAACAACAAAAAATCCCACTAAAATAAGGAAAGAGAGAATACATAATAATCTAAGAACTGATAAATAAGAATTATTTGCAGATTAACAGTTATGTCACAGGCAAGGTTTTATTTCCCATGCCTTCAAACTAGACTTATGAAAAGAAAAAATACCTACTGGTGTCTGCCTGGCTGCCCACGCTGATGTATCTGTCATTCCCAGGAAGGGCTGTTTGGTAGTAAGTTGCCTCCTCTAGCTGGGGAACCTTGGCATTCTTTGCAGTGAGAAAAGCCACAGCCAACTCCAGATTACCATTGCTGTCCTTTAAGCATAAAAAAAAAAAAAAAAAAAAAAAAAATCCAAGAAGTGAGAGTCCCCTCACCCTTTCTTTACTTTTCCTTAAAAGCAAAGGACATGATTAGCAGCTTCAAATCAACAGCCATTGCACTTCAGGTAAAATACTGACTCAAAGAAAGCTTGTAAACTTGACATATTCTACATATATCACTATTTTTAACCAAAATAAAAGACAAAGCATCTTAAAAAAAAGTTTTGGTGGAGTTCCACTTATTTCAGGAAAGAAAAAAAAAATGCCTTGCAGTGTAGGTCAACATCTCAACAAACATAACCAGCACATTCCCTGGAGTCCGACTTCAACAGAGAATATAGTTTCATTTTTAAAGCCAGAAATCCTGGCCTTTGAAAAACAGTTGTACACATGACTTATACTAACAACAACTACCTATTCTTGTGTGATATATATTTTTGATTTAAATTACTAAGTCCTCATTTACCATGTATAAATGGCAAAAAAATCTGCTAGAGGGAGACAAATAATGTTTAAAATTTTTATATATACTTATGTATATGAAAATAGAATAGAGATCTGCCATTTTCTCCTTGCATCAAAGAACTCTTCTGTGCTGTGAAATAAATTACAATGGTTGAAAAAACATTGAAACAATACCAAGTTAGCAAAGGCTGGCAAGTTCAAGCAGAGTTCTTTATTCTACACAGTGAGCAAGGCCTGTGCATGATAGAAAACAGCCACACTTTGACAAGAAAACACCACTTGATTCCTCAGGAGTTGACCATCTGTAGTAGCACCAATGTATCCCAAAACAATTCATACAAAGGTTAAAGGCAAGTCATAACATTCCTGTCTTTTCATTTTTGAACATTTGATTCATTTTTACATCAGCACCAAAAGAGAACAAGATTCCTTGTAACGTGAACAAACCATCATTATTAGCTTTTCTTTCTCCCTGAAATAAATTCAAGCTGGGAAGGGAAAAAGGAAGAGAAGGGCAGGAGCCAGAAAGGGTGGGATTTATAGCTTTCACAGGCAGTTAAGATGCATTCAGGTGCATTCAGCTACAGGCCAGTTATCTTACCTTCAGTGCCTGTTGTAGTACTTGGATGTCATTGATACCGGTGATCTCCCTCAGCTGATTCAAAAACGTTTGCTGGTGCTAAAAATAAAAACAGATCATCCAAATAAGATTAGAGCCAAATAACAGCAAAACCAATTCTTAACAGAGTACACTCCTCCACAAACATTAAAGGCATCTCTGTATGAGGTTTATGCACCACAAAAGGGTAGAACCTTCATTACTCGAGTTTGTCTTAGTTTCTGTAATTTGGGCACTTTTAATGTCCAGTTGTAATGATTCTGCATTCTGATGGGTTTGCTTGGTTTTGGATTTTTTAAACAAAAAAAAAAAAAAAGGGTAAGTTTATGCAATATGAGTTTAAGAAGCCTATATAAAGCCACAATTGACCCTTCTAAACAAATGAAGCACCACAGCTTTGGTCTCTAAAGGCAGTAGTGGAAATAGCTGACTGAACTCCCACCAAAAGCAACTTCTTTAGCTCTCAGCTATTCTCAACCCCATTATTTCCTTAATATAAATAATTCCTAGTCATTCCAATCACAAAACTAGGAAATTCAACTTTGCTGATGTGAGGTGCTTAAAGAGAAATACTATAAAATTTCCAAACAAAACAAGTTTCTTGATACTGAAACAGAACTTTAGGAATCCATCCAAATTGCCTTCCTAGACCAGTTGAATCCAACTCTCACAAATCACTTAAGTCAGCAACCAAGACTGAGTTTAAAGCAACATTTGGAATTAGAAAAAGAAAAGGTTCTGGGTCTCTTAAATATTCACTCCATAAGAATGTTGAGGCTTGGTTTTGTTTTATTTAAATAAAAATCTGGTCCCACCCCTGTTTAAAGCCAACAGATGACTCACTCTGCTCAGGCTCAGCTATCCCATCACAGAAGCAAAAATCAGACATTATACTGGAACAATCCTTGAACTCCTGTTAACCATTAAAAGCATCTTAACCATTAAAACCATGAAAACACAGAGCACTGACCATTGTTCCATAATAACAAATTCAATTGTTCCTTTGGCAGATGGGAAATGGAGAAAAAAACATTTGCAAAAAAAACCATTTTTATTCTTTGCATACCACATCCTGAACTCAAAACAGTAATTTCATCCATGAAAGAAAATTTTTGTAAAGTACAAGGTTTTGTTTGCATGAAAAAAAGCGTATTTCCTATCGGGAACAAATAAACATTCTCCTGCTACTCTCCAAATTCATTTTAAAATAGCAGCTATAATTGTCTTGCAGCTTCTTCTAAAATACTTTAAACTGAATTATCTGTAATCAAATATTCAAATACCCTTATTCTTCCCTTATCACTCCTTTGTACAGAGGAGGAAATTAAGATCAGCATGAATGCTGAATTCCCCAGTGAGAAATTAACCTGGCAGGCACTACTTCATGCCCTAATAAATTGAAATAGAAGGCGTATAGTTCAGAATGTTTATGAATTACATACACAATCTTCCTTTCATTTATGATCCTAAGAGACACTGCTAACAATCCAATTTGCCTCTTTCTTTTTTCTGTTCCTTCTAAAAACCCTTCTGTTGGCACAAGAAAAGTGAAGCGATGCAGGGAAACAAACTCCCACTCTATCCCAATCTCTCATCCCCTCATTTGTTTACTCTGTGCATTTCACAGCACTGTACAAAGCCATGACTTGTTTCCCCTATAAAGTTGCTTTCCCACCTCTAAGTCTGACGAGAAATCAAAGAACTGAAATAGAGTATTCGGGAAAAATAATTACAGCATCATTAAAACTGGCTGCAGAAATTCAAGGTCATGGAAATAAAGTAGATTTCTTATTTTATTTACCATCAACATGATAGTGAACAAAACAGAAAATAGTTTCACTACAAATTATTATAACAACAAGTTATAACAGATTACTGTATCTTCCACAATATATACAATACTTGAAAAGGCTGATTTGAGGATATTCATCATTCACAGAGACTGGGAAAAGACAGAAGAGACAGTTTACCAACAAACAATCTCTAAGCAGTTCAAAATATTGGCTGTTAATTTATGAGCACAGCTGTGACTTATAAACTTAGACATCTGTAGTTTCTATCCACATTTCAGTATTCCAGCATAAAAGCTGTGTTTCAAGGCCCCCTTCCCATGGACATACACATTTAACAGATCAGAACTGCACCCAGAGATGCTCCTTTCTCATCAAGAGATGATTTAAGTATCTAAGTGCACTTGTTCTTAGGGCCAAAAGGTTCAGGTATTCAGATCCAGAATTTCTGACTGGTAATTAAAAGAACAACATGGGGAATACATAAGCATCACTGTTAGAAGTGACAGGAATTAAGAGGAAAATCAACAGTTCTCCTGAATACCTTAAATGGAGCTTTGGGGCACTTTTCTGGTTTAGACATTACTGTTTCTTCAGCTAAATGTGGACAATTTACCACTAATTTTTAATTTATTTACTTCAAATCACACAAGTTCAAGAATGGACATATTCCCTTTCTAGAAGGAGTGTAATTGAAATTATTTCCACCTGATCAACATGTTCTTTTAATATTTGCTAACAGACTACCAGATGTTCAGAAATAATTACAAAACTGCATAAGGCAGCTAAAAACTCCAACTGGTGGCCTTCTCTTCCACAAATTCCCCATCTGCCCACATCCTCACAAATCTGATGTAACTACATCCATCATCTTTACTGTGCACTGACCTTTCCTGCAACTGGATGTTCAACTTTTCATTATTCTCCTTCACTGTTATAATGAGAGTTATCACCCATTAAACTGTATTAACGCGAAGTAATTTGATTTCTTTTCATTACAAGTGACAGAGCAGGCAACTATCAAACCCTTTCCTCATTCACCATCAGAAGATGAGATTCACTTTTCCGGTTTTTGGTTTTTTTCTTCCACTTAAGACACTTATGAAACAATTGCAACCATATTCAGAGTGCTTATATTACTTAACTCTTGATGTGACTTTAGTGCATGTGTACTACTTTGCAAAGTGAAAATGGCAAAATTTTATTTATTTTGAATAATACTCCTTTAGCTCTGGTTATTTTGGCATACAGGAAACTTATGCTGCTATTACCCATGACTGAAGCTTGGAGATCAATCTCTAGTGCAACTACCAAACAGTTAAGTCTCTTCTGTATGACAAGAAGTACAATAAGAAATACAGTACTACAGACAGACTTCTACATATAAAGCAAGCCACTCTTCTTACTCCTAATTAATGCTCATTCTGATTACATTTACCTTAAAAGCTCAAGAATCTTGGGCTAACATGAAGTAACTGTAGCATATAGACCATCAAATGTCTAAAACCACATAGATACATTAAAACAATTATAATAATTCACTCTCAGGCTAAAACCAAAAATGCCTAAAAGAGTTCACCCATGCTAAAACAAAGATAAAAAATGAAGTACCAGTGCATGTTCATGAAATCAGGTCAGTGAGGGAAGTTCCAGATCACAACTACCAGTTCTAACACAAAAAAGCTGCAGTATTTTTTCAACACAGATCTTTCCTGATTCTTTATTTCTTCTAACCTTGCCTCAGCAAATTTTCAATTATAATTCACTGTACTTTTATTCAGTTTATTAAGCAGCCTCTCTTTTCAATGGAGACAAAAAACAGATCCTCCATTCTTTCCAATCTGCCTGTACCTACTTCTGTTTGCCATCCTATCCTCAAATTTACATGACTGATTCTGTATCTCTTTTCCAGCAGAGCTCCTCCAGTTTACTGAGTCAAGATTCCACGAATATCTGCAGTATTAGGACATATGTGCACACATGTCACACACACACACTCTCCATGGAGCCTGAACAGCATTTGACTCAACTCTAAAAAGCCCCCAGGACTCTGATCTGGGACACCAGACTGTGCTGGTACAGCTGCTGCAGGGTACCCCAAGTCCTTGGCCACACAAAGGAGATGTTTCACTGATGCCCGGGGATCCAGCTGGACCCCCTCAGTCCCCACACAAAGTCCCTGGGGCTTTCATGCTCAAGCTATTCCCAGCCTTTCCCTTTCCTCTGGCTCCCTGAGGTTTGCACTATGTATCTTCAGGCTTTCAGCTCTTGGAAGATTTTAACCAACAGGAAATTCTCCCATTTTCCTGGATGGAAGCCGAATTTGTGTATTAGGAATGCATGCCCTTATTTCCAAGTCTCTCCTTTTTCAGCCATCCCTCCCTCGTTCTCAGGAAATGCCCAATTAAGATTATGTGGTTTATAACCTCACACAATAGCATATTCAGTAGCTGTGCCAGCACCAGTGAAGCAGAAAAGGATCTGCACTGCTATCAGCTTAGGGAGATACTGTGCCTAAATTAGTTCCACAACAGTACTGTAAACTCTGATAACTTCCTACAATCAAAGTAAAAAGCTAAATTACACAAATGCTTTTTTGAACAAGGCAAATCTCATAAACTGACTAATACTGAATTACAGTGAAGAAAAATTTTAGGGGAAAATAAGCCTCATTTTGATCTGTTTATTTTGTCCTCTGTAGCTTCTGACGAAGCACATGAACACTTCGGCTTTATTCATGGCAGCATCCAAATATTTGCATTTGCAAGACAAACACTTAAAAACTCAGAAGATAAAACAACCCTTTTTCCATTCCCAAGCACAGATAAAGTTGTATGTTCAGGAATGAATGAGATGATCCAACCATTAGCAGGAGAAAACAGGATCTATGGCTTCACAACACAGCTCACATTTCAATAGTAGATAATGAAAGTGCTCTAGGGGCACCAAGCTGATTAGAAATATGGAATGCTTCTCCTGTGGGGAAAGGCTGAGAGAATTTGGATTGTTCAGCCTTGAACAGAGATGGCTTAGGGGTGACTTGCAGCTTTCCACCACATGAGAGGAGCCTAGAAGAAAAATGGAGAGAGATTATTTACAAGGGCCTGGAGTGACAAGACAAGGGGCAACGGTTTCAAACTGACAGAGAGTACGTTTAGATTGTGCATCAAGAAAAAATTCTTTTCTGTGAGGGTGGTGAGGCACTAGAACAGGCTGCCCTGGGAGGTTGTGGGTGCCCCAACCCCAGAAGAGTTCAAGGCCAGGCTACTGGATGGGGCTCTGCACACCCTGGTCTAGTGTAAGGTGTTGCTGCCCATGGCAGGAGGCTGGAATGAGAGGATCTTTAAGGTGCCTTCCAACCCAGGCCATGATTCTGATTCCTGAGGGATGAATACTTTTTATTAGAGACAGAAACAAAGAGGAAAATGCAAATGCTGAGAATGGCATCTTGACTCAGGCCCTCCACACAAATTCCACTTTCTTCACTTTCTAGC
This sequence comes from Luscinia megarhynchos, assembly GCA_034336665.1. NCBI lineage: Eukaryota > Metazoa > Chordata > Aves > Passeriformes > Muscicapidae > Luscinia > Luscinia megarhynchos. The sequence goes on along the minus strand of JAPFBE010000013.1, from coordinate 10,597,191 downwards.
GCAACACTGATTTGTAAGACCTATTTATTGGAGGAAATATCAAATGACATTGCACAAGTATTTTATATTAAACACAATTCAAATGAAGCCTGAGCTGCAGAGAACCTGCTAATGTCATTGCTTGCAGACAAGTAGCTAATAATCTGGTTTTCTCATATGATGCTGCTGTAAAGAGAAGAACACAGAGAGCTTATATGAATGTAATCCTCTATAAACAGGCTTTAAGTTTCTGCTACAAACAAACAGACAGACAGAAATAGTTTAACATACAAAGGACAAGCATACTAAAGACCCTCAATTACTACTGTGAATATAATTTTCTGCCACATTAATCATATCTCCCAGGAATAGCTGAAAGGCCCACAGACATTGCTGTACATTACAGCTTCCAGCAGCACAGATACATTAACCATTTTCTAAATATGCTGTTGGACAAGTTCCAAATAGGCAAACAAAAACTAACTCCTTCCATGAAAATATGGAGTTGAAACACAGGGAAAACATGCAGTCAGTTCCAGAAAGCTTTGCTCTTCCCAGCTCTGTCCTCAAGATTTTTCTCCACGTATGAGCAGATTAAATGTATTTATAAAAAATATATAAATTAGAAAGTGGCTATATGTACACATATATGTTTTAAAGCACTAATTTGCAAGTGCATAGACCAAGTTAAATCTCTGCAACTGCTCTAAGGTGTTCCTTAAAGCACAACAGAATTAGGCTCCCTTGCCCAGCATCTGCTAACTGGGCTTCTTTTTGTTCAGGGATGAAAAGAGGAACCTCTTATATGACATTGTATCCTCGAAGAAAGTAGGTAGAGATATATTTTTACACACACTCTAAGGTAAAATGCACCTCAGCTTTGGTTCAGACAAAAATCACCTGTGGAGAGCAAAGGACATGCACAAAGACAGCAGATTTTCAGTCTAGGACAGCTCGGCACAGGCTGCCAAAATCTGACAATTACAGCAGCAGCTTGTACAAAGTGCAACTGGACTGAGAGCAAAAACTTATTTCAAGGAGCAAAAGGACACAGTGCATGGCAGGAACTTTCAGCCAACCACAGCCTAGCCCAAATAAAACTTAAAGGGAGGAAAGGCTTGAGTGCACTACCTAAGTGTGCAATTAAATTAAGGATTCTACTTAATCATAGCTTTATGTAACCTATATTGATCCTAGACAACACATGGAATACCCTCATAAGATTTCCATGCTTTACCGAGTGACTTTTCAATTAATTTCAATGTTTGATATTAAGGATTCTACATAACATGAGATCATCCATTCATATAAACACTCACAATTCTGACCCTCTTGTGTGGCTAGAAAAAAAAACAACTTCTCCCTCAGCATATATGTTTGCCTTTTTTCAAGTTAATAGTTAAAGATTTTGAAATAAGGTTTTAAGATGAGGCTTGAGGAGTTTGGTTTGTATTCTTTGACACTAAATATAAGGCAAACCACCTCTGACAGTTATTTAAACAAAATCACCCAGAAGTTATGAGCCAAACCATCACCTGCATGGGGATACTCTTGCAATGAGCAGGAAAACCACCTGCTCAGTTCACAGGGGGAAGTTTGAAAATTAGTCTATGAACTGATTTATGAACACTATTGCTTGACTCTGTACTTCTAGTTATTACTGATAGCTAGTCCCAAATGAGCCTCAGTGACAGGATGATAATCAAGAAATGATAGCAACCTTAGTACTTACTGAAAACAAAGAGGTGTCAGAAATGTAAAGTTACTGAAAATGTTGAGGTCTGTGTGTTTTAAACCATCATGATTTCTCCATACCCTGCTCAGCATTAACAGTGAGCTTCCCAATAGTAATGACAGCAGCTCTGAAATTAATTAACTACACTAAAACCAATGACATCTTCAGTTTCACTTAACTAGACACAACTTAAACTTCAGGTTGTATTCACTGGAACTGCCACAGAAAAATCTGCTTCACAAAAATTGCTTTTGATTCTTTCATACTCCAGTAACTGTGACAGTAATTAGCAAAAAATCCCTCTGCTCCAATTCAGGTTTGTTGGGTGATTAGTCAGTGGTGGCAGCAGGAGGGGGCTTTTCAAAGCACCAGCATGTATTATCTATAAACTACACAAAATTTAGAGGGATTCCTCCAAGAGCCCACCATGGAAAGCAGCTGGGCAGTGCCACGGTACCAGTGGTTCAAGCCCATCCCACCTCGCACAAGCCATGGCAAACTAAAAACAGTGGGGTCAGCCAGAAGCAATGTTATACAGACAGAAAGAAGAAAGAGGGTGAAGGATGACAGATACACTGCAAACTGTGTGTACAGAATTACACATACACAGAGCCACAGGGGTAGGGGTTGGAAGGGGCTTCTGGAGATCATCAACACCTTGCTAAAGCAGGATACACATACACACATATGGGGAAAGGCTGAGAGAAATATGGCTATTCAGGCTGAAAAAGGGAAGACTTCAAGATGATCTAATTGTAGCCTTCCAGTTCCTGAAGGGAGCCTACAGGAAAGGTGGAAACTATTTACAAGGGCCTGGAGTGACAGGGCAAGGCAGAATGTTGTTAAACTGAGAGTAGGTTTAGATCAATATTTGGAAGAAATGCTTGACTGTCAGGGCAGTGAGGTACTGGCACAGCTGCTCGGAGAAGCTGTGGATGCCCCATCCCTGGGACTATTCAAGGCCAGGCTGGATGGGGCTCTGAGAAACCTGGTCTAGTGGAAGGTGTTCCTGCCCATGGCACAGGGGGTTGGAACAAAATGAGCTTTGAGATCTCTTCCAATCTAGATAATCCTATGATTCTATGATATTTTTACAATCCCTCCTGGCTACTTTCTGTTCTAAAAGTTTATGTGTTTATGTGTTTATTTTTTGCTTCCATTCACAGATATTTACCATCATGTATAAACATCCCGTTTTACCACATCTGACCAGGTAGCACCGAGACTTAAGCTTTCTCCTCACAGGAGTGGCTATTGCCTAGGGTATAATTTTACTGCAGCCACTATTAAAATGTTCGCTCTTGTCTTTCATGGTCTGAAACAACACTGCCATGAGATCCACACTTTTACACTTTGAGATATTTTCCTTTGCATCCCAATCACAGTTTAACCCTGTGTTTTACCCTGTTTAATCACATCAAATACAAGCTATTCTGGCTCATGTTGGACACTCTTCACAGTCCTCTTGCAGGCCTAACTCCCAAGTGGAAATGGCAGTCCCACTAGCCCATCCAAACATTCAGCATATTTATATGGCTGTTCTTCTCCAAACTGACATCATGACAGCCTCACCCTGCTCTGCACAATACAGAAGAGCTCCCAAGGAAACACCAAGCTAGCCCCATTCATCCTCCTCACTCTGTTATTATGATAACAAGGGCAACTATTCTAGGAGCAAACAAACCAACTCTGGAAATTCCAAGTGTCCTCAGATCAGTGGGATCCCAGGCTCTGCAATACTTACAAACAATAACACTCACAGGGGCTGTCACACCACAAGCTGCTTCTGAGGAGTCAGCTGTTCTTCCCAAGCTGTAGCTCCTGCCAGTGCTGGCAGCCCAGGCTGGTGTTGCCAGATGTCACTGGTCCCTGGGAGCCAGCACCACCACTCATCCAAACCTCTGGCAAGCCAGGCCAGGCTCTCAATAAACCATCAGAGTCACTCTCTGCATTCATTGTTTTCTTGACAACTTAGTGAGAGCCACGGGTGAGAAAAGGGAGGGGATAAGACAAAGACTGCACCAATTTCCACTGGGTTCAACTGTTGTGGAACAGTAGCCTTACAAGAATGAGTTGTTTCACTGCCATTACTTTAATCCTCCTTTTATCTAGTGAGAGAAACTGATGGGGGGGAAAGCCTCCTGCAGTCCCCATCCTACTTAGGCACTACTGCAGAAAACTTACACCAGTGGGAGAAGAATTAAAAATCTCTCAGTGACAGAGATGTGGTGCTCCTGGTGTACATTTCTCTCAGATGCACATGCACAATCAGACCCACTCCTGCACAGGCCAAAATGCCATACACTGTTCTCCACTCCCTGCTTTAGGTGTGTACATCCAAAAGGATTTCATTTACTGCAGCTGTTAATGGCACAAAGGTCAAAGCTTCCACTTCACCTCAAACAACTCTACTACATGCCCTAGGTAAGTGATATCAGTAAGATTTCACAATTTTTCCACACAAAATTCAGCACAGTACAGCAAAGAAATTGTAAATAAAATTTAAATTGCACTTTTTCACATAAAGGTCTGTATTACAAAGAGTCCACTGTATTCAATAGAAGGGACACATCTGGGGAAAGAACTCAGCTGTCTGTTTTGAATAAGAAGGGGGGGAAAACCAAACAACTGAACTTAACAGAAAGCCTTTCAATAAAGGCTCTTCCGTTCAGTTCAATTAAAAAAAAATTAGCAACGTGATTTCCTACAGAAACATGCCTTGTAATCACAGAGTGAGCACGTATCCAGGCACGTCTGCCCTCCTGCCCCTTGAAAGAAACAGCTCAAGGCCACCTCCAGCAGCTTTGCCTGGCCCCAGGGATTCCCAAAAACCTCAGCAGCATCCCCAGGCTTCCTAGCACTTTGCTCAGCCAGCATGTAGCTCCTGATCACACTGCCTGCTCCTGCCCACATCTTGGGCCACAAGAAGTTAGAGGAGACAACACAGAGGGAAAAAGAACAGAGTGGGGGCACCTCCACTACAGCAGTGAGGTCTGCCAGAGGCGAACTCATCCCACAGCTTAATTGGTCACCCCCTCCCCAACTGTTGGTGCATTGTAAGACAAAATTACATCAGGAAAGTCACACACCACTGTTTGCAGCATTCAGTAAAATGACTTGATAGCTTATCCTGCCCTCTGCTAATCATCTAAACAGAAATTGTATGAAGAGAAATGTTTTTAGCGTGGGGAGGGGCACGTGGGCAAAGACACACACAGGGCACAACAATGAGCCTACAGATAGCATTAAGCCATGTGAAATCTGGGGCAGTGTTGAACTGCAAGGTGACAGGCTTCTGACAGCAGTTCCAGCTTCTGGGGCAAGACAGCCTTTCCTGGGGGTGCTGGCATGTGCTGTGTCCTTGCAGAAAGGCCACTCACATTGGGTAATAACCTCCATGGATGCAGGTGATGGTAAAATGAACCTCAAAAACAGAGATACCATAGTATTCAAAGACATGGTACGAGGGATCAGCATGTAATTTTACTACCTCACAATTAAAGAAATAGTAGCTTCAGCACTGCTCTCCACAGAGGGCAACTGAAATTTTCTAGGCCATTTTCTTTCATGAAAAAAGGAAAAAAAATATTGTTTTAAGTTTTGGGGGGGCTTTTTAATTACCTTATATTGAAACACACATTTGCCTCACCTCCCACAGAAAGCTGAAGCTGCTACATTCTAATACGTTCAGACATGGTCTCAAGAAATCTATGACAACTTTAGTTCGTAAACACTATTTGCTGTAATTCAGCCCTGCTACCTTGCTCTGTGTCAGTGGTGTCGTAACAATATCAGCAAGAATTATTTTCTGCCATCACTACACACCTACCTGAAGGCTCAGAAGCTAATTTGACTAAAATCAGTATGAAATACTCCTCTAACAAGTTCACATTTTCGGAAAACTGTTTGAAACAAAAATTTAAACTCTATGCAGCCTTCTTAGCAGCAGCATTATGTCAACACATTCTCCATCAAACAACTCTGAAAGTAAAATCTTCAATCCTTTTCTATTCAGTTAGGACACAAAGCACTCAGTACCTTCCCTGGCCTCTAACAACTCAGCAGAGCCCGTGCACTGCACACACCCTCTGCTCAGCACTAGCACATTTACCAGCCACCTTAAAATCAGCCCCAGAAAAAGCTTCAAGGCAACACAGTAACTTAGCAAGAGCTGGAACTGGTGATGATGGGGAAATCTGTCTATCTTCACCATTAATAAATCCAGAGCTTACCCTATAGACCAGTAGACTGTACCCAAAAAGGCAGCTCAGGCAGGCGAGGGGACAACTGTGGTGCAGACGGGCTGTCACAAGAGACCTTCTGTGGCTTTCAGCACTAAGTCCCATAAAACACATGCAAGACCAGAGAGAACTTCTACAAGTTGCCAGTAAGCTGTTGGTTATTTTTTAATTTCCAAAAAAGTAATGGGGTACAGACAGAGAAGACTTAATTACAGTACCCCATCAAAAAAAAATAAAAATGTTCAGTTTAGATGCCAGAATTAAATAAAACTTTATTACTACCACCAATTGCTACCACCAAATAATTAAAACATTCTAAAGTAAGAAAACTACAGTTCCCACAGGTAGTGGGAAAGTCTCTAAACAAAACAAAACAAAACAAAACAAAAAACAAACAAACAAACAAAAAAAAACAACAAAAACACCAAAACAAAAAAAAAAGGCCTCAAAAGGTGGGAAATTACATAAGAGATACAAACCGAATTTGAAGAAAAGCAGCTGACAGATGGGAAAATAGGTAACACCAAGAAGGGAAATCCCTGTGCAAGCTGTCTACAAAGCTATTTAGCTTTAAAAAAAAATATCATATTTACAAACTTTAAAATGTTCTCATATATTTTCCCATGGTTCTATATCCAAACAAAGCAAAAGTTAATATCTGCAAAGTACAGGAACGCTTTCTCAGTCATAACTTAAGATTTCTGGGATACAATACAGTATTCAGTTCTCTAAGCAGGCCATTTATACCTATACACTGTAAAGTGTTAGGGGAAAAAAAGAAAAGTACTCTTCTAACAACTGCGGTCCCAGGAAAAATTTCTGTTTCAAAGTAACTAACTTTCAGAAGAATAAAATGAAACCAAAACTGAAAGTCTGTTCCTGCCATCTCCTCTTCTGAAAAGAATGAAGAAATGTCATGTGTCAATGTACACCCAGACTTTTCCAGATGCTTACTTTAAAGCACTCTCACAGCACACACCTGAATGTAAACGAATACTATTTTCAACTTCAGTGTGACACTGTCCATTTTTTTTTCCCAGCTTAATCCCAGTAAAAACACACTTAATTCAACTTTTTTAAGTGGCTTTATGTTTTAATAGAAATTTGATTGAAAATCAGAAAGTGTCATTTTGGGTTTGAGAACAGGAATAGAAATTTCAAGCACAGATATCTGACACTTTCCTTGGAGTCACACAGCTGTGAGAAGGAGAGTTATCACATAAACCACGTGTGACCTCAAGTCTGCCATTTACTATTCAGCAAAAGTAAAAACTGGCATGAAATACAGCTGCATAAATCACAATCCAGAAGTTTTACACCACAGACTCAGGCCCTAATGTGAAGTGAACATTTCCCTCTTCTAAAGGGAGCCCTCTGGATTTTGGGTACAACACCAGTGAAATGATGACAATTGGCAGGACAAAGCCACAGGGGGATGGAATGTCATTATATCACATGCATTCATTTCCACAAATTCTGTGCATGGTAAAATACAAGGGACCAATTAGATTTAAATAGCTCCTTGAAAACATGCCTTGAAAACACTAATGTCTCTCTGACAAGCTTTTATTAAATATGTGTTCTGTCTACCTTGGCTTACTGTAAAGCTGAAAATATGCTTTCACCTGATGTCTAAAAAGCTTTTAGTCAAGGATATTTTAAGCACAATCTGCATTTTCTTGGCACCTAAACTTTGATAAGCTTGACTTTTGCCAATTAGTTGATAACAGAAACATTTTAAAAGAAATACTGTGCAGAGTGTAATTTTTTTGAACAGATAAAATAATTCAGAAACCAGCTATAAACAAAAGCATAAAGTCAAAGCTGTGCATCTCAGAATAAAACTTGTTAGAATTTGCACACCAATATTTCCAATGCCCTTTAAAAAAAAAGTGTTTTGCATATACAAATCTGTGTCAGATGATGTTTTCAAAGTTAACCTAGATGCACTCCAGCTTTCAAGCTGTTCCACATCACATGTGCTTTGGATTCCACCTCTCCAACACCCTTAGGAGAGATACCTTAAAAATGTGGACTTGGTGGTGCTACTGCTCTCAACAGTGCTGCTCCTGTTGAAGTCCCATCAGCAGGTAACACCAGATTTCAGGGAAACTCTCATGCTGATAGCTTTCAACATGCTCCTGAATTTCATCCTTTATGGCAGAGAAAAGCTAATGACATTTACAAAACAATGAAAACTATGCAACCCAACTGGAAAAAAAAATAGTGCCTTCTTAAATTGCAAGAGTTTAGTCTGAATAGATTATTTTCATTGTGATTTTCAAATGCTTATAATGAATGACGTTATTAAATACATGAGAAAACCACTCTATAATTAAATAGAGGAGAACCCAGAAAGCCTGTCACCAACAACTGAAGTCATCACAGCGTCCAGCTCACGACATTTTGTGTCAATCTGTCCTCTACACCATCTTAGGACACAGTTCTTCCTTCACAGCATTTCACAGCAACCTCAACATTTTGAGACAATGTTGCTTAACATTTCATTCACTTGAAAGCCCAAACCCACAGGTTCTGCAAGACGCCCACAGGAAAGCTACTGTGTAGTTCAGTATGCTAAAGCCATCCCTCCACCAGAAGTTCGAGCCCTATGAGTGTCAGCAGGAGTCAGCACACCCCCACAGCCACTCCAGAACACAGACTGGTGTACTCGCCTCAAATACTGAGGCAGGGAGGTGTAAGCCTCTGCAGCCAAGAGATACTTCATCCACTTCTGAAAAACGGGGTGGTGACAGAGCATGAAGATGGTATGGACACGATCATTCAAAATGAAGTTTCATGAAAATTTTCCACTATTGGTCTGTAGAGCTCTTGGTGAATTGTAAGTTTTGAAGTCCTACAGAAATCTAGCAATAAAAAAATGTAAACCCTGCAATACAAAGAGAGAACAAACTGCAACGGTGGAAGAAAGCAACATTTTAGATGGGCACCACAGCACACACTACAGCTGCTCCTGATTTTGCCTGCAAGCTTGGCTGAGGTGTGCAGGCACAATACAGCTTATGATAACATACATATTCAGCACAGTATTAATGTTAAGTAATATGGAAAAATCTGACGTGTGCTGTTCAGAACACACTGTGTTGCCAAAATAAGAATTAGAAGTGTTCACAAGAAACAGCGAGAGATGGCATTCATCAGCCTGAGGAAACAGCCAAAAGTATTTCCCTCTTGCTTGGCATTAAGCCTGAGTTTGTACCTTTACTTGGCACAAAGCCTGAGTTTGTACTATCATGCAAGGTATGCTCTGCAGGAAGGCATCTCACCACCTCACCTTTCCTTCAACCCCACAGCTTCAGCATTCTCTCCCTTTTTCAAATAATAAAAAAGTTGAGCTTTCAACTTGCATGGTTTTGCTTGCATTTATCCCCTGTGATTCACAGTATCAGCTTTTCCCTACTAATTATGCTTGATCACCCAGTAACCAGAACACTGGACACATCACAGTCCCAAAGGGAATGGAGGGAGCTTTCATCCTAAATATCACACACTAAGCTCCCTGGCAGAAGTCACACCTGACTGACATTAGATTCACGTGACTACTGAAACTGAACCCATTTTCACTCCAGTCTAATATTTTCCACTCTAGGCAGATGTTGACTTCTTTAACAGCACCCCAACTGATAAAGTGTAATCATCAGCTAACAAAAGCCACCTCTACTTCATAATGTGAAAAAAAAAGACTGAACTCTACCCTGAATTCATAAAACCTTTTTGAAATACGTTGTCACAACAGCCTCTCCTACATTATTCACCTAATACTCTAACTTGTGATTTGAATCGTGATGCTACCCCAGGCACACATCAACAGGCCCCTGCTGAGAATCTGAATTCTTCCAATTTGGAGGTGACCATTTGCTGACTGAAGACCATCACACTGGTCACCAGGGTTTGATGGGGAAGTTCAATAACAAAGACAGCTAAAAACATCCCAAGCAGACAAAGAAACAAACAAAAAACCCTAACAAAAAACAAAGAAACAAACAAAAAGGAAATATACACACACAACTCTTCACTGTCATTCAAGGCAACCTTCACCCACTTTAAAATAATCACAGTGGTTATCACAAGAGAACTAGAAACTGAAAGCCATCAGGTTACTTTCATTTCCAAGAAAATCTGCTCCTACACCTGTGGCTTTTCTACTCACAGAAAGTAGAAAAGACTTTTTTCCTCTCATCATGTCCCAGGAACTCATACATATACACACATCCCCCTCAGATTTTTAAGAGTTCTATTACCTAACAAGAATGGAAAATCAATTCTTAAAAAACCAAAAACATAACCAGAAAAAAAAAAGCAAAAATTCAGGCCTTTAAAGGAATTTGTTCCTACATGAAAACATGTAAGTGAAGACACAGCTCTTAAGCTTTTTGTTTACTTTTTATGCTAAGGAATACCAGGAATGTCACATTTGACTCTTGACCAGCTGGGAGTTGAAAATCAGTATCTTCACTAGAGAAAGCAAAGAGCAGTACTATTTTAATATTTCTTTAGGCAGCTCTGGGCACCTCAATAATCCCCCTGTAACTGGCACTGCCAGCAAGGGCTGTATGGGGGTGAATGATGCAGCTCCTCAGACAACTCCTAGCACAGGTGAGTGTCAGGGACCTTCCCTTCTGGTTCTGCAAAGATCTGGCCCAGCCTTAAAAGGCATCCTCCAAGTCCCCTGGGGCCCCAGGTTTATTTACCAACTTGGCCACGTTGTCCCCAGCACCCACAACATCCCTGAACCTCACCATTCACATCACTGGAGCTATAGAGCCAGCTGCTCAGGGACTGAAAAACTGGGCTATCAACTCTTGGATGGGTCCTTCAGCAGGGAAGAAGAGAAGATTCAGCCAGAAACAGAACAAAAAAATTTAATCTTCTGTTCTACCTTTCATTCCCCTTTAGTTGCCACGTCCATAGACACCAGCTGTATCTCCACAGAATTAAGGAGATGCTGGCCACAACGTATCTTCTTAGGCACAAGGGTGTAAGAAAGGCAATTGTTCAATTACCCTTCCACTTACCTTTATGAAGCACTTTTTAAAATGTGAAATACTTTTCTATTTTAAGAAATGGGTAATTTGCTTTTTTGACCTTTTCATAGAAACTGATGGGTTTTACCATCTTTTGTAGCTGCTGCTCATAGTAGCTGTGAATACAGGGTTATCCTAAAAATTTGGGGAGGGAGGAGGGAACGTGTGTTAAGGATTTATTACAGATATTTTAAAATAACACTACAAAAGGTTTCCAGGAAAATTTATAAACTTTACACTTTCATATTTCCAAAGCAGTATCTTTCTTTCAAGGTGTGGACCGAACATATTCAAAAACATTATTTCAGAAAAATTCTAATGATAGCACTACACTTGCAAACTCCTGCAAACACAATCAAAATCATTATTGAATTTCTGTGAAAGGTTTTCTGAAAGCAGAAAGTTTTAAACTTCTGTTAAAGGTTTCATAAAGGTGCTGATTCATACCATACTATACCAAGATTCAAGTAAGCTCCAAGATTCAGCAAGCTTGAAAAAAATAAAAAACCCCAAAAAACTAACCTCACCTCCACCCTCTCCCAACAAAATCCATCAGAACAGTCACAAAACCAGAAGGCATTCAGCAGACCAGTTTGACAAGGGCTTTCAAAATTACTTTGAATCACTGCCCTTTGCACCTTGCTCTAGCTTTCAGATATAACAACAGGAATCTGAGTCAAAGGTGTAACTACAAACATTATAAAGTCTTTTTATATGAACTTCTAAAATACAGAACAAGATGCCTAACTCTACAGTACTTTAAGTAATGTTTGCAAATGACTTAGTAGTTGGTGCAAACACTTTCAGTAAACCAGTGTTGTTATTCTGCTCATCCTGGACAAGGAGGTAAGCTCTGAGTACCAGCACTGGCAGCTGTAACCCCCCACATTCAAGCCCTCCAAGCCTGTCTGTCACACAGTCCAAACACAGACAGCTCCTCATTCATGGGGCCATGCAGAAACCATCCTCATTCCATGACCAGGGGGCCATTTCTCAGGTGCAGAGTGGCTCTCGCCTATGATGAGAGGGGGAGCCTGCAGCCTCTTGGACCCACTAGGCAAGCCTGAACTCAACTCTCAAAATACAGAGATTTTAAAGGTTTGGATTCTAAATCCTTGGAAGGTTGCCATCTATTAAGATGAGGGGCAAAAAAAGAGTACATAGCTCCCAAGATAACTTCTTTGTATACCAGGTGCTCAAAGTAGATACTTTGCAATCACTTCCTGCTATTCAGGACTGCATCATGCCAATTGGTGGAGACAGATGACTCTATCATCCTCTGCATGAAGCAGCTATTGCTTTTAGGGAAAAAAAAACCAAAAAAACTCAGTGCCATATTATTAACTAAATCTTTAAATAATAAGTACATCAAAACCAGTGGACAAGCATAGCAGAAGCACGAAGGAGCTAGCACAATTTTTCCTTTTTATCCCAAAAAAAAAGCAAGAGAAGAATTTAGTACCACACCTTGCTTTAAGCCAGGCATTATTTCAAGTGGTAAATATCCTTAAAAGTTTGTGCTTCTTTAAGACAAAGAAAAATGAACTGAGCTGACACAGCTCTATTCTACTATTATTCTACTATTCCTGAGATTACACTGCCAATGAACTGCTCAATCACAAGTCTGAAATAACAGTGGGTGTGGGAAACCAAAGGACAGATAAAACAGCCTTTAAATCCGTGTATCAACCAAACGTCAGGCTCTCTCCAGAAGCAGTAGAACTTGATAACACACATTGCTGAGAGGCCAGCTAAGTGTCACCAATTAAAACCCAGCTTCTTCAATCTGCTGTTTCGAGATGACCATCACAGTAATTATCAGAGCTGAGGCAATGCTGAAACACGTTTGACCTCCCCACAACATAACTTCAGAAAAAAAAACCATTCACCCAGTCCCTGAACTCGCTGTGAAGGGGACACTGGCCAAGGGAAGGGTCTGCACAGCACGAGGGGCAGCCTGGGAAGATTTTCCTCCAGGAGGAAAAACTGATGTATGCAGGCAACAGCCATGTAGTTTGGGAAATCCTGCAATACACATGCTTTAGTTCCTCAGCAGAAAAATGCCCGACAAAAAAAAAAAAAAAAAAAAAAAAAAAAGGATTGGACAGGACAGAAGCAGAGATTGCTCACAAGAAGCTACTTTTTTTTAAACTTCTCACGTTGTTTACCTTTATTCACATGTTTTAGTCTTACTGTGAACATTACCTATAACCTTCAGACACTGAACAAAGTCAGATAAACACACAAGGGCCATGAATGAGTAACAAGAATAATATGATTAATTATTTGCTTCAGGACATAAATTACAAGTTTTAACTATGGGTCAAGATGACCAGTAGAGATGAAAGAAAAAACTTCTTTCAACCTGATGCAGCTGCTTTAACTGCACAATAAGCTAAAGATAGCTTCAGTGGGAAATGGGCTGTTTGTAGTTAGAGCATTTATTAATACAAACCTACATCTCCAAGTGCTGCTGAAGTTTGACACACACTTCCTGTATGACAGTAAGAAAACATCTGATGAACAATGTTGGGAACCATGGCTCTGAATAAGGTATGCTGATGACTTAGGCATCTCTTGTAAACCCAATATATTTCTACTTGTATGTGGCTTCTTCACGCTAACAGATAATAATTGTAACAAACTTTGAAGTGTCCAGAACAAACTCCCTTATTTGCAGAGATCAGGTTTTTCCTCTTTCAAGGGAAAACAATAAGTTAGTGCTATGGTAGTCTCTCCACCTTCCATCTGTCCATCAGCCCACTGCACCTTCACCATTTGCCTTCTTACATGCAAATACGTGACCAATGTTGAAGTTTGTCATCCAATTAGCTCACCATTAATCTCACTAAGCAATGAGCTACTCACTTTGGAGTCAAATAAAGCTTTTTTTACAAAGTACTTTTAAGATTTGCCTTCCCCCCATTCCCTAAATGCGTACAATTCAAGATAAAACAGGTAACAAGCAATTGCAGATAATAAAATAATCTGCAGACGACTCAGCAGAAAAATTATTTTTTAAAAATCCCTGCCATGAAAAAACCATGATGTGTTATTCAGTTTCTCTAGACATTTAAAAAAGTGACCATCACCCACAGATGCTGATTACAACTTCAGAATTATTGCTGGCTTTATTTTTTACTGCAGCATGGATTACCTGGTATATACCACAATCGATCTTCAACCTCCTTTCAGGCTTTTCCTCAATTTGAAGCCCAAGTGAATCTGAACTACTGACCCACAAGCAGTAGTTTAGCCGAAAACTAAGGATCTTTCTAGTTTAGCTGAAAACTACCATTTCTCCTTCAGGATTATTGTCAGAAAGCACAAATAGACAGCACTGATCAGGGTCCAGAAGGCACTATGTATCTCATGTGATAATTAGAATATATTCAAGTAAACCACTGACAAGAGGTTTTGTAAAAGATATACTTGTTCACTAAAGTTGTCAGATGCACAGCAGCAACATCCGTTTCCAAACACAGCAGGAACATGTAGCACTGAATTTGCTACATTCTCCCGCGAGCACACCCCAGCTGAAAACACCGAGAGAGGAACAAAATCAGTCCCTTCAGCCCTTGCCTTCCTGCTGCAGCGGCCAAAATCACTGCTAACAACTTCCAACTACGAGAGCAGTCCTCGGCCAGACACGCCCTCCCTCCAAAAAAGCTTCTTAAATGCGAGTTGTACCACTTTAATCTATTACACCCTGATCAGCACATTCCCACCGCCCGCTCTTACGGCTGCAGCCATTTAACTTCCACACCGACTACACCAAAGCACATACACCTTTATCCTCTTATGAAGGCAGCACATGCCATTAAAACATTAAGAAAAATCAGGGAAGAGGCAACAGTCATACCACTAAGAGTTGCTTTAACCTACAAATTGCCTTTAAAACACATCATTTTAAAAGCACTGCAATTTAGACATTTCTCTTGACAGTTCAGCTCAAGCGAAGGAAAGCTTTAGAAGGTATCCCTTTTTTTCTTCTTTTGACAGAGAGTCCTGGCGCACAGTAAGAGCCCGGTTAGCGCCGTCATTCCTTAACCCCGTTCCGCGATGCACGTTAACACGAGTCCCCAAACCCGGCACTTTTTCACTCCAGCAGGAGCGCGTCACTCGCTGGAAATAGCGTTCACCTTTGGCAGCGCGGATGCCGGCGCTGCAGGGTCACGGCGGGCATGTGCAGCATCTCCCCGGGCCCGCGGGGCGCTCGGCCGGGACCCCGCGCTCCTCCCGCCCAGCCCCGCAGCCGCCGCTCTGCCCCGCGGCCCGCGAGCGCAACAGGCCCGCCCGGGGCTCCCCGAGGGCAGCGCCGAGCCCGGGGCCGGGATGACCCGCGGCCGGGCCGGCAGCGGCCCCCGCTGCGGCTCCGCGGCCGCCGGAGCGCCGGGGCCCAGGCGAGGCCGCGGCACGGGGAAGGCCCGGGAGAAGCTCGGCACAGGCACGGGCGCGGGGGGGAAGCGGCGGGGGCCGGAGCGGGCGCGGCCAGGCCCGGGCGCGGCGGGGACGCGGAGCCGCTGCAGGCCGGGCCCCGGCGGATACTCACCTTGGCGGCGCCGCCGGGCTGCAGCACGTTCTGCTCCACCGTCATGGCCCCCGCGCGGCTCCCGGCGGCGCCCCGGGCTCGGCGGGTGGCGGCGGCGCCGTGCGGCGGCGGCTGGGCCGGGCCCGGGCTGGGCGAGCGGGGCGGGAGGCGGGGCGGGAGGGGGAGCCCGAGTCACCGCCCGGCGGGGGGAGCGGCGCGGCCCCGCTCCGGCCCCGCTGCCGCTCCCGGAGCGCCGAGCGCCGCCCTCGGCCCGGCTGCGGCTCCCGGCGGCGCCGCCCCGCGCACCTGCCCCGGGCGCAGCCCCCGCCCGGCCCCTTCCCCGCCCTGCACACCGCCCGCCTCCATCTTGCGAGCGCCCGGCGGCGGCGGCCGCCCCGCTCCTCCCCGGGAAGGGCTCCGCGTCCTTCCCGGCTGCTGGAGCCCCCGGGGAAGGCGAGGCTTGCCCCGCTGCGGGGGAACCGAGAGCAGCTCGGACCGGCGCCGCTTCCCAGGGGATCGCCGGGGAATTTCTGAGCCGCTCGTAGCGACAACAAACCGTATCACCGAATGAATCGCAGAATCGCAGGATCGTTCGGGTTGAAAGGGTCCATTGGGCCTGCCAAGGCAGGGTCACTAGGAGCGGGTGACACAGGAACGTGTCCAAGTAGGTTTGGAATGTCTCCAGAGAAGGAGACTCCACACCTGCCTGGCAGCTGCTCCCGTGCTCTGCCACCCTCAACAGAAAAAAGTTCTTACTCGTGTTGATGCAGAACTGCTTGTGTTCTAGTTTATGGCCACTGCTCCTTGCCCTGTTGCTGAGCCCCACCATCCTCTTGGCACCCACTCTGGAGATCTTTGCATTAATGGGGTCCCCTCTCAGTCTTCTCCAGACTAACCCAGCAGACGCCCAGCTCTCCTCATAGGAGAGATGCTCCAGACCCTTATCACCTTTGTAGCCTCTCCAGGAGCTCCTTGAGAAGCGCAGAACTAGACACAGTAATGGTGCATCCTAAAGTTGCAGGTCTTGCTTTCCCTGAGCTTTGGCTGGTTTTGCCTGGGGGAGCCGTGAGGCGATGGTGCTCAGAATTCAAATTGTACGGGAATGTCATTAAGGGAAGCGGATGAGGGTAGCTGGGCATGGCAGCCCACGGTGAATTTTGGCACTGCAGATAAACAGTATTAGGGAAGAGATGGTCCCTGCTCTGGGGTGTCAACGAAAGAGGGAGAAAGGATTCTTCTGCTTTGGGCATCAGCACAAGCAGGGCAAAAATATTCAGCTGGCCAAAGCACATCTGCCCAGAAGCAGGTGAAGGGCAGCATTGAAGCCCACCCCACGTTTCGAATGCCTGCCCAGTGCATGGTACCTATGTCCCAGTTCTATTTCCAAGGCTGGTGAAGCTTAGTCAGTAGGAAAAGCTGCAGAGAGCAGCACGATTCCGAGAGCCACAAGTACCTTAAAAACACGAGCTGGGAGCCTAATACAACAAAATGAATTGTGGCTACTGCTTGTCTGTCATGCAGTGTCTTTATGACTCTCTAATTCAAGGCACTCCTCTCCCCACAGTAGAGTATGGATCTTTTTAAAACTGGGGTTATCAGGTAATAACATCGCTGGAAGATCCTGGACTTTAAATAAAACACAAGCACAGCCCATGACAACCTGCAGCCACTGCTTTATTTCACTGTAGCTTCTGTGTAGGAGATGTTGCAATGTAATCAATATTTGCACTTCTCAGGTTTGTTGCCCATAGATTGTATCAGTGTTAATGTTTTTTCCTTTTGTGGTGCAATATGCAAGGCAATTTTTAAAATTAATGTTCCCAAAAAATTTATTGTGCAAAAGACAAGAAAGTATGCAGATAATATAACGGGATCAGAAATTACTTGTAAATTACTTTTTTGGAGATAGGAGCAGAAATTGTCTCTGCTCAGACTGATGGCTACATGTAAGGAAGACAACAATATCAGCTTGGGGCTTTTCTTAAAAACTTTTCTGTAGCAGTTGTACAGGAGTGCTAGTCCAATTCCTCTACCCTCTTGTAATATATAATCATGCTTTTTTGTATACATTTTTACAACTTCTTCACTGTGTTTTTGACGTGTGCTATGTTCAGATAACTCTCATGAAAACTATTCATTATTTACATTACTTGAAAATATTATAAACAAATTAGCATTTAAATGAAATACATTTGTCTTGCAATATCTTTTTCAAGTGTTTTCACTGTTTCATTTAATAGCTTTCCTGTGTCCAAAAAAGAACAAGTATCCAAAAAGAAAGAAGAAATCCTATGTTTTGTTCAATTCTTTTTAAATCAGGGTAGGATGACAAAGTATCACCTTCCATTAAATTTCCCTACCCCAATAAAATCATCACTTTTAAGGGCTCCAGCTTCCTAATTTTCTTTAAAAGAAAAAAAGCCTGAGCAATCAGTCTCAAAACAGGGATCTGCCATTGAAATACATAATCTGAACCACAGTCATGCAAATGAGGATTGTGTCGTACTTGCTTATTATGGTGCTGCTGGAAACCAGAGGGAGCAGAGTTCCCTGTTCCGTTTGCAGCTTAAGCCCTCTATGAAGTACATTGAGCACAAGACTGGAACTTGTGTCTCATCAGAAAACACTAAGGGTTTTGTCACGGCCAGCTTAGGAAGAATATGATATATGTGCATGTGTGTGTGTGTGCGTGTGCATGTTTTCACAGAAGTTTGTCAAGTTTCCCCTTAGATGCCTCTCACCTTTTAACAATACTACTGTGTTTGGCTGTTACCAAACATGGTTTGGTTGTTAAACAATTGGTGACAGGTAGCACAACCTCTGCCTCCAGCTGCTTGGTCCCCTGAGCAAGGCTCCCCCTCGTCTGCACCTCCTCACCAGCAGTGCTGGAGAAGTGATTCACCTGCAATACAAGCACAGACTCCCCTCCCCCCTAAACTGGTTGTTTTCCTCTGCTAGATCAGTTCCCCAAAATGGTTCACTGACTGGCTGCAGGAACAGCTGTGCTGGCCCAGAACAGAGGGTGACCCAGGCTCAGCGATGGTAGTTTCATTTCACCTATTTCTCAAATCAGTAAGTGATCATGCCTTCCTGATCTGCACTCTGCCAGTTGGAGGGAAAGCCTGTGCCTGCTCACAGGAATCCTTGTTTTCCCATTTTTGCAAAGAGCAGCCAAAACATCAGCCAACCACAAAACACTTTAACATATGTTTTATTGTATACAAAGATCATGTACAACAAGAAATAGCTCATTATTTTCCTCCATTTTCAATAGACTTGGGTTTGTCTTTAATTAAGTGCAACATTTATTTAGGGCTTTAATTAGACTGTGGCTGCATAAGCTGGGGAAGTCAGGACTTCTTGGTTTTCTTTTCCCAAATGTGTAACCTGCTATACTGGGATGAGAAAGCACTGCTTTAAAAATCACAGTGAACGCTACAAACACAGGTTCTGTAGTTAACCTGGACAAGAGCTGCCCTGGATTCCCATTTATAAACCCCATCTTGGAGCACTTTCACTTAGGCCTTTTGGCTCTGCAGTAAATAGTTCAGCAGCCAACTGACAAAACCACGGCCATTCAAGAAGCTTTTATAGCATGACACTTTTGAAATAATCATTTGGCAATTACTTTCTGTCACTACTAACTATTCAAGCATTGGTTTGGCACCTGCAAGATCTCCTGGTGGTTATCATCCAAGGGAACCACAACAAAAACTAACCAAAGTTGTAGCTCAGGAAAGACAGCAATCATCTTCTGAAAGCCTTTTAAAAATCTAGAAGTAAAACTAGAATGAGGCGAACGTAGGTTCTGTTGCTCTGCAAAACACAACTTCATATTCCATTGTTTATTGACCTTAAATTGAAGGTCCCTGACCTTCTAATTGCTTCCTGGCAGCAGATGTTTGCTCACATACCTTCTTAAAGTCAGGTGCTACATTCAAACTAAAAATTCTCAGATTTAGACTCCTGAGTTCATGTGATTGCAGCTGAATTCCACAGAAATGATGGATTTTAAAAGAACCTGGTTAAAGTGCTCTTTTTATCCTAACCATCTTCATGTTTTATTTGCTTTCTTGACCACCCTTGCACATTGATCATATTGTTTCACACAGCTTTCCTGAGAGGGCATAACTTTTTTTTGTATGTGGCTAAAAGTAACTTAGAGTTCAGCAACGACTACTAGTCCTTCCAATAGGCATTACCCAGTGTTTTTCAAGGAGTAGAAAGTTACAGAACTGATTCCAAAATGCTTTTTTTCTGTCATTGAAAAGGTAACATTTAAATGAGCATGTTTCACAACAAATCACTATTTCCACTGAATTCATTTTAAGCAAAATAATAATTATTATTCCCCCTGGTTTAGACTTTACCTAATGATTACATAATGTTTATTTTGAAACTATTTTTAACTTTTAGCACTATAAGTGTAGAACACTCACACTTCAAGGTCTAAACAATTTATTTTGGATTACAAAATAATCAAACCAGTTCTACTTTTTTTTTTCCCACTCTTACTTTGCATGTGTTTTTCCAAGTGGCAAACACCACCTATTCTTCTTTGCCATTCAACTTCTCAGTCATTTCTTGCTTTTTGTTTAAGCAAATGCTCATTGACCATGATGACAGCCTATCACAACTCCTGGACAATATTCTCATACATGCAGTCATGTAAATGCATGCTGCACTCTTCCCTAAATGAATAATAACAGACAATTGTTTTCTTAGACAATGACCTTACATTTGATGGTTTATGTGGATAAACAGGGTTGTTCTCCATCAGGATCCTGTAATCCACACATAAAAGTAGGATTCAAAGCTGATGGAACTAACACAAAATTCCCATGGTTTGCTTCTGTCATTTTGTATGCCCTTCTTTCTAGTCACGCACAATGAAAGATAAAGAAATTAAAAGCCCCAGACCATAGTGCATAATTTCACATACATTTCAGGTATTTGAGTTCCTAGGGTGATATTAAAATACCTCAGCTAGTTACCCAAGTTCCCTGTCCTAGGCATGGAATGGCCTTGGATGCTTCAAGCTGGGATGTACAACATCCAGCAACCTACAGCCTTCTAAATTGCTGAGGAAGGCACGTGCCTAATATCCTACCCCTGCTACTGACAGGGAAGATACTTCTGAATGGGTGGGAAGGTGCTTTACATCAGGATTCATGTTTCACAACTAAAGCTTAATGATCCTTGCTCAGGTCCAACCAGCCCACATCCTTATCACAGCTTTGGTCTGTAGCCTCCTTGTTTGGCCACTGCTCTGGAATGAGGGGAATGTTGACACCAAACCCCTGACAGTGTAGGAGGGAGCAGCACTCAAATCTTCCATCTACTGGGACAGTACTCTAAATGTGAGGACCTTAAAAAAGGAACAAAGATCATGACTGCCTCCCTCAGTGGCTGTATTTTTAAATGAAGAACTCAAGGCTCTGCATGCCACATTGATTCACCCCATCAGCATGCTCAGAGCACAGCTATCAAGTGCTCTCTGGGAAGATGAACTGGGGAATACCACTGCTTCCCATTTAGGGAATGTTCTTAGGTATTCAGCCCTGGCAGAGTTGAAGCATACACACAGAAAGAGCTTCCTCAGCACTTAGGAAACTTTTCTGATAACTATTTGTTTGTCTAAAAATTTAGATGGGAGTTTGCTCTTTTTGGTGTGTTCTTTTCCCTTATAAATCTTAATTTTCAGTTGACTCAGCTGTAGACAGGCAGTTTTCTATAGGCCACGGTGGGCATTAGCACAAGTTTCATTGTATCCATCCTGTAAAAAATGTAATGAAAGATCAGGTGGTCCTTCACAAACCTCTGTGACTTCCATAGTAGGATTTAATTGTAGATCTTTTTTTTCTCCCAAGAAAGGATTTTAATACAATCTTGTAGGATTTTTATAACTGAAAAAATTTTCATGCCCTCAGCCTATTTAAATATATATTTTTAAACTTAATAGCTCTCAGTCTGGATCACATGAATCTACTGAGTAAAAGGTGTAGAAGTTTCCTCAAAAGGAACTGTATATTTACACTTTTACATTCCCTCAGTAGTTTCCTCTCTTTTATATGCAGTTATGGGACAATATGTCCTTCATTTTCTTAAATAAGTGTCTGTTTGGTTTGTATCTTATTACTGACTATAAGATTCTATTTAAAAAATCAAGTAGATACAAAATATTACTGACATATGCATGGTCAGGCTCACACCATCTTGTATTTTTTTACCTGAGTATAGAAACTAAATGCTTTCTAAAACATTTTGGCAGAAAATAGTGTTACTTCAATAATCCATGGTGTCTGACCACATTTACTGACTGCAACAATAGCAGTTTTGTAAGTCAGAAGGCATAAGAGAAAACAAAAAAGTGTTTTGTTTCCTTGTCATGGTTTTAACCAGCAAGCCTACTTTGCCTAAATGGTACAGAAGAATGCTGACAGCTGCAGACCATTTCACCTGACATACATGGCTTGTTTTATGTAAGCATAGTGTTCTTTTGGGTGATTTAAAAGTTATCACTTTAATAATTAATTCTCGGGATGCTACCTACCAGAAAGAAAGAAAAAGGAGGTTTTGTATCAATATATAATAGCACGTTAAGACCCTTTTTTTGCTATTAACCCTCTCAGAGATGCATTGAGGGTGGTTGTGGCTGTTGTCTGTGGCTGCTATAGACACAGCTGTAGGCCAACCTCCAAATAAATATCCAACTTTATTCTTTGTGTATTCACATGAGGGACAATATTGAGCTCCAAGAGTACACTTGGCGCCGCAAAATCTGTCACTTTATATAGTCTAATGAGATTTCCAGTCCCCCCCTTGACCTGAGAAGACCAACTGAAAGCAAAGTCATTTAATATGTTCAACATTTAAAGCTGATCTTGTCAACAGATTTCACTTTGACTCTTCCTCATCACGTTTAGTATATAAAAATGAAACCCATCTAATAGTAAAGTCAGCTTAGTGACCTTTACTACTACAGTATCAGGCACAGCTCATGCAAAGCCTTTAAATGTAAAAACATGGACAGCTGGGGTGAAACATAAGATTGAAAGGATGACACATTAGCTAAACAGGAGCCTGAGGAGATGAGACAGGGTCATAAATTGCATTAGTCAGACTGTTTGAGAAATGATCTCCAGTGGCACTTGCTTCTCAGTGGGGACTTTCATTGATGATCTCTAGTATTCACTAGTAAAACTCTATTCAGCTTCTTACACTATTGCACATTTGGTACAGGTTTCCAAAGAAAACCATCCTCAGGGTCAGCTTTACTGCCATGGAACTGAACATGCAGAAGAGGGGGAATGCTACACTAGCTAGGACTCTGTGCTGAACAGCTACAGCAAGGGTTAAGTTTGGAGAGGGAGAATCCATGGCTTAAAATGGAGACAGGAACTGAAGTGGTGACATTAGGCAGAGCTCTTGGGGAACTTGGGAGCACAGCCTCCTCAGAAACACTCTGTACAGATGACAGCAGGAGCCGCTGGAACAGCAGTTCATGCATGTTTCATTGAGGCACACTACACATGGGCACACTTTGCAATTTAAAACAAGCTCAATACAGTATTCCAGAGAGTCAATGAAACAAGAAAATCTCCAGAGGCAAAAAACCAAAGGGAAATGTTTGTTATAAAAATGGACAAAATTGAGATAATAAAATACTTAATCACATGGAGAGGATGGAAACTGATTAGCTAAGTGTCAAGGCAGAGACAGAGAAGGTTTATCATCAGTAGCTGCTCAGCATTACAAGGAGGTCATGTCTCATACACTTAATTTAGTTGTCCACGTAGAAACGTGGGCAAAGCTGTTCATTCTGAGGGCTTACTCTACTTCTGCTAACCAAGGCTGGGAGATGGAATGGCTGAACAGAGCTCAGGCATGGCAAAGCATTAACTGTAGAATGACACAATCACAAGAAGAATTGTGGGAAAACCCCACAATATGAAGGAAAGCAGCTCTCTGCACCAAGTTAAGCAGGTGACTGGTATGGAAGCTGTGCAGAATGCAGCCTGAGAAGTGGCCAGGGTACAGTGTTCCACCATACTGGGAGCCCTTGCAAACACACCTTCATGACTTGTCAAAAAGTCACAATGCTGCACAGGAAATACAAGTTCCACACACATGAAGACAGAGCAAGAGAAACAGGACAAGAGACTCGGGACTACCCATCCCACCAAGTGTGCATCTATAGTAAAGTGAAACGTTCAGGTAAACATATCTTTATGATATGGGAGTTTTGTTGTTGCTGTTTGTTTTCTTTCAGCTATATGATTTTTAAAAAAATCAAAATTTTCTTTAGTAGCCTCTGGTCATCACAGAGGAGACACGTGGACCAATGTAATAGACAAATTCAACATCTTTGTGTAAGGTTCTGTGATTCAAAGGGTGCATTTACTAATTAACACAATGGCATGAGTTTGGATCTTCCCTAGGTGAATTCAGTGGAAGGAAAACTTTGGCTCTGGGATCTTTACTTTAAGACCAAGTGTTAAGAACTGAAGGGTCAGTTTGGCTCAAGTGGTCATGGATTTAGGACTCATCTAGAAAGACCCTAGAAGAAGGCATCTATTTCCTCAGAATCAGTGTTGAAAGGCCCCAGAAGAATGAATCTATTTTTTTAGAATCAATATCACTTCTCATGTATTCAATTTTGATCTATTCTTCACACCTGCTGTACTTTTTTAAGTGACCTAAACTCAGGTTCATTAATGCTGTGGCTTTACTGACAGTCACATCCCTGAGACTGCCACAGATGACCAGGAGAATTTATAAAGGCCAACTGAGACTCTTAACTTTCAAAACCATTACTCCCCCCTCTGTGTAGTGAAGCTTGGATCCCAGCTTGTCACTCAGACTGCAGGGAAGCACTCTGCCTCTGACAAGGCACTCATTTCCTTCTTGGCTGCTTACGACTGCAAATATTTCAAAACAGGAGTCTTCCGCTTTCTAGCCCTTCCAGACAGACACCCTCATGACAAAGCAGGAAAAGACAAACTAGGGAAGTGGATAGCATCAACCCATCTATTATTACTGCTTAGGAAGTTGCAACACCTTCTGGTTCTGACACAGCTATCACTGTACCTGCACCCACACATCTAAAACCCCTTCCATGGACTTTTCTGCAACCTTTTAAAACACAAGCAGTACAAAGCACCAACTAGATTTTACATCGCACAAACTAGAAAATGAACATCTGGGTTTGCAACCTATATAAACTTGTATCCTCCTCTTCTTTAAGGCACTGAACAACACTCTTCTTTTCACTCTGAACCACAGTGCTGTAACTTCAGCCCAGCTCCCTGGGGAGGCTGCATGAAGAAAATGAGCAGGCAGCACATATGAACTGCCACGGCTGGAAGAGTCCTGCTTTCTCTGGGTATGCAGCAAAGCACTGCAGCCCAATGCCACAAGACCAGCTCTACTTGCCAGGAAACACAGAAAAGAGGGTAATTTGGAGAAAACCATAACTAACAGGGCTGTTGCTAGTATAAAAGTTACTGCTTGTGAGTTTAGGGTGAGAAATTAAAAGACTTTAGCTTTAGACCTGCTTTAGTAACATCTGAGCCATCTAAAACTGAATTTCTTACCTTGCCAAGTGGAAAGCTGCAGCAAAACTACTGTCATGTTGCCATACGTGGAGGTACCTCTGCTTTCTCCTATAATGTCTCTTTACTGTTTCAACTTGGAAGAGTAGAAACCCTTAGTAGTGAAAAACATAAAAACCCCAATCCCCACATTAAAGAATTCATTTCACTAGGATAGATTAACTTGTAATTGAAGACTCAAGCTATTGCATTACTGTGGCAATAGTTTGTTTGAAAAGACTGTCTTTTTTGAATGTGTGCATATGTTATGTTGCCATTTAGGTGGCGCCACTTTTTGCATGAAATTTACTTTGCATAATTACAGGCAGTTTTGGAAAATAGATATTTGTAATCTTTGGTGCTTGCTTGCCACATATTTTTTTTTCATTTGGTTTAGAATGTTTGTAATAGATATCTGTTGTCTGTTATATGGGTCTAAGAATTGACTTTTGAAAAATCATGGAAAAAAGTCTGGAAGTCTTTGCAAACTCATTAATTATTTCCTTCTGCTGTTTCTAGGCCCTCCACAATTTGCTATCGCATGTTTGCCAGGGAAAACCATCCCCGCAGAAAAGCAGCTGCTGGGGCTGTGTGTACATGACTCAGATGCAAAGTCCAGCAATTTTCTATAAAGTGCTGACAAAAGCTGGTTTGGCCCAAGAGAGAAGACTTTGTGCTGAGACACGTGCAGGTGCTCCATCCCTGCAGGCCAGCTGTGGCAGGGACAGGACACAAAAAACAGCTGGAGGGGTTCTGCCTCTTAACAGCCTCAGCACAATTTGCAAGGCTGTCCCCCTCCTTGTCCCTGGGCTGCAAGAGTGGCTAAACTGCTTTGTTCAAGGAATAAATACACGTTATGAAAAACAGGGTACCCGTGTGACAGGTGAACTGGAGACTTTTAAAGTAGAGTAATTCAGTGGGAAAATTCTAGTCCCTTGAGTTCAGATCATCCTGTTCACAGTACCTCCAGGTTTGGATTCTGTTGAATCCAAGGTAGAAGTGAAATGGTTACTGCAGATAGCTGAGAGCAAAAACTGGCCCTTGTGTTCAGCATTTCTTAGTCAGAGCCACCAGCTGTATCCTGGATGATGGAAACCCTCTGCAAACGGCTCGTGGCACAAAACATGGGATATGCCAGCTTCGTGGGCTTCAAGGGGAGCCAGGGAAAGTTTGCTGGCTCATGTGGGAAATGAGAAAGGGAGGTAACCACAAAGGCCAGCAAATGTGGGATATGTGGGGCATTAACAGGGCAAGAAACATAAAAGGAAAATTACAAGCTAACACTGCAAGTCATTCTTAGAATTCAGCAAGACTTTAATGTTCAGATTCATATTTAATGGGTATTTCCCTCCCATTTCTTTAGATGCCAAAAATGTTTGTTATTTCCTCCATGCTTTGTTCTCCATTTCTCCTTTCCCTGTGCATTGTTTCTTCCCGTTTTCTGAGTATTTGCAAAACTCAGTTTCAAAAATGGTCCTTTTTTCCTAAGTACTAGGTTGTAAAATACAGAAGCCAGTTGTTGCTCACTCTCACTGATGTAAAAATAGATCTAAAATTGAACTTAAAATTTTGAATTGGCTGAGCTTTTTTTCATGTTCAGACAAATTTAATTATAAAACTATAAAGAAGAATTATCCTGCTGTCCTTCCAAGATACATAGTTTAATTAATACTGGATATATTTAGTTTCCAGAGTGCCTCTCCCACACACAAAAGCCAAGGTAAAACAGGAATATTCAGTTGCTGCATAATGGGAGGATATTTAAAAAAACAAAGCTGCATTAAACAAAGCATTGTTCATTTAGATGGATGAGTTGAAAGATGTAATTAATTCTAACTTTAATGTGAACTTGTACACATTACATGTATGATTAAGAACCCATACAAATAGCTAAATTAGATTAACTTGGCTATGCAGAGTTTGCAACCCAATTGTCTTGGTAGACATCCCAGGCCTGGTTTTACTAGTCTGTTACCTGTGCAACTCCTTGGCTTACAACAGCTCTGCATGGCGTACAAGGGAGGTGTTATCTGCATTCCTTCATATGACTACGTTACTCTGCCATGAATCTGCTGTATACAAATTAAGATGAAGGACAAGATTCTTGAGTCCACCCACAAGAAGGAGTAACTCATTTGAAGAGAGAAATAATTCACACATAGCTTGAAGGGCATTTTGAACTAGCACAGACATGTTCATTTGGTGACAAATACTCCTCTAAGGTCTACACACTCCTACATGGTCTCCTACATAGGAGAACTCCAGTTAATTAATTTGTCAGGCTATATTTCTTCATCTTACAGACTGATGGGAAATGCATGGATGGGACATGAGAAAAATCTGTTTCAACAGGAAATAGGTCAAAATCCTCAGAGGAAAAAGATAATCTGGCCCATAGATGATTATTACATTTGGTGGGTGTTATAGTCAAAGCATGGTGCAATGCTCATTGCACAGTGATGAGTTGCACAGTACAACTAGTCCTTTTTATTTCATGTTTGAATTTCCACATAGCAAGGAGAGCTAATGAATGGACTCTGCTTCCTTCACACTAAAAGCCTCTGCCTCCGCCAACACCTCTTCCAGTTATGAAGGTACAATAACAGTTTCCCAGCTTTCTGCTGCCAGCCCTGGCCAGCTCCCAGTGAGACCTATCTTGCAGCACTCCATGCTGACATGTGAGATGTGGTAACACCTTATCTGACATGTTCTTTAGGCTTCAAAGGCAATACGTGATTTAAAATATACAGAATTTTAATCCCAGCCAGCACCTAAGCACTGCACAGGCACACGCTCACTCCCCCTCAGTGGAATGGGGGAGAGAATCAGAGGGGTAAAAGTGAGAACACGTGTGGGTTGAGATAAAGGTGTGATGGGGAAAGCAAAAGCCATATGCACAAGCAGAGCAAAACAAGAAATCAATTCCCCACTGCCCATGGGCAGGTGTCCAGCCATTCCCAGGAATGCTGGGCTTCATCACACATAACTTGGGAAGACAAACACCACCACTCCGAACATTCCCCCTTCCTCCTGCACAACAGTAGCCTACACTTCAGGCAATTGAGAGACTTATGCTTTGCAAAAGCATAATTCCTCTGGGACTATTGATATTTACAGCTTGGGAAAATATCTTCACCCAGCTTTCAGAGAAGGGCACAACTAAGCTTCAGTGCTGAGGCACCATTCTGAGGGACATGTGGAACACAGCTTCCACACAGTGATCGAGCCGGCCCCATTAAAACAAGCAGGTGGCTCAGGAGATCTTAATCCACTTCTATTTGAGAGCTGACATTTAAGAATCTTCTCTCCCTTTAAAACCATCAATCAAAAGTATTTACAGAATCATGACTCATTATTCTATGAATCAAAAGTATTTGCAGATTTAGGAAATTTTCACTAAACAGACCTGGCCAGGAACTGGATTTTCTGTCTCACAGATTTTTTTTTCCCATTTTCAATTCTTTCCTATTTAAACCCAATATTTTTTGTTGTTTTGTTGCTGCAATACATTTCCTAGAATTTAGATTTCTTTTATTCTTTTAAATAACACATTTCACATTTTAAAAAATATTCTTTGCTGGACTTTTTAATGCTTTATCAGCTCTTATTTGAGCAGACTTACATCAACTTAGCATATTTTTCAAAGCATTTCAATTTTGACAGAAATAATGCTGCATTAAGAAAAAGGATCTTTAAAAAGATACACTAAATATCCCATCTGCTGTACTCATCATACACCTTTCTATTTCTTTCCCTAAATTTACAGTTCCTAGATAGACTCATGAGCACTCAGAACAGAGGCATGAAAATGATAGCAGTTCTTCTGGAAAGCTTTAGTTCACGATTTTTTTTTTCATGGCTTCATCAGTTACTTCTTTAAAGATATTCTTGGTAATATTGCTCTAGTAGCTATTTATATCTGAATGAAAAATGCCAGGGAAAAAAGAAAGCCCAGCTGTGCTCAAGAAAATGTTAAAGTCCATAGCAGTTAGAGAGCTGCTGCAGAGCCACTGCAGAGCAGTGACCCACTGAAAGGAATCATTAAAAAGCTTCTTCCCCTCACTTCAAATATCTTCTTTATGAGAGAAGGTTTTTAAAGCCCTCATTACAAGACAGAAATATTAGAGGTCTTTTGCATGGGCTAAGCCAAATGTATCATAAGAGCTACTCTTAGATACAGGCACATCTCTGCTTAGCTCTCTTCAAAACCTTTTCATGTCAGACTGTACTTTAGCACATTAGGTTCCATTTCTGTGGGGAGAGTAGCAGTGAAGCTCCTGACACAGCATTTCTTAATCAATAAACTAAATTCGTGAGATGACTTGAATCAAGGAGCTCTAAAACCATCACCAATTTACACATCTTCACTGTTCCTTTAAAGGACTAATTGTTTGACTCGTGACTTGTATTTTAGCTTGAGAAGTGGCAGATCATTTTTTTACTTGGTCCAGGGATTAGACATTCAGAATACATTGGAAATCTCTCAAGTGACTCAACTCAATTAAAAAAGATGCATGTACAGCATTTTTTTTTTTATGTAGTGTTTTGACAGACTTTATTTTCTGCTTAAGTGATTCAGTTTCCCCTGGATACATATGGCCCTCTCTTTATTATGCAGAATTGGAATTGCACAGAAACAAGGTGAGGTTATTGGTTATTGGTAAAGTTGCAATACATTCATTAAACCAGTAATTTCAAATAGCCTTCAATAAATGAAATGTTCTTTAGGTAAAATCTGATTCTCAGCTACTTTAGACATTAGGCTACATGAGAACAAAACAAAGTAGTATCTATTAATAAAAATAAACACTGCTGACAGCAAAAGCAACAGTACAGCCATTATGGTCAGAGGAGACAGTATCCTTCTGACTTCTGAACTCACTCAAGTTTCAGAATCAAGGAAGTTTTATATGTCTCAATTGCTGTAGAAGACCTGAGCAATTTTACCAGAGGAGGATGATGAATACTAAAGAATCTGGCAATGAATTTCAAGATCCACATACTTAAAGCATTCTGTTTGAATAAAAGTTTAATAAAAACTAAGAAGATGGAGCAGTGCAGTGCAAAAGAAGATCAAATTGCTTGATTTTCATCACAAAGATGCAGGAGGTCAGTGCCCAACTACAAAACTGTCTAAATCAGTCAGTGCACCTCAAAATCTCTTGGTGACTCACTCCCTTGAAGTCCAGTTTTGGGTAGATCCAAACCTGTGACGTTTTGAATATCTGAATTCTGGATATGGGTCAATATGCACCCATGACTTCAAAGAGCTGACAGCTCCATTCTCATAGATCCAAGTGACCAGGCTCCTCATGGGCACAGCTGACACAGCTGTGGGGACAGCAGGTGGCAGGGCATCAGGGCTGCAGTGCTGGAGCATGCTCCTGAGACCACTCTTCCTGTGCAAAGGCAGAGTCAGTGCTTGCTGAATGCAGACATTATCACCCACAGCTGACAACCGTAATTGGAATAAAGCATTAGTCAGATCTTAATGTCAAGTAACTTGCTTGCTATAAGCATGAGAAAGAAGATCTTGCCCCAAAATGGCAGATACTTCATCTACAATATTTTTGAAAAACAAAAGACAGGTGTTAACAGAGAAACTGTAACAGAAGAGAAAGGATGGACTGATATTCCAAAGAAAAGGTGGCTGTGAACTTGTGGCCCACAATTCAGGTGTTGGGCTCGGAAGATGTTCCAACTCACCATCCTTTCTGCATCAGCTCTGGAGGAGACAGGGCACAACAGCAGGTGGAAACTGGCATCTCCCTCTCCATCTGTGCATCTGGCAGCCTGTCAGGAAAGCCCCCAGCCAGCTTCCAGCACTGAAAAACTGGGACCACCAAGGCACGTCCACCCCTCACACACTGCTGAGGGTGTCTGACACAATTTTCTCTCCCCTCTCCTCCACAAGACTCCCCTGAAAGGTGGCACAGAACATCTGAGATAGAGCTCTGATCACAGGAATTCCCCGTGAGATACACTTCCTCTCTGAGGACTACAGGAGTCCTTGGAAATTAAAATCTTAATTTTGTTGATCAAAATTAGTGACCTACAGCTAGGGAAAGTAAAGTTCTTATCCTTCCCTCAAAGCATTTCCCATGGGCAAAGCAGACAATTTTCTAAGGTTTTTTAAAAAAGGTTTCTAATAAATCAGTATTTGATATTCAGCCAAATACATTTACATAATTTCCAAAAACATTGAGAAACAAAACTTTCTATTAATAGGAATGAAAGGCAGAAGCAAGCACAAACTCCCAAGTTAAACTACAACTTCTGGAGTTTTGTGGTGACACTGTATCTCTTCAGTGAACAATTATTTTTGCTGATGTTAAAAAACGGTTGAAAAAATTTATTTAAGCTATTCTTTAATATTTGAGCTGTAGATGCTCCATTATCTGTAGATGCAAGAAGAGTATCATCTCTGTTGAGGAGAGGTTATAAGTCAAATGAAATTTGCTAAAAAAAACAAAACTATGATGTTAAGCCAGTTTTAAATATTATCATGGCTCTAGTGTATATTACTCTCCACAGAGGACAGAGGCTATAGTGAGACAGCTGTTAAAAGCATCTTTGTTTATTGTTAACCAATGAACTTAGCAGGGGGAGGGATTCCTGTCACAAGGCAGGATATAAGGAAGGAAAAATAACAGTGTATTTCTGTTGTTGTCTTTATTCCATAACATTCTGTATAATCCAAGTAGCTGATGATGTTATTTTCTTGGCAGCAGAACAAGGAGCTATTGTAATTAGGAGAGGCCAGGCCATTTTCACATGAAGCAGCTTTCTGAAACACTACAGCAACATTCAAGGTTGGGACAGAAGACTGCAGAGAAAGCCCAAAAAAGGAAGAATGAACTGGACACGCTGATATTTCCAGGTTTCTCACAGGCCAAGTCAGGCAATGACAGGTCCCACACATTGTGTGCTCAGAAGTTGTGAGGATGTTACAGCTCAGAGCAGGACAAGATGTGAGACAGCCACGTCTGATGCTGCCCTCTGCATAAACCTCGTGACACAAGGGCAACAGCAAGGCTGGGCCCTTCACTGCCTCTACAACTTTTTAATTAACACACAGGGAAGAAGGCAGCCACCTTGCTGAAATATGGAATATGGAGAAATCAATGGGATATATTTATTTCCCAGCAGACAGACATTGCAGATACATCTCTCTTTTCTCATTATTGCCTCTGTCCCCTCCCTCTTCCAAAATGAAGGCATTTGTAAAATTAGAAAGGAGGAGGGCAGAGAATATAAGTTTACAGGTATCTCTGTAACTATGGTCTTAGAATTGAGACAGACAGTGTTTACCTTTGTAACCTTTTCGTTTAAAGATACAGCTTAGTGTAGAATAAAATATATCAAATGCAGTACTTTTGTTGGTTTTATAAATACATTCTTGGGGTTTTTGATTTTGGAGTTATTTCAAGGTTTTTAATATGGTTGTACCTCACTTGTGATCAAGAAATGGTACCTAGTCAGCTAGATCCTGCTGACTAGACAGAGGAGATCCTGCAACAGGGTGACAAGAGAAGGACTCCTGCAGGAGCTCCAATCTTTTTAGTCCAGAACACTGAGCTCTTTATTAGTAAATGTAAGAGATTAGCAGTCTAGTTTTCAGCATTGAAACCAGGTGTCTAAAAACGTCTGGAGTAAGTACCTGATTTCAGGATAAAAAATGATATTACAGTGTGGGAATCCTCAAAATTAGAGGGTTCTAAGAAAGCTGCAAAAAGCAGTCTCAGAAACAGCAGAACTGTAATTAGTGCTAAGTGGTAGCCATAAGATTTGTCAGCAGAAAAGTTCTATGGGATGTAAAAAGCAAGGACAAATAAAACACTGGTCTGTGTATTAATGCTTGGCAGGAATAACTCCCTAAGCTGCAGAAAAGTACATCTAGGAAGATATTAAGAAGTTCTAAACTTAATAATGGAGCTGTGTGCATTACAAGCAGTAAGTACAAGTAAACAAAATAAGCAAGCATTGTTTCAACTGAAGATAACGTGCTTATAGTGGTTGGATGAAACTACTGTCACTTTGTTTTTGCTTTTTGTGATTGGTCAAAAAACTTTCAAAGTGTGTTGTAACACCAAGTTCTGCAGCTACTGCTGAGGACATGAGCTGCTGGCATCTTCCCATTGTCCTAACCATGTAATGAGACTGATGCTAGAAAACAAACAGCCTCAAGACGTGTTCCACAGCAACCCAGTCCCACTTGTGATTCTGTACATAAATCCATGGCCGGCATTATTACAGGTTCTAGGCTGACTTCCATCTGGTCAATTCTTCCCCAGATAGAATCATGGTATTGTTAAGGTTGGAAAAGACCTTTAACATTTTTGAGCCCAGTCACTAAGCCAGCATTGCCAAGGCTGCCATTAAACTATGTCCCTTAGTGCCACAACTACACAGCTTTTCAATACCTCCAGGGATGGTGACTCCAACACTTCCCTGGGCAGCCTATTTCAATGCTTAACAACCCTTTCTGTGAAGAAAAGTTTCCTCATGCCTGATGTAAACCTTCCCTACAAGGACCTGTATGCAACACCTCAATGTCCTTCTTGTAGTGAGGAGCCCAAAACTCAATGAACACAGGTTTTGATGTGTGGCTTCAGCAGTGCCAGTAGAGGGGCACAGTCACAGCCCTGGTCCTGCTGCTACACCATGGCTGATACAGGCCAGATGCACATGACACCACAGTCATTAGGAATTTATGGAAAAAATAATATCAAAACCCATTGAAACCTATGATTCTACCCGTTGCATGTAATTCTACCTCTTCAGGTAATTAGTATTATCATTAACAACTTCGAAATCCAAATTCCAAACTCTGAGGGCAAAAGACCCACAAACAACCAAGACTCTTTTCCAGGTTGTTAAATGACATCAGGTAGTTCCTGTGAGAGAATCTTCTCTCCCTGTGCTGAGGTCTGTCCCACCCATGGTTATAAAGCATTGATCTTTTTAAGCATTCTTTTTTAAAAAGTAATTTCTCTGCTAATCCACCTATAGAAAAAACATTGCAGAGACTATGGCAAACATTTCAAACTTCCACAAGAATTTCTAAAACTGTACTTAACTTTTGCTACTTATTTAAGTAGAAATGAAAGAGAAGGAGAAATGAAATTAAGGTTTACAAAACCCATTCTTGCCACTTTGCTGAAAATAAAAGTAATGATGATAATGATCAAAACTCTGAGATCTAGCCATCCCTTCCCAAACCCATACAATAATACTTTGGATCTTTATAAATAACTGCAATTCTGTATCTGTAAACTTTTTTTCCTGAATTCAAAAAAAACTACAAATATATCATGGCATCCTTCTTACAGAAATGATCACGGCAAGGGAAATAACTTTTCCAAGAACTGGCTTTGTACTGTGGAAGCCTTTTCTGCAAAACTGGATGACTAAATCTCATCCCACACCAACGAAATTTCTGGCTAAAATCTCATTTCTTGAACTAACGTTTCCACTAAGCTGTTCTAGACACACACACAATACCCATACATACAGTTTTTTCTTCACTCTCACTTAGAAGGAAAGGAAAATGACATTTGAAGAATTTAAAATCAGCAGGGACAGGCCCTGAGGGAATATGATAGGTACCATATTGCCTGAACAGTACAGCTCAGATTGGTCCATACACTTCTCAGCCACATCTGTGGCCTGCCCTTCCATTCAAACCACTGCTCAAAATGTTATCTTTCCTTGAGACAAATGTTTAAATATGTATCATCTGAAAAATTTATAAATTTCAGCTATTGCAGGAATAATTTTGAATAACCTGTGATTATTTCCCTCCTCTTTGTCATCAGTTTTCATGATGCCATTAATGTAAACCAGAAACAAGAGAATTATTTAGCACAGATGGTACAGCAATAAAAATCTGGACATTTTTCATGTGAATGTCTGTCTTTGGATCTATTTTCTAAGCATATGGAATAGAAACCACTACACACTGCAGTATGGTATAACACTCTTGATAGCAGTAATTGACTATTACTTGAGTATAATCTTAGGGATCATTTGACATAAAATACATGTCTTAAAACAGGTTATTTACCTTGGCACCATACTTAACTCATTCTGCTTCAGCTGCTAAGTAAGAAATTCATCTGCTGTTTTTAGATATCTCCAATGTTGAGGCTTGAGGTGGTGATCTCAAGAATGAAATATCCGAATCTACTTTTCCAGCTGAAAGAAAGGCAGGGCTTTTAATCTAAGGGAAATGAACTTTTATACAAGATAAACTTGGACTACAGAAATTAAATACCATGTTCCTGAAAGAAAAATATGTCTTGCTCTATGAATGAGCATGAATTACTATTATTTTGGAATGAAGGAAAAAGAAAGAAAAGAGGATTCAGAAACAATTTTAGGCTAGAAACTTAGAACAGTTATCCCACAAAGAGAACTTAGCTAGAGCAGCATATAGAGAT
This sequence comes from Luscinia megarhynchos, assembly GCA_034336665.1. Taxonomy (NCBI): domain Eukaryota; kingdom Metazoa; phylum Chordata; class Aves; order Passeriformes; family Muscicapidae; genus Luscinia; species Luscinia megarhynchos. Next base: position 10,561,625 of record JAPFBE010000013.1, on the reverse strand, counting down.
ATCCAAGTTAACCTGAAACTGGCTGGTCAAGTGTGAGAAGTTTATATCAAAGTCCATTCATGGCAGGAAGAAACAGAGTTTAACCCAGTTTACCTGCTGAGAGCCAATTACTCCTATCACACTCTTGTATTGCCACTTGCATTACTTCAATGGCTAAATTAAAACTGCTTCAAGTATTGATAACTCCAGATTATTATTTCTAAATGAGATGGTAATGCATCTTCACAGCAACAACTCCCACACATTCTCTCCGGTTTTAAAAAGGAAACAGAAATTAGTCCAGACTTTAAAAGGTCCCTCAAATTAGGAGATATCAGTTGCTCCAAATCAAGAGGCATTTGAAATACACTTCTAAGAAAATCAGATTATTTAGTCTTTCAAGTTGCAAATTACAATTTTGAAGGGGTTATTACAAAATATCTTGCATGATATTTGCATATATACAGTCTCCTTGTATCTTGAAATTATTTCTGATTGATTCCTGGTGTTATAATAATTTAGTTTATTGTGCAGCTATCAGATGAATTAAAAAAAAAAAAAAGCACACCTCTCAGAGAGGTTCTGAGAGAACTCAGAAACATTTTTGCAAATCATGTAGTAAAATTTTTCCAGCTGTTCAGCCCAAATAAAGCTGAATTTCCACGGAAATTGTCACACGGCTATGTTTCTATAAATTAGGTAAAACTGTGTTTTAGGAATCGCTGACTGAGAGAGAATTGAGGCAGTGTTATTGAACAGAAGTTACATTATAAGCAATTACAATCTTCCAAAGCAGATATCATCAATAACCGGAAAGGAACATTTTAAGAAACATAAAACTTTAAAGGAATAGTCTCTTCTCAAAGTCTTTCTGTGTACCTGTATGATTGCACCTTTTTTTGGGCAGCTAAAACTGAGCACACAATTACTGCTGGTTCTCTGTTCTATTAGAGGTCTTTTAACATAGCTCAGAGGTCATTGAAGTTTTTGGAGCCGATTTTTCCAAGTGCTATTCCTCTGAAACATAAATGTCTGCTATACCAGATTTCTAAGGAGTGAGCCTGTGACATCTGATACAAATCTTGCTACAGATGCAGAAGTGGTATAAACAAGGTAGAACTTCTTTCATAAAACACTAAGCCCTAAAAAAGAATAAGAGCAGGAGACATCCTGGTGAGTCAGGGTTCCTGTAAATGCTCTCAGAGCACTACAGATCAGGCATGAACACTTGCAGCATCCAACACGATTTACGTGCTCCCTGAATAAAAGCTGGCCAGTCCCACAGCTCCTCTAGAAAGCCATCTTCCCCTACAAGGTTCTGCCCTGTCATATCAGCTGCCCCTTAAGGAATAACATTACACGCCTCATAATCTATGTTTAAACCCTCACTGCTACATAATCAGGCTATTAACACCATCCACTCACACATTCTATGAGATTTGGGACAATCCACAATTACTCCGCTCTGGCTGCTCTTGGGTTTTGGAGTCACTCGCCCTGTATTAATTACATCATGTGAGAGAAGGGTATGAGTAACCTCTTAGTAACACTACCCTCAGTAGTAACACATGCACAGGGCCTCAGAGACAGATTAGGGGTTTATGCCAGTCTGACTGGCAGCTAATAGTGCTACAGTTTGGGGATTTCTGCGCTAGGGAAGGATGCAACACCTCATTTACAGTTACTGTTCACTTCAGCTTTATGAAGTAATCGAAATAAAGAGCATTATATAAAATCTCATTATTACTCTGCCTCCTCCTACATTTGAATTTCATCCCTTTTATTACTTATTTCCCTCTGCCTGTGCTGTCTCCTCTTCTGCAGGTGACAACAAGAACATGAAGAGGGACTAGTGATGACATGTAAATAATGTCTGAAGAGGTGAGCTTGAAAGCACTAGGCATAAAATTGCTCTTTACTGGTGTCTTACACATCCTTGCTTCTTGTATTTCAAGCAGCGAATGCAAGCACTTAATAATGTTCCTCAGCTCCTGACCAGTAAATTTAATAAGAATGCTAGAGTCCCTTAATTTGATTTGCAGAGACAGTATGAACTGGAAATAACTAAAAAATTGAAAAGTGTGATGAATTTTTCCTCTCCATGACACTTTCATATCAACACATGCTTACCTGTAACAGGTTGCAATATTCAGGTCATATTTTAATAACCAAAGGAGTTCTTTTACAGCATCAATGATTTTTTATTAAGATGTAAATCAAGAACAATCTATGATCTTCTAGTAGAGCCTGAAAGCAGTTTCTTAATTAGTCAGGCTCCATCTAACAGCTGACAAGACTACCTTCATCATAGGAAACTGACTTTAAAATTATCTTAGGAATTCAGATTTGTGGTCAGAAATAAAGGGCTAAAACCATATATAAACCATCAAAATAAAATGTTAATTTTTAATAGTCATTATAAATCAGCATACTTTCTCTTCACAACAGAAAGCGTGAATGAAGTTTAGTTGTTTAATCTCTGTTTTGCAAACTCATTCTGACACTATCTCACTGACCCAGGAGTCACTTCTAACTGCTCTCTCAGTGAGCTTTTTTCATGCTTTCTCTCTCACCACTTCCTAGCTTTTGCAGTATCTCCCTTCATCTTTTAAATATAGATCTTTGGAAATGTAAGTCTCTAAAGCATCTCTGGTGATGACATGATTACCACATCTCACCTGTTGCTGCCATCATGTGGTCCATAATTAACCTTCAAACTGCTTTGTTGCTATCTCAGCTTGAGCAATGGAATCCTTGAGATAAACACCATGGCTTGCACACATTTTTAGAGAGCTTGCTTTTCTTGCCATCAATAACAGATTTACAATAAATTATTAATACCTCTATCCCTATCAGACCTTCATTTGGATTGAGCAGAACTTTGCTATAGCCAACAAATATCTAAGGTCATGCTGAGGCAGAACCACATCTCGTGGCACGCATTTTGGCAAGCTGACCAGCTGTGCTGTGGGTACAGGGAAAATCCAAAGAAAGTAAAACAGGTTTTCTACCTGTTTTCCACCCACATTCCAAAGAGAAAATGTTTTGAAGAGGCTAAATATACAGCCTAGTCCTGATTCAATGAATTTTCATACCAAATTCTCTATTTCTCCAACTTCAGCAAGACTGCTCACTATCTTAAAACTTAAGCCTGGGGAGATTTGTTTAAAGGAACTAATCCAGCTAAATACACTACCATGAGGAATTTACACGAGTTAGCTCTCTGTATTTGCATCTCCCTGGGGCAGTATTCTAATGGCACCATAGTAAAAGAGTGTTATTGCCTCACAAATCTGACGTCTTCAATCCTCTAAGTAGTTTTAAAAAAATAATTATAGGTCAGTAACCATCTGACTAAAGCTGATGATGGGTATGGAGCATCTCTTAGGACAAGAGACTGCAGGAGCTGGGTCTGTTTAGTCTGGAACAGGCTGAGAGGGGAGCTCATCAATAAAAACAAATATATCCCAGGTGAGTGCCAACAGGTTGGAGTCAGGTTTTTTTCAGTGCCCAGCAACAGGACAAGAATCAGTGGCCACAAACTAAAACACAAGCAGTTCTACATCAACACGAGGAAAAACTTTTTTCTGTTGACGAGGGCTGAGCACTGAAGCAGCTGCCCAGAGAAGGTGTGGAGTCTCATTCTCTGGAGACACTGCAAACCCGCCTGGACACATTTCTGTGCACCTGCTCCAGGTGCCCCTGCCTTAGCAGATGGTTTAGAACAGTATCGCAGTATCCTGCCATTCTGTTTTTTGAAACGCGAACTCTCAGCTACCGAGCCCACACAGCGCTCCCGCCGCGGGCTCCACACGGGGCCGGCAGGGCACAACCACCGCCAGAAGAAAGGCGGTCCCGGCAGGGAAAGGGCGGCCAGACAAGGGCGGTCCCGGCAGGGAAAGGGCGGCCGGAGAAGGGCGGTCTCAGCGGGGAAAGGACGGCCAGACAAGGGCGGTCCCGGCAGGGAAAGAGCGGCCGGAGAAGGGCGGTCGCGGCCGGAGAAGGGCGGTCTCAGCAGGGAAAGGGCGGCCAGACAAGGGCGGTCTCAGCAGGGAAAGGGCGGCCGGAGAAGAGCGGTCCCGGCAGGGAAAGGGCGGTGGGAGAAAGCCCGTCCCACCAGGGAAAGGGCGGCCGGAGAAGGGCGGTCCCGGCAGGGAAAGGGCGGCCGGAGAAGGGCGGTCCCGGCCCCGCAGCCCAGGCCCGCGCCGCCACCTCGTGGCGGAGCAGCTGCCGCCCGTGGGAAGGAGCCGCGTTTGGGAAAGGGCCGCGTTTGGGAGAACACAAGCGGAGGAAATCCAGGGCAGCCGCTTGAGCCGGGTTTTGGGCCAGCTCTGAGGCAGGAGCGGCGGTGCCCTCACGCTCCCGGTGCGGCCTGCACGATTTGGGATTCGCTGCTGGTTCCGCTTGTTAATTTCCACCTGCCTGTCACCCACTGCGGTGTTTTCTAGGGGATTACTGAGATGCCGCTATGTTTGTAGTTAATTCCCTTAAGTCAATCCACCTGTTCCAGAGGTGAAGGAAATACCTGCCTACTACGGATTTAAGGCTTTCATAAGTCAGGTCAGGCTCGCTGATTTACAGCCAGCCTTGCGGGTTGTCAGGGTGAACACGGTCGCTGATCATCTTGTTTGGGGTGACAGCCCCAAACACACGAGAGCCGAGGTTCACCCGTGTCCTTGTGCCCTGCCGCTGCCTCATCCCAGCTCGGGGACGAGCCGTGGCAGTACCTGGGCAAGGAGGGCTGAGGAAAAGGCAGCAAGGACGGAGCTGAACCCTTTGCTTAAGCTGGAGCAGTGATTCGCACCCCGCGCCCAGGTGTGACCCCGCAGCACGCGTTGGAGCGGCTGTCGGCGCTCGGGATCGCCCGGTGTCCCGCCGTGCCCGGCAGTGACCGCAGCGGCTGCCCGAGCTCTCCCCTGCGCTGCCCGCAGCCTGGCCGCTGATCTCTGCGCCTCGCCCCGCTCTCTCCTCACAGAGCCACGGCTCCCATTGGAGCTAGCAGCGGGGACTCAAAACAGCTGAGCTTTAGCTTGCCATGGGAAATCCTGAATTGTTTTTTTTTTTCTTGTGATAACAAACAAAACAAACCTTTGGTTTCATCTATTTGTATGCAACTTCAGTAGTCTGCTGAAGTGCAAGCTCAGCATATGCTTAATGATACATACACTTCATCTTTCGTTCTTGGACCTTTCCAGATCCAGTAATTCTCAGAGCTCTTCTCTGAGACCATTCCAAATTTGTCAGTATTCTTTCAGAGCCACCAATTTCAGAATTGGACACAGCATTCGACAGTGATTTCATCATTGATGCAGAGACAACAAAACAAACCACCAAATGAAACCTTCCCATCACCTCCTGAGTAATATCTTCTTGTTAGTACAGTGGAGTGGGGCTGTCTTGTCCTAAGACAATTATACTGCCTATCAATATAGCACTTTTTAGTCAGGAAAAAAAAAAAAAAAAAAAAAAAAGCTTTTATAATGCTAGAACTGTTTAGTTCCAGAAGAGGGCTCTTACTTCTAAAACCTTACTTACAGTCTTAGCATACAAAGTCTGTGTCCTTTTTCAGACACAGACCTGCAAATATTGCCTTCCACCTAATTTCAGGTTTTTATCCCTGACTTGCAGTTGCACCAAGTCTTCTTGAATAGTTTCTTAATTCTTTTGCTCCCCTGAGGTGTTAGCAACTACCAGGGACTACTCTCAATCTGACAATGCTATTTTTTAAAAACAGTTACATACTCTTTTGATAGCCACGTTAAATTTTCACAGCTAATCTAAGACTACAGTGAGCTTGTGGACTGTATGAATCTTGTAACTTTTGTCCTCCTTTTTTAGTGTGCAGTGCCTGGACCTGTGTGATGAAATTTGGCAGCCAGTGTAACTCTTGCTGGGACTAACACAGGTCAGCCCTTCATTTTCAGAAACAGGGTCAGTCATGAAAAGGATCTAATTCAGTATAAACAGTAGAGAGAAGCAATACCTCAATTGTCTTCAAAGGTCAAGCTAGAAATATTTATACTTTGTTCTCAAAGAAAACCCCACTCAAACCCAAACTAGTGGGCAGTATCAGGGTATTCATGAAGCACTGGAAAGTGACTCTATGGGTTTGTGGGTCTCAGACCATTGCTAAGGAAGTGTTCACTTTAGAAAAACAGACCTGTTTCATGAAGACCAAAGTCATAATTTATTTTTTTATTTTGACAAGAAAATAGGTTAGGAGATCAGCCCCATCTTCCTTTCAGTTTAGTGGCAAAAAATTTAGCAGGAAGCCCTTCCAGGTGAGATCACAGAATCATTTATGTTGGAAAAGACTTCCAAGATCATTTAGTCCAGCCTCTCATAGATCTCCAGCCTGAAAACTAGGTCATGGCACTGAGTGCATCATCCAGTCGTTTCTTGAACACTTCCAGGGGTGGTGACACGACTTTTGGGCAGTCTATTCCAATGCTTGAAAAATTTTTCCAAGAAGAAATTTTTACTGAGAAGAATTCATTCTGAGAAGAATTTACTTTATATTTCTACAAAGTCCAGAACCCCAAATGTGCAGGAGGATTCAAGTGATGCCTTGCTTATTAACAAAAAAACTGAGCACTATTAAAAAAACCCCAACAACCCAAAAACAAACAAAACCAGAAAGGAAGACAGACAATAGAGGAAGGTAATAATAATACTAATGACAAATCTATCCTAGCTGGCATGCATTTTCAGGAATTGGAATTTTTTATTTCTCCTCCGGGTAAGAAACTATGCTATGCTATTTTATCTTTGCCATTCTCTTAAGGTCTTTGATAGATGTCATACTTTAGGAAAAATCATCAACAGTGTCAATTATTTATGAATGCTAGAAAAAATTCCATCAAAGAAGACATGGAAGGCAGGCAGTAAGATAAAGAGCACAGAACTCTAATAATTACAGATGGGTTAGTTCTTAGAGATTATTTTTTTAAAATGACAAATATTTTTCTTGACAAGTTTAAAAGCATGTCACTTCACAAAGGAGAGGCTAAACTGGCAGATGCCAAATTCCTGATAATAAACATAATCTAAAGCAACTTCACAAAATCTTCATTTAGCAGTGCTTGGATTCAACTTCTTGGTTGCAGAAGAAACCCACACTGACAGAGCTGAGCCACTAGTAGGACTGACTTCTTTTATGGTGTCTTAAAACTGATTTAATCAGTCCTTTCAGTCACTTGAGAATAAGACAGCTAATGAGGGTGCCGTAAAGGGAATCTCCTTCTCATTCCTGTATTTTAGGTAATGCTTTTTACCTTATGGAATGGCGACACAAGCTGTGCTGCAGGCAGCAGATTCAGGGAAAGCTTTTATCTCCCTGACCCCTTCCTTCTTCCACACCTCAAGGCCACAGAGATTTCACTTCTCAGTACTATTCATTTAAGTATTTGCCTAGCTGATCTCTAGCTGGTAGAATAAGCTGCCTTGAAACAACCCTTTTGTTAAAAGAGGGTTTTTCAGTTGGTCATTTCTCAGAACTGATTGAGAGCCTGCATACCTCAACCTATTCAAAGTGGAACAAAGAAATGAAACCCACACCCAATGGCAGGGATCTCTGGGCGAGGCAGCAGCTAAAGGTGAGAACAAGCAGCTCTGGGGAGGTGAGGGGGTGTTTGTGGGTGGTGTCAATAAAATATCGATTCAGCTGAGCTGTAACTGGAATAGTTCCTCTGACCATACACATAGTGCTTATCTCCTACTTCATCATATTGCCTGTACGTGACTTCTTTAATTGAAGTAATATATCTTTTGTGTTGCTTTACTTGCATGGATACACAGTGGAAGACTTAAGGGAGAGTCAACTGTATTTGTATTCACCTTGCTGATACAGGGCTGGAAAAATGTGGAGGCACGACTCAGGCAAACATCAAAACAGCTATTATACAAATCTGGGAGAACATCAAAGTGAAAGCTCTCGTGTGCCCTGATTGATTTCCATTGCAAATACAAAGCTAACTCATTTATTTTCCAGTTTGTGCTCATGATTATTTTAATTTAACATGTTTGTCCGGAGGCAGCCGTCATGTTGATGCCATGGTGCTGTGTCACACAAGCTGTGGCCTGAGACACCCCAGCTGGGCATCTCAGTATCTAGGAAATTTATTCATGCCTCATACAAAATGCATTGTACAGAAAAGCTTGCAGTGGTATTTTGCAAAGTAGCAAAATCTGTTACTCTGGAATGTTACAGATATTTTAAGAATCCCATATGGGCTTATCTGGTCTACTTTTTTTTTTTTTTTTTTCCCTGAAGATGGCCAGAATATACCTTAGTGGCAGATAGAAAAGTCTCAAGATGCACTTACTGGCATCAAGACCAGATTGTCTGCAGACCCACTTGTATTCTGTGAGAAAAGCTTAAAGATGAGCTGCTGGGTTAATAGGACCACTAATTGTGCCAAAGCTGACAGCTAACTGAAATTTTGTTATGAGATCAGTTTCAGGTTTGTTGCAGAGCAGCAATTCCATGGAGTTTTGAAGAGGAGGTGTCAGCTGTAATTGTGAAGAACCATGCAAATACACCCTGGAGCCACTCAGGAGAAAAAACAAAAAACAAAAAACAAAAAAGCCAAATCCCTTAGTTTTTTAACCAGTGAATTTAGATTCAATTGTGGCTGTTGCAAGCACCTCATGGGTTCAGGGAAATTAGGACTGGAAGGGACCTTAAAAAAAGGTCACAGTTGGGAAATTTTCTTAATGGTTATCCAGAACTTACCTTGCTCTAAGTTCAGTAAACTTTTGTCCTGTTTGTCAGGGAACAGTGACAGTGGGGCTGCTCCCAGGGGAGGATGAGCCCGGGGCCAAGGGTAACTCCAGCACAGGCAATGCCCTCACCAGCTGGGTTCGGCAGAGCCTGGGGCTTGTGACAGCGTCTGTCAGGAGCCCAGACACAGGAGAGGGCATGGGCCAGGCCAGGGCCATCCAGGGGCAGCAGGAGCGAGACAGGATTGGAGACAAGGTGATGATGTGAACCTGGGATCCACCTGGGAAGGAAGCCCTGTAGGAGAGCAGGGGCAGGGGAGGTCTGGGGGCAAGGAGAGGGTGGTTCCAGGGAAGATGGCCAGAACAATTAAGACCTGTTAGTGCTGACAGTGTCCTGACAGAATTCACAGTGGATGTGGTGATCAGTTATGCTCTTCTGTGGAAGATGAATCTGCTGGTTTTATCCTTCCCTCTGAAGGTGCACTCCTGTACTCATTGAAAGGAAAAAGAATTGTGTAAATGTACATTAAAAAGGTGTATAAAATTATCCACTCAATTCTTGTGTTTGGTGGTGGTGTGTCTCAATACAAGCTCATAGAAGGATTTTGTTTCTAAGTGGTGGTTGTTGCTATGGGTGGGATTTTTGTGTCTTGGCAAGAATGAGAAATAAACTTTTCCATAAACCACTTGCTTAGATACATGAACAAGTTTGAAAAGCAGTCCATAAAAATTATGAGTATTTTGAAGTGCTGTTTCTTTGATCAAAACAATTAGATTTTTTGGGGGTTTTTTTCCCCCCAGGGGACATTGCCAAACAATTTGAATCCTTAATAGGGTAAAATCAGGAAAATTTCAGCTACATGCACTACAACTGGCCACAGTCTCAGTTAAGATGGTTAAACTCCCAAACCTCTATCATCTACTTCTATCCAGCTATTGTAGCACGAGGATCATCAGTGCAGTCTCTGAGCAGGTCATCCTCCATTCCAAGGACCTGGAATGATTTTGTATTTTGCTTTATATAATAATACAATTTATAAAGTTTGTCTTATGTAATGGTTTTATATTTGCTCAAGACTATCAAGTGCTCATGAGAAAACCATACCCTGAACTCTGATAATTACCTCCCATCATCTTCCTAAGCTACAAGTAGTTCAGCTTTTCTTTGAGGTATTATCTATGGAAGATTTCAGAGAAGATAAAAGGGCTCTCTAAACGCTGAAAATGTGAGTACAGTTATGTTGAACTGAATAGCAAAGTAAGTAATATAAGCTTTTTTTTTAATATATTTTAATTAAATAAAAGACCCCAGAATTTTCAGTTTGCAATGGTATCTTGAAATTTCTGTTCCTCATTCAAAGTGTACACATAGCTGTACCTATGGCCACTAGGGGATATTCCACACACATTCTGTGAGTAGTGCAAACACTTGAGTTATTTAAGAATAAAGTATTTGTAGCTGTGTACAGAGGAAATGCACATTCTTGGGAAACAGATCCACTTACAGTGCTAACGCTTCACATACTTGACTATTTCCCACATTTTCTGCTGTATGTTTTATTAAACCAGGAACTTTTGAACCTTTGTCCCTGTAGGGAATTTAATTTAATCAAGGCTCATTCACAGGAGCGACAGATACTATATCTTGTCTCAAAGTGCAGTCTAATTCTGCCTTGATGCTGCTGCATAATGGATGCATACTTTACACTCACATTCCAGAGTGTATTTTTCAGCTAATATACTGTTCCAGCACTGCAGAAAAATCATCTGAAAATTGAAATATGTGTCAGTCAAATGGTAGAGATTAATAAAAATTGCTGCCTACATGAAAAACTGAAACTAGGTTTCTAGCAAGAAGATATTTTATTAGCAGAAATAAGAAGTTCTTCTCTGAATTCATTCTCACATGATAAATTAACTTCTCTTACAGTACAGACATTAAATCATTTGAAGTTACCTTACCACAGTTCTCAACATCTGTGCCCTAGCTTTGCTTCCTTCAGTGCCCAGCAGCAGGAGCACTCAGCTAGCTGGAAATGGAAACGAGTTGTTTATATAAAAATAATGAGCCACCTCTGAACTGATTAAATTCCTCCCTGTACACTGCCTGCGTAAAGGATTATCTGAGATTACCTCTTTTGTAAACCTCTCACCTCCTCTAGTTCGTATCTCATAAGCTTTAAGACTGATAATATTTTGCAGTGACACTTTTCCAGCCCATATTCCTTACCTATGCATTTCTTTTTTTATTACAAAGCATTTATATTTTGCCCAGAGCACTCATACTGTAGAAGTTTTATGCATCCCTGTAACTAGGGGAAGAGAAGAGGACAGAAAATAAGTTAATTAAATTTATTTTGCCTGCTACTGAAGTTTGGTTTTGTCAGCTGGTGGGGGACAGGGAGGGGGAAGAATGGGGATGGATAGATGGATGGATGGATGGATGGATGGATGGATGGATGGATGGATGGATGGATGGATGGATGGATGGATGGATGGATGGATGGATGGATGGATGGATGGATGGGACAGGACACATTTCCTTGTTTGTTGTCAGAGACTGAACTTTGGGATTTCTTCCTTTGTCAGTAAGTGATCTTAAAATATTGTGATCCGGGTTTCTGTATAATGTATTTGAGGAATTGAACAATTGATGATGTGTCTTCAGAAAACCATTCATAAGGCTCTCATTTTCTTTACATATTGCAAGCAGTTGATGTACATTATGAGCTAATAATCTGTCAGAATTGCCTGATACATGAATTTTTTTTTCTCATTGCATATATTTTATCTTAGTCAAACTTCATTATTTGTTAATAATACTACTGTACTACATCAGGGCCCTGTTGTATATGAAGACTGGAATGCAATTCCTTGAAAAAAAAGAACCAAATGTAAAAAAACATTTCTTTCCCCTGTCTTAGTTATAAAAAAAAAAAAAAAAAGATAAATGTTTATGAACTGTCAGACAAGCAAGAGGAAAGCGTGAGCATGAAGCTGGTCAGCATGATTGTCAGTGATCTGATGATTCAGCCCAAACAAATTTGACTGTCTACAATGCACAAAGCTCACGCTTCTACCTGTTAAAAATTAGAGGAAATTTTCCTGTAACCATAAACTTTATATGTTCTCTCAGCAGGGGCTTCAAACCAAAAGTGTAAGAGCTGGCATGGGAGAATCTTCCATATTGCTCCTGGTTCTATCTATAATAGTTGAGAATAATCCAGCTCTGCTTTAGAAGTGCATGAAATACAGATGGGACACCCCAGAAAGTCCTCCCAGCATAAAGTATAGAAACACATTTCAAACCATTCAGTATTTTCTGCACATCACTTGAGCAGCTGACCTAGAACTGTCTTAGGAAAAAAGACCAGTACACGACTGACCAAAAATGACATGTGTCATTTGTATAATTATATATAATTATAGACTGCCAGTACCAAGGAAAGACTGTTTAATGGTCAAAGGGACAATCCAAATAAAAAGGTGATCCATGTTACTCAGGGATGCTGCATTACTAATAAACTAACCTGTACCACTGTACAATTTTTGCAAATGGAGTGATGTAAAGCACCATATAGTTTGGTGGAATGACTTCAAGTTTCAAAAAATACATAGTACATATGAAGTTTTGTGTGCTCTATGTATTTTTTTCCTGAGTTTATGGATTAACTGAGATTAAAAAAATATTTTTTTCAGTCTAGCATCTAGATCAGATGCCTAAAGAATCTGCAAAAGTTGAGGAGAGGAAGGTCGTGGAAACAGCCTGTCCTGTTTTTGAGGAGAAAGGGAACTGCAGTATGAATGATGAGAGGCACACAGGTGTCTCCCTATTAGTCAGCTGTCCGGGTTTAAAACATAGATATCTGCCAAGGAAGGTGGGAACCTTCCTGGATGGAAAGATGACCCCCTGCCTCCAAATTGTAACAACTTTGAAATGACAGGGCTATGACAGGGCTTCCAGGCAAAGATATGGAAAAGGAATAGCAGTTTTTTACTAGAATATATATATGTAACAAGACAAACAACAACAACAACAAAGACCTTTATTGCAATGTCACACCACCATACAGAGAAGAGGTTTAAATTTTGTTATTACCAAAGTTTACATGTTCTGCTTATGACCCTGTGCTATCAAGTCCTCAAAAAGAATCTTTCTTTAAAAATTGAATTGCTGGATTAAATTTGATGACTGAAAACACACAAGAACTAATTCAGCAGCACCATTTTGATGGTAAACTGAGGTCAATAAAGGATTTAAACTAGTATTTTAAAAATTTATTTCAGTCACATATCAGAACATATAACTCTGTGAAGCAAAGATTCCATATTCTTAACTAGTTAATGCTCAGAAGCAGAAAAAGACTCCATCACCAACTGGTCCTACACATACTGTATGGCCAAAAAGAAACAAAGCAGTTTCTGAAATACTGTATAAAAAAATTATTGAACTACTGAACTTCCATCTAACTACAATAACTTCCAAAAAGGAACTGTGGCTTGGAGCAATACTTCATGTTGTGCATTTATTCATTAGGAAATTAAGCTTTTACATTTCTAGCCAGGCTAATTTTGATAGCTTCAATGGTACTGATAAAATATGACATGTCTTAACTAACTGTATCTTACAGAGATTCTTTTATTGAGTTTGAAACTGAAGAAAAACATATGAGCCACCATTCTGAGAATATCTATACAAAGACTTAAAATATATATGTATAATTAGTCTCTGTGATACCAGTAGAGCCTTTGCACAGTGCTTGTGGAATCAAGGCCTTAACTCACATTAGTGATGTCAGGTACTCTTAAGTGGATAAGAAGTCAGTTGAATTAACAGATGAAAATATCTAATATGGTTTTCCAAATTGATTTTCCCCCTTTCTATTTCTCCTCAATGTAGGAGTGTCTATAGAAAAGCTGTCATTCCAGGAGGTGATGGTGGGAGCAGCCATTGGATTAAAAAAGAGTGCAAAGGAGTGGTTTCTGCTGCTTCTAGGGCACCAGCAGTCAGAGCTGGGGTAGTGGTTATCTTTCACTGGAGAAAACCGTATTAAGAAATTGAGAGAAAGACCTGAAATCAGCTTTGCTGTCCCTCAATGACTCTGTCTGCTCTGCTTATATTACTTTCTGTGATAGTGCTGCATTCACAGCTTGCTCACTCTTGTGGAAACCTCTGGCACTGTGTAACAAGCAGTCCCAAAGCACCAAATGCAGACTTCACTTTATGCTGTAATCTAATTTACCTTCTTTATAGTGATCAAGTCTTCAGAGGATCTGTGGGAAAAGCCCTCAAAGTCTCTTAGAAGCCCAGCATAATTAGACTTCAAAAAACTCAAAGTATATTTTCTACAAATTTTTTCAAAGCATTTTAGATCCCTTTTTTTTTCCTTTTCTGCTCCCATAGGTTAGGTGTGCCTTCCATTCCTAATGAAGCTGGGCATAAGCTTAGCATATTAAGGTAATGATGGGGCAATGAAGAATTGCTGTTATTCCTGCTTTTAATGGGGAGATGAGGCCTGCTGGAGTAAAGTTAGTAGTTTTGGAAATGCTTGAGACCCAGAAAACTCATGAGATGAAAACTGAGTGAGAAGCCATGGGAATAGCAATGTACTTTGTTGCCAGCTAAAATTTACTTGAGAAATCTCACATAATTTAAAGTATGTTTAAATTTTCTTATTGGATGGAATTAACCCTAATGAGAATTTTCATGACAACAAATGAGACTGAACACAGGTTACTGCCAGAGTCCTGTGTCTCTGCACATATATGCAGAGATGCCATCTGCTAGAATATAAGAAAGAAGAAAAGGATGCAAAATATTAGGAAAACAGTTGAAGAAAAATAATGTAAAGCCTGTATTTATAATGGGGCTTTTTAATATTATTTAATCATCATTGAACTTAGAAGAAAAATTCTGCTTTACACTTATTTTACCTTTGCATATTCAGATTTTCCAATACTTCTGCCCAGGTGAGCAATTGTATATAGCTACCATGGAAAGAAATGAAAGGGGAGATAGCACAGTTGCAATACTAGAAGGCAAATGTGCAGGAATACTGCTGAGGATTATGTTTCCCATAATCATGATTACATTTCAGCATTTAGGGCAAGGAGGCAAAAAATACTGTGAGAATTAGGTGTTCCTACTCCATTTTTCTAGCCAGACTGTGCCCTCCAACCACTAGAACATCCTCTGCTCTGTGATTCACTCGTAGTTTACTCACAAAGCATTTGGATGTAATGAATAAGGAGAGACATTTTAGTAAGCGTGATTGACGCACACAGACAGATCTTGCTGTCTGCCAAATTCACTTTGTGCCTTGCAACTCAGAAGTGGCCAGGGCTGTGTGGTGGAGAATAAAGTCTCCACATGAGAAATTATCACGGGCACAGAACTGGCAGCTCCAGACAGTCAGAAATCACAGCTCGAGCCTCAGAGCAGTGCCACAGGGCTTTAAAAAGTATGAAACCTACTTAGACTAATATATTCTGTATTTTTGCATTTATGCTCTAGATTTGGAGACTTCAGCTTAGTTTTTTTTCTTCCTTTTTTTTTTTTTTCTTTTTCATTTTCCTTTTTTTATTAAATAAAAGCTGACATTCTTTTGTAATTTTATGATCTGGCAGCTGATCTCTGCAAATACTTCCAGAAACTGCAAGTCTTGGAATACATTTTTAAGAATTGTCAATACATTTGGTACAATAAAGGCTGCACTCTGCACAGGGAGTTCCCTATCTGGTGTAAGATAGATAGAATGCTGGTAACAGGAATATCAGACTAAGATGAAATATGTCAGAGAAAAATAAGAGAATATGAACTGAGCTGCTTTGGCTCCTCTTCTTGACACAAGCACAGGTTCTGTCTCCTAAACGCTGTAACTCACAGAGGCCTTTCACAGGGGAGAGCCTTTCTCCAACAGATCAGGCTTTTGCCATCTGTCTTGGTCCCTCTTTTCCCCACCTCTGTGCAATCCAAACAGGAAGGGACAATGTAAAAGCCACTGACACGTTATTAAATTAAACATGTTCAGGAGAGGTCAGGAACAAAATCTCAAGGCTGTTTATAGTAGCTTGATTGCTGCCTGTGTAGCAAATAAGGCAACCATACAAAGGTCACCGTGTCTCATCCTATTACATCAGTGCCCTTTCAAAGTACATTGTGTCCCTTCAAGTTGTGTCACATCGAGAGCTGGTTCAGTGCTTCATTGTGATTGATATTCATTGCTAATTTAACTTTCTGCTGCTGGTACATTACTTGTGAACCATTCTTGTTCCTGGAAGCATATTTGCTGTTTGCAAGAGTCTTTGAGCAATTTGCCAACGCTCGATTTGATCGTTCATGTTTTTGGGAGAGTCACATAAAACAAGTGATTTCTTCCCCTTCCTTATCAGATAACACTTCTTTTTTAATAGCAGAAAAAATAAGATTACGAAAGCATCTATCTATTTGTTGATTCTTAATGCAGCTGTAATATCCTTAAAACCAAACCAAAACAAATAAACAAGCAAAGAACAACAACAAAAAAAAAAAAGCCCAAGTAAGAAGAACCAGAAACTTTGTCAAAGAAGGTGACAATGAGCATGAACTTGTAGGATTTAAAATGTTGACTGTACATTCAGTATGGACTTGTAAGCTGGGCTATTTATTGCATTACAAACCCAGTTAAAAGTCAAATCGCTCAAGTGCTACGTGGAGAGTAAAACTCAGAATTCTCCGCTAGAGGACTCTCTTTTCTTTGAAATGACACACTCATCTCTCCCATAAAGACTTTGGGACCCTGTCCTTCGGTCCTTGCCGTCAGAGTGGTTACTTTATAAAATGTGTGAACGAGGTCAATGCTGAGGGACTCGTGTGAAGTCTCAAACGTTCCCTCTTTAGCTTTAAATGGGAAGCAGATTTTTAAAGCAGCATCCGAATCAATTAACCAAGCTGTGAGATTGAACTGAAGTGCATGGAAAAATCTCACTCTGTTTTGACACATATGTAATATTTTATACATACTGTTGCACTCTAGAACATATCTTCACCTTTTTCTGTCATTCTGCCCTGGTTTTGACACATTCACACTCAAAAGTTTACCAAACATGATTCTCACCTGTGACCACATTGTTTTATTGTGACTTCAGCGAGTGTGGGAATTTGTTAGTGCTTTATATAGATTATTGAAACACCAGGGAAATGAAGTGTTGCTTCTTCTCAGCATCCATTTTTGTGCTAACCTGCCCCATTTAATGGGGAAATGCTAATGAAAGGGCTAATGTCCCCCATCAATCTGCTTGTGCCTGGCTGTGTGTCCCCTCTGCCTTTCCTCCAGCAGATATAATGATTGTGTGGCTGCAAGGTGAGCTGGATTAATCACCTGGCTCGACCCGAACAAAACCTGCCAGAGCTGGTGCCAGAGCACCGTGTTCTCTGCCAGGGAGCTGGGGGTACCGTGGGGCTGCCTGGGAGGGCAGGGCAGGACCAGGACATGCTGTCAGCTGCAGATTAGGCGCAACGTGATATGGCAGGTTTTCAGGCCACTAAAAATGTCATGCAAACACCACTTTGGTTTTTGATTTGTTTTGTTTCTGAAACTGGAGTTAGGTCACTTCCAGGCTCCTGATCTGCAGTGTTGGATTCATGCACTTTGCTGGAGTTCACTGGGTTCACAGCTGTTTGGTTTTATGCAGCTACAGAACAGGTGGCCTGAGAGAATTAGACCAATAAAAGATGTGTTAGCAAACTTAGGTTTGCTTTTTTTTTTTAATTCCTCCTCATGGACATTACAGTCACATGGCTGTTCCCTGTGACACTACAAACAATAGTACTCAAGGGGTGCAGTCATTGGAAATTATGGAGACAATATATTGTGAATCCATCAGTTTGTGCAAACAGTCTCTCTAAGCACTTACTAAATTGCACAGACTTGATTGACCCATGTCTATGGTATATATTCAAGTTATAACATGCTGTTACATCTCGTACATTTATGTTAAAGCCAGATCCTGTTGCACTAGTATGAGTTAGAGTCACAGACTCCGTGTGATTTGATGAAAATCTGTGTCTACCAGACTTTTTACCATGTCCTAACTGCAATTATTGACAAAAAATTATAGTTATTCCAATAAAACATATGAAGTAACAACAGCAAAAAGGATAGTTTAACATTCTGTATATTTTTTTGCCTTTCAAGGGTGATATTTTTATATTTTTATACAACAATTTTACAGATGTTTGTTCTTTCAGTAGCATAACAAAATGTGCAATATTTACTGCTAAGCATGATTTTCTGGCTTTTTTCTTATAATTGTTTTTGAAAAATATTGATAAAAAGCGAAGAGATCTTCAGAAGGCAGACCTAAGCCTAGAGAAAGCAAACTATTACCCAGACCTTACAATACTAATTAAGTAGATTGACTTTCTTCTTGATGAACTTAAGAAGAGGATATCTTGCATTGTTAAAAGGCAAGGCTGATCACCTTATTGTTAATTACCTGATGCTGGATGACGTGGATGGTCTGTACAATTGGAAATACACAGCTTAGAAAGGGATTCTCCTATGTATAAATTCAAGGAAATCACAAAATTAAAGAGTGTACGCTTCCAGAGAGCAACATAATCCAGTTGCAAAGCTCCTTGAGTTAGATTCAAACTTAAGAACTAAACTCTGTTATCTGCCTGCTTGCATGAACAAATACAATTTTAGCTGGATATAGCCAAAGTTCCTGAGTGTTAATTTAAGGCAGCAATAATCAGAACAAATTAATATATAGCAAACAAAAAAGGCACAATAAGCCATCTAGTGCTGTCAAAATACAGTTTTAAACTAGCTAGTGAGCATGTATGCAGTATTGCAGAGTCTTCTCAGGCAGTGTCTGCCAAGCATGGATGATGATTTTATTATGGAATAAAAATCAAATGGTTCAGGAAGTATAAAGAAATTAGTGAAGTCAGAGGAGCAGGAAGAACTGTTAGTGATTTAACAGGGACCTAAAAAACTAGATAAAGTCACAAAAAATATAAGTAGGGTTTAATGGCAGTATTTTGGAAGAAAGTACATATTTTCCTAGACAAACTGATATAGTTGAATAAAATGGAGATGCTTTTGGACTTGTCATCCCTCAAGGGGACTGCCAAATCTAAAACCGTAGTTCCCAGAACATTATCTGACTTAATAAATGTTGTATCCTCTCCCTTTCCTCACTTATATCCTTTGATCATGGTTGTAACCAAAATGGCAAAATATTATACAGTAGAACAAAGATGTCTTTCACAGTGATAGGTATCAGAACAAAAATGAGAATACAGTCTTGCAGAAAATAGTTCAGTCATAGAGATTTTTAATTCATTATCTGTGATTCCTTTCCTCTTCTTGCAAAAAAGAGATCTTTGCTTCTGCCAGGCAAATGCCTAGGTGGCAAAAGAAGTCCTTTGCAAATCATGGTAAGTGGAAAGATCCTGTTTTCTAGGTGAAAATGTCAAATCTTCATTTCCCTTTGGAAGAAAAGGTCAGTGTCTAGTCCCAAGTGCCTTAAGGTGTACAAAAGTTAAACTAAAACCAATGGAGAAGCAGAATTATGTCATCTAACTGTAGTTACACACACAGGGTCAGCTTGTTGCCTTTGGTGCTGATCACTGGGTATTTGGGGTATTAGATTCAAAATCTTGGTCCTATTCCAGTTTACTGGGACTGTAAGTTTGTGGCACAGCAGTGTTCAGATCAAGGCTTTCCACAGGAGTCCACCAACCCTGTAGAGCCAAATGCCCCAGAGACTGTGATCCATCATATCCTTTCATAACCTTCTGCTCCAAGTACATTTTTTGACCCCTGCCCCATATAAATTTACAACAACACACACTAATAAAGACTTTAAAATCAATCCTCCTTCCCTTTCTTGCTCTCATAAAAAAGAACTCCCTTTCCCAAAGGTTTTTCTCTTCCTGGGGGCAGGGTGAGAGGAGAAGGAAGTCAGATGTTGGGCGCTGTGGTTGCTGCGCTGTCGGGAAGCGCTCGGGTGCTGGGAGCTGCAGTCAGTGCGGAGGAGAGGAGGTGCATGCACCTGGCACCAGAAGCAGCCAGTGTGACAAGTGGGTTCAGCTCGTTTGCTGAACCTTGCTGAAGCCTCTTGTCCCCTCGCCAAGCCACACCATTTGTCCTGGCGGGCTGCTGGCAGTGGGACGGGGAAACGCAGGGGGTGAGCGCTCTTGCAGAATGTGCGCTCTGTCTGGCGTGTCCTAGAGCGCTCAGGGGATTGAACAATAGGAATCGCCGGCAGAATTAGCATTTTAATGGCGAACAATGAGTTTGAAAATTCCCATAATTTGGCCTTTGAGCACCATCTAAAAAAACTGCAGGCACAGGGGGAAGGAGACAGAGAGACGGAGAATGTGCTCTGCCCAGACTTACGAGAAATCCAGGCTGTGTTTTAATGAGGGATGGGCTGAAGTAAGTCAATGCAGCTGACCTTGCTGGAGACACATTTTCCTCACGCTGAATCCTGACATTTCAGACCTGCTTTCACACATTCCATGAATAGATGTCATTACTCATTATCACATTTATCACTACAAGTCTGAAACAATGAGGTGTCACCGAGGGGAAGGATTAAAATAGGCTCTAAAACTTTTCCCTCCCCACCTTCCCAGGAAGTACCTGGCATAGGTCATTATATGGCCATGTGTTCTAAGAGGGGAAATAGAAACCAAGGTTTTTAATCTGAAAAACTGTTCCTCAGAGATGTTATTTTTGCTAAATCCAAAACTTTCCAGTATCCTGTTCCCTTCCAGACTAACAGAAGACATTGGGAACAGCTTGGGGAGATAATAGCCAGTTCTATCCTGTACTGGGGGTTTATCCTCTTCGTCACTGCAGGTAGCATCTAGTACTCAGTGCAGATCCTTCCTGCTTTTTTGCAGTTTTCATCAGTGGCAATGAAGTATATTACAAAGAATGACTTAACCATCAAATTTTGAACCTACCTACTTGTTCCAATTGTCCTGGGACAGCGAGGGCAAGGAGAAAATTACACAGTTAGCAAAATGCAGAGAGGGTGAATATCTGTAATGCAAAACTAGAGAGGCTGAAATTAACTCCTTACATAAGTCATTTGGGAAGCCTGAAGACAGTCCAGACACCTTCTTTCAAGGCATAGGTGATGATTGGAGCAGATCAAAAGGAGGCCTGCCCCATGTGTAACCTTCCTCTGCTCTGCCAGAATGGCCCAACAAGCACCAAGATCCTGGAAAATAAGTTTTGAAAATAGCTTTTTGCTTATTTTTTTTTTTTTTCTTCCTTTTACTGTTTGGGTTTTATTGTTTGTTCAGTTTTAGGTTGGGTTTTTAAGCCCTGTCAGTTCTTGAGGCTGCTGATGCAGAGAAGTGCCAGCAATTATAGGGAGGAGGACAAGAAATAAGCAGGAACTAAGACAAAAAAAAAGGTGGTGAAGAAAATACAGGGAGGTATTGCTGCTTACACAGCTTGAATTGTGACTCCTAAACCTATTCCAAAATCCTAAATCTTGTGATAAACACTGTGTGCTAGGAATGGGAATCATGCCTTAAGAATGGTTTTCATAAGTTTGTCTTTTTTTAATAGAAAGAAAACTGGCCTCTCACAAATAGTAAATCCTGCTATTTGAAAATGAACTTTTTAAAAAAATGCATCAGTTAATAGAATTCTCTGTCATTTAGCCAAATGCAAACTCAGGTGAATAAGATTGCCAATTATCAGTAGAATTTTGAAAGAAAGGTATTCAGAACTAATTGTATGTTTCACTTGGATAGGCAGTCTATCAATTTGTGTTTGCAGTTCTATCTTCTATCCAACTGACAGTATTATGGCTTCTTTTTCTTATGGAATTTTTCTCATTTGAAAAAAATCAAAGCCTTAGTAAACGAAAATCCAGCCTCTCTAAACTAAATCTGTCATTTTTTGATGCCACTCCATCATGACCAACAGAACAGTCAGGAGGACTGGTAAACTTAATTTTGTTGACCATGGTTGGAAAATTTGTAGTTCTGTACACATAGAATCATAGAACCATAGAATGGCCTGGATTGGAAGGGAGTCTAAAGATCATCTGGTCTCCACCCCTGTGCTGTGGGCTGAGACAATTTCCACTAGACCAGGGTGCTCAGAGTCCCATCCAGCCTTCCTTAATACTGGTGGGGAAATTGCTTCTCATTTATTTTGGTGATGCAAGGAGCTTGATCATACATCAGAGTGAGAGAAGAGAGAATAAGAAGAGGGAGAGAGAGAGAATAACCTTGCCTTTGCTCATGTACTCCTCAAGTGCAAGCCTAAAATCCACAAAGCACTGACGGATCTATTTTGCTTCCTCCCTCAGTTTCATTACTCAAGTGATAAAGTGCTGTCTGCCATACTGACAGCAGAAGGGGACCTAAAACAGGTCTTGTGATACAGTCTGGGATGCAAAAAGCTTTCTGTGGGAATGGATAATGCCCACACACATGCAGAATAGTGTAGTAATGTATTCACCTCTGTACTGTTTTACAGCGTAAAATGTCAAATGCAGATGCCAGTCTGTAGACCAGACAAAAAGAGACATTGCCTGATTTTGCAAACAGTTTGATTTCCATCTACTGATCACAGATTCCTAGATTTAGAAGGCCAGAGGGATCATCATGATTGCTCTGTCTAACCTCTTGTATCACACAGGCCAGAGAAACTCACCCATTAATTTCTGCCCCAAGACCATAACCCATGCTCATGTGAATATAATTCTTTTAGAGACAGATATTTTTTTTCCCAGTGCCCAGGCCCATGACTCCAAAAAAAGAATTGAGAAAATTTGTGCAAATGCTGTAACAGTCTGCTGATTGTTTGTGTATTTGTTTGTTTGTTTTCTGGGCTTTTTAAAAACTTTTGAATGCTTTTGCCATCTTCTCTGACTAATCAAGTTCTGCACTTAGTCTGTCAGCAGTTAAAAGCACAGCAATACTTGTGTCGCCAGCATCCACCTAACCCTTGATCTCTGCCAATGGATGTGCCAGGTTTGGTGGCAGGTTCTGGAATACAGAGAGTTTTCAGCTCCAAACTGGACAGACAAGTTAATTCCCTTCACATGGTCCACTGAACAGCCATCAGGTGGTGATAAATTTCAGCTGCTGTTCACCTGCACCGGGTTGGCTTTTGTAATTGTAACTGAAATATTGTAATGTTCTACTCTGAGCTTTATTATTGGTACTTTAGAGCAATTCATTTCCCTCTTTTAAATTGTAAGCGAATTTACCATGTGATGTATTTGAGAAAACAGAATGAAGCTGTAATTTAGCATGATATACTTATGTTATTTCACAGAAGTGTCAAGAATAGTTAGCCCCTGCTTTTAAAAGTTTAAAATCAAAACTACACAGAATATGCAGTGGTATATTATCCAAAATAACTCTAAAGATAACTCATCTCTCTACACTTTGCTACCTTGCTTGCATTTCCTGTAAATTAATCTTTAGTTTCCAACTGTTAATCTATGGAACTGCAATGTACAATATAAATGGGACCTTTTAAAAATAGCACAGTAATATAATGAATTAAAATGACAGTAAAGAAAAAAAAATCTTACCATTGTGCCAGAAATCAGTTCAATATGCTGGCTTAGTCTTTTTTAAATGAAATTGAATTGATGAAGTTAAATGCAGTTCTTGCACAGAAAAAAAAAGTGTATGATAAATATTTATGTGGTCAGCACTTTAGAAGTAACATATATTTACCATATATCCATATGATCAAAAAATAGGGTACCTTTATTATTTTTATTAAGGCTACAAACCAGCATAAAACTCTAGTGAATGGACAATAAAAAAATTATGTGCTATATAAAGCTATATTTATCATAACAGTTGGTCTTACCCCTTGCATGGAAGTTTATTTAGTTTTCAAGAATGTGACTTAACTAAAAATAGAAATTATCTGCAGACTTGCTATTTTTGCTGATTTTTTTGTGTGTGTATTTTACACAACACATGTATCACAGCCATTCATTTGCACATGGGAGAATTCAAACAGGTGGTTTTTTGTTTGGTTGGTTTTTTTTTAATATTGTCAGCCCTCTGCTATTCAGTTCTCAGCCCAGAATTTGGTCTGAAAACTTCTCCCAAGGCCACATATCCAGTGCTTCTTTAAGCTGTCTCTGCATGGTCTGCTGCTTCTTTTCCAGTTTCCCTTCCTCTCCTTCACTAAAATGTTACTCAGCAAAACCTTCCTGACCACTGCCAATTTTGTTTTGAGGATCAACAAGCCATAGTATTTTGCTTAATTATCTTCTTATACAGCATTTGTTTCCATGCTGAAAGGCAAAGATCTTTTTCAACCACTTTTGTTCAGTGTTACACCTGAACATTTTCACTGAAGCATAAGAGACTCTATATTTTTTAACCTTTGTACACCACTTTTACATTTAGCTCATGAAAGGCACTGGAGAAAAGATAAATGAGAAATCTCTAGAATACATGGCACAGGACAAATACCACACAAGAATCTAACACAGCCCTTTTTTTTCCATACCTACCCACTCTTCCAATTAATTGTTATCTGGACATTAGCAAAAAGATTACTGCTCAGTACCATCTAATGCCAATTCTCACAGGCAATGGATATGAGCACTAAAAAATCCTAATGAATTCTTGTCAGGTCATAGAGCCTTTGACTATGGGTGCTGTTTATATGGGTAGGTGGGTTTCTTTGTTACTGGATTTCTCCAAGGAATTTTGATTCATTCCCACCACAGCTGTCCAGCCCAGGTGTGGATGTTGCAGGTGGACTCTGATACTGCAATGAGTTCAAGTCCACAGACTTTGACAGAATCAGGGAATAGTCCTCAGAAAAAAAAAAAACGTGTGGGAGGACCTTTCTCTTGTGAATGGGTTCAGGGATCTATCTGATGTGGTGGACAGGGGAAAACTGTTCCTGGTAATTAGGGGAATACTGTAAATTGCTGTCTAAAGATGGTGTTAATTACCTCAATCAACTAAAATTGAGTCTGAAATCTTCCATACTTGCGAGGGTCTCATTTTGGATCACTGACACAGTAGTAACTAAATAACTGCTTCTCCTAAAAGTCAATGTTGGGTGGAATTAATCTAAATTTAACTTCCTAAATACCAATTATATATTCTATACCTGGTCTCAGCAGAAGAGAATGCTTCCTCAGCAAGGATTTGCTGTATTGCCTTTAACACTCCCTTATAGCCTAGGTGATTCCAACCTAGATTCCTATGTACAGGACAGAGTTGTACCTCAGTGGTGGTGTTTATTTCCATGGCAGTCACAGGAACCAGCTTGACTGGGTACCATGAGCAGCCTGCCAGTGGCTTACATGTGATGCACATTTCTGGTGTCCTGAATTGGGACATAAAATTCTACTTACCTTGGATTTGAGACTTTTCACAGGATCATGGTGGCTTGTGCCACTCCTGTTTGTTGCAATGGCAGGGAATGATTCTGCAATCTGTATTGATCTGAGAACACTGCTTTTGATTTTCATGGCTACTTGCTTTATCTGAGGTAGCAACTATCTTAGGAATAGAAGGCAGCTGTAGGCAAAAGCTAGGAGGAATACTTCACAGTATTTGTTACTCTGTTCAGGCTGCTTCAGGTGACTGATTGATATTTTGCTGATGTTTCTGGGTTAAATTTTGGTTAGTATTAAAATTCTTCATCTGCCAGAAGGCTTTTCTCCATGTTCTCACAACAGCTCTGAAGTTATTTGTTTGTAATCATAAGAATTGTTAAAAGAAGGAGGGCAGCAGGCATCAGGGCTGATGTGGGAAGTGTCAGTCAGCTTTTGGATCATCATTTGCTACGACAGCAGTGGGAAGGAAGAAGAATGGTGGTCGCAAATTTATTTTAATGTGTCCTGCAACCTTGTGATTGATTAGAGGAAAAAACAGATTGTTTCATCCTTTTTCCACAATTGGATTTTCTGGTTAAATCCAGAACTGCCAAAGTGCAATAAAACACTCTCATGAAAGCAGTAATCTCCCTAAATCTTCACATTTCCCCCACCCCGCCTCCCCACCTCATTTCATACACAAACACGGAACAAAATGATGCATAAAAGCAGCAAAACTGATTACCATCAGCAGAGTTTCCTTTTTAATGTATTAGACCTTTAATCTTTTCTTAAGTATTGGCCATTAAAATTATTAAACTACTTCCCCTCCTCCTGCCAACGTATATTTTTTGAATGAATTGACCGAGATATTTCAAAACAATGTTACTGCATTTTTTTTCCACAGCTATCCTGGTGTGTTTTGCAGTGTAAATTTTGCATGTTTTAATGAAGGCATCTTGCTGCTTTCTGCAGAGCCAGTGGCTCCTGTGAGCTGCTTGAGCTGCTTCTCCCTCAGCTCTTACCTGGAGCCCTGGGAGTCAGGGAGGTTCCCTGGGCAGCAGTGAGCAGGCAGAAAGACTGCTGTCTCTGCTGGGAATGGGCATGCAGGTGCTTCAGAGCTTCCTTTTGCTTCTCCTTCAGGCTCCTGAATTGAATGAACGTGGGTCTTAGGACTGCCCACTACCAGTCAGTTAGCTACTGGCTAAATAAACATTATGACAGGGAATAATGTCATTGTTTATCCATGTCCAAAAGCACTGCAGGCTCCATAGGGGTGGTAGTAAAAACAGCAGCATGTTAGACAGGGCATTTTCTCTGCAGGATAGCTAAAATAACTGGCAAAGATATTCCAAAGTGGCATGGGATCTCAGGAGACCCTTCTGACACGTCTCAGGCTTTTCAGAAGGGTGGAGGACCTCCTTTTTGAGTTTCACACTCACAGGAGGAAGGAATCTCTGTGATGGAACTACCCCAAATCATTTTTATCTTTTGAAAATACTGGTCATTGATAAACTTAGCACTATTGGTCCCAAATTAAGCGTTACCCTGTATATATATATATATGTGTATATATATATATATATGTATATATATTTGTGAGGTCAATGTTCTCACACTAGGCTTTAGAGTAAATGACAAACCTTTCTGCAGCTCTTGATTTAGTGCAAATCTAGTCTGACAGAAATTAATAATGCAGTCTTGAAATATGAATCATGGAAAATGAGCAAGATAAGTTTTTTTACTGAGTAAGCCACACACTGACCACTGTGACTTCTGCTCTACACCGTCTGCTCTGCCTGGAGAGTGGTGACTAAGAACTGGGTGCTGTGGGAAAAATGTTTGGGTGTAGCAGCTGAGTTTCTGGATGTTGTGATCTGATCTTGTGAACACTTCAGCAAATGAGTAACTACCCACATTGGAGCAGTCCCACTGAACAGAAGCCACTTCTTCTTTTATGTGTTTGCAAATAAGTGCTCAGCTTTCTCTACAAACAAATTTAGTCATTTACATTTCTGACTGTCAGTTTAACTTTCATTTCACTCAAAGAAAGTAATGTTCTTATTTAAACAGGAGCTGAGTGCCACAGGAGTAGGCTGACAAGGAGCAAGCCCAGCTAGCAGTGTCTGAGTTTCAGTAAGCACACATGGAAAGTTGCATCGGTCATTTATTTTGAGCAAGTTTGCCAACTTGGCCCATCTTTCTGAATAGTTCACTTGTTTGATACAAGTAATGAAAGACATTCCACTTATCTTAATTGCTTTACCCGTGTCTTCCATATTCCTGTAATGGTTCCTGATTGTTCAGCCTTAGAAATTAAATGTATTGTCTGCTATTATTTCCACAGTTATCCAGTATGGGCAGTTAGGTAGTACCACCGATGGATAGATGCTTGCCTTTCACTTTTAAGAGTCTGAAATTCAGTTTTTGCATTAGATTAAGAGTACAAGCAATGTTAGCTGGATTAATTTAGCTCCTGGCTGGCTCTTGAAACAGAGCAACCAAACCAATTGAACAGTGTAGTGAGTTGTCACTAGATATATTGATAACTGCAGTTTTTGTGCTTAACTTACATGTAGATAACCTTGTATGTAATCAGAGAAAGTCTGCTTGCAGTTAAAGCAGTTGCTTTCTCTTCACATGAACAGCTTTGGTTTAGACATTTCTATAACAGACATGCAGAGCTAATGGAATTATGTGAAGACAAAAAGACTGACAGAGATCTGATTCCCTCCAGCTTCCCACAGGACAGTAGATCATGTTTGTTCAGGCAAACATGCAAAAACTGGGAAATTCCAAATTTAAGGCTACTCAATAGGGCTGTATCTATATACACTTCAATTCCTTGGACCCTGGTACCTGTGTGGGTTGTGAATCAGGGTTCTGTAAGACAGGGAAATTTTGAATTTGAAACCTCCCCCAAATAAAGGGCTGCAAGAACAATTTCATAGGGTTAAAACAAAGCATCTGTTATGCCCTTGTGTTTGGAAACACCTGACTTATTGTAGATGAATAATTTTCCACAGATTCATCCTTCCAGCGTCTGCAATTCTGGTCTGCTTGAAGGAAGAACAATGATCTTGAAAAACAACATGTTATTGGTTTTATAATGGAAATCACATGGGATCCGTGGTGATACAATGATCTGGAGGAATTTCTGTGGTCATTTGGATGTTTCTGTGCCAGATTGCTCTAAGAGTGGGGCTCATAGAAGGATTGGACAGCTGTTTGCCCTGTTCCACTTCCATTGCACCACAGCTCTGTAAGTGCTCAGTGTGCTCCATATGTGGCTACACTTAAAATAGTTCCTTTTTCTTTTCCTAATTTGTTTTAGAAAATGGATGTTTTCACTGACTGGATTCATGTTATGATGTCTCCACAAAGAGCTGCAGTGGCTTGGCCATTTCCTTGGTGGAGGTGAGACAAGGGAGAGATCAGGAACCTGCTAGGCAGGCTTTTCTGCTGGAAAAAATTATAATGTGGAACAAACCATTCATTTTTATTTGTGCTCTCACCTGTAATTTGAATTTGCATCTCTGAAGACACAGTGCTGTGCTGGTACTCAAATAGCAGCTCTTCATGTGCTCATGAGCACATTTTACCCAAACCTCACCTTATCAGCAGGCAGCCTGGGAGTTCCTCCCATTACCCTGCTCCCTCAGAAAGTGGCTGTGAATCGTGAAGGCAGAGCAGAACCAATGCATTGCTTCCTGCTGATCAAATCTCAGTAAGAATTAACAGACCTTAGAAGAATTTCCCAGCAGACCTCGGTAGAAATTAATTAAGTACCCCTTCTCTACTGGATTAACCAAAACATTCTGTTTCATTCAGTAATGAGAACTTTGATATGCAGACTGGGTGCTGCAGCTCTGGCTCTGCATGGCCAGTACTGCCCTAAAACCCCTTCCCATCCCATCCCATCCCATCCCATCCCATCCCATCCCATCCCATCCCATCCCATCCCATCCCATCCCATCCCATCCCATCCCATCCCATCCCATCCCATCCCATCCCATCCCATCCCATCCCATCCCATCCCATCCCATGGGATCCTTTCCTGGCTGAGTCCCAGGGTGCCTATGGATGGCTGGGCTCTGGCTGACCCTGGCCACCATCCCCAGACCAGCCTGGCCCATCTTCCTGGGATCTGCAGGACAGGGGTGCCCTGGTGCTGCCTCCTGGTCCAAATCCACAGCAGAGAGAACCTGCATATGTCTGATTTAATTAACTGACTCAATTTTGCTCTAAGGCCAAGCTGGAGATTTAAGAAGCACACACATTAGCTTCTCAAAACCTCTTCTATGTACAGCTAATGTGGCCTCTGGATGATGTTTCCTCTTAAAAAAATTAGGCACAGAGCTGAAAGAGTGACTCCCAGACCTGTGAATCTCTTGCTGAAAAGAGAGCAGGTGTCAGTACTGTAGGTGAGAATTGCAAGTCCTTGAAAGGCAAGGATAATTTAAAGCATTTGTCTGTAGGACCTCCTGGAGCCGTGGGACCTTCCTAGCAGCTGTATGGATACCCTGACTCCCCACTCTCATGTCCTTGAGGCTGATACCAACCTTGTTTCCCAGTGCCATGGCTGTGCCTTCATCTCTCCCAGTTCTCCCTCTGGGCACAAGCCAGGGTAGAAAGCAAACTAGAGGAACATCATCACTGTTGTCTCCCTTTTCTGCTGAGTTTCTAATGGGGAACCATGAATTGCAAAAGATTTCCTTCCTAAACTCAGCTGACCCTTTCTAGCCAGATCTGCAGCTCACAGTGTCACTACCAGGAGACTTCCACGAGAAGGTGAAAAGGGGACAGATGGCTTCTCTCTAGGTTTTGCCTTTCCTTTTGGCTCCTGTTCGTCCTCATCTGTCTTAGAGCATGAGGGAATGCAGTGGTCTCCAAACAGGCTACCTACAAAATTCACTGTTGTGCCCTGCAAACTGGGGAAAAGGATTCCTGATCCCTCAACACGCTGCTGCCAGTCTGAGGGCAATGTAACACCACTGCAATCAGCTGGGATGGAGCTGGAATAGAGCTACAGTGGGTCAACACAGAGAACAAACAGTCACATCATTATATTCATACCTGAGGCCCTTGTGCCTCCCGAGTGCTCCTTGCACTGCACAGCAGCAGCATGGCACTTGGAAGGAGGAATAAAACCATCTCTTGGCACAGCCTGCCCTGCCTGGAACAAAGAAATGCAGCAATCAGTGTGTGCAAACAGCCTGGTTTTCCTTTTCAGAGCTGCAGGCTTGTAACATATCACTGCTGACTGTCTTGATTCCAAAAGAATAATGTCAAATGCTTTTCTGGCAGAAAAAAATGCAGACTTTGACCACACATTAACCCCATTAGTATGGTGTTAACTTTTGACTTTAATTCTGGCACACTGTTAGGGATACTTAAAAGCAGAACAAAATGAAAGGAAATGTTAAACACATTCCTCTTTCTCTTGAAAACGGGAACAATAATTTAAGGGTAATGTCACGAGATGGCTGAAAGGGTTTTACATCTCTCTATCTTGCATAGTGTGTTACCAGAGGTAACCTGGGCAACTTGCAAACAGCTGAAAAAAAGAAACATGTGGCATAGCTTTTAAAAGTTTAGCCCCTGAAATAATTTCAAATGTGTGTCTTAGGAGGAATAAAAGTATTATTACAGAAATATATTCTCCAGTTGATAAAAAATGACAGCGAAAAAAAAATTGAAAAATTAATTAATTATTAAATTTACTATATTATAATTTGTGTCAGCTCTTTACATACAGAGAAATCATTCTTAAGAAGCATTTTTATGGGGAGTAAAACTCCTAAAGGGGTATAATTTTGGTCACCTTTTGGTAAAAGACTGCATATGCTGCTTCCAGAGGTTTAATATTTGGCATGATGTTATTTGCAGCTTCACTTGCAAAAAGTGTTTGAGAAAATTAAGACCCATAAATTACTAATTATATAAAATTTCCAATAGCAAATGATGGCTGCTTCCAGCAGTGAGATTACTGTAACAAAAGCCAATACTGATTTCCCAAGATTGCAAGATGGATAAACATGAGGCACACAAAGAGGGATGTGCTCAGCACTCTTTTAAGGTAAACCTGAATTTTATTTTTCAATGCTTGCATATATTTACTGAAGGAGAAATGTGGAGTCAGCGGCAATTGCATGGAGAAACCACTTTATCCTATGGCTAGTAAACTCCAAATGTGCCACAGGGGACTGATTGGAAGTTACCTACAGCTCTCCCATTATCACAGCACTTTGCATCTCTGGTGACTTTTGTCATGGTAAGCAGATTGCAGAGGAGTGAGTGCAGGATGAAAGGAATCCAAGTACATGAGCATAATGTACAAGAGACCCACACTTCATCTACTCCATGGAAGCACAGGAACAAACACTCTTAACTCTTATGTAGCTCTTGTTATTTGTTTTTCCTGCACTGGTGATACCTAGCTTTGTCAGGATTACTCCACTGTGTCTATTTGTAACCACTATAAAAATGAAAAAGATGATCCACACAGAGGATTTTCTCATTTCGCTTAACAATTGAATGGGCAGAGGGCGAGCTTGAATTCCTCAAACAACATACACACAATCATCACATCCAGTGGAGGGACAGAGAGGCTGGCCAGGTCCCCAAGACC
The DNA here is from genome assembly GCA_034336665.1 of Luscinia megarhynchos. Taxonomy (NCBI): domain Eukaryota; kingdom Metazoa; phylum Chordata; class Aves; order Passeriformes; family Muscicapidae; genus Luscinia; species Luscinia megarhynchos. Next base: position 10,529,962 of record JAPFBE010000013.1, on the reverse strand, counting down.
TTTGCTGAGGTGTGAGAATGTTGCCATTGACTGGTCACACTCGTCTCACCTCCCAGTCCATGCTGGGAGCTGTGCAGGTGCAGAAGGTACAGAGCCACAGACAGCTTGTCCCTTTGCTTGTCCCTTTGCTTGTCCCTTTGCAGCTCCAGAGGAAGCAGAGGAAGTGCAGATGGTCACTCCAGGCACACTGAAACCAAAGGCTTTTAAGTCAGTAGACCCTCCTTCATGGTGAATCAGAAGATCTAGCCACTTTGGGGTTTTTTACTGTATGAAGAGGAGCATTTATTTGACCATTATATTCACTAGGAGCAGATTATGTTATTTAGATGTTCAAATTAATGCAGGGTTTTTTTGCTGTCAGACAACATAAAATGCATTGCTTGGGAATTCTCTGAAGTTTCACATCACATTTGTTGTAAATTACTTTAAATAACAGGGATGAGAAATGTGGTATAATGCAGCACAAGAATTTTAGCTGAGATAACACAGAAATAATGGATGTTCCTTTATAGTCCCAAAATTTGTTAGAGTAGTATAATTTATACTGTAGTAAATGAAATATTAGGCTATATTCAGAATATCATTGTATTAGACATTGTAAAGATATATCATAACTGATTGTTTGTGTCTCAGAGCTATGATCTAAGAGCCTTAACAGAACAAAAAAGCAGCAGAAGGGAGAAAAGGGTGACAAAAAAACATCTCAACAGCTAAAGTGTGATTCCTAGCCAAGCATTAAAAGCAAGTATCTCACCACTTCTGATGTTGTCCTCTCTACAGGGGCAGCAGAGCAAGTGAGGTGATGAGCAAGGTGTCACCCTGGTTCTGGCCAGAGCTGCACCAGGCACTACCAGCCTGAGGAAGGCTGTGCCCTTCTCTCCCCTCAGCTGCACAGGTGCCTGGAAGCTGAGAGTGCTTGGTACCTGCCAAACAGCAAATTTCACTGTAGGGTTGTTTGTTTTTCTCTCCTGTCAATGACTTCTGCTGCAGTCCCTTTCAAAGACTGAACATCAACACCTTTCACTCAATATTCCAAACATTACAAAATAAATTTAGATGCTAAGCTCAATGTGTATCCTTTTGTTGTTGTTATTGTTGCTTTAGAAATGCAGCTAGGACAGTGTGGTCTGTCCCTGGCTGGACACCAGTTGCCAGTGACTAAATTCACTCTGTCACTCACCTCATCAAAGGGACAGGAGAGAGAAAAATGTAATGAAAGTCTTGTGGGTCTGCTGGGTGTCTCCAGAGTAGAACCTCTCACATATCCTCACTCCTCTCTTCTCTGGCAGCAACTGACTGCCAGATCACTCTAGTAGTTTGATATGGTAAAACTACTAAACATGGCATAAGTTGCCATAACTTTTCCTGGAATTCTGCTTATTTTTTCCTGTCTTTCCTGTTACTTCCTTACATTTAGAGGAGGAACAAGTAAATACTATTTAGGATTCATATGTCAAATAAAAGCACTGCAGTTAAAATCTCTAGATAAATATGTGTTCTTGAAGTAAGCTTCCACAGAGAACCAGGCAGTTTGTAGATATCTTTCATATGATTGTTTCAGCCTAATATTTTTTCTCAGTAAGGCTAATATTTTATTTCATTTTAGCTCCCATAAATTCTTCAGAAGCACACCATAAAAAGGTGACAAGAGGTATCCAATTTCATACTAAGAAGTCAGGGAAGTCATTGCAGGTCCATTGAGTTAGCTCCCAAGCACTGATTTTCTAATCATACTTGGAAGCATATCTTCCTTTTCTTCATTAGTGTGAGTAATTAGTAATTAATAGGAATAGCAGCCTCAAAGAAGGTAGTGCAGAGGCTTTCAAGCCTGGATCTCCCTCAGTGCAAACAGAAATACTGATTAATGCAGTCCCCCTCCTGAGTCTCCTCTGCCCTCTTTCCACAAGCATTTCTCTGAATCCACATCTTCACTGGCTGCCTCCAGAAGTTACTCATGGCATCAATCCCCTTGCACCAAGGGTGTCACAGGCTGCTGCTGGTAGCCCTGTGTGCTCTGCCAGAGCTTGTCCTGGTCCCAGGAGCTCTAAAGGAGCCCCAGACTGTGTCAGGGGGACATCAGCATGCTTATGCTCTCACAGTAGGGATGCTGCTGAATCTTCAGTTCCATGTGCTCTTAATCACAACTCATAGGTCTGTTCTCCTCCATAATACCAATGTAAGAATACAAACTGTAAATAAATGCAATAGGTGGAAAACATCCTTTATTTTCTGAAGGGTTTTTTTTGTCCCTTTCTTGCTCTCTTGTGGTTTCCCACCATCTTCCTCATAGATGCCTGTTTTGTGTGAAATACTACCATAAAAAGTGTTGGCCCTTAAAACTAACTTGGGGGAATTTGCTTCTTGTTTGTGGATGAGTTTCCAGGGAGAAAAAGCTGATGAGAAATCAACCTACCAAAACAAAAAAGAGGCTGGCAGCCACCAAAGTCTAAGAAGCCATTTTAGAGAGCTGAAGCAGAAATAATAGGTTGGTTTCCCAAAAGGGAGCAGATTCCAGAGACTGGCAGGAGGCACATGTAAGGGGGAGAGAAGAAAGGAAAAAACCTGGAAAATCTGTGGCCCAGCCTAAAGAATTCTCCAGAAACTGAGGAAATGAAGGCATTGGGATGCATAGAGGACCTGTACTATTTTATCTAGATTTACTGTCTGTAATGGTAGTAAAAGAACAATTAGTCCAGAATCTCTTTTGAAAGGCATTTGTGTTATTAGCTATAAGTGCTACCTAGCCATGGACAGGCTAAAGCAAACTCAAATTGCTCATGTGGCTGTGATTTGGAAAGAGAAATTCCTAGGTTTGGAGCTACTTCACATGGCTCTACTCCCATGGGATGCCCATACCAAGAAGCTGCACATTGGGGAAGGCAAGGAAAGGAAGAGCTGGACTTCACCCAAATCAAAGACAGCTTTGGAGTGCACCAGTCCAACACGTGTAACTAAACCACTGACACCTGGCTACACAGCCTCTCCTTATTTCTTTCTGCCCTTCCATACCTGGCCTTGTCCAGCTAAAGAAATGAGTTGCTTATTCACCTTTTTCCTGGGTGGATCTGGTGTGTCTGCATTCACAGGCTGCACGTGGATGATGCTGTCATTGAGCTGCTTACCCCACTCCTGCTCCTTGGAGCCCAGGCTGAAATTCGGTGGGAGTTCAGAGAAGCTGAGATGCACTCAGATTCACTCTGCTGGCTCCAATACAGGCTGAAAATAGGCAGCAAAAACCAGCCCAGGACCTACAGGGCAGTCAGTGGTGTACAAATGGTGCTCAAAACCTGAAACTTGCTATGGGCTCAATTACATCTTGAATGAGCATCTAATTAGCAACCATTAAAACCTTTAAGCCTGTTTGAAAGACATGCTAAAAAAACGCTTGTCCCACATTGTTCTTCCCAGATCTCTATCAGAGAGTTGCTTTCTAAGAATCTCCAACCACAAAAGCCTGTTTTCCTGCTGATATTTTGTAGACAAAGAAATTCTTAAGAATTCTGAAGAATGATTTCTGACTTTGCAACTGATGTCAGATGTGTCTGTGTATAGGATGGAAAGCCAAACTCTCTAACCTCAAGAGTGGCATTGCATGAGTTGAGGGTTGTGCTTCTGACTTTTGCTTCATTACCAGTAGGCCAAGTTGATCTAGCTGATGAAAACTGGCAGCTCCTTCTCTCAGAATCTTGAGGATTATAGTTATGTACCACTTAAAGTTTCTTCTGACAGATTTGTCTCCATATGGTCACGCTCCATGCCAACATGAGATGCTTTGTTAAGAATTTGTGAGTATTGCAGCCAAAACATACCTAAATCCAGCCACACTCTTTCTATAAGACTTGCCTATTTGATACCCACTGGTGTACTCCATGTTTGTATCAAAGCTCTCTCTTGCCATCCATGCTACCTTGATAATTAGATTATTAATATGCTATGACCATTAATTAGTATGATTTTCCTTAGTATAATTTCTCCCTTGCCTCTATAAATCGTCTGTTGTCAGATGCTTGCCATAAATTGTTCGCATCACTGATTAAAGTCTGGCCTGCTTTTTTGGCATATAAACCTGGGAAAATCCTTTTTTCATACTCACAGAAATAGCAACCTTAGTTGCATCAGCAGTAGTTCTGGGGTTTGGTTATAAAGCAGTGGCTGAAACCAATTGATGTGGTTAATATCAAACTGACTTGATGTCTGTTGGAGTCTCAAGGGAAGAAGGTCAAGTTCTAAGTAACGTTGATATCAATTATAAATAAACTAAATATTTTCTTATTTGAAGTAACAAGCAGTTTTTCTCACCATTCTTGCATACCATGTTTCAAAATGAAGATATCCTTATTACATTGCATTTAGCCAATAACACTTGAGATATCCTGATTTTTTTTTATTCAATGGTCATCATTTAATTGTCACTCTGGCAATATTTATTTTTCACTGCTGGAATATAGCCATACTCAAAATTTAATGCACAAATTTGTTGCTGCCTTTAATTCTTAAATACTTTGGTGTCCTAGTATTTTGCAAGGTACACAACAAACCTAAGTATCAATTACATTAAGACTTTTTCTTTTTTTTAAGCCACTCTTCTATCTAAAAGGACCTTAAACATTAAGGAAAAAGTCTCCTGAGAATGAATAACTCCTGCATGAAAAGCCCTGTTAGCAGCACAAGAGCTCTAACTCTCTGGCCCTGCCTGTCAGGAGGGAAATACGAAGACAGGAGTTTGTTATGCTGTACAAGGTCTTTGCTTTGCATGACTGTTTATAGGTCGTGGGAATCAGAGCCTTTGGTGCCTCAAATTCATGGCACAAAGCGTATCCAGCAGAAAGTACAGATATTTCACATTGAGAAAAAAACACTTTCTGCTATTGGGTCCCAAGTTAGCTTCCACATACATTAATTATTATTATTATTATTGGATTTTTTTTTAAGAACTGTCATTTTTGGGGTAATTTTCATACTCCTGACATGATCAGCACAAAGATACCTGGCTTTGGTATTCTGAAAATAAGACAATGCCTTCATTTCCTTCTTACACTGGCTTGGTGGGTGCAATGCATCCCAGCCATTCAGAGTGCATTCATTACACCATTATTCTCTAATAATCACCTATAGTCTATAGTGTCTAGTGAGAAATTAAAGACTTATGCTTTAGGATATACCCAGCTTAGCTTCTTCAACTGCAAATGTTTCAAGGATCTGAATGTGATCTTCAATCATCATCTCTTGATTTCAAACCCTTTTATTTGGAAGCACTTTTGTCAAGCTTTATAATTTGTATGGCTATCATGCTCTTTGCCAGCAAGCCTGATTTAGAAGATCTTCACCCTAACAAAAAATCTACAAAAGTAACAAGTTTAAGATGTTGATTTTTTTTTCCTTGGCTTCTCCATCTTATTCTCTTTGATCCTATTTGGATTCTTTTCTAGCTGAGAATAGTACTGTCATGCATCCAAATACCATGATCGTAGGTGCATACAAATCTTTTAAATGAAAATAACCAATACTTGTAGTCAGTAGTGGAAAAATATGGAATAAAGATGATATGCTTTGGCCAATGATCATAGGAAAATTTCTAATGAAATGTTATGCAGTTTCTGAGATTGGTGGAAGACAGGACTAGGAGGTTTACAGTTAGAGGGTTTTTTTTGGTTTAAAATGCTGCCTTAAAGGGTGGATATGCAGGTGTCAAGACAGAGCTTACAGTCTGTGGGCAGATAAGTCAGCATGGCTGAGATTGGAGTCTATGGAGTTGGTCCATAGCACTGACATGTTTGAAAGCAATACTATTTTATCCCACAGCAATAATAATAATAAGCAAACAAAAATTCAAAGCCTACTTCTCTTAATCTGAACCCCCTCAGTCCTGCAGAACTAGACTTGAAGATCAAGAGATGCAAGAATCACGACTTCTGTTTTGATCTGTGAGCTCTGTGGTGCAGGGGGGTCCTGCTTTTGGAAGAAAGATCAGCATTTTCAAACAGAACCAAAATTCATATTGACTAGAGACCACCAACCTCGACTATGTAATTTTCCAACTTTTTCCTACTTTATTTTGCACTTCAATTTTAATTGTAGTTGTTGCAGTTTAACCCCAGCCAGCATCCAGGTCCCACTCACTCATTCCCTCACCAGTGGGATCAGGGAGAGAATCAGAAGAGTAAAAGCCAAAAAACTTGTAGGTTGAGACAAGAACGGTTTAATAGGGACAACTAAAGGCACACATGTGAGAAAAGCAATAGTTACTTGGGAAGACAGAAGACCAGCCCTCCAAACATCCCTCCTTCTCTCTTTTCCCCACTTATATATTGAATGATGCCATGTGGTCTGGAATATTCCTTTAGTCAGTTTGGGCCACCTGTCCCAGCCACGTCTCCTCCCAACTTCCCATTTAGCCACAGTCTCCTCTCCAGTGTGGCAGCACAAAAAGCAGAAAAGGCTTTGGCTCTGTGAAAGCCCTCCTCAGCAATAACAGAAACATCTCTGTGTTATCAACCTTGTATTCAGCACAAATCCAAAACACAGCCCCACACCAGCCACGGTGAAGAAAATTAACTCTACTCCAAACAAAACCAGCACAACAGTGAAATTACATCACTTGGATGTCTTATTTCTTAGGAATATTTCAAGTAAGGTTAAAATTATAATTTGTATAGATGACATATGTGTTCAAGAGAAGGAAATGTGTTAACTGCTTTAACTTGTGGCTCAATTGTAGAAGAGAGTTTTAGGGAAAAAAAAAGAGACACTTCTGATGCTTGAAGATGTTTCTGTTTTTTGTTTTTTTGTTTTTGTTTTTGTTTTTTTTTGCTTGATATCAAAGCCTTACAACAAACAGTGAAGCTGAGAGAGATTTGTAATGAAAAAATCTGAGGAGTCTTTTACCATGGAGTGTATTAAGTAATCTGACTACCAGGGAGGATGGAATTTCTCTGTACTGGTTTCCTGCATCACTAAAACAAAGAGCAGCAGCTAGTCTGTGCCTTGCAGCAGCCCTGGCCAGCCATGGTTCAGGGATCAGAGCCGTCACCAGCTGCATCACCAGGCTAAGCCAGCTCAGAAACGAGCACAAGGAGGCATGGCCAAATTAGCAAAAGCATGCAGTGGTGATTTTCTGCCAGCACGTGTCACTGGTATTCTAGACAGCTCCCTGCTTGTCTGCCCTGTGCATACCAGGCCACCAGCCCTGCCTCACGGCAGGAATATTTTGGGGCAGTTCGCTTAGACAGGGCCAGCTTTCCTTTTCCAAGGTCAACTGGTGACCCAGGAAATGGCTTTGTAAAAAGTGCCATGCCACAGGCAGGCCAAAATGCCCCAGGAATCTTGGCATTATGAGTGCCCATGTGCTATTTTTGCCTTTCTCTTGAGCAACAGAAATAGCAGCAGCAGCAGCAGCAGCGTGTGTCCGTGCCTGGCAGGGCCAGGAGAAGGATACACTGAGGCTTGGCATCAGCTCCCTGCCCACTGTGGGCCACATGGAGAAGGCAAGCAGGGACCAGCACACACAGGTGTGGTCTGCAAGAGCTCCTAGGCAAGGGAAAGGGCAAGCTCTACCCAGCAGAGCTGATGTGTGTGGGTGCCCCATCCAGCTGGGTTGCTTGGTTCTGGCTAGACTGCAATGGCATCTGCTGTGACTGCTGCATGTAGGAATAATGGCCAGGATGTGATGTCAGTGTCCAAAGAGAAAGATGCTACAGAGCTCTGGAGCCTGCACTACAGGGTAGGCAAGAATTTTTGGTGAAAAGGGACAAAATGGAGGGGTGAGCTTCCAACCTTTTGGTCATGCTAATAGAGAAAGGTAGCGTGTGTCTTTTCATCAGTCCTGTCAGAATGGATTTGAACTAGAAAAGTCCTTTCTTTTATGTCATTTTTGATATGGAGAACATAAAACTGACTTTCTGTCTTGGGGAGCCCTACCAACATGATCTGTCAATGCTCAACGCTGCTTGCCTCCTGCATGTTGGACTGTGAACTGCTGCCAGTGAAGAACCTGCAAACATTTACTGATGCCTCCTTTGCTGCAAGTAATAAGCTGTCTGCAGCTGGGCTGCTGTGTCTCAGACCACTGTAGCTAGACCTAGCAGAGGTCACCTCTATGACTCCTGTTCAACCAATACAGATTTTTAAAAAATCTCCTAGTGCACGTGTTCCCAAAAATATGAAAACACAGGAAATAAGAGAAATAAGAACTTCTCCAAATCAATTGCTCCCACTGAAGCATAATCAGCTCATCAGTCTTGAGCATAGGATTAAAGATATACATGAAAACTATTAATAGCAACATAAGCATATAGATATTGCTGAAAACAAGCAGAGAGTATTTCTTCCAAATTTACAAAACAGGACAGCTTAATTCTCAACTTTCTGAAGCCTAAGTGTCTGGAAATTCCAAAATTAGAGATGTGAAAGGGGTGTGTAAGAAAATTTAGAAACATTTTATGAATACCAGTGTTTGAATGTCTTATTTGTGATCTAAATAGTATTTAGCCAGAAATCATGGCAACACCAAGAAGGACTAATGAGAAGGTCATTCTGAGGCCGTGTATTTTGTCCATGTAATACTGGTGGTTAGGAGGCAATGTGAAACACTTATGTCTGCTTTATATTTTATGCCTTATAGAAAGACCAGAATGTTATGAAAGAGTTAGTGACCTGGCAAAGCTTTTAGAAAGACTTAAGAGATGTTTTCATATGCTGCATAGCCAGGGGGGAACTTAAAGAAAGGACTTAAATGCAAATATTATAGTTGTATTTCTGATGATGTCACAGAAAAAACCCACCCAAACCTTACAAAACCAACCAAATAAAAAAAAATCCAAACACAAAACTGAAAACAAAGGAAGAATTCTATTAAAAAACAGAGGAACCTGTGGTGATCATTGTAACTACTCACAATAGTTAAAATAAGGATATATTTCAAACCACGTACACATGCAATTAAGGTTGTTCCCTGGTCTAGAGATGATGCAGGTTTAGATTTTTTACAATCAGGTAGTATAACTAGCATCTTGTTCTGTACAGGAGTTCCTAAGGAGTTAGAGTGTGTTTCTCTCAGTCTTTTACTGTCCAAAACATTCTGTTTCATATGCAAAATGTAGACAATTTTTGATCAAGTTACTAATTCTATCTCTTGGTTTTTATGTTACTCATATGGGATCACACATGGAAGATTTTACCCACCATGGCTGAATCTCCACAAGCACCAATTTTCCAGACCTGGGCAAGTTGAACCCTCTCATAGGTTTTATGCCCCTTCTGGAGTTTTCTTCCTATGGGCATCAGGCCACAGAGGCAGAGATGGGAAGCAAAACTTCACATTCTGCACTCAGTATTTATAATGTGGCTGTGATGTGTGCCTGGAGCTGGGAGGTATTTCTGAGTCCCACCAGGCTCTCACAGCCCATCCCTGCACCCCACCCTGTACACAGCAGAGGCTGATAGCACCATTCCAAGGGGAAGCACTACCTGATCCATGCAGGAGAACTGAGCCCTGGATCTTCTCCTTCTCCTCTCTTGCCTCCTTGCTGGACTCACAGGACCACATGGAGCTGGAGGCAGCCAAACCCATTCCCAGTGCTGGCATGGGGATGGGCAGGCAGAATGCACGAAGAAGGGGAATGGCAGGGAGAGAAGGAGGTCACATCCCCCTTGGCTGTCCTGCTAAATCCACACCTGAGTTTCATTACGTTATTGCCTTGCAGCTGACATCTCATTATGGAAGCTCACAGAAGGCCTGGACTTTTGAACCCAAGAGCAAAGGTCAATTTTTCCCACTAAATCAAGGTGACAGAGGAAACATATGGTCCATGGTTGATCCCTCCTCCCAGCCCTGATTTATTAGAAACCAAGAATTGATTTTTTAGGAACAACTGTCTTTGCATTTATTTTCTCTGTATTTGGTATTTGGGATCAGTTAGATCTGTCTAAAAGAAACCCAAACCAAAACCAAACCCAAAAACCCCAACATAAAGTACCCAGTAAATCTTTATACACAGGTTTCTATATAGGTACCTGATATTCTGAACTTTTCTAACTCAGAGATCATTTTAAGGTGTCATCCCTGACATTGCCTTCTGTTGAACTCTGTTACCATCCTTCCTTGCAATCCCTCTACATTTTAGTAGGCTTTTCATCCTCTATCCATATTCCATTGTGACTGCTGTTGGCTCAGATCCTGCACTAACATGGTCAAGAAATGCAAACATGGTAGAAAAAAAAACCCCATAGGTGAGCTAAAAGTCCTTCTCTGGGTAATTTGTATGCTCTATCCAGCCAGCTGTAATAGCATCAAATTGAAGTGATAAGGATACTGCTAAAATTGCTTTAATTAACGTCAGTTTTACAGCCATAAATCATTATTAATTCCCATGTTAAATTTTGGAAATGGCCTAGATTTTTTTGGCCATTGCCACCGTTTTTCTGGAACCTTTCCCACTCGCAGACCTTTGCTTGTTCTTCTTACTCTTGTCCTGATGTTTTCCCTGTCAAGTGGAGCTTCCATCTGGCCTGAATGTGTGCACAAAGTTACTCTCACTCCTTCAACCGTGACCTAACTCCACTTTCTGTCAGTGCCTGGCCTTTTTCTAATTCCAGAGGTAGATGAGATGCTGGTAGTCATCATTGCCCTGCCTTTCAAGAGACAAAATCATTGATTGGAGATTGTCTTCCCATATTAGTGCATTATTGCAATTTAACAATACCTCAGATGTCTACGGGGAGAGGCTGAGCACATCACTGATGCATCTACATAGATTAAGCTTTTCCTTTTTAATGGAGTACAGCCAGGAGTTTCACCAGGAGTTCTTGCTTCTTGCTAATGAAGGTGAATAAAATATTTAAATTACTTAGCAGCTCATATATTTTACTAGATGTTGACTTTCCAATGACTATTTATCAGGCCTTTCTTTTATTCCATTTGGGAAGCTTGGACTAGTTTGTCTTTTCTGGTTTCACACATGTTGATAAAATTCACTTCTGCTGGAGGGAATCTGTTCTTTAGGAAGGCTGTGATTTTCCTATGTTTCAATTTTGATTTCTATTTATATACTTCTCCTACTTAACAGTATTCAGCTGCCCTGTTTGCTGTGTCATTTGTATGCAGACGATATTCGGATATCCTCTCAGTCCCTTCAGAGCCTACAAAGAAGTTTGATGTTTTGTGTAATTGCCTCTGTGATATTTAATCACGGGTAACTTCAAATTTTGTTAAACTTAACACAGACAAAACTGAGTTGCTATTGATTAGTTCACTGGCGCAGAGGTCTCAGGTGTCATCTGTGGTAGTTTCCATTTGTGGTATTTCTTTTATCCTTCAGATAATGCTTGTGACCTTGAGGTCATTGTGGATTTGGTGCCTGCTTTTGAAGCCCACATCAATCATGTAATTAAAGTGTCTTACTACTGTCTTTGGAATCTAGCTGGGCTGAGACCTATGCTCTTTCTAGCCCACTTGCTAAAACTTTAATCCATATTTTTTTGTCTGGCTTGACTACTGCAGCTCTTCCATGTGCCCTCCACTGTTTGCATTAGGGACACAGTCGAGATATTTAGGAATACACAGTGAATTAGCCATGTTCATTGAGTTCCATTCTAAGTAGGAGATGTATTTTTAAAATGTGGCTAGACCCTGAATATTACTTGGCTGCTTTTTAGCAGGGGGATTTTAATGATATTTCATTTAACAGGATATTCTTTTTTATATGAATCATATAAATTTGTGCTGTTATTTTCCAGCCTGTTTCTGAATGTGGATGGCTTTAAATTATTAGAATTTCAAGATTGCTGTCATTTAATGTTATTAAATGTTATCTATTTGGCAAATTGCAGAAGCTTTGGTTATGACTCCATTACAACCGTGTCTTTACTTGCTTGTCACTCTGGGGTGACATCACCAAAAGATGACTGGTTTCCGTTTTTATTTGCATTTTTATTCAGAATTTATTTGCAACAATCCTTTTATTTTTGCCAATACAATGTCACAGGCCACGTTCTTCTCTTGCTTGTGTCTACAGAGTTCATTGGGACAGCACAGGTCTACAGAGTTCATTGGGACAGCACAGGATGAACAGAAGCCTTGACCATGATGCAGAGTTTTAAACATTCCAGATAAACCTGTACAAGTATGTATGTGAACACATAAGTTTAAAATTTGTTCCACTTTATTTAATTCAGGCTGATTGCAGGTATTTTTAACTGACACTGAAACAAATGAAAATAAAAAGTGATGCAGCCTATTTTCCTGTTATAAAATCACATTATAGGTTTGTATTTTTGAAAAGTTAATGTATAAATATATCTTAACAGCAGTCTATTGCCACATAACACCTAATTATGGTTCATACCTCTCCTAGAAGGAGAGGCACATGAGGTAAAATATGCTTTGACACACAGTGAGTAAAGAGAAAAGCTAGAAGAGGTAACCACAAAGAAGTTGCATGTATCTGAAATGATTCCCCTTAAAATCTCTTGAAAGGAAGAGTAACATGGAGCACAAGTGGATTGTCAAATGAGCACACCAAGGTGATGGAGCAATGCTCCTCTGCTTCTTTGCTTGCCACAGAATCACTGCTGAGATGGCAGGAGACAGGAACCTGTCTGGTATTCAAATAAAACAAAAATGGTGAGTGTGCAGACATCTTGTTTGGTTTTTCTTTCAGTTAGGTTCTGTAAATAAGTGCCTGAAACTATTCATTAGCATTGCTACATGCAGTCTCAGTGTTTATACGGCCAAATGGGTGAATTTCACTGCAGCAAACTGCTACAGGAAAGATTAATTTGCACTGAATTAAGTGGAGTAGTCTATTGTCTACCTTTGCTGTGATGCTTTTTGTCTACATGCCCAACTCTAACCCAAGGCTGTTCACTTAGATGTGAAAATCAGATGTATGGGATAAACTGAATGTTTTATTTATAGCAAGGACATTAATATACAGCATGCTGTGCACTATGAGCAAGGATGGTCTAATGGCATTCTGGAGTGCCTTGTTCCTCACTGAAATGTGAACTTTCATCTCTGACAAAGAAGTACAGGAGCACTCTCTGAAGTTGGATGCTCTTCCTGAATCATTACAAAATTGTCTGGCAGTCACTGCAAGTGTTAATTGCTGCAATGAGAAGATAACCTACCTCTCTAATTAGAGAAAAAACACTGGCCCAAGCAAAGGAAATGGCTGAAGCTTTGCCTAAAATGGATCCCAAAAGTGATTAGATTAATTTTTCAGTACCTGAACAGCATTGCCTGCTTTCCTGAGGGCCATCTACAGCCTCTGTCTTGCAGGCTACTGGACTGGGAGAAAAGGTAAGGTGTCCTCAAGCTGTGAGGAATGAATGAAATCTGAAATTAAGTAAGAAATTTTCCAGATGAGAACTTTTATGCAAAGGTTATTCCAAACTCTCTAGAGAAGTGCAGTTTTTGTATCAAAGACGCAACGCCTTATTTAAAGCTTGTGTAAGCAACTGATTTTTTTATAATTCACTCACAAATACTGCTAATTGATTTTAATTTGGCACACATTTGCTCCAGGGTGCATACCAAAGGAGCAAGAATTATTAAAAAATATTGTGCTAAAGATATTTCTCACTTCACAAGGTGCTGCAAATCAATTTCTTCCCCTTCCACCTGGGCTCACAAAGTTTGCAGGAGCCATCCCAAAAAACAAAAGTTTTCAACCTTTCCCCACCTTTTCCCACACAAGGGTCAAACACAAAAATAAAGAGGGTGTAACATGAAGAAGTATTTATTCTGCAGTATGATGTACTGTTTTTTTGGCAGCAGTGGAATTTCAAAGAGAATTACTTTATCTCTAATATGGACATGAGTAATAGATGGCAGAATGTACTGAGACTTATATAGGCAGATTTATGAGGCGTGCCAGAAAACAGTGGCCTGCTGAGTTTATTTAAAGCCATACATTCTGAGCGAGTCTGCAGCAAGGACTGGAGCAGCCATTGTCCTTCTTGCAGTAAAACTGTCTCAGACTGGCCAAGGTGACTGTAGCACCACTGACTCCAGCCCAGAAGAGCAGTCTCAACGACTCCAACAGCTTTGTGGAAGTTCTTGAGTAGGCAGGCTCGGTTTTTAGAAGCAGAAATCTCTGTGTATGACTCGTCTGGCTGTACAGTGAAACAGAGCCCTATGTATCTTCAAACTTCATTGCAATAGGTTTTGAAGATGGTTTGCTCACTTTGATCAAATTTAGACACTTGGCCTCAAAGACTGCGGGCACACTGATGTTTATATCCTATAGTTAGTAAAAAAATAACTCTGTGTGACTCTAGAAAAACATGCCCTAGAAAAGCATGAGAACACTTCAGCATCCCTGAGGAGGAATGTAATGTTCAGCTGCTGTATAATGAAGAGAGGTGGAACACATAGTGGAGTAACTGTGCAGTAAAATATTCGAAACTCATAATGTTTCATGGGGCCAATGCCCCTGGGAAGAGAAATAAACTCTTTTCTATGGCAGAGCAATAAATATTTATATATCGTATTGCCCAAAGACCTCCATAAGAAGGGACTGAGAGGGAGCTGAGCTTGCAGAAAAGAAAGAGATGCAATCCTTCTTTTGTCTTACAACTTGAAAATACAGACAGGCAGAAAGGAAGAGCTTGTTCCTAACATTTAAAGAAATTAGACTGCTGGAGAAGTTGCTGGGAATTTGGGAACTGCAGTACTACAAGAATGCTGCTTTTCCCCTTTCTTTGTCTCCTGTTCAGAAGTGAATCACATATGATCTCTGAGTTGATGACAGATTCACAGATTTGATGTTTTGCTGGAGAGAAAATTGATTGTAATCAAGGACTTTTCCTGTGTTGTCCAAGTAACTGCTTAGCCCTTACAGACAGAAAGGAGGGAATCACATCTCTCTTGAGGCTAGAACATGAGTTTTCCCAACTTGCAAGAATACTCACTGACGCAGTCTCATCTTAGAAGACCATAATTGGTTGAGAAAAATAAGAGAATCAAAGATTGCAGGGAAATCCTTCTTACCCACACAGACTGTGCTAAAGGTATTTTCCAAAAGTACGAGTCTCCTGTACTTGAATGCAACACCCACAGCACCTATTCATAAGATACCACATGAAAGAAATAAGTTTCAACTTGATTTTCTACTTTGGGGAGTTTGAGTTATCTTCCTAAGACATCAAAACCGCCCAGCTACAGCCTTAAGTCAGATGAGTGGGGTCTGGAGGTTCACAGAGCATCACAAACAAGGCATCTGCCATGAGAAGAGACATTCTTTGCACATCCAGTGATGCTCAAGCACTCTTCAGATGTTAATGAGGCTGAGAGGTCCAATGCTCATCTAAATTGTCCACAATTTATGGGTAGGTAAACTGGAGCATTATTATCATGAGGAATATTTCAAAAGTTGGTATCTGATTTTGCAGACACTCACAGTTCTTTTCCATCCATGCAAGGCATAGAGATACCTGGAAATTTCCATAAAATCAGGTCTGGTTTCTTTTTATTAAATATATTAAATTGTCAATTTCAGGATGTTTTTCAGAAATATGTGAATTTAGATGAAGCTCTGCTAGAAAAGGTGGCCACTGGAAACTGCTTTGCTTCCTGCCTACAGGATACTGAGGAATCCAGATTTCTGGGGTCAAGATTTCCAGGATGGCCCTTCCATACCGACTACCACAGACTCAGTAGGCCACAAAGTTTTGAGGTTTTTGCAACACGGCTGAGAGCACAGAAACCCAGGCTGTAGCAGAAGCTTTTCAATATCTCTATTCTCAATTTTTCCAGCACCTGAGAGAAGTCTCACTAAAATCAAGAAAAACAGAAAGGCTCAGCTTAAATTTGAAAGGCTTTTGGTCTTGTAGGAGCAGCTTGGTAAGATGCAATTAAAAACAAGTGTTAGGAAATATATAGTTAGGTAATCAGGAAATACATATTTTAGTTTTTCTCAATTATTTGTAGGGGTTGGAATTACACTTTCTGAAGGAAGCTTTAGTATGTGTCGATTTTTTATCAAGGATGGACAAAAAAAATCTGAAATACTGGAATTGCTCTGTAGGATATTTCAGTCTTCTCCCTCCTGTTCGTGCTCAGCCTTTAGGGAGATTTTGGATCCCTGTTTTCTTTCTTTATACAGTAACCAGCTTTGGAAAATACAGGACACTGAAAATTCTGGATACAAAAAATACCAACCAAAATCACTAGGAGTGCCTCTTTCACCTCTCAGAGGTGTGCATGACACCAGTGTAAGAGGCAAAGCTGGGAGCCCAGAGGGGACCCAGGGCTGCACTGGAAATAAAAGTGCTGAGACTGAGAGAACTGCAGGCAAAAGCAGGAAAACCCCATTAGCCTCCCCAGCAGCAAGCAGCCTTCCCAGTTTTAGGAGAGAGACTCAAGATGGAGCAATAATCCTCAGATTTGAGCAGGAGAAAATGGGCACACAGCAGGGACTGTTTCTGGAGATGACAAAGTTCGGAAATTCCAAGGGGAGCAGCCAGATGTGCCCCAGTTCCAGGGACACAGTGGCTGGCAGGGCTGCTGAGGAGGGGCTGGCCATCACCTTGGGTGGCCCAGGGAGAGTCCATCCGTGGCAACTTTATTGGACCTGTGAGAATATTTATCACTCTGAGTGAAACACTATCCACATCTCTTCCTGGCAGGATGCTATCCTGTCCTGAGGTGTAGGAGAGAGGCTTTCAGCTGAGAGGCTTTAATGATAAGCAAGTGCAATTCAAAGGAGAATTGTAAATTGAAGTCGACTCCAAAACACTTCTTAAAGCCCTGAGTCATTAGCAGCTGAATCACATTATTCCTGTCAGCAAGATCTCTTCTCTAACATCATCCTCTATTTACTGTACATTACCTCATGGTCCTGGTCAAACTGTGCTGCTTTTACACGAACATGAGGAGTCCTAGTCATTAGGAAGAGTTTGACATAATGCAAGCTTTATTTTCTGATGCTAGTTAGAAAGCAACAACCCCAATCCAAGGATTTTCTTAGTCTGCACACAAAAAGCTTTTCCTAAAAAGTAGGCCAAATAATGAGCCTTGCTTTCTGTTTTTCACATTTCACTTATTTGCTGAAGCTTGTGGCTCTCTGCTGCAAGGGCAGTTCTGAAAGTCAAAAGGTCGCAGAATAAAGCATCACCCTTAAAAATTCATCATTTATCTGTCGAAGAGTGACCTCATGGTGACTCTTTCCCAGCTTCAAAGCCATTGATTGCATGGCCCTTCATTCTCCTTCTGGAAATCCTATAAACAAGGCCCTCTGAGATGACAGAAATTTAACATGCAACCCTTGTCACATATTAAAATAATGATGCAATATTTGATTAGATATTAGACTAATTACTACATATTTAGCTCTTTCCAGCAGTTCATCATATAAGATCATATAAGTGCTAAATTATCAGAGAAATTTTTAAGTGTTTAAAATGGTTAATTTTCAAATGTTTTAAAATTTGTTTATAGAATGTATAATAAATATCTAAATATATGTAACTTTAGGCTTACCAATATAGCAGGTATTATGCTAAGGAGATAAGCTTCTCTGATCCAGATATGTCTATGAATTGCAGCTCCTTTAGGCATAGAGCTCTTGATGTTGGAAAGGCACAGGATTAGGAAGTTTAAGTAAGCTGAAAGATAAGGATCGAAGTTAAATTGAAAGTTACTTGGGTTCATTTGTTTCAGTGATTAGAGAGACCATATTATTAAAATAGCCAGTGAATTGTTTAGTGCTGTGCTTGACACAACTGCTCAAAGGGCAGAATTAAGGATAAAAAGTCTGAGGACTAGAACTGAAGTCTGAAAACAAAACGCTTACACCTGCAATCAAACATCTATATTTACAGTCTGGACAATGCCAAACTTCACTGACAAGATCTATGTCTTCAGCAGTGCTCCTGAGGGACCTGAAAGCCAGGCTGGGCTCTTTTCTCTCCAACACCACTTTCTGCAGAGGCAGTTCTTTGAGCAAAACAGATCTCTGCATGACAGAGGAGCAGCCTCAACATCATTACTGCATCCCTTTTTTTCCCTTACCACCTGTTATTTCTGGGCCTGCTGAATGAGGGGAAGGGCTGGGCACTGAATGCCAAGCCCTGATAGGAGTTCATAGGGTATTTGCTGACAATAGCACACAGTTCATAGTGAGACAAAGCCTCCATCCCCAGCCAGTGTGCAGCCACACTGCAGACAGACCCTGCTCTGGCCAGCCCCTAAACCAAGAAAGTTATTGTTGGAGTTGAGCTTTTCCCTGACAGCAGTTAAAGCACTCCTGAGGTGCCTGAGAGACAAAACTGTGGAGAGAAGTCTTGCTGGATCTACAGCTTGCAAATTACAGTGCTGGAGCTACTCTATCAATTCAGACAGCAGCTGGCCTCTGGCAATATTTTTTTCCTTCAGATTAATTAACATTTTCCCCTCAGCCCCCTGGTTATAGGCATGATCATAAAATCTGAGCATGTTAGCAGAAGTTGCATCAGATATTCTTCACCTAGCCAGCTGTGTAGCAGTGATTTTCCACCTCTGCAAAACCTCTTCTGATATTTCTGGGAGATAGGAGACTTCAATGAGGAGAATAACAATGGTCAAATTTCCAGTGACTGGTATGAAAGACTGTCCAATCTTTCAATTCCCCTAAAAATTTGTACCTCTAGGCTAATTATGCTTTCATATTAGGCAAAGCTGTTTTATACAGAGCCAGGTTTGCATTTCCAGGAGTCAGGAACAGCCTCCTATCAACAACACCAGGTCAGGGTTTCACAGTTTGCTTCAGGGAAGGCTCACCTTCTGTTTCTCCATCTCATGGGCTATATACACCTCAGCTCCTCAGGCAAACAGCAGATTTCTTTTAGGAAATCTCCTTGCTTCAGTAAGGCCTTGTTGGAATGCGGTTCCACTATTCTTCTAAATAAATTGTTCTTATTTAAAAAAATATGATCCCTGTATTACTGAAAAATATTCTGCTTTCAACATGGTATAAAATCATGATGCAAATGTATATACTATGGTGTGATTTTCAGCATACCTTTTAACCACCAGCTTGATAATATTAAGTAGTTTGAGTAGGAATCCTCATGGGCAAAGCTTGTTGTGACTGAGGTTTACAAATAACAAAACTGCTGCAAAAGCAGACTTACTAGTCAAATTTCCACAGAATTGCTTCCCTTGACACAACTTTAACTCACTCTCATCCAATACTGAGTCCTAAAAAATTGTAATTAAACAGCACAGAGTGTTCACCATTTGAATTTTAAGCCATTGCATTGATTGAAGGTGCTGAGAACCTTGAAAACATAAACTATTTCTAGCACAGGAGGGACCAGATATTGGACATAATGACTACATGCATTGCCTCAATTGTATGGTGATGTTCAGTCTGCCCCTAGCATTATACAACTGCCAGTGCTTTGTTCTCTAGATCAAGGGAACATCCTTCCCTTTCTATTACTTTCCTGGGGCTTATGAATGCATCAAATTAGTAAAAACACTGCAGAGTAAAAGTTAGGGTGTGAAATCTGGTACACAGGTATTGTGTATCACCTGCAGAGATATCTACATCAGTCCTTAGCAAATCTTTTGAAGGCCCTTGGTAAGCAACAACCAGAGGGTTTGTTGGACAAGATGTCCTGAGACAAAGACTGTCTCATATATTCATTAAATGTATTCACTAGTTGGCTGCATTAAAAAACCCCAGAACACTAAGGGCAACTAAACCCCTATATTCTTTAATAGGGCAATATCAAAGATCATCTGAAAATCAAAACCTGGAAAATGCAAAATGTTCAGATTAGTATGCAAAATAAAACATCAATGTGGAGAGTGGATTTATATGATTATCTATGAATAATTCATTAGCACAAGAAACACAATTAGCTTTAAAAAATGATCTAACTACTACACTAATGTTTAGCAAATCTAACATATAGTAACGTCAGGAGGAAATGTCCATAATGTAAAAGAAATTAAAACAAATTCCTTAAGGAGTCCAGCTGCCTTATTACTAAGGGGGGAAAGGGCAGTGGATTAGATGGGTTAGATCATGCCCAGAGAGGTTAACTTGCCTGTAGTCAATACCCTTGCATTTGCAGGTGTGCCCTCAATTGACCCTATTAATATGTGCAGCCCTTGCTGGAAACCTTACTTGAGAAACATGAAGCTCTGGTCATTTGAAGTGGCTCTGACTATAGTGTACCATTCCTTAAATTCAGAGGGGGCTTTTTTGGTGGGAGGATGCAGAAATAATTTTCACGAGAGAGGGTTTTCTGCTCTTCCAGTAGATAGAAATCCGAGGGCTGAATCAGGCAGAAGATAATCGATGCTTTAGCTGGCATACTAAATCAATACATTACTGGCAACTGGAGCTAGTTTTAGCTGAACCTCTGCTTTCCAGAGCAATCACTCCAAGTCCTGACTTAGTCATTTTCAAGATGAAATTGCATCAGGCTCTTAATCTGCAGGGTACCAGTTTGATGTTAGCCAGCCTGATAGTGGCAGTGATTTCCGTGGTGCTGACTTGAGTTTGCTGCTGCTCAAGGAGTGAGCACAGCAAGTGCAAATGGACAGCAGCTTGCCCTGGAGAAGCCTTCGAGCTGGTGTTTTTGTTTTTCCCTGTGCCCTGTTTCTGCAGACACTTTATGCTAGGGAACACAGACAGTGCTCACCCACCCTTTGGTGTTTTAAAAGTATTGTGTATTTGTAATAGTTGTTCTTTCAAGAACGGAGAGTGCCACGGCTAAGTGACATTATGAGCGAGAAGCCAAAAGCTGATACAACAGTTCAAAAGCGTACAAATTAAAGTCGATTGTCAAATGGATTTTCCATTCCATTAAAAATGTCAGGATTGAAAAATTTTGACATATAAAAGATCATATTAAGTATCCACATTAAATTAAGTGGGGACAAACCCAAAATATAATTCAAACATTGGGAAAAATTAAGTACTGAAGATAATTACTCTGCCCAAAATGTTTAAAACCAAATATGTTGACATTTGGTCCTTCCTTGGATCCTTGTATTTTCTATTTCTAATACTGGCTGGTTTTCTTTATAAATAAAGCAAAACGTTTTGTGTATAATATTTCAAAAGCAATGCATTGTTTTGCTGTGGTGTTCTTTTGCTTTTCAATTGCAATTATTACCATTATATTATTGTTATTTATTCAAATAACATTATTTAATTCTCATTATCTATTCAAATAGTGTCATAATTAAATTTGCCAGGGAGAAATGAAAACTTTCAGCCTACATCACTGTAAATTAACCATTGCAGTTCTCCTGGCTGGCTTAGGAATAGACACAGCTATAACAACATAATGATTAAGTTTTCTTTGAGAATGTTCTTGCTATCAGGTGAATGCCTAACCCCAGATGTACTCATTTAACACAGACTTCTCGCTGGAGAGCCGTGGGCTTTTGAGTTTGGCCTTTGGACAGTTTGGATGATTCTGCACAACCCAGCAAAGGAGAGCCAGGGGACAGTGCCTGGCACAAAGGAGGGAGTGGCACTGACTGGCTCGCTCCTAAGCTCATTAGGGCTGCTGGCCCACCACAGCAGACGGGCTGTTCCACCACTACATGGTGCTTGGTGCTCTGTCCCCAGCCCCGTGGGGTGCCTCTCGTGCTGTTTGGGGCAGGGACACTGGCTGAAAGCACGTGCAGCAGTGCCACAGACCACCCAAGGGCTGATTTGGGGCTTTGCCACAGGGTTGTCATACTGGAGAGTGCAAAGGTGCAGCAGAGGACTTGCAGGAAGTCAGACTCAGTGCAGTGAGGTCATTGTTAGCCAAGATCACTGGGGTGAGCAACCTCCCAAAGCGAATCCAAACTGTTCCTGGGCAGAGCTCTCAGAGAGGTGCCAGACAGAGACAGATGTGAATGATCAGTTCAGCAGCATCCCCAGTCTGGAGCCTGTGCTTAGCTGCTCCCTGGCCCTCTTTTACTCAGCAATATAAATCTTGCACTCTGGGCAAGGCCCAGGTCTTAGAAGTGCAACAGCTTAACTAATGGGAAGAAGTTCTAAATTTCTTCCTTTTAAAGAACAGAGATGAGAGCAGTATCATTACATGCACATCACACTGTGCCTTTCCTGCCCAAATTTTCTCCCTCCTGTATTAGAAAGCTCTGTCAACAGAAGTGCAGGCAGCACAGTGTTTGTGGCAATATTTGGATGGCTCAGAATGTTCACTGTTGCCTATTTGTGTTGATGTTTTTGTTCTCTCACAGCCATGGGAAGGTGTCTCGATGTTTGTTGCAGTTCTGTCCCATACTGAGATTCAGCATTGCAAACAACTCTCTCTGAATCCTTTTCCCAAAAAGCAGTTGCAAATGGTATTTCTGAGCCCCATTTGCAATAGCTCTATATTTGTCATCCCAGAGGCTAGTTCTATTCACACCATTTGCAGACTCTGTTGCAAGCATAGCACTATTTCACGATTGTCCATCTGTCCAATCGAAAGAACACTGCACACCAAGGTGCACGATTGAAAAATCAAGGTAAACTCCAGAAGCAAAAGCCTTTTTCTAATTCTCCATCCCCTTCAGTATGTGTGACCCATAACTGCACTCAACAGCTGTGACTTTGGCATCTGTGGGTATATACAAACAACCCATTTCCAGGAGTTCTAGGTGCCTATGAACTCACCTGAAAGGTCTTTTGTTTTAAAACAAGTAAGGGGTTATTCATGACAAGTTTTTACTAGAGTGCTGATGTAGTAGTTTTGGAACAGTAGCTGAAGACACAGGATGGAGTTATCCTTAAACTCTGCACTGTAAATTCAAGACTGGAAGGCACAGAGTGCTGTGACCCAGATTTTGCATCTGAATACATAAGGACAGCTGGGTAACATAGAGGTAATAAAGAGAAAGCACAGCAAGGAGGATCTAGGCAACTTGATAATTCTCAATCACCCACACAAGCAAGAGAGTTCTGATGGCAGAAGCTTTTATGTAGTAGGAAAAAAAATCAAGACATGCAGTCACTGGAAGCTGAAGCTCAAGTAAACATGGGCTGTAAGAAAAGGCTGGGTTGTTTGTTTGTTTGGTTTTGTTTTTGTATTGTGACAGATAATTAATCACGAGCAGAGTTTGCACAGGGACGTTGTGGATTGTTTGGTGAGCCTGTCCTAGCAATGACTTATGCCATGGTCCTTTCCTCCTGACATAGTTTTCCACATCCAGGATCCTGCCTTCACTGCACCCTGATATGTAAACAATAATTCAACATGTATCCAGTAACTCTGCTGCACATTTATGAATTTTAATCAACCATTGACACACTTACATGAAGTGAAACAAATGAGCGGAGCTGACAAATGAGGTCCTTGCTTAGAAAGGATTTTAGATTCATATTAATATTCAGCTCCTTTCTAGGATTCGTGACATTAACTGTGTTTCAACACTGTATGGCTGTCTTGAGCCTACAGAATTTTTTTCTATAGCCCAAACAGGGAGCCCATTGTGCTAAGCTTATAACAAAAAGACAGCCACTGCTTCTGAGAGCTGAAGGTCTGAGGCAGAGAGAGCAAATAGCTGGTAGATGAGGATAAAGTGAGTTTAGACTGCATTCAGTGAGGTAAGAGCACTGTTGGTATACCAGGTTGGATCTATGTAATTTGATCTGTTCCAAAGATGTGAAAGATTTCTGTACATAACACAGTCCTCACAATTTGGATCAGATATTTTTAAAAGCTGTGCCTGGTGTGTTGGCTAATGCAATTTCCCCTCTTTTCTCTCTGCTGTCCTGAATCACTCCCTGACCAAGCTCCCCTCAGGTAAAGGGCTCGGTACCTTTGATTATTTTATGGCATTTGCTGCAGCCCAGTTTTCATCAGAGGTCCTTCCCAGCAGACTAACAGCCCCATGAATGAAATCAGCAGGGAGGCTCTTCATTATCACAATTCTGGCAGTGAAGTCTCTGTACTTTTATCACTGTAGTGGTATCAATTATTTGGAGCCACATTAAATAAATGAAGTCAGTAACATGAATATGTCATGCCCAATTCATACAGAGGCTCCTGAACTCTCTTTAAAAAAAAAAACTCTCTCTTTTTTTGCCTGCTGCTTCCCTTATGAATTTTTTGTAAGCTCTGACCTTAGACATATCTCAATCATTGCAAGCTTGCTTAGTTCAAGATTGAATACACATTCATTTTATATGGGTTGAGGGGGGCAAAAATCATGAGAAAAGCAGATGACATTAGAAAAAAATGACTTTTCCAAGAAAGCTCAATGACCTCCATACAGATATGACATGTTAAAGCCACTGACTTCTTTCTAACTCAGCACATATATATTTAGTATTATATAATGTACTTGTAAGGGCAAAGCTTCTTCAGCACTCAATCTACAGTATTTATTGTGGAGTTCTGACTCACCTTCCTTGGGTGTTGCCCAGAGTCACCATCACACCAGTGATGACAATGAAATGGACTGCATTGGCCAGCACCCTTTGCTTGTTCGATGGGACACTGATTGCAGTTTCCTGCAACTTAAAGACAATCTTATTTATTTATTGATTCTGCTGAATCAGAATTCAGGCTTGGCAAAGGCTATTCTCAAAGAAAAAAAAATAAATTAATAACCCTTTGGGATTTGGACAGTATTTTTCTAGAATATTTCTAACCAAAATTAACTTATTTTGGTTTTAAGTAATAAAAGGAAAAGTAAATCTCTGATGCATGGAGTATTAACTTCAGACACTGTGAAGCCAGTTCATTTTGCTTGCAATTTAATTGATCTGTTTAAACAGAGTAGGAAAAGCACAGAACAGTGATAGGAAAGGAGACTTCTTGGATACTGCTTTGCACATACTCAGAATAAAAAAACCCTAGAACCCCTGAGCTTAGTGAGAGTAGGATTATACATAGATATAGGGAGTAATGGGTAAATGCTTTGTGGGAATGTTTATAAACTCTGAAACATCAATTCAGCCACATTTCAATATGTTATAGCCTCTTCTCCATTAACATTAATCAGGGTGGCTTTAGTTTACAGGAATGTTGGAGAAAGCGTATTCTAAACTCAAATACTCTTGCAAGCACTTTTCATTCAAACCTGCCTGAGAAGTGTTTTCTCTAATTCAGTCAACCTGGCAGCTGAAAGAATGTCTTGTTTCTTAGGTGGCCAATCACACACCCAAAATAAGGAAGAGTGAATAGATAGAAAACATAATTAAAATAAATGTAGATTGTAAATATGCCCAGTCAGAATATAGTCTGATTAAATGATCATTCAGTCTGTTAGAATTTGAATAGATGCCTCATTCTTATGCACTCATGCTGGAATTTACAGGGGAGAATCCCTTAAATTTCCTGTTACAGAGTCCAAAGTACTGAAGTCCAGATTTTGGAGGGTTGGCATTGAGTTATATTTGTGGCTTCCCTAGGATGATTAGTGGTGTGCAAATCTGAGCAGGTGTTTGCATCTTTGCAAAACTAAGTCTGACCTCATTAAAAAACCCAACAAACCTACAAATAAAGCAAAACAAATAAACAGAACAGGTTTTGAAAATTTATCCAAAAAAGGGGGTGTGAATGGTGTGATTCAGATCAGAAACTGCAGCCAGTGATGAGTGTAAAGAACAAAACTGGAATCCTTGAGCTGGGATGCTTTCTTGTTTTATTTTTAAACAATTTCTTAAATATAAAGTGAACCAAGAAGCCAACTATTCACCTCAACTATTGAACCTCTGAAGAAAAACTTGACTGCCAAGTCAGCAATAGAAATAATTTAAAAGTTAGGATCACCCGAGAATTTCCAAACAGATGTCAGTGTTCTTTGATCAGGAAGCAGTGCTGAAGCAGAGAGAAGGTCTTTATCTCAGTCTTATTTAAAATAAAAGGAAAAAATTAAAATAAAAGGCAGCAACTGTACATTCCAGTTTACCAATCTCCTCTCTCTGGATCATACTCTCTTATTTTTCTGTAATTTAATGTAAATATACAATATTTCACAATGGGCATAGTATAATGAGTTAAGCCACTTTTGAAGGCTTTCATCCTGCAAGGTTCCCAGCCACAGTGAAAATATCAATGCAAAACATTCCTGATTTGTTGAGGTTTTTTTGACAGTCTCCTTTGCATGTGTTGTCCAGGAAGATAGGCATGGGAGATGCAGAAATCCTTCATCTGATGTGCATTCCTGGCATCATCATGTTATTTCATGGAGACTGTCAGGTTTATACCCACAATGACAAGAGAAAATTGTATTGTTCTGCTGTAGCAATAGAGAAAGCAAAAGACAGATGAGTCAAGTGTGCAGCTCACTCATCAGAAATTGTCTCTCAGTTTGGACATATTTCCACACATTCCTGAACTGTTCATTATTATTTTCCTGTATGAATACCCTGCAAGTGCTTGTCACCACTGCAGGGGCAAACCTGAAATCAGCCTTTTTTGAAATCCATGAATTAAGACAATCAGATAAATGCAATGCAATGTATTAAACATGAAGTGACACATCTGACTGTTGGTAAAGGCAGAAAGAATTTCCAGAAGACCTTTCTGCAATGCAGACTGCCACCTCCATTTGTTTCTGATTGCTATCACACTGCACAGATGCAATGATTGAGAATCAAACTAGAATTTGGTGCTAGAAGTCCACTGTAACATCAATCACGTGAAATAAAAATGTCATGCTTATGATTCTTTGGAAAATGCTGCACTTAACTTCCAAACTGTTGCTTTCAGAAAAGGCTAATTCAGGGCTGGGTACATTAATGTCAATGTCCTATAAAAGTGCCAGCTAAAAAAAAAAAATGTCAGCAAAGACATTTTTTAAGCCTGTGTCAGCACAAAAGGGTGCCTCAGTTGTTTCATCTCACAACAGCTGCATGCTTTCATTGACATTTGTTGCCCTTTCTTTGTGCACTCATCCTAACCTCATAGGTTATTTCCTGGCCTCCCTTCCATGACCTATGACCGATGATGACCTTTAGCTAGAGAATGTGACATTTTGTTCTCCTCTGGCTGACATGTGATGCCCTCATTATTCAAAGGTATGTGAAAATAATGACCTGTACTGACCCCTGAGTTTCCTTTCGTTTATTGGTCTACACTAGGTGCTTGTTCAGCAGATTGCTGTGACTAGGTGGTGGGGTGTACAATTTCTTTTGAAGAAGGAAGCTCATGAATTGCACCAACATTTTAGCTCTTTGTGTCTGTTGTTCCCTTCGAAGAGCAGGAGATGAGGTGGTGCAGCTGGGGGAAGAGGGTTCAGGGGTCACAGTTCAGTTCAGTGTGGGTTGTTGGGAGCATCCTGCAAAGCTGGCAGATCTGGCTGAGGACTGGGGGTCTTATGGAGTGGCACTTGAATCCCCAGGCTGGATTCCCACCCTAGGGTATCTCAGGTAGGACAGGATGGCAGTGCATGTGGTTCAAGTCCTCAGCTCTCAGTCACCAGAGAGAATGGATGACTGAGAAACCTCAGGAATTCAAAACAGGAGTGAAGGTAGCTTTCCCATCACCAGGATTTCTACACTTTCCCTGTTGTGACCCCAGTGGCAACATAGTCACAGTTACAAGAAATAAAAAAACAAAAAAAACCAGCCTAAGTCGCCAACAGTGCTGTATTGGATATGTCTCATTTTGCATTTCAAGCAGTGGAAGTCTCAGTGCTCTTCAGAAATGCAAGCCTGAACACATGAAATTTTTTTCAAGAAGTAGATTTTATCTCCTGTGAGGCGAGACATGTCCTCATTGACTATAGTAAATATTTCAAATACTGAGAGTCTAAAGGAGGAATAAACCACTTCTATGTGGGAGATTGTGATACCAATTAGAGTTTCTTCAAGACCTAGCCAGCATGAATATTTAAACCTCCTTTTCCTTAAGAAAGAATGGTTACTTCAGGTCAGAGGTGGGGGCATGTATGGAGCAGCATAAGGAACAGATAGATAGCTGCTAAAGACAATTTCAGACTATAAATAGTCCCTATTAAGAATATAGAAATAATCAATTAGGGAGTAAGCTCTGCTTCCTGTTGCACAGGAGCAGAGCAGCAGCAGCAAAATGTTAACATATATGTCAGTGTTTGTTGCTGGCTGGGAAAGAGAGATCAGTCCTTTCCCACTGAAAGGTGGGAAGCTGCACTGGGTTTGTAGGTTAAGATAGAAGATTATCAACAGCTCTTTGGAAAAGGTTTATGTATTGGGTATGCAGACCAGGAAATGAAAATCAAATTTTGATCTTGTCTCAGAACTCTGTGCAAGCTGACACAGAAATCAGGGGAAAGGTCCTTTACTGGTAAAGAGAGAGCATTCCCCACCACCTGGAGGCTGTAAAGAACTTCATGTTGGAACACATTCATAAAAGGTACTAATAACTGATGCCCAGATGTCAGCTTGCAAACTTTGAGGTTCTACCTGGGTGTCTGGGCCAGACATTCATCCTGCATTATAATCCAGCTAAATAACCCATTGAGAATTCAGGCTGACACTGGGAGGACTGCAGTGCAGTGGAAAGGGGGGTCCAGATTAGAGACAGCCTGGCTTGGGGTTGAACTAGAAGCATTAGCAAAACCTGATGAAGAAACGTATTTTATCTGTCTTGGTGGGAAATAAGTGACCTAACCATGGATGTGATTTAACAGTCATAGTTTGTCTTCATCTGAAGGGAAAAAAGCTGCAAAGCTTTGAGAGTATTGTCCTCTGTTTACCATTTCCATTTTTGTCCTGCCTGGACTGAGTTTTGCTACATCAGTCCCAGCAGCAGGTCTGGGCAGAAGCCTGAAACTCAGGAATGGCAGAAAGAAATGGCATCTGAGGCACATCATCACATCTCTTCTCTCGGCCATTGCACAAATGCCCCTGGTATTACATTTCTGAGGGCCAGTTACAGATGGATTAATTGAAGGAAAAACAAGAGCACATAAGTGGATACTAGCTGGTGCCAGGCAGTCACTGTCACTGACCTGACAGTGCTCCAAGCCCTGTCACCAAGCATGGCCATTACACAAATCCCCTTTGGCTGGCAGTAATTGTCATACAACTCACACATGGAATGCTTTTAAAGGATTCAGCTAAGGAATGGATGCACTTCTACATGTGACACCAGCTCAGATCAGATGTCAGATTGCTTATGACCAATCATATAAATGAACTAATGCACCTTAGCAACACAACTCTGGAAGGCCTTGCAGGAACCTTGTAGAAATATATTTATCATGTGCCCAAAAGATTGTGACATGTGAAATCATGAGTTGCTTTCAACTGCTTTCCTCAAAAAAGGCAACATTTTGGTATAGCACAAGCATGACTGTAAGAGGATAGTACTAAGGTAAATTTTTACCACAAGAGCATGTTTAGACTTTGTTGTCTTTGTTTTTCCCCAGAAGCACAGTCTCAGAAATATTCCATTTTTCTTCCTCTCAGTGTCATTTGCCTCTCATTGTTCAGGAGTTGGTAGGGTTTCACTCCTCCCAAGATCCATAAATCAGATGATTAACTTTCAGCCCAAGCCTGTTTCATACGAGCAGAAGAAATCTAATTGGAATACAATCACCCTCCTACTGCTTTTCACAGCTTTCTTTGCATCTCAGTGTGATTTGAATTTCAGATATCTCTTTCTGAGAGATATTTATTTTTCCCCATCATGCACTGAACCCAATTGTGCTGCTATCTTTTTCTGCCCTTTTAAGCTCTGGCTGTAAATTAACCATTATCCAACTGAAATAACTCCTTTAGAGTTCATAAACAGTAGTTCAGCATGAAAGCTTCCAGACTAGTTGCACAGGAATAAACTGTCCATTCCCCTGAATATGAGGGCTTAATATCAGTTTTATTTTCCTCTGCCTCAACATGGGTGCTTAGAGAAGAAGCTCTTTTCATCCAGGGGTACTGGATGGATACTTAAGGAACAGGGAATCTGGAAATGCAGAACTTCATTTGCAGGTGCTGGATGAGCTCCAGACTGGGGAATCTTTATGTTACCACTGTGATTACTTCTTTTGACTTATGCTCGTAGACATCTAATAGAGCTGAAAAATCCTGATGATTATGGATCAGTTCTTGCCCTGAAATGTACTGGCTTTTATTTTTCTTTAAAAAAAACAAAACAAACCCAAGTTAAAACCATTTCTTTTTCACTTAGTGTTTAAGCAGCCTGGCAGGCCAAGAGTTCTGAATACTGAAATGTTGCCTTTAACCATACAACCCACAAGAAACACAAACATTTCTTTTGTTTCTTCCTTCCTGCACTCCAAGCCATCTCCACACCAAACAGGGCATGTCTATGGGAAAAATTAATACTCATAATTCATTAAATGCTTGCTTGTCTTCTCAGTCACTACTGTTGCAGTGACTTGTTTGTGTATGAATTTGTTACAGACACCAGCTCATCTGAGAGAAGATAAATTTTAAGTCTAAGCGCTTTTACACTTTCAAATTTCAAATGAAAGCCACTTACCACATGATCATGAATGGACACTGAGCACAAAAGCTCAGTCTACAACACAACAAAACCTGCAAAATGATGCATTTTTCTGCCCACATCCTGAGTGCTGTATGGTGGGGACCTGCCAGAAAGGATTCCAGTTTCCAACTCCTCCTCTTCCAACAGGCACCAGGGAAGTTGCACTCCTGGATTTCATCCTGATGTGGAGTGCAGGCAGAGTAGACACCAGCTCCTCATTCCACAGCCTATCGATCCATTAAGCAAGAGTGTCATTTAAATTGCTGTACAAAGCCCAACTTTGTTTCTCCTATTTTCAGCAGTCCCACCTGCCTCAACAGAGCTACTCGTAGAAACATCTTGGGGCTCTGGCTTGTCAAGTGTGAGAACAAAACCTTGCAACCAGTTACTTCTAAGTCTGAAGTGTGACACACATTGAATTGAATTTCTAATCTAAAGTAAAATGAATCATTAAAATGATTAAGCCATTAAATAAATACATCTCAATTCATTGTGAGATGTGAATCACTGACACACCAATTATTCAAAACTGAAATGGACATTTCATTTTCTAGGTGTTCACATGCATTGTTTTACAGTGAGGGAACTTTTCTCACTTAGGTTATCAGCAGTCTGAGGGAAAAAGAAAGATCTGATTTAGTTTAACAATCCTACTGGCACGATACGACTTTTTCTTGGCTCAAACCAGCTTTATTGTCCCTGAGTTTTTCTGTAGTTATATTCCAGCATAGCAGAGAATATACAGTGGGGGTTAAGTATTTATGACACCTTACTTTAGGTATCTCCAACTGAAATGTTTAAATCTGAACCAATCTGTAAAGACTCCATTTATGATTTTCTTCAATAGGAAGTTCATCTGGCAAAATGAACTCATGTTTTTCCCACTATTAAGTGGAGCCAAAGTTGATCAGCTCAGAAGTGGAAACCTACATTTAATCAGACTAATCCCTAAGATCCATAGGTCTTTCCTCAAATCTTTCTTCCCAGCAGTGCTGTGTGACAATGTCCATGCTGGTGCTCCTCTAGCTATACTGGAAGGGACATTTTGTTCAATATTCTCCTGGTTCTTAGCAATTCATTAAGTGGGGTTGTCATGGGGATACAGTCCCAGGGTAGCCTTGCCTCCTCTCTCTTATCCACTCATGCACAGTGTGCACTGTACAATACTTCATGCAAATAAGTTCCAAGCAGAGTTGGTTGTCATTAGCACAGACAGCTCTAGAGGCAAAAACAAACAGAATTTGTCAGTGAGAACTCTGTCATTAAGGAATTTTGTTTGCACCCCTGGAGTGATTCATAGTGCACTTGACTGTTTTCTGCCTACCTCTTCACATCTCTTATTTGTTTACAAAGTGAAAAAATGTCCTTTTTGGGTACCTTTTCTCCAATTACAGGTTTTATTGATATCATACCAGAAAACTGGTTTCAGCTTCTGGCAAACTAGTAGCAAAAAGAAGGTTTTCCTGGATGTCATCTTCATTCAAGCACTGATAAAGTGCTGCCAAAGCAGGGAAGACAAAAAAAAATATTTAATGAACTGCTGGAGAAGCAAAAACTAGACAAGAAACCACAGCCTGGTTTTAAAGAAGAGATAAAGTTGGAAAACTATCAGCACTTAAACCTTGTTTTAGAAGTGAAAATATATATGCATGCATGTAGCCTGACTTTGCTGAGCATGTCATGTTTGAACCTGAGGATATATTTATGTGACTATCAGGTCCCACTATCTTTGTTACAATTGATATCTGTTTAATAATTAACTATTTCCAGCACTGACCACTCAGCCGCCAGTGAAGTGCCCATCAGGCCCATGCCCTGTCACATCTGCTTCCTGAAATGGCCAAATTTTAACTGTGAGCAATACAAAACCAGTTTACTTTCAACTGCTGAAGGGAAGGAAATAACCTACATCCATGAAATATTCAAACTCAGCTTTAAAGACATTAGCCACACAGCAATACTTGTGTTATATAAAATGTTCCTCATGAAACGGTGGGAGATCTGTCTGAAATTAGCAAGAATTACAAAACCTCCCACTCTGAAGGTGAAAGGATGAAGCAAGGTTATAATTATATAAATGACTATGGGGGAAACAGTTGCTCTGTGTAGAGTGTGGGATCCAAGCAGTGTCAAACACTACTTGGAGACAGCTTTCCCAAAGCCATGGATTTGTTCTCTTTTTTTTGAACCTTTTTTGTCTCTTAAAGCTCCAGTCACTTCCCCAGGGAGATTTCCACTGTGGGGTATGCCCTGCCTGTACTCAGAAGAAAGAATCTCAGATGCTGTCTAGTCTGAACCTGATTTGGTGGCACCACTGTGTTTCACCCCACTCTTTACATCCTCATTTCATTGGTGGGCTTTGAGCATGGGTCTGTAACACCTGCAGAAGGGCTGGACTACAGGCTTTGGATAGTTTTAGGCTCCACAACTGTGTTTGCCCAGGGTAAACTGGGATTACAGTCTGTTCTTCTGGGACATGTGGCAACAGAAACAAACAGAAATATGACCTTTGAAGGGTTCTAAACTCCAACTGTATCTTACATCAGCTTGCCTCAAGAAACATCCAAACACATATAAATATGGCACTTGTGCACTTTATTGATTACATTTCCTAACCTTTCTGAGGTAACCCCTGAATTTGGATCAACAGCAGGTTAAGGTCTTTCTCCTACACGTGCCTTGCCCTACAGACCCAACTCTATCTGTTCCCTTGGCTTCCTCTTCTACAGTCTGAGCATTTACAGCTTTCTCAGCAGTCCCCAGGAAGGTGTCTCAGTCGCAGAACCCTTTCCCAGTTTTCACCTCTCTCCCTATTTGGCACACATCCCTTTCCCTGATCATCCTGCAGCCAGGCCAGCTGATCAAACTCATTTTGTGGCCAAAGCATTCCTGGAGCCACGTGAGCTGTGAGGGCATGGGGCCTGGGCTGGGACAAGGCAGCTCTTCCTCTTTCTGCAGAGCTCACTTCAGCCTGAGCTCATGGGAAAACCCTGCCGAGGCTGGGGGAGACTTGCCTTCCCACTGTGTGCCTGCACATCTTTGCTATAGACTCATCCCCAGTGGCAATTACAGCTGTTATTGGGGGAAAAAAATGCAAAAAAAAAAAAAAAAAACAACAACCCACGATCAGCCAAGCAAAAGCTTTTTTTTCCCCTGTTTTTTTCTCTTCATTTTTGTACATTCAAAATTTCAACAGCGTGATGTTAGCAAACATGACTGCTGCACATCTAAAAGAAACACTGAGGTGCCTGCAGTCTCAGACCTCAATAAACATTTCAAAGGGTAGGATAGAGTAGAAGTATCCTTGTTGTAAGGAAAAGGAAGTACAGGTCCTTAATACTGCTGCTGTAACTGTTGATAAAATCTGACATTTAAACAGCAAGCAAAACAAGACCTGACCCTGCAGTGTCCCCACAAGTATCACTAGTCACCTACTCAAATCAAATGGAATTGCTCTTCCATGACTGCAGATTTTAGGATCAAGTTCTTACTCTGAAAAAGATCTTTCCTGAAGTAACATCCTGCTCCACTCATGCTAATGGGAATATTCAATTGTAGCATGACAGAGCTTGTAGTATAAACATGAAGTCTGTAATTTTAAGGCACCAAACTGTCATTAAGCCAAATATCTAAGGTATTTTAATTTAAAACTTCAAAGAATACCTAGTTGGGCAGTAGGCATTCTTGCCATTAATTAAAATTCAGTTGATGAACAAAGCACAGTCCATGAAACCATACAACTGAAAACCCAGCAGTTGTGACCCAGTACAGTGGAATCAGGGGAAAACAAAAAAGCTGCAAAGACACATCTTTCAATCTGACAAATTCTTAAAGGTAAATCTGTGTCTCAGCCTTCCCCTCTCCCTTTTCAAGGGCTTGTCAAAAGTGGTTATCATCAGAGATGACTTGTCAGTAGCCCAGTGAAGTTTGCTGGCAAGAATTTCTTTGAGTTTTAAGGGATTTAAATAAAGCAAAAGCCTTCACAGAAATGCACAGGACTGTGGGTAGAGGGTCTTAACAATTTAAAGGGAGTTATTAAGCTATCTGATGTAAATATGCATTAACTGATCTTTTCTATAATGTGGATTACATAAATATGAGTTATTTTAGCAACAGTGACTATTGATCTGATAAAGTATAAAGACCATCAGAAATATTGGGTAAATAACCATTTTAAAAAATTGTTATGTCATAAAAATTCTTATGGAAAGTACTTATGGTACTTTATATGCTGAGTAACCACTTTTCAACATGAAGTACCTCAGCCAAGGATACATTCTTAAATTAAGTAGCTTTTAATTTGTATATGATTTTAAAAGAATGTTTTTAAATCACTCAGCATGTATCTTTCTGTACTTGTGCAATTTTAAAATAGCCATGTCAATTTTTTTTAACTTCCTGAGAATGAAGATAATAGTAAAATAAATGATCAAGTGGCTGTGTGAGGCTTATCAATGTCACTTGGTGACCATACAGCTTTTGTGACAATATGTACTGACAAAATGTGCATAGGTGCAAAGAGGAGCCTTTCAGTTCAAATCTCATTAAGAACTTCCTTTGAGAATTTGTTTGTGCCAGTTATTTCCAGCAAAGATGGAGATATCTTTATTGCAGCTATCTATGCTCAAATCTAGAAAGGCCTTGTTGAGCTGGCTTTAAGCCATTTAGTGATAGGAATAGAGGAATTCTCCTCTAATGCAAGTAACCTGTCATGTGGTACTGGAATTGGGGGGAAAAATAAAAAAAAAAAAAAAAGGAAACAAACCAGCAACCGAAAAAGTGAAGTGCTTTGGGATAAAAGGCACTAACACAGAAGAGTCTGCATGAATTTGAGTTGTTAAAGACAAGCAGAATGGGGAGCAAGTGAGAACCCCTAGAAAAGATGTTAAAACATAGCAGCTATGTTCAAGCCAGTAGGTCTGCAATAAGGAGGGATGATGCCCACAGCAGGAATGCTGTGGATCAGGAGCAGAGCCCACAGAGGAGAAAACAGAGGTAAAAGGGCAATGCAAAACCCACCCACACAAATTTCTCTGCTGGTGTACAATGGAACAGCAGCACACTGCAAGAGGGATATCAGCCCCATTGATTGAGCCATTTTGTTACTCTGACTCTCCATAACTGCCTGACTGAGGTGCCTAAAAGTGTTTGCAGTATGAGCAATGTCCAACTGAATTTTAGAGAATCTAATAGGGAAATTATTTTAGAAAAGACACTGGAATGAAAAAACCCATGGAAAAAGGTCATGGGAGATACTTCTGGACGTGTTTTGGATGCTGTTGGTCTGGCTGGACTCATGGACTCATGCACCTCCCTCAGCACCAACATTTTTGAGGGCAAGAGTCCAGGCTGTGACCCAGGGCCACCTCAGGTTTCTGTGGAGACTCCCTGTCCTTTGGCAGTGGCATGTCCCTGTCCTTTGGCAGTGGCATGTCCCTGTCCTTGCCTGTGTGTGCAGAGCTGGAATGCCCCACTCCTCCCTCCGCTGGCATGGCAAGGAGCTCTCTCACCGGGCTCTGCACCACGGCACTGCAGGAACTCTGCTGAACAAGGCTCCAGGCAGAGCTCACAAGTTCAGGGATCAGGAAAGATCCCTGGGAACTGGAATTGACCCCAGCCTTACCCTTGTTCCTCCCTGGCTTTACATAAAGCTGGTTTGACCCTCGGCTAGCACAAACAAGAATGACAAGGAGAGATAATTGCACTGTAAATGCCCTGCAAATCAGGGCAGGGAGGAGTTTCATCAGGATAACAAACTACAGTCTGTGCAGAGCTGCTTGTTGCAGGGGCCAGCCCTACAGAAGTAAAAGCAAATTCAAGCAAAGCAGAAGTGTCTTAACTGCCTGCTTTTATTCCTGTTTTATCAACAGGTATTTCATGTTTCTTCTCTCCATGATGCCATCCATTACTAGACACATTTTCCACACAAAGCCAGAAGATTTATATCTGCCAAGAGAATATACTTCAGGGTAGCTTAACACTGACTCTCTCATGCCTGTCACCACTCTTTGTTTTTTCACTTCTCTGGCAGACTGGGAGCATGTGCCAAGCCGTGTGTGTGCTGTTCTGAGATAACCTGGAGCCAGGGTGTCCCACAAAGATTCACCAGCACCAGCAGCATGAGCTCTGGCCTCACATGGCCCCTTCCAGCTTGCCCACGCTGGGGCCCCGTGTTCCCAGAGCAGATGCCAGTGCCTTGTGTTTGCTGGCTGCACGGACACTCCAAGGCAGTGCTGAGGTGTGCTACATACAGACTTGCTCTTGCTCAGCTGTTTTTTTTTTTATTGCTGTTGTTTGTTTGTTTTTGGGGTGGTTTTTTTTTTGGTTTTTTTGGGGTTTTGGGTTTTTTGGTTGGTTGATTGGTTTTTTTTGTGTGTGTGTAATAATGGAACTTCCACTTGTAATTTTGGTGCGACTTGGAAGTTTGGGGCATTCCTCCCAATGTGCAGCACCATGCTGTTTATAATAAATTAGTAAAGTGTTGAGTGACTGATTAAACAGAGGTGGATATGTCAGAAACTGTGGGTATTTAGGAAAAAAGGTAAGTATTCCACCTGTCTTGACTACATCAATGCTCTTTCTGGTTTTAATTTCCCTGCATGTGCTAAGAAACAGCTTTGCAACACCTGACATTGATGTTTTTAAATTTTTTTTGTAAAAAAATGTAATAAAGCATGAAGGAACAGTAAAGTGAACCTACTTTCTCATTCACAGCTGGATTCAAAAGAGTTGCAGTAGCCACTCAGGAAGCAAAACACAGGCCCCTGGGCTTTCTATCTTACAGGTTTAAATGCCACACACTCATGACTGATATCTGGGGAAAAAATCTGATGACCAATACTTATTTGCAGCAAGCAAATGCATCATTTCAAGCAGGGAATAAATTTTTTTAGAAGTCCTTAGATGACTGAAATAAAAGCTCCTGTTAAGTCAAACAAATTATTCCCTATGAACTATTCAGCCATTTGTCATAACAGCATAACTTTTTTCTGTGAATCCTAATAATTGTTCAGGAACATCATTTTATATTTTTTATGACTGTCTGGTGGATAAAGGGTCCTGTACAGTAAAAAGCATGTTTGATGTCAGCAGGGGTTCATGAGGAACCTAGGGAAAGGTCATCTTGGTGTCAAAGGCTGCAAGAAATGTCACATGCCTTCTCTTAATTAATGCAGGCTAGGAGAGAACCCTCAGGGAGGACACAAGATCAGAAGGAGGAAGCAGACATTGTTGTACCAATTATCACTGCTTATTTGAGCGTCTCCCTCTTTGTGATTACCCCAATTTAACCAAACATGTAATTTCTAGGCTGCATCAGCTTATCATAAGTGAATCCACTTGGATGAGTGTTCGTTCCATATTTAAATATAGATAGACCCATCCTTGCCAGGTGCTGAGCTTGCTCAACTCCTACTGAAATTAGCAGGGGCTCAGCATTTTGCAAGAATCACTTAGCAGTGCCCAGAATTGGGTTCTTTATGTGTCTTATACATCAAACCAAAATCTGTGCTCTAATGTCCATTTGCACAGTAACCCATATTTCTTTTCCTTCATTCATTAACAAACAGACATCCACTTGGTGTTTGTCCTAAACAAATGTTAGTTGCTGTCACTACTAGATACTTAGGAAAATTGAATGTATTTCTATTCCCTTTTGCACCATAGCAATATTAAGCAGTGTACTTTAGCTTTCAGCTTTTCCTTATGTATGGAATATTTATGGCCCATTTTAGAGTTGTCATCCAAACACTTGGGGTCATTTTCTTATTAAACAGTACAATATTAAAGCAATGGAGCACAGCAGGAGGTGTGTTTCTGACTATTTTGTCATGCCTCAGGCTGAGTTGCCATCTTCCACTCAAAATAATGTCATATTGAATATTAGCACACACACACGCACAAAAATGCCAGTAAAAACATATCATTAAAAAAAATAGCATTGTAAGAACCAAACTTACAAAGGGAAATTTTTCATGTGGGAGTTCTTCAGAGAGACAAAGTGATTGATTTTTATAAAAGTTGGCATGCATGACCAAGGGCAGATGGTACATAAATTGGGGCCCCGGTCTCACATTCTGCTCCGTGTAGGTGGACCACTGAACTGCTGTGACTGAGGAAAAATAATAGAACTGTGAACAGATGCAAGACTCCTGGGTGCTATGATCAGGCTGCAGGACCAGCACACAAACTTGCACTGCTATAATAATTTTAATGACAGCTTTTGGCGATATGTTCAGGGAAATAATTTATAATTTGTGTGCTGCTGATTGATTGTGTCAAACGTGTGAGGTGTCTCTGATTAAGATGCACTTGGTGCTATTATAGGTTTTGTGATGGATGCTTGCTCACACACCCTGCTGAAGAGTAGGTGCAAGACTTCATCCCAGCTAAGAAGCTATGAAATACCCTCCCCAGATAAAATTATTGCAGTGCTGAGTAGAGGGGGGACAGAAAGGTGAGGAAATGGAGAGGTGGACATGGTAGCAACACAAAGGACACTGCCAAAGGACAGCCCCCATGGCTCACTGTGTCAGATGGCTGTAAGATGATCTCATGTCTTCCCTTTTCCACATTTGTTGTGTCCAGCTGATTTTCTATAACTGTAACAACCTAAAACATCAGTTCACTGTTGTTTCATGCCTGGTGACACTGAAAATATATCATTCTCCCAGAATGAAGCCAAGTGATCACATGACCATTTCTTTATCATTTTGCTAAATGTTTCCATGTATAGAGCACAAGGTCTCTCCATAGAGCAACAAACCTGTAAGCTGGTTTAGCATCCAGTTTGTTTAGGATTTTCCACACTGGAAAATGCCCAACATTCATATCTTTTCCCCTCTAAGCCTCCAGAAAGATGTGCAAGGGTGAAGAATTAACACAAGATGTCCACAGAAAAGCGGCAAATATACGGGCAAAGCTCAAAGGAAAATCCAGTGTTCCTAGAGAAAACATATACAGGAATGTTAGAGAATTAAATCAGCAGTCTTGGGAAATAGATGCTACAGGTTGGTGCTCTCACCATTTACAAGCTTTTTCTAACACCTGCAGTTCCCAATCTACTGTTCCAAACTGTAACAACAGATAAATTTCTTTCCTGCCTGATCATCTTGGGATTATTACAGTGACTCTCTCACAGAGAGGGAATTCTCCACTGAATAGTGAGGAACAGCAGGAGCACACAAAATCGACATTGATGCACTGCATCTGTTTTTGCAGTGTTGTCCACAACTTGGGAGTTCTTCAATTCATTGTGCCATGGACAGGCTCACAAAGCAGGCTCAATCTGTATTTCAGTTTCACATGATCCTCCAGTACTTCCAGAACTGCTGGGAACCTGGACCATGCCCATGAGCTGGGATGGCAGAAAAGAAATCCTCAACATTTAGCTCAGGAATGAATGGATCTGGCTGCTGGTCCTAGAGCAGCTGGACTATGCAATTGCACAGAGCAAAGGAAACACCTGGTGGAGATTCCATGTATTCTTATTTGCTTCTTTGTTTTACCTGGCTTTTGAATATTTCAATGAACAGATTTTGACTCGCGGTGGGAGATTTTCTTTTGTATAAATATCTATGGTAACATAGCAACAAGGGATTTTGCTCACACAATTGGCTTTCTAACTAATTTGTCTTGATTTCTGAGAGGATCTGCTCTGGTGGAAAAAAAATAAGTGGTTAGTTTGACTTTGGAACCCAAGCTCACCATTTCCTGAGCATTTTCAACTGGGTTCAGCACAATATTTATGATACCTATATTCTTTAGTTACAGATACCTTGAGCATGTTTTACAAATGACTTTTTATTGAAGCAGTACTGTTGCTAAGGTGTTCTTTGGGTTGCCATTGTAGAGCAAGTCATTTTCTAGAATTTGCATTTTAAAATTAATCATTATAGGATTCCATCCTATATTAAGTAGGTGAGATAAAATGTAAAAACAAGGGCTGTACCTGATACTTGAAAGTTGTTATTCCTGACAGCACTTCATCTTTTTCATACTTACATTGGCTTTTATCCCGGCCCATCTATTCCTTAATGTAAGTGTTATAAATTGTAGTAAAGTGCCATAAAATATAATAAACATGAATCAATATTCCTTGGTTTAAAAACTTAGAAATGCTGATGAAGCTTGAGTTTATTATAGATGTCCTGAACCCACAATGTCCCTTTATTTTTTTTTACCTTCATCATTTTTTCAGGTCTTGACTTCATGTGTGCACACACATTCATTCTTCACAATCAAAGAGGCAGTGAAAATTAAAATTACTAATTCAGAGCTAATAAAGCATTGAATGTTTTAACCAGTTCTTTTGGATAAGATATCCTCTATATACAGAGCTATTATATTTGGTGTGAATGACCCACTTCAAGCAAATTCCTTGTGGATCTACAGAATATTAAGCACATGCATGGCACCAGAAAGTTTGAAGATTACTCAGATATTTAAATTTAAGCATATGTTTAATTGCTTTGCTGATTCAGGGCTTTAATGAAGAAGCATGGCACAGTAGTGATATTTGCCATAAAAATCCATCATTGCCACGGATCTGTGCCCATTAAAGAAGATGCTATGATTTGTGTTTAAAATATGAAAGAAATACGATGCCTGCATGGTGCATTAAATACCCAAGCATACATATTTAAATTTTTTCTATCTTTTTAAGGATAATGTTGTGAATTATGTTCTTGTATTTCCAAGAGCATCCTTCACAGTGAAGTGACAGCTCCTCTCCAGATCCAGTTGATGCTCTTTCCATATTATTAGTATTATTTATTCTCTATCCCAAGCTAATGATGGATTTCTTTGTCCTCGGCTGGGTTTGTGGTTTGTCCACAGGAGCCACCAAAGGCCATGGTGTTTCCAGGAGCTTTGGAAGGCTTTCCTCAGGCAGAGAGGTGGCCAGGCTGGTGCCATCCCTGCTCAGGGAATGTGGTCCAGCCCGGCTGGGAGATGTGGGATGGGGCTGTGAGTGGAGGGAGGGCACCACACCACCTGTGACCCCACAGCCCCCTCCACTCTGCTCTAACCACAGAGAAACCCTGGCTGAAATCTACTGCAAAAAATCCACATCCTGGCAAAACAATGTGGCTGCTTTATGCTGTGGCAATAAATGTGACCAGGTTTTCCCAGGGCAGGGAGGCTGTCAGGGGTTGGGATGATGACTCCAGCCTGGTGCCACACTCTGTGACTCGCCTGTGCTGCCTGGACATTCTGACCCTGGCTGGAAATGGGGCCACTACAGTGGAAGAAAGATAACATCTCTCTAAACTATGTGTTGTTGTGTGATGGGTTTGGTTTTTTTTCAATTCAGCTATTTATAAATGTGATAGACCTCTGTTTCTCCTGCCTCTTTCAGCACCCCACTGAAGAATGTGTGAAAAGCTCTAATTTCCCTTGAGGAAAGGAGTATCTTGTGATTTCAGTGAAAAGCTGTGTTCACACTGTGGTCAATAAATTCCCATAGACAATTTCCCCCCCTTGGAATTCTCCTATCTTGTTATTTTGTTAATGTTTGAGACGAATATTCCAGCTCAGTAAGGACTTTGGTGGAAAGCCATCCCATTTCTTGTCAGTCAGCTTCAGAAGGAGAATGTCAGAGTTTTTACAGACTTTCCTGGCATCAGGTTTTACTTTTCTTTCATAAAAACTTCAACACTTTTGTTTTCCTTCCGACTTGGAGCAAGATCAAATTTCAAAATATCCAAATCCTCCATGAAACAGCATTATGTCTTTCTCTAGAGCCCCAGTTGTTCATTCTTGCGATGATAAATCCCACTTGTATCATAAAAAGAATTTTTTTTTCTTGAGAAAAAGGTTGAGACATCTCTCCAGACTAAATCCATAACTTCCTTTTTGTAGGAAAAAAATTATATTTTGAAATATTTGAGCTGAAAAGTTCCTGCTTCAGTGATTAAACTGCTGCTGCATTCACACACACACAGACCCCTCCATCTCAGTGCATTCCCTGATGGAAGGAGGCAGACTTCAGGAATAACTGCAAAGGAAGGCATAACTCCAAACCAAGAGTCTCCTGAACCCATGTGCCAGACTGCTATGTGGTGACTCCAAAGCCATGGGAGGATCCTGCACCCTTTAAGTCTATGGATCACTCTGACATTAACCCATCAATCAACCTTAGAGGAAAGACTACATGCAAAATTTTAAATTACTGCCTTTAGATATTCTATCCTTCTAGTAT
This sequence comes from Luscinia megarhynchos, assembly GCA_034336665.1. Classification (NCBI taxonomy): domain Eukaryota; kingdom Metazoa; phylum Chordata; class Aves; order Passeriformes; family Muscicapidae; genus Luscinia; species Luscinia megarhynchos. The sequence goes on along the minus strand of JAPFBE010000013.1, from coordinate 10,487,385 downwards.
TAGATTTGAATCTGTATTCTTTCTATATAGGCCAACAAAGAAAGGATTTGATTATATTATTATCTCTGATGATACTATTTTTCCTCATGTTTTGGAGAATATTGTATATATGTTTCTCTCTCTCTCTTTTTTTCTCTTTAAATGTATAAATTGTCCTGTTAATTAAGGAGTATCATTTTACTGTTAGAATTTTTATTTTCCAAGAATTATCTTGGTTTCCATAAGGTAAACATGGCTGTCAGCACTACATCCCAGCACAATTGTAGAGAACACCACAGCAGTGCTGCTGATCTGGCTGACAGAACACAACAAGATGGAGAGAAAGGCAGAAGAAAGGTGGTCTAGCCTGATGAAAAGCTGCATTCAGGCCTTAGCAGAAAATTCAGAGCAGGAACTGCAGATAGAGTGATTAACAAGGAGCTCCCAGAAGTTAATATACCCAGCAAAAGGGTTGCTCCTTTGGAAGCTGAGCACTGGAGAGTGGAAGTCAAAATGACTTGTGCACCATTGAGCTGGAACATGCTGCTCCTGGGTCATTGATCTGCTCTGCTCTGGCAGGGCACCGCTTTGGTATTGTTAATTTTCAATGACATAAAGCCTTGTATTAGTACAGGAAGCAGAATTGAAAGGCCTGAGACCAAAGGGAAGACAAAAGAGAGGCCAGCAGTAAACATGAAGGGTTCCAAAGAGTGTGACGCAAACCAGAAACAAATACAGCCCCTGAACAATAAGAAATTCATTACTTCATGGATCAAATGGACCAGGCCTGATCCTCAGCAGCTGTAGGATAGCATTTTTTATTTCACATCAGGGCAACTAAGCTCACATGAACTGGAAGAGTAGGTGATCCATAGTTTACATAGTCAGTGAAGCTGTATATAAGGATGACATTTTTTTCCCTAAAAGGTGAGTGCACACAAAATTATACAGTGCATTTTTTTATAAATATTTAACATCTAAAGCACACTGCCACCACAATCCCTTTTTATGACCCCTACTGTAATGATGAGTATGAAAAGGTGCATAAACCTCAAACACCTATTCATTTATCAGGAAGAGAGATGCTCATTCTGAAAACTGGGGGTAATAATTTATTGTTTGGATCTTCTGTAATAAACTTGAAATAATGCTCTTAAATTTCCGAATTTTACTGTCAGTGAGACAGTCATTAGTTCTTATGAGTGAATTTCCACTCCATAACATTCATCAGCACCTCCAAACAGTCCTCCTGTACTTTTCCCCAAACCTTACATTGCAGTGGGTACACAGCCTGGGGTGTGGCAGGGGGTGTTGTCTCTGGACCTGGGCTTAATATAAAATAACAATTATATAAAAAGCTTTTTTAAAATATCAACAACCGTCAATTAAGTAGGGTGGATGAAGAAAAGACAGTCCAGTGGCAGCATGAACACAGTCAGACACACAGGAAGGAAGCAGGAATTGTTTCCTGCATGAACTCTGTAGTGGTATGTCTGATTATATCAGTTCATTAAGACTAAAAGCAAAACTGCATGTTTAAAAGGACACAGCTCTTAGAATTTAAACATTAATACTAGATTTTATGCCCAAAGAGAATTTCTAACTAAAATTTTCCTGGACTTTACAAGAGTTTTTTTTTCCATCTTTTTCTCATTCAACCCTTCCTAACTCAAAGCTTGATTCAATGCAAAAAATTATTTAAACATTAAGGCACTGATCCTTTTAATTTATTTTCATTGTTGTTTCAATAGTTTAATAACTTGCATGGTGTCAGGAACTTTGTAAATCACTAACATCAGCTCAACTCAACAATAACCTAGCAATGCACAACATGTCTCAAGTCTAACAAATATGAAGGAAGCATCTGAGTCTTCATCACCATCTGTAAAATGTCTCAGATCTTAAACACCTTCCTGTCCTAGCCTTGAGGGTGATCTTTGCTTGCTTCACAATGAATGATGACTCAGTGGTGCATGATGAAAAAATAAAGAGATTTTACATTAGGAAATGACAGCTTTTCTTTCTAGATTTGTGCGTAAAGCATATGCACTTGCTGAAATACAGTCAGTTTTAATGGGATTCTTTTTTCTTCTTTTACATTGCTATAGAAAGAAAAGATGTACTGGATTTCTGTGGATGAAAATCACAAAGCATGACCAATTTGCTTTTTATTCTATTGAGAACTTATACCAGTATGGTGTTGTGGATTTTAAATGTTTGATGTTTTTTTAAACACCTGCAAAACTCCCTCTTTGTGTAATTTGATTCACTGATTCTCTTTGACTGTATCTAGACTAGTAATTTAAGTAGTGTCTGGACACTGGAACTCAATTCTTCATGGAGTTAGTTTGTATGTGGTGTGATTTTGTTCTGGGCCACCTTGTACAATCCCAGAGAATTCCCAACCAGATCCAGAGGGTTGGTGTGGGACCATTTGTATTACTGACTGACATATCTCACTGACCCAAATGTAGCCATCCTGTTTTGAAGACCATGAGAGAATTATGGCACAGACAGGCCCATTCTGTTTAATTGGTGTCAGTGACCAAAAAAATTATATAGAACTGATCTTTCTGGACATGGGGCTGCCAGAACTGTGAGGCTTCACTAGGCAATCACTGCAGGCTTTGGTCTTCACTAATGCTTTACATCTAAACATTTCTCTCTCATTCTTTCTCATGTTCTAACTCCATAAATCTGAAAGCCTAAATTTCAGATAATCAGTTGGAAAAGGGCACTCTTGTGAGTATATTGTCCAGATAATAGAAGAAAGAGGGAAATCCTCACTAATTCTCATAATAACATTCTATTTTTTTAGCTCCTTCTTTTCTATGTCATAAGAATCGTACTTAAATTTCTTCAAGACCAAACTTGAAATATTAGAACAAATATTCTGAAACTCTATACTAGGAAACGAGTCTAGTAGCAGCTTTACAAACATAATATTGCAGTATTTTCTTTAGAGCCAAGAGAGCAAAGTCAGTCATCTCAAATCCTTGTTCTTTCACAGATATGTAGAGTTGAAGACAAGATCAATAGCAAACTGTGATCTCAAAAGAAAATAAGAATCTCCTGCTCTACAGGATTTCCTATGGTTGCCTCGTGTTATCCTTCTTGGCTTCCAGCTATCAATCCACAAGGGGGGAGGGAGGGAGGGAGGGAGGAAGGAAGGAAGGAAGGAAGGAAGGAAGGAAGGAAGGAAGGAAGGAAGGAAGGAAGGAAGGAAGGAAGGAAGGAAGGAAGGAAGGAAGGAAGGAAGGAAGGAAGGAAGGAAGGAAGGAAGGAAGGAAGGAAGGAAGGAAGGAAGGAAGGAAGGAAGGAAGGAAGGAAGGAAGGAAGGAAGGAAGGAAGGAAGGAAGGAAGGAAGGAGCATTAGATGTTTATTTCTCTTTTTCAGTGGGATGTGTAATATCAGCATCAGTCAGTGGAGTCAGCTCCCAGCTGAGATCAGCTCCCAAGTGTTCCAGAACATTTTAACTTTCCACCTATCTGAGTGCAAAATCTTTGGGACACAGACTATTTTACTACACTTTATCAATGGCACAGAAAAGATTGTCAGTGTTAACTAACAGTGAGTGATTCCTCAGATTCTGCACTCAGAGGTGGGATTACTCCTGGGAGCTGGCATCTCCATAAGGTGCAGCTTTCCATTGCATCAAAGAGAATAAAAAGTAGTCTGGATGTAAAGACAGTAATTTTATCTGTGTGCCTGGTGCCAGGAAACCATTGCCAAATTAGGTCTATCCACTTCTCAGACCCTTTGGATGGTAAAAAAATTTGATTTCATGATAACACAGTCCTACTGATTTAAGCTAGATTAGAATTTAGTCGAGTTATAGGCTAAGACAGCCTGTGATTGTTCTATACTGTAAAAGTAAAAATAAACAGCAAATTGGTCACAGTTCAAAAGGCTTTGTAAAGCACATTACCATAACAAAAAAGAAGGAAAACAAAACAAAATTTTAAAATGTTGAATGGCAAAAACATAAACAATTATTTTTGTCTACATAGTTTGAAAGTTATATGATTACTCAAACAACTCCTTTACTTTGTTTCTCATGTTCCTTGTACTAAGTTTTTCTTTTTTCTTCTACTTTTAACTTCACCTAGGAAGAATCCCAGACAGATATTATCTAGCAATTCATAACTGCGTTGGTATTTTTATTCTTTTGTTATCAGGGGAGAGGGTCTACTCAAACACATTAGTTTCTTTTTTGGAATTTTCAAGCACATAAAAGAGTAGGAGATTCTGATAAGGCCCTATTGTGGTTATCATGTGGTATAACTACAGCTAAGGTCATGTCGACCTGCTCTTGTTAGAGTACATCATCTACTTAGCAGAAAAGAAAACAAATTGTGTCACATTTTATTCCATCAATAGCTGTAAAAGGATATTTTGAGAAACTGAATTAATAATATGTTATAATAGCAAGAAAGAAGGGATGATAATTAACACGCTCTGCAATTCAATCCCAGCAGTGAATCTACTCTTTTGGTAACAGTTCTTTTTAATTATAGAAGTGACAATTCTGAATGACTCAAACCTGTGTCATGGTGCACACAGGCAGAGGCAATTAAGGTGAGACCAAAGCAAAAATAGAGTTTGTTCATTTTGCACCCAGTGTACTCAATCACTACACTTCTCCATAAAGAATGCAGAAAGTAAGCAAGACCCAAATCTGGTATTCAGGGGATGGGTTTGTTTGTTGGTTTGTTGGTTTGTTTTCAGATTTTTTTTTAAAAGGTCAGGGATATTCAGCAGCATGGCTTTCCAAATGTGATAGAGAATGATCAGCATGGTCCTCCAAATCACTGCATTTTATCTTGGGGTAACAAACTACACAAGCAAGGCAGGCAAAATAAGCTTGAATGATATCAATGGTAGCTTCTCAGAAGTAATTAAAACTTCAGGTAATCCTGGTCAATTTAACACAGAAACATTGTGAGAATAAGAAGCATTGAGATGTGCAATCATTGTATCCTAGAGACAAAGAACATTTACTAAAAGGATTTTTTTGTTGCAAGTTTCTAACAAATTTTTGCTCAGAAGATCAAGATAATCCCTTTCTTTATCTCTAATAGTTACTGAAATAAAACATGATTCTCAATGCCACTCGATTTTGATAAATTTGCATTGATGATGATATATGAAATTACAGTGCCAGCAGGTATGGCTTGAAGGATATCAAGGAGAGAACAACAAACCAGGATAGTATCCTTACTAATAGCACTAATGGCACTTTAGCAGTCTGCACCCATGTGCATGGTCACATTTGGATCACCATTCTGCTTCTCAGTACATGACATACTAAAGCAGACAGATTCAAAACAAGATTTGGCAGCAAATTCCAAATTCTTAAAATCCTTTTGCAAGGACTGTGTTTCCTCATTGCTATTTTAAAGGGCATTCTTTTTTGCTGAGGGCTTTGCAGCAAAAGGGGGGAACCAGGCTGGGAAGGGCCAGAGATGTTTGAGAAGCTGTGTCAAGTCCATAGTGCATCTTCCCCTCTTGTATTGTTCAGACAGGCCCACTCTGAATAAAACCTGGAAGTAGAACATGCCTAAATTTGACTTTCACCATTAGATTTAAAGACTGACACCTCAGAGAGATGAATAGAATACATTAAACTGACTGTATCAGATAAGCTGCATCATTATCATATCACATGAGTGTGTCCTGTAAAGGGTGGCACCTTCCCTGGGAAAGCAGCAGCAATTTCTTCTTTTTTAGGGTGTCCTGTATGCCTTGCTAAGGCACTTTTCACAGAGCTGGGTGATGGCTGTTTCTTGTGTGGATTATAGAAATAAATAGCAGGCTGCAGATGAAAGCCTGCTCTTCCTACAGTGCTCAGGAAAAGTGTCATTTCTAGCTTGAGAATAATGTGACTTGCCTGAATTATATCTTTCAGCACAGTTGTGCAAATAATCTTGGTTTGGAGAGGAAAAAACAACTACAGACACTTTTGTTTTGGTTTGGTTTTTTTTTTTCGGTTTGGTTTGGTTTGTTTTGTTTTTCCTTTCAAAGGAAAGAGAAAATTTAGAATGTAATATTCCTTCCCATCCATTTTCAAAGCCTGATCTTACTGTATTGGTCAGGGACAAGTCCTGAGTTCTAAGAACTTGCAGAATACTTGCTGTTTGGTTTTTACACTGTGAACATTGCATAAGATTGAATGGCAAGGAAAATCCCACATTTCTTCCAGGTAGATTGGCACTAATGTTAATTAAAAAATGAAGGATTTTAAAACCAAGAAGATTGATTGTCTCAGGTTTAGTAGAGGAAAGTGCCACTGTAATAAACAGCTATTTGACTTAGGCCGTGTGGAGTGGATATTTTATTGCCAGGGAGCAGGAGGGCACTCACACCTTTGGAATACAGACATTATGCTTTACTAGGAAGCTGTGCTGAGCCATATCCTTCCAGAAATTCTTCATGACCTACTACTTGATCCCAAACCACAATTTTGGAACCAGACTGCAGCAATAATCATTTGCTATACACATATTCCTGATATAAAGAAAATCAATTGAGCTTTTATGAAAGGTCAGGATTAATCCATTCCAGCTATGGTTTGGAGGCACAATTCAAGTCCAACAAAGAGGAGGAACCCCTCTATCAACATCACAGATTTCTTGCTGAAGCCCTCCATATCCTGCCCTGCCCTTAAGAGAACACATGCTACTTCATCCTGTAAGACATTTCATTTACTAAGATCAAGTGAAGCTGTTTAAGCTGCTGAAAGTGAGTGTCCCTCTCTGAGGAAAGGCAGGATTCACTGCACACACTGGCACCATCATGTTCAGAGAGTGAAGGACTGCCACAGTCACACCTTTTTTCTTTAAGACTTCCACAGAAATCCAGCCAGGAAATTTACCACAGACAAATGCCTATTAATATCCACTGTGTTGAAAGAAGTGTCCCTTCCTGGTCTGTGGGACCATCAGGACCTAGTTCTGCCTTCCTGCTAAGATACAATGGGTGTTGCTTAATGATCCTCATTGAATTAAAAATCTAAGTTCAACAGTAAGTTTGATGTTTATACATAAAGCAGACATCCTTAAATTCTATTTTTTGACTTCCAGTATGAATTTAGCCAGGTGGCACAGTCTTGTCTCTCCAAGTGGAGCCTATACCTATACAGTCAGGGATGTGCCACATTATCTTGAGCAGTTCAGAAATACCATGGCCACCTACTGAAATCCAAGAAAATGTGATTCCAATGAAAACTAAGCTTTTTGTATTGTGGTGGTTCTGTGGTTTTGTTTTGTTGTTTTTTTTTTACTTCCTAGTGAAAATGCAACCTTATATTCAATGTTTCTTAAAGCTCAGGAGAATATGATCAAATATTTCAAATACCACTTTTGCTACAACGATTTCTTCTATTTCTTATCTTAAAAACACTGAAAAATAAAGTCAGAAAGCTAAAAGGGCAAAAGGCAGAAAGAATCAAGTTATCTAGATCCTAACAGACAAGACAAATAAATACTATTATTTAAGTTAACAAAAGGGAGACTGATTCGGGCTCAAACTTTGGAGCAATACAGCAGCTGTGAAGGACACCAGGAAAGATACAGATTACTGCTTTTAGATCATGCAATGAGACATCAACAATGGATGTAATATAGTTAGTGCCCATAGTACCTTTGAGCTAATTAGTAAAATGCATCATTACATAGAATATTTAATACAAAAGCAAAAAAAAATGCAATATCATCTACAACAAATGTTACTCTTGCCTGGTTGTTCACTGCAGATAAGAAAAAAATCAGAAATTATATAACCTTACATCTCAAACTAAAATTTTAAAGTGTTTTATGAGGAAAGTTAAACAGCCCAGTACAAGCATTTAACCACAGAGTAAAAGTGGCAGAAGAAGAGTAGACTTGAGAAAACAAGAGAATGCAATTCCACAGATGGAGCACAGACAGATCAAGAGGGGATTCTTTATTGCCTAGAGAAAGTTTCCTAAAAGCCCACCTAAACTGAGCTGCTTTAATAATTTATCCACTGAAGAATTTTTTCCTGGGTGGGCTCTTCCCAAATGTCTGGGACATTATTACCTCTCTCAGAGCTTCTCTAGCTCTTCCTGCTTACACAGAGCAAGAATTGAAGCTGCTGTCATCCTTGGTGCACTTTAAAAACAACTGTGTGGGGTGTAACTTAAAAAACAATAAGATCAGAGGAAGGATCTTCATTGTATTAACAGTGAGTGAACTCCCTTGGCTAGGCCTCCACACTAAATATCTATATCTATCTATTTATCTATCTATCTATCTATTATTATTATTATTACTGTTTGTTGCTACTCCACTTTGTATTTCCCATCTTCCACTACTTGTGTTCTACTGAAGTTGAATTTCCATGCTCCAGGTTTGTAAGTGATTTTTGCCAAGAGGCAAGTGGTTAAAAGCACTCAACCACAGGGACTTCTGCTGAACACACAAGTCAATCTCACAGCTAAAAATCTTCAGAAGCTGCATGTAAAAATAAATTTTTGTATGAGATTTAAGACTGTAATCCAATGACAGCCCATGGAAAAATCACAGGAATGCCTCATAATTCCAGTGCTATGAAATATAAGAAACCTTAGAATGGAACGCTTGGAGTGGTAAGGTCTCACATTCTGTCATGCTTTTGGTTACTCTAAGCTCTATTTCTACTCTTAACCAAATGTTCTTCCCCACCATAAGCTGAGAAATGTTTCCTGAGTAAGCTGTCACTGAAATAGATACTTCTTGGCACAAATTTCTATGACTAGGCACTTTCTAATGAAAAAAAGTCAATCAAAAATTCTCAGTAAGTTTCATACAAATAATCATTGAAATTAGACAAGAAGTAAATGGACTTGGCATGTTAAATCAGCATTGTTTCCAAGCACAAAGCATGGAAAACAGAAGCTCCTAGAGTGGTTTTAAAGTGAAAGTGTAATTGAATTGCATATATATTAATCCAAACAGTATTTTTCTTGCTTCTAATCCACTGGAACTGGCAATTTATATGCACAAGCAGTTCTGTCCAAGTAACCAACCTTAAAATGCCTTTGTATTTAAATAGAGTGACATCTGACATTTCTGTGTCCATGTCTTATCAGACCTCTGTTTACCCTCTGGAAAGTGCCAGCATAGGGGGAGAATAAGGTAAAGTGAGAATTTGCCTGCTGGGTCGAGGACAGCTGGAATTCTGATTTACTGTGAAAGTTCAGGATGTCCCAATTAAATCAGGACACTTGAGAGATATGAAGACTCAAATGTCCCCCAAAAGCTTTGGTCTAATGTGATTAAGCTGGCTGGTTTTGCTAATGATAGACACGTTCCAAATTGCAGAAAAATGGTAAGTAGGTCTAATGGGGTTTTACTGTTGTGTACTTATAAGAATATGCCCCCAAAAAAGGTTTCTCTTCCCTGCTTCCATTTTCTATTGAATGCCAATTATTTTTAACTTCTGGAATGTATAATATAATCCTCCTTGAGATACATGATGCCCTTAGCTCTTAGGAACATCATGGTCTTTTATTTTTACCCCTACACTCCTTGCTATCTTTCCTTCTTTGAACTTTACTTGGTGATTTTTGGATTGCAATGCCTTTATGAAATGCCTGTGACTTCTTCATGTGAACAATACTGTTTGTGCAGTGAGTACTAGCTGACCACAAGGTGTGGAGGAAATGTCCTGCATTATGCAGTGCAATGCTGCACAAACATGCAGTACAGATGGAGTTTTGAACAGGTAAAAAACTGTTAAGCCCTAAATATGTAAATAGCATAGGAGTTTCTCTCAGCTGGAATTATTGGTGAACTGTAAGCAAATATAACTTTATTGCTTAACTTCCACAAAGACAAATATTCTCCAAAAATTGAAAGGACAAATAAAGGAAAATGTGTGTTCTGCACTGCAGAAACAGCCTAAAAAAGGAAAGAATAATAGAAAGAAAATCCACTTACAAGCTCATAATTTTTAAATTTCTGTAATTGTCTAATGTTATTTAAACACCACACACACATTTTAAGCCAATGATAAGTTACCATTTGTCATGAAATGTCTTTCTTTAGCATGATTGCGTCCTTCTCTCCCCACCATGACAGATTGCATTTAATTGAACAGTTGCTGGTTTAGAACTGTCATTATAAATGCATATATTCAAATAGTCTTAGTACAGCATACTGCCCTTTCAGTTCATTTTCTCCTTTTATGTAGCAGTAAATATCCCTTTGTGTTCTGGTTCTAATTTACTTAGAAATAATGTGCTTCTTACTAAGTGCAAAGAATTTTTTTGAAGAATCAGCTAAGCTGGTTAAGTTGCTTTCTAATATATTTTTATTGACCTAGTGTCTCTCAGTCCTTATACCATTGAACTCAAGGGTCTTTGTTGACACTTAGAGGAAAAACTTGGATCTAGCTCTCACTTTTTTCCAAGATGGTTTTAAAAGGAATTTCATGCTATAAAAATAATTCTGGCCTTACATGAGAGAGAAATCTTGGACTTTAACCAGCCAACAGAGATTCTGTAGGTAAACAGAGGAGAGACATCTACCTCACTGGAGTTTTGCCAGAAGGAAGAACTAGGGTGCTTAAGCTGTATCCATACACACATCCTTAAACCATGTCCACACTGTACCTGGCAGAAGAAAATGGTTTTGTATAAACTCAGTTTATTCAGTCTGAGTTTCCCTTTAACACAACCACACAGAAATTCAGAGAGCAAGCTGGTCATACAGATGTTTCCAGCAACATGTATATCCACACTTCCCAACTAACCTGGGGTGGAACCAGCAGGAATAATCACTATTGAACATTATTGCCTACTCTGCAGCACTCACTACTTAAACATTTTAAATCTTTTCTTTCCTTCCTCTTTTATTTGTTGGAGGAATGGATCTAGGTACACAAGGAGCTAAAATTAGAATAGCTAATTCTATATAATCTAATAACTGTGAAATACCATCATGCTGGAAGCAATGGGCCAGACCTGTGGCTGCTGTGAGCTGAAAAACTTCATTAGCATAGATGGAGCTGTGAGAAATCTCAATATACTGAGGATCTGGCCCATTTTTTGCTGATGATAAAATTTCACAATGCCTGTGACTTTTCTATTATATGTATGGAGGTTGCCCTGAAAATTTCATAGACTATGAAAGAAAGGAATAGTTATCACCAGTGGCAAACCCAATGCTTGAAGAACTCTGATGTTGCTCATTCTTCAACTGTCTAAATGAGGTTTTACTCTTTTTTTGAGATTTTTCCAGTAATACAGTTATGTATAGAGAAAATAAAATTAACACTTCATTACTATTCATCATATGGCACTGGAGACAAACTTGACAAAATAGACATTATTTACCATCAGCAACCTAGGATTCTTTAAAATTAATTAAAACCATAAAATAAAAAAGTATCACTAAGCTACTCACTAAGAATTCATCCAAGATATAATCTAGCAAAGTAGTTGGATAAGACATAATAGTACATTAATTAGGAAAACTAAAACCCATCACAATTAAGATGAAAATTAGAAACAAAAACAGAGGAGTTAGAGAGTCAAGAAAAATTTCTTTGAGGCTAGAATTTCTCTTGAAAACTCTTGAGTTACCAACAGTGAGAACAGAGCATTTAGAATCAGAAATATCTATGATCACTGATAAAATTTGCATGAGAGAGATGTATTTCTGTAAATATAGTCAATTTTATCGTCATGTACAAATTCTAGGATAATTTTTCAGACAAATATAGACTATTTCCAGCCAACTCTTTCTCAAGCCAAGCTTTAATGTGCCTGCAGAAAGCTATGGTAGAAAGATTACACATATAGGCAGAGACCACCATCTCAGCATCAAAACTGTTAAAACCTTTGTCAAAAGTATAATGTCATGTATGTGTACCCATGAAATATTAAATAGAAGTTGCAAGTGTATGTTTCTCAAATGGCAAGCAGATATATAATGTGTGTCTTTATTTAGATTTTACATGGGTACATAGTGAGACACACACATCTTTCTTAAACTGACACAAAAACTTTTTATATCAATGAGAATTAGAACCCTGTTTGCTATCTGTTGTGCTCCACAAATCTAAACAAGATCATCAGTGCTGCATGACACTAATGACAAAAAAAAAAAAAAAAAGCAACTCAAAGGCCTACACCTGGAAACACAATTGGAGTGTAACAACAGAACCACTGAGGTTTCCATGACCAGTTGTAATAACATGCTAGCATAGGCTCTCTAAATGTAATTTTTGGTCAAGGATAGATTATTGTAAAAGTGGTAATATAAAAGACAATTTTAGATTCTTTTTGCAATGAGCCTTCACAAAAGCAATATTAGTAAATACGTGCTATATAAGCATATTTTGCACAAAGCCAATTAACCTCTTTATTTAAAAACAGGAGCTTCGTTATTGTTGAATACAGCAGCTAATCCTTAGCAGGAGATAACTTTCAGCAAGTATGAGTGGAATGAGTTGTACTTGCTGTGCCCCATGTTCTTACACAATTGAAAGATTAAATATTTAATTTGCTAAATACTGGTATATATGAAGGTCAGGAAACTTTTGGTATAGGAAAAGTTGAGGCGTCATCTGAGGACATGATAAATGTTTTCACTAGGTCCATCTTTTCACTTATTTCTTTTCTTGACCAGGTCAGTACTACAGGTAAAAACACACTCTTTTTTTGGTCAACAAATTTCAGCTTTTTTCAGTCAATACAAGTTTATAATCAGCTTCAAATTGGTGTCATAGGTGTATGGCTAACAAGAACACTGCTAAGACCAGATATTTTTGGTTTTTACCTCAAAATGTAGCAAAATTGCATTGATAGACAAGGTGGCAGAACCATTGTTTCAACCTGTAAAGATTAATATATTTCTTTAATTAATATGTTTCTGAGGTGTTTAATACAGCATTACACATATCACAGGGACAAATGCCTAATCACAGTCCTGTTTTTATAATTAGGATCACACAGATGGATGCAATGGTAATTCCTGATTCAGGGCAAGACTCATAAAGTGAATAAAAAATAAATAGTACAATGAATTAGGAATAAAGAATATGACAATGTGACCAGAGAAACCTTTCAAAATTAAATTCCTGTTATAAGAAGATCATAGAACAGGTTATGAGGAGGCAAAACAGGGAAGCAGGTCCTCCATTCTAGAGATTAGGCTTGAGATCTGTTCTCTGGCAAACCTAATTTGCAACATTTTAATCCAAAAGCAGCACCAATTTTTGGTCCCTACACAAGAACACAGAGACACTGAGGAATGCTTAACCTTTTGTTCTGCCCTAACCAGACACCACTACTAGAATGTGGCCTCAACAAGGCACAGGACATTAGAAGAATCTATTATCTTCCTCTGCTCAAAGAACAGAAAGCTTCTTATTGCAGGTAATACATTTAATTTTGGAAACAGATCTATTTTCCTTACATGTAATTGAGTTCTGTTACAGAACACAAAACAAGGAGGGCTCATTGTCATCTGCAATGGAAAGAGGTCGACATCAAAGGACACAGACTCGAGTTGCCTTTTATTTTCAAGGGCATAAGTTTCTTTATGAAAGGTTTCCAGAACACAAGAACCTCTCCTTTCCACATCCATACAGGCTAAATACTGTTTTCCCTAGATTAAGGTACAAGCTGAACCTAACACATAATTTTTCCCTCTTCAAGCAGAAGTTTCAGTGGGCACCAGATGCTGTCAGGTCTCCCATCTCTTAACTCTTCCTTGATTGGATTTCTCTGCTCTTACTCTGCTGTTGAATGTGGTTCTGGTTTTTTCCACCTTGTGCACAGAGGCAGCAGGACTTGCTCTAACCTGTGTGACCTTCTTTCAGATCCTGAGGAAGAAAAAGGGAGGCTGCTGGCATCATACAAGTTGGTTCTGCTGCAAGAATGGCTCTTGAAGAGGAATGGCTGATTCAGCACTATTTGAAAAATCATTTTGGCATGTCTTAGTAGGATGTTATTGGTGGGCTAAAAGAAGGATGGTGATGTTAGAGCATAAATATACTTTTTTTTTATTTCACAAGACAGGAACCATCCAGTCAAAATATAAGTCACTAGTGTCAGGGACTATCAGTGTGTACAGACCAACATTACTGAAGAACTGGTTTATAAGATTACAAGATTAAATCAATAATAAGAGCAATAAGAGTAATAAGAATAGAAGAGGTGTTGAAAGTGTTGGGGGTTTTTTAATGGTTGGAAAGAAATACGTAAATTCTATAGATGTATGTCAAGCACACAAGTGCTATGATACTAAGCTTCAAAACAATATTATATTTAATCACCTTAGACTGCAAAAGGAGAAAAATGGCTTTTTTTGAACCTGGATTTCAGATGATGGGAGAAAATTATGTCTCTGCTTTAAAGACATAAGCAGATTGTCTAATTTCTCCATCAACATGTTACTATGTCCTTTATAATTTCTGTATCTCAGCAACCATACATCCTCATATGGACACAGGACTTCAGCTCTCCACATTCTGAAAACTGTGTCCATTTATACTCACACCATATCACTGCCACCTGCTGAACATGACATTCTGCCGTAGCTTTCTTAGAAACAAGAGGTGAATATAGCTCCTGATGAAACCTTTCCTCTTCCTCTCACTCTCAAAAAAGTGACAGCTGGGTGGGTGACTTCACTTGGCTGCTTTAAGTATCAGCGAGGTGCTGCTCAAGCTATCTGCATCAAGGCCCCTGGGTCCCTATATCCATGAGGATAACTGGAGTTTTCCTGAGGTACATCCAAGCATTTAAGTGGGACAGTAGATAGAGTATTTGTCATGTGTTAAAAGCATAGACCTGAAAATCACCAGTGATTTCTTTCCTTGCAAAAAAATTGCATGTTTATCTTGTGTTATTCTCCATTTTTCAGTGGGAAAGCACAGAGTCTTCTGTAAAACTATCATACACAAAAAGCATACACTATTGTATAATTTATCTCCTTGGAACTGTACATCTTAAGAAACTCTTGCTGCAGCTGGACATTATTTAAATAACAAAAAAATCTAAACCTTCCAAAACAGAGAGAGATAATGGGTACCACCTTACACTATTCATAAAAGGAGTTTCTGGAGAGGAAGTATAATCAGGGTCATTTTCTTACCCTCTGCTGAAAGAATGCTCACTGTTAAAATTAACTCTTAAAATAAACTTAAAGTAATGTTTACAGCTGCTTTACTAAAAATACAAGAAATAATGGGAACGTGCAATCCTGTCTGCAGTTCCTGTCAAAATCACAATGCAAGACAGTTCTGCAGCAGATAACATTGATTAATGTTCCTGTACAGCAATGACACCGTACATTTATGGACAGACTGGTGAACCTTTGCCAAAGCTCACTAAAAGCAGCTGCAAGGCAGGACTGACTTTTAACCTCCCCCATTTAATGCAGGAACTTCTTGGCATAAAAACTGTGCTAGTAGCATACAACCTGCAGGGTTACCATTACAAAAACAGATTTGGCCAGCAGGACATCTCTATTTCCTGAATAAACTCCTGACAGATTACATGAAAGTTAAGTTATACAGGCATATCTGGAAAGTGGAGGAAAGAGCAACCCGAAGACATTAATTCTGAGGATGCTTTGAAAAAGACCCACACATTTTTGATGTGACAATTCCCATTTTCATTGGTTTACAATTAATATTATTTGATATGAGAAGTAGACACCTGCAGAGTGTTCTCCATTAGTGAAAGCTGTGCATATAAATCCTTAATTTCTGCAGACAAAATGATCTCTGAACAGTGGAGTGGAGCTTTTGCTTTTCTCAACAATATATTGTGAAGGTACAGGAGAATTGTTCTTGCTTTCTGTAGAGTCATGTATGGTTAAAGCCAGAGTGCCAAAAATAGCTCGTATGAGAGTCAAAAAAGGATATTGTAGGAGAACAATGGTATTTTCCTTCTCTTTGGGGACAGGAAAACAGGGAATTCCTTAATAAGGGATGCTGATTAAGGAAAGATGCTTTTTACTACTCAGAAGGCTATATTCATGTCAAATTTCATTTTCTGAATTCAGCAATATATTATTAGTGTCATTTTCTGGAACAAATGATGCTGTAAATAATTCCAGCAAGTGCACTTAATATAGATTTGTTTGCTAAGTGGCAGTGTCTCCTGCCAGGGTTAAAGGTAGAATAAGATGTTGTTTATCCCATGGGGAAAAGAAATGTCGAGATTTCTTGCTTCCTCTCTTGTTTCTGTCTGTGAGCCATTGTGATCCCAGGTCAGAAGGTCTATCACATGCTAAAGGAGGGAATTCTTGCACAGAGCCCTTTGTTTCTGCAGGGCAGCATCAGTGGCCCATTGTGCCATTCATTAATGCCCCATCTCTCTGCTTCTTCCTCTGTTTCTTTTAAAAATTTTGGAAAAAAGTTCTGTGCTCAGGTGTTTAATTCTGGATTACAGCCTTCCTAATAACCAAAAGTAAGGGTGTTAAAACAGCTGAAGCTGACATGTTAGAGCTAGAAAAAATGAGGTACTTCTGAGAAAGGAACTGTATAAGATATAAGCTGTATAAGATACATTATTTTTAACTCAAATGAGAGCTCCCAGAATTCTTTAGGCCCCAGTCCCACATCCACTCATACCTTTGATATTTCATTCCAGGAAAGCCAACAGAAGCATCCCCAGGCAGCCACCTGTGAGCACGTGCATGTACAGAGCCTTATTCCATCAATCTGGTGGAAGACAAAAAGAGATGGAGACAGCTTTGCTGCCTCAGCTACTGGCTGTGAAAAACAAAATCACAAAATCCAAGCAGCTGCTAACTGGCTTAACTATGTGAATTACTCTCCTAAAAGATCCAGATTACATTTATTGGTGCAGAATCCTATCAGAACACACACTTTCTTAAAAGAAACCAACATCAACAAAACTCTTGTTTATCAAACTAAAAGCTGCTAGGAATTCTTTCAATGAAAGAATGATCATAAATTGTTCATCTTCATACTGTTTGCAGCCAAGTGAAGTTAATATTGGTTACAGAAAAGTTAGCCCTTCCAACTGCATGTAGAAATCACGACCTGTGTCTTCCAACACACACTATTGCAGATTTCAAATCAAAGTGTCCAAACTCCTTTCATTTTTGGCCAAGAAGAAACTAGACTTGAAGTAGTGAAATGAGAATATTAACATGGGTAAAATTTCCTAAAGCTGTTCAAACTTGCAGTCATGCTTACATGCTTTAAGATCCAAAATGTTTATTCTCTTAAGAATTAAAAAGAAATTGTTGAAAACAATGCATCTGCTTCTGAAAATTGTTACTCTTCTCCTGAGAATTGTTCTGAAAAATCACATCTGCAAGTTGAAATAACCAATCATCTTTCAGACAGTGACTCTGGTAGAAACCTCCCTGTCAACAGGCCCATTTTAATCAAATACCCTCTTATCAGGTAACCCCTACACTGAAACTGCAAATGCATTTTTTACACGGGATATTTGTATGAACATTTGAATAACTTTAACTGGAAAAGTCAGCTTGATTACATGTAAATTATCATGACACACACAAAATTGCACCTAGATCTCTACCTCTGATTTATCTGCCCATCTGTTTTAGTTTCAGATTATTTGTCTTGAGAGCACTGGAACACCTCCTGAAACTTGCAAGATTAATCAGTCCTGCAATGGACTTATGTAAATGCTTTACTGTGAGGATGTGAGTTGTATTGAAGACTTCACTGAATCTCCTCACTGGCTTGAAACTTAGTCAGTCTGAATAAACACACTGCAGAGGTTTCATTTCTCTTCCTAGCTTTCCCTATACACCAGATGGATTCACTGTATTCTTTTCCTTCTAATACTTTATTTAATTTTTATCTTTTCTACTACTTGATTTTTCATCCTTAGTATAAGTATTTCCCTTCTTGGGCAAAGTTTTTACACTCTGTAACAAATTCTAACAGAGGACTTTGAGCCACCCTAGACAGATTTTTAGTGCACAGTGGGGATCTCAGCTATAACCAGTGCTTATCAATACTATTTTTACATAAATATATTCAACAACAACATCCATAACAATTTCAACGGACTGTCAACTGTGTTACAGATTCTGATATATCCATGTCAAGAAGGTGGTTTTCTTAAAGTCAGCTTAAGAAAGCAAATATTCATTTTCACTCTAATGAGGAATTCAGCAGTATACAAATGAGGTTAGGGAAAAAGTGAAGAAAGTGCTTATCAGAAGTTAAATAGGTGTGGTTTGAAAAAATCTGATTGCTTTTCCACTTTTCAGCTGAAAGGACATTGCATTGCATGCAGCTTTATCAAGAAGCATCTTTTTCCCAGTGCCACAACAGGAGAACGTCTTTCCTCAAGGAAGAGCTACAAGTAGGTACCTATAACTAGAATGGCTATTGACACAGAATTAGGGGCATTGCCATGATTTGGAATCATTCCTATTCTTCCATTATCAATAGGATTTAACTTCTGGGATTTTACCCCCCACCCCCAAACTGAAGGGACTGCTATTCAAAACAGACCTTCTATACAAATTACAGCTGGAAACTACAAGTGGCACTGTTTGGCTGGCACATAAGCCTCAACCAATTGTTTTCAGTTTAATTCATACTAGATATGCCTTATTTCTCCCTTAAAAATAAAAAATGCCTGTTTTAAAAAGGAAAGGAGCTGTGAATAATCCATGTTTTATATAAGCATTGCTAGTAAGCAGAGCAGAATAAAGATGCCTTCATTTCACTAACAATTATGAAAAGATCATATCAGACAATGACCTTTAGAAATGCTTCAGTGACCACTGTGTCAAGCTGTAAGTCCTAAGTGGGAATTCTTCAGATCAGCTTTGACTTCACTTTCACTTATATGCCTAATTTTGCCTCATTCATGTTAACATGATTTTTACTGATGACTTTAAAAAGGAAAGAACAGAGCCCTGATTTGGAATAGGCTATAAGAAATTAATGGACAGCTATATGTACAGCAGAGAGCCGGATTTAGCTGTGCATTTTCACTTCCTGGTTTCTTGATTTTCCAAGGACATCCTTTAGCATTTGATGTTGGTGCCAATTAGAGAGAAGGTGGAGATAGAATTTATGGCACTGCCATCGACAAAACTCCTGCTGAAGCAAACGGGAAATACATGCATGAATTTGGCTGAGTATCAGTAAGGTAGAAAAGAGCCAACTGACTGATTCTTTTCAGTTTGTAGATGGACTAATAATCTCAAAAAAAAAAAAAAACAAAACAAAAAAAAAAAAACAAAAAAAACCCAAACAAACCAGTGGGAGAGAAATGTCTCTTTGTTAGGGCTTAAAAATAAAGTTTGTATGTGAACTTCTTCTAACAACAGTCCGCATAAGATTCAACAATACAAATCCGTAACATTCTCCTGCCATTCAAGGTCATGTTAACCTTCTTGAAGAAGAAGCCAAGAACTCCTTAAGTTAATCATCCTCTACATTGAAGCTGGTGCTTATTTGATTCTGAGGTTTTGCTCAAGACGGAACAAGCATGTGAAAAATCGGTGAAATGCGAGATTTCATTTACACAAGGTCAAAGTGACCCAGATTTCGCGTGAGGTCCAAAGTATTATTGGTCCTTCACACAAGAAAAGTTCTGTGCACAGCTCATTTAATATTTAAGAGGTTTGCATAAGAGTATGTAAAAGAGCATTTTCTTCTTGCTCTGCCAAGAAAGGTCAAATAACTGTTAATAGTAGATAAACCTCATGTGAGTTCTAGTCCCCAGAGTAACTTGGATTATGCCTAGTATTCTCAATACACAACAGTTTATTCAAGCAGGAGATCTATAGATCCACCACAGATCCAAGCTGTGTAGCTCTATGGTCTCTGGGTGTTTGGGCCCACAATTTGCTGACAAGTAAGTGTAATGAGAACAGATAATTTATATCTACTATGAGACTATGGTAAAAAGCTTTTGAGCATTCAGCTTTGGCTGTGATGTGGCTCAAAAATAAAGGCAGTTTTATTGAAAAGTTGAATGCCTTAATGACAATATCAATCTATGTTGTGGTGCTAATATCTCACTGACTTGGACCTAAACAACCAGCGTTTGCATTGATGAAAAAGCTACTGGCTTGAAAATTAATGATTAATTTTATATTAAGTTTGAAAGAATGAGAACAGTGAAGTCAATAGCTCTAGCAAAGAGCATGATTTCCATATCACATTTAATTACACAGGAGTTCTTTAATATTATTTTTTTAAGAAAGAACATTAGACCTCTCTTATAAATATTTCAGAAGTTAAATAATGGACTGAGTTGTTATTTGCTGTTGGATTTTTTTTTCTTCATATTTTCCTTCTGTCTTATGTGTCAACATGTCAATAGAGAGGTCAGGGACACGGACACTGAGGACATATGGCCAATGTGAGATGAGCAGCATAACTGGTAACTGTGACAGGCAGAATCAGATTTGAGGTGATCTTTTGTGGAGTGTTACACTGCACTGAAGCAGTTACTCACTTTTAGTGAGCAACTTTTAAGTGTTTGTCAGCCACTGCAGTTAAAAGGGGAACACGAAAGTTGTGACAAATGGTGATATTTTTCCTGTAAGTATTTCCATAAGTTAGAGAGACAGAGTCAAGAAATCTTTAATGTAGAGGTCTTCCAGTATATACTGGCTATCTGCTGACTTTGCTTGTGCTTGAGGTCAGAAAGTTTGCAATTCCCATTCAGAGGAAGGGCTGTATCATACCTTGAAGATAGATTCCTGACTGGGGAGGCAGGATCGCTGCCCCATTTCTGGCACACAAGAGCCCAACTCTCTCCAGCTGTTAACACAAGGGCAGAAGAGACTCTGCTGCAGCCCATCCCTAATCTAATACCAGTTTGGCAAGGCCAGAAGCAGCCCTTGTACTCTGGGGGAGTACAGGCTCAGCAGTGGTTCCTATCTCTTCATCTGCTCAGTCACTTCATGAGCTTTCACTCACAGTAGCCTGCAGACAGGGCAGGAATTCTGCATCATTTGTCTGTAAATCCAGGGCCTGTCTTGCAACCACAAGCCACTGCATTATTTATAAAACACAGACTGCTCTCTGCTTCTTAAATACAACCTGTCCTAGTCTGAACACCTCTTTAAATTGAATATTGTCTTTCGCACTTTGATTGTGTGTGGAAATATACTGCTTCAAGGTAAAAGGAGAGGAGTTGAGTTATTATCCTGAAGGCTGTTTGTACACTTCCATGATCCACCCACTCATCTTACCTTGAGGGCAGTGTGAATTGCATGGGCTGGTCAAGAACAGAGCAGAGCAGTCAAGTGCTGACTGACAAGGTTGCCCCTCCTAAGTGCTGGCTCTGAGCTCTGATCTCTGAGCACTATTGATACTCAGCAGTGAAGCAGAACTGCTGACGTTCCTGCTGGGCTCCACACAGAAACCTGAACATCACCACTGCATTCACAAATTGGAGCCAGAGTTCAAGGAAGGAAATTTAAAGCAGGAATTTTCATCTTAAATGAAAGATGTTTTTGCTCCGGCTCCTATTCAGTACCAGGCTCAAACTTTAACCTAACTTTAAACATTGCACCTAACTTTAAACATTAAAACCCTATTGTGTACAGGAAGGCTAGAAGTCAGCTGTGTGATTGAACTTACCTTGCTGAACTTAGGCCTATATCAAGAAAGAAACCTCTTTATTAAAGTATATTTCTACTGAGAGCTGATATGTTCCAGATATGGCAGCAGACCACATTTCTTAAAAGTTACCTCATGGTCTCAGCCTTCCTAATCACACTGTAAATCATTGGTTATCAAACCAGATTTAACGTTTGTGCATATAGAAAACTCCTTTACAAAGAGAGCTATCACAGCTGGCCTGGCCATTCTTACTTTATTACAGGAGAAAACCAAATATGTATGCATGTGTATCTACATATCTGTATGCATTTCATTTTTAAAAACAAAGGGCAAAATTCCTGGCCCTTGGGCCCTTGGAAAATAATTATCTTCCCATGTATTTCAGCAGGGCAGGATTTCTCATATTTCTCATCAGCTGTTTGATCTCTTACCTGATTTTCCTCTGAATGTGGTTTAAACTTTACCCAGTTCTTTTTCTTCCCTCTACTTGTTGTTTTATAAATGTGAAAACATAATTAAAAACTGTGATTATAAAAAGAATAATTTTACATTTACACAGGCATAGTTTTTTACCTTCATCTACTGGAAATGTGCCTTTATAAGTCTTAGAACTATAGGATAGTATTAGCTATAAATAAAAGTTATTTTTCATGAATCCTCTGAGGCACGCTTGAAACTTCAAGTAATAAAATAATCTGCAAAAGTAAATTTTAAATACTTAGGTGAGCTTAAGGGAAAAACAATAAAGAGAAGGGAAAATATGCAAAAAGTGAGTTTTAAAAATGTTGCTGCTCTTAGAACTTGCTTGTGAGAGTAATAACATTGCACGGAGCACGCCACAGATGGGCACGTGGTGGGCACATCTCTGTAAGGATTCTCACCATTGCCATATGCTGCTGCTGCTGATATAAAAGGGGGGAAATCAGAGATGGAGGAACCACAGATTCCTGTAAATTTAATACAGTGCTTTAAAAGAAATTGAGTGGGATGGATTCTTAGCCGCCTAGTTCACATGTTATAGAGGCCTTTGTGTAAATATTCCAGCTTTTCCACTGAACACTTCTCCCAACAACATGAGGTGTATGTGGAGCAGGAGTGGATGGCTGAGTCAAGTTCATTGGAAATGGGGTAATAAAGAAACAAAAATATTATACCTGGGTAGGTACAATTGAAGAGGAAATCAGCACTGAAAGGATTTTCCTGTAAAGGGGATACTGTCAAAGAATTAACCATCAATGGAAAGTTATATTTTATCTCTAGTACTGGTTTACAAAGGCAAAGTACCATCCAGACTTATGTGGGATACCTATGCATGTCATCTGTGTGGCATGCAGGTGGATAAAAGGAAATAATGCTGAAAAGCCCTAGACCAGCAAATCCTTAGACCTTTTGAAAGCTCTAGTTTGGACATGGGCAAGGAGATGGCCCTTTGCTCCCTCAACCCTCTGAAATCACATTCTGACTCCAGGGTGGACAAATTACCACTGACGAGCTGGTAAATTAATTGAACCAAAAACTGAGGGAGAGGGACCACACCCATTCCACATGCATGAAAGTTCAGGGAAGTGGGTGGGAGGATGGGGGAGGCTTCCTGATCTGCCAACTAGACCACTCTGTGAACACTTTCAAAACAACACACCTTCAAATCCTTGTCTAGACATGGCCTTATGCAAGTGAGAGATAAGAATCAGCCCCTGAATGGGTGTTTTGTTATATAACCACCCACGAGGCACAGGGAGTTAAACATTTGCAGTAGTTTGTAACATTCCTAAAGCATTACGTTTTCAGCAAAGTGGATTATCTTGTCTCATTTTTCTCTGATGAACAATCAACTTCGATCTTGACACATGAATTTATTATGCTTGGGTTAGACAAACTGAGCCTTAATAAGCTGCAGTTAAAAACCTCACTTTGTGTTGCTGAGAGAAAACTCAGCTCTTAGGTTGCATGACAGGGACATGACTATGAAATCAGGCTTCATCCAGCTCAGGTTGGATGTCTATACACCAAAGATGTGGGGTTTTTTGCAGGTTTTGCTAGATATTTGATTGCCTTGTTGGAACAGTTCCACGGTAGCTGACTGAGCTGACCTCCAGATGTATCTCCTCCGGGGCATTATGTTCTGTTTCGCATTATCAGCTGCATGCTCCAAAGGTTAGGTTGTGAGAGCTTGGGTGGGGCTTTTAACTCCTTCGTCCATCCCAGCAATCCTGACATGCCTGTTCTCCTGTGGTTAATTCCACCCAACAGTGGAAAAAAACACAATACAAACTCAGCTTGATTTAATAATTGCAGTCATGATTTATGTGCAACAGTGTCACTTCACTGAGCACTGATTTGATAGATAATGGAAAGCATGTGCCTGGCTTATTTGGAAAGTTTATTTGACACTACAGATTCTTGAAGGAATGTGCAGAAACTTCTAAATATATGGAACAAACTCACCTGGTGTAAATCAGATGTCTGAATTGACAAGAGCAGTAATGGGTAAGGCAGTAATTAGTATGCATAACTATTTCAAGGTGAGTAAAGTAATACAGTTCCAGCGCTCAGTGTCATTGATTTACGCCAGCTGAGGATATGGCCCGTAGAACTGACAAGAAATGGCCGTGCCTACTAATTACTGAAGCTGCTAATGCATTTCACTTGGTACTAACTGGTTTTATGTCACTGGAAAATTACAGGAGTACTAGCTCTTGCTGATCAGACACCAGTACGTTTGTGCAGTTTTTTCTGTTAAATGTCCAGAAAAGTGGGGTTGCATTTTTTGTGGTGTGACTTGTTAGCACTAAACCCTTCTTGACACACTGATCAGACTTCTCACTAACCTGGGCATCCTCCTTGCAGTTTGCACTGCCTTCTTCCCAGATTGAGGCAGGATGAAAAGCTGACTTTTTGCTTAGCCTTCTGGCATAGTGTGGTGATGCATTTAGGATGCTTTTGACGCTGTTACAACTTCAGGTGGTTACTCAGGAAGAAGCAGCTGGTGAGTACACAAAACTTCCATACTTGGTATTTGCTGTGGTTTTCAAGTAGCAAGGGCTGAAAATGTGTGGGAAGTGCTTTAAACTCAATGGGCTCACACAGTTTCTAATTTATGTGGAGGGTATTGAGGGTTATACTGCATGCCATATTTTGTCCTGTCAGATTTATGTCTTGGATCACTTCAGTCACAGGTATGTCTTTCCAGGGATTCAAATCATCAGTGAAGGTAAAAGCCCTCACAGAAATGAGGACACCAAAGTCCTTCAGAGCACGGCCATAGGGTGAGTGAGCATTCTTCCCCAGCTCCTGTTTTGTTCAATTCAAGGCCTGGGATGCTTTGACATGCAAGAGATATTTTTTTATTCCTGGATCAAGTTTCTTTACAACATCATTGGTAATTGTGGGTATAATTGCCAGTGGGACTTGACCATGCAAAAAACATTTAGAAGGATTTTTAAGACTGAGGTCTCTGCTCTGGCTTTACTGCCTCTGACACAGTAACAGTGAAAATCCCTGGAAATGTTCAGCTCTAACTAAGACATTTTTTGTATATTGGTGTGCTCTGCATATACAATATTGTGGGGAATAACTAAACCTTTGTTGCTACTTCCCTGCAAGGAAGTTCCCTTTGTAGTTTTGGGCTGGAAGACAAACAAGTGAGCCCAAGACTGTTCATGTTCCCAGAGTAACTTTTATTTGCATAGTCAGTAACCCTGGAAAACAGATGGCTATAGAAACGTGGGCAACTCCTTCATCCTCCATTCCCAGTTCAGCACTAGTGGGTAAAAGCCACACTAACTCTAAAGCTCAATGTAGTACATGTGGTAAGAATTAGACAGGAAAATTCCCCTTAAAGAAATAGTTACAAATCTAACAATTTCTATTCTCAAGACTAAAATTCCTGTCCACAAGCTAGCAATAGGGAAAAAAACCTAAGCATCTCTGCACCGTCTTGTGACCTGTTCAAGAAAACCATGAAGGGATGAGCTAATGAGGTTGTGATATTTTCTTGTTTTCACAGTCTAAACCAAAACCTAATATTAGCTATCACAAGTATCTTTGTGCTAATATCTCCTTTTCTTTCAATTGACAGGCTCTGTTTTGTTATAATGTTAATCCATTTTGACAGGACATCTTCATAAGAAACAGATCTTAACAAGACTTTCTGCTGACCTTTACCACATAGCTAGGTTATTTTCATAATTTACCTTGATTATCCTCACTTCAGCTATGAAGAGACACAGTATTTTAGAAAAAAAAAATCAACTAAAACCAAATTGGCCAATAAAAAAATCATCTCAGATCTAAGATTCATCTTGATCAGATGTTTTGACTTTCAAATTACTAAGTTTGTTGCAGTTTACTTGTCTTAATATTATTCAATATTGCTGTGCATGCTTTTACTAACACAACTGCTAATAAATCATTAGGAAAGAAGAAAAATTATTATTTGGTATTAGGCCAGATTGCTTTTTTTTATCCATTTTTCTTTCTTTCTTGGAGTTGTTTAACCACAGGGTTGGCTCTGGCAACATTTAAGTGCCTAAACTTTAAATATCAGATCTTGTCCAAGCTATTGCACTCACCCATTAGATCTCTTACATTTTCCTTATTCTTACATGGAAAGTAAATATATTAAGCCTGGTTCTTCATTGTCTACTCTGTGAGTAACCATTATGCTCCTGCAAGAAAAACACAACATGAAGGGGAAAAAAAATCTGATTGGTAGCACAATGGATTTGTTTTGAACTCACCACAATAATTACACAAGGTGATGAGTGATGAAGAATCCAGCTCATTATTGCTAAGATGCAGCTATCTTTTAGCTAGTACTGCATATCATAGATATAAAGGCCCTGGTTTATTACAGTGATTATTATTAGTCCAGTTGCCAATCCAAAGATCATATTTGATTGTCCCATGTGCAACAGAATACTAATCTATTTCCCTTCTTCATTCTTCCTCTATGCTTGTATAGACAGGTACATTAATCTATTCTGCCAAGAGCAATCTTTTTATCTGTGCAGAACTAAAATGATTCTTCCCTCTTATCAGCATCTTCCTATATGCAGAAGATAAACCAACAATATTTCCTCACCCCATGTTTTTGTCAGTTCTGCTTGGAGGGTGATCAGATCATTTCTAATTGCATGCTGAGCAACAAATATCTGACATTTGCATTTGAGTGACTAAGAACTGAATTTTGTTGACAATATTAATATGTTCTTCTGCTTAATGTCTGTAAGTTTTTAGGAGTTTAATCAGATTAACACTTAGCTGAGGACTCACAGAAATACCTCTGATAATACTCAATGTTTGTCATTCACCAGATAACACCAAGCTAAATTCCTTCACCCAAAAGATTCTGCATGCATCACATCCCAGAGTATCCTGGGAGGGAAAGCAGCAGTGCAAATAGACCCAGTTCTTAGCAAAGAGGTTTCAAAAGATAGGATGATCCAACCATACAGCTTGCTGGCAAGTAAAAAAGGGCAGTCCCACTCATCCCCTTCCCTTTCCTCGGGCACTGCTCTTATCTCCTGACAAACAGACCAAGCACAGTGAAATGAATCATCTTCTGGGGCCTAGTAACCTCACGGGAGGAATTTCACCACCATCCCTTTGGAAGGCAGGATCAAGCCTGTAGGGCCACTCTGAAGCAATTTATCTGTGGGAGGAAGAATCTAAACTTATGTGATCCTCAGCTTGGCTGGGTGGATAGGTTTTTGCACAAAATTTTCGTTAAATTAGAAGTGGTGTAAATTTTTTTTTTTTTAGTGTTTGGCGGTTTGATTCATTTTTGAGAGTTACCTAGGGCTCTAAGTAAGAGAGAAAAGTGAATGAAGAGAATCTCATCTGCTTGTCAGCCCATGAGTCAGCGTGATGAGAAGATGCAAGGTGTGACCCAAGCGCATTTTTGGGTGACAAGTTAAAGCAAAGTTCTGACCACCTTGCTCATTAAAGATCCCACTGCAGTAATTGTATCTGTAAAATGTGTTAACTTTGATGACCTGGCCAGATGCCAAGCTTCAGAATTACATTCTCCCATCTTTGTTTCAAGTGGACATAGTCTTCGTTTCCTCTCCAAGAGAGCTCTCTTATTCTAGACTGCTAAATTCTTCCTGAGTTTCACCACAACGTTTCAGCACTGTAATAGATTAAACAATCATTATATGGTTTCTGTATCAACTTGTAAAGCAGAAGAGTATTTCACAAGATGA
This sequence comes from Luscinia megarhynchos, assembly GCA_034336665.1. Lineage (NCBI taxonomy): Eukaryota > Metazoa > Chordata > Aves > Passeriformes > Muscicapidae > Luscinia > Luscinia megarhynchos. Next base: position 10,459,635 of record JAPFBE010000013.1, on the reverse strand, counting down.
AAGGCAGTATAAAAATGTAAACCACTAATCGTTTTGGGCCTGCTCACTGCAATACGAAATTTGGCCAGTGGCAAAAAGTAGTCAGCTGAGGGAGAGTTGAGGGGCTGCATTAACCACTGATGTGCAACGTTTCTCCCAGCATGTTCAGTGTCATGAATGCATAAGTTTGACCTAAAAATCAGATCTTTATGTATATCGTGGTACTGGCTCGACTTTCTTTTTTAGGTCAGAGTCTCATCAGATTTATGCTGCTAGCAGTTACAAGTTCTGCTTGAGAGACACTTGTGTTAAGAACAAAAATAGGTAGCACTTGTACGTGCTTGGTTGCTGTGTGGGCTCAATGGAGGAGAGTAATTTCATAAAGGACACAAACAAGCAATCTGTGTTAAAGCTCTACCCTGTCTGATGCTAACACTGGGTGTTTAAAGAAGAACATAAGAGGAGGGCACACCTGTAGCAGTATTTCCCCTGGTAATATCTCCCCAGATTCTCCCTCTACAGGGCTATACACAAAGAAACAATTCACAGGATTGTGGCGTGAAGAAATGATATACAGATGTAGCTGATGCTGAAAATGCAATTTGCATAATATGGTAATGTATGCATTATAGTTCCAACTACATACATGATCAAAGCATCCATTGTAAATGATAATGCAAATTAATTTTGGGCTCATTATTATTAATTGAACCTGAATAGAAATCAGATTCAGTAAAAATAGAATAAGAAACAAACTGAAACTATTTAGGGAAACAGACATTAATGCGATTATTCACTCTCACTTACAGTTAGGCACATGCTCCTCCTGTCTGTGTTTCTCCTTCTGCCTTCTCTGGTAGGATTTCAGATAGAAATTCTCCTTTATTCTGCAATTCGTTCTCTTGGTTTCTCTTTTGATGTTCATTTCACTCTCTCAGCACACTTTCTTAAATGTATTATTAAGGTCTGTATGGTCTAATAGGTTGCCATTACCCTAAGCTTTGTTCATTCCTTTTCCAAATTAAATCAAGTTTGGGCTTGAATAATGTTGATAGGGACATTTGCGTAAACTGAGTTTGTTACTCCAGTAATGGGGTTGTTTTTGTGAATTAATGGGCCATTTGTTTTTAAAAACAGAACTCCAGCATGTTCCTAATGCTCCTGCCCCTTCTAATAAGTCTGTAATGGCGATCTTTTGTCCTGTTGTAATGGTTTCTAGTTTCTGCAGTGCCTGGAGATAAGAGAAGGATAAAACTCCAGGATATAGCCATTACCCAGTACTGAAGTTCCTGTCCTAAAGTGGGTTTAAAATCATTTAATCATGTAATGTAATTAAATCCTGATTTTTGCTTCATATTTTCATCTGGTGAGACTACTTTTTTTTTCCTAGATCATACCAGAATGTGATCTTTAGTGACTACAAAATTATTTAGCATTGATAGCTCTCAACTGTAAGAAGTGCATGGTTAGTTTCCTGACAATTAAAGCCACTACTAAGATATGAGCATCTTTTATCTCTCTGTGAATAGCTGAACTTCCTCATAAACATACTTTCAGCATAGGATAATGCATTAGGCAAAGACTGCACACAGTTGTAGGTGCAAAACAATATTAAATGTCTTCCTAAAATGAGGAAGCTAAAGAGGACAGATAAAGTTTTTCTAGGAATATTTGTCTGTGTCTCTTTTACAAGATCTTAACAACTTCACTCTGGCATTTTAAAGAAAATGCCATTTTAAGTAATAATTAATCATATTCATTTCCTTACTGTTACTATTTTCTTTATTCCAGGTCGTGTGATTTATTTACATGTGGCATTGTAAGAAATGTTAATGAAACAGCATATTTTTATTTTCTGGGGGGTTCATACTATATTGAAACTTATAACTGTAGTGACATTGTGCAGAGCTTATTATCTTTATATCACAGGCTGCATTAGTTAATACCCAATCACTTTCCTAAAATAATTTTGGAAAATGTGCAGTGTTGTCTTTATATTGCAGTGGCTACCTCTGAACCAACAGGACCAATGTAAATACAATATAATATATATTATTTTTATATATAGAGAGAGAGACTGTGTATATGTATATACATATATATGTATAAACTCTGATCCATTATTTCCTACATCAGCTACAGAGAGCAAAGTTAGAGTGAAAACTGGAAGGCCAAAATGAGGTATTTTTTCCCTGTCTCTTGATGGCTACTCACACTTACCCTTCTCTATTTCAGATGTTCTCACCCTATCTTTTTCAGGAGAGATACACACAAGTAAAAGCTGGAATACTTTTCCCATTGTCCAAGATACATAGCATTTTTCTGGGGAAGTCCTGGTTACCAAATGTGTCTGCAGAATCTGCAGACACTAACAGCAGTAGAGCATGCCCAAAAGATTGCTTTTGTCACCTTTATTCATGATAAATGACATTTTACTTCATACACGCTCACTGAAGTCAGCAGGGCTCGAAGCAGAGTATGCAGATATTGATTTTCAATCCTGGACCAGAATCTCTCACTCTTCCCAAATTCCACATTTTTCAGAAAAGCTGGTCACCATTTCAGCAGCTCTCAAACTGGATGTTGCAGGTGTCTTGCACTGACAGCTGCAGTTTCACTGATGCTCTGCAGCACAGGATGTCCACTCTCATTATGTTTAAAGACACAGGAAATGCAACTCAGTATCTGAATGCACAAGGAAGGAGCCTTTTAAAGTTCAAGGTAAGTGCCATGGTTTTGAAGTTGCTGGAGGAGGAGAAGAGAGCATTTAATGGATCCTTAATTTGGAAACTTGGTTTTCGTTTTTAATGTTTCCTACAGGATTCAAGAAGTCTGTTGACACCAGTACACACTGGTATATAAAAATAAATTCCAGACTTTAATGCTTAACATGTGCTGGCTTCTAACCCCCCAAAAGCCTGCAGTGAGGAGCTTCACAAGTGGGAAGTGAAGAACTGCCAAGCACTTAGATCCTTATTGTGAAGACTAACTGAAGAGAAGCATGCAAAACACAAGGTGCTGCACAGAAACATTTGAATCAGAATGGGTAACTACACAAATGATAATCAAAATAAAAATATGGTGAGAAATATGCATGTGTTCACTGCACTCAAAATTAGTCTGTTGCATTGTTTCCCAAGGCCATAATTTGCATCAGATGTTCAGCAGGATTCAAAATCTGACAAAGTATTAATGTGGACAACAGGAAAGTCCCAAGGTATAAACCCAGGTTTTCTAAAAATCTACTGGACAGGTTATACCTTCCTACATAGTAAAGCATAAGGAAATTCCTTATCAGAGCAAGAAGAAGAAGAATTTTCCCAAGAATGTACATTTATTTCTTCCTTAGTTCCTTTCTATAAACTTCTGCTCACTAATGGTATGATGCTGGAAATTGTGGTCTCTGTTGTCTGATCCAACATGAGCATTCCTACAGCTCTAATCAGGTTGGATACTCCGTAAATAAATATCTTGTGACATGCAAAAGGAGGAAAGGGACAAAGCATTCCAGGCCAAGGTCAGAAAGTCCCTTTGAGCTCTATTCTAGATTCTTCACTGTTTTTCTATTTTCACTCAGCTTACTCTTGCAGACTTTGACTTGCCTGATGCCTTTCTGTTTCATGGGATTTTTTTCCCAGATATTGACAATAGGTGTTTTCCCTTGGATGACAAGCATGACAAACTGTAAAGTCACATCCTAGACATTCTGGCATGTGCTCATATCCTGATGTGATCTCATTTTAAGGAATGTGATTGTGATTCCCAGCATTACAAGCTGAAATCAGGATTTGGTTATATCTGCCATATACCAAGTGAAATACTGTCTCTCTCTGAATTTCAGCTCATGCCAATACATCTTCATAGCCAATGCTGGGAAACATCACCAATTACTGTGGCTGTTTACAGAGCACAAGAAAAGAATATTTAATTTTACCAGCCTCTAAGGAGAGCAAATCAGAATTTGAACTCTAGTTAAAGTTTTGCTGATTACTCTTGACCTTTCTGGGACAAAGACATGAAGGTCACTGGAGTCATGACTTTTTTCACATTCTGCTTGTCTTTGTCATTCCCCTAATAATGCGGAGAACTAGAAACAAGAGCTGGGTGGTGTTTCTTTCCCCCTGCCTGGAAATGTATTTAGATTAGTCACCAGGTTTTCCAGTCTACGGTCATTGAAGGTCATTCGGTTTACAGCTGAAATTCTCAATTGGAACCTCATCTTGTAATCAGAACTTAAAACCCAAGCGAGGTTTTGTATCTCCTCTGAAAGGGTAGGTTGTTGTGTGATTAGCTTCAGAATGTTAAATGGACTGTCTGTGTAATGATGGGTAATTTTGGGGGGCTTAAATTGCTCTGTGAGAAGACCTGTCTTGAATAATAATACTGGGCTATATTATAAAGAACAGTATTCTAGGCTTCTCCTAAATGCTAATTCTATTACACATTAACATTTCCTTGGCTGTAAAATGGCAAGAGGCAAGCCAGCAAGATGTAAAAATCTTGCAAAGTGCATTTTCACTTATAGACTGTTCCTAAGAGCAGGCTGTTTCCTGAAAACGTCCCTTAAATAAGCATCCACTTACAGTGGTCATCATCATACAGTCAGCATCTGCTAATACCTGTTCCACAGCCAAACACAGAGTATTTGTTGCAATCTATAGAGTCATGGAAATGCCTGTGTATTTTTTGCACTGTTTTTTTAAAAGCTACTCTTGGCCCTAGGTATAAAGTCTCAGTCACCCTGTGTAGATGTACTGCTAGGGGCTGTTCACAAAGCCTGGTGTCCTGTACATTCCTTGGTTCTGTAAGACTGCTGGTGAGAATCTGAAAGCCCTTTTTAATTTTTTGTTGATTGATTGACTATTTTAATGTCTCTGGCCAACGTGCAACTCAACCACAAATATTTACATTTGCATGTATGTTTGTGTATATATAAATAATTAAAACTGAAGGCTCCTTGAAGAAAACAATCCACCCCTGCCATGATATTGTTATTGAGGACAGTATTTAGCTTTGTTAGGGGAAACAAGTATTTTGGCCAAAATCTCGTGATATCCAAATTGACCTTTGACTTTTTCATTGCTATTGCACTTTAGGTTCCCAGCTGCAGGGATTAACCAATGGATGGCTTCAGCATGTTCCTTTCTCCCTGTTTGCCCCAGTTGCTGCCTCCTTTCTGTGCTTCCATTTGACTTCCAGGCTTGGATACAAGCAGGAGGTTATCCTGCATAGGGATGGGTGTCAGACACTGCCCTGTGCAGGGACAGTTTGTGTCTCCAGGTGGATGTCACCCACAGTCCCCCAGCATGACACCATGACCTGTGATGTCAGCTCCTCGCTGTTCCAGCAGGCAATGCTGTCACTGTTACTGGCAAGCTGGGCATTTCCAGAACATCTCTGTGGTGCATCCCCATCTTGGCTCCATTTTTAAGGAGTCTGAATCATCACCCTTTGGACACACCTTCTTGATTCTCTCTGGGCTTGCAGGAGCTGACATCACCCAGCTCTTAAGCTCTTCTCCAGAAGCACTAAACTCTAATGCCAGACTACCTTTCTCCTTTATCTTCTATAGCCACTCTACCATCAGAGCTCCTTTTAAGTGATTACTTTTATATATTCACTTTACACAGATTAAAAAAAGTTCCATGGATTTCAGAATAGTTCACACCAATAGATTCCAGCTCAGCAAGTCCACCAGCTTCCCAGAGGCTGCACACACCACAAGCATGAATGCACCTCTACTCTCCATAGATTTTAATATATTGGGATCCAAATTACGCTGCTGTTGCTTCACATCTCTCTGATGTGAAGATGATGGAAAAGTGAATATCTGGAAAAAACCCCAGCCACATAAGGAATCAATACCATTCAGAGCTATCTGCTTTTTTCAGTTGTCATTAACCAAACAAGACCCTTACTACTTTGGAGGACAAAAGGTCAGCAAAGCCGTTAAACTATTTTCTTTTACTCAAATTCATTCCATGAGTCAGATACATCCCAGGGATCTGGGCCACACTTCTAAAGCAGGTTATTTTGCTGAGGCCAGGCTGACTTTTCCAGCTAGCTTCCTTTCTCCCCAGCTGAGATCTCAGAAGAAATAAAAATCAGTTTAACTCATGTTAAAGGGGCACCTTTTAACTCTGTGTACCCAGACCCATCAGCCTTCTGCCTCTCTCAGGCTGGCAACCAACTACCAGCATGCTGGAGAATGTGTTTACTTTTTGATGAAGTACAGACCTTAAAAAGTGAAGCTGGATACAAGGTTCATGACAGGCAGCAAGGTCTTTTGCAGACAGAAACATGCAGCTGCAGAAATGGCCTGCTTACAATGAATTGCAGGCAGGTTATGGTTTGAGATATTTTATTTTTTAATAGGCCATGGAGTCTCCTGGATCTATGTGGACACTACACTGGCTCCAGGGGTCACGTCTCCAGCAATAGTGTAGGTAGCTGTGTGTTCACTTCCAGCACACGATTTAGGTGATGCTCCTGAACCTAATGAATTTTGGCGTCAGGAACGATAATAGCAGACAATTGTTTGTCTCCAGTCGCTAAATTTTGTTAGAGAGTTAAAATAAACCTGTCTGCTTGACTAGTCTCATGTGCAACAAAACAAAAATAAGCCTTCACAAAGAATCATTTTCAAGAGCCATTTCACTTTTTGTCTTAGGCTCGCAAATGCCTTTCATGTTTTCTGATATGTCAGATATCATAACACAAAATAAATAACCAAATGAAACACACAGACATATTCTCTGGGTGGCTTGTGATGTAGAAGAAAGGGCCTTCTGCTTCTTCCCTTACCTCCTTCCTAGTCTATTTTTTTTTTCCGTTTTCTAAGGCTTTCAATAGATGCTTATTTGTAGAATAACACCAATGTTATTTTAATACTGTACCCTTTTGCAGCATTTTGGAGCCCAGCCACAGCTCAGGACCCCCTGTGAGTTAGACATGGTGCAGACAGAACAAAGTCAGCCCTGGCTCTGAGGACAGCCCATCCCACACTGCACCTCCCATGGCCACAGGAGACTCACTTTGTAAATGTTGATGCATTCAACACATCTGCCACACATGCAGATCATGGAGACAGTGACATTGCCTGAGACACTGGGGGGTTGGCAGCAATGCCTATTGGTTGCTAAATATGTCTTTCAAATGGAATAATTTTTTTTAAAAGAAGCTTAAACCTGGTGTTTGTCATGTGAATTCACCTTTGGAGCATCATTTGGAAGGAGTAGAGCAGGACTTGTTAGGTCAAACATTTAAAAGTCCCCCAGTCATGTAGGAAGTCAGCCTTAATTTCAGAAGTGAACTGGAATTTAATTTCAAGGAACAGAGAACTTAGGACATTTTTGCAAGGAGGGATAGGTTCTCATTTCAATTTTCAAAAATATTACCCCTTCTGTTTAAAAAGCACCCTCCCACATACAGACCCATTCCTGACACTCCAGAACAGACAGAAAGCAGCAATTACTCTCTGCTGATTAGAGCAGCACAGTGCCTGCCCACTAAAAACAGCCAGAGAAGAAAAATCTCTGTTATGGTCCTGCAACGGGACCTTTTTTGCTTTGTCAGTAAGGGAACCATGACTAAATTTTACTGGAGCCAAATTAAACTAAAAACTAAAATCTTGCCCTCCTCTGGTCCCTATCTCTACTATTGTAGCTTGACTTTACTTTGAAGCCATCAAATAAAACTTCAAAATGGCATAGGATCAACCACCTATCATTTAGCATCAGCTTGCATTTTTCCATAAAAGCAAACCTGCTTCTGCTAGAAATACCTACAGGCATTTGACTCATTAACTTTTTTGTTTAAATTAATATTTTATTGATCAAAATAAAATGTTATTTCTAAGTTACCCCCCCAAAAAAAATCTATTGAAACTCTTTTCTAAAAAACAAAGCAGATTTTCTATCTTTTAAAGTAGGGGTCACAACTAAAGGCTGTTATTTCCTTTTTCTATGCAGTTATTTGGGCAATTAAATATATTCAGAAAAACAAAATTCTCCTAGAAAATAATTTTGTCCCTCAAAATAATAATAACAGAGTGGAGTAATTCATTCTAGAAAGATAAGTAAAATTGTTCTCTGCCTCACAATTCTTTTGTTTTGACCTGCAGGTCAAAATAGGATAATGTTTCTTATTAATAGAAATAGCTCTGTAAGGGGACACATGTTGACATTGACTTCAGAACAGTTTAAACAATGAATGATCCAGCATCCTTGCTTAAAATCCCTCATAAAAATCTCTGACTTCCAAGACTTTAACCTTCCAAGGTCTGTTCCCAAGGTTGGTCTCCATGCCCAGCTGATGTTGGTTTGCACTCACTGCTGGACTGTGTCCCCTGTTCTGTAGGTGATGCTGTCCAGGGAGATTCCTGGCACCAGTAAAACACCCTCCAAGCTGCTGCATGTTATGTTTTTCCAAATCATCTGCTGGTTCATTAAAACACAGTGAAAAATTATATACCTTCAGAAAAGTCCGTGGGGGCAGCTGCAGGAACATGATTTCTCTTGGACAGAGTAAAACCATTGGGACCCTGACCCATATCTAGTCTTTAAAACAGTAAAAATTTAGCCATATTTGCTGAGTTCTTGCAGCTAAGGGACTTTCTATAGATTTTTGAAGGGCTTCAAACTACTCTTATTAAATACCTGGCACCCTGATAGACCCAGGTTATGCTCTGCACAGTGGGATCAATTGGTCTTTTGCCACCAACTGGAATGTTCCACGTATGATAGAAGTTGCAGCCACTCTAATCCTGCTGCATGAGAAGTATGTTGTGGTGGCCATAGCTGGGAGAAATTTGGCTTAGCTCCCTTGATTGCATAAATGTAAAGTCCACTTACACCAGCTGTGTGTCTGGCCTTAGAAGCTGATTTATCTTTGGTCCCTTAGCCTAGGTCAAAACTATCATGCATGTATCTAATTGAATGTGCAGAACAGCTGGCATGCCAAGAGAAAATATGTTTGAAAAAAATAATTAGAAGTATGTCAGAAAGCTACGAGATCATTCCCAGTTATTTTTTAGAGTGCTCATGACAATTTTTTGATATGCTAACCACCTGTGAGGGCAGTGCTAGCTCCTTGCAGTGAGAAAGGCTCCCACTTGATCTCTGCCTTTACAGCCAAAGTTTTCAAGGACACGGCTTGTTGCTTAATTCATTTGATCCTATTGGCTAGCTGTCAACAAAAGTGTCAATCCTGTATTTGTAACGTCATAAACTTCCAAGTATGATGTTGTAAACTGAGGACCATGACTTTGACTTAAGGGCAGCAGCAGATGGCCGAGGCACGCATTTACAAGCTTGTTTTCAGGAATCGAGACCTTGCGATCATAACACTAAAAAGTTACTTTCATTGGAAAAGAAGGCAAGAAATCATTTTTGCCCAGGTGCCCCTACTGTTTCTTCAAACCCTCCTGAAACAAACATAATTGATTTCTAAGATCTGTGCAAGACTGCATATTTATTGCGCTGAATGAAATATGGATTGCATGAATTCTGCCGGTGTGACATTCAACCCACTTGAATATTATGAGTTTGACAGTTTGACTCTAACTCAGTTTATTTCCCACTTGAGAGGCTGGAAAGGAACAGATGGGGATGTGAGAACGACTGGGGAGGGGAAGAGAGTGCAGCAGCTTGTGCTGCCGGGCCCTGGTGTGAGCGCACGTCCCCGCAGCCACGCAGGGGTTGTGACCGCCACTGAGAAGTGGCTTTCCAGACATTATTAAAGCTGCAGAAGCACACACAGCTCCTAAAGCAGGCATCAGGCAGCCCCAGAAGGTAAGAGAAGGTCTGCTGAGTATGGGCTGTGCCAAATTTAGCACTGGAGGAGAAAAGGTGATAGAGGTCAGCTTTACAGGTCTTGTAGGACGTTGGCTGTCTCAACTGCTCATCACTGCTGTCAGGCATACCCCTACATTACTGCTGAGTTAATAAATAACTGGTAGCTGTATCATCACAATATTTACTACACTGGTCAGAACACTTTCCTCCCCCCCAGTTGATAGCATCTCTCTTTTTAAAATGTTTTATGTGTTTTCAGGTCTTTTGTCTACTTACCATATTTTGTGTCCTTATTACATATACTGCTTAGTCATATATTTACTGAAAATTAATGAAGAAGAACACTTGGCACGTTCCAGAGTCAAAATACTTTGCAAACATTAACTAATTAATAATGTATCCCTTATTTTCAGACATGCTAGCATGCTTGAATGCCGAGTGAAATTCTGCTAAATCATTGTCTCCCTGCATGTCTCCTGCTCTTTTGCTAACCCATTACATGGTTCAAGAGTCTGATTATTGAGTTTGGTTATAGACAGCAAGTCTGATTCAAACTTTTGATAAGCACATGATTTCCAAAATGTCTCTATAATCCAGGCTTCTAACCAGAGCTCAGTGTGACACACAGCAGTGTGTTTGAGTGCATGAGGTATGATCTTAAAATAAACTGACTCTCTTCTACCTGACAAAATATCGCCACCGTTTTTAGAAGGTCTGGCCCCAGATGGCAGAGGCTTTGCCTAGGAATCAGAGAGGTTTTACAGTTTTGTTCTGTTCCAGGGGAGGCCCTGAGCTGAGCGCACTCCGTGTGCCAGCAGGGATACTGCAGCAGCGCCGGCGCTGCCTCCCGCAGCAGCTCGGGCCACGGCCGTGCCGTTAACTCCTTGCCAGCCAGCAGGACTCAGACTGCTGTTCTCCAGGTAGAAAACCAAGATACAAATCCTATAATTAACAGCAGCTATGCCCATTCTTTATAGAGCCTTGTTTGGGTTCAAAGGTGTTTGTTTTCATGGCAGAGTTTGCAGAGGCTGCACCTTTATTTATCCCAGGACACCCTTATGAATGTTTGAGTGCAAGGCTCAGTTACTGCAATTCCCTCATAGCAGGAGTTTGCCATAACTCAGCTGGTTCACAAGGCTTGCTCACAGATCTGACAGCTTGAGTAATATTGCTTCCACCTTGCTTTCCCTGATTTTTGCCAGCATTTGTATCACATTCCCTTTTCTGTTTACCATCTCCCTGCTGCCTTTGCATGATGCAAACTGTTGTCTTGAAAGAATCACAGAGTGTTTGGGAAATATTCCTTTGTGAAACTTCAAACAGATGAAGCAATGTGTGAGTCCAGATGCCTCTTCAAGGGTTTTCATATTTTGAAGGTGAGGGAGGGATTGTGGGGCTTAAGGTTTTGTTTTTGTCTTACAAATACGGGGAGAGTGCTCTAGGTCTAGACAATGATCAAGAGCACTGAACACTGCTTTCATTCAGGTACTACAGCCAGAAGAGATGCCTTCCAAAGATTGACTTCCTAGAATAAGTGATGCCCTTCTAGGATGTACCATCCACTTACCCAAAAAGAACAAAAGGCACAGTATGTACGTATTCTTGGGTAACGCTGCTGAGGAAGGAACAACTAGTCTCTTTCGTCATGAGAGGCTTATCTGAATTCTGTACACCAGTTCTTCTGAGTCTGCGATGTTTGCAGTTCAGTCACAAATTTTTCTCTACATTTTCCACCTCACTTGAGTGTTCCACAGCCTAATATGAGAGCAAGCCGTGTGCTTTTTCTGGTCTGCAGAAACCAGTATGCCCTACTTTTCACTTTCCATAGAAAAGAAATTTTTTTCTTCAGAGAGTGTTCTGTAGCAATGCAATGAATCCTCCAGCCTGCTATTTTATAACATGCTGTACTCCCAAGGTCAATTGATTATTATTCTATATTAATAATTAAATTTTTTATTAACTCTTGTCATCCCTGAACCTTTACAGAACTTGCACAGAACAGTGGCTGTACTGATATTTCTCACTTTCTTTGTTCTTCAGGTTATATGGAGTGGTTAGGGGTGAGCCTGACACTATTAGAATCTAGATAACAAAGTAGAAGAGATTTTAAAGATAATTTAAGAGAACTGCTATGGCATCTAGGCACTGATACAGAAACAGCAGCTCTTCTGTCATGCAGAAATAAACCGCTTGCCTAAGAACTTATTGCTTCTAGGACTCCCAGACTAGTCCTTATAAATAGCAAACTTGTAAATAGTTTGACAGCCTTCAGGGACTGCTGACCTTGAATTCCCTTTCTATGAGTACATCCAAGATGGTGCAAGCAATCCCTGTTAAGCAACACCTATATTTATAAAACTTATAGAAATGCATAATGTAGCAGACCTGGCTTGGAAACAGCTACTGTTTTGACTGGCTTACTGTTCCATGGTTGTAATACAGGAACAAAAGAAAATTCAGCTATTAGTTCATCCTTGCCCTTAAGGAACATCACTCCTATGATTAGCTTAATGCTTTTTGTTTGTAATCCATTCAACCCCCCAGGCCTCCTAATCCAGTTCTAGCTCCCATGCTACACATAAAAATAGGCAGAATAACCCATAGTGAAGTAGTATTTCAGCATTATGCCCAGACCCAGCTTTTGGATCTCTTTGTCCCAGATCCTTGGAGCTGTTTTTCTACCCTAAATGTCAAAGAAACAGACTCCCATGAACGCTCCTGTCTTTGGGGATTCCCAGCTGCCTCTCAGACATCTGCAGTCTTGGAGCAAAGAATGATTCAGAAAAAAGGCTTGCAACTGAGGTGTGTTTCCTTGATTTAAAGAGAACACTATATAAAGCAGCTCCTTGGATTTTTTTGTCCAGGGCCAGGAACTGGATCAGTTGTGTTTCAGAGCTCACACTGACATCTGTGCCTCTTTCCAAACTCACATTGAGTATTTCTCAGTTACTGACTTGAAAAAAAACCACAAGCAAATACAAGCTCACATTTCCACCCCAACTGTTAATTCTGATTGTTGACATACTTTAGGGGTTTCTCGTCACCTTAAATATTATTATCAAGGCACTGGTGTCGACTGAAATGTTTCTACTCAATAAAGCTGTTGATTCATAGTGGCAAAGAATTCAGTAATTTCTTTTATGGATGCTGTTATATGGGAAGTACTACATTTGTCTGTTTTGTCAACTGAGCACTGAATTGCTCTGGTGAGATACTTAATGTTATTTCTTCAGGCTAACTTTGCAAATGTGTCTTAATGGGAAAATGTGTAACATTATTATTAATTTAAAACAGAAATTACATGTGTTCTACTTGGACTTGCATTTAAATTTGCTTAATATTCTCTATACATAATTTAATGCATTTTGACCTCTCCAAACTGACTGATAAATGAATAATATCAAGGGGGTCATTTAAAGTAGTGGACTTGAAATATGCTTGTTTGTAAAATTGAAAGAAGCACACTGATTAGGTGGAAAATTGAAATTTGAAATGTGTCTTGAGTCCTTTTGGTTTTAAGAATCCTGATTATACAGCATTAATGTCTCCAGCTTAAACTCAGTATTTAAACCAATGCAAGCAGGAGTATGGGAATATAGATCTGCAGGACATTGCTTGGGCCTGCTGAGTTCAGGCCATTTTGGGGGATTTACAATGAAGAAATAGATTTGGGATGGAAGGCACCAGGTCACAGGGGCACTCTGATTTCCATGCAGGACTCCCATCCCTCAGCTGCCCAGATTGCATGGCAGAGCAGGTCCTGTGCAGCCCCTGAAATCTGAATTATTTTCCATGAAAACCAAGGGAATGGATTCCCAAACCTAAACTGAACGTGCAGCTGGGTGCACTGGGAATTGCTGCCAGGATCCTCAGTTCAGCTGTTAGCCATTCAGGGTTGGTCCTCTGCTCCAAATCACTATGATTATGTTGCAAAAAACATAAAGATGAGAAGAGTAACTCCTCATCAAAATAACTTCGCCAAAGACTGAACACTACTCCAAAGAACAAAAAGGCCCCAACTTACAACTAGTTTGTCCAGGCATAGAGCTGCTGTCCTGTAGTGACAAAGGCAAATGAGGGGAAAAACAAGGCTTTAAAATGCTGCATAAATACAGCAGTATTTCATACAGTAAGTCTGTAAAGATAAAATTTTATCTTGTGCCTTTATTTCAGTGACAGAGCCTGCAGTGGCACTTTGGTTCAGAAGTGCAAGGCATTTGGGAAAGAACAGAATTTACCAGTGGTAAATTCTATCAATGCCTAGGTGGATTGACAAACCCTCTGTAACCTTATAAATGCAAGACCAGATTCCTTAGCTGCCCCAAGCTGAATTTCACTTGTTTGGTTTAACAGAACTTCCCTTCAAGGTCCTCCATCACTCAAGGATGTTTTGTAGAGATACTGCAAAAGGGCCGTTGTTTTATTAACAATTTTGCTTTATCTCCTCAAGTGATGCAAAACAGATTGGGACTCCCAGTTCCCATCAGATAGAGCAGGGATGGCTGAAGAGGTTATCACTGCCAGAGATAACCTGCCCTGTCCCTGTCCCAGAGGCCAATGCCACCATCACAAGTCAGCACAGGAGAACAGGCATCCTGTCTGCACCTCTGCCAGCAGAGTTCAGAAACCAGTGTTTTACCTCAAATTGCCACTTCTGTCATTTTCATTTGCTAGACTGTAATTTGCACAGCAGGAACCCTGGTGAGGCCAGCCCACCCCACAGCCTTGTCTGGGAGAAGGGGGCACACAGCAAAGACCCTGGCAAAATCCTGCCTGGATACCAACTCAGAGTATTATATTTCTGATTTGTCAGGGCTGATTTTTCAATGTTTCACTGTACCATTAGACACATCATTTATGGGATTCTCTCTGAATGCACCCACAAAGGTTTGTCACCAGCCTTGACTTTTAATTAGAGCTGGTAGGAAATTTCTGCCTGAAAATGTTTTTCTCTGGTAAATACTAATGCCTCAAATTTGGAGATTGCTCCAAAACAGAGATATAAGCAGGAAAGGGCTAATTAGCCATACAAAGAGTAAATTTATTTTGAGGTGGAGAAGGCTGGAAGAGAGAAAGGAGATGTGAATTTGTCAAATGGGGTGGGTTGGACACATATATTTTTAATTGCTGTGATTGAGAAAGGAGGCAATGTTTTATATCATGACAAGTCTTGTAGCAGAGGAGAACTGCTGGCAGCCCAAATCCAACACTAACCCGGAGCAGAGGAAAACACACCCAGAACTGTCTCCTGCAGCATCTCCCTTCGGATGAGACCAAACCCCCCGGGATGCAGGGCGCTGATGCTGTTTGCCCACATCCTCCACCTGCAGAGAGCCCAGGGGCACCCAGAGCCTCAGGCCCTGCAGCTGAGGCTCCCACTGCTCTCCAGGCTCCCTGCATCCCTCCAGACAGAGCCTCCATCCCTCCGGCATCAGCTCCGCCACGCCGCCAGCGCCGCTGCAGACCTTTCAATAATGCATGAGCAGGGCTCCTGCCCTCCTTTTTCACATTCTTAATCAGATAAAAATTAGATGTTTCCTGGGTGCTGCCGTGTGCAGCAGTCTGGTTTGTGGTGATATCTGCAGGTGGAAATTTCTCCACAGGTTCGGGAGCTGGTGCCGTGACTCTGGAGAGCAGGCTCCCAATTAGGCACAACAAAGCACGTCATTCCCATCCTGAGACTACAGGTAAATCCTTTAATTAAAGAAGTCTTATGTACTTTAGTGGTTCCTTCTGGAACCACAGCATCCTCCTGAGGACACGGATGCCCTGCTCCACTTCTCCTACCCAGACCTATTCCTGGACCTCCTCCTTTTCATTAACGTGAGCATGACAGGGTGGCTCTTGGCTCATTTGCATTCAAGGTCTGACCTGACAATTGGGGGTCACCCAAGGACACAGCTGCAGCAACTTCTCTGTGCTCTCCCAGGCGACTCCACGGGGGCCAGGATGCCAGAGCTGAACAGATGAGGCAGAGCTCCTGCCACTGAGGGGGCTCCATGTGCCTGCTGCGATCTGCCTCACAGCAAATAATTTCCACCCACCTCTCCCCTCCATCCCTGGCATTTGCTGCCCCCAGAAGCAGGTGGAACACAGCAGACATTCCCTGTGGAGTGCACCTTGTGTACTCCAGGTATTCCTGCTTTCTCCAGGCCAAAGCACAGACAAACAGGGGTTGTGATGAGATCCCGAGCAGAGATGCCGCAGGGGATGTTTGCACAGCTGGAGCTTCATGGTGGTCCTGGGGTGAGGCTGAAGCCCCTCTGGCTGCTCTGGGAAGGGGCCCTGATCCCCATTCTCTGGGTTCATCCCCAGCTGGTCCAGCCCAGGGGGCACCAAGGTCCTTCCCACAGGCTGTGAGGGGCAAACACAGGGCAAACTCAGCCCAGCCTCGAGACAGAGCTACCCTGCAGATGCAAAGCTCTGCAGAGTACCTATTCATGAGAAAGGCAGCAAAGTTTATCCAGGCAGGAAGCAGACTGGTCTTTAAGGCTTCTTTCCCCCCACAAATTGCATATACCTGCCTGGTATTAGAATACCTGCAACCAACATTTGTTTTCAATCAATGGCATAAATGAGGCTGTGAAGTTTATTTCAGCTACTATGAAATATGTTTTGGTACTACATGACCTTATGCTTGCTTTTCTTTTCATTTTTTTTTTTCTCTTTAACACAATTTAGCAATTCTGGTCTTCTGCAGATGGCTATAAAAATTATTCAGGGGAAAAAAAAAAAACATTTGAGGACTTTTTAACCTTCAAAAAACATTCCAGAACTTTCTTTTGTGAAACTTTGCCACATATTTAAATGTATTGGCGGGTCCGGTTAGTATTCACATTCCTACTCATAATAGTAAAAATATTTTGACATATTTCTGGGAGTAGTCAACCCTGTTAGCTCCCACTTAAAGTGCAATTATTCAGGAATATTATAGATCATTATGTGGCTTTGGGGAAAAATCAGTATGACTCAAGTGCCCATTAGTGAAAGTGAAATGGTAGTAGGACACCTAGGAAAGCACATGTGGTATTCCCATGAATATCAAATTAATTCATTATGATAGCATTGGTAAAGTGTTAAACTATTTCCTATTTCATGACACAAGATTTATTTGCCAAGGCTGGAATATAAACACTATCTGACAAAGCCATAAGAAAGGGTTTCTCTTGGACAGGTTTGTGTAAGAGGTGGCCATGGCTGTCCATTCAGTGGTGCTGGTGGTGGCTCATTTATTCTGTCTCCTTTTTCCCAGTTAGGAGAGCTTACCTGTGGTGTTTGGACAACACCTTATGTGACAAAGAGCTTTTCCCATCCCAAATTCTGTCTGGGTGCAAGGCATAGCAGCTCTCCAATTGAAGATATTCCTTGTTGGGAGGTCAGAGAGCACACACCCTGCAATCCACAGAATGAAGGCACATTTCCTAGCAGGAGTCAGGGCTCCCACACTGCAAAGCACACACAGCACTGCCTCTGCCTTTCCTGGCCAGCTCCATGCCCTGAGGAGATAAAACGAGGAGCAGTGATCCCCTCTGCACAGAGCAGCTATCTGCACACCAGGAGCAGGAGCAGAACATCTTCTCCCCCATCCTGGGCTTTGAACAGGACTCACACAGCTGCCTCCAGCCTCCTCTGAGTCAGGGGTATTTGGTGCATTCTCCTGGCACATCACCACTGCACTTTATTGCTTCAGCTCCTCCTGAGCCAGGGGCTGTTCTTCAGATTTCTGGAGTTTCTGACCAGAGCTGCTTATTAGCTGGGCTAATAGAGGCTGTGAAGTGACCAGAAATGTGACATTCTGTGGCATCTCTGCTATATTGTGGTAGATCTACCCATTATGGGCAGACAAACAGAATATTTTCTCATGAGTTTCTCACTCAGTGCTGTTTCAGTTCAACATCCAGCATGGCAACAGGAAAAATCGACATCTCAGGCCAGGGTAGAGCCACAACATGGGAAAGAAATAAAGGAGTCTGGACATTGACAGGCTACTCTCAGGTGTCACAAGTGAGAGACAACTGGAAAAGAAAGAACAAAGACCTGCTGCTTGCCACAGATCCCAGGCTTGACCTTCTGCAATGCCTCCTGCTGCCTGATAGATGGGAAAAACAAAGTGTGCACCTCCTCTCCTCAGAAGGTACCTTTGTAACCTTCTGGAGTTTCCCTAGAAGGCTTCAGGCATATGAACATTAAAACATAGTTCCAGTCCCACATCACACATGCAGTGATGCTTGTCTCAAAGAATTATGGTTTTCTAGACCTCAGACGGGCATTTGCACTGTGACCATGATCATTATACGAAGGGAGGGGAATGATTTTGCAAAATACCTTGACCTCAGAGAGTTATTTGCACAGCAGAGCACTCAAAATTGACCCAGTTGCTAGTTTTTATACGGTTTCAATGACTGCTTTTAAACAACAGATCAAATTCTTGCATTTCTCCTCAAGTTTCCCAATTCCTGTTACACAGCCTGTGGTTCTATTCAATTTAAAAAATGAAACAAAACAAAACAAAACACAAGCCAATCTTTGAATGTACAATGGAATTTACATATTTCCAACAAGATTGCAAATAATAGAATCTTTAATATCAAAAAGATGGGGGTGGCTTCCTGAGAAAATTCTTTGAAGAGCATTTACTAAGAAATCCCTGCAGTCTCCAGTGAAAAGCAAACAAGTTATTGAGGAAGCTTATTCAGGAAGTGAGCACCAGTGAAGTTGTCACGGGTCATGTCTCAGCCTCAGGAAAAGGTCTGCAGACCATTCCTTGCCCTTTGCTCCCTTTCAGCCCACCACCCTTCCTTCAGTGACCCATTTAGCTCTTCATCTTCTGCTTCGGGGAATGTCTCTAACTGCCAGGGCATTTCAAACCCATTCCCTGTTGTCACCTCACCTGACATGGATTTAGTCACCCAGAAGGTTCCCAAGGCAATTGACACCCAACTGATTCATCTCTGCTGTGCTGCAATTAAAAGTCTGCCAGCCTCGCAGAGGGTTGGGAGTGTTTCTTGTTTATGGTGTAGGTGCAAGTTCTCCTGCTGGGACCCAGAGACTTCCCTGTGAGAGTGGCCTGAAAGCCTGATGTCCTTCCAGAGAAAGTACCCCCGAAAATTATGATACATTTGAGGGGGATCTAACCATCAGTCTTTTCTTCGTGGAAATACAGGAATCAGTGGTGGAGTATTCTTAAGAAAACTCCATTACAGTCACACTAAAGTCAGCATATGCCAGACCAATAAAACAGAAGAATTAGGAAGTGGAGGAGAAAACAGCTACAGCCTGAACCACCAGGATGCACATTTTCGCTCTGCACACAACACAAAGCTCTCACAGTGATCACAACTCAGTAGAGACTGAGACACTACCTTAACACCACATACAGTCCTGAAAAAACCCACACGCTAAAGAAAAGTCAAGCACAGGGAGCAAACCATCATTTGAGACTTCTTAAAAGATAAATCTAAAGAGTTGCTGATGGCACTGAAGAAATAGATGTATTACTGTTACCTCAATAATTTTAAGGGGGGGTTTCTCAGGTAGTAAAGGCACATAAAAGTAAAAATACACATGTATAAGGGAGAATAGGACAGAGTTTGTGTATCTAGATTTTAACAGGATATTCCATATGTTTCCACAGAAGTTAAGCTAAAGAAAGCCCATATTAGTAATATTGTAGATATAGTTAAAGACTATTCTAAGGAGTGTCAAAATGGAAAGCATGAGGATGCAGGAGAATGGTGCAAGGAAAGGTCTTGAAACCTACCAATCATTCCCTAAGGTTCTTGGCACACAGGTAGGAATGCACAAATGAAAATTGCTGATCACAATGTTAATGTTGAGGTACTGTTAATACAGAGGACTATTAGGATATCACATGGAAAGAAATAAATGACAAATGGAGCAATATAAATTGGATTAAATTCAATTACACTAACTGCAAGGTGACATGCTCAGGGACAAGTAGCAGAAATCTCTTATAAATTGGGAACTTTCAAGTGGAAACCAGCTGAGTATATCCTACAGACTTTGTTACAGCTCTTCTTTCTGCATAAATACAAAGCCCTTGTAAAACACAGTCATGAAAGAGTGAAATGCAACCAATTCTAGATGGGACTCGGCAGAATTCTTCTCTTGGAATTCTGGGCATGTGACCATCCATATCCAGGAAAGGTTATTTCAGATGAAACAGATATGGGCAATGATTGAGGAACGAGAACAGTCACAAGTGAGATCAAAAGAAAATGTAGAGCAGAGAATTTCCAGAAAAATCCAGGTAAAAATTGTACCTACTTTTAAACTGATGCTCAGGCAGCTTATGAAAAGGATTGGACAAAACAATTGTAGTGATATAGGATTTGAACATTGGATGCTCACAGGAAAATCCCTAAATTTAATCAGCTGAGCAAGAGAAAAAAAGGTCAAAGAGGAGAAAGAACTCACAGAGGTTGCCAAGTAGTTTCTGTATGGGTCTTCACTCCTAGGAGAAAAGGGAAATACCTATCTTTGGTTTGTGAAGGTGAACTGCTGTCAGAGGAGCACAAGAAAAAGTGCTGAAACAACTTGACAAATTAAATTGCAATAAATCACTGAGACTGGAGCCTATTCATCTCAAAGTTCTGAAGGAACCAAACAAAATAGCTGAGCTATTAAACATATGTAATTTATCATTAAAAACAGCTACTAGATCAGAGATTTGGAGGGGAGCCAGCAGTAGTCCAGATCTATAATTTAAATAGGTACCTTGGGTGAGCCTAAGGAACATTACTGTGGTGCTGACAGGACTGGCTGGGGGAGCAACCACGTCAGCAGCACCAACAGGGCTCGCTGAGAAAGCCCCTTGGTGTGAACCACAGTGCTCAGGGAGGGTAAAGGATTTATCTAGCTTGGCTTTGGGACTGTGTTATATTGAGATACATCAGATCAAAGCTACACAGGAAGAAATCTCTGACCATTGTGGAGATGAAGATGCTCCTGGAGTCACCCCATAGCCTCAGATAGCTCCACACTATGGCAGGAGCTCTGTGGACACCAACACGTGTTTCCATTGTATATTGACTTCAACAAGCTTACTCACCATTAAAGGATTGTTTTTTGTTGTTTTTTTTTGGTTTTGGTTTGGTTTTTTTTTTTTTTGTTTGTTTTTTTTGTGGTGATGTTATTTGCTTTACTACAGTTCCTTTTAGGGATCAAGATCCCATTATGCAAAATGTTGTACACACAGGAAGGACAAGTGAGCGTTATCCAATTTTCCAGCAGAGACATGAGAAGTCTGGGCAGGGAGAGGGGGGACTACAAGAAAACAAAAGCACAGATCAGGGGGGTAGCAGACTCTCCTGTGCACCCACTGCCTGCTTTCCCTGGAGCTGGACTGGAGGAGAGGGTTGCATCCTGGGGCATCAGGTCTGAGGGGTCCCAGGGTGCAAACCTGTATCTCACTTATTTGGAAGTTGAGCATCCTGCAAGTGAAAGATGGTAGGACTGGCCAGCAGACAAAATAATCTTGCTAAGATCAGTGTCCCTCACCTCCTGTCTGGTTCAGCATTAGTATTGTTCTGTCTGTTTTCAGTCCTTTCTGATTTTCAGTTTAAACATTTTCTGAGAGAAGGGCAAAGAACATATAACAGATTTGAGCCTAATGACAATAGGTTTGCTTTTTGAATTCATTTTCACACATCATTTAAGAGCAGCTAATGAAGCACCTGTTAAAAATCTACTGGTTTATTCCTTTCTGCACATTAAAGAACAGAATACAGCACCATAGAAAGTACAGTTGAATTCTTATAACTTGTGTGTTATAAAGATTTGAACATATGCAGACCTAATAGCATGGGCAGATTATAGCTCTTCTGCTTACTGGT
This sequence comes from Luscinia megarhynchos, assembly GCA_034336665.1. Classification (NCBI taxonomy): domain Eukaryota; kingdom Metazoa; phylum Chordata; class Aves; order Passeriformes; family Muscicapidae; genus Luscinia; species Luscinia megarhynchos. Next base: position 10,438,007 of record JAPFBE010000013.1, on the reverse strand, counting down.
GAACTCATAATAATTGTCTTATCTTAGTCCAATTTTTAAACATTTATTCCAGGAAAAGACTTTTTTGTTTGTTTGTTTTCTTTAAAGATATACACAGCCTCTGGAAAATGTTATGCAAGACAGGTACATTTAAGTAATGTCAGAGAGGTCTCTTAAGTGGCACATGCTTTACAGCAAACAGCCTTTAGAATTTGAATATAGGATTGGACTTTTGGTAGACTTGGTCTGAAGACTTATCCTGAATCTCTTCTGCAAGAGTTGTATTGAACTGAATGCAAAATAAAGACTGTCAACAAAAAGTCAGACTTTATCCTTCAAATGTTAGTAATTTCAGAGTTCTTGACCAAAGTGAAATAGAGAAGATGAAGTGGAGTTGACAAAAACGTTAACTGATGTAAGTGCACCACACCTGTGCATTCATGATACTTAAATGCCTGTAAATCAAAACCAGATCATAATGTTTGAAATAATTTCATATACTGCCACACTGGACTAACAGCTGGGGAACTGGGCTTGAAGTCAAAAATAGATCCTTGTAGCTGCCACCATCCCCATTTTTTGGGGGTAACTTTCAGAAAGAGCTTAGCAGACATAACCTATAGAAACCCTGAAAGAATGGAGCAAGGGACAAGCTTTCCTCCAACAGCAATTTCATTACCTTTGTAATGCAACATTTCACATTGTCATTATCTATAAAAGGCATAAGGAAAAAATAAAGCCTAGGAATTACAACTACATTTTGGGAGATGGGAGATTACATAAGCATCTTTCTAGCTCTAATAGGATTGCATAGTTAATTTGAAATATATTGTTTTGTATATTAAGAAAAAAAAAAGTAAAAATAAAAAGAATCTTTTATTACAATTTGAAAGACACCCCCCCCAACAACCCCCAGAGGTAAACCATTATTTTAAATGTAAATATAAATGAAATGTTTGCTGCTCAATGAACTTTTGCTTGAAAGAGAATTTCTCCCCTGACTGCAAGGTCTGCTGTGCTGATAATTCCTGATGCACAGACATGTAAGATTCATTGACCTATTTAAATGCATTTCCCTGTTAAGAGGGCTGATTACCAAGGACTGACCAAACTAGTCCCTCTCTGTATCTCAATTCGACATCTCCACTCCAGCATGATTCATTACTACATGATAAGGATGCCAGGAAGTAGCAAACACACAAAGTGGGGAGGGAATGCAAACGGGAAATATCTGACATTCAGAGAGGGTGCTTGAAGCTGACAGTGAATGCAAATGAACAGCCAGTTTGGACCATTTCCTGCTTATGCTAAAAAAAGGGTTCCTTTATCAGAAATGAGCCTGCTTTAAATCCAAGACAAGAGCAGTGCATTAACGTGGTTGAAGAATACACCTAAAATCCCATTTGCTTTAAAAAATATGGGGCTATTTTGGAAGCAGGTCAGGAGACAAGTCTGTTGTAACTGACTCAGTTATAATTATAGTACAGATCAGGCCCTGACTCCACTGTAATTGTATAGCATGACAGGCTCATGCATGAACGAAGAGTAGGAGTCTTGGCTAGAGCAAGAAAAATACTAATATCATGAACATAACAGTGAAAATCGTAATTACAGATATGTCACTGCAGATAGGGGATGCAGCAGGCAGGGACTGATTCCCAGTGACCTGGGAAAGATTGACTCAGCTCTGTGCTGCTGTGACCACTGCACTTTGCCAGGAGGGAAATGACTGCTGGGGTGGGTATTCCCAGTGGGTCATTGCCAGAAGAGGGTGATGCAGGTGCTCATCTCTTGCTTTGCCACAGTGTAGTGACTTCTGAAGGTGGGCAAGTGCCTGCAGCAGCAGCAGGGTGCCTTCCTTGCTCCTGCAACTTGTGGGAGAGGCAAGTGGTTCCAGTGAATCACTCTGGTTGCATGGAACATCACCATCCTCTGCCTGCTCTGCTCCCCTGCCTGTCTCTCACAAAAAGGTGTCCCTTCTCAACTAGCCAGCACACTCCTTCACAAGCCACCTCTGCAGTGCAAGAGGTGACCTGCAGCCAAGGCAGGGGATGGACAGCCAGGGGTGATGCCTTTCTCCATAAACCACCACCCACAAAATCGTTTTGGTGCCTTCAAAAGCAGCCAGGGCACCCAGAAGACAGCAGATGTGGAGAGACACCAAGAGCAGGTGTCTTCAGCATCCTGCCTCCTGGATGAGCTTGGCACCAAGCTCTGGGCTCCAGGGAGTTGGGGAACATCGTCCCCAGTGCACATTCTCCTGTTACGCTTTTCCTTTAGGATTTGGTGATGACATCAGTGCCTTTTATAGAACGGGGTTAAGCACTTCAATGGGCTTCAGGGTGCCCCCTTCACAAGTTCAGGGGCCTTCTCAGGTTTATGGATTCACATCTGACCTTTTCTGCTTCCCAGAACAGCATCTTTTAATCAACAACCTCTAGGCTGCAGAGAACAAGTGGATAGATCTTTCCTTCCCACCCTTCCAGGGCTGTGTGGAAGACACAGCTTTTATATCCCTCCAAAAATCAGTGAGAAAGGGAGACAGACATGATTATCCATTTGACATTAAACAGTTACTGGAGTTGACATTTGAGCATACAACAAAAAACCAACAGATGGATATTGGCAGATGGAGTAGCATGAAGAAACAATGAGACATCTTCAACCATCCTTCTCTGCCTCTGAAACATGTTATTGTTTCCCCTACCATCTCTCTTGACCCCAGCCCCATTTTCAAGTCCCACTCCATATGCTTCCTTTCTTAGCCTCCATATGTCTTAAACATGTTTAAAAAAAAAAAAAGTTAGAGAAAACATTCTCACTTCTTGTGGCCCTACTCAGTCGATTCTCTCTCCCCTGTAAATTCTGCTTTCTTTTCCCCCTTGTCCATAGAAATGGCTTACAGCATTGCCAAGAAAGTCACCAGCAAGCTCATCCTCCCTTCCGTTGTAGGGTGACTGCACACCCTCCCTTCCTGAAAACCACCTGTTCTCCAGCTTTCACAAATGCCATACGCTTCTTGTTTTCCTCCATTCCCATGTCATGACACACTTCCACATCTTCAACTACCCGTTACAAACTCAGCGATTTAACTTCTTCATTTCCACTCTGCTTTGCTCACAGCTGGCTTTTCCCTCACCAGCTGAACTTCCTCAATATCCCTCTGCAGAAGGAAAACCACAGGCTAACAAACTGTGAAACTCAAGCACCTTAATTAAAGTTCATTCTCTTCCCTGATGCTTGTATTTCCTCTTTTTCTGACTTACTGTTTCTCATCCAACTTTTTGCACTGCCATTCAGTCTTAAAATTCATACAATTGTATTTTCTCTACAATGTCCAACAAACAAACGTACCAGCACCTCAAAAGTTATAGATAAGCTATACATTGTCTTTTGGCTCCTGATAATTTTCCTAAGCTGATTTCTATCTTACCTTTCACTTGGATCAAATCCCATTCTTCTTCAAGTTCTTTTGCTGACATTCCTATTAAATTTTATTTTTTTACCTCTTGCCTTCATGGACATGCAAATCTTAATATCTTTCTGTGTCTCCTTCTAGTACACTTCATCTACAGAAAACCTTCATTTGCCACTTTTAAATACTCTGTCCTGTCTTTTCTTTCTCTATTCTTGGTACTGATCCACTGGCCCAATCCAACTTAATTTCTGTTGGCTCTTCTTTGAAAAGAGCTATAAATCCTACCTTCCCTGCTCTTAATATTAGAAATTACTAATGAAGATTAATGGTGGCATTAACCCAGATGCAAGCAAATTTCACTGCTTTTTTTACTTGCATTTCATTGTTTATTTGAGAATTTAATTTGTGATTATAAACTGTGATAAGACTTTTGCATTTTTTCATGTACCTCTAAGTATCTGGCACGCTTTGAGATGTGTATGAATTACACTGGAAATGTCACAAAATTGAACTAATGTTTAAAGCTTTGCAAAATTAATCTCTACCAAATTCTGATGTACGAATTCAATACTTCATTTGGAATCTGTCATAAAATATAATTACAGTGGAAGGTGAAATAAAGAAGAGTAGTATGAACATTTTGCATACCTGCTATTCACCATCTGTTCTCTGGGATAGAATGATACTGTTTTCTTTACAGAGGATTTTGACTTGATGGAAAAGGGAGAATTGCACTTTTTATTATACTGCAGAAATATTTTAATTTTGTTTTCAAATACCAAATAAAACAAACTTAATATCCCTTAGTGGGCTCTGATGATATATTAGATGACTTGTAACTTCAGAAGCCATAAATTGGGATGCCATTACCAGGAAATCATAGTACTGCCTAACAGGGCTGTGAGGCACCAACAGTAATTCCCCCACTCACCTTTTGGAATCTTTTTATGTTTAATTTTGATTATGGGTGAAGCCACAAGCACTGGAAGTTATCCTAAAACTGTACTGAGGTTTTCACATAGAATCACAGAATGGTTTTGGGTTTGAAGGGACCTTACAGATCATCAGGCTCCAACCCCCCTGCCATGGGCAGGGACAGCTTACACTGGACCAGGATGCTCAGAGCTCCATCCAACCTGACTGTGAACACTTCCAGGAATGGGACATCAACAGCTTCTCTGGGAAATCTTTGCCAGGGCCCCACCACCCATCAGGCACTAACAGGAGCTCTACCTTCTCTTCTCCTGGCTGAACAAGCCAAACTCTCCCAGCCTCCCCAAATCAGGGATGTGCCAGCCCTCCGAGCAGTTTTGTGCCTCCTCAGGACTCACTCCTGCAGATCCACTCCCTGCTTATGTTGGGGAACCAGAGCTGGACACAAGACTTCAGCTGGGGTATGGACAGTAAAGGTTGGAATTATTAGGAAAAAAGTGATGTTACAAGGTTTGCAATAATTTCATGAACACTGGGGAAACTGAGAGTGAAAACAAAGGCACAGGCATCTTAATGGACTGGGTTGGGTCAGGGTGAGAGATGTGCTTTACCCACAATATGCATCCCTGTTCTATCCCTGATTCCTTAACACAGGAATCGGGAATAAGGGATTGATTGGTCGTGTTTAAACTGTCTGCAGGTGTCATTTCTCCTGCCTTTTTAGAAAGAATTCTCACCTCGGGAAAAGCCTTTTTTCCCCCCCTAGTTCCACTATTCCCTTCCTAAGCAGTCCATCCCCGGGAGCTCCACCAGCCTGGGCTACCTGACGCTGTTTTTCAGGGACCTTTTCTTTGCTAAGCGGGGAAGGGTTAATTTCCACCCCAGACAGTGCCCTGCTGCTCCGGTAATGAGCAAGCAGCGGGGCTGTCTGTCGACATCCCGGTGTGAACCCGGGTAACCCCGCTGAGCCCGGCTCGGGGGTGCGGGATAAGCCAGCCCGACCCCCGCCCTTGCCCAGCCCGGGGTCCGGGCGCCCCGGGCGTGTGACTGCTGCGTGCTGCTCGCCCGGTGCCAAAGCCTTTTATAACCACTGGGGCTGAGTCAGCTGCTGGAGGTAATGTAATACACCTCGCTCAATAGCTCTGTGTTGCACAACATACGATGTGGCAGTTCCTTTCTAACTTGGGGAGCCTCCCAGTCTTTTTAGGATTTCCAGGAAGGGCTTGCGGCATTTGACCTTCAACTGTTATTAAAAGAAATCAAAGATTGTATAACAGTCTGTCAGAGCTTTGCATTTCTTAGTGGAGTTATGTTTCGGCGAATGCCTCCACATTTCTGAGCTTCACAGGTTCTTTATCCCTTTACTTGTTTATCCTCTGGTAAGCATTTATTAATAGAGAGACTTATTCCTTTACTGTACTTGTTTATCTTCCAGGGGGGTTGTTTTGTTTTTCAATTTGGAAGCAGAAGGGTCTCCCACGCATTTCACATTTCTGTCTGCGGGTGAAGTCACTGCATGGCTTTGATAGCAATCTCCCAGCTGTCCCTTTTCGCCCTGGAATCCCTCCCTTCGGCTGATTTTCTGCATTATCACCATAGTTTTTGACTAAGACTATTAATCCACCTGTCCCTCTGTGAAAGCAGCTAGATTGGTTTGTGTAAAAGGGGAGTAAGATGGTATGAACTGTAAGTCTGCTATTAATCCTGTTAATAAGGGATTAAAGAGAAGCCCTGTGAGCAGGGAAGGCAGATTTGATTGTTTGGGACTATAACTTAGCTCTCCCTTATGAAAGCAGTGTTTGCTGCGCATCGCATCTTGTCATTTGCATATTTGGTCTCTGAGGAAATCAAGGTTAAATATAGCAAGGAGATTCTGCTGGCTTAAACTGGTAGCAGAACTGTGCTCCTCCAGCCTGGCAGTGCCTCGGATAGCACAAGGAGGAACCCTGCCTGCTCCTGCCTGGCAGTGACTGCATCCTATAATGCCACTTATATTGTCAGCTTATGCTTTGCCTCTGACCTTTACGTGCACTTTGCCTATGTACCAGATAGGATGCATGCCTTATTTTAGAAGGAAAGAAGCAACAGAGGAATGGACTAAAATAAATATCTTGCTGCTGCTATTTTCAGTAAAAGGCTTACAAAAGCAACAGCAGCAGAAAGCTGAAGAGCACCATATATTCCCTGGGCAAGGCAATTGTATGAAGCAACATCAATCTCATTAAAAAAAAAAAAAGATACTGTCTATGTCTTAGAGCTTAGCATTCTGCTTCCTCCTCAGCCTTAGGAGAGGGCCTATAAATTATTAATACTAACATCAGTGTGAGACAACAGATGGTAAAGATTACTTGGAAAAAGTCTTCACATTAACATATTAGGGCCCTAGTTTCACAGCATGTTGGGACTGTTTCCTGATGCTGCCAGCCAACCTGGCCCTGGGAGAAGCCTCCCAGCGGAGGGGAATCCTTGGGCAGCAGCAGGAAGGTCCTGCCCTGGTTCAGCTGCAGAAAGAGCCACCCAGCTGCCCCTGCAGAGAGGGCTGGGCGTGTGTCACGGCACCCCTCGGACACCACACTGGCCCCTGAGGCTCCTGGCATCTGCTACCAGGGGCCAGGCCAAGAGACAATGAGCTCAGGGGAAAGGTTTCAGGTAGCTGAAAAATGTGTCCCTTGCTGAGCTGCTTTCGGGTGGCATCAGCTGTGTTGTGTGCTCTGAAAAATAAGAAATACACATTTACAAGTTTTGGACTTTTCTTGAGCTGGGGGTGATATGAGATCCAAAGTGACATCTGTGTGCATTAGCCCAAAAATCTTGCATGCAATTCAAGTGTTTTATTGTTCCCTACAAGGGGTTACTTGAGCCTCTCCAGGTTTACAAATGTATTAAAACTAGTATCAAGCAAGTAAATGCGAAATTCCTTGTAAGAACACAGGTGTATTGCCTTGTCTCTCAAGCCAGCAGTTGGTACAGCAGAACATGTCTGTACTCTTGTTTTGGAGTTACCTCTTATGACCCTCCATGCTGCTCACTCCACTTTTGAGGATAATTCAGTTCCAGAATCTCTGAGACAGAAAGGAATTTATCCAGCCTTTTAAGGGACTTGTACAGGAGACCTTTTCTCATGTCCCATTACTTCTGCAAATGCATATGCCATGTGAATGTTTCACTGTGACTTAATCATGGCATAAAAACATAATTCTTATGCTCCTACATCCTCTTTGTGTCATGAAAAATTTTCCATAAAGCTCAAATAATGAAAGCACAAGCAAGTGCTACCCATTCTCAGAGTGCTGGGGCTCTGTGAGTTGAGCAGGAGCCAGTTCTTCATTTATCAGCTTGCTGGAATCTTCTGCTCCTGAGAGATGGGCAGGGTGTGGGTGATGGCACGGAGTGGCTGCTGGGAAATGCCTTCAACAGTGTCACTGCTGTCCTATTTTCATAATGAATACCAAAGCCTTGGTTAGCAGCTTTTGATTGCCAGCTCACCACTTTCATAACCCAGTGATATCTGATTTACTGAGCAGATACTGTTATCCCCCCACGTTTGTGTTGTGTTGCCCTGCAGAGCCCCTCGTTGCCTTGGCTCTGGCTATCCCTCTTTAAGGGAAAATGTCTATGTTTGCACAGCTGCAAACTCAAAAACCTCACAGTGAAACTGTTGCTTATTTCTGGGCATCCAGACTTCCCCTGCAGGCACTTCTGGCTTCACGTTCAGTTTACAGGATGCCTTGGGAAGTTGGGTGCTCTGCAGGGGTTTGCTGTTGGTGTGGGATTCTGCAGTTTGTCACAACCCTGAGATGCCACCCTGGAATCAGTCAGCCCTTGAAATGTGCTCATTTGGGAACGAGGTGGTGGAACAACTGTTTGAAGATGCCTTATGTGCCAGTTCTAAAATGTTGATTTCTGACATTTAAATTATTGGGTTTTTTAATCCTTTAACAATATAGTCAACAGGTTCTTTTACCAAGGACAGGTTAATCAAGTCTACTTAATATGATTTCAGAAACATTTTTCCCCTCTAAAATTCCACTTACTATCATAGTGCCTAATTTTGTGATTATTAAAATAATTCCCCAAAGATGCAGTGTTAGGGCCATTGAAGGTGCAGGGAACATTTAGGTTAAGGTCAGCAGGGAAAGCATTCAGGGAACAGTATTAGTGGCACAGAAAAGGGTTCAGATGTTAGCATCTGGTATTTTGAGATCACCTCTACCTAAAAACAGCTACACTGGCACAGATTTGCATTTGCCTGTGGACGACTAACGAGTGTTTACAGGCTCTGGATTACAATGGTGACAATCTGTTATGTCACAAATAATCTTGTTTCCAAGTGCTGCGTGCGGGTAATTTGTAATCTGCTTTCTGTGACTGAATATACCCCTAATGACTTGTTTTTGCTGGCTGATTTTACAGGGACTTGGGAGTCAAGGTCTCCTTTGTCAGCTGGGCATAACCCAGGGGAGGGCACAGAGCTGCTCCCCAGCCCCATCCCACCCAGTGGTCATTTTGGGTCCTGGGGGAGAGCTGTTGCCAAGGTTTTGAGCAGAAGTTGTAGGTCAAAGGGTTTTTAGGTTATTTATTTGCCTCCTGGATGAATTTCCACATTCTTCACCCCATTGCTGGTATCAGAAGGGAGATAACACAGGGCTCCAGAGGCAGAGGTGGCAACTCTCTGCTCCCACCAGAGCAATTCCCAGGGAAGGCTGCTAAGGCTCCTGGAGGTCAAAGGAGAAAAGCAACAAGACAGGAGTAAAAACAAAAGGGTGATAAGATATGTGTGAAAGCAAGTTTATATGGCTGTACAAAGTGTCCTGCACTTGTTCTGCCTGCTTGCTGAGCTGGCAAGCTCAAATTCAGAGCCATGGAACATGCTTAGTCTGTGTCTGTCCGTCCATCCATCCATCCATCCATCCATCCATCCATCCATGCTCCCTCCCTCAGGTGCTGTCTGGACCTCAAACAGGAAGAGATTCCTCCATCTTTAAATTATTACATGCACTCCTAGTGGAATGATCTTCTGATGTGAATCAGCTGGCTAAGAGGAAATGAAACCACGAAGAATCAGGAAAGCCTTTTTGGGTCAGTCAATCAAGTACTAGGTCTAGGGCAATGATAGGTAGATTTGGCATGATGTGAATATGTATAGTGGAATGAAAGCTGTTTCTTTCGTTATTGTAAGTATGGGATCATCACAGTTTAAAAGAGCCAACTCTGTCCAAATTAGCAGTACAGGTGTAGCTCTGCATGTTACCCTGTGCAGACAAAATGAGCCCTCAAATTCTGATGCACACTACGTTTTGTGTGAAGGTCAGCTTGTGACCTATGCAAAACAAAAATGCAATTAAAGATAACTTTGAAAGCATTGAGACAAACCTGAGTGAAGCTATTGGTATGTCTGAAGGAGTGTGTGGGGGAAACAGACACACAGGAAAAAAGTGTGTTAATTAAGATTCCTGGGAAGGGAGGGAAACAGCTTGCTGCTCTGCAGAGGGACGAAATGCTGAAGGGAGGAGCAGACCTTACAAGGTAATGAGAGTGCTAAATGGCAAAGTTTGGGCTGGGAGAGGGGCAGAGCTTCAAAGGAGGAATGTGCACAACTGGGATTCTGAGCTGCCTTTACATCTGTCCTTAGCAAACTCCAAGATGAAAGCATCTGCACTCAAAGGACCTGCTCCTCTGTTGCCTTTCACCTTCTGAGCTTATTTGTATCTGTGCAAAGGGTATGTATGCCAGGGCTCCATGCAGTGGTTTGTTGTTTGGCTGTGTGGGGTGGAGCAGCCCAGATGCTGGGCTCTGAGTGCAGGGGGACTTTCCTGTCCCACCGTGTGCTGTTCTGCTCAGGGGGGTTTGCGTGGTGCACCCATAGCTGCATCTGCCAACAGCTCTGAGATGAGATGAGATGAGACGAGATGAGATGAGATACTGGAGCACTGTCAGGGTTTTGGTAGAGCCTGTTGGCTCCTGTGCCTTGGACGTGGTGCAGGGTCTGTGGCTCTGTCCTGCTGCCTGCCATGCTGCTCCTCTCCTGCTGTGATGCCCCTGGGGAGGGCAGCTGAGCAGAAGAGCTGCTGTGCGTGAGGTCTCCACCTTTAGCCATGGGAGCAGCCTTCCTGCCAAGGAAAGGGGCTGGGAACATGCTGGAGTTGGGCTGGGCTGGGAGATGGGAAAGGTGTGTTGAGGAGTCCCAGATCTGGGGGCAGGGAGGGAGAAGAAAAACTCCTGTCCACACCAAAGTGAGTGCCATCAATATAGTTACCAGGGGAGCATGGAAATTGCGTGGGGAAAACACTGAAGGATCAGGAACTGGCAGAGGACTCTATGGCAGAATGTGTATTGCACGTTTTTGTCTCCTTTTTCTTGTGGGAGTGTAAGTTATGAGCCTGTAGAAATGCTTGGGAATGCCTCTATTTAGTGTGCTGCAGTTAAGCCCCAATTATTCCAATCGTGTTAAGGGTCCTGTGTGGGTTTTGCTAAATTCATTTACATCTACTTTAAGGGCCCTTTGCACAGGCTGAACAAATGATAACACAACTTAAGTGTGGGGGGGGGGAAAAATGGAAAGGAGGAAAGATTGATCTCAAAAAGAAATGAGCTTCACATTTGTGGTCCATTATAGCCAAAGGCACAATCACCTAATCTGACTCCTAAGGTTAGCCCTAAATATCAGTGTAGGCAAGTCCCTGGCCAGTTGCCAGTGTCTCAGGGCAGATAACATCAGCACAAGTTGAGAAGAGGTCTCCAGTCTAGCCTGTGTTTTAATATACTATTAAAATAAAATGAGACAGCAATTAGTTTCTCTTCAGCTATTCCACAGCATAACTTCTTCGGTCAATTAGTATGAATAAATAAATATAGGTCTTGAATTATTAATCTGCAAATAGAAGAAGCAACTGCATTTAATATTTCACTGTTCCTTCTCCTTGCTCTTTTGCTTTGCTTGGAGTTTTGACTCAGTTGGTATAATAGGAACGCTATTGTCTATTCTTAACTCTTTCCAAACTTTTAGTTTTTCCATAGGATAATTTTCTTACTCAAATAACACTTTTAATCTTGGCTCAAGACATATAGAGGTTGGATTACCAGAAGGTATTCATTCACAGAGTTACAGGGAGATCAGTGGTTTAAAAAAGGAAAAAAAAAAAAATCAGATCATGTAAGTTCCTCTGTAAGGTCTTACTAACTCTAGGTTCCCACTTACTAAAGCCTTCACAGAATCATGGAATGGGACCTTGAAGTTCATTTGCTTCCAACCCCCCTGCAATGGGGCTTTGGCCTTAATCTTTTCTGCATGGCTTCAGGAGAGTAAACAATGTCTGATTATCCCACCAGTTAATCCCTTTTTCCTAGCAAGAGAGGCAGAAAGAGGGGTTGATCGGGGTTAGGATATCTTCTGCTTGTGTCCAAAGACATGTAGCTACTTTGGGCAGGGACTGCCAGTCTCACAGATTTGTTTAGGAAACTGGGGTGTCACAGGCTGTAGAAACCACCCTGCACCTTTGGCACCTCAAGTTTCATGCATTGTGCCTCTCCCACATTCTATAAGAATGTGTGATCAACAGAGATCAATCTCTTTATCTGCTGCATGGGGAAAGGTCAGTCCCTCCAAAAAAAAGGAAAGCCTCATTATAATTTTAGATTTTTTCAGGAGACCTTCAAGAAGGCATTTCTGACTTGCTTGTGCACAAGTGGTGGTGTTTCCCTCTTTGATCACAGGTGCTGATTCTTACAGAAATGGGTCACTACAGTTCTGTGCTCAACAGTGTCTGGATGTCAGATCATGTGTTCCCCATAGGAAATGGCCAAAGACAATATTAAGTAACGCGTTTAAATTTCCATTGATATAATGTCAATGTATATAAAAGGAGGAACAAATGTAACTTGAGTGAGCTGGAGGGAGGCTGAAAACTCTCAGGGCATTTGTCTCCCTCATGAGAGCACCTGCCTTCTGACCTGTGGTTTTGATTTTGGACCAAATTCACACTCTTCAGTTTTCTGTGCTGATGACAAACCTGAGCTGCTTCTGTTTATACTCTAAATGTGTTATTTTTTCCCCTTTGAAGTTGCTTGAGGCACGGTGTGAGCTGAATGCATTCTTCTTAGCTTGGCTCACTGCAGTGTATTTTACAATGTTAATTTCAATGAAATTTGTTTTCTATTTTAGTCTGAATATTTTTTTTTTAATACTTTTTCTGGCCTGCTTTTATGTTGTGGCTTCCTGTGTTGCTAGTGCAAGACCTTTGAATAGCACAGCTTGGGTATGTTAATGAAACTTTTCTGTAGTGCACAGCTTTCAGGTAGAAATCATAACTGGGTCATGGCAGCAGCCGGGGGAGGATGTGACATGCAGTCTTGTGGTTATGTCTTACAGGTGCTGCTGTCTGATCTGCTCCAGTCTGCAGCATTTTCCCCTCTGTGCTTAGCTGCCATGGTGATGGGTGACTTGGACATGCCATAAATAGACAAACTAGCAGGGCTTTCATTGAGGCTGAGCATGAGGACAGTCCTCTGGCTTGGTGCTCTCCAGCTTCTGCTTGTGTGTGTGGACACTGCCACTGGATGCTCTTGCCTACAAATGCAATGTGGCAAACACCACTGTGCCTGTAAGTGCACAAGAGATTTTACTGGGAGGGCTGGAGGCAAGGAACAAATTCTGGATTCTGGTCAGCCTGAAGCTGAGGGGTTTACCCTCACTGTTGGTGTCTCTGTGTCCCTCCAAAGCAGAGTGTCTTAGAGCTGGTGGTATTTATGGTCTCAGAGCTGAGGTGGACACAGCCACCCAGCCCCTCTTTCTCAGCGTGCCCCACGAGTTTCTGAAATCCTCCTCATGTATGAAATGTGTGCCAGACTGTGGGGCAGACAAATCCCTCTGCAAGAAACCAGGGGAGGATGCTCCCTGTGTTCCTGCAGGTCATGTAATAACAGAGGGGTTGCAGCTTAAAGCTGCTGCTGAAACTTGTGCCTTTTTTGTGAGACAATACATGAGGTGCAGAATGGGTCTGTGAAGAAAAAATTAAACCAGAGCTAGAGCAAGGCAAGGACTGAAAGAATAAATCTTGACATTGGAGCCTGAGACTCAACTCTTGTGTCTGCAGGGCTGGGGTAGTCCACAGCATCATCTCTCACAACATTCTGACCACAGAGGACAGGCCAAGGAAAAAGGGCTGAAAATAGTTCAAAAGATAGAGGGAAGCAAGAAGAGAAGGCTTTTAAGAAAGGCAATTTTAATATATAGAGGTATGCAGAATTAGTTCAGCAAGAGGAAAAAGAAGCACAGATGCAAAGTGTAAAGCAAGTGGAAAGAATATGGAAGAAAGAGGAAAAACTGGGTAGAAGGACTAAAAGAATTAATAAGGATGGTTGGAATTTTTAATCTATTACATGGGCTATAAATATGATTTTTCAATAAAGTTAGCTATTATTTTTTAATGTATTAGATGAGCTCTTAAATATAATGTATTCTGCTCTCTCACATATAAATCTAATTTTTTAGAAGTAATTCCTAAGGAAGTCAATATGAACTTTTCGGACCAAATTGAGTTGAATGTGAGCACTATATATGTGTCAAAATATCTGAAATTATAGCCTTTGCAGTTGTATTGGCCCTTTACAAAGCATAAACCCTTCAGGAATGTGACAGGTGTCAGAGAAAGAAAAATAAACTATTCAGAAATTCAAGTGCTTACAAAATAAGAATTTGTAGATGATGTCTTCAAAATGGAGATGAAAATACAGACTGTTGTATGTCCTTATATTCAAGAGACATGTACACATAAAGTGTGGATATAATGCAATTAAATATGTTTTGACTAGTGAGATGATGGTATATCAACCAAACCTCTCCCTAAAAAAGAAGACAAAACAAGGAGAGGAGAAAGAATTATCACCATTATTCACATGTAGTACTTTGCTGTGTTGGAGAGAAGGCATTGGACAGAGCTCAGTGACTAATTTGTTGGCTATTAGTCCTTCATTAGTTTTGCATTCACTTCAGTTTGATTTATGTGCTACACAGTAGGATTTGCTAAACAATTTCTGCAAACAAGTATTTGTTGGAGGAATATAGTATTCAAAACTAAAGCTACAAGTTAAATTACACAGATTAGTTACAGGCTCTGGTTTTGATCCCTGACTGGATTAATAGAAATTGGATTCTGGTTCAAGTACACAAAGCCAAGACTGGGTTTGAGTTTTAAAAACAAACAAACGATACCCAAACTCCAGCTTGATTCCTTCTCCTGACAGCTCCTGTTGCTGCAGGAGACCTGTCTGTGTTGATGGGGAGGGCACACAAGCACAGAGGTGTTCCCACAGCAGCTGTGTATTCAAACACCAAGTGGCTCTGTGTGTGCACACTCTGTGCCTGACTTGGGAAATCATTTTCTGATATGCTGGTCCTTGCAGCAGGATTGAAGCACATCCTTATGCTCTCTGACATGGCACTACATACCTGCTGGGTTTGTTGCTAGGACCTTGTGTTTCTTTCTAAATATGTCAAAATAGTAACAAGAGGCTTTGCAACCAAAGAGTTCGGGTTTCCTAGGGATCAACTGATTTAGCCTCATGTCCTTCAAATACTTTAAGCTGTTGTGCAATCTCATTTAAGTTCATGAAGTTGACTCATGTTCCTAACTGCTGTATCTGTGTAGCCAGGTCTTGAATCCTGCTCTGGATGAGATGGCTCTGATAGGTATAACCTCTTCAAAATATGTTTTTCACAAGATGGTCTTTTTCCCTTCATAAAATCCCACATGTAATATTGTTGAATGATAAAGCTGTCATTGCATTTTGCAATGAAAATGTTTCCCTTGTGTGATAGATGTTCACTCAAAGTATCCTAAACTAAATGTAAATCCAAGTCACCCGTTCTTCTTGTATCAGTTTTTTTGTAATGGGTCCTCAATAGCTCCTGCTGTTTGGAAGATTTCTTTAATTTTTATTTTTTTTTAATGGCTAGTGCCTATTTTTTTCCCCCTAAAATTCAGGGGAGAAATCTCCTTTAAATGGTTGAGTATCCAGGTCATTTTTCTGTGACCTATTTTTCTGCTGGTGTTGAGTCAAAACATAGATCTGAAGTGAAAATGAGAATAGCTCGTCAAGATCCACAACAGCATGCAAAGGCCTGGCAGTGGGTAAATGTGAGTCAGAAGGAGAGGTTCACATGATTTTTCTTTTCCCCTGTATGTGATAGCAAGGTGCTACAGGAGGTATTTTTGAGAGTCATGAACTCTGCACCCTCTGGCAAAGCTTTCAGCAGAAGATGGGAGATCCTCTTAGCAAAGAGGAGGCAGACTTAAACGAGCAGTGGGTCAACTCTGTAAGCTGCTTGCTTTGACTCTGTCCTGGGAGTCACCCAGGGCACTCTTGCTAAGCCAGGAGTGAACAGGCACTTCCAGTTGGGTTAGTTCTGTCTGCTGTGGAGTCAGCAGAGGGGTAATGCATGGAGACATGGCACAGGCAGCTGTGACCAGCACAGTAAATCACCAAGCCAAATGCAAGGACTAGCTGTTGCCCATTCTCCTGTGGGCAGGATGAAGTTCTTTCAAAATCCTTGCAATTTTGGTGCCATGCAGGTGAGTGCTGTAGCAGCTCTCTGCCCAGGAGTGAGGGGGTGTGTGTGCCCTCACCTCACACAGACACATTCTTTGTGGTGGTGTCATCTGCAGTCAAAGCTGAGTTTTCATTTGGTTGCTGTTTGAGTGCTGTCTTAAGCTTCTCTTGAATGTTGTGTCTCTGAGGTGGTTTTTTCATTATTTTTTATATACACAATTTTTTCGATACTATACCAAAAGCACTCATAAAGCATCTCCAGTGCATGTGTTCTTCCTTCTGTATGTGTAACCTCATGGCCTCTACTGTGTCTGCCACAATAGTCTCCCACTTTTTCACATAGTTTTCTAGCCCAGGTCTGTGTGATATGGTACTGCTGAAATCACCTTTCTTGACAATCCTGTGACATCTGTTTTGTAAAACCCAGAACATATTTTCTGATGCTTCGAGTATTAAATTCTTTCAGAGAAAAGTTGTGCTGTGTCTTCAAGAGCCTGTTTAAGTCAGTTTATTTCCACATGCCAGATTTTTGTTTCCTTTTCTTCTGATTTTTTCCCCAGTCAATGACTAATCTTATCTCCTTATCTCCATCATTTTCCCCATCTCTGCTGCTTTTCACAATTGTACTGTATTTATTAAGCTACCACCACTACCTCACAAGTGCAAGTCACAAGTAATTAATATATTGAAAGCTGTGTCAGCTGCCCTCCAGACTCCAGTCCAGCAAAGGATTTCTATATGAGAGTAGCTGGGTGTGCTCTGATTTCCCCCACTGGATTTAATGGCCCAGAGTTTTTGGGGATTGTGAGCAGTGGTGCCACCACTGTCCTGGAAAAAACAAGCCCCAGCAGAGCTGGATGCATGGCTGTGCTCTTCCCTACATTATTTATCTAGCTTCTATATGTTTAAGCATTCAAAATATGCTTGCCTGCTTGATCTGGGAGTAGGTTTGAAAATGGGAAAACCCTTGTCCGAGTCAGGTTTGATTAAAAGCTCTGTGTCCATCTGGGGAATCACAGCAACATCAGTGCATGGCAGCTGCACATGGAATGGGCCACAAAATGAAGACACAGGTTGAGAGTGCAAAAGGTAGTGGTAGCATCCCTGTACTGGTGGTGAACTTAAATGATGATGCCTGGCTAAATGAGATCATCATCTAACACACCCTCCCCTCCATGCCCAGGAACAAATGCATGGCTGAATTCTGATGAAATATTTGTCAGTCAGTGGGTGTTTCTTATGTTTACTCCTACAAGTATGGAGGCTAAATCACTTGTGTCAGGATGATATGAGTAAAATGAAGGTCACTTTCAGAATACTTTAGCATGCCTTGGAGGCACTGCTGATAAGGAAGAAGACAAAAGGACAAAAAAACAAAATTAACTTTTAATTTCCCACCAAAACTATGGCTGTCAGAAGTAGGAAGATGAGTGAAATCTCTTGTAACATACAGCACAAGACTGTATATTTAACATCTTATCTGATTCAGCCAATCTCAGAGACAGAACATGTAATTGTGTGTGTGGGTCTGTATAAGTATAAATATAAATGGATCTGTACACACAGCTCAGAAAAATTTTGGCGACACACTTTCATATCTAGTTTCAGTTTAAAAATCTTTCTACCCTAAATTAGGTGAATACATAAACAAATCAGATATATTAATTTTCTGTTGAGAATGCTTTGGTGATTGCTTACAAAGAAAAGTTATTTACATGCTGATATAAGGCATTAGTTAGCATAATGTGTGGTAATTTTCTCAGCCTCAAAGGTATTAGGCTCCCTTACGTGTTATACCCAGCTCTGTTACATGGTTTGCTGCCCTGTGTGATACCCAGGTGCATGGTTGGGGTTTGTCTGATGGAGTTTTGTGGAGCTGGTACCATGTGGGTACCAGACAGGCAGTGCCCACAGCCCCCAGCCATCACCCCTGCAGCCAGGGAGGCAGAGCCAGCTGCCCCCCAGGAGCCCCTCAGGCCAGGGAGGGTCAGGAGGGAGGTGCCTTGAGCACCCCTGGGTGTGTGTTGGTGGGCAGCTCACCCACCTGAGGGTCCCCAATGGATGTGTGCACTGCAGAGCTTGGTTTGGGTTTTGGAATGTGGCTAGCACCTCCCCTGAAGGGTACCTGGTGATCATGCTGTGTGCTTGTGAGGGATAGCTTCCTCCTCCCCCTTTCAGAGCACATTTTCTTCATAGGATCACAGAATGCACTGGGTTGGAAGGGAGCCAGCAGGATCATCGAGTCCAGCTCTGAGCCTGCCACAGGATCATTCCCAACAATCCCACCATGTTCCCAAAAGCATTGTCCAAAAGCTTTTTGAGCTCCATCAGATTTGGTGCTGTGACCACTGCCCTTGGGAGATGTTCCAGTGCCCAACCACCCTCTGGGTAAAGAATCTTTTCCTGATTCCCAACCTAAACCTCCCCTGACACAGCTTCAGGCCAGCTTCACCAGCCTCATGTCCTTCCTTTGGACACTCTGTAATAATGTCTTTTTTTTAATGCTGTGGTGGCCAAACCTGAACACAGTACTCAAGAAAACAAAATGTGTGTAAAAATGAAGAGTCTCAAATGGTGATAGTTGTAATGTCACTAATGACATTGATCTGGAGCTTTAAGAGAAGACTGTTTCTGAAAAGAAATTTCAAAATCTTATCTATAAAAACCTGTGTTTTTTTGACTTGAATTGTGGAAAGCCCCATTCACATATTTTGAGATTTACCAAAGACTATGTTTGTGTTCAGAGTCTGTCTCAGGAGCATGAGGACCTGTGTTTGTGCACCAAATAAATGAAGTGAACAGAAAACTGATTCAGATCTCCTTTGACACTGTTTTGGTTTTGCTTTGTCCTTGGTGTGGTGCTGAAATCACTCTGCCTTTTAGAGCCTCTGGCTTTTTGATTTCTGGGTTTTTCTGAGCAACCTGGTCTATCTGAAGGCATTCCTGCTCAGCAGGAGGGGTTGGACTTGGATGATCTTCAAGGTCCTCTCCCAACCCAAACCATTCTATGGTTCTCTGGAGAATCATGGCAAGGAGATTTAGTGCAATGGTGGGATCCATAAGATAGGTGGGAAATAGCATGAGACTTGCTGAATTGAGACAGCCAGCTTTGTAGCAGTTACTTGAATTCAGACCAGTGGCAGGCTGTGAGCCCTACAGTCACTCTCAGTTTTTTGATCTTAGATTATGAGCTGTTCAAAAATACATTGTATTTTCTGCTTAGATGGTTTTTATGTTTATTTACATTGTAATTGACGTGGTATGTAGGCATCTGCAAATACTTTTCGTGTGGAGGCCATTTTTAAATATGGTATATCAGAGGTGCCTTAAAAAAAAGCATTTGTTTTGTGTTACAAGCTAAGTGTTTGCTGAGAATCTTGCCATTAAACAACTAAGCCTCTAACCTGCCTGTAACAGGTCTAGGTTCTGTTCTGTCAGCAGCAAATGGCATGACTGGCTGGCAATGCCAAGAAGATCTTGCACTGAGCTACAGCCAGGTCACCGTGCCTGTGACAGCAGCCAGAGCTTGCCCATGTTTCCAAATGGCATGACCTGGTCTTCTGGAAGCTCCTCATCTGCTCCCACACAAGGGTCCAGGGCACCCACACCTTCACCTTTACAGGGCATGCAGGAGTGGGAGTACTTTGAAGAGAAAATATCTGCGTTGTCCTGAAATGACATCTCTGATGCACCAAAGAGAAGGCAGGTCTTTATGTAAACCAAAGCCTTGAATTCACGTCTTTCAAAGGGGCATTTAGGCTGGGATGGATCTCAAGAGGTCTGTAGTCCAAGCTCCAGCTCAAAGCAGTCACCTGTGACACCAGACCATGTTACTCCAGCCTTTGTCCAGGCAGCTCTTAAAGCCTCCAGGAACAGAGCCCACACAGCCTGCCTGATGATTTCTTCCACTGCCTGCCTGCCCTCATGGAAAACAAATTGCTCTTCATATTCAGTCAGACTCTCATTTCAGCTGTAGTGTCTCAGCCTGCCAGGCACTGATGGGAGAGTATGGCTCCATCTTCTCCATCATTCCTCTGTCAATACAGGCACCTGGACATTGGATCTTTCCCCAGGCTGTGCCCCTCAGCCTCCTCTCAGTCCCTCCAGATATTCATAGGCTAAAAAAGATCTCTTTTGCTTTTCCTGCCTCTTCAGTGAGGGCTGCTCACAGCTGTGTGACCATGGATGTTGGGAGGAGAGGAGGTGGGAAGGGTAGCACTGGCAGTGCCTCTGAAATGGGACTGTGCTGGCTTCTGCACATTAATGTTGTTTTCATGGAATTCTCCTCTTCTTAATTAACAGTAATTTTTGCTGGTCTACCATGAAAGTCATTGCTGTTCAACTCTGCAATTTCTTTCTAGCACTACTTCATCTCTAACCTTTTGCTAAGTCTATTGCTTAAGAAAATCCTTCCCTAGTTTTTCTAGTCTCAGATCCCATCGTCTTTATCAGTTTGAAAATTCATTTTGCTCTTACCAAAACCAAGAAATAAATAGTTCTCTGCATAGGCAGGACCTGTGCTGGCCTCTGCAGCTCAGTGGTGCAGAGAGCTGGGTGTCCTGGCGTGGGAGCAGAGAGAGGCTTGGGCTGGCTCTCAAGCTCTGAGCCACAAGTCATTGTTCAGAGTAAACAAGAGCTGTGAGCAGCAGCAGAGGAGCACAGTGCGGGGTGTCCAGCACCCTCTGCATCCAGCAGCACGGGATGGTGCTCCCAGCCTGTGCCTGGGAAAGGCAGAGTGTCTCAGCACTGCTTGTTCAAGCCTTCAGCTCTGCCAGAGCACTCTAGAGGCAGCACAGCAGGGACACAGTACAGTCACTTTAGTTCCAGGATGAACACAACATTTTCTCAATGAGTAATCATTGGCAGGTGCAGTTAATAGAAAATCTCAAAAATCAGATGGCCCAGTTTCAGCACAGGAGTACCTGGGTTCCTCACTTTTTGCAAATATCACAAGTTCCCGGCACATTTTGATTTAGTTTCACTTTTGACAGATGATTTCTGTCATCATTTTTGCTCACTGAAGAAAAGGCTCTTTTCCCTCCCTCTCCATTCTCTTTGTTTCTCTACTGGATGTGCTGCTACCCTCTCACCTAAGCCATTGTAATGTCATTAACTGCTGGCAAACCATGGAACCCAAAGGAGATCTGTGATTTTCAAGGTGCTTTATTTATTTATTCCATTTTTTTTTTTCTTTTTAAGTGGGTAGAGTTTCAATGAGTTCATTGGGTGAGGAAGCCTCTAGAGGAAGTTTCTTAAAAGGGTTCAGGAGAAATCTACTCAGTATTCAGAAATGAATATGAAAATGAAAATGGCCCACATGAAAATGAATTGAACTTTAGTGTCTTCTGGCCTTAAACTCTAGTGGAGTTTGTTTCACACTTTTATCTTTCAACTGTGGACAGATGAGACCAGACAGCCAATTAGCAGTGGTGCATATCTGTTGACTAGACATCATGGGACAAAGCTACAGCTTGTTTAAAATGGTAAAATTGGTAAAATTCCACTGCCTGCCCTGAGTTTTCCTCTGCTCTGGACAGAGATCCTGCCTAGCTAGTGTAAGCAATGGAAGTGTGGGCATAATTGCACAAAGGTCTTAGGAAAAACAAGGCAACCTCAGGAGCAGAAACCTGTCTGCAGGCAAAAATTCTGTAAGGATTGGGACTCTTGCCAGAGCTGTTGTGATGTAACATTGGGGATCATGGTATAGCTGAATGTTATTTCTTTCATGTTGTGTGAGGCATTCCAGCTGAGCCTTCTCTTCCCTATGTACTCTGCAAGGCAACTGTCTCAAAAGAGCAGCTTATAAATTTGGAAAGGAGGTGAATCTGTGAAGTAACTCCCTCTTGATGTTTCAACTGTTCCTATTTATTTGTTTATTTATTAACTCTTTATGCACACAGGTGAGAATCATCTAATTCATCTAATTTTTGCCGTAACAAGCT
Organism: Luscinia megarhynchos; assembly: GCA_034336665.1. Classification (NCBI taxonomy): domain Eukaryota; kingdom Metazoa; phylum Chordata; class Aves; order Passeriformes; family Muscicapidae; genus Luscinia; species Luscinia megarhynchos. The sequence continues at coordinate 10,416,188 of JAPFBE010000013.1, read as the reverse complement.
CCATCCCCGTTTCAATGCAAGCATCAGATAATTTTAGCCATAAACTTCCCCTGAAATCAGTATTTTAAAACAAAACCATGGAATTAGAGAAATAATATGATTGATTAGCAGATGTGTAAAAGCTTCTGCTTTCCAGCATTTCTCTGTTGATCAGTAAGTCAAAATAACAATTGGAATTGCTTCAGTGGAAAACTAACTACAATCATGCATTTAATTTACATCTTAATGCATTGTTGTTGTTTTTCCTGTTCAAGTAAACTACTTCTTAGGATGCACCTGTATATTGAATTTCCATGGGAATAGGCTTATATGAATTTTTCCTTGCTATGTTTACCAGAGATCAGGTTAAGATTAAAACACATGTTGTCTTGAACACCGGGAGTGAAGTGAAATTTTAACCAAGAATTAGGAGTTTAGGGGTCAGGCCTCCCCTTTTGTTGGTGTATCTGTCCCTGCTGCTTACACCTGTACTTGGGGGCTGCAGCAGCAGCACACAGGCTTTGTGATAGTCTTAGGGCTGGGCCAAATATTGCCTGCAGCTCTTGATCCATCAATAAAAACACATGCCAACCATAGCATATCACACCTAAAATCTCCTACCTGACTGGTCTCTGCTAAGTTTCTAGGAGAAAACAGGTGGATTTATTTTAAATGTAAGAGTGGTGATGACCTTTCTGACTAACACTGGCTACAGGTCTAATTGACCTTGGCATCATGAAAGGGTCATTTCTTGACATGGCTGAACTGTTCTAGAACAATTTATCCAGTGTGCTGGGTACAAACAGTCTTTTCTTCAGTATCAGGCATGCATGTCTTATCTTTCTACCTATTCTTTTTTTAAAGAATCTTAGCTATTGTGAATCAGGCAAGGAAAAATATGTTCTCTGTTTATATTGTTTGTTCTCCTCAGCCTCTACTATTCTATCTTGGACAATGATATTTCATGAATACCTGTTTTTGCACTTTTTTTTTTGCTTGGATTATGTTAAAGGAGCCTCTTTTACTTTTCCAGCACTGCACAACAGGGTCTCAGGGCCTGTTTCTGTGATGCTGGTGTTGATGGACCCTTTCCAGTTGGAACTGAAACTGGTTATTGAACTGGTTTTAATCAACATCTAATATTGCTCTTTGAATGTAAGGAAAGAAAATCCAACTTGGTTGTCCTAAAACAGCAGTTCTTGAAATCCAGTGTGAACAAGTGATAATACTTAGTAAGAACACTCCCTTCTGCTTTATTTTTGAAGGAAAATGTCACCTTAATACTGGGAAGAGAACAGATTTTTGGGTGTCCAGAAAGAAGAATCTAGTTCAGCTCTGCTTTCTCTCTGCAATTACCAGGCTGGTTTGTTTGATTTGGGGTTTGGGGAGAGTTGTGGTGGGGTTTCTTCTAATAGATGGGATGAAAGATCATGTCAGGCTTTGGTTCAAGAGAAAATCAGTGTTTTCTTCTCTGTGGAATATCAATAATAGCCTCTAGAACAGATTTACTGAATTAGCTGTGCCCTGTTGTACACAGTGACAAATGCAAGTGTGTTTACATGCAAGGTTTTATTTTTCCAGAGGAAATGTTGTGAAGGCACTGCACATGAAGGATATCTCTGGGGAAGAAAAACATTGTTATGAATTTGAAGGGAGAGAATCAAATTCATATCCTCCCTCTCCATTGTCCTGGCAATTCTGTTGTTGGTTTATTTTGGGCTTTTTTCCCTTCCATTTTACAGGTTCACAGATGGTTTGGGTTAATTCAGAAGCATATTTTTATATTATTTATTTTATTTCATTTAGCAACCATCAGACATTACAGTACAAGAGCTTTTAGATCTGTATTGTGTCTTATTTTCCTGAGAAATATTTTTGTCCTTGTCATTAATTTAAAATTTTGCATTATCCTCTGTGTTTCTCTTAGGGAAAGAAGATGTAAGTAATGTAGACAACATTTTAACCATGACATTTTAGGCCCCAATCTAAGGATGTGTAGTGCTAATTTTAATAACAATTTTGGTGGAAGACATCTAATTCCAGCGTAGAGCATGAATTTTAGAAGAAATATACCTGTACAGTCCTATTAGGATGTCCTTGTTTGAAAATCTGGAAAGTAAAGCATAATGCAATTGAAATCAGTTATGTTATGAATAATGTAGGCTCCATTATCCTTTGTAAAAAGTTGCACGTGCTTCTCAAACCTACCTGGATACATCCCTGCTATGTGACCCCCATAGAAATGAGAACCATGGAATGCCAAGGAGACCACAGAGGATTATGTTTTCCTGGAGTGTTAAGCCAAAACTGCACTTAAATTACACCAGTGTGCCTCTGTTCTTGCAGTGAGGAGCTTCTTCATGGACTGTAAGTCTCTGCAGGTGGAGGGGCTCAGGGCTCATGCCTGTCCCTGCCTCACCTCCCATGGCTTGAAACCCACATCCCCAAAGAGAAATCAGTGTTTCTGAGGATGGGGTTTGGCTCACAGAGTCACCACAAGCCTCCCTTTATTGTTCCCCAATAAAACAGCTTCTTTGGCTGAGGTCCTGCAAAGATTTATGCACATGCTTAATTCTCTGCTCTGAGACTGGTTTCAGCAGGACCACAGGCAGTGTGTACGTGTAAATCATCATGGCACTCGTTTCTGGAAATCAATGTAAATATAAAATAGATTTAAAAGTATATCTGGTTATTCAGCCTTCTTGTTTAAGGGGACAAGGGACAAGAAACATTTTCTCTTGATAACAGAGTTTGAAAAGTCCTGAAGTCAGGCCTTATTGAAAACTGGTATTGGAAGCTGGGTTTATACAAATTTTGCTGCAAAATAAAGTTGATCATAAAAGTTTGTAGGTCTCATCTTCTCAGTGACTAGCAGTAGACACTCAACAAATATTTATTTTAGTGAGAACTACTGAACCTTTCTCACTGAACCTGTTCTAATTTTACTGTTCCCTTGTATTTTGTGTAGGATCAGATCTTAAATTCTTGAGAGAAGGTAATCTTTCCAGTAATCAAAGATCCAAGAGGGTAATGTGGGATTAGAGCAAATATGGCATGGCACTTCTTTCTGCAGTATGTGCTTTCCTGACTAGGATACTTTCTCATTATGTTCTCTGCAGCTTGGGATGCTGTCTGAACACTTCAGACACTTAATAAGATACATAGATTATTTTTTTTTTAATTTTGTGTTAATATTTTCATTTCTTGGGTAAGAAAGATTTTCCCTCTCTTAAATAAGGTTCTGTATCTTGCAAAAAGCCAGAACTGGATTTTAGCAAAGAGCAGACACATCAGGCTTCAGCCAACCTTGGTGAGAGCCTCCTTGGAGGGAAAGAGAAAGATCTCAGGAGGGGAAACACAAACTGATCCAAGCTGGGAGGCTACACAGGGGTTTGAGGTGTACCTGAGGATGCTGGGGTTGAGCTTCAGCAGGGAAATAATAAATGTTGTTGTCTTCTATGCACAGAGGAGAATAGGGATCTTCATGGTGCAAGTGGGGCAGGTAGTGAAACTGGGATAAAGAGAACTAAAAACCAAATGCCCCACGTTCCTTTGGGCTGCATTCCTTTGTTCCTCAGCATCACTTCACAGTTTGTCTATAAATCCTCTTATTCAGGACTAGCAGAGAAGAAGATAAAGGAAGGGAGATAACCAGAAGAGGGAAAAGGGGCATTGACCTCAGTGTTGGGAACTGAAGGGCTTCTGCTGTTGTGGTGTAATCATTTGCTGGAATGAGCCAAACTCTGTTACTTGACTGGGCAAAGCTCCCCTTGACTTGTGCTTGATTAACAGCCCTGGGGTCTGGCTCTGTGCAGTTGTGATGAGAGATGCCCCAGTATTTCAGCTCAGCCTGCCAGTGCTGATCCCCCCAGGTGCTGCTTTCCCAGAGCTCCCCAGCTACTGTTGGTGTGCACAATTTGAGGAGGGAAGTTTCTCTTTGAGCAGCTGCACAGCGAGGGATTAGGCAAATGGCAGAGCAGAAATCTCTCACCTTTTCTCCTTTCCAGCCCATCTGCAGTGCTATTGCCAAAAACAGTTTGGGGTTGGCTTCTTTCTTTCTGGTTGTTTTTTTTTGTTTGTTTTTTTTGTTTTTTTTAAGTGTGATTGGGTTGCTTTTGTGGTTGCCTTTGGGGGTATGTGCAGTGCAAAGGCCACTGTCATTTGGCATTATTTAACATCTTCTATGTGTCTGTCTTGATGGTACCAGAAGATATGGACTGTTAGGAGGTTGTTTTATTTGTTTTTCTGTTTGTTTGTTTGTTTGTTTGAATGGAGCCAGCAGACTTGCTTGCAAGCAGCTTTTAGCACCTTGGAAACTTAGAGACCACCTGTGGTGCCTCTTACAGGTTTGTGGTACAGTCTCTTCTAAGTAGCAGCAGGATTAGAAAAGCACTGGGCTGAGCACACACATATAAGGATGCCTAAAATTTTCTTCTTCAGACAGATTGTGAGGTTTCACCTGATGCTCGTTGTACACAGCTTTCTAATGGATGCACCCAGTTTGAAAATCTGCATTTCAGGCATGTGCAGCCATAGTGGAGCTGCTGCAGTGCTCCTACCATGTGCAGGAGTCACTTCATGTAGAAAATAGTCTGGTCAATCCTGTCTTTTAAAACAGATATTTGGCTGTACTTGTAGGATGAGCACTGGCCATGTTTTATTGCACATAAACTCTAGGAATACCAGTCATCCCTCAAAAAAAAAAAAAACAAAAAAAAACCCAACGAAACAGGGCTGCTATTAAACTACCTCAGCTGCCCCATCATTCTCTGAATTAAGAACAAACAAACAAACAAAAGGCCTGCAGGCTGCCTGGTGTTTAACTAAAGAGGGGCAATTAATGAATTGGGTGTGAAGCTGCATTGAGATTTTTATGAAAGATTTTGGAAAGGGTGTTAAACTAATGGAATCCATAACATTTGGCACAGGGTTTGCTGGTTTTAATTTCACATTCTTTGTACATTCTTAACTGTCTCTTGGGCATCTAATGAACAAAATAAACTTTCTGGGTAGCATTTTCACAGTATCTTCACTTTGTTATATAAATATGGAATGGTTAAGCACGGCAATGTTAGCCATATATAATTTGGTTTCTATTACAGAATTATTAATGATATGGCAGATGTAGTGTTTGCATATTCTACTTTGTCATTAAAACCTTGCTGTGTATCTCCTTGATGGTAACTCCTTTTAAGCTGAGCAGTAACGTGGCCTGAATGAAGACTTTAGGGTTTAGCAAATGAGGAATACACAGGCTTGGGATTCAGAGGAGCTGATGCTCTGTCAGCTCTTCTGAGTTGATGGTGACATGCTCCTGTCATGTTCACTCTCTGTGCTTGAGAATTGCCTTTTGAGAAGCAACAGCATCACGCTGGCTGAAATTGCTCTGGGGTCAATATCTTTATCCTCCTTTGGGGAAGGAAAGTGGATCCTGCCATCCTCTCTGTGGACCACAACGAATTCCCATTCCTTTTGTTTTAAGACTGTAATTCCTGTTGTTTGTTCAGGTTCTTTCCAGTCCAGAAAGTGATAATGATAGGGCATGAATTGGGCTATATAAAAGGCTGGACACTAATTAATGGGGCAGAACTAGGTATAAACAATTGGATTTATAAGTGCACTTATCTAGTTGGTTTTCTAGGTAGAGGGAGGGATATCACTAGGGAAATTATTTGTTTTGTTGTGAAAAAAATAACTGATATGGCCTAATTATCTGAATTTCTGGAGTTGTATACCATCTGAAGAGTGATTTAAGAGAAAAGTAAGGAATGCTTCTCCTTTGTTTTAAATTGGTGTCCCCAAATATGCAGCTGTTGTGCACACAGAGCCAATAAAAACAGATGTGGGAAGAAGAAACTAGAGAACACAAGAGCATACAATAAAATAGATTATCCCATGCCCAAAAACCCCACATATTTCTCCCATAGATGATGGATATATAGCTTACACCAACATGTGAAGACAGTATGAAGAGAGAGGGAGGGACAGTGAATTACAGCAGTGCAGCCCCTGGTACTCCGTAGCTTTTATGGGGCTGCTCTGCCTGGCTGCAGAGGGATTCTCTTTTACAGCTTCCACTTCGTGCTCCACTTTCCTGCTGAATTTTCACGAGTGTTACTTTGTTATTGATGTTGTCGGTGAATTGTGGTTTTAATTGATGGAGACCATACGTGGGGAAAAGAGCTGCTGGTGCATCTTTGTGTCATTGTCACTCTTTCCCGGTACCTCTCTACAATAAATCCATCCTTACTCTTCTGACACTGCAGCTGTAGCAACTGAGCTGATTGATTACATGTAGGCTCAAGCCAGTCTTTCAGAAAGCAAATCCATTTAGATTTCTCAAGAAATGTGCTTTTTTATTTATTTTTTTTAACTTTTACCAGTAGCTGAAATGCACTAAGCTTTAATGATATTGATGCTATTTTACATATTGTACCTAGTCTTTGATACACATCCCTAACAGCTAATGGATTCAAGGTCTGTCCCTAAGTAATTAATTCCTCTCTTTATGTTTTTAGGCTGGTGGGATAATGGAAAAGCATTTAATTAAGGGTATATTTGTGAATCTTCCCTGAGGCTGATTCATGCATAAAACTTAGAAATGATGTGCTGCTCAGCTAGTAACTTTTCAACAGGATCCTTTCTTTTCAGCAAAGAGACCTCTTGTTTTGAGGTAGTAATTGTCTCTTCCAGATTTTTGGCCAAATCAAATACTGGTGCAGATCAGCATTCCTTCATTGCCTGTAGCAGATTGATGCCCATTCCCAAAGCCTAAGGCTCTAATTGACTGTTTGCATAAAGGCAACCTTGTCACAAGTTAATAGGAAAGTTATACTTGACTTTTATGCAGCTGGCACTGGTTGGTTGGTTGTTTGGTTCGTTGTTTTCTAGAATTTAAACCACTTGACAAAATCTTAAAATATGTGTGTGGCAGTGGTTTTTGTTGTGTGGGAGTTTTAATACTAAATTCTATTAAATCTTCTTGATATCTGTGTTGAGAGACTTATTACAGTGGCATGCTGGAAGACAGGTAGACACAAAACTCTATGCCATTTCCAAAACTTAAAACAAAATAAGTGGTTTTACCTGATTTACCCTGTTGGCACACGTGGTTTTGCTTAAGAGAAAAAAACAAACCCAAACAAGAAAAACATGCAAACAAACACCAACCCCCCAAAGCAGAGCACAGGGAAAATATTGCAACTCAGTGGGAGGCATAATACAGATTTGCTTCATGTAGTAATGCCTTTGATTTCTTTCTCTTTCATGTGTGTTGCTATCATTTATAATGCTAGTTTTTGTTTGCATGTCTCTAACTATGGTGTTTACTCCCAGGAATTCTTTTGTGATGGCTGATTGCCCCAAATAAAGGATGGTTAGATAACCTCATCTTTAGGTAAAAGAGCTTGGGGTTTTTTTAACAGACAAGATACAGTTATTGTTAGAATACAACAATCAAATACAATTCTTCACCCAGTAACCTGCAGAGGGAGTAAAAAGAAATGCGACTTTCTGTAATAATTTGTAGCCCAATATTCACAATTTTCTTGAGAAATGTGATTCTAAAATGCATATACTTCTGCTTGGTTTTTTTCCTATATATTGAGACCCAGTAAAGCAATATAACTTAGAGGCTAAAGACCTAATAAAAGACATGATTTCCATTTCGCACACCAAAATCTTCACTCAGAATAAAAATTTGGACAGGTTTAAGGGAACATGTTGATAAGTGAAAAGTCACATGTGACAGAGATGTGACTACTGTCATCCTTTTGGGATATATTCAACAATCATTCCCTCAGATATCCTGTAAGTACAGCAAAAGATTGTTCTTAGGCAAATCTCTGATAAAAACATAAATAGAGACTGTTGGAGGCATAAAATCCAAGAAGAGATTTTGTCATTGGATCCTTCTGTAATTTCCTCAGAAATAAGTGTTTTCATTGCAGATCTGTTAAATTACTGTGCCACCCCAGTTACTTTTATATTCCAAAGTTGGTATTTTATATAAAAAAATTCAGTGCTGGTACAGTGCAAAATGTATCTCTTTGTTTGCCTGAGATTCTGCAATCTTTTGGGATCTCACAACTGTAGTAAAAAGAGTAGTCCCATAATGAATAGAAGTTATGAAATCCAATTTCCTATAGCTTTGTGCTAATTGTGTGAATCTTCTTGTGTCCAATAGATTAACATAGGAAATTTCCCTCTGCAGGAGCATTATCTTTCCTCTGCCCTGCCATCCATACATGTACAGAACTTGATCAGACAGTATTTTTATAACTGCTACCGTTCTGTCAAAACCTCATTGAAATTGCCCTGGAAAACTGAAGTTATTTTGCAAGGCAGACAAATGGATAGAAGCAGCTGTGCAGGCAGCTGTGTAAAGTGAAGGTGGGCTGATAATAAAAAGTGGCTTGTTTAATTCCAGCTGCTCTGACTATGCTGGAGCAGATAACCTGTGCCTCCGTTTGTCACGGAGGGAGGAAGCAAGAGCAGCCCCTTTATCACCAGATTTGATTTGCTGCAACTCAGAAGTGTTGTTCTGCTTCCAGGAGATCTCTGAATGGATTTCATTCTGCAGTGGTATCAGCTGGAGGGTGATTGATTTGGTTGTGCACTTCTTCTTTCCTATTGTGTAAGAGTTGTGGAGATTTCAAAAAATGTTTATTTTGCAGCATTAGCTGAAAGGCCAGAGGAAAAAAATACAAATCAACAGCATGTCCCCTCTCAATCCTTTTCATCCACCCACCAGTAAAATCCAGGGAAGCTGATTTGCTGTTCTTCAATTTTGACAATGTATTTTTTTTCCAAATTGTTGAGCTTTTGTTGTTGTTGATATTGCTTTAGAAATGGGAAATGTAGTATTACATTTTGAAAACTCAAAATATGCATACAGTGGAAAACTTGTGAATTAGAAATATTGCACAGTTTCAAGGGTGGTCAAAAAGCTGCCTTCCAGGGTGGATGTGCTGTTCCTTTGGATCCATATTTTCTGATGTCTGGTAAGGTTCTATAGCTCATCTGCTTAGAGCCTGGTGCTAATAATGCCAGGGCTTATGTGATTGACCCCTGTATGGGCCAGTCACTTAAGAGCTGGGTTTGATGATCCTTTTGGGTCCCTTCCAGTGGGAATATTCTGTAATTTTAATTCTAAACAAATGTGTATCTATAAATGCTTGCCTGTTCCAGTGTTCAGGCTTGGTCAGCCCCTCTCTGAGGAGCATCTGTTGGAAAGTCCAGAGAAATGTGTATCAGGATGGTTTTACCTTCCTTCTCCTTTTCCCCCTTTGTTTTCATTTCTCTTCCTGTAAGGGAACATCTGAGGCTCACAGGAGTGGGGATATTTGAATAAATGAGAGAGGTTGTCATCACTTTCTTTTATATTGACTATCTGCATAAACCTAAACTTCTAGAGTACTTAACCATCAGCTAAACTGAACAGATTGAGTAACTGTAGGTTGTTTGAAATAGCTTTTTATCCAACATTTATAGACCTGAGCATGTTTTTGTAAGTGGAGTTGGAACTGCAAAAATCAGTTTAAATTGAAAACAAACAGCAAAACAACGCACAGTAAAGAATGACACACAATAAAGAATTTCATCCCCCATATGTACATATCTGTACAATATATATTTCTTCTCCCCACGTACCACCTACAAATATGGCTACAAAATATGAGTGCTTAGGAGGGTAAAGTCTCATGTCAAAACCTGGGCACTTGATGATACTGCCCGAGTGGGATCTTCTGAGATGAAAAGCATTTGTGTGTGAGATCTGATCTATTTGCTCTGGCTGGTTATTCAGCAGTCAAGAAGGAATGCACAGTCTAAAAGAAGCTGTTGACAATGAAGAAAACAAAAGAAAAAAGAGATTTATACTTGGTTTTTCCTCTGGGGCCAGAGCTCTGCATGTGCCCTGCAGGACTCCCAAAGCTGAAATTTCTCTGGCAATATATGGGTGCTGACAGGGCACTTCAGAGCCATCCTGGGTCCTCCCACTGCCACCACGGCTGGAGGAGGGAGATGCCCACCCTGCTGTGTTTCTTCATCTCTCTTTAATGCTATCCTGCTGGTTTGGTCAGCTGGCTTGTCCCCCTGCTTGAATTAATTTCTGCTATAAAACTGAAAAGCTGGCTATGAAATCTTTCAGGGTTTAACTTTTGTTTAGAGCAGCCTCTCAGGAAGCTCTTTCTCATGGTGGTTCTGACTCATGGCACCTCTGGATCCTGCCCCTGTTCCTGGGGAACAGCCAACAACCACCCTTCAGAGACACACAGAGATTCTCTGAGACTTCTCATGGTGAATAATCTGTGTCTGATGCCTGGGATGGCCTCAGGCAGCTCTGGTTGCTTCTGGGTCTTGGAGCTGCTTAAAGATCTTTGCTGGAGCCTCCGGGTTCTGCAGGAGACAGCAGTTGATCCCCTACAAAGCAGGCACTTACTCAGACCTGTGGAGCTGTGATGGCCTCAGGCAGGCCTGTCTTGCCCTTGGCTAGGGGGATTGGTGTTGTCTGACCAGCAGACACCTTGCATGGATGCAGTTGAAGCTTCTTCCTGGAGCAGATTTTTGGGAATGGTTCATTGACAGCGGCAACTGCTTCTGTCTTGTTGCTCCACTGAGTGAAAAATGATGGTGTGGTAGAACACCAGTGCCCCTGCTCTTCTGAAGCTGTTCCAGACCCTGTAGATGGCTTGCTGGAAGGAGTTGGCTGAGGAACAAGCTGGCTGTGACAGCCAGAGCTGTCCTGATGGATGCTTTGTGCAGCACTGCATCCAGGGGCTGAGCCTGGCCACCTCCACGACCTGCCATGTGCAGGGCCAGGATGGCACCACCACACCACTGGAGATTTTAGGGACTTTAGCAGCAGCAGCTAGCTCTGGAGGATGAGGTACCACCGAGGTTCTCATCTGGTTGGTTTTGTTTATTTCTAGTGCTCAAGTACTAGAGATGGGAACCACCAGGAGCTACCCTAAGCATCTCCTGTAATAACTTTCTTACTGAATCTAAGCCTTGCAAATATTTTCCACTCCATTCCTGTCTTGTTTTCTGTCCTGTTAGAGTTTAATGCTTCACTCAGTTAAAATCTTTCTGGGTCTCGTGTGGTAAGGGTCCTTAACCAAAAACATACTTTAGACTCACAGGCAATAGTATGTGAGTGTCAACTTCAGCTACATGTGTGCCTTTCCCTTTAGGTCATCCTAGGCAGCTGGGGAAGGCTCCCTAAAATGGGATCTTGGTGATAAAAAATAAATATATTTAAAAAAAACCAAAACCAACAACCAAAAAACCAAAATAAAAACAACGAAAATACACACACACACACACAAAAAAAAAAAGGAAAAAACCCAGAAAATTTGCATGAAGAGTACAGTTCTCAAGCTGTCCTAGTTAATGACCTCTCTGAGAAGCTTATCAAGCAAACACTGAAGAGTCTTTGAACTTGCCCTTAACACAGGCATTGATATTGGGCTCATCAGTGCTGCAGAATTACAGTATACTTCAGGGAATTGTTTATCAGTGCGATCCTCAAAAACAGGATGACTGGAATGGTTAGCAGCAAACACGAGCCATTTTGTCCTGGCATGGGCTGGGCTTTCAAACACTTGAGATGATGAAAGCTGCATTCTGTTTTGCTTTATGGATGTTGTCCTGCCTGCTATCATCTTTTAGCATCTGGGAAATAGCATTGCATAACTCAGGGTTTCTAAATAAAATGAAAATAATTTCCATCATTTTATTCCGAAATTTTTAATTTTTTATTTCCTCTCAGAATTTGTCGTTGCACACGTGAGGTACATCCAAACTGATGTACCCTGTGTCTTGGTTTCTTCCACCTTGGGGCTTCTTTGGCTCTGGGTTTTTGTCATTGCTTTACTGAAGTGATCATTTCAATAGACAAAGCACTGAACTTTGAGTTGGGTTTATTAGAACTTACAGCATTACTGTATTCTTCTCTGTAACTGAACAGTAGTAGGAAGAATATTTGTAAACTGTTCTTGTGAATTGCTTTTGTTTTCAGAACTTTCTGAAATTAATTCACTGATCACTGATGTTTCCACATCCAGAGAGCAGCACTGCTGACAAGCAATTTTTTGAAGGAGAAACACTGGCACACTTGATGTTCACACTTAGGTGCATGAGATGTTGCTGTTATAAACATTGTGGCTGGGCTATTACAACATGGACCTGGAAAGAAAGAGAGAAACTCATTACAAGAGGTGACATCAGGAGGAGCAGAGCCCTCCTCTCTGAAAATGGAGAATTTTATGATCTCCCTCCCCCTGTGTGGTTAGTCATTGGGAGAGCAGCTGCTCACCACGTACTGGGCAGCTTTCCAGCAGTGTGACATTATTGACATGCCCCAATCATCACCCATTTCTGCCTACACTTCTGGCTAACATGCTTGAAATGTTCCTTTCGCCAGCTTTTGGGCCAACAGGAGGTCTGGAGCCTGTGTGCCAGTGAGATGAGAGTACCTCTGCAGCAAACAACACTCCTGCTTTCACACATCCTTACTGCAGCTCTCTCCTTTCACTGGGATTACACTCGAGTTAGCAAAGCCAACAAGGGGCTCCCTCAGCCTGGGGATCAAATTGCCACGTAAAAGTTTTTTAATTCAGCAATTCTGGGTTAAATAATCTTCAGTGACTGAAATAAAACTCACATTTTTTTTTTCCAAGGAGGTGTGTTTCTAAGCTTGGATGCTGCTGAGCGACTGAAGGAGGGATTCCACAGATAATCTTATCATTTTTGTATGGTCTCCTGAAATTATATCTGTCATCCCTTCCCCCTCCAAGGGGGACATCACTTCATCTTTCTGGAAGGGTTTTTGGATGGGTTACAAAAATATCTCTTATACTCGGTGAAATGTGACTGACTCACTTGAAATAAAATCTATGCTAGGAAGCCACAAGAAACAGATGAGCTATGGCTGTCCCAGATTTTGGATATGCTCTTTGGTCTCTCTTTGCACTTCAAAAGAATTATGTAATTTTCAGAATTAATCAATGAGTTACGCTTATATGGAGAAAACTAAAACAGAAAGGTTAGTTGCTTGAGAGCAAAACCAAAAAAAAAAGCAATAATCCTTCTCTTCTTAGTCCCACAGCAGACATATTTTACAGTGCTGGGTCTTGTTCTCTTTCTTCTTTCTCCAAAGGAGAGGGATGTCTCTTTATCCCACAGACTTGAGTGGGGCTCAGGAACCTTGAACCACTGGTAGGGGAGGAGCAACTTATGACCTTGTAGGGAAAAATGGTATTTTATATGGCATTATACTCCAGCCTCTGGTTGTTCTTTCATTGGCCCTGAAAAATAAGGATTAATGGAACAGCAGAAGACTGGCATATTTAGGGCTTGGGTTACCTTGTTTTTCAGCAGCTCAGCAGCTCAGTAGCTGCTCCTGAGAGCTCCAGTATCAACTGGACAATCAGTGCTCAGAGAAAGGAGCTTGATGTTTCCTTCAGTGTTAAAGGACAAGAGCTACCTGCCTCGCTGGCGAGGGTGATTAATTGTTGCTTGTCTGGAGGAGAGGAGTTATGGCCTGCTGGATTTTCAGACTGCCTTGTCTGCCTTGCCTCTCCTACAAGGCTATGGAAAGGAGTGGAGCGGAGGATGCTCTGGGATTTGTCAGTGTTATGCTGCTATACAGTGAAGTGCATGAGTATAAATATATTTCTCCCTTTTAAACTGATCTGCATCCACAAATAAGCAGATTACAATAAAGCATGGGGTAAATCTCTTATTTTTTATTTTTTTTTTCACAGAGAAGAGCAGTTATGAAAAGCAGGTCAACTTCCAAAACTGCTCCTCTGCCAAATGAAACATTTCTATATATATACCAGTGTGGTCCAGCACTGACATCCTAATAGCAATGGAATAAAATTGTCTTTTAATGCCCATGCTTATTCCTTGTTCCCTCAGTGGCTGCTCAAGACATGACTCTGCTGATATGCATTCATAAGGTTTTGTTTAGGAGAATTGTTTTCTATGTTGTCCCTGCAAGAGAGTCTGGGGAAAGAGGCTCTTGAAACAGCTGGGCTTCCATTTTAATGAAAATCTCAGCATTTTTTGTTTTTCCATTTCATTTAAAACTCTTCCAAAATTATTGTGTTTAAAAAAAAAAAGAAAAGAAAGTAGCTAGTTTTTGTTACTTATTTGAAAAATGGAAAGAAGACCCATTGAAAGATTCTCATCCTCCTCATCATTTGAAATTCTTATTTTCACTGCTTATTTAAGCACAGAAAAGTCTCAGTTTTCCTAACTAGTAGGTATCTGGATAATGCCCCAAGAAGTCAAAAATACAATTCTAGCTGTTTTATAGGCCTGTGTCCAGATAATGGTGACAATCATAGTCATGTTTTTATTTGGGGGGTTTTGGAAAACAGCACTGTAGTGAAGCATTGTAAAACCAGAGCTGGGCTTCCCATCAGGTCTTCCCCATTCCAAACTTTTCTCCTGCTCTTCATTTTCACATTATGATTGTTTTCTTTTTCTGTGTGTCCTTCTTAGCCTGCTCTCCTGACAGCCCAGCTGGTACTGTTCATAATTGGCAGGCCATTCAGGGCTTAGACAAAAATAGCTGTAAATTAAAACACGATTGACTGACCACTCTCTCCCCTGCCTTGCACCTTCTGTAGATACTTCTATGTGTTGAAAATGAGTGGGAAATTATATCACTTTGTTCTAGTAAGGTTTTATGCATGCTTTGCAGGGATGTAAAGGAGTACAGACTGGTATTGTATAGACACAGAGACAATAATTTACATTAAGGCTTCTGTGCTAGTTCTTCCTTCGGTTCACACTTTCCACTTTTCATGCATTTCATTAATTTTAATTATTTATAATATTAATAATAAATCAGTCTTCCTTCTACTCTGTCCCAGGGGAACCCTATTATGAAAGTTAAAAATTAGGTATGTTATTACTGTATCTGCTAAGCATTAGGAGTCAGATTATTCTAGATAGTAATATCTGGAGAGTATGCTGATAATTTTAGATAGTCATTCACCTAAATAGTGAATTGGAATTGAAAGAGGGGTGGAGGATGTCAAGCTATTACAAGCTCTGTTACAGCACCTCTGGAAACCTCAATGATGATTTAATAATGAAAAAAAGACTCTAAAAGCATTTAAAAAAATAAAAATCCAAAGCTTACAATGGTCTGTACCTGTAACAAGACAGATTAATAAAATACTTTTGAAATGCTAATTATTGAGATGAAAGGCTAATAATTAGTCTGTGTAATTATTAACTAACTTTCAGAACTGACCTGACGGCTGTTTCCTGTGTTTTGGAAAGGATGATGGGCAGAGGGAGAGGGCTGCCACAGATCCACCCATCCCTAGTGACAGGCACATTCTGGGAGGTGCAAAGCCCACAGCTGGTACTGCAGCTCAGCTAGAAAGGAGGGCAGGCAGGTAAGCAGGTTCATTTAGAGTGAAGGGAGACATGCTTAGCTTTGGCTTAATCTAAATCACCTCCTCTTCTGAAAATGGAAAAGTTTTGGGAAGTTTTTGGCATGGTTTTGGCAACTGTTTTGTTGGCTGTGTGGGGTTTAGAGTCTGTGCCTTGCTAAAGGGGCAATTCTTGTGGCAGGTTAGCAAAGGAGTCCGTGCCCAGTGTTCTGGTTTGGCATCCATAAGTGGGGTCACAGCTCTCCTAAGTCTACAGGGTGGTAGAGCTTTTACAGTAATGGCTTTTCTTAGAGCAGGCATCCAATTTCTTTTAAATCCTTTCAGGTCCAGTTGACCCAGGAGAAGAAATTCTTAGCAGTTTTCTGTTTCTTCCCCATCCAGTCATTGCACAAACAAGAACTCAGCATCTATGAGTAAATTACTGTATTTGGTTTAAATGTCTTCAGATTTCAGCAAGTTCAAGATGTGCAGCCAGACTTGTTTTAATTCTCCTTTCCTCTCTCCCACAAACTTTTGCTCAGAAAAGAGTTTCTGGGATGAGTTTTGACTAGATTCTGACTTTGCATATACTTTTTTCCTACGTGCTTTCTGGCATATTTGTTATGTTCATGGGATAATTGCTGTTCTGTACATGGAGGCCTTGATCTGCCACTGAAACAAATAGAGTTCCTGTGTTGAAGGCAGAAACTTCCTTTTGAAAGTTGTCACAAAGCTCCTACTCTTGCAGAAGATAATAGATTTCAAAGCCATCAGGAAAGCTGACAGAGGGATCAGGCTGAATATCACCCTAAGGCACATGGATATCTGTTTAATTTTCTTTCCTTTTTTAATTAATTAATACAGACTAAAGCTTCTCAGGGCTTGTAAAGTTAGGAGTATCTTGGAAGTGGTCTTGTTGGCAGAGGCTGGAATGCAGGATCAAAGGTGTATAATAGATTCTGTACTGCATGGCTCAGCCTCACAGAACTGGGTCTCATCTCACAGTGCAGAAGTCGATAGTGATTTTTTGATTTTTGTGTAAAATATTGTGAACACCTCTCAGAGCTCTGCTGTGACTGGTTTCATTGAGCTGTGCTTAGTGCCTAGTTGACTGGCTTATCCTAACATTGAAGGTACATATGCCATGTTTGGGTTATTTTGAATCAAAAGCCCATTTTAGGATATAGTTAGCTTCTCGTGCTTTCCTTGTTGCAGGCAGAATTTGAAAATGTGTGCATTTTAAATGGAAAAAGAGAATTTTTATTTGTTGGACAGTAATTGTTTTCATGTTGAGGAGTGCATGAGAGTGCAAAATATGATAGTGTTGTGGGACTGACCCCAAGGGTGGAGAAGGAATTAGAGTTTTGCAGGGTGCTGTTGTAATGCTGATGGCTGACTTGCTTTGCAGCTTTTTTCCCTTTCACAGGTTCTGCTGGGGGAACTGACCTAGGATTCCATAGGGTAAACTAGAACAGAACCTGAAGGTCTGTCCCAGAGGAATGGGGGAGGGATGTGTGAAAATGGAGGCACTGGAGGGAAATGACTCCTGTGAGTTCCTCATTACCACTCTTCTGACTTTTATATGTATTTTAATGGCTTGCTCTTAGTCCTGGTGAGCCTGCTGTGTTGGCTCCCGTGCTCTTCCCTTTCCCTGCATGGCAGGATGC
This sequence comes from Luscinia megarhynchos, assembly GCA_034336665.1. Lineage (NCBI taxonomy): Eukaryota > Metazoa > Chordata > Aves > Passeriformes > Muscicapidae > Luscinia > Luscinia megarhynchos. The sequence continues at coordinate 10,399,147 of JAPFBE010000013.1, read as the reverse complement.
TTGCTGAGACAAGGATGAGAGATGGGGAAAATATGTTCATGTTGTTTGGTGGTGGGTGAATACCTGAGTGATTCCAGGTGAACCACCTTCTAGACTGCTGCCACACCTGAACTAATTATCTTCACAGAGATATTTTTATTTACTGTGAGGAAGTCTCCAGAAGTTGTGCTGTCTGTGTAGGAAGAAGAGTTTAAATCATTCCTGTAACCCCTTTCTCACACTCATTTTCTGTCAGAATTGTAGTTGTCTGTATTTTCCAGGTAGTATTGAGAGCAAACTGATAATTGCAGCTTTGGTAAGCTGTTGGTATGATCACTTTTTTTCTAGGTTAAATGATTTATGATGTTTTACCACAGCTTTATAAACAGGAAAAGCCAGCCTAAAGACAGAAGAGAGATACTAATTAGAGAATGATAGAAACACAAATTTAAAGCAGCCACAGTAAGGCAGAGAATTTAAACAAAAGAGCGTCCCTTTTATTACAACCTAAGCCTTAATTACATATCCTAAGTCCTCTATTATATCCTAAGTTTAATTGCAGAAAACAGGGGATGGGAAAACTAAGCCTTCACAGCCATATTGGGCAGGAGCTCTGGAATAAGATTTGCCATTAGTGGAGAAAGTAGGAAGTGAGCCCTCCTGAGGAGCACCTGGGAGACATCAGGATGCTCTGACCTGGCCAAGAGGAGATGAGGAGAACATGGAGCTCCTGCCACCACAGAATGGGACAGAGTTAAGTTGGTGAGTGCAGGCTGGATGCCTCCTGAAGTAGTTAAGGGAGAAGGTGATGGCCAAATATGACCTGTTGATATACTTCACTGTTTTGTCATTTAAAAAAAAATTTAACTGTGCATTGGGGAATTTGTCACAGGATGGCTTAACAGGTTCCCAAATTGTTTATCAGCCACCATGAATGGTATTTTCTTGAGAAAATATTCAAGGAATTGTTATTTTGGGATTTGGCAGCATTAGATGTTGATCTTGCAGAAAGAACACATTTAGTAAATCACAGGAGTGTAGAGAATGCAGCTTCTTTACCTCTCAGTATTGAATGGCAGCAAGGTTTCTCTCCTATATGTGTGGACCTTCTCCTGCAGATTTGCTTTGTTTAATTTCTTCCCATCCTCCCCAAAGTGGTCACTGAGGAGGGATGTGTCCTGCTTCAGTTGGTGTACAGGGCTGTGATCAGCTTTTCTCTTCCAGGGAATCCTGGGCTTCGTGTGTTTTCCTGGTTTAGTTTTCTTTGTTTCCAAACACACTGTATTATCTAGCTAGTCTAAATTGAGCATGTTCATTAAGTCTGAATAATGAAAGCATCCCCTTTTCCTCTTGGCTTAGCACAGACAATACAAAAAAGCCATAACCTAGATAATCATGGAGGCTTAAACCCTCCCAGTTCATTTACTAAAAGTAAATTCCTCAGGGTTTCAAGAGTTAGGATGGGTTTTTTTGGTTTCTGTGTGCATGTGTGACTTCTGAGAGAGAGTTGCCTTTTAATTAAAAATAGGTTGAATTTTTTCCTAACAAAGTAAAATGGACTTATTCAGCCAACTTTGGTTTATATTTTGTATTCTTGCTTCAAATAATGGGAGTCCCACAGAATTTCTGAATAAAATCATTAATTATTTTGCATAAGCATATTTTTCTAATTGCATTCTGTAACCTGAAGTTAAACACCCAGAAAAATGATAGATATTAGTGGACAATCTATATTAAAATATGTGTCCAGAGTATCTCAATATTTCTTCAGTGCTTAATGCTATCTACCTATATTATCTCTATAGGCAGAAAATTGTCATGTTTTTTCTTTTCCACAGATGAAGTGACACACAGGGACAATTAGATCCAGCTCTTCCCACTTGTTTTTAAAAGCATCAGGGTCCAAGTTCATGCAACAATAATATGTCAGGAGATAAACTTCACTTTTAGTTTTAGATCACATTCCTCTTCCTTCAGCTGAAGTGCCTCCAAAGGGGATTTTGAAAGCTTCATACCACGAGCAAAAACTTCCTGTGGGTGCTTTCCCTCTCTTGCTCCCCATGTAATTTTGGTGGGTGTTGTTTATGGTCTCCTTTAGTAGCAGCTTATGTGAAACATGGAATTTCTCAGGGAAAGAGCAGTTAGTGAGAGACTCACAAAGATAGTGTATGTGGAAATTGAAGAAGGTCTCTAACTCCATTTTAAGTTCTGTGAGCTCCATTCCAGCTGACAGAGGCACTAGATAAGTCTCCATTCCCACCTTAGTTTGTGATCTTTCTTCCCACCATCTGACCAGGAAAAGAGTTTGTCTCCATTGCTGCTATCTACTCATGGACACTCAGAGGGTGCAGCTGGATTTTGTACCCTTACAGAGCTAGTTAGCACTTGGGGCTATTGTAGACAAAGAAAATTATAAATTCTTCTGTGCTTATATTATACTGTTCTCACATCTGAAGTAAAATCCGTTGGCAGCTGTGACACTGCAAATCCTGGGCTGCTTTCTTCTTCTGCCTTTTTTTTTTTTTTTTTTTTTTTTAAATGCATAGTTTTGGTCTCAGTATGGTATTTCTTTGTCAAAAACAGTGGGGTGAGGAGCCACACAGCCCTCACCTTGTGCAAGAGCTTTAGAGCAAGCTGCTGCTGTGTCCTCCTGGACTGGGGGACACAAAGCTGTCTGGCTGACACCTTTGAGAAACGAGACTGTGTCTCCACATCTCTACCTCCTTTGCATAATCTGTGATATCTGAATTAAGTTTCATGACATATTATCACTTTGAAGCGGAGTTAATATACTGTGTTGTATATAATACATTATGTATGACTTGGGCATCAATTGTGTTGGAGCATCAGCAGCCACAGACTTGAAAATGTCTCTTTTTGTGACAGAAATCCTAAATAATGCTGAAACCAAGTTCTGTTGGTTTTATTTTGTATTCCTTGTCCCATTACAGTATCTTTACTTGCAAAACCACTCATGTTCAAGCCATCTAGATTCCTCTTCTCTCCTCCATGTATTTCACGAAGTCTCCGTTCCACATCTTTCCTGTTACAAATATTCCCATGGTGTTTCACAGTTAATTTTAATTTGTAACATCAGAAGTGCTGGGATTATGTTGGCTTTGCTGAGCCTGAGCACTATGATGTGAAGAAGAACAATGATGAGCATTAACACAATAATGATGTGCTGCAAAGAAGAGTAAGAAGCAGAAAGAAGACAAACCTCACCATATTTTTTTCTTCTTGAATATTCACATATCCTGCTCCCAAACTGAGCTGAGATAGAGCTTGTTTTTGTTGAAGTTGTCTTATGAACTATACATTGGTCTGACATTGGATACAGTATATATACATAGGCAAATATACAGTCACAGGTTTATTGCTCTTATTATAACTAATCTCAAGCCTGATTACTTTTGTTTCAAAATTAGACTCTTAGAACATATTAATTATGGACATATCCCCAGACAACATGGCTGTCCATGGGGGATTTCTGGCCTTAACTCTGATTGGTGTTAATGGCAGCTACCCATGTAAACTCCTAAAGGACCAAAAAAGGAATAATGTTCTGCTGAAGTCTTTTGTTTAGGGTATAGACCAATGCTAAAATATTCCAGGAGGGAATTGGTAGAGTGCCTGATAGTGAAACTGTTTCTGTCTTTACGTAAATACTGTAAATATTGCTGTGTACAAAAGCATGTAGGGACAGAACAAGGGGGAATGGGTTCAAACCATAGAGCAGCTTTAGAATAGATCAGATAATAGGAAATAAAAAGTCTTTACTGTGAAGGTGCTGAGGCACCAGAACAGATTTCCCAGAGAAGGGAATATCCCAGGATGCCCCATCCCTGGAAGTGTTCAAGGTCAGGTTGGATGAGCTCTGAACAACCTGGGAGAGTGGAAGGTGTCCCTGACCATGGCAGAGGGCTGGAACCAGATGATCTTTAAGGTGCCTTCCAACCCAGGCCATTCTATAAATCTCTGTGGTGAATTCTGGGACTGATAAAAGCACATCACAGTACTACACACGATATTGTATATTTGAAAGTTTATATATAAATGTCCTTTTTTGTTTGGTTGGGGTTTTGTTGTTGTCATTTTGCTTTTCTAACCTGGATTAGACTTTAGGGAATACCTTTTCCTCCTGGAAGCACTGAACTGAGGAATGCTACTATTATATAAATAATGTCTACGTGACCTGATGTTGTATGCCCTAATTATCCACTTGTCATAATTCTCCCACCTTGAGTTTCTTGGGGAAAAAATAATTTCATTGGAATTAGCAACAGGAACCATTTTCAGACAGAGGGGGTGGCTTGTGCTAGATGTTAGATAAACTTAGAGATTATTGAGCCTGTGTTGTCTGAGACTTCTGGGCTCTAGTGGAAGCTAAGCATATAATAATTAAAATAGCTTCTTAGTGATGGAGAATTTACTGCATCTTTTGACAATTCATCTCGGCAGCTAATTATACTTAAAACGTGCTTTTTATCTTCAGATTGAACTTGCAAATATTGGATTCTGTTGTGTGTCTGCCCACTAATTTAGAGTCTTATGAAATATCTTCTTCTTGTCTAGTCCCTTAAAGATTATAATCTTGTCTTTGAAGCAAAATACATTTAGTTCAGTGTCTCACTGGAAGGAGTATTTTTTTTTTTTTTTTTCCAGAACAAAATGATTCTTGCTGCTCCTCTCAGCTCTCTTTCCAAGCTTATTTGTTTTTTATTTATTTATTTAAATTAATGGTATTGTAGTTTCCCAGAGGCTTTCCTGCTTTGTTCCCAGGGACATTATGGTTTCCTGTGCATGTCTGCAGCTGTCCCTAATGAGCAAACGGCACAGACCTTTGTGCTGCCCTCGTGGGGAGAGGTCTGACACCCCTGAGCTGATGCAAAGAGCAGGCAGGTGCCATCCAGAACCCAGCCCAAAGGGTTTTTATTGTCTAACACCACCCAGAAGCTGCACCCAGGAATAAAGCAGGAGCTCTTCCAAAGGATGGTGCCTATTCTTAGCAGCAGCTAAACCTTGTGATCGCGATGGTCGGCCCGTGTGACTGGAGGGCTGTGTTCCAGTGGTGAGGAATGCTCAACGCCTGCCTCATCATGGGGGGCTCCTCAAGGAGGAGAAAACCACAGCTTGCTGGATGGACAGAGGGAAATAAGGTCTAACACAGCTGTAGCTGTGCCAGCTGCTCTGCAGGTCATAGCAGGGTAAAACTGCTCTTACCCAAAATGTAGTAACAGAAGAAAAGTGATTGTGTCATTTTCTGCCAGTCCACTCTCTGCAAAAAAGGCAAGTCGAACTTGGGGATTAGATGGATGATGATGCTGACAAGGCAGTGCCCTGAAGGGGTGTGTGGGGGTAAACAGATATATCCAAACGAGAAAGTCACGGGCTTCTCTCAGGGAGCAGCAGGAGCTGACCATCCTCATCCTATTGCTCTGAGCCCAGCTAGCCCAGCCTCATGCAAGGGAGTGCTTTGATATTGCTTCACTCTGTTTATTCTTTACCCACCTGACTTGCTAAACTAGTTGGAAATTTCCTTTTTTGTATCATACTGTTAATGAAGACAAAGGAAAACTAGGTCAGGTGTGTGTGAGGGTGTCTGCCCCATCACATGGAACAGAAACAAAAAAGGAAGAGAAAAAAGCTCACCAGAGAGGCATGGAAGGAAATTCATGTTGAAAAGATGGTAGTGATGAAAAATAGGAAAAGTGTGACTGTGATCCCTGTGTCTGTGGATAATTTATTTCTAAGAGGCTGTAACAAATATTTTGCTTCCAAGTGTTTCTTTTATTCTAGTTGGAGATGAAGAATTGTTCAGTACACCTTTGGTTTCTTAATCTTCTTCTGCTGCTCCATATTTTCATGGCAACACAGATATAATGGAGCATTATCAGGATGTTCCAGTAGTTTTCTGTCACTTGATTTTGTTACAGTAAATGCATACAGGCATCTTGAGCTTTTACTCTTGGTACAGAAATGATTAAAGCATCTTAGGTGGCCTCTTTCTTGAGGTTTTCATTTGATGTTTAGGTAGGTTTCTCTTCCTGATCAAAGATTTATTTTAGTGAAGGACAGGGCAAAAATGTCTTCTTTTCAAATTTGCTGGGCTGTGCATGTTAGCATATTTTATGATGAAATACATAGAAGCCAAGCCCTGACACTGCTCCAAAGTAAAACTGGTAGCAAAAAGCTGTGCAACTATAAAACTCATGACACTGTCATAAAGTATGGCTTTTTAGTGTGGATGGGCTGACACTTTTCTACTATTTCATCTTTTTAGCTGATTTATTAAATAAGGTTGGATGTCGCTGTGGGCTGAATTGCTGTAGGTTTCATCTCAAAAAGTGATCTCTGCAAAGACAGGCCTCAGAACATTTCCTGATTTCTGTATTTAGCTCTGGTTATTAGAACTGATCACTCAGAAGAGTGCACACAGAAAATATCCAAAGTATTCAGAAGATGAATAAAGTTTTAAATTTATTTTGGTGGGGTTTTTTTGGTCCTGTTCAACATTTAATGTAATCCTATCAGTCTGGGTGGTGGGTTTTATTTTCAGGGCATAGGAAGGTGGGGAAAAAAACCCTCACACCACGCTTTAAAGCCTCATTAACAAAGAACTTTACTCAAGGAGGAGATGTTAATAAGTAATGAAACAAAGGCTCTTTTATGGAGATTAAATGTCCATGTGTCGAAGTACAAAGTTCGTGTTGCAAAGTGCAGCTGTTGCCCTGCTCGCAGCCCCAGAGCCTGGGCTCAAAGTCTGCCAGCTCTCCTGCCATGGAGCTGACCGGGGCAAGGTCCAGCAGGTCCAGGGGTCAGAGCCTGCAGCCTGGCTGGCCCCGTGGCCTGCTGTCTGACACACTCGGAGGGAACACTTCAGATTGCAAGTGCAACCCACAAAAACTTCCCATTCCCTTTTCTGGTGTGTCAGGTCTCATTAGAGAGCGAGCGCTTTTGGAAGGAGTCGCTGAAGAGTTTAAAAATAATGTGCTGCATAATGGAGCGACCTCAGCAAACCCCGCAGAAGGAGCAGGCCAGGAGAATGATGCATGTGGGAAGTGGTGCCCATGTGCCTTCTCCTTCCTCCTGAGATGTATTTAAATGAGGAAAAATGAACAGCTAATTCTGTATACCCAAAGAGATGAAACAACTCTTTTCAAAAAAAGAAACAAGAAAGAAAAAAAGCCAGTCCCTGCGTTCTCTTTGTGTCACAGTAACGGTGCTCCACACCATGGGGGTGAAGAGCACTTAATATGTCTGGATATCCTGCTTTCAAATCCTCCTTTTCCACCTCCTTCAGAGGCTTTTTCGAAGCTAACCCCAACTTTCTTATTCATGAGGGCTGAAAACCCCACCTGTGCAGCTTTTTTGATTAGCTGTGGTCATATCAAAGGCTGCTGTACCCAAGCACAGACCCTGAGTGAGAATGGAGACTGACAGCTGAGAGCAAAGGCTGGTACAAACACCCTTGGAGGAATTTATATTTCAGGCAATGCTGTGGCTGTATTACAGACAGAGAAAAGTTTCCTGTCTGTTGCCACGTCCTTTATCATGGGAAGGATGATAAACCATGGGTGGTAAACCAAGTCATCAGTGCTCAGTGCCCACAGCATGCTGCAGACTGCTGTCATCTCACCTCACTGAAAGGAACAGGAGTGTTCAGAAAACTTTCTCAGACATCAGAAGTCTGCCCCCGTTGTATCATGGCTGTTATATATCTGGGTGCAATAAAATTAATTGTTGAGAGCCACAATTAAAACCAGGTTTCACAGAAGGACTGTAGCAGCCAAAGCATTAGTTCTGGACCAAAAGATTTGTGTGTTTAGAAAACGATGATTTTTTTCTTTCCTGCAAACATTCATGAGTCCACCAAACACCAGAGAAGCCTTCCTCTGGTGAGTTAGTCCTGTGCTTTTGTTATTACTTCAGGTCTGACCTTCCCCTTCTAAGCAATATATTTAAAGAACTGACAAGGACCCTACAGTGAACACTCCAGACCGTGTCTTGTGAGGACTTGGAAGAGAGCATGAGCTACTCAGTGCTTAAAAGAAGTTGGGGGAGGAAAAAAAGTCAGCCAAGGTCCACAGATCCAAAATAATGTGTTGGAATGGCTGAGCTCTTTATGGGAGAATGCTGAGAAGCAGAAATAACAGAAACTGCACCTATGATGTTCCATTCCTATCCTGGACTCTGAAAAGTCAGGAATATTTGGGAGGTTTTTTTCTGCTACTCCTTGCTGTCTGCATGGAACTGCTGCAGTGAACAGACCAAGTCATTGAGACATTATTGGAAGTAGTGACTGTGCACAGAGCACATCCATAATCAGTTCCTTTGGTCTGCACTGGTGCAAATCCCTGACATAGCAGCAGTGGTGAGTAACATTTTATGTTGCTCCCGTTGCTGGAGTTCCACCCGGGTTTCTGGCCTCTCTTTCCTAGGCTGATTATTCCTGGCCTTGGAAGCTTTGTTTCCTAAGAAACTCTGACTGTCACTACCCTCCCCAGCACTTCTGGCAACTGAAAATACACAAAAGGTGGGGAGAAGATGATAAAGTTAACAGCTATAAAATGTGTACATTGCTTGCTGCACTGATAAAAGTCCTTCAGGTGATAGAGTTCTTCTGGGTGATAATTACAGCTTTGAGCCTTGGCTTTCCTCATCTGAAAAGATGAGCCCTGTCAGGCCATTACTCCTGTGTGGAGTGGGATCCTTCATTCTTTTCTGTTGGCATTGACCACATATTAATGATGATATATTTACAGTGGAAGGTACAATGGAAGGAAGGAGGAGAGTGCCTATAGCCTCATGGGCCGTGAGGCTTCATGGGCCAGGGCAGTAGGCTGAAGTTCAGGTACATAGTCCAAATCAAGCAAAACAGCAACTGGGACTGGGTTGCAAGGTAGCAGCTATGCTGATTGTTGGCTTCACTGAAGCAGATAGGTGAATGTTTGCATCTCCCTCTTGCCTTCCCCTCGCCCCATTTTCATCATAGCCTTGTGTGCCTGTGTCACTTGGTTTCAGTTAGAAATACAAGAATAAATAGGAAAACTACTTGCAGGTCAATTCTTGTATTCAGTTCTCTGATTCTTTACTTTTTATCTCTCTTTTTTTTCCCCCTTTTTGTTTTATTTTAAATGTTTGCCTGGGTGTACCTGCTTTTGTTTGAAGCTGCCTATTTTCTTTCTCAGCAGGTAGTTTGAGAATTGTCCCACCTGTTGCCTGTCTGAACCAAGAACCAGGTCCTAGAGAAGGACTATGCCATACTAGCTGCTTGCAGATCTACTGGGATCCTAATATTGAGAGAGGTCTAATAGGTGAGTAAAAGTTGGAATTTATTCAAGGTACTGACACTCGTATTGCCTCTTCTGAAAAAAAAAGTGGCCACAAAACAGTACTTGGAGGATATTTTTTTAAATCTGGGAACTAGTGTCTTTCCAGTAAGAATCTGTGCCTGTGAAATGTTTTCTGCTCAGTTTACACGCTCCCCAGTCTCTGTGTCAAACCCCCTCCAGGTAAGACTATCAGAAAAGCCCTCCCATCCAACTTCCTCTTTCCCATGCAAATATAGGTGTCTAAAGAAAATGAAGGGGGATTTCCTTTGGCAGGAACACTGAAAAAAGCCAAACCATAATAGTCCAAAAGACATTTTTATTTGCTTCTCATCATTGTTTTTGTTTTGCACTCCTCTTCAGAACTTTCTTTTCTGTGTGTCTTCTTCATTCAGTCTTGGCCACACCAGCTGGGTAAAGGAAGAGGTCTGTCTGCAGCTACAGTTTTACTGCTTTATTCTCCTGGGTTAGCTAAGGCAAACTTTCCACCACCCATTGCTTCTTCCTAATGTAGGTTGTGTTATATCAGCAAGAAGGTGCTTGTAGAGATACTTATAGTTCTCTCTAAAGCAAATTGACCTTGATCATTTGGTGTCATATTCAGTAAAACTGTTTGCACACTAGGACTTTGCCAGTTTTTTTAAAAAATCGTATTTCAAATTAATACTATTTACTCCAGTTAAATGTTAAAATTAGAAGAGGATTCTGATTCACTACTTTATATGTTGGTAATAATGAAACAGATACACATTACATGAATTGCACACATTGTTACAAAATTAGAAGGAAAGAGTGGACTAAAATGAAATTATTCTTATAGGTCTACACATATTTACAATGTAGGGACTTTGACAAGCTTCTTCAAAAGAGTTGCCCAACAGGAATATTTGTTTCCTTATATTCAGGTTTTAAGCCTTTCCCTGGCAAGAAGCTCAGGTTTTTGTACATCAGTTGTGGAGCATGGCCTGCACTGCATAAAATACAGATTGAAAATAAGCTTTACTAATAAAAGAAAAAGTAGTAAAATAGCCAAATTTGCTTACAACATGTGAATTTGATAGAGGTCATATAAGATGTATGATATGAGAAAGCTTTAAGTCTTTATTATGAAAGGACCTTGTTGTTTTTGGCCTTCCTGTCTGGCATGAGATTTTATATGAAAATCCAGATTGGTGTTGTTTCTATGTTAAGTGGAGGGCTCTGCATGAGCTTTGTGTGTGTCTGGCTGCTGGTTTGCCACAGTTAAGGGTGGAGATCAGTGCTTTATTGTGAAGATGCTGGTTTTAAATTCAGAGTGGAGATTGTGGTAGCAGCTTTTGGTTTACTGAACTCTCAGTTCTCAAAGACAAATCTCAATAAACTTCCACCTATGGTGGGAGCGATTTAAATATTTAATGATGTTTTGAATGGAAAATGAATGAACATAGAAGGATTTCTAGAGTTAGCATTGAGTTAACTTCTGGCCAGTGTTACTTTTAGCTGCTCTCCCTTTCTCTAAGTCACTCTTGCACTCTGGGAGTGATGCTTTGCTCCAGCTCCTGCTCCCCAAAGTGCTCCCTGCCTGCCTATCAGCAGGGATGCATCGTTCTCATCCGTGGAGAATTTTCTAACCTTTTAGTCATAACTGAGGATTTATGTGCTCGGTTCAAGCCGATGAATCTCATGGCAAACCCGCAGCGAGGCAGACGCCGTCGGGGAGACAGCGAGGCTGCCCGCCTGTCTTGCCAAGTATCTCAGCAATCCTGGGGCAGCAGCAGCTCCCTAATGCGACAATGAGCCGCGCTGACTCTCTGACAGACACGGGTACAAAGTTCCTGCTCAAGATTTTCCTCCCCCGCGATCGTTTGACGCAGCCGGGTGTCTCCCTGTATCTGCAGGAGAGGGAGGGCAAACATCAGGGCATTTCAGTGCCTTGTCAGTGCTGGTGTGAACACCAAAAAGGAGCAAATGTGCTCCTCACAGGCTTCAAGGTGTGTGCCTCATGTGTAGCCCATTTTCCATAATGCAGCTGAAATGTTCACTAATTAGCTTTTGCTTTTTTTGCATTAACTGAACTTATACACATAGGCTGTTTTGGTATATTTATTTTAACTCAAAACTCTGTGCTATGTTTTTATGCTGGGTATATAGCATCACAATATTCTGGATATATAGCATTCATAATAAATTATGCATTTATTTTCTGTGCTGACAAGCAGACTTGTTTCCTTGTGAGCAGATGAATTGTTTACTTTTCAGACAAAATACGAACAGATTCTTTGGAATTATATTATAGCATGAATTGTTCTCTGACAGACTGGTAGGTACACACTACACAAACAACAGGTGTTTAAATTTATTGCAACAGCTACAATAGCACTTGCTGAAATGTATGTTAAAAACTGAGAATGCAAGAAGGGCTTGAAAATGTGTCCACTTTTTAAATTCACATCCCATTTCAATAGCTCATTTTTAAATAACAGTGAAATTGTTTGGGCTTATTTGATCTCGGAAGAAATGAAGACAAGATAAAATAATTTGTTATCTTCAGTTAGGTGTTAAGATGTACTTTTTTTCTTTTTCCAGGAAAGATCCTTGAATTTAAAAAAAAGCCAGTTGATTTTCTATGGATTTCATCTGAGCCACAAGCTTTAGGTCAATGAGACTTTGATTTCTTTTTCAAAATAACAAATCGATTTATGCGAGGGACAGAGCTTAAGTTTTCATTTCAGTCTCAAGTTTTCCATTTTTAATGTGTTTCCTGAATGGATTCCCATACTCTGGACTATTGGTGATGCAGGGCTTGCTCACCCTGACCAGGACCAGTGGTCAGTCACTGCCTGTGCACATAGTGAAATGAAACCGTGAAAGAAAGGAAAAAAGGAAAAACAGCTTGTGAAATTTGCAACCCAGATTCCTTGTAATATAATGGTGATGGCAAAAAGACTCTTGAATCTTGCAATGCTTCACATCTCTGTGGAATTCAGCAGGTGCCTCTGAAAACAGTCATTAAACCCAGCTTCTTTAAAGTGGTGCCGATGTTTCCAGAAATCTAAGCAGATATCAACCCCTGGAACTAAGTGTATGGAAAAGGGATAGATGGATTTAGTTGCATTCCTTCCCTTTGAATGTTATAAATGTAGCTTTCACACAAGGAGGATAAAACTGTTGCAGTGTAAGCAGCTTGTCTCTAATTGTTGGATTTTGCTTTTCTGTATTTATGCCCTCCTTTTTTCCACTTCTTGCCCATTGACTTTTATGGCAAGGAGCTAATATAAAGATGGTTTTGATAAACACATCCTGTGTATCTTAAGCATCAGCTCAGTGAATCTTCCTTTGAGCAGCAAATCCATTCCAATACTCAGAATTTTAGCCAGGGCCACAGGACAAAACTCTTCTGTTGCACCAAAAAAAAAAAAAAAAAAAAAAAAGCCAGGGGACTTCTAATGATCCAGCAGAGATGATAGGACCTTGGCTTGTGAAAAACCCTGATGTACTAAATCAAAGCAGGCTGTCTTGAGTGTAGTAATATTTCTATGCTAATAAATTAGTGTCATAAGTGATTTGTCAATAAGATGTAGAATATGCTATGAAGGAAGTCAGACAATATTTTTCTTTCCCATAGAAAAATAGGGTGAGGTCATAGCTAAACCCTCAACATGATTTTTTTCTAAGAAATATGTGGGTCCTCTGATCCACTGCACAATATTTGCATATTTAAATTCTTATGTGCCTAAGACATCCTTACATACCTAAGCAAGGTAGATGAAGATGGACTGAGAGAATTGGAGCCTCTGGAGAAGAGAGGACTCTGGGGAGACCCTACAGTGGCCTTTTAGCACTAAAAGGTGGCTTATAAGGAAGATGGAGACAGACATTTTAGCAGGGCTCGTTGTGATAGGACAAGTTGTAATGGTTTTAAACTGAAAGGGGGAGATTGAAACTAGAGACAAGAGAGAAATTCTGTGTGATGAGGGTGGTGAAACTGTAACAGATTGCCCAGAGAGGGGGTAGATGCCCCATGCCTGGGAGCTGATCAAGGTCAGGTTGGGTGGAGCTCTGAGCAACCTGTTGAAGATGTCCCTGCTCGCTGCAAGGGGCTGGACTAGATGATCTCCAACCCAAAAAATTTGCTTATCTTTTGATCTCATTTGTCACACCAGGCCCTATTGCACACAACCTTCCTCCACTGCTGCTTCATGCATACACAATTACAGGTGGAAGTCCAGTCTGACCATTTGGCACCCCTCTCTCCAGTGATACTACAAAAAACCCTTAGGAAGGCCACAGGATTATCAAAAATCTAAAGAGTCATACTGTGATATTTTTGTTTTCATTAATTCCTGCTTTTAATAGATTTGGAAGTGGCATCTTAGTACAAAATTTAGTGTTAAGTGGATGTAATTCCTTTGAAACTTGCTTGGTTTTGCTGCAGCAGAGCTGTAAGGCTTCTATGGATCTACCAAAATAAGTGTGATACTGAGAAAAGAGTTTCCATCTTTCTCAACATTCAGAGAGTTTTGGAAGGTAGAAGGCTGGTTTATTTGCCTTATTTTTCATTCAAAATTTGCTCATCTGTGATAAGACCTTCTTCTATAGTAGTAAATCAGGGTCTCTGAAGTTTGGCCCCATTAGCCAGAGCACATCAGCCATGGCTCAGGAGCAGGTACCTGAGGTGCAGCCCCAGTGCATCCTCTCACACATCTCAGTGTGTATTTTCAGAACCACCTCTGCACTGTGCCCTGTGGTTGCAGTTTCTCCTTGTGGGTTTCTGATTTCAGGTCGTGATTCTTGGGCAGATGCTTATTCCTATCTCTAGTTGCTGACCCTTGGTTTGACTTTCTGGTTCCTGGTTTTTGGCCATGAATGTTAGGCTCATTTCCCAGTTCTGGACACAGGCCCTAACCTTTGGGCTGGATAGCCCATGCTCCAGTCTGTAATCCTAGACAGCCACCAGGTCATCTATAGTAGAGGGTACTCTAACCTACTCAATAACAAATGAAATCTAGCATATACATTTGGGTGGATTTTTTTTTTAATTTATGACAATTGCAGCTATTTATTTGTGAACTGGTTTTCTATTAGTATTCTGCTGGATTGCAAAATGTGAGCTTCTACAATAACAACTAGTTTTTGTATTGTGCCTAATGGCCATTCTTTCTTAAGGAGAACATTGCCATGCCTGAGCCAGTGGAGTGGGTGAACAGAAGTGTTAGCATGTATAAACATCTCAAAGTGGTGGCCACAAGTTCAATAAATTACACTAGGGAAGGCAATAGTGTCAGAACTTCCATTTCATTTCCATGTGACATGTTATAAGCATTATTGATATACACTAAGCATGGTCTGCTTTTTTTGTGGGAGTTCATAATGTCATTCTAGCACACATGACATAAGAGTGTAAACACACTCAAAATGCGGTCACTCAGACTCATAAGACTGAAACTTGATGAAAATATGACTTACAAAGTTCACAAAGTATGAAGATAAATTTCCAGAAAGAGGAAGAATTGAAACTTATAATGTGTGTTAATGTTCGGGTGGAAGAAGGGTCAGGTTGCTTTGGCAGGAGAATAAATGGATAAGGAGTACAAAGCTGAGCTGGAAAATGAAGTTGATACTTAACCAGTTACAAGTCATATGGTGTAGACAATAATGTGAATCTGACTGAAGAGAAAACTGCTTTTATATATGTTATATATGTTACATTGTTTACACACAAAGTGGTGTAGCATAGGAATCTATATATGTATATATGTGTGTGTGTTCAGCAGAAGATAAAAGTCACAAGATCTGGGCAGATTTTATTTAATTTTGCCCATCAAAAATTCAGGGATAAAAAGTTCTATGCTGATATAATGTTTTTGCTTTCTAATATTTTGATGGAATTAGGTATCTAAAATCAAAGTAATACGTAGTCCATCTGTTCTGTTTCTATGTAAAAATGTGTGACAGTTGCCAATCTAGGAAAAATGAGGTATTTTGCTCTAGCTAAAAGGTAGTTATATTATATTCTGCTGTTCATGGCTGAAACGTGAACCTTCCTAATTTTAGATCTTAAATCAAGACCCATCAATGTGGAAGAACTTAGATTAACTTTTTTTATTAAATTATACAAATTTCCTTGCTAAACCCATCTCCTTCTGCCCTTTGACAAGACGAACTGTCCTTTACTACACTAGTTTTCCTTTTTTTACCCTGAAGCAGGCTAGCTCAAATAAGGTATAGCAAGATGTTCATGGGATTTGGCTAACAGTGAATTGAGACTCTTTTGCTTAGTGGAAGTGAAGAGGATGGTAGAAGCAGCAAATTTAGTGCATTGCTTTGGTGTGTTTCTTCCAAACTGGCCCTGTGCATTAATATGATTTTACATACTTTTGTTAATCTATCAGCTCAGAGAATGAAATAAAACGAGTACCTCCTTCAATTTGTTGTTCAGTTAAAATCTGTTAGTATAAAAAGCTAGAGCAGAATAGCAGGGCATAGTTTTTATCTAAAGTAACTGAACTTTTTGCTTGGTTTAAAGCTCTTTAATGGAACAGCCTGTGAACTCATATGATGTTCACCATGTATAATGATTTTCTTCTTCTTCCAAATGAATTAAAAATGGAAAGTACTTCCAGTACTTCTTGGTAAGTACCAAGAAGTCAGATCCCTTGGTACCACAGAGGTCCTTTCTTCATTTGAGGCAGGTAGTTTCCATTACTCATATTCAGTGCCATTTCATTTAAAGTCCCACCATTACTTAAAAAGCAAGATATTAATGAGAGATGTTACTGGAGTGCTGTCTTTTAATTTGATATTGTTTGATCCAGCTGATTTAAAATTTCTAAGAATAAAGCTTCTATTACCTTATATTAGAGAAGGTTTTTATAGGCAAAAAGACTTAATTCTTGTCTGGTTTTCCTTGATAGCAAATTGTTTTTCTTAAATCTTCACCATATACTTTTAGGATAATCCTTTTGCTTTGCTTTAAATAATTTCTTTGATTCCTTGATAGCCATGCATTGCAACTAGTTATATATAGATATTTTTCATACCACCCCCATCCACTTAGCTGATGAGTAGACAAGTAATACATACTTAGCACTTTTAATTTTACCTCATAAATCAATCAGTGTAGCTCCAAAATCAGTTACATTTTTTCTTAAACCATCATTCAGTACAAAGAGTCCATTATGCGTGTCTGTGAATAATACATTAATTGTGTGGTTTAAATTCATAAACAAAGTTACACAATTAACTTCATAAAATTGCTCACTTTGAAAATTGTGTAGCTGCAATTTCTATAATAGTAGCTAAAAGACAACAGCACTAAGCCAGGCATTTTCACTTTGAATTGCCACTGGTAAAGCAGAGGCCTGCTAAGTGTGCAATTATGACAGAGAGAAAGTGTGTTTCTCGTTACAGATTCACTCCTTTAAGTTCTTTCTCAAATGTTTTCACCTTGGTTTGTATTGCTGGGCACTGATGGTGTAAGACATGAATACTTCAGGCAATGGCTTTATTAATATAAAGAAATACTACTGAAAATGTTTTTAAACTGGATTTTTAAAAACGTATCTTATTCATTGTGTTTTATTCTCTATTAGATAGTTAAAAAAAAAAAAAAAGATTTTGCTCTTTTGCCTTTGGCAAACACTTTTTTCTTGGGATGGCATGAATAGCAGGATTTACAAGAAAAGAGTACACAATCCAAAACCAAAAGGAAGCATATTTATATGTTTGTTTAATATGATAATTGTTTGTTCCAAGTTTGAAGACTAAACTGAGGTCCAGATTCCATAGGCTAGACAGCAGTGAAGGTATTTCTATTCTATTAGAGCATTTAGAGAAAGAGTTGAAATAGGCATTTCACATCTGGGAAACTGAGGTGGGAAAGGAGTGGAGGAACCTGCCCAGTATTACAGAATTCGGCTCCTGCCTTCCCACTGACCTGATCTACAAGGCTGCATTTATTCCATAATCTGTTTTTATGCTCTTATCCATTTAATCTTCCCCTCACACCAATTTTTATAAGTACGTCTCCACAGAGCGCTCCGGCGTCAGGGGTGTTTCTGCAGCTGACCCCTGAGGTTTTACAGTAACACTGCACAGCCACGGTGCAGGATGCACTCGGTGTTAGAGCGGCCAAATCCCCTCGGAAGCGGCTCATTGCAGCGCGGGGAAGGAAGGAGGGATTGTGCCTCTTCCCGCCGCCCTGCCATGGCTCAGGGCCGGCAGCAGCCGCTCCTTACATAATGGCACATATGTCACGTATGTGCCGCCAGATTGCCCGGTGTGCCGGGCCAGGGCGGCTCTGCTGCTCCCACGGGAGCAGGAAAACCCGCGGAGTCCCGCTCGGGATTCTCCCATCGTGCTTTGGGGCACCGGAGCCCCGGGCTCGGTGCGGGTACCGAGCGCACGGAGCGGAGATGCTGGGACCATGGCACACATCCCGCTGGGGGGGAGATGATGGGGCCATGGCACACATCCTGCTGAGAGGGGAGATGATGGGACCATGGCACACATCCCGCTGGAAGGGAGATGCTGGGACCATGGCACACATCCCTCTGGCAGGGGAGATGCTGGGACCACGGCACACATCCTGCTGAGAGGGGAGATGCTGGGACCACGGCACACATCCCGCTGGAAGGGAGATGCTGGGACCACTGCACACATCCCGCTGGGGGGGAGATGATGGGACCACTGCACACATCCTGCTGAGAGGGGAGATGCTGGGACCATGGCACACATCCTGCTGAGAGGGGAGATGATGGGACCACTGCACACATCCCGCTGGGAAGGGAGATGCTGGGGCCATGGCACACATCCCGCTGGGAGGGGAGATGCTGGTACCATTGCACACATCCCGCTAGGAAGGGGAGATGCTGGGACCATGGCACACATCCCGCTGGGAGGGGGAGATGATGGGGCCACGGAACACATCCCGCTGGAAGGGAGATGCTGGGACCACTGCACACATCCTGCTGAGAGGGGAGATGCTGGGACCACTGCACACATCCCGCTGGAAGGGGAGATGCTGGGGCCATGGCACACATCCCGCTGGAAGGGGAGATGCTGGGACCACTGCACACATCCTGCTGAGAGGGGAGATGCTGGGACCACGGCACACATCCTGCTGAGAGGGGGAGATGCTGGGGCCACGGAACACATCCCGCTGGAAGGGAGATGCTGGGACCACTGCACACATCCTGCTGAGAGGGGGAGATGCTGGGACCACTGCACACATCCCGCTGGAAGGGAGATGCTGGGGCCATGGCACACATCCTGCTGGGGGGAGATGCTGGTACCATTGCACACATCCCGCTGAGAGGGGAGATGCTGGGACCACTGCACACATCCCGCTGAGAGGGGAGATGCTGGGGCCATGGCACACATCCCGCTGGGAAGGGAGATGCTGGGACCACTGCACACATCCTGCTGGGAGGGGAGATGCTGGGACCACGGCACACATCCCGCTGGAAGGGAGATGCTGGGACCACTGCACACATCCTGCTGGGAAGGGAGATGCTGGGACCATGGCACACATCCTGCTGAGAGGGGAGATGATGGGACCACGGCACACATCCTGCTGAGAGGGGAGATGCTGGGGCCATGGCACACATCCTGCTGAGAGGGGAGATGCTGGGGCCATGGCACACATCCTGCTGAGAGGGGAGATGCTGAGACCATTCTACACATCCCGCTGGGAGGGGAGATGATGGGACCACTGCACACATCCCACTGCTGGGGACCTGCTGGCTCTGCTCCCCTTTTCCACAGTGCTGCTCACTGTCCCCTCTCCCAGTCTCTCTCCCTCTCCTGCCCATTGCTCCCCTTTTCCACAGCTCTGCTTGCCATCCCCTCTCCCAGCCTCCCTCTGCTGCCCATTCCTCCCCATCATTCCCCTCTGACTAACCGAGTTAGCACTGCCCTCCTGTCACCTGGGTATTCGTACACAAAGGCTGCACGGTCCAAAATCAGCATCTCACAGCCACTCTTAACCTCTGCTGCATAGAAATAAACTGGGGAGAGTTGTCCCATTACCTGTAGCTACAGAAATACACAGATGCAAGGCCAGATTTGGTATCCTACTACTCAAAGTAAAACACAGCCAGCAGCTCTTTAGCATGGGGTACCAGTCATTGAACGTGTTATTTATTTAAATTGGGAATTCCACAACTGCTGAATTACACTGTGTGTGAAACTCCAAATCTTCTACAGTTCCAGATTTATAAAACAGCATTATAGGGAATATAGGCCTATTAATTTTACAGTCTAATTTCTGATTAGGTTTTACGGCACCTCTGATGAACTGCGTAGATTTTACCCATTAAAAATGATGACAAGCCAGTTCTGTCATTTTAAGTAGAATTAAAGCCAGTATTGCCAAGTATGATAATATCTTATGAAAAAAATGAACCAACTCTCACTCTCACACACACATATATATATAAATTTAAATAACCCAGCACCATATTATTTCTCTATAGGAAAAGGACCCTTGCCAAGAGAGTGGGACTGTTACCTGTTAGTGCAGTCAAGAGCCTGTGGGTCTGACAGCTGACATCAACAGAAATTCTCCATTCAGGCTGAGCAGGTTAAGTAATGTTTCCTAGCACAGCTGTGTAATGTGTCTGTTGGTAATTAAAAGAGTCTGCTAGAGCTGGTTAAGGAAAAACATAATGTGAAGCATTTTCTATCAGAAAATAGTTTCAGAAAGAATTAAAATCTGTACAATACATATGCCTTGTATTAGAGGAAATGAATTGTTTTTTTTTAAAGAGGAAAAAGAAATCCAACAGTGAAACAGTCTGTTCTTGGCTTATTTTAGATGCAAACTTAAATAAACATCCCTGAAACCAAAAGTGGAAGCGTTGCAACATGAAAATAAAACTTCCCTTTTCTATAATGTCAATTTTAAATTTGGGGAAGGGACTTATTCTGATTTGACACATCGCCAGAGTCTGAAAACAGACATAAAAAGACATTCTCACTTGGGACATGACTTTCCATTTGCATTTGTAGATGCAAGGTACGTTTTTTAGCCCCGATTTGCTCCACTAATCCTGTTGACTTCACTTGAAAAGAATGGCACGTTTCCCACTAACTTTATTAGTGGCAGGATTGGGCCTTGATGCAATACCTCATGTCACAGCAGCAAAACTTGTTGCCAATAGTCTGTCTCAAGGGAGGAGATTTCCAGTAACTGCTCCCTGAGAACTATTCTAAAAATGCAGCTTTTTTCTGTCCAGCCATCGGGATAATGATATACTCCATCCCTAAAGAGAGGGGGGCATTGAGGAGCTGCATTGATGGCACCAGAGGTCCCTGCTGGCTTGTTCACTAAACAGAACTGGCAACTGACTCTGAAGATAAAAGTTCTTGACGTTTTTCCAAGCTGGTGAATGGAGCTGAGTGACACTTGGAAATAAATAGAGGAGGGAATAGTATGATCTTGAATGACAGAGGAGCTTTCATGAAAGACTTTCATGGGGGCAAGCATGGGATGTACTGTTCCAGGCTTGAATCTGGGGGATTTGTTGTTGTTGGATAATGTGCATGTTTGCCACCGCGTGTATAAAATGTAGAGGGAAAATAAGGGGAAAAGTTCCAAATGAATCTTTTATTCCCATTCAAACAGTTAAACCCAAATACAGTATATATCCCTTCCTTCCCAATAATTGACTCTACAAATTGCCAATCTCTTTGGAAATCTCTTAGAAGAACATTCTCTCCCCCGACAAGGAAAAGTACTTCATGCAAAACATTTGTCACTTGTCTGTTATCATAATTCATGATCTTCTCCTTCATTCTCTTGCTTGTTTAAGCACAAAGAAATAGCACTTTTAACCTGAGACTTCAAAGGTAAAAATATTGTGAAGAGGTCTCCATTCTTTTTCTTCTCATCTCTGATCTCAGCCTTTGAACATCAAAGTGGCTCAAAGTTTGGGCTAAGTTCTTAAGGATCCAGTTACTAGAAAGAAATAAATTGATTTTCCATGTTCATAATCACGATAGACCAGAACAAATATTAATATTCAAGAATAATTTAATTTAATAATTTACAACAATTACAACAAGTTGCTGTTTAATCTTTTGCTCAGTACAATGAAGCTCACTCATTCCATTGTATTGATATGAAAAATCCTCGATTTCTGTCAGTCAGAAGCTGCCAGAAAAAAAATCATAACCTAGGAATTACAAAACAATTAAGAATGTAAAATAAATTCCCCAAATAAAGAATGCTGCCATTTTAATTACAGTATCACACTGTCATGTAAAAGGTTAACAAAAAATTAGTCTTATACCCTCAATATATTGCCCCTAAGCAATACTCATTTTCACATTAATTTTTTAAGGCTGCCATCTAAATTAAATACTTTTCAGCTCTGCCAGTTTATCTCTATATGTATTCTCATTACAGCAGACATTAGAGCCAAAATATTTTAATCTTCAGTGTAATCCCTATAGGCCCATATTCTGAGCTACAACTTTAGGGGTTCTACAGCTGCTCTTTT
Source organism: Luscinia megarhynchos (assembly GCA_034336665.1). NCBI lineage: Eukaryota > Metazoa > Chordata > Aves > Passeriformes > Muscicapidae > Luscinia > Luscinia megarhynchos. The sequence continues at coordinate 10,377,354 of JAPFBE010000013.1, read as the reverse complement.
GGTGCAGAAATGGTGGCACTCCTTTGTGCAGAAATTCTAGCTCTTGTAAGGACTTTTTATAAACAAGTAAGTTCTGCAGTCTGTTGTGAAATTACTTTTGTTGTCAGTGCTGGAGACTTATAAATCCTCTCACTCCCCACCACTCACTTGTGAAGTTCTGTGTTCTCAGGAAAGGTTCTAGTGGCACTATTCTGGTAGGTTCAATTTCTGGTCATTTAGAAGCCAAGTCCTGGGAAAAAAACCCTTAGCATATTCTTTTTCACAGGAAAGACCAAAATAAAATTAAACAGCTTAGACTTTAAACACTTACTAAGCATTTCACAGCAGCTGACAGACATAGCTGAAGCCAGAACCCCTCAGAAAACAATGCCATCACCAGGCAGAGCAGCCCAGACTGCCTCTGTCAGTCCTAGTGCTCTGATCAGCCTGGCAGAAGGGTGATGACACAGGAGAATTCTTCCTTTAGAAGAAAATCAGACTGTGCAAAGAAACAATGCCTACACATAGTTTTATTTCAATACATAAGGTATAACCATAGTGCACAAGCACCAGGATTCAGGAGCTGAAAAGTGCTTCTCAATCTGCCGGTTGGGATACACCAACACTTTCTGAAATATATATAGGATACAAGCAGAAATCCACCACTCAGTGCCCATGCAATAGCTTTAAGATCATGAGTAGACAATATATGGGTGTTTACATCTCTTTTTTTTTTTTTTTTTTTAAGTCAGCAGTGAAGCTTCCCCACCTTAACCTGGTAGAATCAGCCCCCTGACAAATATATCTTATAATGAGTCAAAGTTCATGGAAATTCTTGGTGGTACAAGAGCAGTAATGGTTTAAATAGATTTTGTGGTGCACTAGTAGCCACTGTGAGAGAGCAGCAAGTATGAAACATGCATTATTCTGAACAATACTTGCTCTGGAAACAGCACTTGCTGCACAAGATAAAATTTGATAATCAACCTCATTGGTGGATCAACATGCTGGGCATTAAAATAACCTAGCCTAGGGAACATAAAAGCATGAGTGAGCAATAAGCAAAGCACATTTAGTTCAATTAATAATAAGAAGCCTCAATCTTTTGACTGCAACACTGAAAGAAGAGCTTGCAATCATAAAACACATAGGGTTTTGAGCCAATGAACCTACGTTGAATTTTAAAGCTGAGTTACAAGTTCAAGTGGTGTGGGTTGATGGCAAGAGCCAGCCATGAACAGCTCAGGGTTTTTTTTTTTATTTTAACTGAAGAAAATTGAGGCTTGTAGAGGCTTTATGCTTACCAGCTTATCAATATGGTAATAGCATCGTCTGAAATTGATGTTTGGTCGACAATATCTGTGTCTTATGGGCACAGAGATGAAATCCAGGATGATGCCAATGACCAACACTGCTCACAGGCAGCTACAGATTGCTGAGTAAGAACAGGGCCAGAGTGGAACCCTACAGAGCACAAAAAATAAAGGCTCTGGGAGAAGGGCACAAATTACCCTTGAAAATATAATGCAGGTAAATGTTGGATAAATATGATTTAAGCCAATTTAGGACTGTGCCAAACAGGAAGATAAAGCTCCTCAGGCATTCAAGGAGAACATTAAGATCTAGCAAAATGAGAGTAGCTGGTGTGTGAGAGACTGTTTTTTAGGAGAAGGTTACATCTCTTTGCTGCCCTGCTGAAGAATTTTAGTGGAAACCCCACTCAAAATATAGAATCTGTTTCCATACTCACTGAAGTCAAAAACAAATCCTTTATGTCTTTTGGTGATACTGATTTCTGGGGATGTAAAACAACATAGAAATTCTTGAAGGGATTTTATGCTTCTTGTGTACCAGCTTATAACAATCAGAATTATTGCATGGTGTGGCACTTCTTGTTTTCTTCTGGATTTGATCAACTGAATAATGGTTATTGCTACTCTTTTTTCATTTAAGCCCAGAAGGGAAAATAAAAAGACAATTAAAACTAATAATGAGATAACAGGTTCTGCAAATAATGATTTTTTAAAATCAATTTTCAAGAATTTAGGAAAAATTCAGTAGGTTACTTTTTGTTTTCTGGTTTACAGATTTTCTTTCTACCAGAAGCATTCTAGCAGGATCAGAAAATGTCAATGAAAATGTTCAGTGATATTTCAATTCTCAGAGAAGAGGTAGGGGAAAGAAAGAATGAAAACTCAGAAGAGAACAGCTGTGCAATCAGAGGAAGAGTATTCTTGTTGAAATGTCTGGGCCATACAATTTATCTCAAAAATAATAATTTTTAAAAAATTTAAAAAAAATAAAAAAGGCGAGTGTTTTGGACATCAAAGTGGGAATTGGAAAAAAGCTGATGAGTCATAGAAAACAAAATTACATGTCCTCGTGTCATGATTTACATTGTGTTTTGCTCATAAATCCAAGTTCAGCTCATTACTGGAATTGCAGTACACCTCATACTGGGAAAGAGAATTTCAGTAGAGAATAGAGAGACTCAACACAGTAAATTGTTTATACCTTTTCTTTTTCTTTATAGAAAGGACATGAGCAATATCTACAATCCAAGTAATAACTCCGGAAAGCACATGAAGCTATTTGTTTCAAAAATCCAAGAATTTACCTGATTTGTTGTGTCACTTATAACTTTCTTTAAGCATCCATATGAGTGACATTAATCAGACAGTGCGAGTGGAAAATTACAAATAACTGGTACATATAGTAGCTTGGGAGAGGTGAAAAAATGTTTATGGATTTAATTTTTTTTTTGTCTCAGCCTGGCCAATTTAACTGCTTAATAATTACTTGTTAAATAATAATTATTTAAAATAATTGTGACCAGTGATCACCTTTTCAGTAGTTTAAATCTGCTTTAGACAAACCATACAGACAATTCTTTTTTTTTTCAAAAACATTTTTTCAAGCAACTGTTTTTGCATGATTCTGCTAGTAGACAAAGGGCCAGGCCATTGAAATATTTAAGAGTTATTAGGGATGTAGAATATAACATATTTTAGGAGCTGCCTGTATGGAGCAATGTGAGTCCTTACCTTTATATCAAGAAAGTTAACAATAGTATGATGTACCAAGAGTTTCATTATGGTGTACATTAAAGAAGGGATTTTAGAGGATGGAATAATTTTGAAAGGAGTTTTTCGGAAAAAGCATGGATCCATCTGCATTTTGTATAAGATGACATTATTCTGCTTGAATAAAATAACAAAATAAAGCAAAAAGTAGGCATAGCAGGTTAGACAAAATTCAGCAAGTTAAACTTAAAATGTTGTTTCCAAACCAAATAAACATGAAACAAAACTTTCAAATTATTAACAAAATGCAATTATTTTCTCTACTCAGGCTTTTCTTTCAAATTAGCTGTTTTGGCCGCTGTAATGCAGCAAAATGGATGTTTGTTCAAATTAAGAATGTAACCCAGATATTCTCTGTGCTAAGTCATCAAAACACAGAATGAATTTTCTTCTCCACAGAAAACAATTCCACGTTTTTTTTTCTTTTAATCATATATCAAACAAGAAAAAAGAGATGCAATTATTCCAAAATTAGAATTACATCTATAGAAACAGGGCATAATATCTGCTGTTTATATATGGCAGTATCCTCATGTTCCCACTCCTTTTAAAGCAAGGGCAGTCTTGGCTAGGCTGCTCTCTAAAATATATGCAAAAAGTGGCAAAGGAAATTTCCCAGCTCTGTAAGGAGATGTAACTTACGTGAACAGAGCTGTTGCTTTGTGGTTTATGGTGGCTTGAGTCACTCCTATGCCTCTGACAGTTTTATGTCAGATGTAAACTGCTGGTGTGATGATCAACAGCATCAAAGTTGTTATATACCTAGCATTCAGTGGAGCTAATGCCTCCTGATAAAACAAAGATATTTGTGTGCTAATAAAAATATGCAAAGATATAGGGTTGGATCAGCTAGAAAAGCACAGCTAATACAGTTCTGATAAACTCTTCATGCAAAATACAATCAAGCAGAAACTTATCTAACTTCACATGGCCCAGTGATTTGAGTTCTTTAAGCTTTTGAATGCACAATTTGAATGGATTTTCTCATTAGCCATCTGTATATAAACAGAAACACTAATTAATCACTTGTGACTAAATTTGTGATGTCAGGTAGGTAAGCAACAAATTTTTTTTGAGAATATTTCATCCTCAGAGCTGGAACCATGTTTTCAAAACGGTCTCCTTTTTGGTACCTAGACAAAGAAGACAGATTTTCTTCACAATTTCATAGTTGTACATAAGGTAATATGTGGAGAGGGAAATAGATTTAATAAAAATACATGAGATGCACAGTTTAGCTTAACACAGCAGTTTCCTGTACTTGAGTCAGAGCACTTAGCATCATTTGTACTAAAGAATATTATTGCAAGTTTAATACGTCATTAAACCGTTTGTATATTTTAAAATGTTTGTCCAGCACCTGTGTTATGTTGAAGGGCAAACACAGGACACTTAAGCTTTGCTTTTTTTAGGTGCTTCCTAATGGTCCTCTGCAGAACTTTATTCATTTGCAGCGTGGTACTGGCTGCCAGACCGTGCGTGTATAATTTGTACGTACCGTTCGTTTCACTTGAGAACACACTGTTTCAGCAACATGCCTTGTGTCATCATGAGAACCACGACAAAGGGTTACCCAGAGCTCCTGTTAGCCAGCCGGGAAAATGGGGCTGTGGAACAAAATTGTTACTGAGAGTAACTTCAGAAAGCAGAGTGTGAAAGAGGGCATGATTCTTCGGTCCTCTTTCAATCTGTTACTGTGACATGGGGACGTCCTTTGTCAGAGAGAAGAGGCAAATACAAATTCTGAAAGGAAAATGAATGTTCTGAGCAGTTCATCTACGTGCCTATGACTTTCTCAAAAGCTGTCTTTGCATGGCCATCGACCCACAAGCAGGAGAAGTGCTTATGTAGTGCAATACCTGCTCTTCTGGTGCTTCTCATGCCAGTTTATGAACAAGGACTCCAGAGTGGTTATTTTCTGGATGTGCTTTCCCACTACCAGGAACGTGACTCATCGGAACAATGTTCTCAGAAATATATTTTTCATGTTTGTGCAAGTGGGATGAAATTGCAGAAAATTCAAAAGTACAGGATGCTCTCTTCTGGATAAAAACCCTGGTATTTTGTTCTGGTAAAATAAATAATGTGAGGTAGTCATATCAATTTAGCACCAGCCCCTTTGACTCTTCTATGAAAGGTGTTACAAGGGCTGAAAGTAATGTTTATTTCCTGCCACTAAATGTAAGAACTGAAGTGTTAGTCCTCGTTTAGGGTCAAAACACTGCACATGCCTACCCCAAAACCACACATGGCAAAGTAAGCCTCACCCTAGCTCCTGCCTCAGAACTGATACAGTGTGCTGGAGGCATGGCCAAAACTCACCAGATGCTGCAAGCATATGATTCCTCCATGAGAGTTTATATGGTACAGCTGTCTTTAAATGTTTCTGTAATTGAAAAGACTCTAGCATCTGGTCCTTTGCCTATGACTCTTAGAACAAATAGTCACGATCTGAAGTCTACTTTTAATGCAGGAAAAAAAATATTAATTTGAGCTGCTAAGGGTGCATTCCTCTCAGATGACCTGCTTGGAAGTACTTGTAAAAATGGAAGCAGACTCTCTAATTGAAAAAAAAAAAAAAAAAAAAAAAAAAGGAAGTGGAAAACAGTTCCAGTAGGAAATGATATATGTATGCATACAAATACCTTTATAATCTTAAATGTAGGTAGATGAAAAAACAGAGGTGTGTAGTTTTTATAATTTTCAGCTATAGAGGGTATTACTCCTCCTTTTACATGTTATTGTGTAATTCAACTCCACCACCAACAGTTCAGACTTGCTGCTGTCATGAGGAAAACAGGAGGCGCCCTACAGTAACCCCTGCAGGAGCCCTTCCCTGCACCAGTTCCTCCTCTGATAACACTTGTAGGGTTCCCACTGATTTCAGGTGCTCCCAGACAGCACTCCTGAAGAACAGCAGACTTTTGCACCTTACTACTGCAGAGTTATGAACACTGTTATATGATGAGCATTAATTTAAGCAAACCTACTTTGCAGTCCTTTATTGAATAAACATAATTAATAAGAATTCCTTTTTTTTCTTTTTATTTTCTATTTATTTTCTATTTTTTGTGAGAGTATATGTGTGTGCATGTGTGTTCCAAAAATCTGGAACAACTAGGTGATCTAATTCTCTGTGAAGGCACCTTTGAAATGGTGGCTAATCTGACATATTACGTGAATTGAACTAGGCTGAGTCAAGGACAGAATTTCATTATTTTGTCTATGTAAGGCTGACAAACTATTTTAGAGGAAGATTTAGTTTGGAAATGCATTTCTGTAAAGCTAGCTAGCTTCTCCACCATATCCTAAGCCTCTCATATCACAATTGGATGCCATAAAGCAAGGCCTTAATTATTGTGATTGAAAAAGGTAGTTTCAGAGTGGTTAGCTTTTTGAGAGGCTGAGACAACCTTAAAGAAAAATCAAAATAAAAGCAACTGTAGCTCTCCCAAGCTCTTTATGGCATCTTATGCGATTTAAAAATAAGCTAGCATTAGCTTAAAAATGTTTGGGAATAACAAAATAGCATTTGCATTTACTTTTGATAATAATATGTCCAATGGGTTTTGCTTCAGCAAGTTAAAGACAAAGTTTGTTACTGAAGAAGCAGCTTTGCTCATAATTTTTAAATGCAGTATTGTAATCATCAAAATTGTCAAAGAAAGTTGTAGGTGTGTCAACTATTTATTTAGGCATTTTTTAAATGGTCACACAGATTAATGTTGCTCTTCAAGAATGTCAGAATCATAGTTATATTTTAGTTTTGACAGAAGTTTTCCTAGGTCAAAAATATACCCCTCTGTCTTGAAAAGGAGGAGTTGCATTATTATATAATTTTATAAATATAAAAAAAGAAATGTTTCACTTATATTACCAAAGTGTGACACCAATAGCTGCCCACTAAGTGCTTGCAATTCTGGGAGTGAGCTCTAATGTAAGCTCTATAAATACACTTTTCCCTTCCAAGACTGATGTTAAGGTAGTTTATGCTTCCCTGTCACAACTGGCCTTCCATTTAACAGCATCTTATAGTGATGAATTCCCTTTGAAAAAAAAAAAACAAAACTGAACAAGTGTCCTGTTTTGTGATGTCTGTAAGAAAGTGAAGGTACAGACACCCCCCACAGATGGTAGATGAGTACAGCCATGGATGCTTAACTTTTATGTTTGGGGAGTGAGTGTGTGTTTAGGTTTGGTTGAAGACTGCTCAGGAAGGACCAACAAATACACATCAGTACTTTCATTCTTCTTGAGAGATGGATTTCACTGTGTGATGGACTTTTTCCCTTACTTGTACAGGGTATTTATTTGGTATGCTGTTTCAATTCTCATAGTTAAGTAGTGGCACAACTCGTTGTGGTACAATTAAGTGTACTACTGCATCTATATGTTTTATTATTTAATACAGTCTCCGTAGCTTGTATCTTCCAGGAACTTGTGTCCTCAAGAAACTATGTGTTACCTGACAGCAGTAATTTTAACAAATGTTCCACACACACGTTTTTTCTGTTGCTTGTCCAAGATTCCTCATTTTGTAGGTCTCTCATCTACGTAATACGTTCCCTAAGGTTAAGAATGAAAGACGTTCCTACTACAGACACTCTTGATTGAAATAGCAGATAAATTGCTGCAGTAATGAGAAAATTTCCTTTTCCCTAGATAACTTAGCTGCCTAGCATTGAAAAAAATTTGAGATGAAGATTCTTTGTGAAATAAAAAAAAATAAGGATAATTTCTTTACGATCAAAATTTGCTAATGAGCCTATAATGGAAATGAAGAGCAAACCCATTCTTTTAATGGAAGTATGATCAAGCTATTTAATGAGACTTGCTGTCATGAAAAGAGACTTGTATAAACACTGTGACATCCAACGGCTTTAGAAAATGCTGCTGCATGTCTGGAAGAAAGTGGTTAAAAACACATGATGAAGTTAACCTAAATCTTTCATTGGCTTAAAAAAATAGGTCAAGTAATACATTACTAGCTCCACTCTAAGCCTGTACACAATCGGTACATTCCAAAGTGAGAGAGGTTTTGCCTAACATTCCTACATCTACTTTCATTCATGGTATCTCTCAGTTAAAATATTTAGCTTTTCATAAATGTGACTCCTTTTTGCTTTCTTTTAAGTGGGAATTCCTGTGCTCTTTTACCAAAAAGACGCTTGAATAGATAATTTATTTTACCTGAGTTTTAAAACTAAAACGTTGGCATGTGTTAATGCAGTAATTACCATGCAGTTTATATGTGACTTGCAAACAAATTTGTTTCTCTTTCGTCAGTCTTTGACTTGCAGAAGTAAAGTATTATAAAGTATTCTGTAAAGTGTTTGGCAGACAGCGTGCGACACGTCGAGACATTTGTTACACACGAGCACACAGGAGGTGTGATGAAGGTCGCGATGCACTTTGTAGCTTCGTTCATGCAGCCAAGTTCAGCCTGTATCTCTGTGTACTCTCTTCTTTGGTGGCAGCAAAGTCTAAAGAACAACTTGACATTTAGCGCAATTTCTGACAGCGGAGGTTCGGGGGATGTCGCCTACCAAAATGGAGGGCTGACTCTGCCCAACTCCGGGTTGGTTTTGTTTGTTATTTTTTCCTCCCAAACTGTATTTGTTTGCCACGTGGGCAGACAGCTTGGCATCGATGAGCCGGTCTGATGCTGCAAGCTCTTCGCCCTGCCTGCTCTCCTTCCCCCGCGGCACAGGGACCGCCGGGCACCCCGGCACAGCCCGCAGGGATGCTCCCGCTCCCGGTGGCCGGGGAAGCTGAGGCCAGGGACAGGGAGATGTGCCGGCAGCCGGCAGGGATGCTCCCGCTCCCGGTGGCCGGGGAAACTGAGGCCAGGGATAAGGACATGTGCCGGCAGCCGGCAGGGATGCTCCCGCTCCCGGTGGCCGGGGAAACTGAGGCCAGGGATAAGGACATGTGCCGGCAGCCGGCAGGGATGCTCCCGCTCCCGGTGGCCGGGGAAACTGAGGCCAGGGATAAGGACATGTGCCGGCAGCCGGCAGGGATGCTCCCGCTCCCGGTGGCCGGGGTAAGCTGGGGCCAGGGTTAGGGAGATGAGCCGGGATGCGGCCGGGGCTGGCGGGGGCAGCATCGCCGGGAGCCGCCGCAGGTGCCGGGGCCGCTGCCGGGAGCATCCCAGCTTTTCAATAATAATAATAATAATAATAGTAATGATAATAATAATAATAATAATAATAGTAATAATAATAATAATAATAATAATGAAGTTTCTAGCGCATGATTTTTCGGAGGAAGGGCTGAAAACATAAGCTCTAAACTGACAGATGTTAGTAACACTACAAACGTCCTCCCCCTATTTTTCCAAAGCAGCCGAAGGGGGAAAAGGAGAAAGAAAAAAAAAAAAAAAAGAAAAAAAAAGAAAAAAAGTGTTATTTCTAAGGCACTGCCGTTTTCATTAGATACGGGTCCTCCCGTGCTGTGGCTCTAAGTTTGTTTCCCAGGGGCTCCGCGACTCAGTCCGATTGATGGCAGAGGGCAGGAGGGGATGGGATCCGCGTAGTGCGGCCGCCCTGCCCTGCCCTGCCCTGCCCGCGCCGGGCGCATCCCCGAGCGCCCGCATCCCGCCGGGAGGTGACCAAAGGGTTAAGAAACTTGGCTGGAGAGATGAATGGCGCGGCGCGGGGAGGGGCCGGGCTGCGCCGCGGCGGGCGAGGTGGAAGGCGGAGAGGGAGGATCGCGGCTGCGGGTTAGGCTTTGAAAGTCAGCCTCGCAGGCATTGCAGCAGAGCCCCGAGCCGCGGAGAGCAGCGCAGCGGAGCTCGGCTCGCCCTGTATGTGCGGGGATGCGCGGGGCGGGGGGACGCGGGGCTCGGGGGTGGCGGGAGGCGGCGCGTCCTGCCCTGTCCAGCCGCGTCCTGTCCTCCAGCCGCCTCGGCTCCGGCCGCCGCCGCTCCCCCGAGCTCAGCGCCGGGACCGGCGGGGCGGAGCGGCCGCGGGGCGCTCGGCAGCCCGCCCGGGAGCAGCCGCGGCGGCTGCGGGGTGAGTGCGGCGCTGTTCCGCCGGGGAAATGGCCGAGCGGGGCGGGCCGGGGCCGGGGCCGCGCGCCGTGCCGGGCGGCGGCAGCGGGGAACAATGCCGGGGTGAGCGCGGCGCGGCGGCGGCGCCCGCCCCGAGGCACCCGCGGTGCGGGCGGAAAGTTTGCCCGGCCGCGGTGGGTTTGGGGGAGCCGCCGGAACGCAAAAGTTACTAGCCCGTCCCCGCGGGACCCGCGAGTGCTTCTCCCAGCGCCGGCCGCACAGCCGGGCCCCCCCTTTCGCAGGGACCCCTCCCGGAGCGGGCGAGCCCCGGGGCCGCGGGCTCGGTCGCTGCGGCGGCGGCGGCGCGGGGCTCGGCCTCGCACCGGGGCTCGGGCAAGGCCCCGCCGGCCCTGCGCTGCTGCCCGGCCCTGCGCTGCCCGCCCGCCGCCACCTGCGGGCCCGCAGCCAGCCCGGCGCTCCGCCGCTCGGCCGCGCTCCGCCTCGGCGCCCTGCGCCCCCCAAAGATGCCTTCTCATCGCTTCGCGCTCCTCAGGGACGTCGCTGTTTCCCTTCTAGACTAAAGGTTACTTTTCCAGACGTGCTGTTGTTTTTCTTTTTTTGTGTTTTTTTTTTTTAATTAATTTTTTTTTTTTTGGTCTGTGTGTCCCTGAAGCCCTCTAAAGGTGAATTTTAAAATTTCTTCTTCCCCCCCGCTTCCACCCTCCGTTTCTCCCTACGGAACGCGTTGTTAGAGGCTCTTTCTAAGTGTCAGCGGGTGATTAAGTTGGAAGGTTGTGAAACCTAAGGAAACGTAGTATGGGCAAAACGGGGGCAGCGTTGTAGCGAGCAGACAGCCTTGTGTGTGCTGCGCCTTTCTTCTCTGTCTTGTGTATCCTGGTGATTTACTGGGCTTTGCGTTTAAAGAAGGATTCAGCTAAAATGCTTGACACGTGTTGAAGGTGTTGGGAAAAAAAACAGTGGGATTTCTGCCTTTGGGATTATGTTGTTGTTAAGAAGGCTGAAGTGGAAGTTGTCCTCTTTTGCCTCATCTCTCTGGAATCTGGAGACTATATTATTGCTTGTTTTATTTTGAGGGGACCTGCTGCAGTGTCAGACAGCTCAGAGGCTGATTAGAATTTAACTGAGTCATGGCACTATAAATGTTCAGAGATACCGTAAAGCTTTATTTAACAAAGAGTGCGAATCCCATCTGCGAAGACCTATGGGGAGGAAGCAGTCACTTGTGGAAAGGGGGTGGTGTATTCCTGAGCGAGCAGGAAACATTTTCTTTGATACACAAATGCGATTTACTGCTTCTAGGGCTGACTGAACACATGAGAGAGTGACACATTAAGATGCCAGATGACAAAAGCTCTCTGAGCTGAGGATACCTTGTGGTTGGGATCAGATTTAATGGCATCTGAGTAATTCTACTCTATGGGCATCATTAGCTAACATCTTGGAAGGCAAAACTTCTCATGGAGAGCAGTGTTCAGGCAGCTTTTGGGGTTTTTGTCTGAGGCAGCTGTCTTCCCAAACTTGTGGTGGAGAAGTTTGTTGTGTCAGTGGTCTCCTGAGACAGAGTTGACATGGACTGCAAAGCAGCAGAGAAAGTTAGTCATGAGTGAAATGTGTCTGTGAGGGTGTTTGTGTTCTGTGAGTGCCATGGGAGGGGTGAGGAGTAGTGACTGCATGTTTTGGGCAGGGATGAAATCTGACCTGCTGCTACACCAGGCTGTGCTTCTGGGTTATCTAATGAGCAAGAGCTCTCTATCAATGGCTTTCTGGGTTTTGTAGGCCATGCATGCATAGAATACAACGTGCAGTCAAATGCCAAACCATGCTGGATTGAGATTTTTGGCTTTTTTTCCCCGTGCAGGTGAAAACATGCTTTTCTTCTCTGCTCCCCATACGTGTTTCTTTTTCTGAAGTGACAGATGTGCTAACCAAAATTTATTATAGTCATAAAAACTATGTTGATAAATAAGTAAAAGTAAAAATGTTTTTATGCTGTAAACTTAAAAGGGTGATTTAATCACTGGCTGTATCACCTGCACTGCTTAATAGTTGTGTTTGGGGTAAATTTGTTCTGTAAAAGACATCAAGAAAAAAATTTTAAAGTGATTCAGTAAAGGTTGTAGAACTCAGACATAAATTAACTTTATGATGCTCCTGTTTGCTTGTAGTTTTGCTTATTGCAGGATTTGCTTAAAGGAATTGACAAAGTCTTTTTTGCTTAAAGCTTACTTTGTATCTTCAGAGCTAACTCTATTTTTCAGGCTTTGAACATTGGCAAAAAGTTTATATAATGCTAGCTTTATTATTATTAGCACTGAGAGCATCGTTAATTTTACCAGTGACGGTGCAGGACATGACTATAATAAAAGATAAACCCGGTTTTGCCTTGTGCAGAGCACATGTATAAACTTGTCCAAGGCAAAGCTGGGGAGTTGCATTTCCCCCAGTCAGCTGTCCTGCTCTAGGGCTGTGCTTGACACCTCCTTGCAGAGCTCTCAGAGAGCACATGAAGACACAAGATGTTTGTGCATTATCATTTTAGAATAGCTCTTCAGAGCTTGCCTGTATCTGAAACCCCCAAAGGCTTGTGGCTGGATGTATCTTTTTTCTGTATGTGAATGTACAGGGAATGGAGGGGATCCAGAAGAGAGCCTGGGGAGAGTGTGGGGTTCCCAGCTGGGTGCCTGGTTTGGGGGCACAAGCCCCTTTTCCAGTGAGGGGTTTTTGGGGGCACAAGCCCCTTTTCCAGGGAAGGGTTTTGGTGGCTGCCCTGCATGGGGCTGGCAGGGCAGGGCTCATCTCCCACCTGCTGAGCAATGGGTTGGGTGATGAACAGGAGGCAAGGGTTAATAGGATGACTAGCCAATGGATTAAAAAGGATAAATAAATACGCTTTTGGGACAAGAAGTGCAAATTTTGAAGTATAAATCATTGCTGCTCAAGAGGGCAGGCAATGTCAAACAAGCAGAAAGGTACATAGGTAGGGCATGAAGCCTGAATGAGAGGAGAAGGTGTGAAAGAATGTGCATAAATGTACAAAAAAAGATAGAAAGCGTAAATTTGACAGTCTCTCTAAACAGTCTTGAGCTAAAGACAAAAAGGTTAATGGTAACAGCATTTGTGGTTTGCTCTTTCTTCCTGCCAGCAGGCCGAAATGATAAGAACAGTAACTCTGAGCTGTGCTGCCCTGCCTGCAGCAAAGAGGGGGAGAGCTGGGGGATGGTGTTTAAATAGGGTCGTGGCATTGCCTTTGGACATTTTGGTGTTAGGGATTCACCAGTTGCACTGGAAAACACTGAGTTAGAAACCAGCACAGAAGGATTGGCAGCCAGTACTTCTGTGAGAACATCTGGGATCACGTGAAAACTCGTGTTTCCCAGTGGGAAGATATTCCTTGGGAAAAGTGGGCAGAGAGGCTCTTGGTAAAGATGAATGCCTGCTCTTTAGGGTTTCTGGATTATTTATTTCAAATACTTGGAAATGCTAGCAGACCTATTTAGCACTTGAAAGAATTAATTTGGTAATTTATTTGGCTGTCTGTTGCAGGTCACTTGGCTTGATGGTTGAAGAAGGAGAATAGAAACTAAAACTCATGTAAATAAATATTCATGTGTAGAAAGAGGAAGAAGCAGTTGCTAGACATCTTAGCTTGGGTCAAACCCCTCCTGGCATAGTCTTCTCATACTTAAATCGTTATTTCATTTAATTGCCTGTCTTGAGTGAAATTTTGTTTTCATTTTTAAATGCCATTGCCTTCAGCAGAGGAAAACCAATTTTACTTGTAGACAAAATCAGATTAAAAGCAGAAGCTACAGATCTTCTGTTTTAGTCACTGGTTTCTAGGACGGTCAGTTTAATGTAGGAAAGAAACTTTGTGTTGGGAAAGGTTTCTGAAGGAGTGAAATTCCTTCTCTCAAGAAAGGTAGTTGTGAGGGAGTCCTTGTGAAGAGATCAGGTGCTAGATGTAAAATGTGTTCCAGTCGAGGATGAGACTATTCTTTGAAAAGAAATAAGGGAGTATTTAATTTTTATATTAATAAATTTAATATTTAATTTAAAATAGTCCATGAAGTTCTGTGTTGAAAGCAATAAGTCTTGCTCACAGATGAACAGTATTTTTGTTCTCATTGGTTGGTATTGTTGTTCTTATTTTTTTTCCATAGCAAACTTTAAGATTCATAGCTACTTGCTTTCTGCTTCTTCTCTGTGCCCCATCCCACTGGGAAAAGAGAGAGGGGAAGTGAACTGAAAAGGCCTTTTCAGTGATGTCAAAAGCAGGGCTTGCCTCAGATGTAGAAAGAAGTGATAGTTCTTGGCCCAAGAGATGGCCTTGGTGGTGGTGTTCATGGTATCACCTATCCTGCCTTTGGTAGTCCATAAAACAACACAGATCAACATTTCAAAAACTCTAGGGTGTGTAAAGCAAATAGTTCAGATGCCAAGTGTTTGGGAATAAAATACTATTCAAGAAAAGTTGTTTGTTTTTTTTTCTCCTCAATTTTTAAAACATATTGAAGGAATATGGAATTTTTCCCAGAAATAACAAATTATCTTGTTGTCTTTTTGAAATCTCACAAACCTTTTGTAGTCAGTTAGAACAATACAAAAAGACTGTTGAATGCAGACCTAGAGGAAATCCCATCTATACATTCAATCTTGATGACAATACTGGATGGAGTGGGTTTTTGTGCCTTGTTTTGTGTTTTTTCCCTACTATGTAGCAATCTCTCTTCTCTTGGAAGTAGGAATGATTAAATTCACTCACATGTCAATGGTGAAAAACATTTTGTCTGCACATATAGTATAGAGCAGTAATACTGGAATTAAATGCTTTTCTCAAATTCAGGTGCCTTCGAAAGATGAATTTATTTTTTTAATAGTGTGGCTTTCTTCTGCTTTTTGAGACCTCTTGTCCTGTTTTTCATTGTCCACAAAAGATTCCACACCCAGCTTATTTACCCTTCCAGTAAAATGGAGTTGAGAAGGCTTTAAGCTATGTTTATTAGCCTGGACTATGTTTATTTGCCTTTGTCACAGTACCTGTCATTTCTCTGTTAATTTCTATTGTGATGGCAGATCTTTTTTCCCCCCTAATTGAGTATGAATTTTGAGGATTGTGCCCCTTCTGTGGTGCAACTTACCTTTTCATTTTGTGGTGTATATGGAAGAAGGATTTAAAATAGCATCTGCATGTAGTATTCCAGGGTATTTACTTATTTTTCAGCTTAATTGGCCCTATTGTTGGGCATCTTTTGTTGGGTCTTGGTGCTGGCAGTAGTCCAGCATGCTGCTGTTATTTCATGTACCTGAAAGCTTTGAATAGGTGTTTTTTGTATGATCACCCATTGATCAACACCTGTATCTTTTTTCCCAGTTAGCAAACACATTGCAGTGGTCAGAGTTAGATGTTTTCTCTAATCTGGCTTGGACCCAAGAGGTTTTGTGGAGGGAGAAATGTGCCCCCAGCACACACACTTCCCACTCTTCCCCTTCTATCCTCTACCCACCTATACCCACCTGTGGGGTCATTGCTGCTAGAGGAATTGTGTGTTTAAAAAGCTTTTGTATGCATTTTTTTGTGGCAGCAGAGGCTAAAGGTGTTGAAATAAGGAGAGGAACTCACCCACTGCCAAGCAGAAGGAGGGAGGGGAAAGTTCAGCTAAGTGGTGGAGAAAGTCTATCCTTTTTCATTTTTTAAAGTGTATTTTATTGTATTTGAAGTTGACTCTATGCATAATAAGCTTGCTGTTTGGGTGGTAACTTGAAGACCTTGAATAGTGAGGCTTTTCACAGCAACAAGGCTGAAATAGAAACAAGAATGATCTGAGCTAGCTGTAAGTTTGCAACTTACAATATTTAGCAATATTTCACTTACGAGTAATAAACAAGTGCTGAGAAGAACTTTGAATGCTGTGATTGTAATGGGTAACATTCTCTAACTTAAATAAAATAGTGTTATATGCTGTTCTTAAATCTCTCAAAAGCAAATACTGTGATTTCTACTAGTTTATTTTTTTTCTAACTAATTTTGTTGTGTTCAGCATTATGCTCACCTGTTATACTATACTCCTGTCATTTCCTTACCTGTGTGTAAATTAATAGAGCCTCTTTGAAAACTGATTCTGATGTTCATGGGTGCAAGTTTGAAGTGTTAGGCAGTAACCACTACATAGGAAAGAGGGCTTTCATGTCACAGCTGTTTTTTGAATGAAAGGAAGGAAAAGAGGATTCTGGCTTAGAGTTGAATGTGGATTTTGTTCTTGCAGAATAATGTCCCTTAGTACAAGTCTAGACAAGATGAGTTGTTTCTACTAGTTTTACTCATGGTTCTGTCATGAAGATTTTGATTTCTGAAGTTTGGAACTACATTTTTCTTCTGATATAAAAGTGTTATTTGCAGTTTGTACTAACAAAAATAAAGCATTGCTTTCTGATACACCAACAGTAAGAAAGTAGGGATTAGGTAGGAAAGAATGATTTGCAGAATTTCATAGGGGGATTTCTGTTCTTTTCAGATCAAGCGCGAAATTTTTGAGGAAGAAAATTAATGCATCCTTGAACTCCTGAAGGAAGAGCTTTCCTAATGGAACCACATTCAAGGTAAATAATTTGTTTGGGTTGTTTACCTTGTCTCTTTGGTTTGGGGTTTGTTCTTTGTCTTGCTAAAGCTGTCAGACAACTGTTTGCCATGTGTGAGCCTTTTAGGATTATAATATGTTTTGAAGAGATAAATGTTCAAGTTAACCCCTCTCCTTTACTATAAGAGTTGTGGCGTTTTTTAATTTGTTTATGTGCTGATTAAAGAAAAATAACTGTTTTTGTGACATGTGAACATCTTGTGTGTAATTCACTGTTAAGTTCTGAAGGTTAAGTCCACTTGTTTGGGAGGTAGCTAAATAGTGAAAAGCTTGGTTTACATGTAATTTCAGATGAAAGAGAAGATTAAATAACACTGTGTTACCATCTCTTATTTTTTAAATAAAACAGATCCAAATTGAGCTTGTGTGGCAAGGGACGGTCACAGTAAAATCATTATTAGATATTACGTTACAATGGCTTGTAGACGTTTAGCATCACTGTCATTTTGTTTGGATCTGCTCCCTCGGTTCCCATTTCCTAAATCCTATTTTTCTTTGATACCAGGGAATAATTCCCCGAGTGTTGTCCAGTGATTGCTTATGTATATGCACTTTGGTTTGTGAGTCATTTTATTCACTTGAGTAGCCCCACTGTCCTCTGTGGGCCTACATGCGTGCCTAAGAACTTGAGAATGCTGATGAGCATAAAGAATACAATTTGGGCATGTAATGGTTGACAAGCAGTTGTTGTTTTGTTTCTGGTCTCTCTTAGGACTCATTTGCATTGCCTCCAGTGGCAACTTTTGTGAGCATTAGTAGGGAAGGTCTAGAAGCTGGAGGCAGTCGTACCAAATCCCAGCCTGCAGAGCTTCTCATATCCATTGTAATGACACAGATTGCAGATGCAAGGGTATATTTTTCTTTTTTTAGTCTTAAATAAATCCATGTGTTGCTTGGCTTTACTCGAATACAACATTGCTCTGCGTAGTGCTGTTTGAGCATCTCCAACACAATAGAATATAGCCAAGTGAAATCATTAGAAAACATATGCATTTCTTAAATTGTGGGGATTTGGATTTAACCAGGACCAATGTTTTGGAAATAACCAGAAATTGAGATTAGAGATCCATTTTTTCTCCATAATGGTTTTTCTATTTCGCTTTTCAAAAATAAAGAAGTTGAATATTGCTGTAGTTGTCAAGCAATTGTATTTACAGAAAAGTTAATGGTATTACTTGCTGGTCTCAGAATCAGTAAGACAAGCACTTTGGAATTAAAACATAATTAATTGATTAGCAATTTAAAACTGGAGAATTGTTGTGATCAGCAGCAGATGGTCTCTTATACAGCTTTAATAGAACTTTGTAGACAGTGGCTTTTGTGGCAACAAGCCTTTTGAAATCTTTCACATCTTCAAAAACAGTTAAATTGATTCAAAGCTTTGGTTCAAGTTTGTTTCCCCTTTTTAAAGGAGTTCTATTTAGTCAGTTACAGAAGCATAAGCTGTAAAGAAGGATGTTGCACCAAGTGTTCAACTTGTCAGTGGAGTGGTTAAGCTAAAGATTTGAGAATGTTTGTCAGTGTGTGCATGGCTAGTAATCCCCACACAGTCTTCATTCTGTTTTCTGTTCCTAACCTATGTTATAAAGCAGTTATGGGCAGTCATTGTTTTTTTGGAGTGGGTAGTAGGTTTGTTTACTAGTTATGAACACTAATTGTGGAATACCTCTGTTGGTATACCAAGCTTGCTTGCATACATAAATAGCTTTATTGTGGAGTGCAGTAGTGTCTTGACCAGAGGTTTGTTATTGTCACTGGAATTAGAGTTCTTGTTTAAGTCAGTCAGAGTTCTGGACCCTTAGGGTAGACTTTCTCCTAAAGAGTACTGCTTTAGAAACATATCTGCTGGTCTTGTTGATGCTGTGTAGCCTTCATGAATTAATAGAAAGTGGAGCAGAAGACAACCGTGCTTTAGTTGAGCTTGCATAAAAGAAAAAGTGTGTAGCTAGAATGAATAAATTATGTCTTTAAGTCTGTGCAAGTCTGAGAAACTTCAAAGGATGCAACTCACCTGGAGATGCAGATGAGAATTACAGACTCATAGTAAGTGTAACCATCTTGTCAAAAGAACAAGATGGTGACTCAGTGTGAGGAGGGCTGGCAGAGGCAGCCTTTAATTGGTCACTGTAAACCAATTATGTCTTATTTTTAATGATGGGTTTCAGAGAACAGTAAATGAGTGCAGTATGATCTTGGCTGATAGCATGTGCTTTTCTTGTTGCATAAAAACCCAAAAGCCTGAGGATATGAAATTGCTAGCAGAAGTTTCACATCTTTTTTTTCTTTCTGCTCACCCTCTTCTCTGCTCTGAAGAGGAAGAAGTAGGCTATGCCAGTGGAAGAAACTCCACTTTTTTTGTTGTTAAACTGATGAGTATTTGGACATATTTTGTCTTTGGGGACTAACACAGGGGTTGGTAACTTGCAGGGTAGAGAAGCATCCCTCACTCTTTCCTGTAGCTTGGCGTTTAATACTAAAAGCAAACTTTTAGGTTTAACATATTTGAACTTGTACTAGATAGGGTTAATAGGCTAGAACAAAAGGTCAAAGCATAAGGCATTAGGCTTAATTAAGGGAGAGCAAGAGTGGCTGGAGTGTGTGACAGTTAAATGGGTTTCCCACAGACTAATGTCTGTTACAGTGCAACCATGCCTCAACTTAAGTGGGTTATTTTGTGCAAAGGGCAGCCGTGATTAGCAGTTTGACATGCCAGACGTTTCTGGCCAATCCCATCTGTTTTGGAGGTTAAAAAGCATACCTTTATGAGCTGATAGATTGATTTGTGTGCCCGTCTGGTAAAGATTAGGAGTCCAAGGCCGGTGCTGTAAATGCCAGTTATAGAATATTGTACTTTCTAGCTGCTCTTTGTTTAAACTGTGGTGCAGCAGGGCCAGCAGCTCTAAAAGTGACCACGGTGAGTGTTGGGAACCAGCAGCACTCTGGGAGGAACATTTCCTCCTTCCTCAAGCTTTGGTGCTTGAAAGGCTTCAGCATTTGTCTGAACTCATTATGCTGTCTGTATCCTTCCTGCTCTGCTGCTGAGCTGGGGCGATACATGCGTGTTCTGTTGTTTTTCTTTGTAGCTCTTACTTTCAGGATAGTTTTTCTGATTGTGTCATGAGGTTGCCTTAGAAGCCTAAAATAAAATGGGTAGCACAATAAGTCTTGACTGTGTTTCTCGTCATCTTTATGACTTTGTAAAGTCAAAGTTACATTACTATTAATATAAGACTATTAATAAATCGTTGATGCAATAAAACTGTTTTTGATAATGTTCAAGGTTCATACACAGTTGAAGGTGATTATCCTATTTTAAAATCAAGTAGAGGTCAGACTGTATTGTAAGATAACTGACTGTGGCCCAAATGGTATGTGATAGCTTTAAGTCAAATGACAGTCTTCCTCACTTTAAATATATACACAGTTTAGAAATAAATTGTTAACTTAAATTGCATTTTGTGTAACATGCTGATTAACTTCCTGTGCATTTTGTGAAAGCAGGGAGATATATGCATTCACCTAAAAGTCATGCTTAAAGCTATCATTTTTAAGGCATTGTTCAAGTTTTCCCTATTTTGTCTCTATTTCCATTCAAGCAGTGACACTTGTAGCTAAATATAACTGAGACATATTAGAGACAAATTAGCATTTGGCATCTTACATTTAGCATTTCTACATTAACTTTTAGAATTAGTCACCTGTCTAAAGTTTTCTTGGTTTTCCTCCTTGCAAATGCGATTATCTTTCCCTTCTCCATTTAAAAGAAAATGAAATTGGATGATAGCAATGATTTGCTATTCATACTGTAAAGATTCCATGTATCTGAGCTATATTTTTTTCTGTGGAAGCTGTGACCTGTTCCTAAAGATTTCCTAATTTGCCAGTAACTTGTCTTCACTTTAGGAAGCTCTGTAAGAGCCACCCTAGTTTTTCGTTTTTTCTTGTGAAAATCTCTTCCCTTTACTTCTGTTTGAAATGCCCAGAAATATTTTCAGTGTCCTTTAAGATGAGCAAGGCAACATCATTATCTTGCAGTTTATTTAGTAACATGGAGCTGAAATGGGCATATGCAGCATCATGTTCTCTATGGAATAATACCTATTTAAATGATTTGGATCTAATACATATTTACATGAAAAAACGTCTTGCCCTTCTCTGTGGGGAGAGAAGGTGAACAAGCATAAATTTTATAATACTCATTGCTTCTCTTGCACTAAATCATACTTAAATTGCAGAAGGTTGTTGGCTTGAGAATTGTATAAAAAGTGCTTGGCTAGTAAAATAGGGTGCAGGGAGATTTATCTAATTTAATACTAAGAAAATGTTGTCAGCTGCAGTGTAATGATATGGGACTGCCTAAATCCAAAAGCTGTACTTTAGATTTTTGTATATGTACATTTGTAATAATTTCATGGTTATAATACACAAAATGTAATCCTGAAATGATCCCTTAGTGCAGCATGCATGTGTGCTCTGTTTTGGCTAATTTGATTACTATTGATCATATTTGAGCCATTATCTAGTATCTTAGGAATGGATGGACTGTGTCTTACTTTTCTGCTGTTTCAGGGCATGTCATACTTGATGAAGTTTCTTGCATGCAGTAGTCATTGTTAAAAGTTTTTTTGTAATTGCTTTTGGAACATTATTAGCATTAGTTTTCGTGTAGCATTCTACAAGTTGTAAACTTGTCAGTTTAATACTCCCAAATGTAAAGGCACTATACCAAATATTTGCTAGTTTTCAGTGTTATGGATGTATTTTTTAAAATTATCTTTCATGTTGTGGCTTTCATTTAGAATATTATAAAACATTTGCATAAGGTATTCATACAGCTTGATTGACCATTAGGCAGTAGAAACAATTCTGAAGTGTCCCTTGCTTTCAATTTTGAGTAGTCTTAAAAAAAAAAAGGATGGACTTGGTCTTTGGTGTTTTAGAGGATTTGTGTTTTTAATCTAATTGACAAAAAGTGAGTACTTGGTTGGTATCCCTGACCCTTTGCAAACTGGGTTAGAAAGGATGCTGCACAATCCTTGTGAACTGGCCGACTATGGATTTCTCCTTATTTTAGATTTCCATACTCTTTGACCTTGTAGTTGTTGACTTTGGTCTGGAACAATTTCAAAGTCATGTAAATGAATGTAATTAAGGTATTGCTTATCATCTCGGAGAGTTCACAATGATGCTTATTGGCTAGAAAGGTTTGTTTACTTAATATGGAAGGTTAATAGAAGGTTAAATTTTACTGTGTAAAATGGCTTCATAATGTTTTTATTTAGCAGCTGAAGAAAATAGTGTTCAAAAAGGCAAATAATAGTTTTATTTGACCTCCATGTGTTTCCTGTAGCTTGCATTATTGGGAAAATTTATCTTCATTGCATAGTCTTATTACAGTTTTCCTTTCTCCACCTTTTACAAAGGGAACCTCTCAGAACTATTTGGAGGCCTTTGTGTACAAAAGGAGCTACATTAAGGAAGGAAGTGCAGAAATGTTTGACAATAATTGCTATAAGTAGTCCATCCACTTCCACTCTGCCTTTTGTTCCCCCTCCCTGTTATTGCCAGAATGAGATTCAGGCTTTGTTCTTTGGTGCTTCTTTTGTCTTTATTCCCACTGCTGCAGAAATACAGTGAGAAAGCAGTGTGGAACAGCAGGGAAGAACATCAAGATTCTGGTTTCTGCCTTCATTTCTCTGGCAATAGAAAGAACTGGGCCTAGGCCTCTATTTTCTTGCCAGTAGCTTTCAACTTTGACTATAGCTGTTTTGCTTATAATTTATGGAAAAAATTGCTTGTCTGAGTTTTTTTGGTTTTTTTGTTTGTTTTTTTCCCCCCTCACTAAAGAGTTTCTGTAGTTGGCAAAGAGATGAGTACGTGGCAAGTGTCATACTAAACACAACAAAAAGACCCCAAAAACATTTTTCCCCCACCTTTTTTGTCTCATGGTATTTTTCTAGGATTGCAGCTTCCAGATATAGAAGTAGACATCCCTGCTGGGTTGGAGATCCAAGCAAGGATGTTCTGTCAGTCCTATACTGAGTTTGGTGGGGAAGGACAAAGCTATGTGAAACACAACTTTTTGCACAGATTTCTGGATCCATCTGGGCAGCAAGGACTGCTGTCTGTGTTTACCTTATTTTGCAGAGTACTTGGTTTTTGTAATTTCTGTCTAACAAGAGAAGCATGTGGGCTCCTCACTATCAAGGTAGCACTAATTTTCTTCTTATTTGAATTTTATGTGCTAAAGTAATTATGCAACAATGAGAATATCCTTCAAACACTCATTAATTCAATGCAGTCTTATTTGACTTTTTCTAGATTGTGGAGATAATCTGTAACTCAAACCCAAGAGCACCCCTTGCCCTCCCATTTTTGCTAGAGCTGAAGGTTTCGGGTTCTATTCTTTTCTTCCTAAGTGTGAAGGTAGGACAATAGCGTGTTTTTTCTTGAATTTATAGTAACAATCCTACATTGAAATGATCTAAAGGTACTTTCAGAAGGAGGATAGCAAAATCTCTTTGGGTGAGGCGTGAGAAGAAGCTAAAGTTCAAAAACAGACTATAATGATCCAAAAGGATTAGGAAGGCTAGGGAGTTGGAACACCACAGATAAGTGTGAAATCTTTCTGTTTTGAAATCAGGAGTGGTGGTGGTGTTGGGTTCTCCAAGTCCAGAATTTCACGTGAATTCCAAGATCATATGTTAAAGTCCTAGAACTCCCAGCATAATGGATCTCTAGAGGTGTGTGGCTATGGGATAGAAAGGCAAAACCAGCAGTAAAATCTCCATAATCTCTTACTTTGGGTCCTCTTTGTGGAAGATAAGGGAAGAATCTATGCACCTTTGCTGATCACTTTTGCTTAGCTAACATGTAAAGCAAAACTTCTCCAATCTGGTAAACAGTATGAGAGTGCAGAATTTCTTGAAGAAAAATTTCCTCTTGCCTCTGGGAGTCCAAAGGATTTTTCAAGAATTCATTCTGGTCCTCTGACTTACTGATGTTGAAGTCTCTGCTACATTAAATTTTATCCTGCTACAAAATAAATGCAAAAAGACCATTTAATAAACTATGCTGATAGTATTTTGTAACCTCTTTGTGCTCCCTCACATAGGTTTAACTGTTGAGATGAAAAGATAACAAGGTTGTGCAGAATCACATTTACTGTTTACTGAACTCTGGCTCGTCCTTAGATTACAATATCAAACATGAAAGTTTGAGCGTGTCTCATGGATATAGCTCTTGAGCACAGCTGTCTGGAGTGCTTGCTCACAAACTTTTTTTTTTAAGCTTGTTTGTCATATGCCCAAGGCTATCTGAGCATGCATATGACCCAACTGGTTTTTGATCTGAAGTGCATAAAAGGTCACTTTGCTGAACTTTATCTTCTGGACCTCAAGTTTTACCATTAGTGATATTCTACTGTGAATTTCATAAGTGAAAAAAGGATCTGTTCAGTGTGCCCTTCAGGCTTTCCAGGCAATTTCACTTTTGTCTTACCCTGCTCTGGTTTTGTTTTCAGAGTATTCTGACACTTCATAGAGGAAGTGAACAGTATTTGGACACTATTTTTGGGGTAATGCTGTGTATTTTGGGTTGCAATGCTGTATGGTTTCTCTAGCTCTGGTGTCTTGTCCAGGCAATTGTCAGCTGTATTCTGTCTCTGCAAAACTGAACTTGAGCATTAGGGCAGGTCTTAAAATATCCTTTTTGTGCTGATGATCACACTACTTCTGTGTCTTCTACCTTATGACTTTGTTGTTCCTTTTTGAGAAAAATTGTGCATGCTTCACAAGGTGCCAGGAGCACAAAAACAATCAAATTTCCTCTGTTCTAGTCTTCTGGGGATATCATAGGCCCCTGCTGTTCTGCTTCTTAAATAGATTTGGAGTCTCTGATACCAGTTACTCTTTTGGATAATGGATTGTATGAATTTAACGTATAAGCATGCTCGCCTCCTTTTCCTGTCCTCTGTAAAGGTCACTGTACAGGAGGGAAAGTTGAGTCATGGGCTATAAACACTTGGAGGTCTGCTATCTGATCTAATTTTTGTTAGCTTAGTGCTTGGTGCTGTGGCAGGTGGACTTTGTCAGGTTTATCCGTGGCGGTGCTGCTGACCCTGGTGACCTGCTCCATTCCTGTGCAGAAGGTCCCTTCCCTGCAGGGAGATGGCACAAGTCAGGTGTGTTGTCTCCTCACTCACTTCTGTACCTTGCTGAGCAAAGAGAGTTGCTTGGAGATGCAGCTGTCCTACGTGTGTGTTTTTTTTGTTTTTGTTTTTGTTTTTTTTTTTGTTTGTTTTTTGTTAAATCCAAAAACTTGCCCATCTCCCATGAACATAATCTTCAGGATTTGGAAAACTGTGGAAGGATGTTCTGCATTGTAGAAATAGCAGTGGTTGTTTAAATAATTCAGGAAGGTAACTTAAGATACTTCAGTATTTCTGAGTATTGCAGATATCACATAGATAGCAGAAAGACTGTGTGAAAGGGCAAGTAACAACAGGTATAATAGAGCTGGTGATACTGGGAACAGCAAATATTTCTAAGAGTGAGAGGGAAGTAATGGATGGGAACCATTTTTACAGTTCCTGACCCCCTTCAATTTGTCTGGAATGAAGCACATACTGTGATCAGGTTTTTAGGTATTGTCAGTTTTGGGGTTGTGCTTTTTTGGTTGGTTTTCAATCCCAATTGAGATTCTGTAGTTGAGATATCAATCAAATACCCTCATACATTCTTGTTTGGAAGAATTAGGTCAAAAAGCCACTTTGACATAATTGAAGTTGTAGTGATGACATTTACTTGTAGAAATTTTAGGGGGGAAAATGTACTGATAGAAGTTTGGGAAGAGAAATGTTTATTTTGCATGCTTTTCAATCTTGATGAGTGAGAGCCTCATTCTTTCTTGGTAAAGTAGATCTTGCTCGGATGGATCGAATGTGAAATTTTTGAAGTCCCATTTCTGGAAAAAGTGTTTGGAGGCTTCTTATGATTTCAAGAGTTCAAATAGTGCAATGCTCTTCAGTTGTAATACATAAAAATGAGATGGAGAAACAAACACATGCTTACCTTTCAGCCTGCATAAACAGCCTTGCTAATTAAGATAAGGGCAAATATCCTCACTAGTTTCCTTTTTGATTTAATCATTAGGCTATATTAAAAATGTGTAAACATAATTGGTAAACTCACTTTCCTGAGTTCTGACTGCCTGTATGTTTGCTGGTGTTTTCCAGCACTGTGTTCCTGTATTTGTTATTTACAAGTGAGTTTCTTAAGATATGTAGAAATAACTGGCAATTACAAAAATGAGATCATAGAAGAGAAGAAAAAAGTGGAATACCTGTGCTTTTATTAGCTGTCCGTGGTTACCTTGTGTGTGCTCTTCAGTCTTTGCAGATTGCTCATGTTGAGAATGTGTTTTTGTCTGGAAATCAAAAGTGGTTTATTTGAGGAGTTCAGTGGCCATGGTATGGCTGGGAGAATTGTCTCCCACTGGATTTGACCAGCCCTGGATATTTTGATACTCTGTGGTCTGTGGGTACAGCTTCCTCTCAGTTTACAAGTGCTGTTTACCACTCCTTGGGACTACACATGTAAATAACAGAAGTCTGAACTAATGTCACATTGAATTTTAGTCCACAGAAATTGCTCATTGAGCATCTTACTAAAGTAGGTGGTTAAATAAATGCCTCCCTCCCTACCCACTTATTTTCATCACCATTACATTGTTTATCCCAGTTGTTTGTAAGAGGAATGGGAAGAACTGGCTTAGTCTAATGCAACTTGCTATTCCTTGAATAGTTCACACTGACATCAGCGGTGCCTGAAATCTGTTTCCTTTCAAGATATTTGTGATGTATACAGACTTTCAGGTACAAGACCCTACTAAATAAAAGGATATAAACAGGCTTGTGTTAAAATTGTCACATTTTGTGAGCTAACATAGCTAAAGCTGTAGAATTATATCTGGTAAAGACAGAGCTGCCAGAAGGTTTAGTTATGTATTTATCCTGTAAAGTCTGTGGTGGGTTTATTTTCTTAGAGAGACAGTCAAGCCTAAGTCTGGGCTGGTTACTTTATGGATGAAGTCAGGTATGCTTATTTATACTTTTTCTTTGAAAGTTGGGGAACAGCTGGTTTTTTTCCTTCTTTTTAAGCCTTGCAGCATTTAATGAGATGGCTTTAAGTCATCATGTACTGTGACAGAAAGTACATGTAATAGCATGCCTGCTGAAGGAAGTTATGGCTCTTGCCCTGTAAGTGCTGTGCCCTGTTCCTCTCTACAGGCTCTCCATTCCTGTATTGGTTTTTTTTTTTCTGCTTTTAGTGGGAAAAAGTGAGATGCAAACCTGTGGCAGGCTGACTTCCATGTCCTTGCAGCCTTCAGTGGAACAGACTCAACAGGGATATCTGGGTGAAAAGTGTCCAGACTCAAGTTTAAAAATTAATCTGGGAAGGACATTCTGAAAATAGATTGGACCATGTGAACATATAGCTGTGAGAAAGAGAACGTAAAATATTTTGGTCCTAAAAGAGGCTTTTTAAAGGGATAGCTGTTTGCTTCTTTTTCAACATGCCAAATTGCATGATTCTGATCCTTTAAAATATTTATTCTGTTTTTAAGGGAAAACTGTCCTGGTTTGCTTTCAGTGCTTCCTGTACTCATAGCTTTCACACTGAGTGTGAGAGAACATCAGACTTAAACAGAACACACCTAAATTTAAGGGAAATACCCTTACTGCCTGCAGAAAGTGAGCTCTTTTTTAGAGGTAAAGGTTGAGATTGTGACAAATTAACACTGTTTCTAATATGCTAACATTAGTTTAAATTGTCATTTTTAATAGCTACATTGCAGTAAATGTGTCTTTTCCAAGGAGCAGTGGGTCCCTTAACCCCATACCATGTACTGATTTCAGGGGGAGGTTATTGTGAAAATTGGTGAAACTGTAGGGTTTTTTGTGAGTTGGTGGTTTGGGTACTGCTGTATCCTTTTTCTGGAAGGACCTAGGGAACAAGTGATTCCACCCCCCAATGTGGTTTTCATTTCCTATGCTAATGATCGTTTTGTGACACGGGAGCACAGAAATGGTGGCTGGAAATAGGACTCCGGTGTGTTTTGGAGCAGAAAACCACATGCACACACTAAAACAGGGTAAGAATGGGACTGTTAAAATTTGACAGGCTAGAATGTGTGGGGGTATCAGGTTGGGCAGAGCATCCAGAAGGGATGGCAAGAGAGCCATCCATCCCAGGGTCCCACAGGCTTATGCCAGCATTACATCAATTTAGCACTAACAAACACCTGGTTGTAGTTGCATGTAGGCATTAATTAACAGTGGAATGCTGGAGAAAGATGCTTGCATAGAACTAGCAGGAAGGGCAGCATCTTCTGGCAGTACATTGCATGAGATTAGCCTGTGGAGGAGACAGGGACAAAACTAAGGCCAGGTATGACCACAGGTAACCCTCTCACCAGACAGTCTAAATACAAATAGAGCAAATATCCCTTATTTTGCTTTTTATGTTTATGTCTCTTCTTGCTAGACTTGGAGATTAGAAGGCACCTGTGCTTTAGTTGAGAAATTAAAGTGCCTCTCTTACTTGAGACCGTCGTATGGAGGCAGCAGCTCTGCCAGCTGTGTGGATCAATGATGCAATCAGGATTCAGTGTTGCCAGTGACAGCTGTCTGCCCCCACTAAAGAATTTTCATTTTAAACTGCTGTCAAACAGTGAGGGATTTTGCTTGCACAAAGGCTGGCATTGCACATTTGAAGCTTGGGCATGGATATACAAGAGATATGGAAATACAAGAGAATAGCAAGAGTGACTTGTACACATAAAGACAAAGTACACATTGATATTACAGTTTAGTTTCAGTCCTGCCACTTCACTGGTACAGGCATGGGCTGTGGTATTGTCCTCGTGGGAGCAGTTTTAAAGAGGTGCAGTTATTTGTCATATTAAGAGCATAAATATTTGTGTCATCTTCATTTTCTGAGCCTGCTGCAGAATGAGAAAATAAAGTGGTGTTACTGATCAGAGCTGGGGAGAGCTGGAGGATGTCTAAGGAAAGCTTTTCATGAGAGCACAAGTGGAAGTAAAGGAAAGCAAGGGTCTGGAAGTGATGATTTTTATATGTTTTATTGCTGCCTCCCTTCTCAGTAGGCTCACCTGAGCCTCCTTGCAGGCAAGAGTTGGGCTAAATAAGAGCTAATAAATAAAATGAGTAACATATGTTAGGTGATTCTCTGAACAAAAAGATGACTGTTTCCTTCTGAGAGACTGTGTCAGTGGTGGATGCTTTCTTGGACTTTTTTTACCCCCCTCTTATTTTGTCTTCCTTTTCCAGTTTTATTTATTTTTAGCACTTCTCCAAAGTAAACACATAATCAGGTATTTAAGTAGAGGTTTTTCTGAATCGGGTTTATGTGATACTCTGCTCCAGTTTTGCTAAAGGAAATTTTATTGAAACACAATCCCTGACTCATCTGTGTTACATTCTTTCACTCTAAAATGCAACTCTTCCACAGTTAATAAGTGACTGTTCTAGCCTAGTATTGATGAAAAGGCAAATATTGCTACAGTAACTTCTGAATGCATTTGGTCATCGAAACTAATTTAAACAAAGCCAGCTCGCAAAACCAAAAAATTTATGACGACTACTCATTTCAGTCTTTGGTCTGTGCAGCTGATCAGCTGTCTGCATTAGGAATTTCTGTAGGTAACTCCTGTTCAATAAATGGTGTTCAGGAGCTTTGCTCTGAAGACTGCAGGAGACCTATCACAAGAATATTGATATCCTTCTTTGAATGAAGGAGTAGAAAAAGCACGATTGGATATTTCCAAATCAAAAAAGCCTTTTGAAAAGTCTTAAGAGGTTATCAACATTTTGATGATGAAAGACGTGTATAAAGCCACAGAATATCTTGATTTGGAAGAGGCCCATAAAGCTTGTTGAGTCAGAGTCCCTGCTCCTTGCAGGACTACCTAGCACTAAACCACAGGGCTGAGAGTCATCCAGGAGGCTCCGTGAGCTCTGGCAGGCTTGGTGCCATGACTGCTTCCCTGGGGAGCCTGTTCCACTGACTGGCTGTCCTCTCAGTGAACAACCTTTACTAATGTCCAGATGGGCATGGGAAAGAGCTGCTCTAGTCCATGATTGCTGGGAGAGTCACCAGACTTTCTCCCAGCAGCACAAGCAGACTGTGTGCTTCCTGTTGGCATGCATGGAGAAATGCTGTGCACTTCTTCCTGCAAGTATTTCAGGATTAATTTTGATTGTCATAATATTTGAACATTTTATGCCCTACCTGGATCTGACCCGTAAAGAAGAAAAACCACCCCAACTTCTTAAGTAAATATGTTTCAGATTTTATGTTTTATGTTGGGGTTGTGTTGTTTTTGTTGTTTATTTAATTTTAATTATTTATTTTTAAATGGTGCTGGCTAGGTTTTTAGAAAATTGTCCTTGCCTCAGCTTTGTACTTGGCCCCAGACTGTTATTTGTAAAATTTGGACAAAGTGCTAGTTACCTAGAGAGCTTGTATATAGGGGAAAGAAAGCCCTTTTAATGTTGTCGTTGGGCTAAATGAGCTGTCAGTGGTCCATAGTACTGCATGTGCTGTAATTGTTGAAGAGTTCAATTGACTGATAAGTTACCTTTTCCAAATATTGTTCCTGCTTTGAACAGTTATTTTGACACCTGTATTTTTAAACTTTTGAATAAAATAATACAAATATTGTTGAACTTGCTGTAGACTTTAGGTTTTCCAGCTGTGCTTGGGTCTATATGAGGTTATCAAGTTGTGTGCTAAATATTAGCTCAGAGTCTGCTGCTTGAGTATCGTATTACAGTACTGTAAAGAAGTTTTATAACAATACAAATGGGCACTTAACCCATATTGGCTTTGCAGAGAACTTCAAAAACTACAGTCAGACTCTAATCACATACAGTTATCTATAATAAAATTATTATTTTTGGCACTTGGACATCTAAAAAGCATTAAGATTCAGCAGTTCTTAAATGCAAAAGAAAATATTGATTACAATTTGGAAACCTGCTATGAGTTATGGAGTAAAACTATATATTTTCATCTTTTGCTCTTTAAAAATTAATTTGTTCCTTTTATGCCTGTTGTATAAGAGGTGTGTGGATAAGTAAGATGAGCCCATAGTTGTTTTCTGTTTCAGCTGTGCTATATTAATTGAAAGGACTCATGGAGTTGTTTCTTCTTGTCATAAACTCATTATGTACCTGAAAATTATCTCCATCTACTGTAAGATATTTTTGGTGATGATTGGAAGAATATGTGGAAGGACATACCCTTCACATGGCAGCTGTTCCAGGAGCCGACTTCTTGGCATTGGATTTTCTGGGTAACTGAGAGTCACCTGGTCTTGTTTTGTGGTCAGTCAAAAGATGACTTGCTTTTCCAGGTAATCTTTCCTTTCCAGTTGGACGTGGCACATGCTTTACCTTCAGGGTACGTAGATAAAAGAAGCAGCAGGCGGAGATAAAGCAGTAAAGGCAGGTGCTGCTGTAGTTTCCCAGCCTCTGGAGCGTTCTGCCTGTCCTTTCATCTAAGTGTTCTGTAGTTTGCTGGTTTTCTGAGGTGGCACGGGCAGCAGGCCCCACGCTGTGCACGGGGAGCAGAGAGGAGCCTCAGGAGGTGTCCCAGGGCTGCCGGTGCCGCTGTGACCCGGCGCGGCCGCGGAGCCGCCGCTCCCGCTGCTGGCAGCCCGGCCGCGGCCGGCGGGAGCCGCGGGAACGCGCCCGGGAGTTCTTCAGCAGCTGCCTGGCTCCTTCTGGCTTCTGGTACAACTCAAGGTTTTGGCCTCGCTTACTTTTAAGCCTAATGTGACTTGAGCTACGGCTGAGAGGCTGCCTGCTTTTTTTTTTTTTTCCTGATCCAACATAGCAATTAATGTCAACTGGGATACTTGACCTAGATCATGCTAGTTTTTAATGTCAAGTAGCCATTGGCAGGAAGTTCTTCGAGCAGTACTTGTGCCTGTGGAATGTGCTCCCAACCTGGTCTGGTGCAGTCGGCGCTCTGGGCGGGCTCTGTGCCAGCCCTATCTTATTTCTTGGCCTATGGAGATGAGGAATGGCTCAGTGCTTCTCCTCTTCTCCTCCTTTGCCCCTGAAGAAAGGCAGGTTACTGTCAGTCTATAATCACTGCACCAAGATTTTTTTTTTTCCACTCGAGCCACGTGGGAAGATAAGTGAAATATATGTGGAAGGAAAAAATAGCATACGTGCCTCAGTATGGAAAGGCTTTTTTCCTGAGAGAATTTAATTGAATGTTTTGCATGAAATGAAAGCAAAAGACGTTTCCTCACACAGACCAGTTTAAAAGTGTGGCAAGTTAAATTTAGATAAGTGCTGTTTTCTTTCAGCTTTGTGAAAGACTCTACAGCCAGGCATGGAAAGTTTCCTTCCTGCTGGGAGAGATTTGTCAAAGCATTAAAACCATCACCAAGTGCTTTAAGCTTAAAGCACCATCTCCAGGTTTCACAGCTGAACAGGCTGTAATAGGGCCCACTTTCCCCCAGGGGAGGGTGTTTGGTGCTTTTTTCTTAGCTGTGCCATTCGTTGATCAGTTGTTGAAGCAAAATGTTCAGGATCAAAAGTAGTTTTGAGGAGGAGGGATTTTGTCTGGAGTGCTACATGGCAACTGCATGCCAAAGCTGGAGCGACGAGCTGTTGGAAATATAAATACAGACATAACTTTGGCCTGGAAAAGCTCTGTTCTACAACTGCTGTGAGATGTCTGTAGGTTTGTTGGCAAATGTCCAGCAGCCAGCTAAGATGACTCTGGGTATAGAAGGATACGAGGAAGGAAGAGGGGAGATAAATTTCTTCTTAAGCAGCTAAGACTTGTTAGTTCAGTGTGGAACCAATTTCTAACAGTACATCAATATCATGGCTCTTTTTGCTCAGGTGAGGCACTGCTTGGCCCTACAGGATGAGGGAGTATAGCTTGCCATGTCTGCTTTGGACAGGATAGAAAAAAAATTACCTACCTCCCTTTCCTGAACACATTTTAACCCTTTTCCTGTCAGTCTGGATTCTGGAGACCTTTGGGAATATGGAGAAAGAAGAGGAATTAGAAATAAGGAAAAAAAAAAGTTACTTGTTCCTGGGAAAGATGATGAAAAAAATCAGAAGTAGGATTAAGTAACTTGAGAATATTCATTGCTTTAGTTCTTGTCTGTCTAATAAAAACGAGGACTCTAGAAGCAAAAATAAGAGATGAAGGAGGTGATAAACCTGAGCGGATGGCTTTATCTTCAGATGAAGATTCACAGGTTTCAGCAGATACTGGATAATATTTTTAAGTGTAGAACAAAAGAAAAAGATTTAGGAAATCAAGAACTTAAGGAAATAAGGTAGGAGAAGATATATAGGTCACACCTAAAGAGACAGATCTTTCAGTATGTCTTTTTTGAAGATTGGCAACAAAAAGAGGAAGTTTCTGTGCTAATGAGATGAGTTACTGCTGAGAATCAGGCAATTCTTGCAACGTCTGAGAGGAAAAGTACTGAAGGAATAAGTGCAAGCTGACAAATAATGTTGAAACAAACACACTAATTGGAGTCATGTAACTAAAAGCAGTTATGTGAAGAACTGGTGTTGCCTGGAGCAGGCACCCACTATTGAGAGGGAAATGCTGGGAATGTACACAAAGTACTTTGTTAGTAATTTTTGAACTGGGAGGATTAAGCTGATGTGAGGACAGTGTGGGTTTTGTCTCACCTGTGTTATTAAGGTCTAACTCTTGGGTGGACGTGGAGGGAAAACCCTAAATGCATCCAGCAAAGAGAAACGAGGGAATGCTGGAGAGCTGTCAGATGGGGAGCAGAAGCAGGCATTTTAGGATGTGATTCATTTGACCTCCTTTTGACATGTTCTGTAGGAGGAGTTCAGTCAGAGAGCTGAGTTCTTCCCATGGGCTGTACAGGGATACCAACATGACCTGCTCAGATACAGACACCTACACTGTAAACATCTTCATTTGCTCAAGTGAATCCTGGCTTGGCATCCACATCTAAGAATGGGAAAGAGAAGGTTGCTCTGTTATTATGGCTTGTGGTTAAGTGTCAAATGCCCTCCATCCTACTTGAGTAAAGACTCAACACCTTTCCAAAATGGAAGTTGGCATTCCAGGGCCTCCAGAGGTCTGCCCAGCAATTCATGCTGAGGCATTGAGGGCATTGCCCTTGTGCCATCTCTGCAGGGGCAGAGGGGCCAGCCCAGGGTGACTCCTTGCTCCTCTGGCGTTGGTGCCCATGGACACCAGGGGCAGATCCCAGCTACAGGCACAGTCCTGGCAGTACAGGAGTGCACATGGGCAGTTCCCCAGCCCTGGAGCAGGGGAACCTTCCAGGAGCTGGGAGCAGGGCTCGTTGAGTGTCCCCCTGCAGCAGTGGCTGGTTTCAGGTGAGGTGTGTGGATGTGACGGGCGGTGGCACGGTGGGTGTGCTCCTTGGGGACACTGTGACTGAGAGCAGGGGGTCTGTGCTGCTGGCAGCCCTGGTGCTTACCTGTAAATCACCCAGTGCCAGCTTGGTGGGCCATGAGCAGCAAATGATTTATTGAACCTGGTTCCTGGGTGAAATTGGAGTGTTGCCCTGTGCTGTTAAATAGGGTCACATAAAGCACAAAAGCTCAGGTTTTGTTGTTATTAAGTCAGTAGTTTTGGACCATAAGTAATATGCAGATGTTACCATAGTGTTGTTTCTATTACATCCATACAAATGTATTTTTGTTGCTTCATCACTGTGAGATTTTTGTTTATGCTGCAAAACTCACAAATAATTATACATGTGTATTTCATTTGAAAACTCTTTTTTTTTTCTCTTTAACTTTTTGGTTGTTTATTTAGAATATCAGCATATTATGTGGTGACTGCAGTTTTCTTTCCCTGGGTATGCAGTATGCTTGATGTCTCTGGAACAGATTTTTTTTTTTTTTTAAAAGAACAAAACAGAAAAGCTTTTATGTTCCATCATTGTGAAGTGCATTTAAGTTAAATTTTTGTGAAAGTTTTTGATAGTGACGTTAATAAAACCCCTATTTTAATTTGATTTTAAGTTGTATTAAAATTTAAGGCACTGGACTAATCCTTCCTTAAAGAAAGGAGTGTCACATTTAGTGTTATGAAATATTTTATTCAAGTATACTTTAAAAAGTAGCCTTGTTGAGAATGTCTTCATTTTTATTGCAGAAAAATGTAAACATATCATTCTCCTTATTGCACCTATTTTCTTAAAGTGCTCATTGTCTCTGTGCAGGCTCATTTTATAATGTATGCATCTGGTAATGAAAATAATAATTAAATTCTTTCACAATGAAACAGTGATTGGGGGGAGGGTGGGGGTGGAGAAAGCTCAGGCAATAGTAGCAGCTGAATTCATACCCAGTAAAGCTGTAGCTAATTGACTAGTAAGGCTGATTCTTCACCTTTAATATCTTTTAAAGTCTAAAGTTATATTTATGAAGAGATGGTTTTTTTTTTCCCTAATTGGCACTTCAAATTTGGAAATACTACTTTTTTTCCCCTCCTTTTATTCTTCCAGTATTTTTTTCCCCTGTTTTCTGCTCCCCAGCCCTCCACCAGTCATCTCCCTGTTCTCATGTGTTTTCTGACCTTCAGCCATTTACAAATTGCCCTTGTAGTGAGGCTGTGAGTGACCCAGGCACTGACTTTGAAGGGCTTGAAGAAGATACTGCTGGGGAGGTTGGAGAGATCTGAGAGAAGGTGCCTCTGTTGGCCTGAAAGGTGCACAAGGTGATGAGCTAGGCTGTGTAACTCTAACAAAGTCCCTCAGTCCTGGGAAGGACATCATCTGGAGCTGAGTAGCAAAACTAAGCTGATGTGGATTAAGATTCAGCTATTGGGGTGAGTGTGTGCGTGCTGATTGAAATGTAGGAAATAATGTAACATGGCTGAACAAAAGTATCTGGCTTAAATCTGATACAGTTTTTTAGTTCTTAATCTCTTTGCTTTTCATTTTGTTATTGCTTATTCTGTTTGGGATGATGTGCTCTCTTAATGTTTTTTGTCTGGGTTGCTTTTTTTTGGGTTTTTTTTTGGAATCCTTGCCTTTTTTCCTTTTAAATCTGGGTTGGGTGCTTTTTGTTGAGTTTTTTTTGATTCTTTAAAAATTTTTTTTTCTTTATTTATGCCTTTTCCCTAAGCAGTGTTTACTTTGCTGTATATCCTCTGCATCTCTTTCATGGCATATTCAAAGAGATTTACTCTTCAGTCAGGTCTTGAAAATGACAGAAGCAACATCAAATGTTTTGAGAGTTTAGGACAAACTTCTGACAGTGCCCAAGCTCAGTGTAGCCCTGGATGTCTGTGCTCATGTTGTCTTGCACAGATTAATGCTGAAATAGACTCACAGCCTTGGACTGTGTAACGATTCCTCTTGTGTAACAGAGGGAGGGAAAATGAGGTGGGATAGACGTCAGACATGGCTGGTATGTGGGATTCAGCTTGGGGCAGCTGCAGTACCTGGGCTCATCCTTTTCAGAATGGCTTTCACTCTTACCTGAGGTCTGAGGTGGCCCGAATCCTGATAAAATACAATTTTTGGGAAGGCTGGTCTGATCCGTGTATGAGTGCTGCACATTTGGTATGGTGTCAGTGTTTCCTACTTGAGATTCATCACTGTTACATCTTAATGAAATGGATGTACAACCTACTTTATTAAAAAAGGGAAATGGTGTACAATATTACAGACCTAAAAGGTGCACTAAAATGGTGGCATGTAATAATAAGATTTACTTTGTGTGAACAAAAAGCAATGTGACTGTATTTGAAGCTGCTGCTCCATCATTAACTTGGAAACTAATTTTGGGTTTTCCTTGAACTTGTATAAACGTTCTGTTTCAGTTACCACCTGCAGTAATTAATTCTGCCACCCTTAGCTTTTGGTACTTCTGCAGACTGGTCTAGTTAATGTTTTCAGTTAGTGCTTTGAATATCTGTTATTTCAGAATGTCTTCTTTCTTAAAGAGAAAACAATCTGTTTCCTTTAGCCTCTTCATTACAAATGTGTGAGGTCGCTGTCACCTTTTTTGTGTTTTGTTGACATTTCATCCTTCTTCTGACCATGAAGAAGAACCAGTAATTTTTTCTGTTTGCCCTCAACAGCTGTATCCATCTGCATATTATTTTTTTTAATTTAGTGTAGATTATTTAAAATATACTCCTCCTATTACCTTCTCCTAGAGTAAGTTTTTTCTGTGAGCTTGTGGGTGTGGGGTGATGAAAAGCCAAGTTTGGCATGGCAAAAGTCTCAGATTTCTTCGGGGGTTTTGCAACTACATATGCCTATTGCAAAAGTTTTGTTATGTGGGACAAAACTTAGTGGAGAACTGTAACTCTGCACTCTGGTTTCTGCTGTTGTGAGAGAAAGGTGCTGAGGGGTGTACTAGAGGCTGCTCTGGCAGGGGAACCAGCAAATCCCAGGGCTCACCTCTTACCTGCCAACCTCCGTGGGAAGCAGCTTCATCATCTGGCACAGCTTCCCTCTCAAAGGAACAACTGCCAAGAACACTTTCTTTCTTAAATGAATCCTATTTTCAGAGTAGAAGACTGTCTACTCAGTGTTTTTGTTTACATCCACTGAACTAGAGTTAAGATGTAAGACATCTGACTAAAGGGGTAAAATCTTTTACAGGGACATTATTGAGTTCAGCAAAGTGTAATCATTGCTTGTTAAACCTCTAAGTTTTTTAAAAATAGATGGTGGGGATGTTTTGTGCTATACATTTTTTTACAAGAAACTGTGTGTGGGGAGAGCAGGAACAGAGAAAGTTCTTTATCATTCTGAAAAACTAGCCAAATCCTGTTTTCATGTGGGTTGGTAAATTTTTATGAATAATTGGTCAAGTTAATTGAAGTATACATTTCTACTCTGGTGGTTTTGTTTGTTTTCTTCTTTTTCCACACCTGTTTTTAGGACAGGTCATGTTTTTGCAGGG
The DNA here is from genome assembly GCA_034336665.1 of Luscinia megarhynchos. NCBI lineage: Eukaryota > Metazoa > Chordata > Aves > Passeriformes > Muscicapidae > Luscinia > Luscinia megarhynchos. The sequence continues at coordinate 10,339,644 of JAPFBE010000013.1, read as the reverse complement.
CATTTCATACAAATAATCTTCAAAATAAAACCATATTGGCAAAGGGTTTTTACTACTTTAAAATAATATATTCTAGTTCAGTACCTTTGTTCCAAAAAGCCCATATCAATGAGCCTGCATTGCTGTTCCTCAGATGCAATCCTTGATCTCTGTGCACCTAAGGAATGGAAGAGCTTCATATTTCTGAGGATGGTTGATTGACATCTCTGAGATCTTCTTATTCTTCTGTTAGTCATGGTCATTGTTCTGCCTTTGAATTTGTGGACTCAATTTTGCAAGTTTTGTGTCTGTCCCATCTCCCATCTGTCGTCCCTGCTGCCTGTGACTGACTAGTGTTGAGGCTGGTAGGTTGATTCATTTGATTAACTTGATCTTTCTGTATTTTTAATTTAAACTTCCTGCTGATAAATGGAAAAACTGTGGCTAGAGGCTTACCTGATCATTATTTAAGAATTCTAGCTCTTACAATCCAGAAAAGTTTGTTAACAAGGCAAAAATAACTTGGTGCTCCTACTTATATGTGGTGACAAAGAAACATCTGCTTGAAGAGCTTGCAGTGACCCAGTCTAAATGGTCTGAGCAGTACTAAAACCAGTTCTACAGTATCAGGATTTTTTTTTCTTTCTCATTTTGAAAGAATCAAAGATAAATGTCTTGCACATTAAGGAGATGAGCTGCAATAAAGCATATATGGATGATATGGCAGCAGTCCAAGAGCATTAGTATGCATGGCCTGATGGAGTTGTGGTGGCAGCTAGCAGTCACTCTCAACTTAGAGCTTAGTGTTACTGAGGGAGCATGGAGTGCCTTCCTCTGTTAGCTGGGCCTGTTTTGGAAGAAACTCACCCCAGTTCAACACATTTCTTGCCTGGATTGGTGTAAAACCTGCTGCTTTGGAGAATCAGTGTCCAGCTTTTCCAGGGAGCTGCACTGATGGCAGAGGGTCTGGGATGCAGCTGATAGTGTGTGTTGGGGTGTGGATAGCTGGGGCAGGGTCTGTACACCGTGTGCTGTAACACAAATGTGTGGGCAGTGCACAATGCTGACACAGGGCTGGTGGTGCCAGCAGACATGGAGCAAAATTCACCTTTATTAGCAGGCACATGGAGTTACACGAGCACCATCGCTGCACGTGGTAATTTCCGCCCTGGTTTTTGATAGAGCAGAGGCTGCAGGCCCGGGTGAAACATAGCAGTGGGAAATCAGATGTGAGGGTAATTCCCCAAGCTCTTGCCTGCTTCCTTCCTACATCTAATTAGCCATTGGGGAGGATAGCAAGGAGTGGGCAGCTGGCCAGATGAATAGTTGCAGTGGATTGGATCTGGCCAGCCAGCTGCAGCTCGGGCATTCCAGTTTGATATAAACCTCCTTTTTTACAATCAATTTATATGATTTAAGCTTGCCTTGAAAGATGTACGTTAGATGTTGATGGTCATTGCATTGAAAAACTAACTTCTTCCTGTATTCTTAAGTAGCAGGCTTTTGGAAGATCTTAGTAGTTTCTTTTCCACAATTATCTATTTATTCCCTTTGCTTAGGGCAGGAGTAATCTTTTCTGCTTCTCTGCATTATTACATGCTTCCTGCAAGTGTTCAGGCTTTTACTTTATTATCCTTTGGAGACTCTTTCACAGAGAAATGAACCTTGATGTCAGGTGGTAGTGAGCATGAATATTCCACAGCCAAATTGTTCCTGATGTGGACTTCATACATATAAGAATGAAGGGAAGGAAATTTTCCGTGAGGTTCTTCCTATATACATTTATTTTCTGTTCTTTAGGTGCCAGTTGTCAGTGTGACAGATGAGAGGATCAGACTGCCTCATGAGCATGGAAGATCCTTTGGGTGATGTGGGGATACACAACATAGAGCCATCTGTGTATATGAACTCTATGTACAGTTGTTTTTGTTGGTCATCTTATGTTTTTGGAGAGTACTATAATGTTTATTTTGCTTTTCTGAGCAAATAAACTGGGTTCTTTTTATTTTTCTGTGGACAGTACTTAGTTGTTGATGCTTTGTTTGATGTTTGTTAGTACCAACACATAAACATAGGAAGGAGGAAAGGTTTACAGCTTTGTCAGTTTTCTCCCTATTATGGCTGATCCATTAACCACAGAAAGTTAAGACAATCTGTAGGAGGACATCTGATATTTATCTATACAATGATTTTATAAATTATGTAAGTTGTATTTAGAGTAGCAACATTCCATCTTTATATTTTTCAAGCTGATACTCAGTTTGCCTTCTCCCAATGCTGCATTTCTGCTTTTGCATGGTTTCTCAACAGTGATTCACTTGTGCAGCATGAAAGATTAAATAATGGAATAATGCTGGTTTTTATGCTTATGTACATTATACATACATTATGTATTATATATACCTTATGTACATTTCTAATAACTCACACCATTTTTGTGATGTTCATGAAACTTTAGAAAACTGACAAATTAATTTGAAGTCGCTTTTTGTTTTTGTTTGAGGTAAATAGCTGTTCTCCCAATATTTTAGTTTGGCAAATCTGTGTTTTTATGTAGATTCACGCCTCTTGAAGAATTGGTTTTATGTGTGTATTTGGCACAGACATACTGTTAGTCATCCGTAAATGAAAATAATTGAAAAGTGACAGGGGTTTTGTAAATGTTTTGAAATTTTCGGGTGCCTTTAAAAAAGTTGTGAAAGCTTCATATTTCTGATTCTTTAAATCAGCCAGCCTGAGGGGGGTGGTGGTGGTAACAATTATAATGTTGGCAAAATACTAAAACAAACTTGAATGGACCATTGCACACCTTGAGGAATTGGACTTATATTTTGTGGTATGCACTAAGTAGAAACCTAAAGTATCTTCTGAAAAAGCAGAACAATTTTAGTGTGCTCTCTATTTTCCTAAGCCAATAGTTTGGCAAGACCAGCTGTAGTTAGAAAAAAATGCTTAGAGTATGGAGCTGTTGCATATCTGTTTTATAGAGGCATTGTGTTTGGGCTGAGGGGCTCTGTTTCTAAAAGGATCTATCTAGTGTTTCTGAGAAATGGAAGAGAGCAGTTCAGGATAATTGCCTAAGAACTTTATTTCCATTACTTTTTTTTATTTCTGTTGTTACTTATTTTAAGGCTATTGATTCTTAAGCAAATGAAGAAGTGGTCCTTAAGCTTATGGCTTGACTAGGAACAGGATAAATCTCACTTTCCTCTACTTAAGCTTCTGTTAACTTTAATGTGAGATTTTATACCACTTTTGAGTTCTATGCTAAGTAATCAAAAGGTCTGAAACTTACAAAGGGATTCATAAGCGTTTGGATTTCTAAGATTAAGAAAGAGAGCCTAAAAGTTGCAAATTTAGATGTGTGCAGTAAAATAGGAATCTCTGGTTTGGGTATAATACAAAACACCTGTAATTCTAAATTGAGACTGTTGTAAAGTGAAATAACAAATAGCAAGAGAACACTTGTGGCATGCGGGTTTCTGACACCCTTTCTAGCTGGAGAGCCAGAGAGTCTGAGCCACTGCAGAGGAATTAATGAAGCCTGTTTTGGAGAAGGAAGTGCTGTTGGCAGCTGAGTAGGCAAATACACTTAACCAGGAATCGCTGCTGACTGCTCTTGGCTCCAGCTATTCTGCTGGACACACGGAAACAGTATTACAGTTTGATCACTGCTGGAGCTCCACAAGTGTAATTCACTCTTCTGCTGGGTTTATCTGCTTGACAGCTTCTTGCTCCCTTCTCAGTGGCCTGGGGTACCAGGATGAAGTGTGTGTGTCTAAAGTAGAGGACACATGTGGAAGCAGCATATACAAAACATGCCTGCCTGCCAGACACTTCCATCTTTTCCAATTTTCATGGCTAGCTGTATTTTCTGTAGTCAGTATGCTGCTTCTTGCTTCTTTGCACAGATGAAACAAAGTATTTAAACAGAAGTATTTGAAGGTGAACATTGGCTGTGTAGCATTTGTGATGATGCAGAGACTGATGTATTTGTTTAAAAAACCACAAAAAACCCCAAGACATACTGCTGTCTTCATTTCCTAGGCTTGTGATATTTCTTTATCAATCAGGTGCTGATAAAATACTAATAATATTTAATACAGCACAATCAGAAGTGTAAATAAAATAAGTGCTTCCTTATATTATCCCCTTCAATCCCACATCCTTAATTATAAGAAGGAAGAAGTGATACAGAACCTTAAGGAGGTTAGTTGGGGTGATGGAAGAAGATGACTGAGGAATAGGGAATTGTTTAATTTAACTTTATAAAACAATATAAACAAACTTCTGGATTTTTTTAATATTGCAAATTGTTGTTGAATGTAGGTTGCTCCCCACCCTTACCCCCCTTTTAAGTGCAAATTTAGAAAATGTTGTGTCTGGCGGAACAGGGGAAGGAGCTCAAGGACCTGATTGTGTACTGGATGCCTTCAAAGGCTAAGAGTGGGAGGTGTAGCTTAGACGTTGAGATTGCAGGAGTTGAAACTGATTTTGTATCATGTTTATACCTTCCAGATATGGGTGGGTGCAGAGATGGAGACGAAATTAGAGCCTATGGTATTAAGGGTAGCCAAGTAGAATTACTAACAGGCAACTGATTAAGGCAACTTTAAAGGGTGTTTTCCAGACATCACTTTGCTCTGAAATCCACTTTAAAAAAAATTCTGTGCTCTGCAGACAGCCAAAAAGCTGTGCTTGTGAATGTTAAAAATGACCTTGAGCAGAGGAACTCAAAGGTTGCTGGTGGCTTTGTACTGAATAAAATAAACTGGCACAGCAATGAGAAAAACCTGCATTAAGGTTCAGGATCCTGATTCAGCAAAATAGAGTTCTTAAACACTGATAGAGTCCTTATTCTTCTGCAAATGTTCATGTAATTCGTAATCAGGACACAAGTTAAATATTAGAATAAAATGTATTTGTGAATGTACATAGTATGAAGCGTTGATAATGTCCATAAGTTAGTATCTTAGATGGCTGAAGCAGGAAATGAACCCCTCAAAAATGAATGTTGCTATCTGGGTGGGCCATCAGCCTTGTTTTTATGAGATCCACTTTTTGAAAAGGTGTGCCAGGTTTGGGAGTTAATTTTTTTGATAAAACATCTGCAGAAGTTTGCTGCGGTGAGAATTTGAGAGTCGGTGGGAGACCTAAATTAAACATTGGGCTTTACTAGCAATTTGAGGAAGATGGTGTTAGTTGAGATCTCAGCAGAATAATGGTATTTCATTTGTGCCATAAGATCATAGAATGGGGTGGAAGGGACCCCAAAGATCATCTGGTTCCAACCCCTTGCCATGAGCCAGGGACACCTTCCACCAGATCAGGTTGCTCAGAGCCCCATCCAACCTGACCTTGAACCATCTAGGGATGTGGTATCCACAGCTTCTCAGGGAAATCTGTTCCAGTGCCTCACCACGCTCAATGCTAAAGAATTGCTTCCTAATATTCTGTCTAAATGTATTTTCTGTCAGTTTGAAGCTGTTCTCCCTTTGTCCTGTCACTCCAGACCCTTGTAAATAGTCTCTCTCCATCTTTCCTGTAGGCTCCTTTCAGGTACTGGAAGGCCACAATTCAGTCACCCCAGAGCCTTCTCTGTTCCAGGCTGAGCAATCCCAGTTCTCCAGCCTTTCCTCCCAGCAGAGCTGCTCCATCCCTCTGCTCCCCTTGGTGCCTGCTCTGGGCTGGCTCCAGCAGCTCCCTGTCCTTGCTGTGCTGAGCCCAGAGCTGGATGCAGCTCTATGTGTGCCTGAGAATGTTGTCCAAAAGCTTCTTGAGCTCTGTCAGGTTTGGGGCTGTGACCACTTCCCTGTAGAGCTGTTCCAGTGCCCAGCCACTCTCTGGGTGAAAAACCTTTTCCTGTACTCAACCTAAACCTCCCCTGACTCAGCTTCAAGCCATTCTCCTGAGGGCCTGACACTGGTCACCAGAGAGAAGAGATCAGTGTCTGCCTCTCCACTTCCCCTTGTGAGGATGCTGAAGACCAAAATGAGGTCTCCTCTCAGTCTCTTCTTCTATGAGGTCTCCTCTCAGTCTCTTCTTCTCCAGGCTGAGCAGACCAAATGTCCTCAGCCAGTCCCCATAAAGCTTCCCCTCCAGACCTTTCACCATCCTTGTGGCCCTCCTATAGATGCTCTCCATATGAGAATATGGAAAGGATCACAGTGTTCAATCACTTTAGTATACATTATTCAGTCCTTCTTGCCCTTACCTGTTGCTATCAGGTAGTAATTACAATATTAGTTTATTTTATACTAATATAAGTCAGTTATTGCATACTAGTATAAGAAGGCCAGCTATAGTGAGCATACTTAAAACTAATAAACTGCCGATAAAGCTTCTTACAAAGCAGATATACCTAATGTTTTGTAGTAGTAATAATTTTCATTTTTTTGGTAGGCCAAGGGCTTCTTTGGGTGCTGCTGGGAAGTTAGGCCAGAAATGTTGAGAGATGTGGTCAGTCACAACACGATTTTTCAGCTGTTTCTGCAAATGCTGATGAGATGTGTATTTCCCAAGAGAATGGCTTTGTCAGTAGCATCCTTAGCAGATATTTTCTTATTTAATGATGGCATCCAAGTGGAAAGAGAATACATTATATTAGCTTCTGCTGTCTTTATCCCTTTTTTTCTGCTTCAGCTTTTTGGTTTAAATAATATGAATGTTGTGTATTCAGAATCAGGTTAGAAAATGGCAGAATTAATAATGAACAGGCAACCTGTATTTGTGTGGTCTGTAAAATGCTCATCTTGTCCTTTATAGACAGAGCTTGTGTGTACTGCTGTGAGTATCCCTGTGGTAGGAGCAGGCAGGAAACATCCTCAGTCTCTGCAGCTTGCTATCCTTGAGAAATTGTAGTCACAAAGACCACTTTCATCAGGAATGAGTGACTGTCCAGCTCACAGATGTGACATTGTCACGATGGCTGTGGTGTGGGTGGGTGTGCTGGTGATGTGTAACTGCACTCACTGCTTCTGTCTGAACCTCCTAGGGACAGCCTGATTTGGAAAGTTTCTGCTGAACTGTTGTGGCCGTGGAAGAAAGCTGCTAATTTGTATTTTTGGCTTTTGGCTTCTAGTTTTGGCAGGGCCACACAACGTGTCCCATACTTGGCAGCAACAACTGTGAGGCTTGAAAGCTTTTGTTGCATCTTTGAGTCACCCTGCTCAGCTGGAACATTGCAATAGGAGTTCTTTGTTTTTGTTCAGGGGGTTTTTCACAACACTTGGTGTTTGGAAAAGCCATAATATATTTTTGTTGTCTTGTTGGAGAAACTTAAGAAATCACAGATGTTGCATGGCCATACCATGAAAATTTATTTTAGTGTTTTCTGCTAGGTTGACATGTAACATGGGAGCTGCTTCTACTGGTCTCTTCTTCTCCCTCTTCCTGATAATTGGGGTAAAGTGGGAAGTTTTCTAGGAAGCACAGCATAGGATGCAGTACTGCAATGATTGTGTAATAGACCGAGTGGCTAAACTTTTTCTTCTTTTAAACCCCCCACAATTGGCTGTCTGTATGGTATCCTGTCACGGAAAGGCTGCAGAAAGAACACCTTTGTGCAGGAAGATGAGTGAATCCCCAGGTGTGGGTCTGGTCAGTCTCCATTTGATGGGTGTGTGATGTGCTGGGGAGGGAACACGAGGTGTGTGCCACCCCCAGCCTCCTGCTTCCCTGGGGCTGCAGAGCAGACATGGGGGCCTCTGGAGCAGAACAGACCCTGAGACTGCTCTGAATAATCACAGGGGCTCTCCTGACAGCCAGCTGCTGGGGGAACACCGTGGCTTTCTGTCCAGGTGTAACAAATGCCTTGGAAACCTTAGAAAAGCATCTGTATGGTGCAAGTTCCTCCTCTGCTGATGCAGAAGGCACCGTCACTGATGTTACTGAAAAACTAATGCTTAAAATGGTTAAAGCCTTCTAACAAGGAGAGTGTTTTGTGAGAGGAGCTGTGGTTCTTGGGAGTGAGGGCGTGAATCTATTTTAGAGGTAGGTGAAGGGTAGTGTTATAGCAGTTGTGACATAACTGCCAAAGCTGTGTCCTTCTTCAGTAAACTAAAATGTGTTTTGTTACCGTGTACCAGACTATAGTGCCTAGAAAACGACTGTACAAAACCAGACTAAAGGAAGCTTTCTGTGCTCAAGCAGAGAAGAATCACAACACCCTCTGCTGGTGTGAGTGACTCCTTCCTTTTCTCCTCAAGGACTTGCCTGGTGGATATCCTAGAAACAGTAAAAGAGAGTTCTGAAGTATGATGCTGGCTCCTTTTGATTAAGCTGAGGTTATTTTAACCCATTTGTATTTATTTTTTTCCGTTGTAGGAGCTGACAGTTTAATTTTACCAATAACATACAACCACTCAAACAGATGGGGAGAATGTGGTGATGCCTTTTTTTCCACGTTCAGATGTGGGGATTCACGTTGCTTTCTATCTAGGCATTCTCCTACTTGGCAAAATTTTACTGGAGATGGAGATGGTGGTTCTATGTGCAAATACACTTCAGAAGGAAGCACCCATCCCCTCAATGTGCCCATAGTTGTGTTTGAATAAAGCTGCTAAATCCATTGGGTACACTTGTGGTTTAGTAGAATAACCATGTTTCTTAGAGGTTATCTCTGCCTGTGTCACTGGTGGGATGATGAGCAGTCACAGGCAGGCTGGGCAATTGGTTTATTTGTTTTTTGTTTCCCCTGTGTGCACAGTCATGCTCTGCAGCTCTTTCCAGGCCTGTCGCATGTTAATACCCCCTGCTCTGCTTCCTGCTTGGCTCGGGATGACTGAGGAGGAAATCACAGGTTAGGATGAGAAGTGGTCACTTTTTAATTTCTTCTCCTACAACGTCTGATGCCTGCCACAGCAGCTATCTGCATGTTCCTGACCCTCCTCCTCCTTACCTGCCTGGCTTTAGCATGTACAGCATGCTTCCACCTGGAAAAAGCATCTTCACTGGGATATTTGTGGAGGGAGCAGGGGCAGGGAGCAGCTCTGTGTCCCTGCAGGGTGCTGGGGGTATGGCATTTCCAGCAGCAGGGGAGGCAGGGGATGCCTGGCAGTGCTGGGAGCCTCTGGGTGCTCACAGGGAGGAAGAGCCCCGCTCTGAGTGAACGGTGCCTTACATAATTGGGTTATGAAAGAATTGCTGCAGGTCGAGCCTCCCCCGGTGCCTTCCAGAGCGTCCCTCCAGCGGTGCTGCCGCCTGCACGGCAAGGGTTAAGAGGAGACAGCATCCTGTCAAAGACCTTGTTTTTAATTTTGCCTCTCACACTGGCACAGATCCGGCTAAGAGCAGCCCAGATTAGTTCGGGAAAACCTTTGAAGAGATTTAAGATGTCCTTCAGCCAGTTTGAAGGTTTTTGTCTTGCAAATCCAGTACAAGGGCGCCTGCAGGCATCTCGACCCTTGCTGTGCTGCTGATGCAGCTCAAGGTCACACTAACCCGCCCTGTGACATTCAGCAGCACACACACACACAGAAATTATGCGGTGAAACTGCCTCAGCATTCAGCCAACCAACAACTTCCTCAGTTCCTCACTAAAGGAAAAAGTATATATATTTTTTCTTTTTTTTTTTTTTTTTTTTTTTTTTTTTTGGCTTCGTAGATTTTTGCTGCAGGAAATAATCCAGGATTTCTGGTGTGTGTGATGACAAGGTCATTTCTTAATTAGAACACATGTAAAGAACAAAGCTAAATGGCTTCAAAACAGCTTTGTAGTTGATGGAGAGGATTTAAATTATTTAAAGAGATAGTCACCCAAGTATGATGGAAACTGAATTCTAAACGCATTAACTCTTTCAGTACCCTACAGTTTCCATATGCTCCTCAAAAAGGAAATGTCAAACTTGATGAGCATTATTGCAACTGCTGTTAAATGAGAATTTTTTACATCTATTTATAGTTAGTGTTTTATTGTCCTGTCTCTTGTCAGAGTTATGGCAGCAAGTTTGTGTTTTTTTATTATTAAACAGTGGAATACTCGCTGGCTAGAGATCAAGAGCTATTGGAAATAACTTGTTGGAGATCAGTGGCTTAATTTCTGCTCCATCTCATATTTTAATTAATGTATTAGCATAAATATATGTATGCATGTGTGAGAACATGTATGAAATATAGTGCAATACAGGTATTTTTCAGAACTGCCTCTGGGAGGTTCTGGACTCCTGTCCCCAGTGCTCAGCATAGTTGCAAGGCATAAGAACATACTAAGGTGGATTTGGGATTAGGGAATAAGAAATGAGAGAATTGACAAGAAATGGCAGTTTCACTTAGTTTGAAATGACTGTGAGCTGGCTGGGAAAAGGAGATGGCATCTTGGAATTTGAATTTTGTTCTTCAAATTTGCTTGTCACTTTGAGTTGAAGCACCTAAATGCAAAGGTGTTGGTACCACTGTCTCAACCATGGTTTGACGTGGCTGTATGTTAATTATTCATACTTTTAATCCTATACTCCTATTCTTCTTTTCCTTATTCTGTTTTCTAAGCTGCTTATTCTGTAAATGCCAGGGGCTGGTAAGGTGACCAACTTTCTGTGGTTGTCTTGGGCATGCAGAGCCCTAGGTATCCACTCTCCTGTTAAAAGGATTGACCTGATGCACCAGAGGAGGAGCTGGATTTATCTGCCTTTTGGTGCCAGCACATAGTAACTTTCCATCTTGTCTGCTTAATAAAACAGTGAGAGCTAAAAAACCCTTGCGAGTTGTTCACTAAGAGGAAAACAGCAAAAAAAAAATCATGGAGTATAAACTGTGCTTGCAAAGTTTGGGCTCTATATGCTCAGAGATGCCACTGCATGATTTGTCTGAGAACTGAAATGTGGAGAAATGAGTCTTCCCCTGTCATCAAAAGTCTAGCACTTAACTCAGATTTAAGTGATTCAAGAGTAACTGACATAAAATTTACTGGGGGATATTTTTTTTCTGGTTGTTTTTATTCTTTTGTTGGTTTTGGTTGTTTGTTTTTTTTTTGGGGGGGGTAAACCTTGTTCAGCTGGAATTTGCGGTGCAGTAAATGTCAGATTTTAGGGGCATGCTTACTAGAAAGAGATTGTGCTGGCTCTGAGGACCTCCTGAGAGAGGAGGAAACTGCATTTGCCGGGATAAAGAGGGAAGATCGGGTGCTACAACTTCTTTCTTCTTTGGGTTGGTTTTTTTTTTTTTTTTTCCTTTCCCTGCACCATCTGGCTCAGGCAAGGCTTGTGAGAAGAAAACGAGAGAGAGAAACAGGCTCCACACAAGGAAGGCAGGGATGAGACAAAACTGATGTGCTCTGTGAAATCTGTATATTCCTGCCCTTGCCCGGGGTGTGCTGTGCCCTTAATATTATGGGAGACCTAAGCTCACCTGCTAGTAATTTCTAATTTACTGTCCTAATTCATCGATTTGTTATCACTAATTGTACTTCATTTACTTCTGTGTAGTTTCCAGTACCTAAAGGGTTGAAAGGTTGCTGTAATTGGCACCCGCAGCTGCTCTTTCTTTTGACAGGGGATAATTTTGCAGCCTATGCTTTGTGTGACAGCTGCCTAATTGGGCATTCTCCCCTTGTAGCAAGCCTGCCTCCTCCAGCCTCCCTGCTGACAAATGGTGCTGGATTATAGATGAGGACACGCTGACCCGTTCGACCTTGCTGAGGCAGCGGGGAGGGGCCTCCTGCTACTTGAGGGAAGCTTTGGGTCATTTAAAGGACAAGGTCATGAGCCAGGTGGGGAAATGACATGATATCACATGACAATAGCCCGGTGACACGGTCAGCGTGTCAAGGGCAAACTCATCAGTATTGATTAACGCTGCTTTTTCGCCGCTGTCTCTGCAAAGACACTGATATTTCAAAAATGGTTTGCTAATTTGTCCTAGGTGGAGTGCCAGGCATTATTTTGGGGAGCGTTTGTGCAGTGTTCTCAATTCAGATCGTGTGCAAAAGCAGTGTTGGTAAAACCCTGCTGATGATAATTTGTAGAGTTCATCTTGATGTTTCTGGTAAAATGTATATCTGCTTGTACTGGAAGGAAAATGCCAGGAAGAATGCATGACAGGGCAGAACTCAAGGAGGGGGAAAAGAAAATCTCTGCTTTGAAATGTTTTACTTTTTACTCCTTGAGAGGCAGATATATGAATCTCTATGAAAACACATGTATCCACAAATGTACATATGACTGACATTTGGAAAAGGTCTTTATTTAAAGAGAACCAAAGATAAAAGTTGGATAAATTGAATGTTTAAAGAAAAAGTCTTGTTTATATCAGCTCATAGGCAATACAGTTAAGATAATGCCCTGCCTATTTTAAGAACTAAAACTGTCTCCAACTATGCCAGGCAATAAAAACCTGCTAAGTGGGTTTTCGAAAATGTTGTGAATACAAGTGACAATGTTTTGAGAGCATCTTCATGTTGCATTTCTATGCTAATAAACTTCAAGGTAAATGAACAGCTTGTTTGACATTTGCTATGTTAGACAATAATAAAATGCTTTCTTCTGGAGTAATTAGACTTGATAGATTGATTATGTGAAGAGGTAAAGATAAATATAATCAGAAAGAGAACTGTCTGGAAGGGAGTTAGTGGCAGTTTTTGAGCTTTGTGGTTGTGGTTCAGCCAGTGCCTGGCGGTGTGTGTCACACACAGGTGTGCCTCACCTGCACACAGACACAGGGACACAGGCACAGGCAGCCTGCTGTGCACAGGGCTCCTGACAAGCCAGGAGAGCAGCGTTCACCTCTTCCCTTCTCCGGGAGATCTGATTTGTTGTGGGAAACTGTTGTGTCTGAAGCTCGTCAGTTCCCCAGGATGTAATTTTACTCCCCCGAGGTAAAAAGCCGTCAGTGGTAAAGTGTGATGAATTAGTTCTCTCAAGTAGATGCGCGTGCGTGTGTGTGTGTGTTTAATTCTGACCTTGCTGTGCATGTGTTGAGCTGCTCTCGGTGCCCGAGTCAAGCCCGGTGGAGGTTTAATCCTGTGCCCTTGTACACGTATACTTGATTAGTAGTTGTGGTTATCTCAGCAGAAGACGTTCTGCCCTCCTCCTTGTATTGGTCGGGACCCAGGCTTTGGGGAGTCAAGTCGAAGGAGAAAGAAAAGAGATTTTGCATTAGTATTCTATGAAAGCCTTACTGTCTGCAGAACAAATTGATTGCTACAGTGTACCTGTGCTTGGCACCACTGCTGTGAAAGAAAGGTATGGTTGTAATCTGTTTTATTGTATTACATATTGTGACACTCCAGGAATGTTTAACATTCGGCTCGTCTATGGCACATGCTAGAAGTCTAAGGAAAGAAAAAATATGTGAATGAATGAAAAGTGTGTGAGTGAGGCTGTCGTATCGTCAGCTTTGTTTACTACAGTGAACTAAGTAGCCCCTGCTAATGAGACAAATTTCTGTGCCAATGGCAACGTAAGGAGATGATTAACTGAATTCTATTCAGTCCCTCTCATCAGTGTCAGTAGTTGCTACGTACCTACACAGATAAAATTGTAATTAATGTTTTAAGGGGGTTTGGGTTTAGCTTTTTGCAAGATGATTAATGTGAAATAATCTTGAACGTGGATGTGTTTGCCTCTTTAAATGAAAAGGTGTTGTTTTTTCCTAGCTATTAATGTTCTGTGATGGTCCTACGTGTGTGTGGGGGGGGAGGTATGTGAAGGGGTTAGGGGAGGTACAAAAACCTGCAAATCTTAGATGTGCTGCTATGATAAACTTGTGCTTGTGATAAACAGCACAAGAACAAAGCTATGGAAAAGTCTTAGAGGATTCTTCGTATCTCACACACACACACCCACGCCACCCCCCTTTAGTAAAGTGTAAATATGTATTCCTATTTTAATCTAGAAATCTAGATCTCTTGGTTTCCTTAACCCAGTTGTAGACTTTACACAGTTGTTTCTCTGGTTTTACAGATGCTCAGCTGATGTCAGTTGTGTGGGAAGTATGAAGCACTCCATTAATAAAATTCAGGCTGTTGCACAGAGGGCTGTGCTTAGTGCTTCGTTCTTGGCATCACTGGAATTGTGTTGCTGATTATTTGGATGTTTGCTTGTGGTCACTCCAAAACATCTGAAGTATCTGCTCTTCTCATGCAGACATTCCTGACTAATTAAGTTTAGGACAGGTGGCAGACTCCTCCTGGGCATTTAAATCTGCGTGTAAACCTAATCTAATAACTTGATGAGAAAATGAAAATCTATCTTTCCTGGTGTGTTATCACCACGCACAAGCCACAGAGGTATTTGTGAAATCCTCTCTCTACTCTTTGTCCTGGCAGGTGACAAGTAAATGAGTTGCTCTAAGGAAATGAGGGACTTGGAAAACGCTGTGTGCTGAGGAGCAGTCATGCACTGTAATAGTTACTTCTGTCATATGGTCTCACTGACTTAAGATTAACACTTTATGGATGTGGGGTATATTTGTGAGTGTACCCTTGAGCTTCCATTTTACACCTTGCAAAGAGTGTGAATACAGCCTTATACATGCAAGTTGTTGATCTTTGAGAGCCCTTGAGTGCTAACAAAATTTTTGAAGAATCCCAATTCGGGAGACTCTGTGATGTGGCTGCTTGGACTCAAATATGATGACTTTAGTTGCAAATTATTTTATTACAAAACTTATTTATTCAAGCCAATTATTTTGTGAATGAGCTATTCTTCTCCTGAATTACTTTTTCTTAATATAATTGCATGTTAAAACAACAACAAAAGTTGGTAGAAACAGTTGCACAATTTACAGGGCAGATGGGAGGATCCAGGGACTTCATCATATTTAACCAGGCTATGAAAGAGAATTTCAGTAATGCTATAGAAATGGTTAATCATTTTTCTCAAATTCTGTGTTCATTTTTTGTAGATTTTAACTAGTTAGTGACAGGAGGTCGAGTTCTGAAGAAGGTGTTAGATAAATACCGGCCAATACTGCATTTCAATGCAATTAACTTTTGTTCATAAATAATTCAACCCATGACTTTAAATAAATGATCAGAGAAAAAGAAAATGACATGTGATTAAATCCTAAGTCCTTGAAAACATTTTACCAGTCAAGATTGCTGTGACTGCTTTGGGACTTCTTATAATTCCTCTGCTGAGAAGAAGCCAGTTTTGAGAATTTTGGGTGTTTTGTTTCCTTTTGTTTTTTCTTAATTCTGAGCGTATCATGAGAGATAGGAGGTAGACTCTTCAGATCATAGTTAAAAGAGGACTGATGATGTGCTATTTTTTCTTTTGTCTTGATTTTCTTAGTGCCATGGAATTTATCAGCTTGAGTAACCTGTGATTTTCCAGGTTTTTGGTTGTTCGGGGTTTTTTTTTGTTTGTTTGTTTGGATTTTTTGAGGGCGTTGGGGTTTGTTTTTGGTTTTCTTTAATGGAAAGTAGAAGGATGTCTGCTGAATTAAATCTTTTACTGCCAACTTTACTGATGACATTAGAATCTTGATGAGAATTTTGGAATACAATTTGCCTGGGGTAGACTGCTGTATTATGGGTGAGGTGATGGAGAAGACACCAAATGAGGAAGAAAACTCAAAACCAAACACAACTCCAACCAAATAAATCAGATTTTAAAAACAATTCTTGCTTACATTGGAAGTATGCAGTTGATTTCAGCATTGGTTACCTATATTACATAGCTTTTACTCTGGAAGTACTTTATATGAGTTTTAAGTAAGTGTCGGTGCTTGAGTGGTATTGTCAATTTAGGCAGATTTTAGAGGTGAATTCCAGATTAGATCTGTTTTTGAAAAGTAGCTGTGCCCTGCTTGAGATTGTGAAATGCTTGTTCCCCATCTCCACCTCTTTTTGTTACTATGCTCTACCATAATGAGGAAGTGGAGGTGTTGCATAACTTCAAGTAAATAGATTTTCAGTGCAGATACTGAAGGCAGCCTTAACTCAACCACTGCTGTCACTACCAGAATTCTCCTAATGCTAAAGGCAGTTGTGTAATTAATGGCCTTGTGTACTGAACTGAGACTGCTTGAAACCTCTGGAGGGAATTACTGTGTCTATTGTGTTGGTTAACTTTCCAAGAAAATATAGTCCATTGCTGATAGTGTGTTGGGGTGATGGGGGAGGATTGTGCAAGGCCTGATGAAATACACTCTGGCATCTTTTTCCTGACCACTGGACAAAGCATCTGCAGCAGCAGAGCCAGGTTGAACTGTTGAAATGGAGCCGTTAATAAAAACGAGATGAGTTTTACTTGAGGAGACAATTGTGGTAGAAAAGAAAATAGAAAGCTGCACTTGAAACTTTCAGTGTGCTTTTAAGATATTTTTGTTGTAAAATCACATAAAGAATTTGGACCTGGTTTCGATACTAGCGCCTTACCTAGTGCAAGAGTGGTAAATTATCTAGAATAGATGAAAATTATTAGTAGTTTTTTGTCCAATCTATTATCTTGAAGCCATTTATAAAACCTTGCTAAAAGCTCCAAACACCTTTTTTTTTCTTTGGATCTTCTTTTCTGTAACATCAACCGTAGGTGGCACTGACTATTAGCAATTAGAAGGTTTGGGATGTCTCCCCTCCTCCCAGATTTAGATGTTTAAGCCACTGGCAGCTGCTTGATCCATTTTCTCTCACTCTGGCAGAGAGAGCAGAGTGTGGCAGGTGTCTGCAGTTTCTACAAATGAATAGCTATAGGCACCAAGTTATTGCCTGAGTTTGGTCAGTTTGGAAACTTCCAGCTTTTGAAGCTAGAATTTGAGTTTGTACAAACTCATCAGGAAAAATGCTCGTATTGGTTACTGAGGGGGAGCAAACTCATTTCTGCACCTAGGTTTAGTTCTAGTTACTCAGGAGACTTGCAGAGGATGCTCAGTCAGGCTTGGAGTAATTCAGGATTCCAGGGGCTGGGCACTGTTGAGCAGTTCAGCACGAGCAAAAAAAGCTGTCTGGATTCACTTGCTGCTGCAGCATCAGTTCCTTCACTGCCTTGCTGCTGGTACAGGCTGCTGCAGTTCTGCCTTTTCACTGGTGGAACCAGAGATGAGTGCACACCCTGTTTTCTGAGCTGGGAGTGTATTAGACTGTAAAAGCCAGGTTTTAACAGCTTTCTAAGGCAAGGAATTAAAAATGGACCTGTTTGGGCAGGAAGTCCTCAGATATTTGTACAGACATACTTGGCTATGAGAGACATGTGCTTCAGGATAGAAAGGATTTTATTGTACTTGATTAGGAAAGAGACTGAAAGTGATGAGTGGATCAGAAGAGCTTCTGCTGTGCAGTGGTCTTTGCAGCTCCAGTCCATGTAATAGTTCTTGCTCAGCTCATTAGGCCTGTTTCATAATGTTAGATCCCTGAGAAATAGGGAGAGTTGGTGGATTTATATTTTTGATCATAATGCCATCGTCTGTGTTTAGCTCAGTGCTGATTCTTTAGTTCAGTACTGAGATGGTGTTTTGTTGGAGAGATCAGCAGGTATAATGGAACACTGATATTTACTGCATTTGATTGACATCATCGCCACCTGACAGTGATGGGAGTGCCAGTAATTTGTCTTATTTTGGAAGAGAAAGGTATTTACTGTACTGTACAATTCCTACTCATTTAGTAGTAAGCACTGTTGTTTCCTCAAGTTTCTGTTGTTAGGTTTCACTAGTAGAGGAAAAACCCCAAAAAATAAAAACACCCACAAACTAGAGAGAATATCTTGTAATTCAGAAAATCTTTATTTGCCATGGATATGGAGGTCTGAGCAATCTTCTCCTGTCCTCGCTGTTCTTCATGAGTAGAGTAGCAATATTCCAAAGCACTGCTGTGATCTGTCCATGGATCTTCCTAAAATGTTCTGTTTTGTTCCAAGACGGAATCTCTTTTTCCTTGTAACTTTGACAGTACCCAGTAGCCTCCAGCATGGTCCAGACCCACACAGTGCATGTAATGAGAGGTCCTGGTGAACAACAGAGGAGCGAAATTACTATGATCAGTCTGTAAATAGCAGCAGCCATCTAACATCAGATATTTAGATGTCAGATTGAAACAGGTCTTTGGTAACTGAAATGCCTCTTACTTGTTAGTTTGCTTGTGAGTGGGGGTTTTTAATGACCTCAGTTTATGTATAAGCAATATATAATTTAATTCTGTAGTTCACGCAAATCCAGAATAGTTTGGGATTTTATTTCCAGATTCTCGTAGTGAATGGATAAGTCTATGAAAGTCCTTTCTGTACTTAGGATGTTGCTTATATTCTGTAGCTTGGTGGTGGAGTACATCAAGATTATTTTTTTATTGGTATTATTATTGAGTTTTTAAATTATGGTTGCATGTTTCATCAAAAAAGCCCCTGATGCTTGGTCAACTTCAAACATTTTCTTCTTCTCAGCTTTTCTACCCATGACTGTCATTTTATCAGAGAAAATAATTTCATGGAAGGATAGTTCAGATGCATGTTTTGTGTAATTTGCAAGTGTGGACACTTGCACATAGTTACAGCTGACAGAGTACAGTCAGCAGTGGAAGTATCTTACCAACAGTTCCCTGCTTCTTCAAGGATTTCTTCTGTTCTCCAAGATTTATGAGGTCGTGATGTCAAAGGTTTTTGTAGCATTCAGTTAGTCATGATGGAGTGCAAGCCAGTTTGAAATTAAAAATGACTGCATGAGCTTTACTATGCAAAAATTAAGCTCATAATCAAATTTGCCAATTATACAAAAAGAAATGTTAAACAAGGGAGGTTTTAGTACCTGAAGTGGCAAAGATTGTGCATACATATCCCTATCAAGTAGTCTGGATTTTCTGAATGTGCATTAGAGAGACTTCATAAACACTATTAGCTTTCTTGTGATTATTTGTGAGAAACATGGATCATGCTTGCTCTTGAAAAATATGCACTTGCTGTGAGTAAAGTAACTGAAGTGAAATACAAGAATTTGTGGAAAAGACAAGAAAGATGTTTTCAGATATATTAGCAAAAAGGAACTTGTCACTCCATGTTCTTGAATCATTCATGTTTTACCAAGCAGCTGGTAAAAATAAGTTGCATTCAGTGCATGCTTTATATCTTACATGTGGAAATGAATTGCAAGAATGGTTTAAAGTCCATTAGTTTTTGTTTTGGAATTTTACACCCCGTGGCCCTATATAAGTGGAGCTTTTGGTCTTGAGTGGTGATGGATATGCAGTAATTTACTAGTTTTCTCTTCCTTTCCCTCACGCCTGTTTTTTTGCAACAGAACAAAATCAAGATGTTTTAGAGCTTCCAATCCTTCCTCTTGTTCCTTTGGTCAAGATCACAGTGAAAATAGTGTAAACTTCTGAAAATTTTGGACTTTCCATCCATATGCTTTGTGACAAAGTTTATTGCAGTTCAGTGGAAATGCTCCTTACAACATGGTAGAGAAATACAGCTGGTGTTTTAGGGACCATGCTACCTGGAATTTCAGCTCTGGCTTTATATTTTAGTGGAGCAAACTGATTATAGTATTTTACAGTGTACAGTATCCTACATTATCCTGTTTCTGCTTGTAATTTTTTACAGTTCAGGTCTCCATGCTGGTCAGGCAGCTTGAACAGTCTCACAATCTTTCCTGGCATTGATTCTTTCTTTCTCTTTTTACCTACTTTTTCCCTACATCTTTCCTTTCTGCTTCGTTATCTCTGCATCTCATCAGTTTGTAAGCACTTTGGGGTCGTAGTCTGAATTTACAGGAATATAAAATGTTTTACAATACTAATTATGCCAAATGTCAAGCATAGACAGACTTGCTCTCATAAACCTGGCAGCATATAAAGAAGGCAAGTGGAATTTGCATCCTGGTAGATTATTCTTGGTCAGCCAAACTGTTCACTTTCCAAAGTGCTGCAAGCAAACTCTGGTTTCCATGATTTAGCAGAGAGATGCTGAGGCCACTTTGGAAGCAAGGGTTTACGTTTTATTTGCAGTAAAACAGAATTCAGGTGCAAACCCAATAAATCAAACCACTCTGGTCTGAGGTGAAGAAATTAAATTCTAAAAAATGGAAACTTGCAGAATGAAGTCTGCTGTTTGGGCTCAGGAGGTTATTTCATTAAGGCAGCTGGGACACAGAAAGTGTCTTTGTTTCATTGGAAGAGGTCTGGGTTTATGCTTACCCCAGGTGCTCCCTCAGCCCACACCTTGCTCCTCAAAAGTTTCCTCATCCATGTCTTTGTTGTCATGATTAAAAGTTAGTAAATAGTTATGGTATCTCTGAAAATGTGTATCTGCTTTCTTTCCCAGGAGCAGTATTTTTCACTCTCTGGTCATTCGTGCCTCTGTGCCCTCTGAGGTGAAAGCAGATTGCATCAGGTTAGGGATATTGTCATTGTACCAGCTGGAAAAGAGAGAGAGCTTTCACTAGTAGCAAAAAAAGTAGTAGCTCAAGAGAGGAGGGGGAGCCCTTTGATGCTATATTTTAGCCCTTCTACATTATATTTTAGGCCTTTTGTACCTTTTTCTTCCTATCATTAGTCTTTGTGTTCTGTTGATCTTTTAGAGTATATAATTCTTTTGTTCCCTTCCAATCATATGTAGTAAAAGAAAGGTATGGGGTGAAAACTATTATTGCAGCAGCACGTATTGTTGTACTGCAAAACCAATAAATGCATTTTTTCTTCTGTAAGAGGAAGAGAAAACACTTATTTTGGAGGCCAGTGTTGCTCTAGGGCTTCATTTAATTGCTGTCCAGCTGAACTTGTCAGCATCTCACAGGTGCAGATGTATTTATTTTAAACTTCATATAGACTATGATGAGGAAAAGGGAACAAACAAGTCTATGAGGAAAGGCAAGCTACATATATCATTTGTGTTTTGGCTTGTGGTCTTGCAGGAGGTGTTTTGGTGTATTTGGATTAATTTTTGCTCTGGTAATTTACTGCTGGAGGAGAGGAGGAAAGAGCCTCCAGAGTGTAGATGATCTTCGCCTGGGGAGCAGTGCAGAAGCATAATGGAATTTCCTGTGTGAGAGGTGCCCGAGTATTATAGAAAAAATGAGTGTTTGTGGAAACAAAAGGGTAAGGAAAAAGGACACAATAAGTGGTTATGTTATGTGGATAGAAATGAAAGTTATTAATGTCCGTGGAATCAGATGAGAAATTCTAAACTTAATCTAGAGCAAGAGAAAATCAATTGAAAAGTTGAAGTAAAGGGTTATATGAACAGAATGTCTTCAGGGGAAAGATTACAATAACAGCTGTGTTTTGTATAGTGTGGAATGGTCTTTGGATGTCATTAGTGCTATCCAAGTGTGGGTTGTGGAAGTGGGGAGCTGAGGGAAGCTTGAGAGTGATGATGATAATAGCAGGAGAAAATGACTCAGATTTTAGAAAAACAGAATGCAGTGCCATGGGTGTGTTGTGTGTTCTTGGTTTCTTTTTGGTTGTTTGTTTGGTGCTTTTTTTAGTCATGGTGGGTAAACGGATAGTGGGAGTGTTAGAATAAAGATAATCTCCTGATGACAGCTTTTTTTCACAAGGTGGGTAGTATTAACCAGGCAAGGAGAGCTATCCCTCTCTCCTGGCAGGTTACCTTTACCAGCTTGCTCAGCTCAGTTTCATTTGTCAAGCTTTGATACTCTCACAAATCAACTACAATTATAACCAGCTTTGAGAAAAACCTTTATATTACTCTGTTGATACCTTGTTAAGAAGTAAGACAGGCTCCCTTTTGTGAGCTGATACTGAATTAACAGAATGACTTTACCTGTTACTGTAGAAATATAACTATTTTCCACCATAAATTTCTGCATCCTGATTATAATCTGCTTATTTTTGGCAGGGAGGAGTGAAAACCAGATTCTCAAAGATCCTGCACTGACATTTGAAAGGTATGACATTCTGCCCTGAAGCTGAAAAGTTTATGAAACTTTATTTTTCCTCTCCTCAGACATGGAATGGTAACTGTGTCTCATTCACATTAGATTTGGTCCTTATCCCTCTTAGGAATTCCCAGTCAGAACTTGGTTCATTTCACATCCTTGTATAGTGCTGATCTTGTTCCCCTCACATTGCTAGCTAGGGTGCTCAGGTAAAAATCTGCTAAGTTTCTTGAGAGTCTGAAGATATGCTCACCTGCCCACCAGAACTTCTGGCTTTTTCTCAATAAATGGATTTTAAATTGTATGCTTTTAAGAACGTGAAATCCATTTGAGAAGATGTTTTGGGTTGTGGGTTTTTTATGGGCTTTTTTCTGGTATTTTTTTTGTTGCCCTTTTTGGCTTGTACCTCCCTTTCCAATGTGATTTGCTTCAGCATTTATTTGGTATTTGGGAGTTGTTTGTGGTTATGTAAGATTCTGCAGGTACTCACAAGTCTTAACTGCTGTTGAATGAAATCATGGTAATGTGTTCGTTTGAGTTCTTTTGGTCTCCCTCACTGATGAAATTGAGCGACAGAATTTGAACAAAACCATCCTTCTTTAGCAAGATTATTTATAGATTAAAAAAGAGAAGAAACAAACAAAAGTGCTTTAGTAATAATGCACGCAGTCAGTGAAACTTGCCATCAGGTTATTGACAAGGCCTTACTATATATTGATTTAGAAAACACTGGAGTTACTTATTGATGTTACATTGAGCTGGGAAAGGACTCTTCCAGTTATATCAAGGAAAGATGGCTTTATATAACACAAAGAACATGGGTTGTGACCTGTCATCCATATCCAGATCTGTTATAGCAGGGTGAGCTGGAAATAATACATAGCCTGATCAGCTGAATCAATAGAATGGTGGTTATAGATAATAACTATTAGATAATGACTTTATACTGCATCATACATGGCTTGAGCTACTTTGGTGCAGTTTCACCTGTTTATTTGCTAGATTCTTGACTTTCAGGTCTTTTGTTACGACAATTTCCCCCACTCTCACCACATTTCTTTCAGTAGTCATTAAGTGACTAGATTAAAACTGTAATTCTGAGATAATTCCCCCAAAGCTGAGACAAGATTTGCAGAGAGAAGTTCATTTAGTTTGCTTTTAGTAGTCATGATGCTTAAACTGGTAATGTGTTTTACCCCTCTGTCCTATGCATATGCCTGTAACCTGAATATGTGTTTGGTATCAACATGTGCTTTTAACTTGAAAATGTGTTTGCCTATGTCTGCAACTTGAATCTGTGCATGAGAGAGGCATCATTTAGATGCCTCTCTCACACACAGATCTGCATGTGTGCATAACCTTGCCATTATTTTATTGTGCCATTAAAATTCATAGGTCTACTTACGTCAGGGAAAATAAGTAAAAAGGAAGTACAAAGTTCAAGAACTTACTACTACACTGTTCATCAATACAGTATTTTAAGATTTCTAGAAACTTATTTTGACATTTCACTCATGTAAATATAATCACAGAAAATTTTTTTTTTCTAAAAAAATAAGTAAAAGTTGTACCTTTACAGAATTGGGCATTGACAGCCATCCAGTCCTTCAGTATAATCCCTTGTTGTGGACTGTTGTTGACTACTAAATTGGCCAGAAGTACTTTGTGCTAGCTGTTGTATTTATTGTCATTGCTGTATTGGCTGGTTGTTTACTCCTGTTTGTCATTACCCTTTGAAAAGACAGCACCCTTGAAGTGCTTTACATTTGGATCACTGTATGGAAAGATGTCTGTTCCAGCTCTCCAAGGAGGAATGGATAAGAACTAGGTTCCAGATATTTTCTACACGGTGTCACAGCCAAAACCATCACTGGCTGCTGATAGCAGCCTGCACACCCCTGCTGCTTGAAAAGTGGGGGATTTAATCTAAAGTTCAGAACAAGCAGAGACCTCTTATTTCTGCAGGTTATGTGTATAAAGAGTGTGAGCTTGTATTTAACAGGAAAAAACCCAAACCCACAACTGCTTCTGACTGGCTTTATCAAAGGTTTGGGTGTGAAGATTAAAAGAGGGTTTTTATAGCATAAGCTTGAGAGAAGACTTGCCATGACACTGAATGAACAGTTACTCACTGTAATACAGCTCAGTTAAAGCAAAGGCTTTTTCACACATTTCAGTTTTCATGTGTTTGTAAACTTAAAAAAGCTATATGACTCCAAATACACTTGCTTTAGGGTTTCACATGTTGTGCAGCTGTATTGCTAATAAACTGATGTGTTTCCTAGAATGTTTTTAGTTGTGAAATGTCCTATATACACATTTTCATGTGTGCTTGGTTCTCAGACTAAGCTGCTGATTTGTGGATGTAGAAGGAAGCTCTGCTGGTTTGTTGTAATGATTACCTGATTTACTTTATTTTATTTTTCCCTTTATAATTCTTCAATACGAGTGAGAAGCTTTATCAGCTTTTACAAAGCAGGAAGAATAGAAATTCTACTTTGGAAAAAAAATAATTAACCAACCTTCTCTTTTCTCCTGTTTTGCTGAAAGGGTTTACAAAAGGGAGGGAACTTAGGAAGAGCAGAACTGTATTGCCCTAAGGTCTACAACTTAAATCAATTTGGTCTTAAACCAGTGACTGTTTTAGGATCTGATGAATCACTATCAGAGTTAAAAGCACCTATACCACAGTGCTGGGAAGCTGGCATCCCAGGCTTCAGGAGTGATTTGTATCTGGCCCTAGTAGCTCAGGCAATACTATAGCTTAAAAGGGTGACAACCTAATTCTTGTGAAGGATTTTTTCAAAAAGGAGACAAGTTTTTAAACCTTTTTTTCCCCATCTTTTTTTTTCATTTGAGGCCATTTAATTAGTAGCTGAGACAACCCAGTCATACAGGTAGAGAGCTGCACATGTACTACCTCTGCAAAAATGGAGGAAAATGTTAAATAGCTGAAACAAGGTGCAGGAGGGTATGTGATGGCATGAAGGTGTTACTGGCAATGTCCAAGATGCCCACAGACTAGTGAGCTATGCAGGTCACCCCAAATGGGTTCCAGTAAAAGCTTTAACACTAACACAAGCAGTCCTATATATAGACATATCTCTGTCTAAATATAAATTGCTCCCACTCATGTCTAGACTAACATCAGAGCAGTGCTGATGTTGAAAGTGGAGGTTAAGAATTAAGAGTACAAACCATACCATTCTTTAAATTACTACCTATTATGATGAGCATCTAAACTTTGTGGCAGCAGTGCAGCTTTGAGTGCCATTGTGTCACCCAAGACACCTCTTCCTGATGTTTGGGCAGCAGAAGAGTGCATGTGCTGGACCTGACCTGTAAGCCAAAATACTCCCCTGCATGTGTTTAAAGCTTTGAGAATGTATCTGTGTGTGGATGGATGGTAGATCAGTAAATTACTTTCATTGCTGACTATTTTCAGCAGCTGGGTTTTAATGAGTCTTTCAACTGTTGCTACTGTGTTTAATCTGCTCACTTACTCAGCGTTCAGCGTTAGAGAAGCTTTCTAGGAGGTAAATGTTGTCCTGATTGCAGAAGAGGTTGGTTTGATTGTGTTCTGCACAAACCTTGAGGTTTGGTGGGGCTTTTTTTTGGTTTTTTTTTTTTTGTTTTTTTTTTTTTTTTTTTGTTTTTTTTGTTTTTGTGTTTTTTTGTTTTTGTTTTTTTTTTTTTTGTTAATTGAGAAATATATGCTGTGCACACAGATAATTAGGATAAATAAGCAAGTGTTGTGCTTGGAAGTGCCTGTCCAAATATACATTTATTATATTAAGATGAGTGTCTTGGACAGCTCCAAAACCCGAGGTCCTGACTCTTTAGCACTGGTCTTGCTATGTGTTTTAGATTGTAATTTAATGTATATTAGCAATGGCTGAATAGAGTGAAAAGGATGGCAAAAAGTGTCTTTCACTTCCTTTTCATTTAACATAAGAGCTTTTCCTTCGTTTATTTGCTATGCTGCCTAATAGCTCTTATCAAGACAAATAAGGACAGAGCAGCTGCTCTTAAATGTAGGGAATACCAGAACGTGTAATGTACCAATGTGAAGAAAATCAAGTGTAGTGATATTTCTGGTAAGTGTACTAAAAAAAAGATACATCCAGGAGCTTTGATCAATTGCCAGCTCTTACATCAGTCCTCTTTGTAATCTTTCTTGCTGATCTGTGACCTTGACCTTGTGTTTGTGTTTCTATGTCAAATCTATTTTAGGGATGGACAAACTAAGTTCAGTTTAATAGGATTTATTCTCCTGCTTCACAGGATACCTTTGTAAAATATGAAATTTAAAATATTTGGGTCAGTTAAATTTTCAGTCATCTTTTCTGATTTCAGTGGGTTTGAAGACATTGATTTTGTTGTTGTTCTTTTAGTTCTGTTTAGGAGATGGTTCTTACAAAGACATATTTAGCTCACCAATAAACTCTTCTAAATTCAGCATGGACCTTCTGCCTGGAGGTGGGGTTTTCTCTTCAAGCATCTCACCATTGTTTTTGTTTGGCACTGAGTGAGGTTCAGCAGTGAAAGTAGTCCCTGCTCTTTGTCCTTCCACTCGTAATCCCGTGTTCCCACAGGGAGAACTGAAAACCAATGCTTGGCAGGATCTTTGGGGTTTCTTTGGCCTCTGACGAGGTTCTTGGTCTGGCGTTGCCTTGTAGGAGCTTTGTGCCATGTGCACTCAGCAGGTTCTTGAGCACAGCCCTTGCTTTAAACACGTGCACACAGGGCAGCAGAGTTGGTTGGTGCAACACTTTGGGCATGTGGGTTCATAAATCCTCAGTGAGGCTGTTGGTTCAGAGGCATTGTGAAATAGGGTCCCAAATTAGCTAATACTTATGCTCATGTATGGAGTAATAGATTTATTTTTAACAGGTCTTTTGTTTCTGGGGTAATGTTGTCTTGTGTAGAAAATCACATGCTTTCTTCAAAAATCAGTCACACATCTATGTTGCTTTGTTTTATACTTTTTAATTTGATATATGCACCTATTTTAACCTCTTAACAGTAATGGAACAAACAATAAGTAGCTTTATTTATTTTTTTTGCTATTGCAATTGTTTTCTCCATGAAGAACTCATTAAAAACAGACATAAAATACTTCCACAAATTTGTGATGGTATATTGTCTTGTTAAAATACATGGCATCATTATCAGCATAAATTTTAAGAAATTATTTCAAAGTATATGTCCTTACAGTGAGGGATAGTTAAACACTTCTCCTTAGCAGCTATCAGGTTTTTTTTTCTGTGCCTTTGTGGCAGTAAATGCTATTTTCACTGGTTTTGAGTTAAGTTGGTATTTTAATTGTTCTGATTTGACTCATGGCTAGGGGGTGAGGTGCCGTCCTGCTCTTTATGTGTGAGGGTCAGACAATCATCTCTGTATACATCTATATGCCTTCAAGTCCTTTTAATATTTTATTTAGGGATTTATGTTGTGAATGTTTTTAGTTTAACTCTGGCATTGCGATAAAGGCTCTTTGTCCTTTAGTCTTTACAGGATGCTATGAACCACTTCTCCCAAGGTTTCACTAAAGCTGGTTCTTATGTTTTATCTTGAATTTCACTTGGCTTTATTGCTGTTTTGGAGAGGAAAAAATATTTTTTAAATGAAAAAATCATATTTTAAAAATTTGAATTGAACTAGTATAGACCATCTTATTAGTGCAGATTTTTGCTTTCCCACTTAAATATAGGTATATGAGCCTATTTTATGTCCATGGCAAGCTTTGTAAACATCATTCACGATAAACTGAAATTTCCTATTACAGCAGAAGCTGTTGTGTCCCCTCTAAAAAAAAAGCCAAACCTAATCCACAAATCATCTGGGTCTCTAACATGGATTTATGGGGGTTTCACATATAGTTGAATGCTAGTGTAACTAGGATCCTGTATTTCACCTTGCCTGGAATTCCTGAGTATTTGTGTTCAGTTAGCTGAAACCTATTCTGTTGAGAAGTCTGTGAAGTGCCTTTCATTCATAACCATGAGATGCTTGGTCCCAAGTGAAACATAGCTATTACTGTCAATAAAATACTGTGCATTACTTTTAGTCCTTTGTTGCACTTTGACATCTAAAACCAATTCTTGGTTAAAATAACATAAAGTGACTTAACATATGCCAAACCACCTAACATAGTTATTCCAAGAAATACACCGTTTTAGTGCACTGCTATCAATAAATGCCTGTATCTTTAGATCACTCCAACAAGCAGAAGGTCAGAGTTGTGTGGAAATGCATTATCTGTATGCATTGATCATAACTCAAAAGCATGATTGCCCAGGAGAGGACATTGATTTCTTCACTGTATATTAATCACATTTCATTCTTGGGGAGTTGATGTAGAGTTTACTGCATAATCAGTGGTTTGGTTTTGTAGGTGTCAGAGGGAATGGAAATCTGGTTGAATTTAATTGCTTATTTATAGGCAAGTGGTTTACCAAACATTGGAAAGGTGCAATCTCTGTCCATTCTGTTGTATATTGTCCTCTTCTGTTCTGAAAACAAGTCTTTGTATAGATTTTTGTATGTTTTTTTACTCTTGGTCTCTTGAATAAGGATACTCAACTGACCTAAAGTGTTTCTGCTCACTGTATTTCTGAGCTTTTACCAACATCCTTTCCCAGGTTAGTTGAGATTCAGTGATACATGCTATTTCTGGATCCCTGTCCTTAATGGATGTGTGTGGGGGGGTGTAACTCTGCTTTATCTTTTTGGTTTTGCCCTTTTTATCTTCAGCAGCAGAAGAACCATTGAGCAGTGACTGATGGGACAGGTTTAGGTGTCAAATACTTGCTTCCTTCACAGGTGGTGTTTGTAAATTGAATGTCTGTTCTTCCTCATTCCTTACGATTAGCAAAGACTTGGCAGAGAATGTGTTTCTAAGTTCATGCCTGGAGTGTTAGCAGACCATAATCAACAAGTGAACTCAAGGATGTGCTTTACCAGTACCATTAGAGAAAAAAAATATTCCTCCAGTAGTATTTGTAAGAACAAATATATGTAAGGAATTGACTGAATGTCTGTGAAACTGCAGGTGACTCGTAAGTTGTATGAACCATATGGGGTATTCTGCATCTGGGAGTGATCATTTCTGTGGTGCTCTGTTCTTGTACCTGTTAGAATAGGAAATACTTCAGGCAGGCTGAGTTGTTGTTTGAAGAGTGTCACAGCACAAAAAATGGCAACACGTGTCCTGAACTGTGCAGAACTTTCCAGCAGGAGGTTTTGACGTGCAGGCCAGATTTGGATTAAGCCGTGTATGGTGGTTAAGTGTACTTGTAAACCTTGGAGAGCTGCTACTAAGGCTTTCACAAACTCAGCTTTCAAGGCAATTGTCTGCTCCCCAATTCCTCCTTCTTATGTACTTCATCTCTTGGGAGTTTTGTTGGGTTTGAGGTGGTGTGGGATGAGGGATATTTTTTTTTTTTTTTTTTTTTTTTTTCTCAGGTAGGGTTTTGGTTGGTTTGGCTTTTTGTTAGGGCTTTTTTTTTTTCTTATTTTCAATTTATTTCCCATTCTTTACTGGTATCTTTATGAAATAAGATACAAAAAAACCACAAGTCACATGTAACTTAGGGAGAAATGTCTGTGGCCTTGTGCAAGCTGTGCACCATGGTCTGGAAGATGCGGCTGGGATGGGCTGAGCGGCAGCATTGGATGAGTCTCAGTGTAACCAGCAGTGCTCAGAATTTGGGTTTTCCACGTGGCAATGCTTTGCCACAGTTTGAAGTGTTCTGACTTGTGTCTCTCCTGGCAGGGTGCACAGCTTCCCCAAGCAGCCCTCTGCATGGGGATGGAAATCTCCCTGACACTTCCACACCTCATTTCAGCACACGCTGGAAATGTTGTGTTCCCCCTCCATAAATATTACATACCACCCCAAAGCTCCTCGTTGTCATGGGGTGGTGTTCTGTGGTCTGAGTGACTCACAGATTCCCGGACTGGAGAGTCCCATGGGAAATCTGAGGAGTGGAGGGACACTTGAGACGAGGTGACTGAATCCCCCTTTCCACACCCCAACTGGAATGTGTAGGAACAGCCTCCCCTTCCTTATGTGCCTCTGGCACCACTGTTAACAGCAGCAATCAGCATTTACACTTTAGGGTCTCTTAAAAGCTGAAATAAATCTTAATAGTCTCTACCACGAGAACAGTTGGGGTTTTTCTTCCCACTCAGGTTTGCTAACATTTCAGTCCCGTGGTCTGTCAGGTCTCATTCTCAGAGGGAAAACTGTGTCTTGTGCCTGCTGTGCTCTTGGTTCTGTGTTTTGTAGATTTTGTGTGACTTAAACACTTCTCAGTTACTCAGGGTTTGTGCGCTTTTGTAAAAGTAGATTTTGCATCATTTTGTGCTGTTTCATCATCTGTTATGGAATTGGCTTGCTCTAGTATTTTTCAAAATCCTATTACTGGAACTGCTAAAATAATCAGAAGGTTTTGATCAGGCTGGTTTGGGTCTTCACACCCCATCCCCATAGTGAAGAAAACAGCTCTTTCTGTTATCCAAAACTTAAAGTCAGGTCGAGGCTGGGCTTGGCAGCACACAGCTTAGCAAAACACAGGGGAAAAGGCTTTTCCTTTCCTGTGCTGGTGCAGAATTTGGCCGTGGAGCCGTGGCTGTTGCTAATCCTGCATTATCCAAGGGGTGTTCCGCAGAGGGAGCGGTGCTGCTCCGTGTGCTCCGTGCCAGCCTGGAGGGAACAG
This sequence comes from Luscinia megarhynchos, assembly GCA_034336665.1. Taxonomy (NCBI): domain Eukaryota; kingdom Metazoa; phylum Chordata; class Aves; order Passeriformes; family Muscicapidae; genus Luscinia; species Luscinia megarhynchos. Next base: position 10,309,177 of record JAPFBE010000013.1, on the reverse strand, counting down.
CCCCAGCTCAGGATGGGGAATGCCAGCTCTGCTGGGCTCCAAGGCAAGGGAGCCTCTGCAGAATTCCTGGCAGCAGCAGGAGCAACACGATTCCTCATCTGCCCTCTCCTGACTGAGCTGTCTGAAAGGGATAGTCTGTCCTTCCCATGTTTAAAGTGTCTTTTGGAGTCAGTCAGCAAGCCTAGGAGGAGTGAATAATGTGCCAGGCTCCTGGGAAGGAGCTTATTTTTGCTTTCTCAAACTGATACCCTACAGTTGTAGAAGAGGAGCCTGATTTATTTTATTTAAATTAATTAGTTGTACAAAAAGGCTTCTGGATTCCCAAGTTCTTTTGAGTGCAGGTTTGGAAGAATTCACCCACTTATTGCTGAATTTTGCTCCCCCATCTGATCATTTCTGCCTTTTTTTTTTTTCTCTAAACTACATTTGCAAAGGGAACCTTCAAAATGTCTTGGCTGCCTGAATCAAAACTGTGAAGAGGTCTCAGCTGCTCCATTCATCTGAACAGATTTGTGACACAAGTAAAGCGTGGATTTGGGGAAGCAAAGCACTTAAATACTTTATTCTCTTAAAGCACGTGCTTAAGTATCACTGAAGTACCTGCTCTTTTGTGCAGCGCTGTGCATTTGGTGCCAGGGTTGTTTTGCTGCTCAGAACCTTTGCAAAAAGAGCCAACTAAAGACTGAAGTGCTTTTACCAGCACTCTGAAAACATCCTTCCTGCTGAAGTCAAAGGTGTGCAAATCGAGCTTAGTAACTAAATAATTCTGGGACAATAAGTCTCGTTACCCCCACTCATTCTTAGTTCACTGTAAGATTCTGCTGCAATACCCAGTGCAGCTAGGAATTCTTTTTCGAGGATCTAATTTCATTGTGTTCTGTAACATTTCACTGCAGACAGCCATAAGGATGGGGAATTATTTAAAATCTTGTGTTTTAGGTACTTAGTCAGCGCTGGTACTGGAGCTGCTGAGTAACACACAGCCTTTAATATATTTATCCTCAATTATTTTCTGAAGCTCCATCTATTATTACTCCATCTGGGAAAACAGGGTACAGAGAAGGTAAAACCAGAAGTCAGCCAGCCTGTCTGCAGCACAGTGAGTAATTGGACCCCTGGATCCCAAGCTGCCACTGTAATCACTGTAGTGCATTCCTCAAATCTGTAATAATTAAAATGACAGTCTGAGCCATTGGCTGATGTGGTGGGTTGGAGCCTTTTCACTTGGGAATATGAGAATGGGAAGTCAGTGAAGCTAGTAAGAGACTTTTTCTGGCTCTTCCAGTAGTAGCTGAGCATTAGAGCACCAAATTTATTAAATAACTGAAGCATTTTACTTCACAGACCAGTTTGATTTTAGCTTTACAAATGCATGTTTTGATTCATCTCAACTTAAAAATGGAACGTAAAATTGCTACGGGAGTTTAATTGTCATGAAAGTACTCTGAAACTGTAGTTAATAAAAATGTTTTATGTATGTGAACATATACTAGTCTCAGCCTCTTAATCATTCTACAATGTGCATGAGTTTGGGTAATGTGTATTCTAACAAATGTTCATATGGGCAATCTGCTAGTCATTGCCAGTTTCCTAAATGAACACTTTAATGATTTCTGTAGGATTTTTTTCCTATGATACTGAATTGAGACTGCAGAAGACACTTTAATAATACCAAATTTTTTGAATTGCCCGATAGATTATGTAACCCTCATACTCAAATAATACTAGTGTAATGTTTTTTTAATTTACTGTGGCTCTCTGTTCCATTTTAGCAATAGGATTTAACTGGACATGCTCATCTGGATTATTGGAAAAATGTCTTACGAATGTGATTTTGCTAGTCAAATTGTGAACTACCTATAATTTCTTAAACAGCAGGAACCCCATATCTAATAGTGAACTGAAAGTCTTCTGTTTCCTTAGTCTCCAGTTAGGTTTTGCAGTTGAGATTTTCGTTCATTCAAAGAACTTCTTAAAAATCAAAACCAAATATTCAGGAGCAAAAAGTAATTGGTTCTGTTGTGCTTGAACATATTAGAAGCTGTGTTGTCAAATTTCATTATCTTTTACAGCAGTAATATTTTATGATAAGCAAAGAATCTTAAAGTTTGTTATTATTCCTGTAAAATCTTTGTGGTGGATAAATATATTTGTAGTTTGCAAACAAAGAAAAACTTTAAGAACTGCAAAAGTGGAATTAATATTCTGGACATATGTTAGTACAGTGAACATTTTAATATTCCCTTATTTTCCCTATACTGCCTATAGTTTCTCCTTAGGCACATTTTAAAAGGCTGAAGAACTGATTTCTCATAGTGTGCTTCACTTGGGGAGTGTCTCACCAGGCTACAGCATTTGTGCTGTGGGTTCTGCTGCTGCTTTAATTTTGGCTGGGTAAACATGGCTTAATGAGCTGTAATCAGTGGGTTCTCCTGGAGGTTCTGCACATCAATTGGGTTGTTTATTTCACATGGTTAGAAGTCTGGGAGAAGATGGTAGAAGTGACAAAAAAAGAGTACATTTAGAGTAGTTGTGGTCAGGAAAGGACGTTAATTTGCCGTTTATTTTGTCATAGTAATTAAATGCAATGCTTACATCTAGAGATTTGTAGATCTTAGCAGTTGCTTCAGCCCTTACTGGGAAATAAGAAATCTGTTGCTATATGACTTCTTTTTCTTTGCCTTTTGTTTTAACTTTTTTTTTCTTTTTCGTTACCACTGCTCTGATAATTTCTTAAATATTTAATTTCAAGAAAGAATATTAACATTTCAGTGGTTCTTAGGAAGTTCTTTTGTACAGTCTGTAGGTATTTAGAAGATAGTTAAATGATTGCCTTAGTGTCTTGCTGAACGTTAATTTCCAAAGCTGGTTTGGATTTGGCATGCCAACACCTCAGATGGACATAGTCATGTGAAATTTTAACACTGTAATACCTCTTACAGCACTAGATCAACAGAGGCTTGTTAAAAGGATTGCTGATGTCCTGTTCTAATGTGTGAAGTGCTTTCCAGATTTCATTCTCTCTTTAAAGAAGCTTCTTTGCAGCAATCTGGTTTCATTAAATTTATCAGTATTTTGCTAGCACTGGGTAATTAAAATTTAAAAAAAGGTGGCAAAACACTTCTTAGAGCAGTTATTGTATATAAACTGTACTGGCTACAAGTGTCATCTCCTGCTAGAAGCTTTTGGAGTACCTGAGAGATTTGCATAAATGCATTGTCTTTTTTTGAAGTACCCAAAGGTGTAGTGAGTAAGGTTGTACTGAATATTGGCTTAATGGTGCATTTGTTTGGGACTCTATCTTAAAGGTCACCTGTAAGCCTTGCTTTTACAAGAAATACAGAAATCCTGACAGAATTTCAATTTTTTTGTCTTAAATGCAATGCAGAAGGTATCAAGTGCCGTGTTAATAACAGTGTACTGTCAGCTTCATTAATGTTTGAGACATGAAAATTTGGTTGCAGATAAACAGTTTACTTATGGAAGATGGAAAAATAAATTCTCCAGATAAAGTGCATTCCCAAATATTTGAGGAAATTAGTCTAATTGTATTGCTGTTACTGTTGCTGGATATTTGATATTTTCATTGGAAATCTTGTTGTTGTTGTTTTTCTTTTTTAAGGGATTTGTTATTTGTGATTTTTATGCTGTTTTTGGGTTGAAACTCTGCAAAAGCCCACCCAGAGGTACAGAGGCTTTTGAAGGAACAGTAAGATGATCAATCATTTTCAGTTAGCTGAATCCACATTTATTTCATGTTGAAGGAACACTGTCTTCTACAGTTAATTATGTAAATGATGGCTAATGTGGACATGTATTTCTGGGAGATGTACTGAGATCTCAATAATAGCTAACAGCTTTGCATTTGATATTTAAATGCATGGATATACACATTTACACTGCAGTGCATTGCTGGTTAGATTTTTTTTGTTTGCATTTGTTTTGGATGGTGGTTTTTTTTAAGATAGCTCCATTTTAAAGTTTTTCTAGATGACTGAAAACCAAATAAGGGAATATTTGCCCTGGGAGATTAAGGAGGGCTAACATTACAGCTATTTAGTAGCTCTTATTCTTTACATTTTTAAGATCTGATTATTTTCTGACTTCTAGTTGCCTGTAGGTACTGAATTAAAAACTTGCCTCTGGGAAATCAATCATAAAATATTCATTCACTTTAAGGAGGCAAGGATTTCATCTGTGTACATCCTTTTTAAACCTGTAAATACAAGTTTTCAATGGAGTTTTAGCCCGTGAAAGCAAATTGCAGAGTTCAATATGCAGAAGGACACTTACCTTTGCTCATGTTGAATATTTATGTCAGTTTAGTACTGAATGAGTGAAGGAGGATGCATGTGTGGTGTAATGATCTCATAATATTGAGCTGTGGTGACTGAAATGTTCCTGCTGCCATTGACCCAACCCTGTAAGGGAAACTGAAGGGATGCACCCAGCACAAGAACCATTGCTGTGCACTTTAGAACAGCTTTTTATTCCACACTGCCCCATCCAAGGAAGTATTTAGTAGAGATATTATACACTCTTGAAGAATAACAAGACTTAAGGGAAGAACTGGTTTGGTTTGGTTTTGCCATTGTATATTTCATGTACAGAAGGAACATAAAGGTGAAATTCCTCCAGGGAAGGGAGGATTTTGATGCCAGAATTTATGTTGCATCAGGAGCATAAGCAACCTTTTCCCCACTCTTATCACATGATTGTTCTAATGACTTGTGGTGTTTGGGTGTTGTAAGCACAACAGATTTCACCCCTGCTGTGTTACCATACTGGATTTTGCATTGGTGCATAGTCCTGGGCAGTACTAACAACTTTGTCCTTTCAGCAGTATCATCCACCTGCCAGACAAAAATGTATTCATTTATATGATGCTGTCTATTTTGTTAATTGAAAGCATACGCAGTATGAAACTAAACATTGACTTTAGGTCTGCCTTTTCCTATTAGCTCAATTTAAGAGCGATAGGCTGCGTGTCCTCTTTATTTGCATTTACAGAAGAAAGGTTCATGCAACTGAAGTAAAATTCAATGGATTTTTTAAAATGTGTGTTGAGAGTGATTCAAGATTTTCCTTTGAGGTTTACTATTCCTTATTTTTAGCTGCAGAATAGTGAAATTCAGTGAAGGCTTGTAGTAGCTGTACTTATGATAAGTAAGCTTAATTTTTGCATAAAACTTAGTCTCAGAATTGATTTCATGAAGTTTTTTAAATTCTATGTATTTTGTCCTTTTATTTGATTTTTCATCTGTAATGTGTGTGCTGTTTATGTATCCTGAATCTGTGCCCAAGACAATGCGGGGGGGTTGGATTTGCATTTTTTTTTTAAGGAAAAAATGTCTTATGCAATTATGTATTAATCCTAAATATTCTCTTTCTGTTTTTTGTTTTGTGTTTCTGACTTAGGACTTTTATGTGCTTGGTGGAGATGGAAAAGGAAGAAAAGCAAGCTGGCCTCCTGAAGAAAGAAGGCAGCAAATACTTAATGGAACTTTTTTTCTGTGAAACCATGTTTTGAGTGCTCCTAGACATCGTCCATAAATACCCTAGATATCACTGATTGCTATGATTGGAAGCCTGGTTCATCAAACAGTGTACACTGGGAGAAGCCTGCCTAGGATAATACATTTTCTATTGTTTCTGAAAGTCTCTGAGAACACTGTAGACACCTACCTGTTATTAACTCTGCATCTTGATTGAGCAGAACTAGTCTTTGAAGTGAACAGAAACAGAGCCTTTTAGGAAACTTTTATTGAACATGACTCATGGAGAAGAGCTTGGCTCTGAGATGCACCAGGATTCTGTTGTTCTAACTTACCTAGAAGGATTACTAATGCATCAAGCAGCAGGAGGCTCAGGTACTGCAGTTGACAAAAAGTCCACTGGGCATAGTGGGGAGGATCAAAACTTTAAGATTTCAGGAAATATATTTCCCAGCTGTCAGAGTAATGGTCCAGTCCTTAACACAAGTACATATCGGGGATCTGGCATGCTGCACCTCAAAAAAGCAAGACTGTTGCAGTCTTCAGAAGACTGGAATGCAGCAAAGAGAAGGCGCTTGTCTGATTCCATTGTGGATTTAGATGGAAAAAAGGAAGCTTTGTTGGCTGGCATGGTTGAAAATGTGCCTAAAGGCAAACAGGATAGCACATTACTTGCCTCTTTGCTTCAGTCATTCAGCTCTAGGCTGCAGAGTGTTGCTCTGTCACAGCAGATTAGACAGAGTCTTAAGGAGCAGGGCTATTCTCTTAGCCATGATTCTTTACAAGTGGAGAAAGATTTAAGGTGCTACGGTGTTGCATCCAGCCACCTGAAGACTCTGCTGAAGAAGAGCAAAGCGAAGGAGCAGAAGCTGGACAGCAGCCTGCCTGACATCACGAAGAGCCTGCCCAAGGAGAGGTTTATCGAGTCTCCTCACGCGGCGCAGAGCGGCCCCAAGGTGATGAACGAGCCCCTGTCGTGTGCTGCGAGGCTGCAGGCTGTTGCGAGCATGGTGGAGAAACGATCCAGCCCTGCTGCTTCGCCCAAGCCCAGCGTGGCGTGCAGCCAGCTGGCTCTGCTGCTCTCCAGCGAGGCCCACCTGCAGCAGTACTCCAGGGAGCACGCTCTAAAAGCACAAAACGCCAACCAGATCGCGAGCGAGAGGCTCGCAGCCATGGCCAGGTTACAGGAGAGCGCGCAGAAGGACATGGGCCAGTTTGGTCTGGCCAAAGGAGTGACAAGCCATCTCAATGGTCAAGCAGGATCGTCCCCCAAAACAGTCGCCAGCAAAGGCAGTATGGCACCTTTCCAGAGCTCGGTGGGAATCATGCACTCGCCTCCCAAAACTGTGGGATACAAAAGTACTGTGGAAAAGAGCAACCTGAAAACCTCTCCCAGCAACAGTTTGCTCTTGCACCTGCTGAAAAGCCAGAACACCACCAAGCACGTGAAAGGGCGTGAGCAGAGTGAGAGAGCCAGCATTTTTGAAGACAGCAGCACGCCAACAACTGTTGATGAGTATTCAGACAACAATCCCAGCTTTACAGAAGACAGCAGTGATGATGAAAGCTCCCATTCTAACTGTCTTCCTATAGACCTATCCTTTAAACAGAGGACAGATAAACCAGATGTAGGTGCGCCTGCATCACTGGATAACCTGACTCAGTCCTTGCTTCGTAACTGGGATCCAAAAGCTTCCTGTCCAGAGAACAAGGAAGAGAAAGACACTCCAAAAGCTTCTAAGCTGAATCCCCACCAGAAAGTAACACTGCTTCAGCTGTTACTTGGGCATAAGAGTGAAGAACAGGTAGACAAGAGTAATGATCCTCAGGGACCACACAGTGCAGCTGATGTGGCAAAATTCACTGTACAGACTGGGAAAAGGACTCCTGTTACTGACAGTCCCAGTGCCAACCGAATGACTCCGTTAAGCACTCCACCCTTGCTGGCTTCTGCAAAAGCAGACTCTCCTATAAATCTCTCGCACCAGTCGCTGCCTGTCAAGCGGAGCTCGCCGCCCTTCGCCTGCAGCATCCAGCCAGACAGACTGATGAACTCTGCATCTAAACACTTGATAGACCTGTCCAAAAGCAAAGAAATTCAAGGAGCTAAGCTGAGCAGGACCGAGAGTCCCCAGAACTCTTCGGCGTTCAGTGCCAGCAAGCTGCTGCAGAACCTGGCTCAGTGCGGCATGCAGAGTTCCATGTCCAGTGAGGAGCAAAGAGCTAGCAAACAGCTGCTGGCAGGGAACATGGATAAACCTGTGGGCTTGATTGATAGATTGAACAGCCCTCTGCTTACCAATAAATTGAGTATGCATGAAGAAAATAACAAAATATTCAGTTGTCAGCCGGCACCCGTTGAACAAGGACTTCCAGGTTCGGAAATAGAAAATCTCCTTGAAAGGCGCACTGTCCTTCAGCTGCTTCTGGGAACTCCCAATAAAGGTAAAAGTGAAAAGAAAGAGAGGATGCTTTTAAGAGATGAAAGTTCTCAAGAACAGACAGACAAGGCTTTGAATGAGCAAATATTGACGGTGAAAATAAAAACTGAGCCATCTGACGAATCAAATGTTCCTTATAATTCAAATGCACAACAAGTGAGAGAATGCAAGGGTAACAAATTCCAAGGGTTTGTTCATTCACTGCAGAGAAACACAGCTGCTTCTCCAGCATCTGAGGAGGTGAAATCTGAGCCTCTTTCACCTCAAGATTTCTCTTTTTCCAAAAATGGCCTGCTAAGTAGGTTGCTGAGACAGAATCAAGACAATTACCCTGCAGATGAGCTGGACAGGAGTCACCGAAACAGTGAGCTGACACACCTTGAATCCAAGAGCCTTTGCACAGTACCCAAGAAGAGGAAGCTTCATGCTGAGCCTTTGGAAAGCCCATTAAAAAAGATGAAAAGTAATGTGTCTGATGCTGGAAACAATCATGCTTCTCCTACCGAGGCACTGTATGGGCCTTTGCTTAACCAGCAAGAACTGAAATTTAGCAGAAGTGATGCTGAATTTAAATATGCTGTAAGTCATGGTTCAAATAGTGAAACTGAAAATAGGAATTGGTCTAGAGATAGTAAAGGCTTTAATGTGTTGAAACAGCTGCTTCTCTCAGAAAACTGTGAGAGAGATCTGTCACAACATAGGAATAACATACTAACAGAGGGCAAGAAAAAAGGAAACAAAACCAGTGCAACAATCAATAAACCTGAATTCACCATTTCTTCCGTAAGATCGTTGGTGGGAAGCCCTGTGCAACAGAACAATTGTGTAGATCACAGAACATTTCAGTATCCCGTAGCAGTAAAAAGTCCTGCCAGCTCCCCCTTCCCTGAACATTTGGGCAGTACAGTGTCCAGACTGGAGTCTGACCAGTTTAGCATGTGTTCCATGCCCAGTGAGAAGGGGCCCATCAGATGGGTGATCACAGGCATGGACAAGAATGATTATGAGAAGGACTCTCCCAGACTGACCAAAACCAACCCAATATTGTACTACATGTTACAGAAAGGTGGCAGCTCTGCCAGCAGCCAAGAAGCACACGACAAAGAGATTTGGAATGAACCTTCATTTACCGAGAGTTCAACTCGTGTTACAATCAAAGAGGAGTTGACATCTGAGGCAGAGCTTAAAACTCCTTTTAGTAACTTAAGAAGCCCTTACAACAGCCATATGGGGAGTAACACCTCTCATCAGCATGGTGGTGTGAATGGAGAAGTGCATGGACTTCTGGAAAAAGTGCGAACAATCAAAAAAGAGCCAGAATAAACTGCAGCCTCCTCAGTGAGTTTACAATCAGCAGTTTTGAATCTTTGTTTAAAAAAAAAAAAAAAGAAGAAAAATGAGTATGAACGTGACTACTGTATAAATTGAGCATGATTTAAAAAACAACAAAGCATGGTCTAATTGAAACATGTTTTCATTTGATAAACTTTTTATTTTTCTGGTGATGTTATTTAAAATACCATGTAGATAAAATTTGCTTTACAGTAGATTGTCACAAGGAAACTAGAAGGGTTGTAATTTGTACAAGACATTTCTGTATGTATCAGATTAAGTTATGAGTACTCTTTGATCAGAGTCTTATTTGGATCTGCAAGCTTTTGGTATAACATAAAGTGTAAGCGTACAGCCTAGGTGGTGGTAATGCTGCGTTTCCTCCCTCCCTGTAAAATAATCCTTATTTTTTTGAAGCCTGAGCATAGAGAAAGTGTACTTTTTTTTTTAATGTTTTAATATGTTTTGTGAAATTTTGAGAATAACTTTTAAGAAATGGAGCAGTCCGTCCAAGGTATTAGTTTGTCATATTGGAAAACCTGCATCAGTGTTAATAATTGAAGTGCACTGAAATGTATTTTTTAGTGCTTCCAAAATTTGTATTGTTATTTTTAAATCTTGTTTGTGGTCCTGCCAGAATAGTGGTGTAAAATCTATTTTTCTTCCTTGCCCTGCTCTCAACAAATGCCTTCCTCAGAATTCGTAGCCATAGTTATGAGTTACTAGTTAGAATTAAGGGTTTTTTCTAGGTTTTTATAAAAAGGCAGATTTTCATAGGCCGTGCAAGTACTGCATGAGCCCTTTTGTCGGCACATTCCTGTCACTTCCCTGCCTAAAAGGGGAAAGCCAAAATGCCTCTGGGAGCAGTGTGATTGAGAAGACTTAGGACATGAATTCAGTGAGGAAAATGCTGGAAAGCTTGTGAAGGGGGTGAGCAGAATTGTCTGTTCAGCACCATCCTGCTTCCCTGTGGAAGAATACCAACTGCACTAAAGCAGCACATCAGACTTTCACTCAAAGATGGAATAGGATTTTAATGAAAAATGTGTTGGCCTCTTCCTACAGCGAGGGAAAAGAATCTATAATCTGCCAATATTTATTACTCTCTGAGCAGCTGATCCATGCTTTAATGCACTACCCTTTCACTGCAGAAAATCTGCCTTTAGAATAATTTTCCAGGTAGCGCTGAGGATAAAACTGTGGTTTTGTCATGTTCTGTAATGGATAGTGGGATATGTCTGAGAAATCCTTCCCTGCCCTTTTCCTCAATCCCCACCTGTGCTGTGATTTGTAACATCTGGCGATATCAGCCTGAGATGGGAGGAACTGAAAATTGCAGTCAGAGCTGAGACACCTTAAAAGAATTGCTGGCTGGGGAAGAGTCTCGTGGCTCTGCTTTCCCGTTAGCACTGTCAGTGTTAACTCCATTTGCAGCCCTTATTTCTCTGGGGAGAGGAAGAGGACAAAATCCAGTTCTTCTAAATTATATGAATTACTGGCAAGCAGTTTTGCTGAACTTTTTACTTCCCTAAAAAAAAAAAAGTTCTCTGTGGCTTCTTGATTTCACTGATAATCCTCTCAACCATCAGCAAGCAGCTAAGCAGTTGGCTTGCACAGTTAATGAAAGCTGCACTCTGGTTTAATTTTGTCTGTTTTCCCCATGGTGAGCCGATGACATGAAAAACTGCTGTTTGTGTCCATCTCCTGTCTGCATAGCAGGCATGAGTGACGGGGCATTTTGCTCTTTTCCGTCTGGTTTGGTCTCAGAGAACCTTTTCCCACACTCCTGGCTTGCTGGGACAGAGCAAGCTGTTGTCCCCCTCTTGTCCCTGTCCCCATCCTGAGATCAGTTCCTCCACTTTCCACTACAGTTCCTACTGAAAGGGACTTCTCCTGTCTCACAGCTGGAAAATGCACCACTATTCTGTTTTGCCTCCCTCTGGGCGATACCTTCTTTTAGGGAACACAAATATTTGGCAGTATCTGGTATAAAACATTCCCCCTGGTTTTTATGAGAAATAACAGAGCAATTAAAGATATATTTTTATGTTATTTCGGTGAAGCATAATATATTAATGGGCTGTACAAAGAAGATTTATATTTTAAAACCTTCACGCAAATCTAATATCATTTTAAATGTCATTGTCTGAAGTCTAATATAAAAATAAAATTTTGTTTGTCTTTAATATTGCATTTATAAGTGGCCCAATGACAATTCAGATGTCTCATAGAATAATCGTTAATGAGATAAAGTATATTTTGGATTGACAGTGGAACTGAATTCTTTTTATATGAGTCAACCCAGCAGAAATATTAAAAAGATGGTATTTGTTCCATCCATTAAATGTCTTTTAAAGTCTTAATTGATTATTTTTCTTGAAACAATGTGTATATAGGTAGGAAATATATACAATATAGAGTAATAGATGGTCCCCAGACTAAATACAGGGCTATAATTTGCTTGAAGAACTCCACACAAAAATGCAGTGTGGGAGGATATGAAATTGCCTGGTTGAAAAAACTTCTCCAAAGTCCAGTTGAGATGAAGAGTAGGGAAGAGATTCTGACCCTAACAAAAAATAGTACTGGAATCGAGCAATGTGCTGACCTTTGTATTTATTCTAGGGTAGTCTATTGTTATAATATATACTTTTGAACATTTAATTTTGGAAGTTTTATAAAACATTTAAGTTAAAATGTTAACAGTTTGACCAGTTAAGGATTTAGCTTTCTTTTTAATTGATGTTAATGAAAAGGTATTGCCATTCTCACAGACGTCAGTAAACTCTAATTTACAATGATTTAAGTTTGGGACATGGTGTTCATGGAAGAATCTTATCTCTTGTAGACATTGCAATCTCAAACAGCAGGTAACAAGGCTGAGGCCCTTGAGAGAGGGCAGGACATGCCAGGGACTGCTCATCTGCTGAGAGGGCAGGAGCTGTCTCCTCCTACATGGAATTCTCCAGTATCACTGGTGTTACCCCCTCCCTAGGGAAGAGAGGTCTTTTTGAATCTACCCCATCCACTTTTACAGCATTGACACCTTAGGACCAAAGGCTCTTTAATTATTTTTTGTCTTGTAGCATGAGTGAGCAAAAAGGAGTTGCTATTTTTTTCCCTTGGGGACTTTTCCATCAGAAAAGAGGGGTGTGGGAGCTGGGTTTGTTGCCCCAGGAGAGACTGGTAGGGCTGGCCACGTTTTCCCAAGCAGCTCTATGATCCCTGATTTCCACCAGTCCCTGTAGATGGGATTGCCAACCAAGGTCATCTCTGGAGTAGCACTCAGTGCTCTCAGCAGCTCCTGTCTCCTCTAGGCCTTTAGACTGTGGATTTGAAGCAAGATGGGGTCTTGGCAGATCCTGGCAGCAGCAGCTGTGCAGGCAGAGTGGGGCAGGATCAATGGTGCTGGTGTGATCTCGCCATCAAGGGAGCAGGGAGGGAGGGGAGAGCACATCCCAGTCACAGCCAGCTGACTGCTCTCAGAGCAGTGAGGAAGGGAGGTAGGGAATTGTCTCTTTACCATGCTTAGAGGTGCAGCTGCAGCCCCTTGGAGCTTTAACTGAGTTAACTTTGGCCCCTTTGGGAAGGGCTGGAGCTGCAGCCTTGCTCAGGGGCATCACCAGCGCCTGGGGCAGCACCCAAACCTGCTGGATTTGGGGATTGATCAGAACTGCCATGCAGACATGCCTTTTCTTTCCAGAGGGAAGTGTCTGGGACTCAGATATCCAGGTTTCCAGTGTCTCCTCTGCCAAAGCTTGAGGAAATGACGGTGGGTAACCGCAGAATCAGAGGTGGGGAGCTGGAGGGCTTCTCTGCTGATACCACACAGCTGGGCAGCTCAGTTTGAGAAGTTTCTATGAGATCAAAAGGGAATTCAGCCATAACTTTTACTTTTCGTAGCCATTTACTCTTAGTGATGTTTTTAAATTTTTAATTTACAAATGGTTTTTAAACGAAAGAAATGAGTGGTTTAAATTTTCCCTGTTAAATGTTGGTGAAAGTATTACAGCTCTCATTGACGTCAGTGACATGATATTACCAGTTTGTTCCCTGCCACATCTTACAGAGGAGTAAACTGGTAAGTATATATTATATATATATTTATATATAATGTAAATATGTTGACTTGTTACGCCTATAATATGTTGAAATTGGTTTTTAAAAGGTGATGTAAATAGTGGTTTCCTTAATGAAAAATACATATTTTGTATTGTTCTAATGCAAAGGAAAAAAACCTTTTAATCTTTTTTGTTATGTATATTCCATGTATAAGTGTAAATATGATCACATAGGTTTTAAAACTTTTGCATGTATGTATACAGTTGCAAGTCTGGAAGAATGTATAGAAAAAAATCTTTTATTTAAAGTTGTGATTACCTGCTGCATGAAAAGTGCATGGGGGACCCTGTGCATCTGTGCGTTGGCAAAAAAAAAAAAAATGTCTTAACAAGTCAGGTCAGTTCAAAACACAACAGTATTCCACTTCTGGACATGACTTCTGCTGTGGTATTTTAGCTTTGTGAAAGAATGTGCTTCAATTCAAAAGGGTCTGGAAAAAAAAAATGCAAATCTACTTTTAAAACATGAAGTGCTCATAAAACTATAATAAGTCATGTAAGTTCAGGACTCCATTTTGCATAATTGAAATATTGTACCAGGACGATTCCATCCCTGTAAAACAAGGAGTATTGATTCTCATTGCCATTCATAAGAATTTGGGATTTTACCGCAACCAGTTTTATTGTGATGTGTCTTCAGTAATTTAACTGGTCTCATTTTTTTTATTAGAAATTAATTTCCTCATGTGATGTCACAAAACTGTACATACTGCAGTGTGAAGTTTTTTTAAATCTTTCAGTGTTTACTTCCTGCAGAAAATTTGAATAAATGAGAAAAATGCATTGTCTTGATGGTTTTTAAATCTGCTTTATTTCATGTGTACTTTGTGTTATTGGAGTGTTAGTGGGCTCTTTGCATCAGTGCTGTTGATACAAATTTCTGACAATAAAAGTACCTCAAGGAACTTAGGCACACACAGCCTTCAGCAAGGCTAGTGACTGGAAGCTGAGAGTTGTGGAGCTGGAAATGAAACAATCTAAATCAGATTAGCAGCTTTACTTCACAAAGCTCTGTATTATGTTTTATTTAAATACCCTTCTGCTTATTAACTTGAAATCAGTGACCATAAACTGGAAACCTCTAAATGGGAATTCTCATGTGAAAATAATTTTGAATGTTAAAACATTGTTCAGGTCCCTTGTGCAGGGCAGAAACATCTGCTTTCCCACTAAAATCGACTTTGGTTCATGTCACAAAGAAGAGTTCAGTTTATTCTATTTATGTTCTTAAGCAAGTATGTAGAATAAGTGAACACTGTTATTTGCCCATGAAGCCCACACAAAGGTTTAACAGTGCACTTCCATCATATTTTGGAGTTTTTAAGACAGCTTATGACATTAGTGCAAATGATGGGTTGCAGCATTAGTGCAAGTGCTGTTTCTCCAGAAAATTTTTGTTGTAGGGTGTCCAGACAGTGTCTGGAACTGTACAGTTGCAAGCAAGCACATAGGATAGGTCATGGCTGTCTTGGGTAGCACTAACAGCTCTTTTCATGAATCATCCCACACTTCCTGGTTTCAGCAGTAACTTGTGTGCCTGAGGTTCTTTAGAAGCATTCTGGAAAGAAGAAAATATAATACATAAAGGTAATTTTTAAACAGTAATTCTGAATCCATAGATCTCAGCTAGGGCTTCCTGAACTGTATAACTGAGCATTTTAGTTGTTCAGTATCCAAAATGGAACAGGATGGGGATGCTGTCTCATTTGGGATACATCACCTTGCAGTATGGATGTAATGCCACCAGTGATGCTCAGCTGTGCTCCAGAGGGAAAGGACCCTGACCCAGCTTCTGCACAGACTCTTCTCTCTGTAAGTAGGCTTGATGTGAGGGATCAATGGGTGAGCCAAAATGCAGCCACCTGGAAAAGCAATATCCCTAAGGAGCCAATCTAATCTTCTAATGGCAGTGCAGCTTGGAAATCATTTCTTGAAATACGTGGATTCATCAGTGCTGTGTTTCTTTTGGTTTTGAGTCTGCCCACCAGGCAAAGCCAACACTCTGCCTCTGTTTCTCCAGTGGTTGTGCCCTAGGACAGTTCCATGGAGCACCTGAATATCTCTGACTTTACTGTTATTACTTGGTGGGGGTTTCAGACTCTTGTAATTTACTATTTTTATTCAGTTGTGCTGTAACACCAAGTAAAACTTGCATAGTGTCTACCAGAACAAGCAGGGCTGTGGAGCTGAGGGTATGGTGTGCTGAAGAGCCTGAGGGGAGATGAGGATGTGGAATGGGTGTGCTGTCCCAAGAACCATTCCTCTCTGAGTGAATGCTAACATCTGAATCACAGCTTGGTGATTCAAAATTAACTCACTCAAAAGTGCTTTACACTGCCAGTGGACACAGACAGACCTGTGGTCACAAGGAATCTTCTTGGTCCCCAGCTTGTTGCTCACAAAATGAAAATTGCATGTGGTGGTGATGGTTTTGGTTATTTGGTTTTTTGGTTTTGTTTTGTTTTGGGTTTTTTGTTTTGGTTTGGTTTGGTTTTTTTCCCCAAAACAGCTGCTGGATGAAGGGATTTTCATTTCTGCTTCAGAGGTTTCCAAATGGGGGGGGATAGCAATTGTATTTATGGGACTTGGCACCCCAGTCTTCTCAGCTCCTGAGTGAAATGAGCTGTAGCACTATGGGTGTCAAGGTGTGGAACTCTTGATAGATCATTTTCAGGGATGTGCATTGTGGAAGCCTTTATAAGAGTAGAGAAACTTACTGCAGTGGTACAAACATGTCTTTAAATTAGAAAATTAAAGCAAATTATTCTTCACTGACTGTAAACTTGCCAAGAAAAATGTGGGTTTGAAACTAAAAGAAGACAATGACAATGTTTTGCTGTATGGCACAGCTTGGCACATTAGGGCTGTGGAATACACCCATGGGAACGTCTGTAGGGACCTGATATGAGCCTAGAGCAGAGGCTAGGATATGCAGGCAGTAATTGCTGATTATATTTTTATTTCCCTTTGATTGTCAGAGTGACTCAAAGGGAGCATGGCACAAACTTGGGGCATAAAAATCCTCTCTGCTGGTAGCTATCAATGCTGCTAATGAAGGAGCATATGCTGATCCAGGCTCACAGCAGCCCACTTTGATTTGGCTTTCTAAGGAATGCTTGCTCTTAATGAATAAAGAGATTTGTCACTATTTCCAGATTACTTTTCTGGTTAAATTACTCAGAACTTAGCTCTGCAAAACAAACATAATGTGGATATGCCAGTTAGATGAACCTGTGCCTGCTTCCACAGTTAAAGTCAGTGTGTGCCTTCAGTGCATCGTGGTGTGTTGGGGAGAGATGGAGAAATAAGTGTCCTCATCCACAGTACAGATGATCAGGATTCTCTTCATTCTAGTTTGGGAAGGTGGTGAGAATTTCTCACTAAACAGGAGTCAAAGTGGGCTACTCTCCAGGTTAGTGGGAGTTCTCTGGCCCCAGTCTTGCTGAAGCTGCTGCTGGCTTTTAGTCACACCTTTTTTCATGCTCAAATTTGAAAATTTCAGTACAGAGCTCAAAGGTTACTCCTGCAGATGAGTTGTGGGTAGCCACTGAGACAGATACATCTGTTGTTACCTCTCAACATTTGCCTATCTGCACTTCTGTAACTCTAGCAAAATGTTAGTTTTTCAAATTTTGCCTGACTAGATTCCATGCTCAAATCTCATCACAGGTACTGAGAGAGAATAAGTGATGAAATTCCAGGATGATTTGGAGTTGGATGCCCTGGTGCTCAGCCTCTTCTATATGCTGTGACTTGGGAGATGCTTTGCTAGAGTTTCTGTAGAAGATGGAAGTTCCTCCAGTAGCTGATATAATTGCACATTTCTTTTTTTCCCTGAATTCACATTTTACTCTGAAAAAATCCTTTGGTTTGATGTTGGGGTTTTTTTTCAAGAAGCCTCATTGACTCTCACATGGCTCACAAATGGCTCAGTGATTCACCTTTGGACAGCCAGCCAGCCTGTGTTCCTTCAGGTGATGTGTGCTGTCCCTACATGATTGTATCTGTGTTCCTGTCACTGTGTGTGCAGTAGTGGGCCAGTGATTTGGGGGTCTTGGCTTTTGTGCCACAATTATTTTAAGTGAAGAAGGAAGAAAGAGAGTGAAGAGGAATCTTAACCTCACTTTATTTTCTGCTATTTAACATGGTCATAGTGAAAACTCCTCACTAGCATTTGCAGCAAGAATTAGATAAATCCAGGAAAGAAAAATCTTGTATAGCTGTTCACATCGTGGGTAGTACACTCATAGAATGGCTTGACTTGGGAAGGAGCTTAAAGATAATTTCATTCCAACCCTCCTCCCATGGGCATGGACACCTTCCACTCCAACATTTTTTCAGATCCCCATCCAACCTGACCTTGAACATTTCCAGGGAATCCACAGCTTCTCTGGGAAACCTGTGCCAGTGCCTCTCCACCCTCAGAGTGAAAAATTTCTTCCAAATTTCAAATCTGTATCTACCTTCCTTCAGCTTAAAGCCATTTCCTCTGTGCTATCACTGCATGCCCTTGTAAAAAGTCTCTCTCCAGCTCTCTTGTAGCCCCTCTAGGCACTGGAAGGTGCTCTAAGGTCTTCCCATAGCCCTCTCTGGACTGAACAACCCCAGCCTCCTCCCAGCAGAGCTGCTCCATCCCTCTGCTCCCCTCGGTGCCTGCTCTGGGCTGGCTCCAGCAGCTCCCTGTCCTTGCTGTGCTGAGCCCAGAGCTGGATGCAGCCCTGCAGGTGGGGTCTCAGCAGAGGGGCAGAGGGGCACAATCCCCTCCCTGCCCTGCTGCCCACGGGGCTCTGGGTGCAGCCCAGCACGTTTGGCTGAGTGTACAGAGATCAGTACCACCACTTAAATCACGGAGTATTACTGATGCAGGTTTGCACCAGGATTTTGTTGGTCAGCATGTAAATATGTTTAAAAATCTGAAAAGAATGGTTTAGGTAATCCTTGCATACAGTGCTGTCTGTCTCCTGTGTAAGGAACTGTTAACTCTCATGCCATTTCCCCCCTTCCTCTTACCTATTATTTTGAGTCCTTTCATCTCATCTTTGAACTACACAGGAGCCCAGTCATCACCCATGAAGGGCAGAGGAGACAAAAGGAGTATATATTTTTAGACAACTCCTTTGAAATGAGTGTTTGCCTAAGGTACTGCCTTATGCATTGGCTGTATTGAATGCTGTGTCTTGGTCTCTCCTCTGAAAGTGTTCACCCAAGGCATTGCACAGTGCCTGCACACTGAGAACAGAGGTGATGGCATCTAACAGCAGCTACCCCCAGCACCCCCTTTATCTTAGAATGCTGCTTACTGTGGCAGAAAGAAGCAAAGTGTATGTCACAAAGCATTATCCCCCCAAAAAATCATGCTTTTGAAAATGACACGTAATGAAAACTGCAGGTTCAAGGTCAGAAAAGGAAAATGAGAGGGGATGGTTTTTTTAAGAGTCCTTGGCCTCAGCATGGTCCAGCTGGCAGCCTGTTGCCTGCTCCCATTGTGTCTCACCACCTGTTTCCCAGAGGGAAGGCACTATGGTAGTGCACTAGTGGTTGTTTCCCAGGGGGCCAAATTTTGCAATTTGCACAAGATCTGTCTCAGAGAGCTGGTGGAGCTGCTCTTGACAGAGTAAGAAAAGGCACTGAAATCCCCTGCTGAAAATGTTCACAGCCCAAAGAATTGTCCTGTATTTTTTGCATGGCATAGATTTGCAGTTGTTAATTTACAAGTGGAAGGAATAATTGTCTAGAAAATGACAGCAGCTATTGTATTGAATACATCTCACTCTTTAAAACTTAAAAGATCTGGGGATAAAGCTAGTTACATTAAAAAAAAACCAAACTTTTATTCATACAGTGTTTTCAACAGATTTTTTCATTGTTTTTCAACATCTGCTTAGCACTTGAAAACTTAGTTCTCTTTAGTCAGAAAGGTGCTATTGCAGTTTTCCTGCCATCTTTATCTCTTTTTTTTTTTACATAAAGGTTTTTGTTATGCTTCCACTAGAACAATAGGACTTGCTGTCACTTGTGCCTGTAACACAGTACAATGCTGCTGCAAAATGTCTCCTGGCAGTCCCAGGAGCCTCCTGCATGGAACAGAAGTCTCCTCTGACCCAGGCTAGCTGCTGTGCCTGGCTCCTAGGGTGCCTGGAGCAGTAAATGGTAATGTTGGTCATAGGGATTCTGAGCACTGCATGCATTTCTGCCTAGTTCAGTTTTTCTATCCCCCAGTTCGGATCAAGGGGATATGGAGACTTCTGGCAGTACATTATGGGCTGCAGAATTACACCTGGTTTCCAGTCATCTTCTGTGTTCCTGTTAGGCTGCACTAATGGTGCAGCTGTGCCAGTGTCACCCTCTGAGCCTGTGCCCAGCTGGCCTAAAGCAAACACGGTTGCACAGGAGCTGAGGTGCTGTTCCTTTTGATGTGGAAGGTGGCTGCCTGTGGCATGGAGTGCTGTGCCTTGCAGGGAAGTAGAGGGTTCAGCATAGGAGATCAAGTTCTTGGCAACTGTGGAAACACCTGTAGAGCAGGACACAGCTTCTTGTTTTTTGCAATTTCACTCCAGATGCTGAGTTCACTCTCCTCCTCTGCTCAGTCCAAGTATTATTCTGGAGTAGGAACCAGGAGGGGAAGGGTCAGGCTGAGAACAGCATATGTGGGGAAAAATTCAGTCCCTGGAGAACCAAATCAGAGGGTGATGAAGCACAGAAACTTCAGTTCAGAAATGCATTAAGGCCAGGACACAGCTGCAGCAGTGTATTGGTCAAAGGAGTATTTATAGAGATCCTGTTTCTTACCTGATATTCAGATTCCTGAGACTTCACAGGGACTATAGAGGTACTACAGAAGGGGCAGTGTAATGGAGCCCTGCTGGCCACAGGCAGATATTCCATCCTGAGTCTGGAGGGAAGGATGGGTTGGACTTGCTCAGAGATGCAGAAAAGGACCTCAAGAGGAATGTTGTGGTACCAGGATGCCTTCAGCATTCGAGCAACAAAGCCAGAATGGTAAGACTCCTGTGAAAGTAGGAGTTCTGTTTGCCATAGACTTTTTTTCCACAGCAGAAGTTACAGCTGCTATCTCCTCTCTGCTTGCTTGGGCTCTGCAGCAATTGCTGCAGTTTTCCTGCCATGAGCAAGGGTGGCTCTTTCTGCAGCATCTCTATAAAACAGAGATCTGTATTGCTTTCAGGGGTTGTCTGTAACCTGTTGTGACTGGTTGTATTTCCTATCACAACCCTCACAGAGAGACAATAGAGATGGTCCACAAATTATTGCTGAGGAATCCCAGATTTACAGTTGGCTCTGGAGTTTGATAAAATTTCACGTGGGGCTTATTAGATGTCAGGGTTTCTCTGTTGAATAGGTGAAAAAAGTGTTCTTGTTTTAGAGAGACTTCAATGCTAATGGAGTATCAGCTGCACATATATGTGACATAGACAAAAGAGTTTAATTTGCAGTATCTCAAGTTTGGGTGTTCTAAAAGTATAGAATGTGAGTTGGCCTTTGAATTTAGAGCACCTGAATGTGAGAATTCCTATCAGATGCAACATCCCTGGCAATGATGGGACTGCTATGATGTGGTCAGAAACCTCTTGGCAAGTGACAGAGCACAGAGTAGACAGTGAACTCCACAACTCCTGTCTGCATTGGTTATTTAAATCACACTCTCTAACCCTGCCCCTGCTTGGCTTACCTCACCTGAGACCTTTGAGTAAAACTAGGTTAAAATGTACTTGCAAGAGAAACATTTTGCCAACATAACTCACTTGCTGCGCATTAAATGAGCAAATTTAAAAGCCAGCATGAGTGAAGAAAATGAAAGAAAGGTTTCTGAAGCCAGTGAGTAACCAAAGCAGAAGGAGGACACTGGCTGTAATTTGTACCTGAAACCTGTGAAAGCTGACCCCAGGCTTGCAATTGTAGAGCAGGTCTAACCCCTAATAGGCTTGGACAAGTAAATAAGACCTTGCAGCAGTGAAAGTGCCTTACTGAGACTGTGCTTGTGGGAGCCAGTGTTTTTCTGAGCCAGGCTCCACCTCACTGTGTTCTCCTCAACATAAAGCTCTTTCACTTAGGCTTAGTTCCAGTATTCAAGATTTCTGTGTATTTTTAGCATGTTGTTTGTTTATCATCTGCCATATATTTCTTATAGCAACAGCAGGGCAAGTTAAACGTAGGGTCTTGTATCTAAAATAGCTTTTCTTGGAGAACACAAACAGTGCTTTTATACTCTTTGGTTAGGTTTTTTTGGTGGGGAGGGAAGGGGAACTTTTATAAAAAATAAGTGTAGAATAAAATAAATAATAGTATAAAAAAGTGGAAAATCTTTGAAGCTGACACTACAGCTAAATCAAACTGTTTAGATTTATGTGCAAAGTAAGGAATTTTGGTGCAGAGCTTTACTTTAGCATTTCTTTCTGTGGAGAGAAATGTCAATGAGCATGAATGTGTACGTAAACACACAAGAAAATGGGTACAATGACTCATGCAGACAAAAGAAAAATTAAGAAAGCTGACAATGCAAGTGCTGGTATTTAAAGCAGGAGGGGTGTGGAGTGAGCATTCTTGTAGAGCAGCCATTATTTATTAAGTAGAGGTAGAGTGAGTCGAGCTATACAAAAATATAATGAGACATGCTTCAAGGAATTTGCAGCCTATTACAAACTCAGAAAAAAAACCACTGTGGGCACATAAAGTACATTAAGTGCTGGTACAAGTTAGCAGTAGTGAAGGAATCTGGCTGAGGTCATTGCTGAAAAGCATTGTGAAAGGAGTGAGTCTGGAGGAGGAGAAGAAGGGAAAGTCATCTGAGGTGAAATTCTTTGGAAGACTTAAGTGGACCTGACACCAGCTCCCCTGCATGGGGTGAATTTTATCCCTGATGCTGGAGAAAGATGACTTCCCACTAGAGGAAGCAGCTGGGGGAAGGAGGAGAAAAGGGAGGCAGGTTGGACTGGAAGGAAAGGTTTTGTGGTGGGAACTGAAGGAGCTTTTGAAGATCAAGGTGAGGGAAATATAAGAAGGAAAAGGGAAATAATTTGGGTGTATGGAACTACAAAATGACAACTGAGCTTGATTTGGAGCTAATCAAGGAACGCTGGTT
Source organism: Luscinia megarhynchos (assembly GCA_034336665.1). Lineage (NCBI taxonomy): Eukaryota > Metazoa > Chordata > Aves > Passeriformes > Muscicapidae > Luscinia > Luscinia megarhynchos. Next base: position 10,286,691 of record JAPFBE010000013.1, on the reverse strand, counting down.
TTGGAGATCGTTTTTGAGAGCTGAGTAAATCCAATACCACAGGAAATGTAGAAAAAATTGTAAATAAAACAAGAGTAGACGAGGGGAAAGATTTATTTAATTTCTTACCTGAGCACTTCAGGAGTGTATTGATTCTTAATTTCAAAAGGAATGGTTATCTATGGCCTGTGTTATAGAGGTGATCAGAAAACAGAAGGGGACCTATTGCTGGGGAATTGTCCAATGATACCTTCAAAAAAGAAATCTATTAACCCAATAAGTATGAAGGAAGAAAAGGGAAGACCAACGGTGGGGTGGAAAAGAAGTTGCTTATTAGCTTGGCCAGAGAAGGGGAAAAAAATTAAAATTGTCATCTGAGTCTGAAAAATGCCTAGTACTGAGGTAAAAGCAGGAAAAGCTATGTGGAGAGAGCTGGCTCCGAGTGCCTGGATGCCTCCCTTTGTTTATACTTAGCTGGTTTTAAACCAACAGAGAAGTAAATCCTGGTCTGGGGGTGGTCCCCACACAGAACCCAAGGCTAGGCTTTGCTTAGTTAAAGGTTAGTGCTGACAATACCATCTTATCACAGCAAGCTGGAAAAAGAATGCAATGGGACTTCCTAGTGGTGAATTTTAGGGAATCTTCCTAGTTTCTGGTTGCAAGGGACAAGAAAATAACAAATTGTGGCTGGTATAGCATGGCTCTTGGGCAGGTTTCAAACCAGCCATGGTTTTAAACAGAGTCTGGTGAAGTAGAAGACCTTACCCACTGTATAAGTTGTAAAAGAACCTCCTTGCACCTTCTCTTTCCCATATCATTGCTGTGCACTCACTGGGGCTGCACATCACAGAGGAGCCAAGTTACAGGTAGAAGATGATCCTGGCTGCTCCCTAAACAAACTGGGGAGAGAGGGGCAGATGGTCTTTCTTCCAAGATCAGAAATTTCAGGGAGGAATTCTTTATCCTTTTTAAAAATTATGCAAGAACGTCTTCTGACCCTGGACCTGTTAAGTTGTGAATGCCCAGCCTTAACTTTTGCACTGTGAAAACAGAGCAGCCCTGTTGCTTTTGGGTGTGATCTTTGGCTCCCCTGGGGTGTAGCTTAATGAGTGTGGTAACACCTCACCTCTGCAGCTGACCCTGCTTACCTTTTGTCTAGGGAGCATTGAGGCTTCAGCTGGAGAACAGTGCATTTAGTGACAAATGCAGGTGAACTGTGCTGTTTCCAGATACCTGGCTATGCATTTGGGGGCAGGGAGGGAGAGCTTGCCATTATCTGCCATCCCTAAATTCAGAGCAAGGGTTCTGGAATTTATAGCCTCCTTCATTTGTTTCATAATAGTGCAGATCCTTCTCAGTCAGTGAATTCAGCCATCCTGACAACATATTTGCTTTTTTCCAGCTGTCTCTTCCAGGGATGCTCAGAGACCCTGTGGCCCTACTTGAAAAAATCTCTGTTGTTGAGAAAGAGTCTCTAAAGATTATTCATGTACTGTGAGCAAATACTTGATGAAAGAAATATTTTGAAATATTTACTTGTATACCAGATGGCTTTTCACCTGTTTAGCATGTTAGTTAGTGTGAATATACCTTCTGTGTGTCTCCTCAGCAAAATCTGGTTTAGAACATTCCACACAGATCTGGAAAGAGAAACCTGCAGTTTGGGGAAAAAGATGTGTCTGTAGACTGCCAGTTTTCAGGAGTTTATTACTCTTAGGGGAAAGCTTAATAGTCTGTTAATTGAGAAGACAGAAGATCTTTTACACTTGGCTGCACACTATTATTAGCAGCATAGCAATAAAGGGAACAAACCTTAGCCCACATATTCAAGTAAAAATTTGCAAAATAAGTTTAACAAGATAGTGATGAATTATCCACGCTGCACTGTGCAGCAGAGCACAGAAAGGGCTAATAGCAATAAAAGCATTGATTACTGACAGGGATTCTGCTCATTTTTATTATTGCCATGGACAAGCTTCTTGTTTCTGGTGCTTCTAACTTAATCCACAGGTTGTAGAATTGCAACTCCATAATGCCATGGCAAGGTGGATTCCAGCCTAACTTGCAGAAAATTACTAATTTTTCCAAAATTCTCTCCACTTTTGAAACTTTGGATCCAGACAACTAAATGGGAGTGAACACTGAGTTCCTGGGAGGCAGAGAACAGTTTGTTCTGAGGTTTTGCTTGCTTTGTATGCAGGCAAAAACTGCTGCTTTTCAGAGGGTGGTCTGATGGTGCTGTGATTCACACGTAGAAGCAGTGGTACCATGACAACTTCAAACTCAGCCGTGCCTGTGAATCTCATCTCCAGTGCCAGGCCCATCTTTTATAATTCCCACAGTGGCTTTCTTGGTGGTTTGTTGTTTTTTAATGGTGCAGTGTCACTCTGAACTGTTCCTAAGACTTGAATGCAAGTTGTTATTGTTCCAGCTTAACAAAGAAAAGAACACAGCATTAAATTTGTGAACACTTCTGGGGCTTACATTTTTTTATCAAAGTAAATCGTGGCTCTGTAAACAAGAAATGATTTGATAAACTCTGTTGTGATTGATCCTTATCTACTTAAAAGAAGTCCAGCATGTGGCCATGCTGTGGTATGGAGTCCATGAAATTTTGAATTCAGGCATTCTTGTGATTAGCTCCCTGGTTCTTGCCTGTGGCTTTGCCAGGGCAGGGTCTGAGCCTGTGTCTCTGTTCCAGGGAAACTAGAGGTCTCTTGCAAAAACACCTGTGGCTTTTAAATCTGCATATCTAAATCCAGTGTGTCCCCATAATGAATCTGCATTTACCACTTGAGGGAAGATCTTTTTCAAAGTCAAGTTGGGAGCACCTACACTGGGGAATGTAGAGAGCATGCAAGCTTTGCAAAGGAGGGGTAATACATCTTTTTATGTTTTGTTTTAATCAGACCATCATCTGCTCTTGTAGACAAACAATTGGTTCCAGGACAGAAGAAAATGATCCAGTGGAAGACAGAGCACCAGGGTCTGTCCTGTCTCCAAAGCCTGTAGGTCTCCAGTCCCACACCCCATGGAGCCCTTTAGGGAAACCAGGCTTCTGCAGCAGCAGTGGGCAAGCATTTGTTACATGGATATTTTTAAAATTTTATCTGTGCAGCAAGGGTTTGCATCTGGCATGGTGCAACAGGTACATTGTAGGGAGCAAGGATTTAACCAGGAGAGGGATTTTAAGTAAACTCATTAATTCCTACTGCAAGCCCACAGGTGTAGCTCAGAGCAGAGGAGCAGGCTCTGTTGCTGTGCCATATTTCTGTTGACCATCAGGTTATATGGGCCAGGATGAGTCCTTGCTGGTGCTAAATTTTTTAAAAAGATTTTTTACAATTACATGCAAGATGTACAGTACCCACTGACATACCTTTGTAAATTCAAAAACGAAGGTAGGGGAGGGAGAACAACCCCAAGCTGAGGAAGAGGAACTTTTCAAACGTTTCAAATGCATTTTTAAAAAGCAGATCTACAGTGTCTCCTGACAAGTTCTGACTAGCCTGAAGTCTCCTCACACAAATTGTGTCAGCTCTGCCAAGAGCTGAGATTATTTTGGGCCTGCCTGGATGGTGTGAAAGCCGTTTGCACCCTCTTGTCCTGGCCCCAAGGGTGCCATGTGCTGCTCTGGCGGGTCGTGCCGCTGCCCTGACCCGGTCAGGTATGCTGTGAAACCAAACAGGTGCTGGGTGTGGGCACTTGCTCCTGTCCTGGCACAACAGAGCTGTGCCCTGTCACAGGAGAGGGCTCTGGGAGCCAGGACTCTCAGGGGCACTCGGGCATTGCTCAGGAAGGAGGAGATGGGGTGTGGGAGAATGGTGCTGATGGCAGCTCTCCCTGCCTAGTGACTCAATGAAATCTGGCAGCCACCAACACAGTGTCTTGAGGTGTTGCTAGGACAAAGTAAAAACACCGTGACTGGTGTGGCATCTACACGGGGACACACCTACGAGCTACTGAGTCAAGGTAGTCTAAGGAAATGGGAACCTGCTGGAGCTGGCACGGAGAAATTTGGAGTAAGACACCTTCCCACTAAGGATTCCACAGCCCTTTCAGTGAGGTATGCCACGTGTGGAGAAATGGCAGCACAGCCAGTCATCAGTGTCACCCTCTGGGGGGAATCTCAGCCACCCCACAAACCAAGCACATGACAGAGATCAAAACACACCCAGCAAAGAGAGCAGAAATTTCTGAACGTCTGAAGCTGCTGTTCTTTTATTCACACTGGTGAAACTTCAGTCTGCACAGCTGCATCTGCAGAGAAGCAGGAGAGCTCCTCTCAAGGAAAGCTTGTGCTAACAGTTGGTGTATGCAGAGCAGAGATGCTGACAGACAGCTCCAGGGAAGGGAATGGGAGCACCACACAGGAATAGCAAGATCTGCCCACCAGGAACCAGGATCTGGGGCCCTGTTTTCCAACAAATGACACAGTTTGGGCAGCTGCCTCTGAGAATGGGGAGCCTTCAGAGATGCTCATCCCTCTGCTGCAGACTGACAGCCCAGCCGTGTGTGACTCCTCGTGGCTGATCTTTCCTCAAACGCTTGGTTTCCATCCCTGCAAAGGGGCTTGGTGCTCTGATAGCCTGCCAGCTGTTCAGTTTCAGGGCAACAAGTATTGTTTTTTTAACATGTGCTCGTTTCAGTATGCTCAGATGTGAAAGTGCTTAACTGCAAAATGCCCCAGATGTCTGAAGGCCTCTCGGGGATGAAAGCAGGCACTGGTGATATTGTAGACTGGATCAGTGTTTTTTGTGTGCATGAGGAATGACTACAGTTAGCAATGAAAATTTAGGGCAGGAAACCACCTACCCAGAGAAGAGATTGACTACAGACAGCCATGCACAATAATCTGAAAACTGAGCAATATTTGACATCCAGATAAAATGAAGATAAGTCTGAAACTCAGCCACTCAAAAAACAAGTTAAAGTAGGTCAGTGAGTTTAGACCCAGCACTGCAGTTTGAACAAGTCACAGAAAGTATCTGCATATTTTTCAAAACATAGGCACTGCCTAAAGCCATTGCTTTGCAGCAGATCCAGGAGTCGACTGAACACCCAAAAGCCTAATCCAAGACCTTCCAATGCTGCAATAACATTGAAAATGAGACTAAATCATCATCCTTTTTTAGGAAGTGTTCAGTCAGGGGAAAAAATTTAAAAGGGTTAAGCTTCAGCTGACATGCCCTACTTCTCATGTGAGCTTACTAGGAGCAGCAGCAGGAATACATCTCTGTGAGAGCAAGCCAAGCGTGAAGCTTGGGTTTGGCACTGGAGTCACACTGGCATGGCCCATCTTGGGGCTTGTGTGGGGCCACAGTGCTTCTCCCAGCTCAGTGCTGCCCACCAGAGCCTCCTTCAAGGGCAGAGCCTGCCCACAGCCCTTTGATTCACTGTTGGAGTGTGGAGAAGGAAAGGGTTCCCTGGGCACTGCAGCTTAGCTCCAGGGTGATGATGGCTCTCTCAGCAGGGCACCCAGAAATGCAGCAGCTTGGGACAATCCCATCAGAAACAGCTGCACTGGTCACCTTTAGGGAAATGTGCAGGATTCCTGCCTCCTCACCCAGGTCCAGTGCTAGTAATAAAAATAGTTAATGCTAATTTGTTACTGGGGAAGTGCAGCAGCATCGGCCACTTATTGGAGATGGCATGTGACTTCTCACTTTTTGTGTTGGTATTTCCTCTCTCCTAAAAACACAGGAGCTTCTGGTTCTGGCATGCCATTTCTCTGCAGGTTTTTAGCACATAATGTGAGAGTCCATTTAAAAGAACCAAAAAAAAAGAAAATCACCCAAGCCAGAATAAAGTGACACCAAGTAACTGCCTAGAATCCTTAATCTCTCTTGATAGCACAAGGAAAGCTTGTACAGACTTTCACAGTGAATGACTCAGGTTGGTATTTAAATTTATTTGAGAAGAAATCACCCTAAAAATATAAGTGAAGACTGATGCAGTTTTCTAGGTTAGGTCTGCCTTATTTAGTGAGCCTCATTACATGTTCAATGACATAAAACCAGGTGGCAGTTGACACACTAAACCAGTCTAAACAGGTCACAGTCTGCTCCAATGTCAATCATTTGCCTGGGGTCAGGAAGTAAAAGTAGGCCATGACTTCATTTCTAAAAGCATCAGATTCGGGTTTGTTCCTTGTTAGTTTTGCTCAGCCCCTGTGTTGAGGTGCAGTGGTCACATCCTCGCTGGGGAAGCAGCTGAACCTGAGGCTTTGCAGGAAGGCACTGCACAGGTTTGCTGCTGCTCCTCACTGGGCAGTGTGCAGCATCCACCCCTGCCTTTTCTGGCTGCTGAAAGGGTGGCTCTTTGTCATCCCTCTTGCCTTGAGCAAAAATCATTACGAATTTCACAGAGCAGCTCTCCCAAACAGCTCGTTCCATGTGTGCCAAAGGTGCCCAGAGCCACGGAACACAGTCACTGGGATAAAAGTCTTGGCTAGCAGGCTGGCATCAGGATCTCTCCTTTGGTTCACATCAGCTCATTGATACCTCTGGTGTCTCTTTTCAGTCACCAGGGTAATTACAATAACATACCTTTTTGCTAAAATAGAGTTTCTGAAAATACATTGTGTAGAGCAGCAAGGAAAAGCTGATGCTGTGGAAAACAACTGCTTTTGTAAAACTGCATTTTCTGTGGAAAAAAAGGCACAGACTTATTTCAATGGACAGTAGTTAATAGTACAATCCTACTAGGTCACTCCTTGCTTTCCTATCTTTAAGAAGTAGCTCCATAGGAAAAAAAATCTTTGAAGTAGGAAAAACCAAAATACAACATTTTACTTTCTTTTACCCTCCGATTCAGCTGTAAGGCCAGGAATTAGAGGGCAGGGTCTTCAGTGCCATGTTAAAGAGCAGAGAAAGCAGTGGCAGGTCAGCAGAGATTCAGCCCCAGAGTTCTGCACTGGGGACATGCCCCAGTCTGAGTTTCCCTTAGTATGCAGCACCACTCACACTGTGATATTTCATCATGCCAGTGGTGCTTTCACCAGGTGTTTTGGAGGCTTCAGTAATAAAAACATAGGCAACTGCTGAATCAAGTGAAAATTCATTACAATCCTTTTAGATAAGATGCTGTAGGACCCTTGACACAAGTCTTTCAGTGATAAATTTCTATTGTTCATGAAATAAAATTACTTGGAGTCATATTCCAATTTTTAATTTCAGGCAGCTGTGTGGATCATCAACATTCCTAAAGGATCTGAAGTAAATTCAATTAGTGAGAAATGTTTCACCTGATATAGAAAAGTTGAGTGGTGTGCATTACATTATTAGATGTTTGTTTATTGATTTCTGAGGGGTTATCCTATTATAGTTTTTTAATCCTTCTAAAGACTGCCTCAGGCTTCTGAGAAGCACCTTGGGTCTGAACAGCCACGCTAAAGGAGCAATTTATTTGGTCTTAGTACGAGAGAAAAAAAAATCAGCATTTTAAAATTTGTCACCAATTGGAAGCTGAGATTTAAATTTGAGAAGGGTCAAATCTGTATTAAGTATTTTAGATGTACTTCTCATCAAAAATGAGTGAACAAGCATAAAAATTCTGAGACAGGTCATGCATGGAAAAAAAATATTGCTGTGCAAATATTAAGAGAGAAATATGCTGGAACCTAAGATGGAAACTTTCTAAATTCTGGTACTTACTGAAGCATAAATTGGACTTCAGTGGTATCTTCCATCAATTGTTGCCTGTATGAGAATTATGTGTGGAACAGTGATTTTGGTATAATATAATACCATTTGTCTAGGCACTCATATGGTCTCTTTTCTTGTGGCTGGTTCAAAGTACAACTTTATATACTAGAGACCAGACAAAAATGAATTCTCCAGTTCCATATATCTGAATACTAACTTGAGACTGAGTCATAAGCAGTTAAAAGTAAAGTCCAAGTCCTGAGATCTCAGAAAGAAACTTGTGCTTCACAGATTCATAAATACATTCTGGTTTTGCCAAGTCATGTAGTGCTTATCATTAGGTGATAAAATAAATATGTGATCTGTTTTCTTTGGTGTTGGTTTGGTTATGGTTTATTTATTTGTTTGGGTTTTTTAAGAGTACATTTTAGACTTGTCTGTGAGCCTCCAGAGCAGGATAAAGTTGGTTGTGGGAATATTTGGTGGAGGCTGCAGACTAAAGTGAGGTTGTTTTCCCAGTGGAAATGTTGATTACTCATTTTTCTTGTTTTGCTTCCTAGGAACTCTCTCCAAGGTTATGTATTTTAGGATCAGAAGTGTAATTGTATCCTCAGAGCATATCAGTTCAGTTTATGTAGGGAGCATCATGGCATGTGTCATATGAATTCACTGGTCAAATGCTGTCTAATGCTGGTCTGCTTTAGTTCAGATTATCAGTAGTTTGCAAGTATAAAACCATGATCTTTGTTGTCATTCACTGTGTTGAGATCACCAAACCTTTTTCTCAGTTATCCTGCTGTGGACCACAGAGGCTCCTTAGTGGCAGAAACAAAAAGTGCTCCACTTTGTTGAGTTTGTTCTGCAGAAATTAGTAGTGTTGTGTTTTAAGTTACAGAGCAACTGGGAAATAACCAGTCATATTCTATTTACAGAAGCACATTTTCTAGGATAAAACTGAGAGCTCAGCCTTGCAACTACAGCTTAACATCTAGCATTGAGAAAACAGGATATGTTTTAATAAGGTCTTTAATAAAATTGAAGGTGTATTGACAGAATGATCTGGAAGTATCACAGCTTATATTTTCAATGCAAAGTATTATTGGCTCATAATAATTTAATTGAAGTATAAGGAGGAAAGATGTTCTACTGAAAAATCTACTTTTACTTCAAAGAAACTCAGAAGAGGTGGAAAACATTAGGTCACTGATGGCATTCTCCAGAGCCCTTGGAATTCAGTGGGAAGTTCTGGATTGAATGCAATCAACCACAGCAAATGTGAAACCTTGGTTTGAAAATTCACCCCTTAAGCAAAGAGATATGATGTCTGATGGCTGTGCATGCCAGAAAATTACTTTCTGTGGGGAATCTGAAAAACATTACTTTTTCCAAAAATAGATGTAAAAAACATTGCATGCTATGTTTTATACCTATTTTTCAGGGTCCAGGCTTTTAATTGCAGCCCAGTAATTAAAAATTAAGAGTGAGAAATTCTAACATGTGTTCACACATTTCTCTGAAATCTGTTAATTCTTCACATAACTGAAAAAACCCCTAAGTTTCAATTACCTTTATGTATTCAGGCATTCTCCTGAAATGCATTGTCATTATGGGGAAATTCCTGTAACTGTTATTGAACCAGGTTACTCTTTATTTCAGTTCACATTGTGTTAATATTTCATTTCTAGAACCAGTTCAAACCTACATATTTTGATGTATCTAGTCATGAAATCTGCAATTAAGCAAAGAGGCTGAAATAACCAATATTTACATTGACAGAGGAATGCAGGAAAGTTTCCTTCTTGTAATATTTGGCTGTAGTGAGTTTTATTAACCTTTTATTTCCCTGTTGTAGCCAGGTGACACTGGTTATTCACTGCACAATCTAAATTAAACAGCAGCTGGTTGGTGCTCCCACTTTATTCTGTATCAGGATTTCAAAACTTATCCTGGTGTATCACTTTCCATATGTTTCACACTGAATTTTAAGCAGAGAAATGTCTGTCTCAGCCTAGATACTTCCAGTCACACCTTCCTGGTATAGAAAGTCCTGGTTAATAATTTAATCATTAATATATCTTTTGCTAAATCTCCACAAGCATTGGCATTTGCAGTTGTTCTTCCCAATTCTTTAGGGGAAAAAAAATAAGAATTGCCCTTATTTAAAAAAACATTCTGTCAGAAGCAAGACCATAGCAGCAACATAAAATAGTGAGGGGTATACTAGGGGAAAATGCATTCTGTCTCTTTTTTTTTCCTTAAAAATGACATTTTTAGTGTTTACAGGTTATTCTTGCCCTGATTAGCCATATATCTTAGTGAACACACTCAATAAGATCTCATTTATCAAGATTACAGGTGAAAGCTGAGAAAATGGAGGATTTTAATAAAGTCAGCAGCAAAAGGCCAGAAGTGTCTTTGTGCTCCCCAGGCTATCCCCAGGATAGTGAGCCCTGCTGTGCAGGTGAGAGGGGCAAATACCTGTTCCTGTTTGTGCAGTGTGAACACACTCAAATCTGCTCCCAAACCCACAGCTTCAGGTTCTTCTGTTTCAGCAGAACATGTAGTTTAGCTGTGGTGGATTTTCTGATGCTGTCCCATCGTTTTTGTGGGCTCTCAAGGCTACTCAGCATGAGAGAAAGTAAATTATGAATCTTTTCCTAGATGGGTGTTCCTTTTTCCAGAGTTACCTGTGTCAAGTAGCAGATTAATTTGAAGAGGCAGTGGAGCCATAGTGGTTAATTTGCACCATCAGGAGTGAACACTTTGCTTGTTTCTTCTTCTGATGAGTCATAAAATTATAATAATAAAATTTTTTACTGTGAGGGTGACAGCAATGGCACAGGTTGCCCACTGAAATTGTAGAATGCCCATTTCTGGAGATATTAAAAATTCTTCTGGCACAGTGCTGGGGAGTCTGCTCTAGATAGACTTACTCTTTACAGCCCTTTTAATGTTAAATTTTGGAAGTTTGTGGTTGCTTTCCCACAACAGTCCTATACAATAAAATAAATATAGTTTTTTTTTTTTTTTTTCATTTCTAGTATGGACTTTTCTGATTTTATTTTTTCTCAGTTACTAATTTAAAAGTATTATTGTTGGTCTATCTCTCTGTCTATGAAATATCAGAAATGAACCTCATTCAGCTGCAGGTCTGTTACATCAGCAGAGACAATGGCACCACAATAGTATCTCCTCTCAGGCTGTAACATGATTCCTGAGCTTGATTGTAGCTTGCTGAATATAAATGGAGAATGCCTACTGAGTTTATTTAGACCTGAATGGGAATCTAAATTAAATTCAATGCACAGAGGAAGATAACTTTTTTTTTTTTTTTTTTTTTTTTTTTTTTAATCTGCAGGACTTGAAATCCATCTAACAGCTTTTCCCACTGAGTAAAACTCAGTTTTCACTCAGCAGATTTTAGGTGCATAGCCTTAAAAAGAATATGATTTATTTTATCATCACTGGTTAAAATTACTTAGCTTATGATGCTTCTGAATCTGAATGTAGAGTGTCTAGTTGTTAACTTTCTCACAGTATTCATCAAAAATTTAGCTTGTATTCCATTGATCAGAGACCCCTAGACTGAATGTTTATTTTTTTTACCTGAGTAACTTCTGAGTAATTTGTAAGAAGCAATAAACACTGAAGTTAGAATCTGTAAAATACCATGGCATGAAACCACCAAGCTTCCCATTATGAAGTTCAGCCTTTATATTTTAGATACATGTCTAAGTTCTATAATTATTTCAGTCTACTTCTGAAAATGCCTAGAAAACTTTATCAGCACCTTATCTGTTTCAGTGCATCCTATGTTTTGCTTAAATATGTCTGCCTCAGTTGATACTATGCCTAAAGGCCAATAAAGTAGTTTTTCATTTGGAACAAGTTCTAAAATTTAAATTAGGAAAAGACCTTTTCTGTATTTTCTGTCAACTTCAGAAAAAGTCTACAGAAGAAATTATATAACCTAGATTCACAGTTACAAAAGGATTAATAGTAATATTTTGTATTCAAGGGGACAAGGGAGATTGGTGTTATATAATATTTCAAAGCTGCTGAACAAAGCAACTTGATAATGGAGGTAATATGAAGTGAAATATCCAAGATTTAAAGAAACTGATGGAATGGTGCTGCTAAAGTCACCAGGAAGGCTGCATCTCTGGAGATAGCCTTAGAAAGGAACTAGGCCATCAAACTGAAGCTCTCAGCTTCATCTTTAATAGATAAGAAGCTCGTTTTGCAAAAATCAGTGTAGCACAGTTAAATTTGGGCTCTGGTAATTATAGTGGCTGAATTCCCTCTTTTAGGGATCTCTTCCAGGCTTTCTCCTATTTGTGCTTGTGCTGCCCTGCTCTCCTGCTCTTCTGCCTTTATCTTTCCACCCTCCAAAACAGCACCTGAGTTGACTGGTTTGACCTGGCACCCAACAAAGCCCAGTAAGGGCTTTTAGATATTTAATATCTAGAACAATAACAGCTAAGGCTTGTGGAGGAGCTATCAAGAGAAAACTCACTTTTTGCAAAGGCTTTTTAAAATTGTTTTTTCAAACAGCTTTTGATAATAGATTTACATGGGATCTAGGTGTGTTTAAGTCTAATGTGGTCAGGAAGCACTGATTAAGTTTTGGGATCCACCTACAGTACTAAAAACTCTGCAGATCCTTAAAAAGAGGGACTGGGTGTCATAACACTGAGTCCAGAAGAACATAATGCAGAGAATGTAGGAGAATTACAAGGGAAGATCAGTGCAAAAGTGAAACACTGCAAATCAAAGATAGAAAATATGTGGAAAAAATCCCCAGAGAAAGAATAGGCATACTGCTTCTGTTGCTGCCTTTTCCAATAAAAAAGAATAATAACCATTTTTAACTTGATTTCCACCTGACAAGATGACAAAAGAGCACTTGGAATGGCCATGACAAGAGCTTATGTGCTCCAAACCTTTACTAATTCATGTATTGATTTTTTAAGGAAAAAAAATATCTGGCCTTTCATATGTCTGGTAAATGCAAATCAGTGACTTGAATTAGCAGCTGCTTACTCTTATATGCATACAGAGATGGGATATCTTAACTAGAGGGATTTGCAGCCTTATTACTTTTTATCTCTTTTGGAAAAGTTTAAATTGGGTGTTGAAACTGCAGTGAACCTTATTAAATACCTTCTCTATCCCCACTGGTTGGCTTAAGTGCACAGTAGCTCTTTTGTGCTGCTGCAAGAGGGATGAAAGATTTAGAAGCTCAAACCTGTCCAAAAGGCAGCAGGCACATGCAGATCTGGAGAGGTTGCTTTCTCATTTGTAACAATGCCAACTCTTTATTGTGATGCCTTGGAAGCATCTCCAGGTATTGATTCTGAAAAAGGCTGGCATGGGTTCAGCCCCAGTGAAAGCAACAGAGTCAGCTTATCCAGCTTGCTTTTGAGGACTTCTGCCATCTATCAAGTGAGCAGGTTTTGCATATCTGGGTGGATAATTCCTGTACAGCAAACTGTACAGCAATGCTTAGCTTAATCCCACAGCTGCTAATCTAATATATATTTCACAGTTAACGTTTTGGTTTTTTCTCCTTCAACATGGATGTTCCGTGACTTCTTGCTTTGGGATTCAGGTCCCAACTTTAAACAGCTGATTATTATTGCCAGAGAGGCTGTCAGCCCTTCCATGATCAGTCACATGCCCCCTCCCTTTGCCCCTGTGCATCTTTTCCCTTCTCCAGCCCATGCTGCGTAACCTCCTTTCCCTCCTACGTCACAGGCACTGCAATCCTGTTCCTTTTCTGTTCCGTGCCCTGCAATAATCTCCTGCTAATGCACCAGCTCTCACTAAGAGAATAAGCCCTGCCACCCCCAAGCTCAAGCAGCTTCCTGAATAATACCACATGATGGGAGATTACATGCTTAAAATACAGTTCAGTCTTAGTGTTTTCTTGCTCATTTTAATTCAAGCCCTTCCTTGTGAGTTGTGACATGTCCCAGATCCCCACCTCAGGCCTATAACCTCTTGTTTTGATGGTTTTTTGGGATGACCTGAGTCCATACTGGACTTCCCACAAGTTCCCTCCAGGTTGCTGGGAGGCACATGCCTCCTGATGTGCCCTCACCTGCTATGGGTGCCATGGTGCCATCCCTCAGCTAATACAGCCTTCAAAATAAGGCTGGGCCTTGGTGCAGCACTCAGAGCCCCCCAAAGCTGCAAAATAATAACCAAATCAAGTTGCATTTTGCATTCCTCCAGACCTAAAATGCAGTTATTCTGTTATGCTGGTTACTCGCCTTCTGGTTTACCTCTGAAAAGCTGTGCATGTGCATGTGTTCATGTTTATCTGGGTGGAAAACTCACAGCATTTTCAGTAAATATGGGAAGTATGAATCTGTGCACAAAGTTTCTGCAAATGCAGCAAGCAGGTTGATATATGTGAATATCTTGGTATACACTGAGAATGAGGTCCCTGAATAGCTGTGCCACATAAATTCTAAGTTCCTGTGCAATAATGGGGTAGATAGGTGCTGTTTTATAAATTCTTCTACTACTGAAACAACTTTAGAAATTGGAAATAATGCTTCTTTTAATCTCTTGCCCTTTTTAAAATTGTTACTTTTCCTTGGACTCTGAAGCCTGGCAAGCAGATACTTTACATTGCATAATTGTGTAGTAAGGCTTTGATTGACCATGCAGCCAGAGATCCATAAAACACTATTTTCTTCTTCTCCAAAGAATCTCATATCTTTTTCTTTTTTTTTTTTTTGTTTTGATTGGCTGTTTTTGTCTGTTTGTTTTACTGAAATAGATTTATATCATAAAAGCAAAGTTATGCAGGAAGCCTGAATCTGCTGTGCTCTCCTACACAACTTTGAGAGGGTTATTTTGCTCTGTGACATGCTAGCTGTAAAATAAGAGTATTATTTCTTGTCTTCTTTAGCAAGTCTATTTGAGGCAAGGTAAATGTGAAGGGATAATTATACATTATTACTATGATAACACTGTTCTTTTTAATGTATGTTTTCATGCAAGACTTCCTAAAAATCTTATTGTTATTTCACTGAATCATTCATTAGCCTTTTCCCTGTTAAAATATGGGGTTTTTTCCTTTTTTTTTTTTTACAAGACAGTATGACTTTACTAACATAAGTGTCTTTCTTGTGGGGGCTTTCCACCACTGATGAACTGATGGGGAGAGAATAGATTTCTTTCTGAGCATTATTTTCTTGGCAGGCTTAGGTGGATACAGTCTGGAATAACAGAAAAGAGTCTTAGGGCGGAATTAATTTTCTTTTTATTTGGCTATCTAAAAGTTTTTTGTCTAATCAAAGTTAATTGTGCAGCTAAATATTTTGCAGTGAGTATTGAAGGTAGCTGTCAGTCTTCCTCATTGTCTGGTTATGCTTTTTGAGTCTGTTGTAGAAACACTTTATTCCAACATAATGTGTTTTTCACCTATGAAAATAATGAACTTTCTTTATATTGCAGGGTTGTGGTTTTTTTATTTTTTAAAACCTGGGTGTGCAAGTTTCTGCATTTAAAAACCATAAGTGGTTTTAGAGGTAGTAGAAATAATTAATTACAAGTAGTAATGTAAGGAAGAGCTAGAGCATAAAATTCTTCTTGTGATTTCATTTTGTTGGTACCAAGACTATAACTAGCCAAGAGACAATTATTCCTGCCCCATTTCACAGCTACAAACAACTGAAAATTCAGTGGCATTTATTCACAGACCTGGGGAGTATACTAGGTAGTTTTGTTTGGATGGATTTTCTGAGATGTAAAAGGTTTTAGCTGGATTTTGCTCTAAGTTTGAGCTGTGGTGAGTTAATTTTAAGGGCATCAGGCAGCAAAAGCTCAAAAAGTGAGGTCTGTTCTATTTGTTGGTGTCTCTAGACTGGAACACGGTACAGTTCAGGACCAGGGTTAAGTTGTAATGTCGTAAGGCAGAAGCTGGACTGTGATCTCTGGTTTTATTACCCTGAGTGGGACTATATGTGAAATACCATGGCTTGTTTAAGCCTGGCTGACTCCTTTGAAGCATTAGTAGAACACTGACCATGCTTCTTTCATGGTGCCACATGAGCTTGCACTTGAATTTTATGGACTGTTGGGTGCAGAAGCTTGATCATCCACTCTGACAGCTGTATGGAAACTCCACCAGTCCAACATAATTTGTTCTTCATTTTAGATGGCAAAATATGTGGCACAGGAAAGGGCTGCATGGTTGAATGAATCATAACCATAAAAAGTCTCTAACTGAGATCTATTTTTCCTGACTCTACTCCATGGCCATGTCTTCCCCTACTCCACTGTCATGCTGTCATAATGTGCCATGTTGTGTTATGTTATGGAGACAATGCTGTTATGAAAGAAATCAAATTGGAAACTGGAAATCCTCC
The DNA here is from genome assembly GCA_034336665.1 of Luscinia megarhynchos. Lineage (NCBI taxonomy): Eukaryota > Metazoa > Chordata > Aves > Passeriformes > Muscicapidae > Luscinia > Luscinia megarhynchos. Next base: position 10,270,682 of record JAPFBE010000013.1, on the reverse strand, counting down.
CCTTTAACCCTGTTATAAATTCATATGAAAGGTAGTGAGAGGCACTGTAACACTTATACCATAAGGTTTTTAAAATTAATTTTATTTCTGGATGTATTGATAAATGCTATTAAGTAGATTTGAAATGAACAAGAAAAAGGGTTAGAAATTATCAATATCATTTCAGGCCAGTCAGTTCTTAAGACTGATTTGCTGAAAGACATCTGGAATATTACTTGAAGTCTCAGTTTTTCAGCAAGATTTTAAAGATTTTAAGTTTAAAAGGAGCCTGAGGTTGTGCTTAGCTGCAAACACCACCATGCATGTTTAAGATGCTGCTGCCCCTGCACCCACGCTGAATCAGAGAGCAGAGCCACCTCAGAAGGGGTATGAATTCTCCTAAATTGCCTGGCTATGAAGCTGGCTGGATTGGCTTAAACTGCTGTTAAAAGCAGCTAAGGCATTAGATAATTGTGCTTATGTTGCTGTGATGCAAGTCATGGGAGACAGTTTAATGTTTATGAGACAGCTGAAATGCACTTTAAGCAAATTAATAAAAGCAATAACAATAGTCATTAAACTTCTTACCAAGTATGCAGAGTGTACCAAAGACTTCAAAAATTCTCAGAATTATTTTTGTGCTGTAGTTCCTGAAGTATTCAATCAGGATTGGCAGGAACAGCAAACTACTGCTGGATTGCAATGCAATTTCTACAAACATGTGTATGGCATCTAGATTAATACCAAATGAGTCCTTCATTGCTAATGTTACCATGATGGACACCAAAGTTATTAATAAAGTTTGGACCAAATCTGAGACAGTGCCAGCAAAAAGATGACAATTTAGTACAAAAAGATGATTTTCGATATGAAAAAAATCTATGTCATATTAGAAGGATATGATTAAAACTGAAAGTTCTTTCTGGTGAGGGGGACATACACGTTCTTGCTGTTCCAGGGGCAGTCTGCATGCACAGAGGTAGGAGCTGTGCACTGTATTCAGCAGGACCAAATTTGGATCCACCCAGGGACCACTGGCAGCATCCTTATGTACAAAGAATGCATTTCTAAATTCTGCCAAATATGATTGCCTTATAACTCAAATAACAGAAGAAAGCCCCAGCCCAGACCTTGAATCAATAACTGTGCAGAAGGCACGTGTGGGTAGGACATGACAAAGTTTTTTACAAGTTTCTTTGTGTATCATTCCCCATAGATTTCTTTTACCTCAGTAGCCTTTTCACCTTTGCCTCCAATTTGCTGCAGTTTATTTAAAAGGATTAAATTTAATTGGAATAAGAGATTATATGAGGGCTTGTTTTAAACTATAACCTAGGCAAGTTTGTTTGTGTGAAAATGAAGTGTGTTTTGAAAATATGACCATGTATTTAAATGACTGACAAATGTTATTAGAATTTGGTGGAGTCATGTGGCAGATAATTGATCAATGATGACAATGAACTGGTGGAGCTACCACAAACCAGACTGGGCATCATGTGGTGCTGTAAGAGGAAAGACAATGTTTGGATGGTGCTATTTGCAAGTAGAGAAGTGCAAGGATACAAGAGAGTATCTGAGGGGATTGTTAGAGGTAAAGAGACATGGAGCAGGTCACAGAATTTCATTCACTTTCACCTGAGAACATCCTCTGCTTGGCACCCAGGGCGAGGGGGAGGCTGGCTCAGAGTCAAGGCTTGGCTCAGCTTGTGCTCTCTCATCCCAGTTCCCAGAGTGAGCATCCTGCCACTGCTGATGGCCAGGTCACAGTGACCCCAGCCTCTATTTATTGCCAGGCTGCTTGGTTTGCTCTGGGACCACGTGGGCATGGTGTGTGTGATGTGCTGCTGAAAGGAGAGATCCTACAGCTGAGCCCTGCTCTGTCCTGACTGGACACTGACCCAGTCCTCCACTGTTCCCTGCTACTCCTGCATGGTTGTTTGGGCTCCCCTCAGCCATCAGAGTGTGGGGCTGTGATCAATAAACTCACAGCTACCCCGTTGTGGTCCCAATTTTATGTGACAGTGTGGAACTGCTCGACTTTTTCTGGGAATTTCTTCACCTACACCCAGCATTCTCAGAATACAGCATTCCTGACAATTTTTTCCTGTTTTTTTGATCACCAGTGAAAACTTAGCTCCTCTGTTGTGGTGAGTGTTGGGAGCTAAGCCTCTCCCCAAAGGGAGCTGCCAGGCTGGGAAAGCATAAGGGACAACTGGATGAACTGCAGTAAAATAAACACCCTGATCCAATTATAGCACTATTCTAGGAATATGTACTTAAGCATTTTTAACTATGTCATTGCAAAATGAAGGTGAATATCCAGAGACAGTAGAACTTAACATGGAATGAGTACTTTGTTTAATGGATGTAAATCTTTTCTGTCCATCTGTGATGGACATCTGTGAAATCTGTGATGTCCTTTAAAGCATTCATTGACAAAGCATTATTTGACAAAGCATAACTTCAATGTTTGTTGTTTAAATTAAGCTTTCAGTGAGATTTTTCAGTACTTTTTTTCTGAAGTCCTATTGATTAAATATGAAAGGTAAATTATGCTATATTGAATTATCCTCTGATCAGAGAGCTAGTGCAGGCAAGACATTTCCCCATGCTTGTAATTTATTTTTTCTTGTCTGTAAAACTGCTTTTCAGGCTATTTAAACATGATTTCATATATATCTGTACAGTTTACACTGCACAGAAATTGAATTGGAATAAATTTTAAAACATTTTGAAAGAGTAGCAGGTTTAACCCTTCTCCAACAAATCTCCTAAACTTCACTCTGTATAATAGGAAATACAATCTGGGGTGTAGAGGAGAAGCAAGATATGAGACAGACCATCATGAGTTCCCATAAACAGCTCATGAGATAACTCCTGTGACCCATTGCTGCAATTCAGCCAGATGGACAATGTTAGGGCAGTGCAGCTATTACTGAACCAGCAAAACAACTTTTCAGCAAAATCCAGATTTTCCCTATGCATGATTTTGGTTTTCTCCAAGAAGTTGGATTTCTTTTGAGAAACTGGAAACATGGCTTATATCTGCATTTTTATCAAAGGTGATGTCTTTCCATGGAAGGAAATTGGCTTCGTGGTCATGGGGACAGGGCCTTCCTTAGGTAGACTACAGGAAAAAAAAGGAGGTGTTAACTGAGTTTTCAAAGTTACAAAGCTGCTCTATAAAATCCTTCTTCATTTCAAACTGGTGTTGAACCCAAATGGCCTCATTGTCTCAGCAAATTTGCAGCTGAAAGTGATCTGGTGCAGCTCTGTTGCCTGCTGATGGTGAAAAGACCTAAAAAGCTTGGCATTGCCTCTTGAGCCAGTTCTGACTCCCTGGGTGAAATCTACCAACAAAACTAAATCACTAAGGAAAAGGAATAATTTATGTTATTTGCAACTGAGATTCTACTGCAAAATATTAATGTAATGAAAGATCTCTAAGTTACAGTGTTGTAACAACGAGACTTCTTTTAGACTATAGTCTTTGAAAATCAGCAATGAAGTTTTATGAATTTGAAGGATGAAGCCTTTTAAAGGCAAGTTTCAGTTCAGGAAGGAGCTTTCAAAGAGCTTGCTTTGTGTTGGGATAGCTGAATTACAGGGTACCAAACCCAGGATAAATAAACCCTGCTGTCAGGGAAGGTGTTTTGGGTCAGGGTTGGAGTTATGCCACTGTGGTTTGCACCCCTCCTAATTCACCTGTATCATGGACAGAGCAAACTCACCTTTGTCTAGAAAGGGGTATGTGGACTTAGAGTGAGATGCAGCTGCAACAATACACTTTTGTTTAAGTAAAAGTAGAATAAATGTTCCTAGAGAAATACTGGAGTGGAAGGTACAACTGCAAACAACTGCAGATGGGATGATAACACAGCCACCTTGAATTCCTGTAATGTTTAGTGGTCTGCAATGAGATAATTTGGCTTTAAAGCTCAGATGTCAGTGGAGTTTTTTGCAAGTCCCCTTGCACTGACCTCTGCACTGGGTGTTCTCTGTGAGCCTCCACATCCAGCTCGTGGAGTCCTGTGTCATTTTGGCCATCACTCTCTGCTTGACATTTCTGATGTTCCCAAGCCAGTATGCCCCAGATTAATGAGGCATTTGTTCTCAATCAAGAAGCTATTTAAGAATACTCTTTTAATTATAAAATGAGTTGTATATGATAAATTATTTCTACGTGGCTTGCTCATATTTTTGGACAGTTCAAAGCAGATTTTTTTTTTTCCACTGGGCACTGCCCAAGTCTTTTCAGAATTTGTATTAGTAATCACCCATTATTTATCAAAGTGAATTGTCTTCATGAGGTGCTGTGAACTTTGAGAAATTTGCCTTTGCTCTTTGCTATAATGACCTTTGTGTTCTTTGTGAAAGGAAAGAGAGGGCTAACACACAAACTTGTTCAAAAGAAGTGTGCTTAAGCTAATCTGTGGGGGGTTTTGAAAGACCCCATTGTTTTAGAGCTACTCATCCCACAGTTGGTTCTGATGAGAATATGTAGCCATTTTTATATTGTTTGTGCTGTTCTGTCCTCATCCCTCCCTTCTTCTGTGCTCATTCTTCCCTTCCAAGTCAGATGTGTCTTTAGAAGAAACTGTGTTTCAATGGCCAGTACATTCCAAGCTGGACCAAGCTGTTCCCTCCATGTGTGCTCCCTGCATGTGGGATGAGAGCAGTGCCATGTGTTTTCATTTGCAAAACTTGCTCCAGACTTCTTTCACACACTGGAGAATTTCCGTTCGTTGCTGTTCCTGAAAGGACGAAAGGCTTTGTTCTTTAGGGGCCTGGGTGTTGAGGGATTATTTGAAAACTGTGATTTTAATGACCTTTCATTTCTCTTGGTGTCATAGGACATAACTTTGTCATGTAACTGTGAGCCTAATGGTGGTCAGCAAACCAGATTCTGAGCTCGGGAGATTCTGTACTCACAAGGGGAGAAGGGATTTTCTCTCCTCTGAATTAGTAAATCATTGAATTAAAATTAATCCTACCATTTACATTAGAGTTGTTGTTGTGGCTCCAGAGGTTGCAAATGGATCACCTGCAGAAGGATTTGGGTGCAGAAGGGCAGGCTCTTTCCCTTTTCACATCACCTGTGTCTGCAGCTATCACAGAGATAATCTGATCATCTCCTTACAAGACACATTATCCTTTTATTAAGTGGGTCCATCCCAGTAAAATAATAGACATGAAAATGCTACAATAAAATAGTAAGAGCCCGAAGTGCTACCTGGAGATGGTTTGCTCTTCAGTGTGAGTGAGTTTTCTCACAAGTTTCACGTGAAATGTTCTGTGGGCAGCTGGTATCCAGCTATTTTTCTTGGCACTTTCCATTTTAGATGAGCAGGAGCTACATTATGAGGCAAGATCCATTTGTTCAAAAGCACCCATTAGGTCTAAACTTGGGGGCTATAGCATCAGATTATGTGCTATCTGTGGGTGGCTTTCTTGTAGCATATGGTGATTGAATCTATGTTCTCTCCTTCTCTTCTCATACTGAATATGTCATGAGGAGCAGCAAATCCAGGAGAGCTTTCTCTGTAGGAAAGACATTCAAATTACTTTGATTTTTCCTAGTATCTATCATGGCAGCATGTTCCTGCAGGGCAAGGGACAGAGCTTTGTCACTTGGGCTTACAATAAAAGGGCAAAGTGGTGCAGAATGACTTAGCAGAGAATGAAAAGGAGGAAAAAGCAAACGAAACAAACCATAGTAGAGTCATGACAAGTGTAGAGATGGTGAAAACATCCAGTTCCTGCCTTTGTCCCACCCCCAGCACGGTGTGTCAGTCAGGGCTCTTCTCAGCAGTGCCATTGGCTCATTTTTGGAGACATTTCAAAAGTCAGCACCTTTCCCTGTTCCTCAGTGGGGTGATCACCACCCTGGATGCAAAGGCAACAGATCTGAGTGTGTGATTGCATATAAGCTGCCACAGATTGTGGCTGATTTGTGTTAATTTAAACTTCTGCACAGTACATTAATACACAGAGCAGGAGAACGAGACAGCAGGAGGGTGGGAACACTTGGCTGTGCTGCCAGCCAGGAGGGCAGGTGGAAAGTGTAATCCTCCAATCTTCCCAGTGCAACTGATGGTGCTCTCAAGTCAGAGCTCTTGTTCTAGAAAGCACTTCTACCCTGGTTGTCAGAGGGTGAATTTTGCAATCAGAACAGGTTTTGTATAGATGCATGCCTTTGAAGGGGGTGACATGATGGCAGGAATGAGTGAAGAAATACTCTGAAGTGCTGGGTTTGGATTCTGTTTCTACAAATGCAAAAAAAACAACAACCCAGTTTCAAAAGAGTACAGTATGTGTTAGCAGTTTTGCATGGGAAGTTTCTTCTGCTGCAAAGAAAAACAGTGTTTTAGCCTGAAGGTTAAGACACAGCAAAAGCCTGTTTGAGTTAGTCCACAGAAACATGGATTTGATACAGTTAAAACAAAAGGGCATATGTGGAGACTGATAGAGAAGCAAAAGTGAGCTAGAATAGTTCATATCTCACTGAGTCTAAAAGTGTATGCTCCATTTAAAATGATAATTTATGGAGGTCTGATTGCCAGGTATTCAATTTGGTCCTGGAATCACTTGAGCTCAGATTATATTTGTGAAACAGTCATGCTTTGCACAAATATTGTTAGTGTCAGCTGTATTGAACAGTCTGTGCTTTTTTTTTTTTTTATTAAGCATAATTATAATTAGTTGAGTAAAATGGCAATTATGTCCAAAAGGGACTTCTTCCAATAAAAAATTATGCAATGCTACCTATTGCAAGTCTCATAAGTGGCTCCATAATCAGATTCAGTCCTCCTTTCCTCTCTCTCTGTGGCCTGTAACCTACAGAATCTGTTGTTAATTTGGGAGTTTGTGGTCTGAATGGAGCTTGCTGAGAGGGTCATGCAGAGTTAATGCCAAGCACCCTCTGCAGAGAGCCTGGTGGAAACACAGCAGGGCTGGCCCAGCTAGACCCTTGCCTAAGGTCAGCATCTTCAGCTGAACTTTGGAACCATTGGACCTAGAAAAGCAGTTCTGCCAGAATAGCAAATATTTCCTGCTGAACTGAACTTGAAAGAGCTCAAGAGTTGGTCACGTAAAGGAGAGAGAAAATGTTTTTCAGGATAATCAAGAAAAGCTTATCTTTGCTGTGGTCTTCATCTGACAGGGTAAACAAGGGATCAAAATGATAAGGAAGAGATGCTTGTATTAATGCTTGATTAATGATAGGTTAAATGGAATATCAGGTCATGCAAAGTCTGTAGGAAAATTAAAAACTGAAAGAGTAATTTAGAAGCCTGCAGGTTCATTGCAAAGTGCATTTTATAGACACAGTGGTGAATATTGTTCTCTGAAAAAGGTCTGGAAATGTAAAGTGTGGGTTACATCCCAGCTAAAGAAATTTTAGAGTGCACCTAAGTTTAAAACCCAATTTTTAAAAAACTGAGTAATCCTCCCAAGCATGGGTCAGGTGGAGTAGAATGATCTTGAGTTCTGTGCTGAGAGTGAGATGGGCAGACCTAAAGCTGTCCAAAGTGAGAGATCATATTGATTTTGCTGAGGTTTGTATCAAAGAACAGAGCCACAGGTATTGGTCAGAGCAACACTTTCAGGTACACAGTGAGGGATTTTGGCTTGTGGGTACAGTAACCTGAAATACTGAGCTGCAACTTCTTAATAAATGAAGCAGGACTGGGAAATGAGCTGTCAGGAAATATTTGAACTTTAATAAGCTGATCTTTAATAAAAAGGCCACTCACACCATTGCAATCCAAAACTCACATTATAAGAGATTCCCTAAGGAAGGCCCAAATTAGAATTTGTTGTTTTTCAAGATTTTCACATTCATGCATAGCAATCTATTATCTTCCAAGCCAAGGGCATTTCCTATTTCAGTCACATAAATACTTATCCTGGCCATTAGACATGGGACAAATACTAAAAACAAAAGTAACCTTTTTGTTGGCTTTTCCTCTTTTTGGAAACCTTCGACCCACAGCAATTAGTATCAGATGCTTTGCACCTATTGAATGCCCCCCAGGGAACTCCCATAGCTCACATCTCAACTGTGTTATTTAAAACCAGATATATTTTAGATTAGCTGTTTTTAAGATTTGCTTGCAGCATAGTTCCCAAAGGGTCAGCAGGGGGATCTTTGTCTTTAGAGAGTGAAGATAGTGAGAACACCTATGCTTGACACATTCACCATTGTCAGAACTGTGAACCTGAGCTGGTGTGAAATAAACTGTGCAAAAAGTCCTGGTGGAGAAACATCTGCTGCAAATGTTTCAGTAGGGAAAAGATACTGCCCTGGCTGAAAAATTTAGAACAAATTCACAAATGCAGCATGTTGCTGTTTAACAGATATACGTGGCCTTAGGGACCCATGTGGCTCCATTACTAGTCCAAAGTTCAAAATGGAGAGAAAAATAAGTTTTGACAGTCACTTCTGAGGGAAGTGATAACAGATCAAAGGACTTGCTTTTATTGCGATATTTTCATCATTATGGAAAAGAATCACTTTGGACTTTAGCTGCTGTTTGAAATCTTTACCTTTTAATAAGTGAACTCTGTAAATGTAGCTCAGAGAACAAAGGTTCCTCTTTTACAGTTAAACTTTTAACCCTTGAGGTTGAATTGGTGGAGACCAGAGGGAAAATCCACTGTGTTTTCACTGAACTTTTTACCCTTTGAAAAAAGCTGAACAAGTTTAAAGTTCATACACTGAGCAAGAGGTCTCTACTGGGGATTTCTGGTATTATTAACTTCCTGACCTCAGATAATTAAAAGGGAAGAGTGGAGGCAGTGCAGACTTTGACTCAACTTTGAACTTTTAACCTCTTGAGGAACGTTTTTAGTGTTCAAGTGGTACACACAGTAAACTCTCTTATTAACTTTCTTTAACCCATGGACACGAAAACTGTCAGCAAGCCAGAATTATCCTTTGTCCTTTATGTCATATTTCTATTTGTGCAGCAGCTGGAACTCTGGGGGGATACTGTTTGGGTACAGAAAGTGACAGAGACAACTCTTTTCCAGGAACTGGCAAGTACAGGAGACAAGCAAAGGAGAAGCAGCCGTGAATCTGTCAGGCACTGCAGGGTTTGTAATTCAGACTCTGCTGGGTTTTACCTTTAGGACATACACCAGTGTTTTAGTGTTGCCCCTCAGCAAAATTTTCCTTACACTCTGTAAGGTGTTTCATCTCCTTCTCCAACTGGGCTTTGCTTCCTCAGGCATAAAAATAGTGATTCTCAGCAGCCCAGGAGATTATGGATTTATTGACTAGGAAATAATCAAGCAAGTAGCATTGTGAATTCTGTACTTAAGAACATAAATTTTACTTCCTTGTGGCTACACTCTAAAGCAGAAAAAAAATCTTTGCTTCTTGTCTTAGCAAGATGGAGATTATCTGTGATCAGTTTTTTGTCAGGGATACTATTTAACTATGAACTAGTCTGGGGAGTAATGTGGGAAGTTGTAAAATTTTCACTTAAACTTCCTATCATTAGTGTTATTGGGGTGTAAAATAGAATTATTGTGAATCCATGTAGTCAGAGGTAAAAGAAATTAGCTGAAAAAACACTACAAAGAATATTGGATGAAAACATTTCCTGAAAGAGAAAGCTGTGAGCTTCTGGGACAAAATGTCAATATCCTCTCAATTTTTTAAACCATAAGAAAGTAAGCACACAAGTGAGTTTATGTCTTATGGTTCCCTAAACGTGTATTGCATATTATGGTGTGTCCAATCATAACCACTTTTTGTCATCTCCACTAGGAACTCAACAGTGTTCAGTGTAAATTGTAGCATTCATTTCAGTTTTCTTTAGCTGCAGAAACACAATCAGAAAAATAATGCAAAATGTCTTTTGGAAGCAGATGTGCCAGAGCATGAAATTGCTTTATTAAGATTATTAGATTAGTAGAAAAATCTTGAGACTGGCTAGATGTTGTGGCAAGTACAGATGCATGCACCCTGAAAGTGTTGAATTTGGAAGATTTTTTAAACCTCTTGATTAAAGTCAGCCAAACACTGAAAAAAAAATTGCATAAATTAAATTGTTGTTTAGGGGATCATCCTGTATGTCCTAGAGAAAAAGATCTCTTGAAAATTCTGGCAAAAATATGTCTCTTCTTGGAAAGGCACCTGGTTTTCTATTGTTTTGCATTGCTTTTCTGCTGTTTAAAAATATTATCTACATTACCAGGTAGTGTGACACAGTTCAAACAGGTCTGTGAAGTGAAACTGTGAGTGGGCTAGAACCCAATGTTTGTGCTGTATTAGTCAAAACCATAGAGAAGAGAAAAATACTTGAGTTACCACATGTAAGAGAATTATTAACATTTCTTTTTCTCAAATGTAGATTGAAACATGAATTTTCTCACATCCTGGGTAGGGACATGGCCACTTCTTCAGGGCATGGTGAAAGGGAGATAGGGATCTGCTTATAAAATCCAGTTTCCTGTGTTCCACTTGCAGAGTAGAGTGAATCCTGTCCTTGTGCCTTGGCCTCAGAGGAGAGCATGAAAACCATGGCAAAATCTCATGCTTGGCTGAGCTGGTCCATCCCCTGCTGCACCAGCAGCATCAAGCAGTCCACAGGCTGTGCAGGATTTCCCTGCTCCCTTTGCAACTTTTGGCTCTGAAGGTTTTCCAGGCTTTCAGCTGCAAGGTAGGGGCCTCAAAGCCTGGTCACCAGGCCAAAGTGGCCATTTTTTCATGTGACCACAAAAATCACTCTTAGAACGAAGGCTCAAGTCCTTCAGGCAAGCTTAAATCCATGCTAAAAAGTATGGGGTTAGTAGGAGCACATATCCTAGCAGGTTACTCAGATTTTATTTGTTTTTCAGCACAGACACCAGAGTGTGTTTTTCCCTGATCCAGATCACTGAACTGCTTTAGTGCAGAGTTTTTTCCCAAAAGCATTCAGCTTGCAGCATGTAGCTGGCACAGGAAATTTCAGCTGGAGCTAGGCAGGATAAGTTTGGCAAAGTTACAGGCAATGGATAGCAGGGTGTTTATCATAACAAGCATTGGGAAACCTTGCTAGCAGCCCCTCCTGCAATATCACAGCTCCCACGTGGAGACAGAACATGTAAAATCAGCATGGGTGTGTTTGCATGTGAGCCTGGGGATGGATGGGAAGTGTCCACATGCACATGAGTTTGTGAGTACTGCACATAGGGAGCTCTTCAGGAGGTAATTACATGATGCACAAAGTCATCTTTGGGACAACATTACACTGTTAGTTTTGTTTTCTTCCTGAATGGAGAATACAGGTATTATGGAAAGAGACAAAATATAAGCCAAATAATTATTATCATCTTTATTTAAGTGAAGAGCAGGAGTTAAATGGTTTCAGTGTGAAACCATGTCAGGATAAAGTTTTCAAAGTCAAAGTGTTGTTGTCAGTCCTGCCCTCAACCCATAGGTCAGTACCTTTATCCCAGGCTGAATGCAGCTTTTCTTTTCACTCCTTTCTGCATGGATGTGTGATGGACAGAGATTATAAAAATTGGAAAGCAAAATTCTCACCTGGCCTTGCACAATGAAACAAGAATGAAAGAGGAATCCTGGTAAATGTCACATCCCACACACTCTGCCCTTGAGTCCTTCAAAGCCAAATGTCCAAGGCTCAAATGTATTGCGTGGAAGGAAGGAAGAGGAATTAAAATACCTGCTCCAGCTTGCAAAGGGATTTTACAGCCTAATTCTGGTCAAGGTGAGGGACAGATAGGAGATATAACTAAATGATAAACCCTGGCTAGGCATTTTGGGGGATAGCACCCAACTTATCAGAGGGAAATGGGAAGGGCATCCCTAGCTGAAGGCATGTTAGTCAGGGTGAGAGTAGTGGCACTGGAAGCTGGCACTGGCCACTTCTGTCCTGTCCTGGTGCAGCTCTGCCCTGCCTGCACCCTCCCTGGCTGCTTCAAGCACAGCTCAGAGGGCTGACTGACCAAGTCTGCAGCACTACTTGATCCTATTAAAACTTTCTTCAGCAAGATTCTTTCGCTGATGGCCCCTGGTACCTACTTTACCCCTCACTCCAAATGATCATGCAGCCTTGGGAAGACTCTGATTTGCAGTGCCCAACAGGAGGAGTGATTTCAAGAAGGAGTGCAAGGAGAAAGCTTTGGCAATAAAAAGGAACCATAGAGGAAACTGAGGAAGTGAATCTTTGGCACCCAGAAATCAGGCTCTTCTGAAGGTGTGGGTTTCATCCTCTCCTTGTGTTTCTCAGAGGCAAGCTTGGAAAATCTCACCTTGGCTCATTTTCATTCCTCAGCTGTTGCTCTCTTAGATTATGTGTAAGTCCAATAACATGCAAAGATTTTTCTGTAGTGACTACTACTTATGCCAGGTTAGCTGATGGATGTGTGTGTCTGTTTTTATTAGTTTATGACTCTGCAGAGAAGACATCTGAATGTCCACAGGGATGAAGAAGACATGATCCCTGATGAAAACTGCTTGCAATCAAATTTGGGAATTGATCATGAAGGATGACAGGACACAATGGTGAATAGATGTAGGCTGAGCAGAAGTTTTATTAGAAAAACAGACTGCATGCTTATTAAAGCCTTCTTTCTTTATGGTGAAAAAAGGTTTTGATTTAGTTGGGGCTTGTTTCCATACAAGTAGGTCCCTGGGGTTGGTCCATTGCTACAGGTGTTAAAAAGGATGTGCCTAAAGTTTGTGAAGCAGATACTCGTGCACAAATCAAAGGAAACTTAAAATTTAAGATTGAAGGTCATCCTACAAAGCTGAACTTCTAATAAGCCAATAGCATGGTAAAAAAGTTGTCTCCTGTTTCTCCTTCTCTTCTGTGCCATGGTTGTATCCCCAACAGTTTAACAGAAGAGCATTCCAATCAGGTTACCAATTACATTTCAGACCTTGTTGGCTAAGTTGCCTTCTGGCAGAGGAATCTTCCTCCCTTGAATGATATTTTCTTGCCAGGAAAGTAGAGCATATTGCACTCCACTGGATAAAATATAAAACCATACAGAGGAGGGACCTATTAATGGTCTTTTTTGTCTTCATGTCCAAATTTCTTGTAATTTGCTTATTCTTTTTTCTCACAGCAGTGGGACTTCTTTGATAAATATTTTTTGTATCGTGCCTTGTGCCTAACCAAAGCCAGATAATGAAATGTATTACTTCTTGTGTTCTTTGGTGAAGTTCCTTGGGTGGGGCAAAAAGACAGGTGACTTTATTTTAGAAGAATATAGTGTGTAAATCAGAGGTGCTAGTGAACGGGAAAAGAAATAGCAAAAGAAGTGTTCAGGGTTCTAGAGAAGACATATTGAATAGAAAATGAATAAATCACACCTGATCAGATTTTATTTTTAAAAAAATTGTTTCAAAGTCTCATCATTTTTTTAAAAGGCATCTGAAGGCATAAGTGCATAGCCTAATTCATATGATAAAATGTTAAAATCTGAGCCTAAAATCCTACCTTACTGGCAATAGGATCATCAGGACTGCTGGATGTTGCACTAAAGGAATACTTGTTTGTATGTATGGGACTTCTGATGTTTATTACTATTCCCAAGGCTTCATTTTTTGACCTGCCACAAAAATCAAATCAAAAGCACAAAACAATTGTCTGTGACCATGGTGAGGATACCACAAAATCAATGGTCACAAGTAGTACAGAAAAGATTATATCAGTTCTATGCTATTGAAAATTTGTTGCTAGTAGCTCAGAAATACATGTTTTGCTTCCTCTTGTAAAGGACCCTTAATATACATAATTATAATGAATTAATATTTATCCAGCACCACACATTGTCAAAGTCAGAGAAGAAGCAAATTAAACAATCAGTGTTTCCTAAGTTCTCACTATTTAAGGAAATTGAGGTAAATGGTAGTAAAAGGGAAAGTTCAACAAAATCAAAACGAGGAGCTGAGAGTCTGAGCCAGTGAAAGAGCATCAGGAGTCATCATTTGGCTGGAATTCTGGCTGTATCCCAGCCTTCCCTCCCAAGAAATGCAGATTCACTCTCCTTTTAAAGCACATTACCACCTAAGCAAAAATCCCTCTCATCTCTGCTAGTCACAGTTGTAAATTTGACATGCTTGCTTTGCTGGCGGATACACACCACATTTAGCATTTAACAAAGTGCCTTCATTTTGGGCCATAAGAGGTAATTGTAAACAAGCTCCCTGTCCCCTGAAGAATGGGAATTTTAGTGTTATAAGGGACTTCACATTTTGTTTCTAAGCACTGATACACCTAATGTAAACAACCTTTCCCAAGGAAGAAGGAAAGGAAGAATACAGCAAGCACTGTATGAAAACTTGGTTAGGATCACCCCAAGCCTGCCCTTTTTCCCAGAGGTGATGTGCCCAGCCCTGCACCCTCCCTGAGTGCCATTTTCTCCTTTTAGGGTAGCAAACCCTGGTCTGCACAGCTGAGGGTGGCACAGGAGCTGCAGCCAGCTCCAGGAATCTGCTGCCGCTCCCCGGGTCAGCTCAGTGCTGCCTTCCTCAGAAGTGTCACTGCAATGGGGAGAACTTGTTATAACGAGTTTCAGGAGGCATTGACATAATCAGGTCAGCTGGAGGTGCATAAACAAGGGAGAAGGGAACAAAACCCGTTGAGAAATGTATCTCTATCCTGCTCCTGGGAGACACGAAGTAAAAAGCCTTTGCTCTCACCTGCTGGCGTGGCATCCTTGCTGCTCCCTTTTCTCTTTCTGGCTGTAAGGCATTTTCCTCCCTGCAGCCTGACTATCCAAGGACATTTTCATCCATTGCTTGGATCTTAGGGGAATCTTCCCTTTTTTCTCGTTGTTATCATGGCAGGCAGATTTTCTAATAGTCTGCTGGATGGTTATATATCCCCCACTGTGGGGATATCCATCAGTGAGAGAGGAAAGGGTCTCTCCAGAGGCTGCAAGGCCACTGGGGAGGGGAGAAGAGGGAATTTGAGAGAATGTATGTTACAGGAACACCTAGAAAGCTCCTGTCTCTGATGATCAAAACATTACTGGGCTTTTGTATTTTTTTCCTCTTGTGAGCCAGTCCATAGTTATTCATGACAACCATGATCTAAAGAGAGCCAGGAAAAAAATACCATGTTATTTGCATCTGGAGATGGCACATGCTGATGTGAGCCTTGGTTGATTATAGAACAGTCTGCTATTACAAATGAGGCTGAAAAATACTTTTTCAGTTAAAAAAATAGTCTAAATGCATTGAAATTACTGGAGAATGTTATTTTCTCTTGGGACACAAGAGATACCAGAAGCAGGGTCTGCAGTCCTGGCTGGAAGATGAAGTATTCTGTATTTATGGGGCATTTAGAGTACATTCATGCTAACATTCATGGCAATGTTTAATGCAATCTCTTGCTATATTATTATAAAGTAAGTGATTTAATGAAGAAGGAAAGATGGCAGATTCTGTCCCTTATGCTGCCACTCTTTTTTGAGCAAATAATTTTTCCTCCAGAGGGAAGGAGCTTAGAAAACAGAAAAAGGAGTCTTCAGTCCCATCTCCTTTAAAAATCTGAATTAACAAGCAAAGGAAGACGCGGGTTGTTGTATAAGAGAAATTGGAAACACATTTTGTTCATGAGAAAGCTGGATTTTTGTGACCTGCTGCAGCACCTGTGAGAGCCTGGTTTAAAGGGACCAGTTTCAGGCAGCCCTCTTGGGGAAAGCTGGAGATGCTCTAGAAAGAAGATGCAGTTGGCAGGCTGGGTACTGTGACCTTCCCTTACAGCTGGAGCCTGCCTTTGACAGCAGTGGGTGAAGATCTGCAGGGCTTTTGGATAAGACTGATGTCCTTGTAAGTACAGTCTCCTGCTTCTGGCAAGAGAGTGGCAGTGTATCACTCTCTGTATTTGGATTAGTACCATGTTTTCTACCTACTTACACTTCACATGCAATTTTGGATAAGTAGAGTCATCATGTTCATTTTATGCCCCAAGGTTTTGTCTGGTGCAGCTGTGTAGTGTTAACAGCTGCTGGTTTTTGTTATAGAAGTGGCTGCCTTTTAGGAATAGGCAGTGAGATTTCTGCTGTACAGTTTGTTCAGCCAGTTTGTGAAGCACTTTTTAGATCCAGGTGTGTAAAATAGTACTTAATGATATTTATCTTGCAATAATAGTAATAATAGTTTGATAAAAAATGTTATGTATGTTTTGATGTGCAGAAAATCTCAGGTTCATATTGCTGAGCCTCATTGAACAAAACTCCAGGCCTAGAAATTAGATTCCTATTCAGCAGTTTAGTCATTAAAATAATAAAAAAAATACTCTATCACTTGTATTTACATTCTTGCTGCAAAACAGGTCACCCTGCCCTTTGAGTTCTGTTTTCCATAGAATGGGCCAAATCTGTTCCCAGAGTGACTCCTTTGACTCCAGCAGGGTTGCACAAGAGATGACTGTAGTTCATAATTCTGCAGAATAACTCTATTTTGATTAGGGATAAAAAGCTTGTATTTGGGTGGAGTCTTTTTCTTTTTTCTTTTTCTTTTTTCCCATTGACATTAACAGGAGCTGAAATAGACATTGTTTAGTTGCAAAGAAGGGTAAAAACGTGTATTTCATCTGCTTTCTAGCCATTGTACAGTAAGCATAAGACTGCAAATGACAGCATAATCAGAAGATAAATATACCCCACAGAAGAGGCATGAAGAGAGCCTGGTGTGGGTTTGAGTACCCACAGGAGCCTGCTGGGAGAGGCTGGGAGAGGCTGGGAGAGGAAAAAGCCTTTCCTGCCTTGCACAGGGGGACACCAGGCAGGGAACTGCCAACTTTCAGTCAGGGAGGGGAGTAGAGAAAGCTCTGTCCCTCTCCTTCAGGCCTAACTGTGAACACAAATATGATGAATTAGAGACTTTCTAGAGCTTTTGGGGTTGAGAGAAAGGTCTGATGTGCCTGAGGATAAGACAGAGGAACTTTTTTTGTCCAGAGCTCAGAAGAGATGACTGGAGCCACCCATCCAGTGCTGCAGGAACACTTTCAGTGGACAACTGATTTAATCCCTCTGCTCCAGAGAAACTGGCCAAGACAGTCTTCCCATTGCCTTGTCTCCAATTACTTTGCCATAGACAGGGACCTGCAGTGCCCCAGACTGTGTCTGGTGGCAAATAAATAGATCTGATTGACTAGAGCTGTGAGCATTAATTCTCTGGGAGTAGCAACAGCTTGGCATTGCCCTTTGTACATGCAAGGACCAGCAAAAAACATACTATAGCACTTTTCCTCCTGAAGTTTAGCTGGAAGTAACATTAAAGGCCCCAGCTCCTCCCAGCAGGTCATTAAGCCCAGGAAATACCCTGTTCCTCTATGGTTATTGCTTAATTATTTTCAGCTCTGTAATCTAATTTGCAGTTTGACTCTGTGTTGATTCTAGCTGCTGTATCATAACCTTTGCAGCACAGGAAATGTGGCACTGGGCTGCCTGTGCTGACGTCTGAACCTTTTGGTGAAAAGGACCTTTTTACAAGCCTGCAGTCTCAGGAAATAACTCATTTTCTAGAAGGCCTGAAACCTTTACCTTTCTGGTGAATTCACTTTCTCCTGTTTTCTTGCAAAAATGTTTGATAGAGTTTACAGTGCAAAACTGAGCAATGAAGGATCTTTCATTATGTATGTGCTATTTCTCTTTAGTTTTAAAGCAGGATGTTGGAGAAATATGTCACACAGAGGAGCTGTTAACATATTCATTCTATTTTAATTAATTATAACATATGCTTCAGGTGTTCTAGAAAACAAGGAAATAAACTCATAGCTATGAAGGGAAGCTGTCTGAGTATAAAGAATTGCAAATGAGATAAATTAACAATTGAAGCACTTAAAGCTTGAAATACTATTAAATAGGGGCATAAATCAAATAGTTTTATTTCAAAAAGAAATAATAGATTTTTTGCAACATTTAGTACCTAACAGGTTTCTTTTGAAATCTCCAAAATCTAACAGGAAATTAGAGCCATAGGGAGCCATCTGCTTGAGGTATGTCTCATTAAGACTTTCATCTTTATGTCTGGAATTTTTTGACGAAATAAAGGGACAGCACATACAGTTTGTAGTGTGTGATGCTTTTGAGCTCAAAGGTTCTGGATGTGTATCAGTCACAAGAGCCTGTGGGAGGGCACTTAATCTGAAAAAAAAAGCAAAAAGGGAAAGAATGTGAAGGGGTCTCTGAAGGGTAAGTCTCCAGGAAAAGCCCTCAAAAAAAGCATTAGAGGAAATAATCTAGACAATGAGATAGAATGTGGGAGGCATATAGAAATCAGTGATCAGCAGTCCAGAGAATAAGTTTTGGGTGAATATCCTTAATGAGCAGGAAGTATTGCAAGCAAAGTTTTATTATGGTTTTCTTGCAGCCCTTTTTTCCCCCAACCTTTTATTGAACAGCTCTGAACCTTGGCTTCAAACCAGGTTAAATAAACCTCCCTATTGTTCTGCTACAGGTCTGTCTTGTGTCAGGGTGCACCAGGACTGAACGAGTCTGAGCCTGCAGCTGGGGGCTCAGGGGTCAGAGGGGCAGAGGAGGGCTGGGGCTGTTCTGTGTGTCCTGAGGGGCTCTGGAAGGTTTGTGCAGAGGCTCTGGAGCTTGGATTGCCACAGGCTGGGGTCTGAGGCTTTCATTCCTCCTGGCTGGTGCAGGAAAAGCTCCTTCACTGCAGAGTGAGGGCACAGGGGACAGTGGAATGTGTGGAGCAGCAGGTTCTGGGCTGCTGGACTCAGCTGTGCAGGGTGACCCCAAAGCTCTGTGTGCCCTTCAGCCTGCCTTCTCCTTGGGATGCAGATTCTGGCAATGCTGGAAGAGTTTCCTGCTCTCTCCTGTCCTTCTTTGCCATATAGCTCTGCAGAGCTTTGTGAGCCTGCAAGCTGCAGTAGCCCTTCTGCCAGGAGGATTGTGGTTATCCCCAGAGCAGGGAATTCCAGGGGCTGGGCTCAGTTCACTGAAGTGGTGTGTGCTGGCAAACATGTTAAAATGAAAAACATAATAGTAGTCTTGAGTTTTCTCAGAGCTGTTGTACAAATGAATGTGTGCAGAAGGTGAGAGAAGAAAAATTGCTATTAGCCTTCATATTCCCTCCACAGCAAAATGACTGCTGTGTCCAGAACACCTCTCCTCTCCCTGCTCCCCAACCCTTGGTTAATGGTTTTGGTGGGTCCACAACAGTAGGAAGTAGTCATGGCATTGGAGTTGCAAAGCAGTACTGTGACAACAGGGTCTGTGGTTTGATTTAAACACTTTTTTTCTTGTAACAGAGCTAAGTGAACTAATTCAGTGTAAATGAGACTGAAATGGACTCCATTGTTGCATAGAAATATTGCATTATTTCAAGTCCACTCTTCTTTGTACAAGTTCTTTTCTTAGGGGAAAATATTCTTCCAACAAATATCTTGAATATCTGACTCTGCTTTGCTGACTCAAAATGAATAGGCAGATTTATGGTCTCCATCTGGATTCATTCTTAGACTTAGAAATTCTGACTGAAGTCACTGGGAGACCTTTGATCCATTAGTAATGCAGGATCAGATCCTTCTCCATGGAGAGGATCCAACTAAGGAAGGGTGAGGAAATGGCAACCTCCCCTTGTTCTGTGATCAGACACAAACACGGTGGCTCAAAGGAAGACAGGCAGGAATGCTCAGAAGAAAGGCTGCAAACAGAAGATATTCAAATGACAGCTGGAAGGAGGGGACAATGCTGATCTAATTGGAGTAGACAAAGGATGTTCACTTTGTGACACGCTTTGAGAAACATCCAGGAAAATTTGTTATGCCAAAGCAGGTTCATGGTTTAGTGGAAATGCCATCTTCCAATGGGGAAGTAAGCAGAAGAGGCAGCGTGCTCTGATCAGACAAAGGAACAAAAATAGTTCAGAGTTCCACAGCAGATAGATGGATACAGGTTCAGATATATTATTATGATAAAAGGCCCTGCTACGTGTGCACTGCACTTTCCTTTGTGGCTGTTCCACTGAGGAATGACTGCACACCACTGCTGTTTGCTCATGGAGGGCTCTTAATTCCCTCCACAAGCAGCAGTGTTCAGGTGATCTGCCTCCAGAAGAGGTGCTTATGATCTAGAGATTCTCTGTGTTTATTTTATTATTTAGAATCCATGGTAGGAAGACATGGTGAAGCCTGTTCATCCCTTGAGCAATGTCTGGTGACATAGGAACTATCCAGATTTATAGACTCAAATAAATAGTGGTAGCTGTGCCACAGCAGTCTCATGTAACAATATCACAACTATCACAACTGCAATCCTTGGTTTAAGGAAAAGAGATTTGCAAGAGTGGCTTTTTTAAAATTTTAAGCTTTTTATTAGAAAAATATTTATTTCCTCACTCAAGCTGCAACAATTTCCACAAGTTTTTGAGGGCTTGAATAACATGTTTGAGATGGCTTATCTGCTGGTGATCAAAAGTGTGTGTGCTGACATGTATATATGCACACACACACACTATATAAAGTAGTGTATGAGCTCTACAAGTAGTCTCATATCCTATATGTGTGTGTCTGTGTGTGAGTGCAAGCATATCTGTATGCATTTTACTTTGTTCAGAGGTGCCAGGAGTGAAATCCTGGGAGACAGGGAATGTTTGTTATTGGTGGTGTGAGCAGCCCAACCTGCCCAGGGGTGCACAGTCCCAGGGAGAGGCTGGAGAAGAGGTATCCACAAAGCTCTCTTCAGAGGAATAAAAACATTATTCCATGCAACAGCAGGAATTTGTGGTGGTCAAAAAATCACTGAGTACCTGAAATCAAGCCTGAAAGCAGGACCTGCCTTTAAGGATGGCCCAGATAGAAGAGGGAGCACTTGGAAAGCCCTTCCTATTTTCTCTCTAAAAAGTTACTGGTTCTATTTCAATAACACCTGGAGGAGCTGGGCATTTTTAGCTTTTAGGGTACCTGAATAGGTTTAGGCACATTCACCTCAATGCTGTTGTCCAGCTTGGGCCACACAGTACTTCATGATAGAAGCCCAGTACTAAATGCAGAATAACTTCCATGTGGGCAATGAATATGTTCTGGAAGGCATCAGAAGGAGAATCTACCATAGGCCTGTGCAGAGAACTGACTGGTTTCACTTTCAACACTGTTTTTTATTCCTCAGCCTTTGGTTTGGTTTTTTGACTTTTTTTAAAACGACTTTCTTTGCTAAATTGTGAGCCCCTATGCTACAAGTATCTTCTTCCCAGTATAGTGGTTAAAATACATTCAGATCTGCTCCTTATTTTGTCCAAAAAGAGAGATGAAATTGTCTCTTAGTGTAAGGCATCTTTTCTTCATATTTCTTTTTTTACGTTTGTGTGTGTGTTCTGGCTTTAGAATATAAGTATTAGAACTGTATAAAGCATCCTGGAACATATCTCCTCCATCTGATCACCACAGTATATTCTTTAGCCCTGCTCCTGCTGACTGACCTTATGTGCATTCCAAAATGGTCGAAGTGGGGAATTTTTTTCCAAGGAGATCAGGCTAAAGTGCTGTTCACTGTGATAGAAAATATTTAACAGACATACAACCATGTTGTAGCAATTCTAGGAGCCATATGTGACTTCTATGTTTTGATCCTCTTACTCAAGAAATTAAATAATTGCTATAAAAAGTTATAGTGGTTTAAGAAACCTATTTTATATAGTAAAACTACTATAAATATATATTTATCAAAAGCAATGACCATGTGGTATGTTTTGCCAAGAGCTTTGGTGTGTTGCTGTGGCTTGATGTAAGCCTGTTTTTTTCAAAGAATTATAGATGTAATTTGCATTATTATTATTATGGCACAGCACAGACTCTGGTGGTTTGATTTGCCAGATTTCAGGCAGTCCTAGAAGTGTCTGCTGGTTGTTCACTCATCTAAGTGGATTCTTCCATGAGATGATCCTCTATGTCAGCTTGCCCTCTGAGATGTGTAGCACATTTTGTTTTACAGCTGAACCAGCAGGGCTTTGTGTTTTGAGCAAAGGAATGCCCTTAGCCATGGCACTAAAAGTTTTGCATGATAGTGCTTTTACCCTGGAATGTGTTCTTCTGCAAACTCTTTCCAGAAGCTTCTTCTCTTCCTTTTAAACAGGAAAATAACTCCTGCTGAACATCCCATCTTTCACACAAAAGATGACTCACAAGTAACACAGAGAGGCTTCAGTATCCTAACTTAGGTATCCATGTAAGTGCTGCTTTATCCTTTAATAAATAGTCCAATATCCATTGGCTTCTTTGTTAGACTGGAGAAAAATATATTCTTTACACTTGCCTTCTCTTTTATAATGTTGCTGTTGCTGGCATCACTTTGAGTATTTTGAACTTTCCTTTGTGACAGACTACTGAGCTTTTCAGTGGAGGTGCCTGCAGCACAGATTGAGGCAGATTTGGCTGAATAAATTGTCTCATGGGATGCAGATCTGGTAAAAGGTCCTATCTAATATTCAGAATCACTGAAGTGATACTAGGTGTGTCAGAAAACAACACACAACATATCTAATTTGGGGAAAAGATAGCCCTTTAATTTCTTTAATGCAATTGGTCTGTGCATGTGCACAGGATGCTTCTGTGCACGGCATCCTCACAGAATTGATCTCTTGGTATGAAATATCTAGCTCCAAGTGGCTTAGGGCTGAAAAACCAAGTAAACTGATTGCTAAAACAAAAAGTAATAGTTTGAAAACAGCATTTGTTCCTTCTAACCTGCACATTTGACCTTGAATGTGCCCCTAAGTCAAGTAACACCCTTAAGAAGTGGTGGCAGGATGTAGGTTTATTTCTTGTGATGACTTTCTCTGGGTTGCTCTCAGCTGTGTTTCTGTGTGCTAAGCCAAACTTATTCTTGGAGTAAGACCATTTTAGTCAATGGATGCATTTGGCCCATTAACTTTAGCCTGCCATAAAGTCAAGGGCAAAAGGAGATTCTTATGCAAAGCAGAATCACTGTAGGTGTGCTACTAATCACTGAGGATTAGGATGAAGATATTCCTGCCTTCAGAGGACCTTCATATGACTTTTCAGCTTTATTTTTTTTAAATAGCGAAATTACAAGGATTTAATTCTCCTGTTTCTAAGGAGAAAACATAGTTTAATCTATTAACATGAAGTGGTGAAATTTCATTAGAAATGCAGTTGTTTCCTAAGTCTTTTAGTACTTCTGTGTGTGTGATTGCTAAGCAATGGTAGTTCCAATTACAGTATCATAAACTGCCTATGGGCAAAATGGTGGATTCTGTGTGAACTTTCCAGTATTACTGTTCAGGCTTGGAAATTCTTTTAAACCTTTGTATTTCAAAGTAAAATAAGTTCAAAATATCTGTGTAGGACTGGACCCCATTCACCTTCATCTTGTAAGCAGATGACATGGAGTCAGCTGGAACACTTGGTGGAATTTGATGACATCAATTATTCTCAGGATCCTGAATCTAATTTTAAGTGGCATTTAATATTATTATTTTTAAAATATGTTATATTATGTCTGAACAAAACTACTAATATCCTTCAGTATTCTGATGACCCCATGACATGAGTAAATTAAAAGGATTTTCTCCTTCAGGATTACCACTTCTCACATTTTTTATTTTGTTTAGACTCAGCATTATTGGATTTTATCTGTAAATACTTTATAGCCTATTTTATATATATCTACATATATAAAAATAAATGGGAGCAAATTATTTCATTCATAAAGAAATGCAGCTCATCACTATATTTAATTACAATGTTCTGAACTGAAATACATAGCCAGTGGGAATAGGCCTATTGATTAAAAACTAGGCTAGCTTCTGTTTAGTCTGTTGGAGTCTCTTCCTTTTTTTCCCAATTACTGTGTGTAGGAGAGGTCAGTCTGATTGCATTATAAAATTAGGTTAAGAGACAGTATTTCTGTCACTGAATTGCATGTGATCCATTTTTTTGAGAAAAGACATTTCTTTTTCTTAAGAAAAGTAGAATAATTTAACTCTAAATTCAGAGCACTTTGCTCTGAATTATTAATTATGCATTAAGAGTTTTTATTTTTGTCCTTCAAATTCCTCATTGCAAATCCAAAGATGCCTGAGAAACAAAGGACACAAGAAACTAATATTCATATGAGTGTAAATAGTCTGGTTTGTGTGGTGCATTTGCCTTCCATTTGAGGGAAATTTGCTATGGAAATTAAAATGGATGTTTGGAGATCATAAAGAAGCGAGAGGAGCACCATGAGGATTTTATAGGAGCAGATGTCATTATAGTATTTGAGAATTGTATATCTTCTTGGGGACAGTATCTCTTATCTAACAGCCTTGTTGTGCTCTCTGAGCATCCCCAGCAGGGAGAAAAGAGTTGCTGAACTCCATGGACATGGATTGCTGCATGTTCATCAAACAGGTGACTCCCTTGTGGCAACTGTTTTGCTTTTGTGCTGCAGTCAGGTTTATACTTGTCTGATGAAATATGCTAACTAATTAAACACAACAGTGCTGGTATATGAATAAATAGTATAAGATTTCCCAAGAGGATTTTACTTAATGCTGGTTCCCAGTGATTTATAAATTGATAAAAAACAGAACTGGAAAGGATCTTGAAGGTCCTTCCTTCTGTCCTGAGCCTGGGTCATTGCTACTTAAAGCACCCTGAGAGATGCTTTGTCAGGTCTGTTCTTAAAAACTGCCATCATGTGGACTTAGTGGCCCACCCAGGCAATGTGCCTTTACACTTGGGGAAAAAAAGCTTTCCCTGGGAGCCAAAATCTACTTGGTGAAATTTAAACCCATTATTTTTTGTCTTTCTCCCAAATGGATAAGAAGAACAATTCATTTCTCTCTTTTTTCATAGCAACTTTTGGCATAATAGAAAGCTGTTATCACATCATCTCTTAGTCCTCTAGGCTAAACAAACCTGGTTCTTTCTGGACTTTCCCAAGGGCCATGTTTGCCAGAATTCTGGTCATTCAAGAAGTGTTTGGTGAAACTTCCACTGGCTTTGGGAACTGAGTTACATCTGCAATATGAAAACCTTATATTTGCAAAGCATCTAGACTTAAACCAGCCAGGTTTTTACATAAATGCCTTGTAATCCACATTCATGTCTAAATGTGCCTGCTTAAAAGTAGCAGTGGTACATCTTAGCCATGACCTTGTGCACCCACACTGGTGGGAGCACTCAGCCTTTGACTTGTGTGCTTCAGAAATGTGCATGGGACAGATGGATATCTGGAATACACACATGACATAACATCTGCTGGTGAATAAAGATTGTTATAAAGTTGGGAATGTGTTTACAAGTACCCAACCAGTGCTGCTTATATGGTAGTGCACAGAGTTACTTGAAAACAGGGCCAAAAGCAATTACAAAAAAAGAAGTGTCCCTATTCTCCTTGAGCAGTTAAGAGAATTTAAATGTTTCTGCCATCTCTGCTAGGATATGCAGAGCTGAATGAGGAAAGAGGATGAAATAAGATCACTCATCTAGAAGACAAAACACTGATGACAGTGGTAAAACTTTTCTTTGGGTTATTTTGCCATTCCTTTCATTCCTCTGCAGTATTGAGGTATTCATCTAAGCCAGATTTTTGTGTAGTAAATAAGAGCTTTTAGAGTTCAAATCACCTAATCATATTTAGATATCTATTTCTGGATGCAATGAATTGCTGCTGAACCACATTTTCCACCCCATTAAATTTAACTGAGTCTAGGTGGCTAATTCAAATGAGTAGACTCTGCCTAAGTCGCCAACCATGTTCCTTAATGGGATTTTCTTTAGATCCTCTAGGATCTAGGGCAGAAAGTCCATGTTGTGGCCTCTTTTAAAGAAAGCACTGAAGATGACAAGCAGTCTCTGGGAGTTGAGTTGTGTGGCTCCAGTGCTCAGCAGGTGGAAGATCTGACGCTGGCATGACTCCAAGGGGAAGTCTGCCATGGGTGAAACATACTTCCAGACAGGGGAATTGTGCTTTCTCTTTCCAAAGAGAAAGGGAGCAAGAGTCAGAAGCAAAGATGAATAAGAGAGACCTTCAAAGACTCTTCAGAGGAGGACAGCAGAATAAAGGAGGACTTAAGAAACAGCTTTGGTGGAGACAGCAGGAGAGAAGCCAGATGTTTAGGAAAGATCATTGGGAAGACAATCAGAAAACTGCTCCTATTTTACCAAGTTCCTCAGGCAGAGAAGTCATAAAGAGGAGTATGTAGGAATAAAGAGGAATTCAGAGGTAGGAATTTCCTCTGAATTTCTACTGGCTTCTGAGTATTAACAGAAGATCTGACTCTTTTAGACTTTGGGAATGTTGACAACTGCTGGAGAGGAAAAACTGGAACAGGGATTGCAAGTGAGGTATGCACGCAGTGTTCTTTGTTCTTGTTAGGGAGGAATGGAAGACTTGAGTTTGTACTTAAGTGACTGCAAAGTGTGTGAGAAGAGGTGGGATCTCTGTGCTAGAGATGGAGGATTAATTGATTCAAGTTCAGCTGAAAGTTTGGATAGCTAGAAGAGAATGGAAACCATGCTACAGAAGGGGCAACAGCCTGCAGTAATACCTTTGTTCTAAAGCCTGAGTTCCATAAATCATCCCTCCTCAGGAGCAGCCTTGGAGAGCAGTGGTTGATGGAAGCTGGCTCGAAGGTGAGACTCTTTCCATGTTACTTTTTTGCCTCCTGTGTCTGTGGTGCTGATTATCTGTATCTTTAGCCAGTTGCATTGTACTTTTTCTGGGCTCAAATATGTAGTCAGACAGTATGAACTGAAGTCAGAGGCCTGCCCATTCCTTCTTGCTGATATTCTCAGGAGATACAGCAAGTTCAAGAGCAATTGTACATCTAGGTAGGTAATTCTGACTCAAGACAAGTGTTCTCTAACTCCTACCAACTAAAACTCATAACTTTTTTACCAACAAAAATGGAGTAGGTCCCAATTATCTATATCACTTTTTGGTAAGTACTAAAGTACAGCTTTATTCAAATCTTATGTGTGACTCTGAAGAAAAGTTTGTCCCAGTTCTGGCATGTCATTCTGTTTTGATCGGGAAGGGTATGATACAGAAATTTCTCTACATTTTGGATTGCTACCTTTCATAACCTAATAATTGGGCAATAATGTTTCAGCTAAGTATGAAATCAAAGTACAGATTAACAGATTCATCAAGGATAATCTCAAACTAGGAAATCTTCACGGAGTAGGAGTTTGTGGTTGATACCAAAACATGCTCCAAGCTACAGCAGCAGTTAAGTAACAGCAGGATTGACTTACAGAGGGACTTTCCTGTCTGACTCAAACCCTGGGCAATCAGTATCCAGAGCCACCCTGTACCGTGTTAACCTAACCCTGTCCTTGGCTCAGGAAATCTCTGAGTATTCTGTACAAAATGGACAAGTGAGACTGACAACAATCTGTCTAAAAATAAGTGAAGGTCAGTGGTGATGTCATGGTCCCCGAGATCATCGAGGTTACAATCCCTGCTCCAAAGACAGGGTTTGAACAGGGCTTCCCACACTGCAGAGATGTATTCTGGGCAAACAAACCAAGACAAAGAGAAACAAGGGACAAATTCCTACTCTTCCTGGCAGAACAAGGAGTGTGGAGCATTCTTGAAAAGAAGCAGGGCAGGATGCCTGTGCTGCTGCATGTTTTCAGGAATAATTCCTGCTTCAGTGTGCCTAAGAGCCTACTGACAACATCTGAAAGGTTCAGGTTTTAGGGTGAATCTTATTTTAGTTGCCTCTTAAAGCTGACACCTGTTAGCTGGAAATCCTTTGTTGTCCAGATTTTGTGACCAATGTTGGCCTGTTGATGCTTATGGTGTAGCTTCACAGGTGTAATCTGAGCTCAACAAGTCCCTGCCTTTCCCTGGCTCTGCCTTACTTAGCTCAGTTTAGCTGGGAGTGATGCTGAATTTCCCCAGGACCAAGTGAGGTGCTCTGTTCTGTCCTGGGTCAGAAGGATGATCAAAATGTGCCCATGTATCAGCACATTTAACCAAGGAATGGAGAGGGGCTGGAGATGAGAACAGAGCTGGTGGAAAGGGTGGAGGGAGTGACAAGTCTGTAAACTCTCCTTGTCACTCGTCCAAATGTCATGGATGTCCAAATTTCACAATGCCACACTTTTAAATGCAGGGTGTTTTTATGTTGCTATGAACAGTGAAAAAAATTGGTGTAGATTAAGGTGCTTTTACTACATGGTTTCATTTTCATACTTCCTTTCTTGACTGTTTCTTTCCTTCATCTCCAATTACAAATATTTCCAAACAAATCAAATCACCACACTTCTATTTTATGTTTTAGTGATGCAAGACAGAGCTGATTAAAGGATAGTTAGGCAAGGACAGCACAAAATTTCTGCATGTATCTATCCTGCAATCTCCTCTGTAGCAAGTTTCCCTTCAGATGTTTTACACAGTTCACTGGTGCACGTGGAAAATTATGTTGATGTGGTTAATAACCTTATTTTTTTTCTATTAAATTTATAACCCTTACCAGGAATTAAACGTGAATAAGTCACTTGATGTTTTTGCTCTGATTATAAAATCCATATGTTCTCTGAGGTCTCCAAGTCTTGCCATTTAATCTGACTATAGTGATAATAGTTTTGGGGTAAAACAGCTACCTGGTGAATAACCAAGAAATTTATTACTGTCTAAAACTATAGAGGACATACTTGTTTCTGTTGAAAGCTTAGCATTTTCTGAGATAAAAGAGACATGCCAGCATGCTTGTACTCAGTATTTTTTTTGCACAATCCATTTGTGGGGTTTTTTTGGTTTTTTGTCAGGTTTTTTTTTTTTGGAGGCATTACACTCTTTTTTAGAAATAATGACTGGAAAGACCAAGTGTCTTTCAGAATTGCTTCCTAAGTATCAGCAGCTTTCCAATGCTGACTGTGATACCTATCCTTGTTTACTGGTGCATTCTTCTTTCGTGTGATCAGTGGTGCAAAGTCCAGCTGAGGCCAGTCCTTGATGGTGTATTCCAGGGGTCAGTCCTGGGTGCAATACCATTAAATGTCTTCATAATGACCTGGATTCGTGGGGGAGAAGCTCTATCTGTACCCAAAACTGAATCTATTAATGCATTTTTCCTTGTTCCAGCAAACTTATTTGTGTTTTCAGTTGCTCACTGTTTTATTTTCCCAGTGTAATCCTATTATAGGAGTTGATGTCCTTCTTGCTCTACTTAATTTGCAAAATAATTTCATGAGACCATTGAAAATTGTGCAACATAAAAATAAAGAGTTTTCACATCCAAGACTTTGCCTAATGTATCCCATGGTCCTGGGTTCAGCAGGACATTCTTATAACCTGTAGATAAACCACAAGCTGGGGTTAGCTGTGCTTGCAAAAGATGAGCTTGGATCTCTCAAACACAAGAGAGCATCTTGGTTAAAGGTCAAGGTAGTTTCAGGATGTTGCTGTATGTATGTTTGTTAACCAGGGTACAGCTCTGAGTAAACAGCTTATTCTTTAAGCTCCTGTTCTCATGTATTTCCAAGAGAAGAGTCATGTGAGGGCATTGGGGTTGGTGGACCAAAGGCTCAGTTAATTCTGGTGGAGCATCCTCATGCCATCTTGTGTGCAATTTTCAAACTGCATCTCTGGTGTTGCTTTCATGCACGGCTCCAAAGTGACTGGTGAGTGCAGCTACTAATCCCAACTAATTCTTTTTACCTTCTGTTGTTAATTGATTACTCTAATGCAGGGAAAGTCTCTTAAATCTAAAGCCCTGCTAAATGCTTGTATAATTTAAACAATGATGCTTTCCTCCCTTCCTTTCCTAGTCTGGTTAATTTAGAACAATTTTAGAACAAAATCCTCTCTAGCTGATTTTCCTTCAAACCTGACTCATTTTGGAGCTGGTTGATTAACCAGATAAGCTCTATAGGCACTTTGTCTCAGCCTACTTCTGCTGGAGAGAGATGCCTTTGGATTGCATGGTGAAGAAAGCCTGTCACTACTTGGCTTTGGCAGGACTCTTATCAGCTACTGATGAAGGCAGTGTGCATTGCAGATCCTTGTCAAATCTGTTCTTAAAAATATTTTTCATAATTTCTGTCTCTTCCTGAGCTACCCATATTTGGCCAAAATGCTTTTCATGTTGTACATACCCTTGACTTGTCTTGAATCTTGTCCACCTCTTGACAAGTTTTTCTTTAGATGTCTTGTAGCTATTTTTCATATCTCTGTTTCATGATTTAGCCAGTCTAGGCAAAAATATTTCCTCTATTACCTCAAGCAGAGGCTACTTTCATCTGTCATTTTTGTAGTATTTGAGCACTCATTGAATTATTCTCCTTATTTACCACTAGTAGCATCACTGTGTGAGAATTATGGAATGTTATGATCAATGTTAATCAGTATAGATTCACTGAGTGAAGGACCAGGACTATGTTATTCTCCTAAAAAAAAGTGGGAATTTGGAGTTATCAAGGTGACAATTCTTCTAGTTTCTTCTTACCCCAGCTGGGGAGATGGGAAGGCAGGGAAAAAGGGAATTCACTATAGTAAAAGTATGAAAAATAAAGATGATAAAGCAAGCCCCTTTGGCAGAATGTGTCCCCTCTGCTGCACTCCTCCAGTTCATCTGCTCTTTTGTCCTGTGTATTAGCAGGAATGGAGTTTTAGAGGCAAATCTAGCCACTTTTGTTTCTGAAATTCATCTACTTCATATTGTGACCTATTATCCCTACTAACATCTGCTGTTCACCACCTTTAACTAGATTTTATATTAGTATATTAATGGAGGAAGGTATCACAAACTTTCAGTTCAGGAAGTGGTTCTTTTTTCCTTTATATCTTGCAGTTAGAAAGAGATCAAGTTATCGTGCCAAGATCTGGCATGTACCCTTTATCAAGAAGGCTGTTTCTGCTAAAGGCCTCTGTCATGAACTGGATGCCATAGGGAAGTTTACTTCTGTAAACATCTGAAAGCAGGGTGGTGGTGGCAGCGGTTGTTTGGCAATGTTAAACCAAGGAAACCAGATAGCAAATATCAGGCTGGCTGAAGGCTCCCACCAACTGAAAAAGAGAGGAAGGAAAGCACATGAAGGAGGAAAGAGGGTATTTGTAACAGCCAGTTTAGCAGAAATACAGCAGAGCATTCTCCCTTCAGTCTGTATGCTGTGAGTCAGCCGTGCTCTCACACTCACTGTGAATGGAGTTTTAAATAAAGTGATTGCCTCACAAATCAGCGAGACTCCCAGGGCAAAATCCAGAGCAACTCTTTAAATATATATTTCAAAGTGATCAAAGATGCATGTGTCTTACGATTGTTCACCAGGGAGGAGCCTTTCAATAGCAACCAGAGTTAATGCAGTCATGAACTCGAGCATTTTTCAACAACTGTCTCACATTTTGCTGAGATTATCATCCCATGGAACCTCATTCTGAGCAATTCCTTAACCAAGCTCAGTAGCTGGAGAGCAGCCATTACATCTTCATCCCTCATCTGGTAAAGCAGCAGAACATTTACCAGGGTATACACAGCTGAGAAATGCAATTTGACTGGTACATTAAAGGTATTTGGTGATCTTTAATCTTAGCATAACTGCTGCCCATCAGGGGTGCAGTAATGTGCTTCACAAAGCACACAAGAGAAGACAAGGCCCTTAATGAGTTTTGGCTGAGCTGGGCACGTTCTGCACAGTGTTGTTCAAATTGTCTCAGGCTTCCTGCCAAGTAATGCAGAAGAAAATGCCTTAGAGTATGCTAGCTGTCTATCAACCTCGCAGAAAGTTTTCTCAAAGACAGTCTTTGATTTGTGAGTCAACCACTATTAAGTTAGTGTCAAAACCCTCTCTGGAGGCAACAAAATGGAGCACAGTTCTGCTGTTACTTCTAGCATCAAAATATTCATCTTGAACTTAAGGCTCTAGGTTATTTTTACTGTGCTCTGTCTCTGGAAGGCAGAAAGGATTTGTGGGGTGAGTTATGTGGCTTAGTTTCTGAAATGATGGGAATAAAATCTGGGGAATGAGCATGGGGAAAGGTGGTGACTGTTTTGTAACTGACCTTATTTAAGGAAATAAGAGGGGCTCTGTGAAGCAACCCTCACACTGCAGGCTTATAATTTGACTCACTTGCACACACTGGCACGTTCCTCTGGTGTGAATGGCAAGTTTGCATTCCAGTGCCATGACCCCCTCTGGTTCCTCTGGTCTGTGTGCTACAGGGCAGGTGGCACAGGCTGGAGTGGCTGGGGATGGCATTTTGGCTCTCTGTGGATACTTTGCATTGTGCCTTTGAGAAAGGGACACCAATGTTCAGGGAAAATGCCAGGGAATCATGGCAGTAGCTGCCCAACACAGCCCCCACAGAGGGGCTGAGTAGTCATGACAACTGTAGTTATCAAACATTAGCATGGGACAGCATTCAAAAACCATTCTGCAAGCTTTAAATAACCTATCAAGATGAAGGCTGGCAACTGTGGAGCTGGTATATGACAAAAATACCCCTTCTGACTTTGAGGAACTGACAAAAAGGACACTGAGCCACAGGTGATCACTAAAGATTCAGCCTAATTGCAAAGGATATGCATAACAATGTTATATGCAGTAGCTGACTGCTCAGGAAATTCAGTTATTCTGCAGAGTAATCTGGGTCTCTGGGTGGTGTATCAATAAATACCTGCTTGAGATCTTCAGCCAGCCAAGCTAGAGACTAAGGATTTATAATGATACCAGCAGGATACAGACTCTCAAAAAGGCCTTCACACAGCAGCCTGGTAAATTTATTGTCTGAATTTCCAAAAAGGATTTTAGAGCTTTGCCTCATCTGAGTTTGCAATGTTGTAAGAATTTAAGCATTCATATGGTTTGAAGTAATGGATTTGGAACTGAAGACAGGAATGGAATGCTGTCATTAAATTTGTAGGACAAAAAGAAATAGAAAGCATACCTCTAGTGATGGAGAACTCCTTGGATATTGCTTCAGAGTGGGCTATATGCACTTGCTAGGAAGTTTTCATCTCTTGCCTCCATCACTTCTCTGACATGGTTTTCCTCATTTCTTACCTTTCCTCATTCACCCCTGATTCCTGTTCTCTAGCTTGTACCACTTTCCTTCCCAGTGCAGTTTTGCTTTGTTCTCCACACTCCCTACAGTGCAAACACATGATGGAGTTACTGTGCTTGACAAATGACATGGCACCAGCTGTGCCCCCACTGTGCACTCCTGGCTGACAGCAAATACAGAGGTTTGCTCTGCCACTCGAGGGAACTCAGAACCAGGAGCTGCATCAGCACAGCTGGAATGAAGTCAGAGCTCTGAGTGCTGGGTTGCTGTGTGGCAGCCTCAGTTCTCAGAGTGCAGTGTGGAAGTCAGCTTAGCCTGCAAAAATCTGCAGCTGTAATGGCCAGCACATAATAAGAGCTGCTGAACTGGCTGTAGCTACAACACTCTGAGGTGGTGGCCTCAGGTGGCACAGGTTTTGTAAGCATGCTGGGGAGAAGCCCTGCCTCCCAGGGAATGCTCCTTGTGCAGAAGAGTTGGTGTGACTGCAGAAATGTGTGAAATGTTCATCTGTACTCCTGTTGCCATTCAGTACCCACATGCTGCAGAACTGGTTTTCTCCTTGTCTTGAGGTGACTAAAGTGGAGTGGTAGTGTGTTTCCAGAGGACTGGAGAACATTATGAAGATTGTGCTTGCACTATCAAGGGACTTGAAAGGGACTATCAGAGTCACATTAAGGTGAGTCTGAGACACAATGAATGTCTCATGAACTGCATGGGACAGAGGGTCTTACTTTTACTTCATTTAAGTTGCTAGCCCACTGAGAAAACTAGATATTTTGTGTTTGTGAAATGGAGCTCCTGAATTGCTCCATGAAAATGGCCCCAAACTATTGCCAATCCTACTTTCAGATGCAGTCATTCCCAGTATTTACTATTTCCATGTTTTTTGAATTTGGCCTCAGGGTTTCACATCAGCATGCACCCTAGCTATGTATACATAAGATTTTCAATCCTTTCCTTTCCCCACCACTTGTGACTTCAAGAAATTTTAAAGTGCATTTGGTGTGCTTTCTGACCTTGACTTTTGAGCATTCAGGCCAAGCACTCAATCATTACCATATAAGTTCATACCCTTGACACACCATGAGTAATTGATCTCAACTCTCAATTATTATGTTAAGCTTATATGGATTTAGAAGGATGAGATCCTTCCTAATTAACCTCAAGTTTTTTGATAAGATTACACTCAAGATTGACACTGACAGCTCATAATTTATCTGAATTTTAAGAAAGCTCTTCGTAAATTGCCAAGCCAGGACTTCAGTCTTATTACAGAAATATATTTCAAAATGCACTAAAAATGCTGAAAATGAGAAATAGTTTTGCAAGCAGCTCTAACAGGGGTGGAAGTTGTGTTACACCCACAGGGGGCACAACGTTTCAAAGAACCCAAAGGACGAACCCAAATGGAAGGTTGTTTCTTGTGGTAACTAACATGAGCTAAATTTTGTTGGTCAAAACAAATAATGAAAAGGTAACCTACGAGGCAAATCTGCAGGTGGTAAAACTCACAGAACCTGATTCTCACAGGCTTGGTTCCTGGTGGTTGGATTCACTTGAACCTAAGGAGATCTTTGATGAAAGCCTTGATCTGGGGTGCCTCTTGTAGTGCTTCTGATGGGAACTCTGCTGCAGCCCAACAGGCAAATCCTGCTATGGCCATCCCACTGAGCAGTCCTCTCTCCAACCTGCTGCTATGCCTTTGGGTTTTTTTTTAAATTTAAGTCTTTCCAAGTGCTGTCCTTTTTCTAGTGTGGTTCTGTAGCTCCCAGAGGATCAGCTGCTCAGGGTCAGCCCCCAGTTAGCATCATTCCATTAAGGCCAGTGAGGGGTGATCTAACACAAAGTCAATCAATCCTTGCTAATTCACACCAGCTAAGAGTTAGCTGTAAAAATGTAACAGTTTTTAAAATAAGTGTTTAAATGAATTGATCTTGTTACTGTTCTGAATAACTATTTTACTAAAAGTATGAGGAGCTGTGGGCTGCCTGGCTGCTATACACCAACAGGATCATATTCCTGCATGACTTTGTACTTACATGGATTCCAAAACAGGAGGAAATGTTGTTAGCAATGTGACTGAAATAGATGATGTTGCGTGACACTGCAAAGAATGCAGCATTTTGTGTGGAATGGGATGAATGAGTATAGGCACTGAATAAACTAGGGGGAAATTTCAGCAGCTGATTATAGAAGAGCTGCAAGTACTGTCCTACAAACAGTGATGAAACTTGCTTTGTGAAGCAGGACATCAGTGTTCTGATAGGGAAGAATTAATATGGACTCAGGTAAAATGGGAATTTTCGCGTAGTGTCATTTTTATTTGAGATTGATTAGTCTGACCTTCACTATCTTTCTAAAGACAGTGCAGTAAGTTTTGCTGGCTTTTTTCCCCTCTGGTCTCACTGAGATTAGAGCATGGATTGGCAGATAGACCAGCCTCGTGTGCTGCAGAAAATGCAGCAGAGAATATTAGCTCAGAAGCACTGGGAGAAGACATTTAAACCCTTCCACATCGATGTTGATAAGCAGAGCTGTTGATGGACAGCTGTTTGCAACGTTATGGTCATATATTTGTAGACCTAAGGGAATCAGATACCAATGTCTTCATAACTGCTAGCCTGGTAATTAAATATGACAGTCTTATCATACAGTATTATCAGCATTTTGAAAGTATGTCTCCAAGACAGAGATACAATAGTCCTCTGCAGTTCAGCACCAGACAGCAAAACATGTTTAGCCATGAAAGATAAAATTTGAGATTCCAAATATATAGGGTTAAGACCTCGATAATGGAAGTTAAAGTAATTTTAAAAATGTTATATTCGGAGAAAGATAAATGTGTTAGAACTGTTACAATGACCCTGCAATAGACCCAGAAGGATAGGATAGAACTCTTACAGTGATGCCATTCCCTTTAAGGGCTGGCTGCTGTTCTCCATAGTTTTACTGATTAGTATCTTTATCAGTGAAGACTTCCACTGAAATTAATAGGATTAAATGTGTTGCCATAACCTGATCCTTGAAATTGTTAGAATATCTAGAGCATTACCAGTTTCTGACTGTGCAGGTCTGTTCCACTATCATATTTGAGTGCATCACTTCGTTTTCTTTTCTTTCCCTTTTTTAAAGGCAGTTCTGCTTTTACCACTACAGAGCCTCAGTGAAAGCAGTTTTGAAAACCAAATATGTCACTTAAGTGAACAAAAAATCAATAGCACACAAAATTCTGGGAAACCCATTCTCCAGGAAACATACATCTATATTTTATCTTCTTGACTTCAATTATCAGCTTTGCCAACTTCTGCTAGAGACACTTCCCTGGCTCTTCAACGCATTCCTCATCAATCCTGGATGCTCTATTTTAAATGACTGTGTAGTTCCTCTCCCTCCTACTTTTCAGCTGATACTACCCACTTAGATTTTGACACCCATCCTTAGTTTCACTCTGCCTATAAAACTTTGCCACTGATTTTGATGGCAAAATACTGTGATTATTTCAATATGTCTTGAATAGGTAACAATCCTTCCCATCATAAGTAAGATAGCTTTAGCTGAACAAAGGTATTGTTGTCTTACATATGGAATTGCTGCGATCAAAACCTGTGTGTAAAAGCAGCTTCTCATCCACATGCGAACAAGAGCTGGATTTTAGCAAATTCTCTTCCTCTTGAGCTGTCTTTTATGATTTTAATGTGATTTATTGATGCAGCAAAAGTGCCATTCATCACCCAGTTTTGCAGACAGCTGTAGGAAAAGCACTGTCATTTACACCTTCTAGTTTATTTAACTGAACTGGCTCATCTGAGAACATAATTGTGACAACTGCAAGGGAATGAAAGCCTAAATCCTATCTGGAATAGAACTTCAAGTGGTGTCAAGAAGCACTGTGCCTCTTTGTCTACAATAGACTTTCAAAAGATGGCATCACACATTCTATTTTGTTGCTCATGTGGATGGTGAAATTTCTTGGGAGGAAAAAATCAAGTTAGTTGAATTGCACAAATGTGCTGCTGGGCAAGAGCTGGGGACTGTGGTTAAGTTGGAAATATTTTAAAATGTCACTTCCTTAGTGTTTTATTAAAAGGTCATCTGGCATCTTAAATAATAGGTGGTTTCTAAAGGCAGTATGAGGAGATGAAAAGGATACTGGACATGGAATGTGCACACCTAAGTGCTATCTTATTTCCCAGGGTGGACCCAATCAAATCTTTGTGAAATGAGTATTCTCTCTAGGTTTTTATCATTATTTTCCCAGCTTAATTAAGATTTTTAAGGTCAATAAGTGGCTTTCTTGGCATGCTCAGGAAAGCCCTGGCACCAACCCTGTCACAGAGTAGTAGACCTGTGTCTCTTCAAGCAACCCAGGTATCTACAGTAGATAGACAAAAAGTTTCTCAACTGTTCAGAGGTTGATGGTGATCTTAAAAAGTGACTGCCTAAACTACCTTCTTGTTTCTTTTTCTGTAATGAGTTTCTGATTTTAATTTGGCAGAAACATAAAATTCAGCTGACGGGCCATGTCTAGGGCTCTTGACACAGACATCTTCTTTATCTCCCTAAGTTTTGGAGCTGTTCATTTCCTCCTCAGAATTACAAGCCCTCCTTACAGAAGGGGTCTTGGAAAAGGCAATAAGTGTTATCAAAGATCTATCTGCAAAAGGCAATAAGTGTTATCAAAGATTCACCTGAAGAATAATATACGATACTGGCCTCAATTAGAGAATAGGCATGAGCTTAGTTCTCTTCACAAGAAGCATTTCTTCCAGCCCTTACTTATGAGCAGGAACAAAATTGCTGTTTCATCTCCCTCGTGGAATCTGTGATATTTAAGGCACCTCAAAGGAAATTTACATCAGCCTGTTATGACTTTATACCTCCCCCATCAAATAGTGGCCTTGAGCATGGAACAGAGACCTGAGGGAAATATGACAGAGAAGGAAGAGAGCCAAGCAATTAATAATATTTATAATACTTCCTACATGCAATAACCTATGATAAGGTTAGTTCCTTTTTTCCCCCTTCATTATTTTTGTGCATAATAGTTGCTGCATGAAGTCAGTACAAATATCTGTATGAAAAAGACATGTTTCAGGCTCTGTGTGTGTGTGTGCTCTGATTTTGGTATAAGTTTAAGTGTTTCTGGAGTATAGGAATAGGAGTAGAATCAATTTCATTTACAATGTATACTAGGAGTACCCGGGGAATCCTTGTGCTTAGTGATATCTCTAGGTCTTGCACAGCTAAAAGCACACAACAGAAAACTTGTGTGTTTTACTGGCACAATATCACTTTGCTTAAATAAGCTCAAAGAACTGAAAGAGATGGAATTACTCCAAAATCCATGTATGACAAAAAGAACTGCGTGAAAAAATATTTTGCGTGTTCACTGAGGGCTAATTTGCTCAGGTGTAATTAATGAGTTACCAGACCATCCTTCACATAATAGTGAAGGAAAGAGGTGGTAGGAAAAATAAGAGGGATCACTAGAGTGTGTTACTTTGGTTGATATGAGTTAAGGAAGGTGCTACTCAGCATAGCAGGGCCAGAGGCTGGCTTAGAGGACAGAGCTGCTGATGGAAAAAGTCAACATGTCAAGTTAAACTCCTAAGTGGAGCTGATTTTATGGTGGGCTTTCCACACAGGTGACATTACCTAGTTTTTAATTACTGCAGACAGAATGTCTTAACATAGATTCACTGGAGGACATATCAGTTGTCATTTTGTTGGTTCCAGTAAGTGCTCCGAGGTCCCAGTTGTTACTGTCTGTGAAACATGCTTTGTAAATCTTATCCTATGTGAATATCCTTGGCTATTGATTCTTCTGTGAACTTGGCAGTCTTGTCAATAAAAGGGAAAAAAAAAAAGGAAAATCAGTGTCCTTGCTTTATGCAGTAACCTGAACAGTTCTTGGGAAAGAGTCCAGTACAGGCACAGTAGCATGGTTAATTAAAGCAGTAACATCATTAGTATACTAATTTGGGAGTGTGTGGATGTTG
Source organism: Luscinia megarhynchos (assembly GCA_034336665.1). Taxonomy (NCBI): domain Eukaryota; kingdom Metazoa; phylum Chordata; class Aves; order Passeriformes; family Muscicapidae; genus Luscinia; species Luscinia megarhynchos. The sequence continues at coordinate 10,231,758 of JAPFBE010000013.1, read as the reverse complement.
GGTCTGTGCATATCAGGGACACAGTGTAATTGTTGCCCTTCTGTTCTTGGTTTATAGTTTTCTCGAATTACATGCAAGCTGAGGTAAAAGTAGAATTGCTAAACCAGTCAACCAATACCTGAATTAAAAGACATATAATTTTAGGAAAGGCTTTTTAGTGCCAGAAAGAGCACAGTATTATCAGGTTATTTGGGCACTAGAAACCTGAGGAAGCTGCTCTGAGATGGCTAATGCATGGCTCTGGACTTCTGCCAAGGAGCCATGGGGATCCATAACAAGGCAAAGGATTTTGAAAACTCCTTGTTCTCCTGGACCCATACACCCAGATTAATGGGTGTGGGTCAGGTTTCTCTCTAGTCTGACACTGCATCCTGCTTTATTACTTTTCACTGTAACTCCAGCAGGGCAGTGCCATGCTCTTGTCTGCTGCAAACTGGGAGATGTTTCGAAGAAAAAAAAGATTTTTATTCCCCACCCCCCTTCATTCAGATTTCATTAGTTAATTGGATGCACAAGGTACTGCATAGAGCTATAGAATGATGCTGAGCCTCTCCTCCAGTCTCTGTCCTAATTTGTATGGAGCAAACTGCTTCTACTTAGAGGTCACAGGAAAAAGTAAAGTGCTGAATGAGAAACATGACATTCCTTTTTCAACGCTATTAAAAACTGGAATAATGAAAATTTCAACACCTCTCCCACTACTAGTGTAAATAAAATATCATTCAGTGTGTCTCACACTAAGTACATTTAAGAAAAGGATTTGAACTGTAATGTGCACATTAAATAGAAAAAGGCAGAATGTGCCCTCATGCATACATTGACTGCTGAAAGACTCACAACCAAATAAGAGCAAATTTTGGCCCCTTTTAAATCAATAGAATTTGATACAGTGCCTGCAAGAATTCAAAGCAGCTCACTCAGCAAATTGTTATCTTGTGTTTGGAAAAGCAAACCATTGAGACTGTAGGATCAAGCTTGCAATCCATGATTTAATATGTGTTTTATCACATAGGACAGTATTGTCATGGCTCATTCATGGAGAACATAAAAATAGCTATTGACACTGCAAACATACTGTGAGCCCACCTTACAGCTTCAAGAATATTATACTCATGATGGGTTTAGGGAAGGAAATTAACTTCTGGATTTGCTTATGAAAACATTGGAAAAATATCAATTAAACTGAAATCCTAAATGTGTTGGCAGTTTACCTTTCAGAACTGAGACTGGCTTAGAAGTTCTGCTGATCTGCAAACAAAGAAGAGCCCAGAGGCTGTTGGACAGGCTGAATAATGCTGTCTGAAAGGGATAAAAATCACCAAGCTCAGATAATCTGTGCCAATAAAAATGGGTGCTTTTATTCAAACTTCCAGGTTATTCAGACTATCCAGTCCCACACACCTTCTGGGCTATCCTCTGAATCCTGGTCTCTAAATCCTGATATCTTGTATGTGGATACAGGGACGTGCAAGGACTTCCCCTGCCTCAGCCAGGTGTTAGTTCCATGTTTTGCTCCCATCAAAAAGTAAAAGCTGTGAGCATTTTTCATATTCCACTCTCTTCAGAGAATCTCTGCTGCTTAGAAATTCATGTTACTTCTCTCTCAGAGAAGAAGCTGTTTCTGGCTATTACTCTTACTAGTAATGGAAACCTGATTGGGCAGCTCCATAAGGAGAAAATGCGATTTCCCAGCTGTTCTTTATTTATGTGTTTTCCACCGTGATGCTTGGGACTGATACTTCCAGACATTAAAATGCTCCTTGTGAAACTAAAGAGTGTCAAGCAAATATTTTTTCCGAGGCGTTTGTCCAAGCCCTGTGCTTGGGCTGCTCCTCAGAGGTCGCCTGGCGTGTTTCCAGCAGAGCTGCAGCAGGACAGCAGAGGGAGACAGCGCCCAAAGGAGGGCAAGGCTGGGCTTTCCTGGGACACCCATGGCCAGCCAGCACGGCCAGGAGCCCGGGAAGGGCCCTCCATCGAGTGCAATTCCTGCACAGCAGCAGCTCCCTGCCCTGCCCTGCCCCAGCATCCCAATCCGGTCCCCATCCCTGCCCGGTGTTCCCTGTCGCTGGCCAGCAGCCACTGGGCTCACTGGCCATTCCTCAGGCACTGACCCAGCACAGACTTTATCAAGGCGTGCCTTCAGTGAGAGTGAATTTGGTGCATGCTTTGGGTCCACAATTAAAATGCTAAAATCCGGCTCTGGGAGAAAGTTTAACTGATTATTATCTTTCCTGCACAGAAGGAAGAGAGTGCTAGGACATATCTGTTTAAAGTGGCTGTGCAAATGACATTTTGATGTTTATAGTGCTCTCCCCCAGCCACTTGCATATAAAAGGCTGGATTATGCCAGCCTGCCCCAGGAGAAGGTCGGGAATGAACCTGAGTCACAGCCACTCCCAAGGGCCACCCAGCCTTCCCCCACACAGAACCACACCAAATCATTTGGGTTGGAAAAGACCTCCAAGATCAGAGAGTCCAACCTTTTCCCCTGCTTCCTGTGGCTGGGATGGCACTTTGATCAGGATAACATCAAAGCCTCATCCTTCCATGCTGAGCTGTATCTCTGTGGAGGTGTGACTCCTGGCCCCTGCTTTCAAGGTAAGCCAGAGAAGGATCGATAATGTCTCATCTGAAATCCAAGCTCCAGTTTTAACTCACCTGTCCCACTATGAGTTTTTCACTGGGGCACTTTAGTGATGGGAGAAGACCACCTCCTGCTCCCTTCCACTGCAGCACTGACAGTGATGGGAGTAACACACTCCTGGGTTTGTCAGCAGAACTGATTTGAGTCTTCCTGCACAATTTGTTCTGGTTGGTTTTTCCCTTTTTATCTTCTTTAGGGAGATTTTTGGCAAACAAACAAACAAACAAACAAAAAATAAACCCAAACCCAAACCAAACCAAAATAAAACCCAAACCAAAATGGAAGAGCTCCTGTAAATTTTAATCCAAGTGCAATTACAGAGTGTCAGTCAGTTGACAATGGCAGAGTAATTGATGGTGCAAAATGTCCCACTGGCTTTCTGGAGATGTTTTCTGTGGGCTTAAATATTTGTGTTTAATGAATCCAATGTATTTGGCTGAATCTCAGTCAAAACCCATGGGAGACTCAGACCCACACATCTTATGGACTTTACAGGAAAGACAGTAACCAAAAAAAACCCAGTTGAGTGGAAAGACAAAAATTCTTTATTCCTTTACCATGTGGATCTTCTGACAACATGGACTTGTTGCATCAGCTTAACTAAAGCTGTGGAAGTTGGAAGGATCTGTGGTTTGCAGTACAAGGTCCAGTTGGGTTCCTGGTGGCAAATCAGAGACCCAAACACTAATTTGCAAGCAGACTCCTTCAGGAAACAGCTCCAGAGGGAGTCTTTCAATGAACACTCTATTTTTTGCCCTATGTCTCTTCCTTACTTGGAAAAAGGTATAAAGTTCCCTGAGCAAAAGGAGATGAAGCTGTTTTGCTGAGGCAGAGAACAAGCATTGACAAAATAAATCCACTGAAGGAAGCAAAGGAAATATTACTGCAGCATTGTGCTGACCTTTGGGAAACTACTCTAAGGTATTTTGCCACTGCAGCTGGGAGGGGGCCTCAGGAAGAGCTAAGATACATGGGGCAAGAATAATTCCTTGGGGGTTTTTGTCATTTTGTGGTTTTTGGTTTTGTTTGTTTGGGTGTTTTTTCTTTTTTCTTTTTTTTTTTTTTTTTTTTTTTTTCTTTTTTTTCCGTGTTTCTAACTAAGCAGGGGTTTGTCTGCTTTATTTTCCGTTTTTTGCTGGTGTGACTTCTGCCTTATTTGGTGTCTGTTGGGGCAACTTTCTACTAAGACATCTATATCCAGACCAGCAGTGATGAAAAAAAGTGAGGAAAAAGAGAGAGAGGGATTTCAGGTCATAGGACAGGGAATGAAAGTGAAAGTTTCTCTGATGTGAAAGGGAAGAGGAAAACATGCTTAGCTTTACAGCTAAGATATTACATTTAAAGAAAAATGTAAATACAGTGCATGCTTCAGAATATAACTTCTCATTGGAAGTGGTGCTGTTGAATAGAACTGAGGCCATTGAAATAGGAATAGTACAAGTAATTTAATGGTTTGTACCAACACCAACCTAGTCATTGAAGAAAACTGAAGTTACAAGAGACAGCAGGAGTGTTTTCACCTTAAGGAGTGTTTAAATAAGACTGATAATTTTGAAGATCACCACAGTAAAAAGGAACAAAAAAGAATTTGGAGGAAAAATAGTTCTGATGGATAAAGTGAGCATCTGATGGTGCACACAGTCTGGGAAGAGGAAATATTGGTTGTTGATATTAATTAGGGATAAAGGGAAAGGAACTGCAGGTCATGTGTTGAAGAGGCTCAGGAGAGAAGCAAATCCATGTGAAAACTCATAGCAGCTCATGGCACTTGCTGGGGGAGGGGGAAAGACATGGGCAGCAGGAAGGAGGATGAGTCTTGAGTGTGAGGAAAGCTGACAGTGGCCTAAAGCATACCAGAAAAATCTGAAATCTAGTCCTGGAAAGGGCTTTATGAGAGAAATGGAGCTGCTGAGGGCAGCAGGAGAGGGGAAGGAAGCAAATTGTAGAATAAACCAGGGGTGAGGCCAATGGAGCCAGGGGAAATGTGATAAAATGATAAAGAGATTTGGAGAAGAGAAATATTATCTGAAAAGTCAAAAAACATAGGAGTGCTTTAAGGAGATAGTGTCCTTAATTTTCATCCTACAACCCTGCAGCAAGTATTATAGAGGAAACATACCAGAAATCTTTATTCATTGGTGATCTCTGTCATAATGACCCCTTGGAGGTTTTGGCAGACTCCAATTTAAAATAGCTCTGAGATACACTGACTTTAAAAAAAAAGCAGTTTATCTTCAATGGATCTTAAAACTGCCTAGCTCAATGAGGAGTCTTCACCTGTAACTCAGGGTCTGGAGCTCAGCTTTGTATTTCAGCTTCTCCAAGCAGCTCCTGGTTTTATAACCTGTTAATCCAGTGATCCTCTTCCCTGAGCAATATCTCCAAAGGTAATGCTGGATGGATGGGGACAGATGGGGGTGATTTAATGCTCTTTTGGCAAATGTGTTGATGAGGGGGCTCATTACACGGATAGCTGAGTGACAGGGATGGTTATCTGACCTAAGCAGGGCCTTGCCTCCTTAGTGCAGGTTCTCCTTCTGGCCTGGCAATTTATGAACACGAATCTCTAGCCCTGTGCTATCTGTGGCTTCCTTGTCATTGCAGATTCATAGCACAGGCTGTTTTCAGAGGCTCCCAGAAGTGTACAATTCCCTCAAGTGAGTTGGATAAAATACCTGTTTCTCACAGTGATGCTTATTGGGAGGTTTGACACACCTCAGTGAGGAGGAAGAGAACCAGGGGTTGCAGGTGAAGTATATCTGGAGCTCAGATGAATGCACTGCCAGCACTGTGCAGGTTTGGACCCAGGCTGCTGTGTGCTTCCCTGTGACCACTGATGTGGGCCTGAATGACACCTTGGAAATGAAAAGAAAGTCTGTAATTAAAGTCATACCAAGAATCTGACTCAGAGAGCCTAAACAGGTAATTTTTACTTACCCTGGTGACTAATTCAAAGGGATTATGCATGTGAGTTAACTAATGCTTTATGCAAGTTGATGAATTAAAAAGGCAGAGAAGCAGGGCTGGAGGTCCTTGCTGGTCTAAATCATATAGCTGAACTCAGTTAGAAATACCTAGCTGCAGTGGTTGCAAAACTGGCAACACTCATGAAAAACACAAGAGATAAAAACATTAAACAAGAGAAAAAAATCGTGGTTGCGGTTATGGCACGTCCCTTCCCGGCAGTGTATGGACAGAAAAGAGAACTGAAAAAGCAATTATTTATGAATTATGTAAATGGTGGATGTTTCTTTTTCTGTTAATTCCTTCTTGAATTATTTGTGGAAGAGGTCACAATTTTTTCTCAACTCTTACTTTAAGTTATTTGTCAAATTCTTCCAGCAAATACTTCACATTTTCACTCATGTGCATGGGTTGTTGTGGAAGAATTCTGAGCAGATGTGTGGGGGTTTTAGGGTCTATGACTTGTCTTCTTTCCTTCTCTCCCATTGACTTCACAGGGATTAGGTCACTAGCATGAATGATGGATGCACATCAGAAAAATTACACTTTAATAGCCATGAGCTACACTTGCTTTTTGAATTTCGGAGAAACAGATCCAGCTCCAGCTGGGAAATGTCAGGTTCTGAAAGGCAACATTTTTTCCAAGAGAAGTGGGCTCTGGAGGCTCTTGTCCCAGCTGAATTCAGTGAAATGCTAATGAGGGACAGAGAAATATTCTTGTCTCTCAGAAGGTGTTTCTCCATAACCAGCTTCTTCACTGCAGTCAGTGAGATCAATAGTCAATTCAAAGGTGCAGAAAAAAATAGTGTCATTGCTGGTTTTCAATCTCACTTTAATATTTGAAGCTGAGCCACTTCAGACAGTCTGGGGCTGGCTTTCACCCACTGGAGTTACAGGTAAATCAAGCAGCCCACATGCATTTCGTACATGCTCCCAAGCTGGGAGGAGCATCTTTAAAAACCTGCTTGTTTACAGCACTCGTAGGAGGGCAGAGGCTGCCCTTTCAACAGAAACAGCTACATCAAGAGGGTATAATAAAAACACTGAAGGCTTCTTTAAGCCAAAAGAGGGTAGTTTAAAACTTGTCAGCCCTTCTCCCACATGGAAACTGCTGTGTCTCACAATAACATTTACGGTTCCGTCTGTCTCGTTGTGTCAGCAGGGAAAACACCACTCGAGCAGGCACTGGAACGAGCTCTGATGCTGACCAGGAATAGAAACACAGACACTGGTGCCTCTGGAAAGTGATGACCCAGATATTTTTCCACTGTGAAATTATCAGTCAAACATATAAATGCAAGATTTGTAACACCTTGATAGGAATTCTTGCGGCATTTACTGACACAAGTTGGGGTGATGTCATGACACAAATGATGCATTTACCAGACCAGCCTTTAACAAGTTAAGATTAATGAACAGTTCCAAAAAGGAACTTTTATATGTACAAGGAGTATTAAAAAGAAAAAAAAATGGGCTGCCAAAGCACCAATGACATGCAGAATATTGAAATAAATAGCTGATGATTCAAAAAGTGCTGAGAGAGGAGTTTACTCAAGCACAGCAACACTGTGTGTTTGTATCATTTTTTTGGGGGTGTCACACTGGTTACCACTGTTACAGTCCCAGCTCCAGTGTGTGTAGAACATCAAGGGCAGTTCTGCCATGGTGAGAGGGCATTAATTGAAAATGCCAAGTTGTGTATATTCAAGTGTGAAAAGAACAGCAGGTTCACCCACCTGAGTGGGTGTTACTTTCTAAATGCCTGTCTTCAGCAGGCCTCATTCCCAAGGTGCCTGCTACAGCCTAGCATTGGGAAATATCTCTAAAACTAATATTAAGTAATTCACATAAGAAAAAAAAAACTCCATATCATAATAAATCATCAAAAGCCCCATAATGCAAAACATGAAAAATTCAACATTTATGTGAAATCTTCCACCCAGAAGTCTTAAACTTGCTCATCTTTTGTTTGTATTTTTAGTGGCTATAAATACTAAAGGTTTTCTTTCCCTATGTATTGCAGGAGACACTTAAAAGTCACTGATTTTTACACATCCTCTGATGTGTATGTATTTTTATTCTCCTTCCAACACCAAAATTCCTGTACTTTGAAGGTTAATGGTTGCTGCTACTGAAAAATATTCAGTATGATCTCAGAACAGCTTGTCACAGGACGTGAGCTAGAAACCCCCAGTTGGTGAAATAAGGATATAGTTGGGTGATATAGAGTTACATAAGCAGGAATTCTCCAAGGACATTTTGATGAAGTCCTCTGTTGCTGTGAAAAGCTGCACAATATTATTAATGATCACAAGTGGTCAGAATGTTTTGCATGGTCAGAAATGGGATAAAAATAACACACCATTTTAATTTTAACAGCCTGCTAGTATGGAAACATGCTTTGTGTTATAGTCCCATCCTTGCTGTAATAGATCAGGAATCTATTGATCTATTGATCCTTCCAGAATAAAATGAAGTGCAATGCCCAGGGAACTGTGCAGCCATCACTCTGAGCCTGAGAAGCAGTCCATGGTGCTCTTGAATATAAAAGTAATAATAGCTTTCTGAGGGGAAGCAACTGCAGCTCTCTGTAGAGACTGAAGGCTGTGGGATAATCAGAATTCCTCCAGAACAATGAGGGAAAACCAGAAATGGGAATCACATTCCTGTTGGTGTGGTAGTTTCCCAATCACACGCTGCTAATGAAAATTATGAGGCAGGGTCACTGAAAATCAGGTTAACCATATGGTGAGCACAGGGCTGGCTTCATAATGCATGGGTTTGCTGAGGATTAGAAATCTATTAGAGAGCAGATTTGGAATTCCATTGAAGAAAGTAATGAACTGCATTTCAGTGGAGAGAAAGTAATCTCAGATAAGCAGGGAGCACAGTCAGTTTGACAGTGTGTTGCAGAGGTTCAAGAGGTGAAGTAAAAGTCACGCAAAACCACTGAGGAGATATACTGAGGTGAAGTTCTTTTATTTATTTATTGTGCTGTAGGTTTCTTGAGGAGGAGTTCTGTAGATGAAGTGCATGCAAGAGCAGGTCTATTAAAAGCAGCTCTCAAAATACTGAACACATGGGGCTAAAGGAGCACTTAGCTAAGAAGCAGATAAAAAGTCTCAAAAATCATTCAAATAAAAGATTAGAAGCTAGTGAATTATGTGGTTTCTAAATGTTCAGTGAGCAATTGGTAGATCAAAATTATATATAAAATGAGTCTACATTGTACACAGAATCTCTAAAATTAGATGGGGAGATATTTTATATCTCAAAAATTTGAAAGGAAACCAAGAGGCTATCTCTAATTTTCATTTTGCAAACCAGAATCCAAACCCCAAAACCCTAGATGGAATTTCTGTATAGTGATTGGATGAACTGTAAACAAACTAGTGATTGTGGTTGGATTTTCTCATTTATTTGAATATATACCTCTGTTCCCAGTGAAACTGCATAAATATGGTTTTTCAAATCAAAGAGTGGTACCAAAGAAATCAGTATGCAAACAGTGTGTTGCTTCAATATCATTTCCAGGCTTCCTTGGATTCCAGACTTGACATGTCATAAGAATTTATTTTCTCTGCCTAGCATGTGTATTGGGCCTAAATTAGCTGTCAGCACAGGTAGATGCTTCATGAGTAGTGAATTTTTACTTTTTGTTTCTCTGTGCTATGGGGAGCATTAAACCCTGTGATGTGATGGGGTATACTTTGTTTTTTCCCCTCTGTCCAGATGTCAGCAGATAAAAAAGTGAGCCATTTCTGGGTGTGCCTTTGTCCTACAATTTCAGAGTTCATACTGCTTACAGAACACTGAGAAAGTTAAAATATTTGGAGACACAATCTCCACCTCTAATGGAATGCTCTTCCATCAGTAGACCTGTAAAGAGAGGCTCTGCAGAGAGCAGGTGGGAGACCAGACTTCAGTCTGTACCTCAGAGACAGTTCTGAGCTCACAAACTGTCTGACCTGGGGTCTTGGGGTCAAGGTTTGGCTCTGATTTCTCTGTCACCTCACACAAATCACTTAATCATTGCACATGGCTGTTCTGCATTAATAGAATTCATCTGCAGTGTGGAATTTATCCACCCTGGAGGACACATGGTAAGAAAGTATTTATTCCCAAGGCACTGAGATCAGCCACCCACAGGACTTCTTGCTTGATCTTTATGCCCTTCATTTCATACAGGCAGTTGCAGACAATTTTTCATCCAGGTTTTTCTGAGGCTTTTCTTCTAGTTTGGGATAGATTTTTTTTCTTTTGGAGGCTGTCTGTGGATCTGGTTAGCTGCTTGTTCTTTTTAAACTTGTGCATTGTTTCATTATTTTAATTTCACTCCCTTTTGCCATTATCGCCTTCAATGTGTTTTCTAATTGTGTCGTCGGCCCACTTGTGTCTGTACACTGCAGAGTTGCCATGAATTCTGCTTCTCCATGCTTGTCTCCCTCTGCTGCAAAATACTTTCTCTCCTATTTCCATTCCACCATCTTCCTGACCAAAGTTTTCCTCTTCCAGCTGAAATTCTATGCTTACATCCCCAGTCACATTTTCCCCAGCTTGCATCCTGTTTCAAAACCTTGCACACCTTTATTATTGGCTTCTCTGTTTCAGCAATTTATTCCAGTGAAAACTGTACACAGCTTTCCCCCTGAAAAGACCATTTGAGCTTCCCATCCCCTCCCAGATTGCTTTGCAATCTTTGTAGAGATTCTGTGTTATCTTGTCCCCTGATTCAGCTGGAAGTTCCTGAGTCATGCTCCTCTGATCATCTCCATCTGCCTCAGTGCCATCCTGTTTTGTCTTCAGTTTGTCTCTGTGTTTTCTCTCCTTTCCTTTCCTTCTCCTATGATGCTGCAGCTTTTCCCTTCACATTACAGTCATGCTTCAGCCTTTGCTAATACAAATTTCATACCCTTAGCTTCAATGTGCCTTTAGGTGTTCTCCTTTGTCTTTCTCCTCTTCATTTATGTGTAACTGAAGGTGCAATTTAGAACTTTGAAGGTCTACTTTTCAGTTATATCCTTACTTTTCTTCCCCTTTTGCTTCATCAGACATATCCCACTGAGCTCACTAAAACGTTTTCTCTCAGAAATGGCCAGGACTGTTATTCAGAGCTTATTCTTCTTGACCCATCAATAACATTCATATCAACTATCAAAATATCAAACCTTTTTCATGATGGCCCTTGTTCTTGGGCAATGGTCCCAATAAATACCTGCAAATTGTCATGTTTATTATCTTACCAGGCTTCAAATCTTCTTTAAAATTCTTGTCAATGAAGGCATTGGTGAACCAGCTTCTTTGCCATTCTGAGCATCACTGTTTCAGTTTCCCACATGTAGATCCATGTTAACTCCTAATGTTACTCATATTGCTCTTGTGAGAGTACCTGTTTTTACTCTGGATCTGTGTGTCCTGTAGCTCAGCCAGGTCTTGCTCCATAATTGCTGCTCTAAGTTCTACAGCAATAGTAATAACATAATAATAGTAGACAGAATCCTATTGACATTCAGCACTGCAATCAGCACCTTCAAAAATGCTTATAAATAGTACAGAGAAATTATTGGCAGGAAGGTCAGATGGTTTCCTAGGTTGCTTAAATAACAGAAAACAAAATTAAATTCCTCCTAATGAGCATGGCTTGAGACTGATTTTCATGGATTAGAACAGATTAACCCACTAAACATAGCTTCAGATCCTGATTCAGTTTTTTCTTTTCCCAAAGCTAAAAGACATTTAAGTTCTTCTTCTATTGATTCAGTGGGGGTTTTTTGTTTTGTTTGGTTTTGGTTTTGGTTTTTTGTTTTTGTCTTTGCATATAAGTGAAAAATTTGGCAAAGAAATGGGCATAGCACAGGTTGCAGCCACATGTTCTGAGTGTTCACTGAGAAAGACAATCAGATGTGGGGAGCTGATTAATAGAGATGTGGGATGAAAAGGAGAAGTGTTTCAGAAAAGGATTCCCAAGAGACAAGGATGGAAATATGGTTTTCTCTGGTATGTGGCCAAAGATTTCAGTGTGAATATTGGATAATTACAAGCTGTTATTTATGTATGGCAAAGGAACAATCAAGACCTTCCTTATGCTTACATTTTTCTGCTGTTCTGTAAAGGCAATAACATTTGTATATCTCTCAAAAGGAATTTAAGCCTTGCATGCATTTGCAGCATCCTCTCCTGCCTTGCTTTGAAGGGCTTCACTCTTCAACCACTCTTCATAATCACATCCTTAAGAAAAAGGCTCTTTCTGTAAAACCTTTACCAAAACAATGTTCTCTGACTATATTTCACATTCAGCTTCTCACTGACTACAAGTTAGCCTTGGATACTCTCTATTTCTTATGCAGCAATCTCTAGTTCTTTTTAGTTGTTGTCTTGTCACCAAAAGCTCTTCAACTACTTTGCATTTCTCAACTGGGCAGTCTCACAGACTATCTTTACATGAATGTCAAACTTAAAATAAGCATCTCTTTATCAAACTTCTAATTTGCAAAACCCTGACTCAAGATATGTGTTTTCAAAGACCTTTAAGATCATGGTTCCCTCAGTATAGGAAAGTTGATGCTTCACTTCCAGCCAGAACCCTCTGGTAAAGACTTGACTTTATCCATGCATCCTTCAAAAATACAGGATTTGGGAAAATACCAAAAGGATAACACAACTGCTAAGGAGTCACTAAAAGCCCTCTTGAATTTCTACAAAGCCTTTATTGCAGAGAAGTCTGTGACTCAAGGGTTATAGTATTTCTTGGTGTGGAATTTTTGAAATCTGTGAGGTCATATATTCACAAGGTGGTGCAAATGTGAAGCCCTGGCAGGAGGAAGGATGCCATTTCTGAGCACAGCATCTTGCTACTGAGAATGGACTGTCCTGGGATTTTACACCTCTTCATACACTGAGGATGGACTTCAGCCCCTAATAGCCATTGCTGGGTCTCCATCTCTAATGATCAGTTCCTTCAGGCGATATTTAATTGAGTAATTTTGTGATCAAGATATAAATTTATTACAGGCTGGATTGTGACTGACAAACTCATTTCACCTATGACCTAAACTGATTATGAACTCAACTCTTCCCAGGTAGGAAGCCAATGTATAAAATTGTTTTCAAATCATTGCTAGGGGATTTAGAGTGCACGTTTTTAATGGTTTAATCTGGGATTTAAATCTGAAACCAGTTAGTAGAAGAGTTGGCCAAAATGAAGATAGACAGATAAAGCATAATTTTTTTCCAGAGCAGGATCACCTCCCAGAATGTTAGTGTTACCAGAATAGTGCTTTTAGTGGGAAAGACAAAAATATTTTTATGTATAATTGTATGTATTATTATTATTATTGTTGTTGTTGTTATGCTTTTGTTATTATGTTTTTATTATTTTTTATTTAAATACACAGATGTAATATTTCTCAGAAATATACCTATATCTTAGGCTCTGGACCATACACTAAATTACAAAAGCTAAAATAAATATTGCAGTGCTCACAACATGCGTGTTTTTGTAAGTTTTTGCTAGTGATCATAGATATAACACAAAAAAGATACTTTCCATAAAATGGAATGCAGACTACTCTAATGGCAGATGTTGGTCAACAACTTTTTATAAAATAAATCCCTAAAAATTTACCACAGACAGAAGGGAAGGGAATGGCTTTCTCAAACATTTTAATATGCTAAAATTAAGCACAGCAAAAATTACATTTATGCTGTACAGTTAATAACTTTTAATTATCATCAAAATTCTCTCTTTTTAAACAGAAGTTAAGGACACTCTAGCTTTAAGACTGGGTGAACAAAGACCTTTCAAGAATTTCCTGCTGTTCTGTAGGTTTATTGTCTTAATAGATATTCCCATTGATCACTGTTTGCTTTACATTTTTTCACTTCATATTTAAAACTGACATATATTTGAATACTTACCATTATATGGTCAGTAGAATTATTCATTTAATAGGTCAAATAATCATTATATTTCACTGGGATGCTGGGGTTTAATTCATTTAACATTTTAATCTTCCATCAGTTTTTCCTTTAAGAGGATTTCAGTATATACAGGATTTGTATAAATCTGCGGAGTAAATTTATTCTTTTAACAGTTTTATTCTTTCATCAGAAATTCATTTAAATGGATTCTACTATATATCACATTCACTGCCAGTGTGGCTTTAGGTCAGGCTGTAATTGATGCAAAAGCAATGAGGTATTAAAAGAGAAAGGAAATATCTGAAGTTGGAAAGGGTTCAAAAAGTGTGCCACTGTAAGGCCATGACATTCCTCAGATATGATGGGAGTGGGGGATGGACCTCTCATAAACCATCTCTGTCCAAAGCCTGGCATAGCTGCTAATTTCAGGTTCTGCTAAAGTCAGAATCTGTGCTAAGGGGGCCAAGTTTGAAGGGGCACATCAACACAAGAATCCCATCTCAGGGTATAAATATGGTCCCCTCTATTGAGACAAGTCTAGAAATATCAAACCAGAAAAATTGGGGGAAATGCTTTCTTCTTCTTCAGTTTGCTCATGAAAAGCATTTGGCATATTCAGGATTTGGGGGTGTTGCTTGTTTTTTTTGGTTTTTGTTGTTGGTTTTTGTTTTTTTTGTTTTTTTGGTTTTTTTTGTTTTTTGGTTTTTTTGGTGTTCTCTTGTTTGGGGTTTTGCTTGTTCTGTTTGTTAATGTAGGCTGCTCTGTTGGTATAGGGATGCACAGAGCAGTAACTGGAATATGTACATTTTCCCAAGTTCTGATGTAGATTGGTAATGGCCAAGCTTAGCAGAAAAGATAGAAGGTAAAACTAGTAGGGGTTTTCATGTGCACAGGCATGAGCAGAGAGAAGAGGATTTGTGGGGAAAAGGAGAATGATGTAGATTGTGTAAATATGCTAAGATTTCCTACATATAGAAAAAAAATACAAAAAAATTTCTGAATTTCTACATGTCACCTCCTACCATTTAATGCATGCAGCATAAGGACAGACTTGAAAAAAAACTTAATTAAAGTTAATTAATGACTTGAGAAAGTTGTTACAATGCAAGAACTACAGGATGTGGCTTCATACCTATGTCCAGATCCAGCTCCACAGGTATCTTTTGGTGACCTTGCTGACAAAAACCTTCATTGGTATCAGCTGCAGGAACTTCTCAGGATATGTGGGGTAGCCTGTGGACCTCTGATAGTGCTGCTGCATTCAAACAGCCAACTTGCATAGCCTCAAAGTAAATAGAAGGATACAGTGGTTTAAAGATGACAATAGACAGGAAAAAAATTGCAGAATAGCTGAGGAAAATTCAGAAATTCTGAGGACTATGCTGGAGGGATAGATGCTGTAATATTTATGAGTGTGTAAGAAAGACTAGATATCTTTATTCAATTAATATCAGTAACACTGATGGAAAACAATTGCCAAGAAAATAGATTTATGGAAACATCACTGTTTTTTAAAGGAAAAACATAAACCTGGATAATTTCTTTTAAGTGTATGACACATACAGTATATTTTAGTCAATTTAAAAACTGTTATTTTGCTGGAATTGCCAATAGTTGGAAGGAAGTTTGGAATACAAGTAGCATTTCAGCACTGATGAGGAATGGTTGATTAGATCAATGAAGAAAGATACAATGAAGGGTCTGTTGAACATGTACTGTCCTGATTTTAATTCAGCAAATAACAAGTTATAAAAATCAATTATATACATGTAAAACTAAAATGCCATCTCAGAAATTCCAATAGTTGCAGGTAGTTTTAGTTTTCACAGAGACCTTTTAGATGGTATCATGTAATTATTTCTTTTGTAGTAACTTTTTAATCTCAAACACATATTGGGGACCCAGGCTATGGCTGAGAGCACAAGTAATTTAGGCTTATGGTTAAAAGTACAGTAAAGATAAGTTTTAGTGTCAGGAGAGGCACAATGCCTAAATCTCCAGCAGTAGTGGGGCTGCAGAAGGGTTGGGAAAAGAAGCAGTATCCTGCAGAACATTTTCTCTGCTGACAGTTTTTCCATCTGGGTGATGGCTTTTGAGTGTGGGCTAAGTCTCAGCCCATCCTGGTGGCTGGGGTTAAGGTTAGGAGAGACACAGTTTAAACTTCACTCAACCTGATAATCAGTTTTTAATTTTCCCCTCTATGAGAGCTCTGTTTGTATAGGGTATCCTTCCATCTCACTTGAAGTTGCACCCTTGGAATGGTGTGATGGCTTTGTATGCTAGGGACTGGTGCCTTCAGCTTGCTGCAGTCAACTTACTTTTGACAACCAAGAAATTTGATTTTTGTAATGAAGAGTAACACAGGAAAGGGTTGTCTGTGATGGACTTAGTAGAGTTAGGAACAAGAGTGCAGCAGTTCATATTAAGAGGGTTTTAGAACAGCTGCACAGTAAAGGGCATAATCTTGGTGGAGAAGGAGAATTTGAAGAAATTTGGGTAATAGTTACACAGCTTGGAAGTTCAAAAGCTGTTGCTGACTTGTTATGGTGCATTGTGGCTCTGGTGTGGTGCTTGGTTTGATATACCAGGATGCCAGGAGCCAGGAGGCTGGCTGAGAACAGGAAGATGGGGTGAAGTGCAGCATGCCCAAAACAGCTGTAGTGTCTCACTGCTCAGTACACCGAGCTGCATGTTTGTTAAATTGAATTATACCTTCAAATTAATTCAATTGCGTGTGAGACGAATGAATTATAGATCATTCTTGGTGAGGCTAGAAATATGGCTTGATAGAACCCAGCACCACAAATAGGAAAAGCCTCCAATAATGTATTTGCATGTTTACATATCACTCCCCTGTGGTGGATTAGCAAGCAGAAAGGACTCTAAAACCACAGGGGGAAGGTTTAAATAGGATGATGAAGACATTAGTGAATGATTAACCATAATTTCACAAAGGTGGAGGGTAAGCTGTTCATTTTGCAGAATCTCACAAATGTGTTTTGAACGATTAACTAAATTTGCTTGGCAAAAGTTTAATTAAGGCTGCCACTGATTAACAGCAATTATTTAACCCGGTGTGTAGGCTGGCCACTCACACTGTGTGGAGAGCACAGCAGTAATGATGGGAGGGTGTTCTGGGGTTCTTGGGACTGTCTGTGCTAGCTGCCCCACCTCCCAGGAGCAGAGGGAATCTGACAACACTCCACAGCTCTCCTGGAAGGGCCCAGAACCCCTGCCAGAGCCTCCCTGATGGAGACACAGACACAGACACAGACACAGAGAGACACAGACAGAGACACAGACACAGACACAGACACAGGCACAGGCACAGGCACAGGCACAGGCACAGACACAGACACAGACACAGACACAGGCACAGACAGGCACAGGCAGAGGCACAGACACAGGCACAGACACAGACACAGACACAGACACAGACACAGACACAGACACAGACACAGACACAGGCACAGACACAGACACAGGCAGAGGCACAGACACAGACACAGACACAGACACAGACACAGACACAGACACAGACACAGACACAGGCACAGACACAGACACAGACACAGACACAGGCACAGACACAGGCACAGGCACAGGCACAGACACAGACACAGACACAGACACAGACAGAGACACAGACACAGACACAGACACAGACACAGACACAGGCACAGGCACAGACACAGACACAGACACAGACAGAGACACAGACACAGACACAGACACAGACACAGACACAGGCACAGACACAGACACAGACACAGACACAGACAGACACAGACACAGACACAGACACAGACACAGACACAGACACAGACACAGACACAGACACAGGCAGAGGCACAGACACAGACACAGGCACAGACAGACACAGACACAGACACAGACACAGACACAGACACAGACACAGGCACAGACACAGACACAGACACAGACACAGACACAGGCACAGACAGGCACAGGCAGAGGCACAGACACAGACACAGACACAGACACAGGCACAGGCACAGACACAGACACAGACACAGACACAGACACAGACACAGGCACAGGCACAGGCACAGACACAGGCACAGGCACAGGCACAGACACAGACACAGACACAGGCACAGACACAGACACAGACACAGACACAGACACAGACACAGACACAGACACAGACACAGGCACAGACACAGACACAGGCAGAGGCACAGACACAGACACAGACACAGACACAGACACAAGCACAGACACAGACACAGACAGACACAGACACAGACACAGACACAGACACAGACACAGACACAGGCACAGACACAGGCACAGGCAGAGGCACAGACACAGACACAGACACAGACACAGACACAGGCACAGGCACAGGCACAGACACAGACACAGACACAGACACAGACACAGACACAGACAGAGACACAGACACAGACACAGACACAGACACAGACACAGACACAGGCACAGACACAGACACAGGCAGAGGCACAGACACAGACACAGACACAGACACAGACACAGACACAGGCACAGACACAGGCACAGGCACAGGCACAGGCACAGACACAGACACAGGCACAGGCACAGACACAGGCACAGGCACAGACACAGACACAGACACAGACAGAGACACAGACACAGACACAGACACAGACACAGACACAGACACAGACAGACACAGACACAGACACAGGCACAGGCACAGGCACAGACACAGACACAGACACAGGCACAGGCACAGACACAGGCACAGACACAGGCACAGGCACAGACACAGACACAGACACAGACACAGACACAGACACAGACACAGACACAGACACAGACACAGGCACAGACAGGCACAGGCAGAGGCACAGACACAGGCACAGGCACAGGCACAGACACAGACACAGGCAGAGGCACAGACACAGACACAGACACAGGCACAGACACAGACACAGACACAGACACAGACACAGACACAGACACAGGCACAGACACAGACACAGACACAGACAGACACAGACACAGACACAGACACAGACACAGACACAGACACAGGCACAGACACAGGCACAGACACAGACACAGACACAGACACAGGCACAGACACAGACACAGACACAGACACAGACACAGACACAGACACAGGCACAGACACAGACACAGACACAGACAGACACAGACACAGACACAGACACAGACACAGACACACAGGCACAGGCACAGACACAGACACAGACACAGGCACAGGCACAGGCACAGACACAGACACAGACACAGGCACAGGCACAGGCACAGACACAGGCACAGACACAGGCACAGGCACAGACACAGACACAGACACAGACACAGGCACAGACAGGCACAGGCAGAGGCACAGACACAGGCACAGGCACAGACACAGGCACAGGCACAGACACAGACACAGACACAGACACAGACACAGACACAGACAGACACAGACACAGACACAGACACAGACACAGACACAGACACAGACACAGACACAGGCAGAGGCACAGACACAGACACAGGCACAGACACAGACACAGACACAGACACAGACACAGACACAGACACAGACACAGACAGACACAGACACAGACACACACAGACACAGACACAGGCAGAGGCACAGACACAGACACAGACACAGACACAGACACAGGCACAGGCACAGGCACAGACACAGACACAGACACAGACACAGACACAGACACAGACAGACACAGACACAGACACAGACACAGACACAGACACAGACACAGGCAGAGGCACAGACACAGACACAGACACAGACACAGACACAGACACAGGCACAGGCACAGGCACAGACACAGACACAGACACAGGCACAGACACAGACACAGACACAGACACAGACACAGACAGACACAGACACAGACACAGGCAGAGACACAGACACAGACACAGGCACAGACACAGACACAGACACAGACACAGACACAGACACAGACACAGGCACAGACACAGACACAGACACAGACACAGACACAGACAGACACAGACACAGACACAGACACAGACACAGACACAGGCACAGGCACAGGCACAGGCACAGACACAGACAGACACAGACACAGACACAGACACAGACACAGACACAGACAGGCAGCATCCCTGCACAGCCAGATCTGTGGGCCAGTGCACCAGGGAATGGGGTCAGAGCCCTGTCCTCCCTGCTGAAATGATGGATGCTGCTCCCAACACTCCTGACATTTCTATAAAGCTGCAAAACCAGGCTGGGCCCTGTGGCTGCAAGGAAAGCTCAAGGCAGGGAATTAATGGAGCTCTCTTGCTCTCCTTTCCTGCTTCTTCCTCCAACAGCCCTACCCTCTTCTTCCTTTCTTCTTCTCTTCTTCTTCTTTCTTCTTCTTTCTTCTTCTTTCTTCTTCCTTCTTCTTCTTCTTTTTTCTCCTTCCTTCTTCTTCCTTCTCCTTCCTTCTCCTTCCTTCTCCTTCCTTCTTCTTTCTTCTTTTTCCTTCTTCTTCCTTCTTCTTCCTTCTTCTTCCTTCTTCCTTCTTCTTCCTTCTTCTTCTTCTTTCTTCTTATTCCTTCTTCTTTCTTCTTCTTTCTTCTTCTTTTTTCTCCTTCTCCTTCTTTGAAAATGAATGTAATCTGTCCCTAGCTGGTTACACCAATATTTTCAAATGTTGCTTATGATGCTTTATGGGTAATACTATTTTGGCACAGTTAGATATGCTCATGAGAACAAATGATGTCTGTTTCACATAATTTTTTTTTCCTTCCAGAAGAGAAAAAAAAAAAGACTACTGCTCTTAATAATAACTTATGACTAAGCTGATTAGGAAATAAGTATTTCCTTGAAAGCATTTTGAGAGGAAGGACAAATGTTCCTTAAAAAAGTACAAATTCTCTTCACAGGTTTGTCACAACCTTCTTGCTTGTCTTTTTACTCAATTGTTAAACATTCTCTCAGCTTTTCATGACAGAGATCCTGGTTTCACAGTCAGGTTCTGGTTCTCTGTATCTCAAGCCCCAGTGAAGAGGTGTTGGTTGTCAGATAATGGCAGACCAGGTGAATCTCTCTGATGGCTTCTGGATACAGCTCTGCCTTCTAAACAGCTCCATGAATGTTACTATAAAATTAGGAAATAGGAAATACACTTGGATGCTTGGCACAGTGATATATTAAGTTAAACACTGTTTATTATTAATGTTCTTTATATTTAAGAAGAGGTGTGCAATCAGGATGTCAATGTCTTCCCAAGACTTGAAAAAGATGTATATCCTCCTGTAACTGAAATATCTGCTGCTTTTATGCCTAAATCATGCAGTTTACTAATGTTCCATCCATTTGCTCCACAACTTACTGTCAATACTTCTTATTTTGGAGACACTGAGTATTTCATTTATATCTCTCCTGTATTGTGATGTTTGCAGAGTGTTATCCAAGCAGTAACTTCACACGTTTCAGAATCTCCAACATTGCTTCATTAGCAGTTTATATGAATGCTCAGTTTCAAAATATCTCAGTTAACTTGTTTACAATGGTTTTCAAGCTCACACACAAATTCACTAAAAGGCCAACTCATGTTACTGTTCCATTAAGAAAGCCATATGTCTTGCTCTATATTTGCACCTAAGACCTAAACTTAATGTCTACTGTACCAAGTATGGTATTTCTATTTTTCTATCAGCAAACTATAGAAGCTGGCTAATTTTAGCCTGCTTTCTTTCTGTTTGTGTACTTCTAAATCATTACTGCCTGCAGCAGTACAATAAACAACATATAGTCAAGAAGTATCATAGCCACAAAAAGTTAAAAAAAACCACAAACAACTGGAAATCATTAATTATCTTTGGATCAGGTTATTAAGGGTGTTCCTATCAATCTACTTCTGTGCTTTGTTTGTCCTTTGAATAGTCATAAATAATTAGCTTATCTCCTTCTTTCAGTGTCTAAAATAAAGGACTAATGATGTCAGGACAGCTTGCTTTGACATTTATGAAATATGCTATGATCTACCTGTAACTGATTGTAGGGGTAGCTGGAAGAGCATATTTTTAGATTGCTTCATTTTCTGTTATCAGAAAATCTGTCAGCCTTAGCTGGAAGGCTTAAGCTGTTCCCCTGCTTCAAGGAGGCCTCTATGTGTCATGCCCTTGGGAAGCATCTGCTGTTTAATTTTGTGAACTCATGTTCAGGTTAAACTGCAGAAGATTAGCCAGGTTTTCCTCCTTTTTTTGTGGCACCTGCTGTTCCCCCGAGCCCCCTGGGGCACGGAGGGGTGAGTGCTGTCCCTGGGGTCAGGGCTGTGTGGGAGGCAGACCTGGGGCTGCTCTCGGGTTCCCAGGGAAGGAGGAGGGAATGAGGAGTGGGGAGGAGCAGGGGGAGGGTGCTGCCAGCAGGGTCCCTTATTCCTCGACCTTCTCAGGCTCAAGGTAACACATTCATCTGCCTCTTGAGGCACCAGCTTTGAAGGGAGCTTTCCTTCCCTCCCAGAGGCAGGTTTAGACCCTGTCCCTGCTTCTCCTATGTATCCCTTGGATTACTGTCTTTATTGATAACATCACACCAGGTACCCAAAGGAGCAAAGTTAAGACCACAGGAATGCCTTATATTCAGGTATTATTATTTTTCCAATGGCTTTCTGAAACTTACATTTTCACAACAGAATAGCTGTGCCACTTCAAAATTATTTCAACAACATGCAATTACAATTTAGCCACAATGGGTAGTTTTTCATCATTACCAACTACTTTAGGCTCCATGTGTCACTTCTCCCACTGGTGAGCACAAACCCAGGTTTGCCCACTCAGGTGCTCTTTGCTCAGCACCCACCCCACCCCACGCTGGAGGAGCAGATGTGTGTGGGTTGGGTGATGGAGATGGGGCCCTGATCCTTTGCAATCCCAGCACTTGGCAGGGGCCTGAAGAAAACAGAACAAAAGGGGAGTTTCTTCTGGAATATGCAGGGGGAAGAGGCTGTTTCAATGTCAGCAGGATACTCCCTTCAGAGCTAGATTACCTGCCCCCACAGAGAAATACACACTTTTCTCCACCCAGAATTAGGAGATTAAACTCAGGTTTGACAACTTTTAGTCTTAGAAGTAACTGTCAGGTTTTAGAGAAAGTGCTGGATTGCCATAATCTGGTTGTGGCAGACGTTTGCTTAGCTGGGTTAAGGTCACCAGGTGGGATGGCCTCTGTGCTTCAGGTTAGTCCCAGGACATAGGATAGGTGGTAAAATGGTGTTTGAAATTCAAAGTAACAAAGGGCTACAGAGGAACTCTGTCAGAGTTTTGATGATTTGTGGCTGGCTGCTTTAGATGCTGCACTGTAGCTGCAGATTCTTCAAAGTATTTGCTGCTTCCTCTCAGTATAATCTCAATTTTGTGAAGGTTTAACATGAACCAGCTGTTCTACAACCATATGGTGACCTGAGCAAGACACTGGACAGACCGGATTTTTTTTTTTAGTTTTACTAAATGTGGGGCTTTATGTGGATACAGAAAAATGCAAGATAGAGAAGTTTATAAAATATCTCTCACTGCATTCACTTCTACTCTTGGAGCAGCTGCTTATGCTCAGCCTCTGAACTGAGTCAGTCAATTTACTCCAATAGATACTAAATCAGTCCCTTTATCCTTAATGATTAGACAGCAGCAAAAGGCACATCTGATAAAACATGGAGAAATCCAACACAAAACTTTAGCTTTCCTCACAGAGAAAGAAATGAGCCCTAACTGTGACTGAGCAGGTTAACAGCAGAACTGTACCAAATAAAATCATTCTGCAAAATGAAAGCAGGATCAAAGACATTAGACACAGGCAATAGCATGTTTAAGGTATAATAGAGAGGGCTTCAAGCCGTATTTGTCAGCTACTATTCCTGTCTTATAATTAACAGCAGATTACAATTGAGTTAAATCTTAACACTTCACATTGCAGATTTTCTGTAAACAAAGTAATTTGTTTGGCTTAATTCTGTATTCCAAGTAACCTTTATAAAAGGTTTACTTCACTGAAAGCTACCAACCATCTCTTAAATTCAACAGTTTTATCTGACCTGGCTTCCTTAAACATTTTACTTTTTTTTTACAAAGATTAAAAAATACATTGTGGAGTAAAATTATCTCAGCTTTGAAAATATGAAATTGCATCTGAAGCAGTGCTTCAATATGTAGTAATTTACTGTGGTGGCTCTAAAGCACAGATGGGAGAGTACAGAAAGAGGATTAAGCTGCTTTCCATATCCTAAACTTTATCAGGGATAACACAGAAAACTGTGTCATTCATTACTGCCTGGGGAGTTCTTAAGTGTTAACAATTTATCCAGCTGATACAGTAGAAAAGCTGGGAAGTATTTTTTTTCATTAGCAATAACAGACTGCAACTAAAATGAAAGTCAAAGTTGCATTGCAAGAGTTTTGTTCACCTGCCAAACAGAGGAAATTAATTGCTTCACCTTATATCTAAGCCAAAGTCTAAGTGCATGGACTCAAGAAAAGCACTGCTGAAAAATTTGTTATCTGGAGTCATTATTTCTGAAAAGGCTATTTTTGCTACATTAAAAATAAAGAATAATGAGACACTGGTACTTAATGCCATGCAAGGTTTATGTTCATACACCATGCTTCACATCACACAACTGAAATGGTTTAGGATTTCATTCAGAACCTATTAAAATCAGAAGGAATACCCTCATTAACATTTAGCAGCCTTTGGATCAGACCTACCCAAAGATTCAGCTGATAATACCAATACATGCAAAAGATTACAACCAAAGTCTTGTTATCCCTTGTAATTATATCTCCCCCTTGTTTGTTTTCACTTGGATGCTTTGGCAATTTTTCTAGACACTTCTGTTTAATCTGTGCACTTGGATTTAGCAGAATTTTATGACTGCAGTAGTTTTTCAATGATTTTTGAGTTTCTACAATGCTCAAGTGGCACGTGTATGGTGGTTTTTCTGTAAAGCTGCTGTTGCAGAGTAGTTCTTTATTTTGTAAATGGAAGCTCTTTAATATAACATATATTTTAATTTTAAAAAAGGAGAGAAAAGGTCTGTACTTGCAGGTTTTCTAGATGTCACAAACCAGTTTATGGAACCCAGTGTGTATGCATATATATATTCACAAAGATTTCTCTGCCCTAAGAGTATGCATTTAATCCTGAAAGTGCTAAGTTGATTAAAAATTTTTCCATTGCATCTTTCTGTCAAATTCAGTAGGATTTCTGCATGAAAGCCTGGACTGCTCAGACAGCTGCCTTGAATCTCTTTTACATGGTATTTTTGTCTCACTTTCCACTGAAAACTCTTGGACAGATCTATTTCTCTTCTCCTAGCTTTTGTTCTATTAATGTCTGCTCCCAAATTTCTTTTTGTAGCCTGGACTTTATTTTATCTCCTGCTACTACAATTAGTACAAAATCCACAGGTAACATGGAGATGTAGGACATCATTTGAAAATGAGAAAACATCTCTGGAGTATTTAAGACCACACAAACAGACACATTGTACTGAGATGTTTGGTCAAGAAGAGATGAGTATCCCATCTCCAGCAGTGACTGAAATTTTTATTAGTTATACTCAAAAATGCAATTCCAGCCCTCATGTTGTTTTTTTTTCTTTTTCACTACCTAATCCCTTAACAATACATTCTGCCTTTCTTGGTGTCTGTGAGATAAATAATATATTTTCTTTAAGGAAGTGTAAATTGACACCCATAAGACTGGCTGACACCACTTGCATGAGCAGTGAAAATTTCTAGGTCCAGGCTAGGATATGTGCACACACATTTATCCTACCCTGTTCAGTTTTTACATTGTGCCATCATTTTATTTCAAATCAGATTCTCTGTGTGCACTCAATCCAAGTGGGATTTTCCATCAAGGCATTGGTGACAAAATGGACTGACTGCCTGTGGTTAGTGCTGCACACAGCAGCAAGCTACTGAAAATCAGCCCATGGTATTTGGCTTTGGCACTGTCTTTTTCAAATGGCTCCTTCCCCACCCTCACAGTTTCTGTACTGGAACCTCCCTGAGACTGGAGGAAGGAATGCAGTGGTGAGCAGAGGGAGATGGCAGAGATGCATGCCAGCCTTTGTTCTTCAAGAGGTCACACAGAAGAAACAAAGAAAATAACATTGGCAATTGTACTACATATACTGCACAGTTTACAAACTAACTGCAGAATTAGACTGTTTCCAGTTTCATTCTGAGCATGAACAAGTATCTTTGCTGGATGCTCATTGCACAAATCTACAACTCTGGTTTGTGGTTCAAATTTTGGTTTTCTGCAGATTTCTTCCCTGAGCACACATAGCAGTCCTCCAAAATGTTCTACTTTACTTGCTGCAACAATTTTCATTTCTACTCCAGTGAAATCGATATTTAATGTTTATTGGAGCTCTGACTGGGAAATCCACGTGTATCCTCTGTCAAGTCAGTGCTCTGGCAATCAGGCCAAAGAGTCATGCACAGACATTTACACATTTATACACACCTCTCCTTAGCTCTACTGGTGTCTAATTAATCTGCATAAAGCAGAACAGCTGATTCAAGGCTCTGGAGAATGAGAAAATCACCTGGTGTGGTGAAATCATATAGAATAAAACAGAAAACAAGAATAAAATTTGAATCCCTAGGGAGAAAGGATGACTGGTGGGTTGCAGCAGGAAGGGCAAGTCCTGTCCTCTCCTCTACCCTTATTCTCTACAAAAGCCTCCTTGGGTAAGATTACTCTGAAGAAAGCAGTTAGAATAATTGCAGAGGTATCATAGGAACATGAATGCATAAATTATAGATCCTGATTTAGCTTAAATGTAGGGTTGCTGTCTAACTGCTAAATATTGTCAAGAAATCCAGAGTGTCTGAATTTTTGCACAGACAGACTTTACATTTCTAAGTACCTTTAAGCATCTTAAGAGTGACGAAGCAACTGAAACCACAGATTTGAAAATTCAGCATTTTAACTTCAGACATTCCCTCATCAGTGCATGTGATTTTGTGTTTTAGTGATACAGATAAAATCCAAACTGTATGACAACAGTGATGTAGTGTTACATTCCCTGTCATGGGGATGCTGAAAGGATAACTGTGCTAAGGATTGTGAAGTTTTAGATCTGATACCACTGGTACCATGTGATGAAGGTGGGAAGGGATGGCTAGCAGCACCTCTGGAGTCCCACCTACACACTATCCTGGGTAAAACTGCTTCTAGATGTTTGCAGCACTAAACCAGTGTGTGTGTGATTCACTAAGCTATTTTATTTGTAAACATTTCATTCTGCATACAGCAGTGTTTTCCTTTTGGTGTTTTTAGGGTAACAGGGTTTTGAACTGCATGTGAATTCAATAGAGCTAGAGTAAATCTTGGCTGTTCCATGGTTATCCAGGATAAAAAACCAGTCATCTATTCCACTGAATCCCACTTTGAAGAATTTGAGTGAAATAAGAGTTGGAGAATCACAGGGGAAGGGGTTACTCTTTGATGTACAAGCCTTTGAACTGTAACTGTTCCTGTTGTCCATACCCTTCTTGCAGATTGCTGGATGCCAGTCTTCCTCAAAAACTGTCCCAATTCTTCCTTGCTCTCATAAATTAAAAGAAGTTAGCTAATGTAGGTGGAAATTCCAATTCAAACACAGAAATGCTGCCTTGGGTTTTGCACTGTCTCCTTTCTCAATCCATCTGAAACTCATTAGGATGATGCTAATTGTCCTGCTGAAAGACTCTGTTCTACTTAAAGTAGAACAACACTGAAATTTCCTCAGCAGCAGATTTTTTGTTATATTGTTTTGTGGCTTTTTTGTCTACTTTTTTTTTTTTTTCCCATGTATGTTCCAGTTTTTAAGTTACCCATCACAGACTTTTGGTCAGTTGCCTGAGGTAATCATGTTCTGCTAAATCAGGGCATGGGGGCAAGAAAGGTTACCCTGCTCAACCTTTATAAAGTTTCTGGAACTGCCAACTCCAAGCATCTTGTTTAACCAGGATGATTCAAATGAGTGATAATATCCAGTTACTAGCTCTGAGACAATTTGGCCATCTGAGGTACCATGAGGACTCAGCTACAGCAAGCAAGGCTGTTCTCCACAGAAATGAATATGTGCTGGTGTGCTGCCAAGATTATTCTAGGGCTGCAGATGGCATCTACTGTTCTCACTGTATAAGCCTGCTTTAATGTGACTGGTGCAGACAGTGTGTAGCCAATGCAAATTTTTACTGATGGGATGTGATAATCAAATTTAAATTTTGTTTTCCCTAAATATTTTAGAACACACCAGCCATGTGTTGTTCTTACAACATGTCCTGACAGTAGTGTACAAACTTCTTCCCCTTGACATTGGCCTCTTCTGCATATTTGACAACCTTAATGAAAGCCCATAATAGCTGGTACAGATGGGTCCTATTTTGGAGGTAGATAGAGTCATGAGTTTCCATTGGGAGTGAGAACTGCCATTTTTTACAAAGGGCCATAAAAGGCAAATACAGTTTGTCTCTCACATGGCATGGTATGTTTGTAGCAGTGATGGAAAGTGCTATAACACATGGAGAGGCAGTAAGACAGCATTGCAGGGCCATGGATAGTCAAAAACGAGGACAGTCCAAGCTGGAGGCTCTGCAGTCACATGCACAGGGATGTAAACAGCTCAAATTGCCACTGAGTCAGTTGATGTCTCCTTGCCTCTAAAAAATAACACTGTCCCAAGGATTAGCTACCCGGGTGTGACTGCTTGGGGACACTGGATCAGCTGGCACAGCCCAGATGGGAACTACAAAGCTTTGCTGATGTCCACCAGCCCAGGATCCATCCAGAGCAACTTCCAAGGGTATAAATGTCCCATCCAAACAGTATGGAGCTGCTAAGCTGTGTAAAACAGCAAGGTGGGAAGAAGTGCTCTGTGGGCAGTATCTATTATTGCTGAGGCCTGCACTATTTTATGTGGTCTATTCCAACTCACAACTATTTGCAGCCCTTAAATGTTTATACCGTTGTCTTTCAAGCAATTTTTGTACTTCTTGGGTGCATTTGGTACTCACACTTCAGAAGTGGTCTAGAATATTAGAATCTCATTGGATTTTTCTAAATAGAGGTTGAAATCCAAGTTGCAAAATGTTAGAGAAAAGCTTTATTTGGCACAACAGCAGCTGTTTCACTGCTGTACTCATCAATGTACAACTGCTGTGGATTGCTGTCTTCTCAGGCTGTATAAAAGAACTGAGGTTTTTTTGTCAGAAAAATGGTTTTATACAGCCCCTGAATCTAGTTAGAATTAGTGTAACCAAAAGGTGTTACTTGTACATCAGAATTTGTAGGGAATGATATATAAAAGAACAGGCTGCAGGCAGCAGGTACATATCTAAATCAGCTAAGAATCCATGAGTTAGGTAGATGAAAATTAAGTAGGGAATTTCTGAGTTCCTAATTTTGATTTCCAAATTGGGGAGTCTCATATAAAGCCTGATAAGGAAATGAGAAGCACGAGCCAGGAGTTCACCAGTGTAACTATTAGGCTTATTTTTTTTTATTTTAGACGCTGCTGCAGCCTCACTGTCTGCCAGCGAGTTCCTCCTGATGTGATGAGCATGTCAGAGTGTCAGGGAAGATTCTCGAGGACAGAAGAATATTTTTAATTTGGTGCTGCATCTACAAATTTAGGCAGATGCAAATCTGAACTGGCTGGCTGAGAGCCAGGTCCAACCCAAAAAAAGCAGGATGTATGGTGGTATGGACAAAATAGTACATTCTGCTGAGAGGCTACTCATGGAGGTGTAGGGGTGGAGGGTGGGCTCTGAGAAGCAGCTGGCTCCTGTTTCACTCAGAGCCTGGTGCTGTCAGCAGCCATCTGTGGGTATGTCCTGAAGATGGGGCAGTGCTTGGGAACAGGAATAGGTGTCTATGGCCACAGGAACTGGGGGCAACCTAGGACACACTGTCCTGGAATTATAGAATCACAGAGTGGTTTGGGTTGGAAGGGAATATCTCATTCCAACCCCACTGCCATGGACAGGGACACTTTGCTCTACACCAGGTTACTCAGGGCCCTTTCCAACCTGGCCTTGAACACTCCCAGGAATGGGGAAGCTTCTCTAGGAAACCTGTGCCAGTGCCTCACCATCCTCACAGGGAGGAATTTCTTCCCAACAGCAAATCTAAACCTACTGTCTGTCAGTTTGAAGCCATTTCCCTTGTCCTGTCAGCACACGCTCTTGTAAACTCTCTGCCTGTCTTGTAGGCTCCCTTCAGGTGCTAGAAGGTGCTCTAAGGTCTCCCCAGAACTTTTTCTTCTCCAGGCTGAGCAGTCCCAGTTCTCCAGCCTTTCCTCCCAGCAGAGCTGCTCTATCCCTCTGCTCCCCTTGGTGCCTGCTCTGGGCTGGCTCCAGCAGCTCCCTGTCCTTGCTGTGCTGAGCCCAGAGCTGGATGCAGCCCTGCAGGTGGGGTCTCAGCAGAGGGGCAGAGGGGCACAATCCCCTCCCTGCCCTGCTGCCCACGGGGCTCTGGGTGCAGCCCAGCACACGGGGGGCTCTGGGCTCCCAGCACACGGGGGGCATGTCCAGCCCCTCACCCACAGCACCCCAACTCCTTCTCCAGGGCTGCTCTGGCTCCATTCTCCTCCCAGCCTGTCTTTGTGCTTGGGATTGCCTTGATCCAGGAGTAGGACCTGGCACTTGGCTTTGTTGAACTTCATGAGGTTCACACAGACCCACCTCTGGAGCTTGTCAAATCCCACCTGGATGGCATCCCTTCCCTCCAGCTCCACACAGCTCAGGGTTCTCAGCAAATCTGCTGAGGGTGAACTCAGTCCCACTGTCCTGTCACCCACAAAGATGTGTCCTCAGGCTGCATCCTACACAACATACAAATTGGTAGAGGAGCTCTGAATTAAATTGCCAGAAATGCTCAGTTCGATAGATGGATTCCTTTTGGCTTCATTTAGCTTTGGATCATGCTCTTAAGGAAGAAATGGATGACTACAGGCCTTAACCAGAATTCTCATAGGCAAGAGTGGAGAGGTAATCTTTCTTGCAGAGTGGATTGGAAAAGCTCTGCTAGCCTTTCCAAATTCTGTTCTAAGTGCTCCCACCAGGCCTGGGTGGATGCAGACTTAGAGGGCAGCACTGATTGTTTGGAGCTCTTTCCAGCAGGGTGCTGTCATCTCGATATTAAACAGGAGTAAGCCATCAAAGTAAAAGAGAAGTGGGGTGATGGAAAACTGAATGTTTGCAAAACAGGACAGTTCTTTGAATTTCCCAATCCATTACATAACAAAAATGCATGAACTGTGTGATTAAGAATACTAAGTAGTAAGTACAGAAATCAATTCTGTTTAGTGAGAATTCAAATCCCCTTGAGGATTTGAAATGTTTTTTAAAGTCTAAGGAGGTGTGTGGGGGGGTGACATCTTTTCTGTAAATGCATAGAATTACTAAGCACAAGGGATTTATTTAACCAGGAAACTTACATTACTGAGATTAGACATCTCGTTTTCAAGGTGCTCTGTGAAGATAATGACTCCTATCCCCATAATTCACTGTAGACATCAGTTTTGTCTGATAATACATAAATTGACCTGATGATAGAAGTTAGCAGTTTTCACTCTAAATTGCAGTATAGTGCTAGACAGCAATAAAGAATGTGTGGGCCTGATTCATTGAGTTCCTGTAAATTACAGAGCAGAGGATTTGGCCCTCCTGTTTAGGAAATATACATTTCCTCTCTAAAACAGAGATGCAGTTTTTCCTTTCATTAAAATACAAATGCTCTGAAAAACAAAATTAAATCTTCTGGAACAAGGGAAAGAACAATGTGGTTATTTATCCTAAAAGAAGGTTAGCCTCAAGGAATAGCTGAATGTTACAAAATGAATCATATGGAAAAGACCATGGGCTTTTATGATGCTGTGATTAAATGTGATCAGTTAGCAGGAGAAGGTGTGTGAAATTCTGATTGCAGAGAATTTGATGGGAATTTTGCCAGTGACTTTAATAGGCACAGAGCTACCCTTGGAACCTGGAAACTGTGAAAGCATTTTACTTGCCTATTTGATTTTGAGTTAGGAAATATTGCCTCTTCTTGTCTTTATTTGCTTGATTTTCTGGGCTGAAGTAAATGTTATAGTGTTTTATGTTGAGTCAGCTTAAAATAATCTCTAACTGAGCTAAACTCTGTTGAAAATCCTTGTTGCAGAGGTGTAAAAACTGCTGTATTGAATTGATCCTTGCATCTGTAAGACTGTCTTTTCAGAGGAGGAGCAGACTATTGCAATTTGGCAGAGGTGAGGAGGATTGTGAAGCTTTTTCCTTACCAATTTTTAATTAGCTGCTGAATGTAAAAGGAGGAAATGAAGAAGCTGCCTGTAAATTGAAGGAGATTCTAAAAGAAAAAAAAATCAATACCATTTAAGGAATCAGATTTTTACTCAGTACTTCATGGGTCCTTTCCAAACTATTAAGTAGATGTAATTTAGAGGCACTGATTGGAACATCTGATTCAGGAATATCAAATGTTAGTAGCTCTGTCTTTGAGACTATGGTGTTTGTGGTCTGAAATGGAACTTTCTGCCATTTAGTGTCTTCAGGGGATGTGCATGACAGAAAATGTTAAACTTCTCTTACAGTAGAAGTTCCCAGGTTCTCATGGAGCACTTGGCCATGGGTTGTGGATCACAGAGTTCTGCACAGAACTGCTTTGTCACCTGCCTGTCAGAAGTGAGCAGGAGGAGGTGAAAGGAGACAGGGGTTTTATCCAGTGTGCACCCACAGGATTGCCCCCACATGTCAGGGAATATGTGGAGTATGGAGTAGGCTGAAAGCAAATGCTGCAAGTTCTTCTCTCCAAAGAAATGGGACAGCAAGAGGAAAGCCTCTGACTTAATATCTGAATTTCCCACTTTCCACCAGGATAATAACAGTGCACTATGTTTACCTTGAAATGATGATAGAGTAATGATTCAGCCTTTTATGTGGAGTGAATAGAGAAATGTGACCACTCAGCCTATAAGTAGTTTAATACAGACTATATCAGACAGTAGCATTGTTTTAAACCTGTATGAAAACATTCAGATGACAAATAAGTGATGATCAGAAGAGAAGTAGATGTGAGTTTTAATTAAGGATTTATATGCTATAAGAGGATAAAAAATGGAGGAGGAAGAAAATAGGAGTAAATATTATTTCCATAGCCACTGAAATGTGTCCAAGTTAACAACTACTAATATATTACCTTTTTCCATCACACAAAAAATCTGTGAGCCACTTGCCCTGCTGGTGAGTTCTCCATCTCCCAGTGGCAGATGAAGCTGCACCAGTGAGTGGTTGTCATTAGCAGGGGAGCCTGGAGCAAGGGCTCAATTGAGAGTACCTGCACCATGGCTCGACCTTTACTGCTTGTGTGCCATGTTAGATCATGGATTGCCACTTACTGTGAATGCACAGCTGAAATCCAGTCTCCTGAAAAGGCCAGGGATGTCTTGAGATCTCAGCTATGAAGTCTATTCATTGTGCAGGAATAGAAAATTCAATATATGAAAGTCTCAATTTGTGCAATTTTTTTTTTTGAGGATGTAGAGCCCAAGCATGTAGAAATCATGCAGCAGTGAAGAAAGAGAATTAAATGCTAACAGTAATGCAAGATTAAAGCTGGGAAGTGAAGGTTCAAGTATTTGATAAAAAACTTTTTTTCCTGTCCCCTTATTAAAGTCTGTTATGCTGCTGCTGCAACAAAATGCACTATTTATAACAGATAAAATATACATAGAGGTCACAACAGTGATGTTACCTTCAAATTTGATATATTTAGTTACTGGTTTTTAATTATTCTCAAAGCTCAAGTTCTTTCCACAGAGAGCTGTGACATCAAATGCCACTATGAACTCTTTCATGCATATTTTATTTGTATTATTCATCCTAATAATAAGCTGTTGCTTCTTATTTTAATTATTCTAGTAGGTGTTTCCTTACAGATTGTGATTTATCTAGTAGTCTAATGTTATCTCTAGTTTAGGACTATCAACAAACTTGACCCTTACAGAAGGGCTGTATCAGTGAATAATAAAGATCTAAAGTGTTACTTTTTCACAAGAAGAGTTTTAACACTGGCAGTACCCAAAACCATGTAATAACGTGCATTTTTGCCTTCCTACACAGCTTCCTGCCATATAAGTGTCTCTGTAACTGTAGCTACAGGCTGCTTTTTCTATTTTAATATTTATTCTTAAGTTATTTTCTGTTCTGCATGTCTACAAATACAGGCAAAATAAAAACTTAATAGCTTAGGTTAAGGTCTGCCCTCTTAGTTTTTCTTACTTTGAGGATCTGTGGTATAAAATCAAGAAACTTCCTCCTGAATGTTTTAGAGTAAATAGCCAAATCACTTCTAAATATACAACCCAAAATCAAGAAATTAAATCAGCCTGAATGGAAGACACATTCCCCCTTGAGTTACTTATTGTCATTTTAGTAGCTCTTCAGACTTTCTGGAGTTTTTCCAGACAGTGATTACTGCAAATAGTTATAAAACACAATTTAAAAAAAAATTAATCCACTGTAGCTGGAAAGGGTGATTTTGGTCATTACTGTCACAGTGCACATGAGGTTTGTGCTGGTAGTTTAGTTTTTCCAGCTGTAGAACCTGAGGCACAGGAAGGATGAGTACTTGTTCCCTCAGAAAGAAACTAGCAAGTGAGCCATAAAGCAAATGCAAGCCCATCTGTGGCAAGCTTGGCCTCTCAAATGTCTATTTTTGTGTCACTAGGTGGTAATTGACAAAATCTGTTACTGTTCCTCAAGTTTATAGCAGGAATAAATGAGAAGTCTCTCGTTAATTTGCTTCTAAATGATAATATTTGTCATAAAACTCTTTACAGCCAGGCCTACTTCACTAATATGTGAAACCAATCTGAAATTATAACTGGAAAGGAAACCTGGGAAAACCCTTCAAGAAGTCTATTACATACTTTACAGAAAACTAGAAAAGTGTAAGTTAAGGATTTTTCCTTTTAAAATCCTGAATCTTGTCTGCATATGTTTGTGTGAGCCTTGTTGGGGTTTTGCTCATGGTAAAAACCAACTTATGTTAAAATGTATTTATCCTGCCAAGGAACAGACATTTCAGATTTGCTGGGATGCAGATTCAGACTACAAAATTACTAGAATAAACTGAACCAGTCAGAAGTAGAAGTGATGAAAGAGATGCCTGTCCTTTGCAAATATGCAGCTGTGGGCCCAAAGAAAGGAAATCAAGATCATGGTCACAAAATGACTCTGCTCCTCTCTTTGGTACCAATTACTGCTTGTTCATGTAACCAAATTTCATAGCATTCATGTAAAAGCTGTAGGAAATTAATTTATGGGAAATTAATTTTGGGTTGGTGGGCAATATTATTCCAAACACAGTCTAATTTCAGGTATTTAATAATCTGTAAAAATTGAGATGCACAGTACTTTCAGCATTATTTCTTTGTTAGCTAGCTCTACTCCACTATAGGTGATGGAATTTTCCTGGTGTAGACCAGCTGGTGACAGAGACTGCTGTTTTTCTCTACAATCACTTCTCCTTTGTTTGCTTGTCTGTATACATTATAATACCTCTCACTATAACCCATGGATTAGCTTTAACCACTCCCATTTTTTTTAAATTTTTAAATTTTTTTTTTAATTGATAGGTTTTCAAAAGGCAAAATTGGTTTAATCCTAATCTTCACCATCAAGCAATCAACATGTCAGGCAGCAGATTGGTAACTATGCTTCACAGTACAGGTGTACAATTTGAGATTTTTGCTTCTTTTTTGATTGGTCATTTGTGGGTATTTTTAATAATTTGTGTCTCACAATTTTTTTTTCCCAAGGTCTGTAAGTAAGAAGGTTTCATTCATAATGTAGTCATTAATAATTACTGAATTTTATATATTAATTCATATGTATAGGAAACCAGCATTTAATGAGAATTTCTGTCTTTTGATAATCTCTGTAAGATGAGAAGATTTGCCTGGGAGTTAGATGTTTGTGCCAGTAGTCTCAGACACAAAGAGTTTTATTTCTCTTAGATGATAAACTTTAATGGAAACAACAGCCTGCAAGAGAGCATTTTCTGAATTCATGAAAATCATTCAGATCCTGCTTTTGTTTTGCTAGTAAACATTGCTCTTTAATTCAGAAAACAGTTTGTACTGGCCTGGGGAAGCCTGTCTCATTTGATAATGGGCTCTGAATCCCGTGGATTATTGCAGGGATTTTATCTTGCAGTAATCTCCAGGGAGAAATGTACAAACAGCTGGGAGAGCAAGAAGGAACTGCATTGTGCTGCAGGAGTTTGTGGAGCAGGATTTTAGGGTGCTGGAGTGGATCTCAATACCAACATGAATCTTTTCTGTTTTTCTCTGGTAAGTGTGGCTACACATTTTTTTAGTGGGTTACTGAGTTTATAAACTGAACTGGTGGGTGTGCTTTTATGGAAAATAATGAAGGTTTTATATCACAAACGGTGCAAGGGTTGTGTAACAACACTGAGTCTCTCTAGCATAGAGGAAGGAGTTATTGTATAAAAAAATTGTATGCAGCTAAATATGAATCAGTAAAAATATAAAGCACAAAATGTATAATAATTGTGCCATAGACTATCTGTGCCTATTGCTAAAACCTTGCAGATTTAGTCATGAGGCATTTAATCCAAATACAGTAAAACACCTCATAAGTAAGATAAAATTATTAATATATGTATTTTATAATTTGTTTTACACTAGGATTTTTATTTTTTTAGGTACTAGTGTCCATTTTTCTGCTTCAGTAGTTTGGGAGGAATTGCTAGAACTTTTCAAGCAGTAGTTTTCTATTAGTCAAAAATGAAAACAATAGTCATCAGGGATAATTTAGTCATGGCAATATTTGCACACAAACAGATGACTTGATTTCAGACCCTCTTTAGTTGATGTTGTTTACTTGCACTGTTTGTTTGTTTGGCTTAGTTGGT
Organism: Luscinia megarhynchos; assembly: GCA_034336665.1. Lineage (NCBI taxonomy): Eukaryota > Metazoa > Chordata > Aves > Passeriformes > Muscicapidae > Luscinia > Luscinia megarhynchos. The sequence continues at coordinate 10,195,282 of JAPFBE010000013.1, read as the reverse complement.
TGGGTTTTGGTGATTTTTGGGGTTTCTTCCCCTTCTCTTTCCTTGCCTCAAGGCAACTCCTCAGAATGAACAGGTAAATCAGGATAGGAGATCCACAGAAACTGCTTCTGTTTTAAGAGCTTAACCATCTGCCAATACCTATGCCCAGTATTAGCAATGGTAATTAGCTCAGTATATTTGCTGTATTTATGCAGCACAGTAGATCTGTTTGCCCATTCTTCATCTTTTGTCCTGATGTTTAGTGTATCATTCCCAAATATTTAGGAAAGAATAATAAAAGTCAATATTCAAGCAGCACTAATACAAACTCAAATAGGACAACTGCTTTGTGTAAATCGCTGCTCCTGGTTGCTAATACTTAGTGCAGAGTTCTGGTGTTTTCCAGATCATAAGGATTAAAAGCTGGTTTGTACTTAAAGTAAAATGCAGTGGTATTTCAGGATTCTGTGACAAGAGTCACTCTGAAAAATAATTCCCTGGGAACTTGGTGACAATTTTGATCATAGTTCAGTGTGAATGCCTATGAATTTGTACTGGTAACAACTGCTTTGTGGTACAATCTGTAACGGCTTGAAAATACTCATTTCAGGAGTTCTTTGGGAAAGAACTGTTCTACCAATATCTCACTGTTCTGTTGGAGCAGCTTCTTGTTTTCCAAGTAGTTCACTTTTTAAAAAGGTGCTGAGCTTTGTATCAGTTGAGAAACCAACATTTAGATGAAATGTCATGTAGATTGTGAGTGAGAGTAGGTCAAGCTCCATTTTTCCTGTTGAACTCAGTATGCAGCACCCAGGGTTTCTGTGGGAGAGCCATGGCTGCTGTGATAATGGATGGTTCAGAAAAGTGAAAGCTGGTGCCAGGGTAGTTTCTGTAATGAAATAATTAGTTCTGTTTAAAGATTGCTGCTAAGAAGATAACCTCAGTTCTTTACAAGCTGTACACGGGAGCCGTTCTGTCTGCTTTCGTAATCTTCTGCTCACCCAGCAAAACACCTCACAAGTTACCAACATCTAAAGATAATTTATAGGTCTTTAATGGCTTTCATAAAAGGAAGAGCCCTGTACAGTCCTCCCTGTGCCTGGGACACAGGGCAGTTGCTTTCAGTAATCAGATTGTCCAGCTTGGAAATGAGCTGGTGATCCAAGGATACACACTGGCCACTTTTACTCTGTCCCCCTGTGACCACGGAGAGGCTGGCTACAAAGAACTTGTAGTGTCAATATAAGGGCATTTTTCCATTCAAGAGAGTCAAGCCAGAAATAATGAACAGCATCAACACTGTTAGGATTCAAAGGCAGCTTTTAAAGGTGCTAGGGGAGACAGTTCCTTAGTAGATGCAAATAACCACCAAGGAATAGAAATCATGGTTGATTTACGTCGAGTGAACATCTGGAGTAACTGCTAAACCTGAAACCGTGGAAGAGAAATTCAGGGTGTTGACAGACAGAACACAAAGAGCTGAACAAAAGAAAAAATATTCTCATGGAAGCATTTATCTCATGTAGACTGACTGACAAGACTTCAGACTGCAAAGAGTGTGTGCGTGTGTACATATGTGTGCATATGCATATACTGTTAAAACAGACTGGTTTATAGCTCAGAAAGCATCTTTCTACCCTATAGTGGAGTACAGTGGTTGAAGTAATCTGCAACCTGAGAGAATGACAATAAAATTCTGTTTAACCAGACTTCTGGCTGGTGCAAAGTAGTGGAACATCTAGGTAGTTAGAGGAACATCTCTTTGCACTTACTGAATTTTAATTTGGGTTTGCTTTCCTACTTGTCCATAAAACTGAGACATAGTCCTAGCCTGAGACAGTGTTATGGGCCAGTGTAGCAAGTGGTGATGTGAAGGCTGGACACACATAATAGTCACAAGATGGTTGTGATGGGGCTTTGGAGCCTGAACTGGATTCTCCCCTTCCCAGTGAGGCAAAGAGGAATTACTCCAATCTGTCCCCACTTGGGAGTCCTCTGGTCTCTTAGTATGAGTGCTCCAGCATGGGGTGTTTCCCCAGAAGTACTTTGTGTCCTGAGCTGACTTCAGAATGATTTGGTTTCTCAGCTGAGATTATTTTTCTCATCAGACTCATTGCCCTGTTCTCAAGAGATTTGCAGGCAAATTAGATTTGCCTTCAAAACCTTGTGTCCTTTTCTCCATTTACAAAATGATCAACAGGATAAATGTCACTCTTTTTTTGTAGATATATTATGTTAAAAGGTCAACCTTAGACCTTAAATTTGCAGTGTCTTTTCCATCTCATAGCTCTTATCATGTCAAAAAATTGAATCAGAACAATACTCTTTTATATTATGGGCAATATACAGAGAGAGTCCCAAATCAAGCACTGCTTTTGTATGAATTGCTAGAAATTATGCTGCCAACCTGTTTTGATACACTGCCTAATGAATGTCAGAATCCTACAAATCTGGTAAATAAAGTTTACTGTTGAACTGTGAAATCCTTTAGTTAAGGTAGAATATTTTTCCTGCATTATTTTCGGCAAACTGGCTCTCCAATATCAAGGATACACACACTAGGATTAGCACCAATTAATCTGGAGCAGTATTTATTAAATGTATTCTGACTTATGCTCACAGCCCCTGCCCTTCAGTAAAGTTTTCATAAGAAAGCACAGCAGAAACCTGTGTAAGGCAGTAGAGAAATGCTGTGACATCCTAATCACTGTGTTGTTCAGATCAGTTATTCAAGTTGAGCACTGGTCTTAGGATTTAAGCCAAACAAGATCCTTTTCATTTGTCTATTTCTTTCCCATATGGTGCCTCTCTAACCATCACTTTTGCTACTAAAATGTAAAGTTAAGTACTGAGTGAAAGTCTAATCCTCTTAGTGATTTTCGGTAGCATTGGACTAGCTATGTTTTATTTTGATTGTTGGTTTAAAGATGTGCTGACAGCACAATGTAAAACATATTACATGTAATGTTATAAACTGAAAAAGCCCTTGGTACTAGAAGCTAATGTTTCTATAGTGCAAAATGCAGAGGGAATAAGTATTAATAAAAGTGATGTAGTGGATAAATAATGAATTAGCTGGAGCCTCTATGTTAAAGAAACAATAGAGTAAATAGAAAAGTGCTAATGCTGCCATGACCAGTGGGACATGATGGTACTTAGAAATGGACTGGTCTTAAAAATATGTTTTGCCAAAGAAGGATTAGTTGAATGTGGAAAGAAGACCACTCCTCTAAAGGGGATTGTGACTAGAAGAGATCTAAGTGGTTGAACTTTGTAGTGCTTCCCATGTAATCATCTCTATATAGTCCTTGTTCCTTTCAGCTGGATTGCCATCATCCCACCATACACAGCATTCCCCTAAACCCCTAAACCTGAGATGGAAAATTATCTGCATTACTAAATGCTCCTTCTCCACCTTATGATCAAATTAGTCTCTGCATGTCATGATAATAATAATATCATGCAAAGGAAAGAGCTACAGGCAATCATTTTCTTCTAGATCTGAACTAGGATAATTTTTCCCATAAAACTCCTGAAGCAAAGAGCTTCAGAAAGCTTTCTTATTCCATGTAGGATAAAGAAAATGTGCTAGCTACTTCAGAAGTTCATATTTTAGTCTGCTATCTCTCATTTTCCTCTGTGATGTTTACTGTGCTCAGGACTACTAAAAGAATTAACATATGAAATGAAAAAGCTTTATTGACTTGGCAGGTTTTGGTATAAAAGCAGACTTAACTGAAAAATAAAATAAAATAGAAGGGAGCAATAAAATTTCAATTTCAGTTAAACATCTTGAGTTGCCCCCAAAGAAAGGCAATTACTACAAGGAAAATATACTCTTATAAAGCAGAAAACCAGCAAGCAAAGAAAACAATTTTGAAAATTGAAGATGTATTTTCTCTTTTTTGGGTGCTCCCTTTCTCACTCCTGTGCTTTTCTGCGTGTTTTCTTTCTTGCACTTGCTTTCCTCATTGTCCCTTTCCCTCTCTGTCATGTGTTCTCACTCTTTCTTGTGAGAACTCTTTCTCTGTTCACCTGAGCTCACAAAAGCCTCCCTTCCTCTCTTTCTTTCCATCTTTTTTCTGTGTCCCTTTTCTAATCTTTTTATTGTTCCCCCCACTCTCTCACTGTTCTTTGCCTTCATTTTTCTCTCCTTTTTATCTTTCTCATGCTTCTCTTTCACGAGCTCTCTTTATGCTTCTCTCTTCCTTCAACAATGTCATGTATTATTCCCTATTGAGGGAGAAGTATATGGTTATATTTTATGTTTGCAGAAACCTGGAAATGTGTGACAAGCTTTTAAACTCATCCTTTTTGTTTAGAATGTGTGATTCTTCTCTCTCACTCATTTTCTCTCTTTGTGTGACCTCACTCTTTTCTGCACACTCATGCCCTTTCTCCCTTGCTTAATACTTCATGGCCACCCAGTCTCATCCCCTGGTGCTCACTTTCTTGCCCCCTTTCTCCCTCTTTCCAGAGAGCTCTCTTTGTCACAAGGATTCCTTGTCCATCATTTCTCACATATTCACTCTTTCTCACAAGTTGTCCTGCTCTTATTCCCTTCCTCACAGCCCCTCTTTCTCGTGGCCTTGCACTGTCTCCTGACCTCACCCCTTCCCTCACAACCTCATTCTCACTCTCTCTCCTGCCTGCACACTCATTTCTTGCACATGCCTTCTCTTCTTGAACAATCCATCTTTCTTGAACATCCAATTTTTGCACATCATCTCCTCTCACTCCTCTTCTCTGTGCCATTCACACTCCCATCTTCTCATGCCTCCACCCTTGCTTCCTTGTGTTTGCTGGGCTTTTTTTTGCCTACCATATTTTCCCAGCACACTATTTCTCACATTCTTACTTCCTTTTTTTTCCCACTCTCTTTCTTCTCTTTCTCTCACACGTGCATTTTCTTGCAGCCTTGCCAGTGCATGCTTGTGCTTGTTTGCACACTTCCTTTCTCAAGCACTTGCCCTTTCTCATGATGATGCCTTTCTTGCACCTTCCCTGTGATTTCCTTCATGTGCTCTCCTGCTCTCTTGCCTTCAACCCTGCCCTTTCTAGCACCCACTCTTTCCTGTGCCCTCCTGCTTTCTCACGAGTGTTTTCTTTTTATGTGAGCATTCCCTCTGATGTGGGCTTGCTCTGTCTTACAGTCATATTTGCTTTCTTAATCTATTTTGTGTGCACTTCTTTTCTCACATCTCACTCTTTCCTGTATGCAGGGATACTTTCTCATGCCCTCTCTTTTTCTCACACCTTGATTTCCCATTCTTGTGCCCCCACACTCTTTCTCACAACCTTGATGCTCATTTTCTCACTCCATTTCTCTGCCCTTCTCCTTGTGCTTTCTCTGTCTTTATTCCTTGTGCATTCCCGTTTCTGGAGTGCTCCCCCTTTCTTGTGGTCTCATTTTTCTTGTACCTCCCTCTTTCCAGCACCCTCCTTGCACATGCTGGTAGTTTCTCCTGCAACCATGTCCCCACACACCATGGGCTTTTCCCCATCCTTTTGCTTTCCTTTCTTGTAGCCACGCTTTTGCTTTCTTGCTTGCTTTCTTGTCCATGTCCTCCCTTCGTCCCATCCTTGCTCATTTCCCTGCACCTGATTGTTTTTGGTGCCCTCCCTCTCTCATGTGCTTGCCCTTTCTCATTCCCTGGCTCTTCACTGCTCTCACTGTTTGCTCTCCCACTTCACACACTCCTGTGCCTCCTCCTGCACTCACAACCTTTCCATTCCCTTATGTTCACCCTTCCTCAGGAAAACTTTACTTCTCATCCAGTATCTGTCTCATGCTCTCTTTCTTGTCCTCTCCCACTCTCATTCATGGCTCCTCTGCTTTCACACATTCCCTCTCTCTCTCCCTTGCTACCTCATCTCTTTCTGTCTCTTCTCCATCCACTCCCTGTTTTGAGTGCTGGCTGTTCCTTGTGCACTCACTTTTTCTGGTGTTCTTTCTCACAGCGGTTGTGATTTCCCATGTGCTCCACTTGCACTCATCCTCATCCTCATGCCCTCATAATTCCTCATGCATGTTCTACTCTTTGTGCCCTCACTCTTCCACATGGACCTGCTGCTTTTTCTGCACATCTGTGCTCATCCTTTCTCACACCCTTGAGCTCCATCTTTCTCACACAAGATTTCTCTTTGTTGCTTGAGCTCTGTCTCACATTTTCCTTTTCCAAGCACTAATTCTCATGCTTTTTCTCCCTTTCTCTAGGTTTCACCTCTTATCTTTCCCTCTCTCCTCCCTCTCTTATCCTTTGCTCTTTCCCACACTTCTTCCTTTTATCTGTATTCTTTTGGTGTATTTTCTTACACTTTTCGTCTCTCCCCACCACTCTCTGCTTTCACTGCTCCTTGTCCTATCTTTTCTTTCCCTTTTTAGCTCTCTCATACTCTCTCTTTCAAATGAGTTCTCCTTTATTCTTCCATCTCTTCATTAAATATTCTCTTCACCAAAATTGTGTTTTATTCCCTATTGTGGGAGAAGTATATGGTTGCATTTCACATTGCAGAACCCTGGAAGTGTGTAACAAGTTTTTAAACTCATCTTTTTTTTTTCCTAAATATGCTCCATCCACAACTTCAGATGGGGAGGCTGAACCATCATTGCTATATGACAAAATACTTGCAGTGATAAAACAATAAATGCTGTAATAAAAAAAAATGCAGTTGCTGTCAAAACCCAGGCTCAGCTGGATGTTCAGCACTTCCATGTGTTTCATAAACTAGGCACCAATTTCCCAGGAAACATTAACTCATTAGTTCCTAGAATAGGCTCAAGTATGTAACTTGAGTATTTTCAAGAAGTTCACCATGAAATATTTCTCCCAAAATATTTATTTTGGTTTATCAAGAATCTAGCAGACTGAGGCAAATAAATATCCATTGATAAACATTGTGCTTGCAAAAATTAGTCATGTCTTTGAACTGCTGCTCCACCAGTCAAAAATATTGCCTGTAAAGCTTTATATATTAATAATATGACTTCAAATATGCATCTGTGTTTATCTTCTGTACTAAAGGAACAAATGCCTTTAAATAATAATATATTATGTTAATTTCATTGGTGTTACTCTGCTGTTAGTCACACTGCTATAAATTTGATTTATTCCTTAATTAATGCAGCTAAAATTAGTAATCAAAATTCATTGGGAAAATATTCAGTGCAGATCAAAATGGCAACATCTAAAATTTAGGATCATCAGTTACAGTGTCTTTAGTTTTGCCATCTGCTTTCACTTAACTCTTGAATTATGAAATGGCAGTGTGTATATGTAATTCTAGCTCTTGGAGTTGTGGGATAAATGTGCAAAATCTTAGTTTCTATTAAAATGTTTATATTCTTTGTGGTCAGGTAAAAAGAATCTTATATGTGCTTTAAAACACAGAGTTCAAAAATTTGAATGCAAATGGAATTTTTATTCTAGGCTTTATCATTATTTTGGGGGCCTAAACCATAATTGTCCAATTCTGGGAGCTGGCAGCATTGTTTCTCTCTAATTCTAAGTAATGGGGTTACCTTTCCGCATCAAATTAACTTCTTTTTCCTTGTAGAGAAGTACTAACTATAAAGCATTTCTATGGCTTATATAAAATTTTCATGGTATATGGTTTTCATAGTTTTCACAGGAATTTTCATGTAGGGTTCAGTTGGAGATATGCACCTGGTTTTCCTCCTTCTGAGCAGATAATATTCATTTTTACTGTACCCTCAGCTTTAACGTGGCAATCTGTGGTGTTTAAGTCATGACACGATGAACTACAGCATTTGGGTACTTACTAAAATCAACATCTAAATGCCTTTTTAGAGAAAAAATAACTAAATAAAGGATTTCAAAACATGGGGAAGATAAAACACATTCCTTTATGCAAATCACACAGACACCTTCCTTTTTAAATTGCAGTTCATTTAATATGTTTGTAAGTGTTCATCTCTGTTTATTTTATTTTTTATTTTAGGAGGGCTCGATGGACAGCTTGTATGAGCCTGTCCCAGATCATCAGGAAGCCAAGGATACAACTGCTCCTGAAAGCCAGGCTACGGCTCCAGAGAGCACACAGGCAAACTCTGGGCCCCCTGACAGGTCCATGTCTTTGGTAAGCAACACTTAATTGCAAAGCATGTAATGCATTTTGCAAAAAACAATTGCTCTGTACGTGGGCAAGTGTGTGTTCTGCTGGCTAATCTGCCAGTTTAGGCTCTGTAGAGCCACTGTTCAAATCTCATCTCTGCAGCCAATGACCTGATTTCTGTCCAGTGGTAACAAGCACGTCTGAAAGCAGGTCATGAGTTTCTCTACAGCGAGCAGCAAAGGGAGATTAGTGCAGCTGCACTGGACAAGGGAATTTCTCCTTGCAAGTAACAGTGGATGAAAGCTCTGGATACAGTTATTGGTTTGTGTCTAAAGAATACACTACCACTGTCTTTGGTTGTCCTTTTTATTAATCCCAAAAAAAACTCTAAAGCTTGAGTTGCATGAATTTTCTAACTGATGGCCTCTGGAACAAACTTGACATTTTACAAGACCTCATTAGGCAAACATGGAGAAGGCTGTCCTCTAGTTTTTTCTTTTTCCTTCCTAAATGATATTACCCTACTTAATCCCTTCTTATTTGCCTGTTATTGGTAGAATAGATGATGCTTTGACAAATACTTTAACATGGTATATTAAATTTAAAAAATTCATTTAATAATCTCTGTTCTCTGCTTTGCAATGTGCCTTTGCTTATAATTATTATTTCTATTTCAATGTATGATGCAGTCTGGTGATTGAATAAAGGGGAAAACAGGATGTTCATCATTCAGAGGAGGGAGTCCTCCCTTCAGATATTGTGCCAAGTTTTACCCACATCCACTCTGGGTTAGGTACCATGTACCTATGAGACTGCTGGGCCTTTGGTGTTGAAATGTCACACAGCAGGCTTGCACACAGGATTTGCCTGGAGAAAGTGCTGCAGTTGGTAGGGATGGGAGACTGTCTGGGGAATTGTGGCTTGAACTTGTTCAATTGCTAAAGGACTGAAAAAAACTTTTTCTCAGTCCCTCTCTTCCACATAATCTCCTTGGGACTGTAAATAATGGTCCTAGTTTTGAGAGTGTAGCAGTGCAGAGATCTCAAGGTGATTCCTCATAGCATCAGCACAGATCTATGGGCTCTGAAATGTCCCTACATTATAATTTTCCTGCAATAGGTGGGAGATGCTCTCCTGAGTGACAGGGCTTTTCCCCATCACCAGGCTGTGGCTTGTCACTATAAGAATGAGCTACCTCTGCAATGTTCCAGTTAAGGATGCATAATTGTGGTTGTGAAATATGGCTGTAACCTCATCCTAGCTTGACTGGAGTGTGGTCACTGTGGGAAAGCTCTAGTTATTTGTGTTTGTATTCTGCATGCCATTCTACGTGCCCAAAGATGAACATTATACTACAGCTCCTACATCCCTTCAGTCTTTTCCCCCCTTGCTGTGACTCCAAACCACCTTAAATTTCAATGACTGCTACATTAATATTTCCTTGGCCGGTAGATGTTTGTCTGTTAGAAGCAGTATTTTGACAATGTAAAATGAAAAAGGCAGATTTGTTTTTTGGTTTGTACCCAGAATAGGACCTATGATATACTAATGAACTTTGCAGTAGAAAACTAATAAAAATTGCCCTTTATTTTCTCAAGGTATGGTAAAGACACACCCACAGCACTGTGCTCTGCTATGGTTTGAACAATGTGTAAAACTGAGACTTAAGACTGCAGTGGTTGTTTACATCAGGCTGTTTCTTTCTTTTTTGTGTTTTATTCTGCTGTTTATTTGGCAGCATCTTCAGATTTTTCATTGTATTGGTTTAGAGTTAGACTTCATAAATTATTTGTCTAAAGAAAAATAATCAACTTATCCAGTAAAGAACTTTGTTTTCCTTGAGCCAGCATGCAGAAGCAGATTTGCTACTAGTGTAAGATTAGAAAATCCCATACATTAACCTGAACAAATTTTAGCAAACATCTTTCACATTGCTCAGTGTTTTCTGGGATAGCACTGTATAGTCCATGAAGATTCCTGCATAATACTGAATAGAAGAATACAGCACTTTGGTTTCTGCTACCTCTTACCAAAGATTTTTTGTTTACTTAGATATTATGGTGATGGCACATTTGTTCATCATTAAATATAAAGTTCATCCTCAATAAAAACAACTCTAAATAGGGTAGGCACACTTGGCTCACCAAGTATAAACAAGAAGCTTCCCAAGGCTGGCCCTGGGCTTTATTGCCTGGTTTAAGAGAAAATAAAGGAGTTAAGCTCAGCATTTAACTAAAAATAACGGCAAGATGCTGTGTCACTGTGCTGGCTGTAGAATCAACACGATTATTTATAAAATACTTTCTAGAAATGGAAAACAAGATTAGTGATGACGTGTCGGCAGTAAGACCTATGGAAAAATGTGGCTAAGGCCAGGGGCCTGTGTGTAATCTTATCTGCTATTTCTGGCCTGTGAGTTATTGCAGCTACACCTTGGATGAAGCCGTTAAGCTTATTAACCGAGCCCATTTGTACTTCTCTCCCATTTTTAATTCCGTCACTCGGTTCCAGGCTGCGGGGCAGCCCCCACAGCATGATGAATTCAGGACATTATTGGCTCCATTTAGCCATCCATCATCGTGCAGTAATGCAGGTGTATAAGTGCACTGCTAAGTAGGGATGGACTCGAGTGAATGTTTAAATGGTTGGCTGAAGCACGGCAGGTTCCACAGAGCTGTTCAATCTCCAAAGGGTGGAGCAGCCTGGCACGGCACACTTCCTCCTCAGGAGGCTTTTTCCCTTCCTTTTTCCCTTTATTGCTTCAAAATCAACAGGGCAGGCATCCAGGATCAGTTTCCCTCACATTTAGAAAAGGGTAACTAGGGCTAGAGAAAATTCTTCCTTGTAATGCAACGAGGTAGTGATTTTCTTGCAGTGGACTTGGCTGTTGTGATTTGTCCTAATCATGGCTGGGCTGTGAAGTTCTTCTGGAGATGTGGGAAATGCAGGGCAGTGTGGTCACTGAAGCTGTGTAGGACATCACTCACTGAACATAGTCTTTGGACTATTCTTTTTGAACCATGGCTCTTTTTGCTCCTGGTAAAACATCTGCCCAGATGACACACCCTTGTATGAAGAAAAATCTGCCTTTCATGTACACTGTTCTTCTCCTTCGTGTAACTCCAGAGACCTGTTTAGTATCCAGAATTATTTGCCAGTGATGTTTCACTCTGAGTTCCTGTGGTACTCTTCTGAGCCAGTTGTGCACATTTGCCTTTTGATTTTAATCCTCTTGGAGAATTGGCCTGTTAACTTTGTGATTACTTTGCCTGTTGCTCAGCTTCAATAATATTCTCAGAAAAAATAGAAAAAAAACTAATTAATGGAGTTGTTTCTGTACTTCATGCATAGCAAATCTGAATTGGACCTTCCTCAGAAAGAGCTGGTAGCCATGAGTACCTAATGAATCACATGGGAGCTCTTTGCCTGTAACTCTGCTATTAAGTGGGAATTTCCACCTCTTGTCACCTGGTGTTACAGCCTTCTCATGAGCTGTCTCCAGCTTCTCAGGGGAAGAGTCTCCAGCATAAAAACCATCTCCATATATATCCTGTCAGACTGCAATCACCAATTGTCATAAGATCCACACATTTTTGAACTGCTGGCCGTGGTATAATTGACTACCTTGTATATCAGAAGAGTGCCAAAAATTTATCAGTCGTTCTAAGTTGTTGCCAGGAATATCAAAATCAGTTGTGATACCTGCCCTAATCTGCAGTGTTATAATTTGCCTTTGATCCCAGTGAGGGCAAGAAGAGGGCTGGTTATCTGAAATGGTCATTTCCCTGTTTGCAAGTCTTAACACAATTCTAGGTTTTCTCAGTCAGCTTGGAAACACCAGAGGGTTTAATTCAATTCCTTCATTCAGAGTTATTTGATAAAATCAGGAAGAAAAGGGCCTAATCAATAATTTGATAGTGCAGGGTTTCCACATGTGTAGTTTTTTTTCTAGGAAACAGATTGTTCACATTTGGGATAAGGAAGGAAAGAATTGTTCCCATAAACAAGATAATTATGCTTTTTAGAGAATGTGGTGTCAAGGTGAACCTTTATTTACATTCTAAGATAAAATATATTTCCAAAAACTAGTTTCATTTTAAAGTTACATATAATTTTAAATGTAGTCAGTACTGAAAAGATGCTTTGAAAAAGTACAAACCAGAGAAATTTTACTCTTGTACCCCTATTTAGCCAGCAGGAACAGTATGTTAAATGAAAGGTGCCATTTTTAAATGGCTATTTAAGTCCACTACATATTTAATTTTGGCACACCCTCCCATGATATCCTATGAACTCACATCAGTCATCAACTCAATATATGATACACTGTCATCAATGCAACTTTGCTGGACTTTAAGAATTGGTTTCAAGCTGTGGAGCAAAAGATTAAACCCTGTTTCATGGTCCTACTCCAGCTTTTTTGGTGTGTGAAGATATGAATCAAATCTTTCAAGGTATATTGCCAAAATGTAGCCTGTCTTCAATTTTTTCCCTAGATCATATACAGATTTTAAATTACAGTATCCTTTGGTCTCTGACTTCCATGCACAATGCTTGCTTTAACAAACCCGTTTAAAATCAAATATTTGATATTTCTCAGTGAAATTTTGACACTACCCTTTTAAAGAAGCCTTAAAATCACTTCTTAAACTTCTTTAAACTTCTCTGTGTTTGTGCACCTCAGTTAGTCATTTCTCTTGAGCTATTGAAAATACTTGTCCCAAGACTAAAATGCTAAACTTTTTTTCAGTAAGAAAAGTATTTTACATTGCTTACATTATTTCAAACGGAGTGATAAATTCTGTATACTTTTTTGATCTACATGCAGCATCTGTGAGCAAATCAACATAGGCAAAAAAAAGAAATATATGGCAACTGCATGCAATTATTAACATTGACAAATATCCATGCTAAAAAAGCCTCCTACACTCAGCTAAAAAAACAACACAGGAAAACAGCCTTTTCTTAATGCACTCCCTGAAAAAGCTTAAGAAAATCTATGATGAGTTTTACTGACAGTAGGGGAGAAATATAAAATGCTCAATTATGCACTTACATGGTTTTATGTAGTACAGGTTTTGGGTTTTTATCATGCAACCTGGATGACATTTTTAAATTACTGTGGTAAGAGTCATGCAGATGTAGTTACAAGAATGAAATAAATTAAACATAATATTATGAGAAATAGGCCCAGTTAGACTAAGTTTTCAGATTTATAAAATAATTAATGGTTATATTATTTTAATGCCTCTTGTTGCACAACAGATTGAAGTGGTATCATTATGGATATTTTTAATCCAGTTCCTGCTTTTCAGGCTGGAAGAACTAAATAAGAAAGTGATAAAGTGCTTTGATATTCTGTCTAAGGACATATCACAATAATATAGGGACAGAGGTCTCTTCAGTCCTAGCATGAGAACCTTAGATTTTCCTACAGTTAAAATTAGCCTCAAGCCCATGGTTAACTGCACAGCAAACATGCATTGAGATGTTTTGGTACCATTTGCCCAGCAAGACACATTTTTGTTCTCTCTTTCAACAGCTACATCACTCTCTCCCTTCTCACACCTTGTCAGGGTATAAATATTTATTGTCTGGGCCCTGGGGGCTGTGTGATCTTGCCTCCAGGCCAGTGTTTGATTCTGATTTGGTCCCTTTCAATTTTATCTGCAGTTTCTGCCCTCTTCCACATTCCCCTGCACGTTTGGGTTTGCAGACTCTGTGTCCCGTGTCTGTCAGGAAACCACAACCCATTGCAAAGGATTTTAATCCTCACAAGGTTTCAAAGAATCATACCATGGCAGAAATGTGATATTCATTCCTGGGGTATGAGCATGATTCTCTGGTTTTTCAGGGGTATTATTGTTGTCAGCTTCCTGGGAGCCATGGATGACTGAAGCCTCCTGAAATCAGGACACATAATTACATATATTCTCTGCTGCACTGTTTACCCTCCACTAGCTTCAGCAGCTGGGAAAAGAAGACTGGGAAATATTAGTGGATATTAAAAAGCACACATCAAAAGTATATAATTAATTGTCTTTTCAGTGACAAAAATAATTCATTTGGACTAAACAGTTTTGATTTTCATAGACCTTTTTTTCTCTATCTTTTCAAAAGGAGTTCCCTGACTTTGAGAACACACTGAGCAAAAAAAGAAAGTAAGTTGAGACCAGTTCAAGGTCTACAAGTGTCACTGTATTTGTCTGTACCTTTCATCCTTGTTGCTTTATTAATGTTTGCCAATGTTGCTTTCATTCTCATAGAGTACATGTATTAATGTTGAAGAGCACATAACAAGCTTGTAATGCATTACTAAGGTTCTTTTGCCATGACTTTTTCATTTCCACACAGCTTTCTTCCAAAATATCAGAACTAGGACAGCTGAAATCAAATGCAGTTAATCTGAGCTTGGTTTAACCATATGTCTGCTTTTCTGAGAGATTGCAGTGGTAACCTATTTTACAGCATGTTTGCACCATTGACCTAATAATCTCCTGAAGAGGCTTTTTTTTGTTGCTGTGTTTTTAATCCGAGTAAAAAATTTGTTTGGAAAATGATTTGGATAAAGCAGGTCAGGCATAATTTTATGAATCATTTTTGTGTTAGCAGCATGTTTTGAATCCATTCACGAACACAATGCTATGTTTTGGGCTAATGATTAATATTTATTAGCAGGCAGAGGAATTTATTTTGAAAATTCTTTTTTTGCTTCATGTTGGAGGCTATTGCATTACTGAAGTGGACCCCTCCAAATGAAATCTGAAATCCTGCCTAATGGAATGATACAGACAGATCTTATCTGTCTGCCGTGACAGACATGAAAATCCCTGAAGTTTTTTGTTGTTTTTGTTTTCTTCATTTGTAGGTGGGGAGCCCACTAAATTCAGAACATCAATGTTATCTGTGTCTCTTGCTAAAAAAAATCTCAAAATGGGTAAAGATTTCTAAGAAAATTAAGAGCTCTATTTTGTCTTAAATAAGAGTTCTAATCTATTTCTTGTCATCTGATAAAAACGCTAGTAGCTTATCAGCTTTGAACACTGATCTACACTCATCTGTGAGATCTCAACTATATGTCACCAGTCAGGGCTCCATGAAACTCCTCCCAAAATTTCATTAATTTAAAATATGGACATAACTCTATTCATGGATTTCTCATCATTCTTTAGCACTTTAAAGGAAATCAAACTACTGTGTAGGCCTTACCAAGCTCTACCAAATATGATAAAGTAACTTGGATGCCTTAAAGTGTCCTGCTTATATCAGAACTAGGTCTGCCCCAGGAAAAAAATTAGCAGTCTATAGCTAAAATGTCAAATTTTACAATGCTAATAAAACTACTCTCTTTGAAACCCAATCCTATTCTAAAAAAAATTATCATAATTCAGAAGGATTGTTGAGACCATTTGGCTGATCAACTAAAAAAAAAAAAGTGAGCTGGACGAAAATAGTTTGAATCAACATGAAAAGATTTTGCAATGAAAATTATTTCATCATGTCCAGCCATCATTATCCTGGCAGTGATAATGCAGAAATTTTCCTGTAGATCTTTCATGTAGATATGGACAAAGTACAAGGAACAACAAAGGAATCAATCATTCTCTGTTCCTTACAAAGGGGCAACAAGGAGGCATCAAATTACATGGAGTAGCAGAAATACAATAAGAATCAAACTGTGGAATTCTGGAATCACAAAATCCAATAAATTTAAAAGTAATGAGTGGGTACAAACCAGTTCCTTTAAAAACCCACAGCTGTTTAGCTGCACCCTCTTGCTCAGGAATCCCTTTAGGACCTCCATGACTGAGGATGGGAGAGGGTCCCAAATTTTGTGCTTTTTCCCTTCTGCTGATCATTGGTATAGATTAGACAGTCCCTGCTCTCACCTACTATACCACTGCTCATAAACTACTCTCTTTTGGGTTTTTAATGGTTAAAGTGAAACAAATTATTCAAAGATATTCTTTTATCCTCTGTGCAGTTAGTCTATTCTTCAAGTTGTCCTCTATGAACTACTGACCACAGATGGAAGCATGAATTAGGACTAATCCTTGGTGCAAATGAGCAAAAAGCTCAAGGTTTACTGAGGCAATAAAATGCCACTCAGGGTCCTGGGGATGGTATATTCATAGGTATCTCTTTGGTTCAATCTGTTATTATGTCACCAAATTTAAGGCCATAATTCTAAAAATTGTAGGACACTTCAGATCATGTCTAAAGGAAAGTCTCTCTTCTTCCTGATGGGTCCCCCCCAATTCCAACATGAATTTTGCATTTCAAAAAGAAATATTCTTGCAGAATGGAGCCTCAGATACTTTCAGAGCTTTGTGTGGCATGTGGGAGTAGATGATTGGGTGAATGAGACAGTAACTCCAATTAAAGCCAGTGGGAATAACACAGCTAAATCCCTGTGCCCTGCTTTGAAGAATTAGTTTGAAAATACCAATATTTCATTAAATACGCTTTAATTTTTTTCATTCTGACTTTCAGCTAATGGTAAATTCTTTTAATTCTTTTAGATCCATCCAGAAGTCCATGTCTGAAAATGAAGCATTTGGTTAGTAGCTGCTTAAATCATCTACTGTTTACTTGCTAATCTCAGAGAACCAACTTTAATTAAGGGTCTGATTTGTTTTGCATCTGTTGGAGCAAATGCAAAGGAAAGGAGAAAATAGAATTAAGCTATCAATATATTCTCCCTTCTTCCCTGCTTTCCAGGCACACATTTGTGGGTGGATATTGAAAACAAACTAGTTAAATATAGAAACCACATTGAGATGAAGAACCTGTTATGGGACAACATTAGAAATACTCAGCATGTCCAGTGTTTCTTTTAATCATTTCAATAAAACACTGAAATGTCTCTGATCTAAGAAAATTCTGGTCTCTTGCCCTTTCCCATTTTAAACTATTTTGTGAGAATTTTCACAAACAAGATCACCAAGAAGGAAATTCAGGGGTTTTGTTAAACCCATCCTGACATCGTATTGTTATCTACACTTGTGTTTCAATGGGTTCTGTCTTGTAAATACTCTATAGGAAAAAATCATCAGCTTCTTAAAAGTGAAATCTCCTGGATGCTTTTTTCAGGGAGAGCTTCCTGTTATCATGCTCTCATTTATTCTTTGGGGTTTTGGTTTAGTTGTTGTATCTAGTCCATGCTGAGCATAAAGGGTATTGTATGTGGCTGTAATGATGTGGCTTTATTTCACAACGTGTCTCAGATAGATGAAAGCTCCCCTGTGTTAAGGCTTCACTCTGCAGCCCTGCACTGGGAGCACTTTCAAGCAGGACAGTGTCATTTGGTCTACAGCAAACAGGCTGCAATGAATTCCCAGCACCTGATAGGATCAACAAGAGCTTTCACAAAGAAAATTTTCTGAGTGAAACCCAGCATTAAATAATACTCAAGAAAACAAAACCAAACAAACCCAGAAAGCACAAACTCCAATAGTTGTCTATGTGTTGTGAAACATGAGCACTTTGAAATTCACTGAGGGAGAAGGAGAATGGCCATCTCTTTCTCAAAACCAGCCTAGTTCAGCCATCCAGGCTGAGACATTCCAAACCTTGGAGTCCATGGGGCATCACTGTGATCATCTTTGATGCTATTCCTTGCAAACTCTAGTTTGGTAATGGTAGACTTAAATACTACTACTACTACCACCTATTGTTGTTGTTATTATATTATTAATATTATTATTATTATTGTATTATTATACAATTCCTGGAAGCAAAACAAAAGCACAGATGTTTTAATGGGATGCTAGGTCTTAAATCCAGGGTTAAGATAACAATCATCCTGATCATGTGTTAAAAATGTTAAATGAGGTATTGGACCACAGCAAAAGATGATAAAATTTGAAGATTGACCATAATAAATATTATCCATCCATGCATGCATCCATGCATCCATCTACACATCCATCAAAATTCCTATATTTCAAAATCATCAGTTCATTCCCATGTCTGAGCAGATGCTCCAGTGTCTGCAAGCCTGTTTGATTTGCTGATGCCATTTTTATAGAATTTCCTGTTATTTCACAGGTTTGCTGTGAATTCAGGTGTCTCCTCTCTGTGCTTTTACTTTAGACAGGAAAAATGTGAATGGCACACTTTGGCAGGGCTCCAGGAATCCGGAGAACGATTCGTACGTAAGAAGGCACTGCCAGCTTGAAGGTAATTGCTAAACAGATTTCAGCTGATTTTGCATTTTCAATAAAGTATTCAAAAGGGCACCTGGGAAAATTTCTCATTTCTCACCAATAATCCAGCTAAATAATTTGTCAGGTCTTTTAGAGGTTAATTTTGTTCCCAAGAGGGGTAAAAGTAGTTAAAATAAAGCATATCTTAAAACTGGGAAGCTAGGAACACACTCTGAACAATTCTCTCTGTAGTCCATAGGAGACTTTCCCTACAGTAAATTGCCATAGTTGTGTTGTATATGGCTTGCCCAGCCATAGTAATCTGTGTTTCCTGGATATTTTACACAGCTCCAGATATTCAACAGGGAAAGGGTGCAACTTTTCTCAAAAAACATTTTTTGTGGCAGGTGCAAAAGAGAGATGGCAAAATTTTAGATGCAAATACTTTTGATTCTGATTCTCTTTCTAATCCTGTTCTGACAAACTTTATTAAAACAACCTTGCAGTTAATGCGTGGAAAGTTGCTTATGACACTGCTTGAGAGTGTACCAATACAAATTCATTAAAATAACATTGAGTATTAACAAGTGAGCAGTCACCTCACCTATTTAAACACAAACTGGACTTTAAAAATCAAAATACTTTGATAATCTGCTTGATGTTGCTTCCAGGAATGGCATTTATATTCATACTTTTCAAAGTTAAGCTAGATCTCTTACTGTTTCTTAATCAGACTAAATCAGACAAGGCTCAGCAGAAACTAAGATATGTGAGATTAAAGTGGAAGTATGTCTTGTTCTCAATTTAAACCAAAAGAATGTGGGAATATCTCCTGTACAAATTGTCTAGAGATCATCCACTGATAGGAGATTCCACAATTACCTGGATATGTCAAAGGAAGTAAAGGACAGGGCACCAACTTTCCTTCCGAATTTTGTTCAGTTCAGTACTTGAAGTTAAACATTTAAATGTTTGGAAATAGATCTGAAATTGCAATATATATTACATTTGCCCATCTATGGGCAAATTTGGTTTCTTGAACCAGAACCAGAAATAAGAGATGACAGGAAGATTTAGAGGAATTCTTGTACTGAACCAGTGAGAGGAAACGGGACCTTCAGTAAGTGTCATTGGCTTGCAAGGAACGGGTTCTAATGATAGGTGAAAGAAATATTAAGCATTTCTCTCCTGACAAATCTTACTTTTAACCAAAACAGTTTTGTAATGATTCTTCCAATGATGCTCCAGAGGTTGCTGGATTGGAAGTGGGGAGAAGCTGAATGAGAAAGCAGAACTTTTTGACCTTCCTCCAAAGTCTTTTCTACTCCAGGCACTTTTTACCCTTTTAAATATCCAAAGCATGCAAAAGAAGCAGTGCACATTTTAAAAGCTGACAAGTGTTGTAATTGAAGGGCAGGGGCCCAGAGGGAACAGGAAGCAAAGCTGGCAGCTAAATAAAAATCTCCCTTTCCCCTACTGCAGTAAAATTATTTCAAGGGAAGTCCCCTTCACACAGCAGTGAAAACCTTTACAAGGAGATTCAGAGTGTATCATTATTGATCAAGATAATTCGTCACTATTGATCAAACTTTTCTCTTAGCAGAGATAATTCTTCAAGGGCTGCAAGTCTATTGCACAAAATGAATTTCTGTTATATTTAAAATCCACGTGTGGTGGTCACCATAGACTTCTCTGCTCACTTCTGAGCTATATTCACAGATCTGTCTCAAATCCCACTGAAGTAATTGTAGAGACATCCACAGACACTTGTAGCCTTTGGATGAAGCCCTTGATGACAGCATGTGCATTATTGGATCTACAAATACAAATTTTCCAGGATGAAAACGCAGTGAACACATATTTATCCCACAGACACAGTAGTAGACACACCTGCCTTTGCTCACAAGGCCAAACCCAAATCATCATCATGAGATCTCCCAGCCTTAAAGCATCAATGTTGAAAAGCTGAGTGTGTAAGTCACACTCATTGGGCTTCCATGAGGATTGTGGAGACAAACAGGAAAGAGCTGACACCTCTCAGAGTGGATGTGACTCTCCTCTGGTCCTAATCCATTCCACAGGAGGGTGGCTGGTACCTGCTACCAGATAAGGAAGACATAAACACTGCAGCTCTATTTGAAGTTCATTTATATCTTATGCATATTGTTGTTGGTGGTGTGTTGATTGTTGTTGCTGTTGTTTGGTTGTTTTTTTTACACAAATACCTTATTCCATTATTCAGTAGGTTGGAGAGATGATCTAAGCAAGATGTAAGAGCACTGTGGTTGCAGATTATTATAGCTAACAAAAACTAAGATTGGGGGGGGACCACTAAGGTTTGCTTAAATAACTTGCTGTTTTAATTTGGGTTTGAACAATAGTACATCAAAAGCAGTGTCACTCTATGTAGTCTTTCAGATTAAGGGCATTATATGTTTCCCCACAATTGTTTGTGATTCAGCTGCAAACAGCTACTCAATAATAGCATTTTGGATTAGACTGTAAGAGGACTTTGGGGCAAAGAGCTGAACACTGTAAGATTTAATTTCCAGATTAAGCTCAGAGAGCATAGGGATGAAGTGTACAGAGATGAAAACAAGTTATCCTGAGGACCAGAAAGAACCCAGTGATGTTAATCTGGTGCTGCATGAGCACTGCTTAGCATGAGTTATGGTGCCCCTGGAAGTCCAGTAGCTGTATAATGAAACAAACACCCAGATTGCCAGCCACCAGGCCCTCAGTGACTTCAGGGAGATTTGTAGGTGCTTAAGACAAAATCTGGACCAGGATCTTATGTGCCTCTTTGAACATAGATTTTAATGATCACGTTCAGACACTTTTTCCATGTGATAGCTAGAGAAACTAAGTCACTCAGAATTATTCATTGAATTACTCTTTCTTTTCCTGTTAATTGTAGGGAATACTATGCAATCAGTCTCGCCTGGCTACAGTTAGTTTTTGTGGATCTATATTTTAAATAAGGTGTCCTTTTGCAAACAGGAGAAGCACTGATGCTGCAAGGTATTCCACAGAAGCAATAAAGATGCCAAAGTAGGATTAATGAGGAAAAAAAACCCCAACATATTCCTGCTGTTTTTCTAGTGACTTTAGAAAATGTGGTGTGATTAGCAGATATTTTTCTTCATGTTTTTTTTTTCTCCCTGCAAAATATCTGAGTGATCCTGATGTCTGTTCTGATGGAATCTAATCCTTAGGGCTGTCCTACAATTGTACAGTAGTGGGTGCTTTGCCTTAAGATTGGGAGTAAAAGTAGATCTTTCAAAGAAAGCTTGCTTAAAATATTTTTTTCAGACTTGTTTGATCTATTATTGCTCAATGTTGTAGTGAAGGTTAATACTCTTCCCATCCAAAGGTTCATTTATTTCAAGAGCTGGGAGGACGTTCATCCTCTGAAAGCAATTTCTAATCTAATCTCAGATAAACAGATCTCAGTTGAAAAGATCATTTTTGCCCTTCATTTTTCATATGAATATTCTAGGCTTTGCTGCTGTAAATTAGCAGGGCAAGAGGAAAAGTCACAGTGAGGTTCTGGGTTAGTAAACTGAGTACTGAGTACTGAAGAAGAAATAAGCACAAATTAAGTTTTATTTCTGTGAGTCAGTTTGCCAATTTGTTCTGCAGTCTCACTTCAAAGCAGTTTAAGATAAAATGTATGCTTAAATGATATAAGATTAACTTCAGAGAGTCAAAATGTCAGCTCAAAACATCAAGTGCAATTCAAATGATATTCCTCATAAAAACATAAAGCAGGACATTTTAAAGCATGTTTTCTCTTTTTTGGTCATAATTCACAGAAGATAATATTATTGCTGATGGAATACATTTGCTCCAAGGAAAGAAGATAGAAGAAACAACATGTCAGGTGAAACAACTACTCTTTTTTTCAGAATCTAAATTTTCATTCAAATAAAATTCCATTTCTTGTTTCCATCCAGCATTTGCCTAGCTTAAACTTCATACTCAGTATGCCTCTGTACTTTAGAAGTTGATTTTAAAAGAAGACTCTGGTGACTTCTAAAGTTTTTCATGATTTTTCTTATGCAGGCCATATGGATTTAATTGCATAGAAAACCGTTTCCTTCCCTGAGTGAATACATTTCTGCTAAATTGATGTGCTAGAACTGTGTCTGGCAAGATCTATAATAAGTGTTTAGATCTGTCTTGCATGATCCATATTGGCATATGCATCCTAATGCTTTCTGAATTTCTATAAACTTATACCATATCTCTTCTTCCTAAATCTGTATTTGTCATCCCACTGGCATGAGGAATTAATGAATTCTGACCCCTGGGTTTGCATAATCATCAACATAAAAGTAGGCAACAACCCATTCATTAACTGGTGAACAGCAGAGGTGAGGAGAAAAGACTTGTAGCTTTGGAATTGGAATGACTGGTGTTTGGGTTTTATTTCACTTCCAGCCCAATGTTTTCTCTGAAAATGTTTTACTTCAGTTCTAGTCTGTGGCAAACCAGCTTAGCTCTGCTGATTTCACAGGGCACAACAGTTTACCCAGTTTGGGACTAAAAATGTGTAACACACCTGTATATGTGTGTGTGTTCTAAATGAGGAATTAATACAATGAAATTCTTTAGAACCTGAAAATCTATTAAATTTTTCCTTTCCAGAAAGTTTTAAATTCAAGGTGAGGATTAAACTTTAGGAAAAGCTCTGAGCTGAGCTTCCTCTGTTGTTTTGATACAATGTCAGGAGTTCTTTTAGATGTTTAGGTTAAAACCAAGAAAAAAAATATTTATTCATCACCCTCGAGGCATCTGAGATAAGACAGAGAACAGTGAAGGCACAATGTTTAGGCAGTGCTCAGCTCCAGTGTAGGTCAAAGTCAAGATCTGGGTAAAAAAAGAGTCAAATGATCTGCATTTGGGGGACAGATAATCATATTGGAAACTGGTGCCTGCAAAGTCAGTGTGTCCCAGGTTTCTCCTGTTTTCCCCCAGGGTTTTATCTGTCTCTGCATTGTCAGTTTGTTCCCATGATTATCTCCTCTCCCAGCTGACAAAATAATACCTGAGGAAGAAGGAAAGAACTCTTTTTCTTTTGTATCTCTCGTTCTCTGATTTCTTTCTCTCATTTTCCAAGCCTCGTGGAGAAAGATTACGCTTTGATTTCCTACAGTAGTTCTTCCCTTAGTGGGAGGGATCTCTGGCTCTGCCCCTCTTCTGCCACGACAGCTTTTGGACTGGCTTCTGGTAAAGACCCTAGAGGTCACTCCTCAGACATGACAGACTCTGGAGGGAAAAAGAAAATAAGGCCTATGTTTGCTCTAAATATAAGTTCCCATAAAATCCCTTAAAACTTTCCCCCATTAACCATTTGCCCCATTTTAGAAGCAAAGTTCTTTTTTTGACTTCTCAAAGCATTTGAAGATGCTTTTTTCAGGTGGATAAATGATGAACTATGGGGACTTGGGTCCCTCCAAACATTGGTATCAGTTTAAGATCTATTGCTCTTGCTTTTTTCAAAAAATCAGGTTTAATGACATTGTTTCGAATTTTAGTGATTGTTGCCTCTTGTTTTCATTATCATCGAGGTAACATTGATAGAATTCTCTTTTAAGCTTCCAGAATAGTCTGATTATATCTGTATTCATTTGCTGCACTACATTACACACACAAACAAGGAAATGCTGAGAGAACAGCATAATTGGGGAAGCTTTTTCTGCAAAATCAGCACAAATGAGTATCCTTATGAGGTGCCTGTCTGCTGATGCACACAGCATGAGGAACAGACAGGAGGAATTAGAAGTCTGCATGCAATTGCACAACTGCAGCCTCAGGATCACAAAACTGTGGGATAGCTCACAAAACTGAGCTGTCCCAGAAAGTCCAGGGAATTACAGGCTGCTACTCCCAGGAATGTGGTGGAGCAATGGGCACAAACTGAGATACAGGAAATTTCACTTAGCATAAAGAAAGCACTCTTCTAGTATAAGAGGTGGTCAGACACTGATGAAGCTTCCTAGAGAGAACATGACAAGTTCATCTTTGGAGACATTCCTGTCAGAAGATGGACCTATGCAGCTTGCTCTGGTGACCAGTTCTGAGCAAGGAGCTAAACTAGACAATCCCCAAAATTACATTCCTACCTCAGCCAGTCTGTGGGAGTTTGTGATTCTGTGTGCCATGGAAGAGGCAAATTTACAAGCAGGAGTAAGTAGCACAGGTGAACACCTTAGATTTTTTTTACTCTTGTCGAAGGAAAAAAAATAGGAAAAGAGAAAGCAAATAAGTTTCCCTGAGTGCTTCACAAAAGCTTTAATCCTTCTCCATTTCCTAAACTGACATTCATTCATTCCATTCATTCTGTAAGTGCTGGAAAATGGGGCTTGAAACAGAAGTACAGGCTGAGGGATATAGCATGAGCACCACTGCAAAAATTGTACTTTGCCATAAAAAGTGCCTTTACTTTCTGCATTTATTTTTCATACCTTTGTTCTTATTTACTCATGTCTAACAGGGCTCCCTTGATGGCTCGAAGCCTTTGTAGCATATTGGGAAGGACATAAAATATCAAGTAATGCAGTCTTTGGGCTAATACATTTTGAGAAATGTTTCATGCCTCATTTCTCACGTAAATTCTTAGGTTGCATTCAGCCTTCAACGTGTCATTCATATTCATGAAGGGAAGGGGCCAGTGTTCATCACTTTCCTGCTGAGCTGTGGGCACTGTCAGGCTTGCCCCAAGGGACTGCAGCTGTGCCCCAAGGAAGGTGCATTCCTCTGGTGCTCCTCTCATGAGGACAGTGTGACCAACAAATGGCTTTTGGGCAGATGATGGAAGTGTGAATAGTCTTGTCTTAGTTCAGAGGATTGTCCCATTTTCTCCACGTTGTTAGTCCAGTGCAAAATCACACCCCTGGTACTCAACATCCCCGGAAAAATGAGGTGAACTAAGCAAGATTTTAGAACTGCATCAATGATGTTCCTCAGCTGGGGGGTTGCTGCTGAGGTAAGTCTTCTCTGGCTTTCCTGTTCATTGAGCACAGAATGCCAAGATCTAGGATGAGATCCAAGGATCCCACACTATAATACACAGCTCTGCCATGGTACCACTTTCATTGTGATGTCTCCAAGACGTTCCTGAGTCCCAGATAATGGAGGAAATCAAGACAGCTCAATACCAAAATAATTTAATGGGTAGCAGCTGGTGTATGTCCATCTTTTACTTTCATATCCACACAATACCAGGCTGAAATACTGCTGAGCTCTTGTCTATGTTTAATTACATTATGATATGCTTATTCATCTTAAGTAAATTGCATTCTTTTTTTTTTTTTAATTTTACTTTTCTTACTATCTAGGTGATAAACTATGAGCAATGGATCCCACCACGAGTTCACAATCCAGGTGTGCCTGGTAACAGTGAAATGGTGAGTTTCCACGAAAATTGTTTATTCTTTTTCACCAACAGCTGGGAACAACAGGCTGGTTTTCCTGTGCTATATGTTCCTTCTCCAAAAGCTAAAAGATCTTTATCCATACCCAAAGTAATTAATCATGATATCTCTTTTTCTTCTGTAGAATACTGTATTATTGCTCTGCTATTAATCATTATATTTCTTTATCATTTATGGAATATTGTATTATTGCTGTGATTCCCAGGAAAGAATCTGCCTATTATCCTAGGCTGATTGGTCTTACTCTGTACTCATTTTAAACTAGTTGGAGTACCAGACCAACATCATGGGAATATTTAAAGGTCAGATATTTATGGGCAGGAGCACATGAAAGAAGTCTGCACAGTGCTTCTCTATACACTGTTTGACTCTGGCTTTATCGACATTTTTAAGAGAAAATTTGTCCAAATTTGATGCATTTTACAGAACTCTTAAACAGAGCAAGAAGTTGTCTATCATCACATACTCTTTTAATATAAATTATGTTCAGCCATGTTATTACTGAAACTTTCCAAACATTTTTATGGTACCATAACAATTTGCACCGTGGACACAGTAAACACACAATAATTTTTGTCTTTGCACTATTACACTATATTCTGAATTTAAGTGCATTGGTAGTCATGATTAAATCATTGCACTTCTTTGGGAAAGGCAAAGCAGTTGAAGAAAAATCACAGAGATTAGACTGTGCCATGACTAAATTCTTTATGCTGAGAAGTGACATGCTGTGCAAGTAGTTTTATTGAAATTAATGCACTTACATCCAGGAAAGAGAGTGCTCAACAGGACTGAGATTGCAGGAATCTGACCAGCAGTGTTTTACACTTAGCTCCCAAATTGCTGTGCTTCTGTCACCAGGTTAATCCTCATAACATCTCACTGTGCAATAATTCCTAAGGTATTTAAAATACCTTTGAATAAACTGGAAACAGTTTATCAGACACAATTTAGGTTTTTCTTCTGTAATGCATTTTAGAACTGCATCTTTAAAATGTATATTTTTTTGTGTTTAAGCATTCCTGAACACTTCATGCAAATTATTTGCAACTAAAGGGCAGCCTGTGATTTATTTTTTTATGCAATTAATTTTGATTTGTGATGTGACATGATTTTTCATCACTAAAACCCATTAAGTAGGGAAATCAATAATATTCTTGGTTCTTATTCATGCAAGAATTCCTTCCTTATAGATAGCTTTGCTTATAGATTGGGGCAAAGCACAGATCACCTGATTGCCAGGTTTCTACATTAAAGAATGTTTGGATAGGCAGATAAAATTCCATATTTAAATGCTTAGGTATGCCAAAGTAAAATACTGTAAATTTAAAAGCTATCTCACCACCAGCTGATACTACATGAGCTTTTTCCTCCATGAAAGAGACTTACTGCATTTATTATTTAAGCACTTATGACTTTTCCCTAACAATAGACTCTATGAAATGAGTGCTTTTAAGGAAAAGAGGATTAGAGTTTGCCATTAATGAAATTATCTGAATAGATTATCTTCCATTTATCTTGATGTCTCCATGATGGAAACCCCAGATCATAAATCAAAGTCATCATGTTGCTTTTGTGTAGTTACTTATAAGTGAACAAATTATTATTGCTACAAGAGATCTAATATGAGAGCAATATTAGCATTTTAAACCACTGCGATTTATTTTGCAAAGACATCTCACAATGAGAGACTGAAAAATTGCACCTCAGTTTCTCTTGTTAGCTGAGGTAAAAATGCATTCCTGCTCTCTTGAATTTGGAAGAGGGAAAGAAATCTGCACACAGGTGAAGGACAGAAAAAGCACAGCAGAACAGCTGGTGCTGGTGTGTAGATTGTGTCCTATGGAGGATCTATCTGTGTTCAATCCTCACCTTTGGGCACCTACCAGTAGCTGGAGAACATCAGCTGAACTTCTGGGAAAGTCTCTTTGGTTTTAATTTCATCTGTAATGAGTTCTGTTTGTGGTACTTTGAGACGGATGTGCAGCTTTTGGGGACAGCTGCAAAATTCACTGCAGAACTAAGACACTGCTGAAGCCATGACTTACAGGAGGCACTGGAGGCATGAAAAGGTGTCAGTTCTCTGCCTTCCTGCTGTGTTCCAGTGGTTGATTCTCAGTTTCCAGAGCACTGCAGATTTTATGAGATGCAGCATGCTGCAGAGAAGGAGAGAGTCTAAACCCAACTGCTATCCACTCTGAGAATTTTCCATTATTGTGATTAAAGAAGGACTCCTAGGGTCCTATCCTTAAGCATAGACTCCATCAGCATCAGTGTGATTTATATCACCCACGAAGGTAGCCCTGAAAGATGTATCTAGACACATAATAACAATAACAATAACAATAGAAATATTTTACATAACTAGGAGTATTTTATAATAACAGTGCCTGAAAGAATAAGACAGTTTCAGATTTTTTGGTGTGTGGGTGTATGTTTATTTCACTAGGTCCTGCTTGTATTCAGTAATGCTCAGGTATTCAAGGAAAGTAATATGTAAACAACAATATGAACACCAGCCTAAGCTTGATGTTTCTTGTGAGGTGCCTTTTCCCCATTTTTAACCTATTAGTCTGAAGCAAGGAAAAGTCTGAGTTTCAAAAGCACTGTGTCAATGGTCAGATCTTAGAATCCAACACTGTCATTCTCAAGATAAACACCATGTTACCCTTAGTTTTATTTTTAGGGTTTGAATGGTTTTAATCTCTTTCTTGTTTTGTTTTGTTTGTTTGTTTGGCAGGGTACAGAACCAGACAATAAAGCTGAGTCCAGGGGACGTTAAAAAGATTGCAGAAATTGGTCCGAACAAAGAAAACAAGTACACAGAGCCTGGAAGATGTCAAGCACGTTCTGGTTCCCCTCAGTAAGTACAGCATCACATCAGCATTCTCTCCAACATTTGGCAAACGACACTGGATTGAACATAACTGTGAACAGCCCTGTCCTGGTCTGTCATTCACCACCCACCATTCTGAACCCCAGATGAGGAGTTAGTGCCATACGCTGCAGCGCTGACTTACTCACGGTGTGAAAACCCTCTTCCCCTGGCCCTGGTGGAGGTTTGTAACAGCATATCTCACAAGTGGGGATCCTAGATAAACAGAGTTGTATAACAGCAGGGCCTCCCTGCTGGGGACACTTTGGGTTTCCTACTTTTGTATCCCATTTCAGGTCAGAAAGGCAAAATTCACAAACGGGAAGATAATTTCCAGTGCTAATCCGTGGGTCAGCAGCATCTGAGAGTGCAGGAAGGTCTGAGGTGTGATAAGCAAGTTGGTTTCTCATCTGTGTAATTCTTACACCTGGCTGTGACACCCAGGAATTCTGAACTGATTCTGGCCTCAGCTGATTTTCTGGAGTCTCCTGTAGATCTCTGATCTGACTCTGCAACAATTCTTCCTCTGAAGTTTTTTTGCCCAAACTATTTTTACAATGCACTTGTTTATATGATTATTTATAATCCAGTATTAGCAAAATGAGTTTAAACTATCTGTTGAACTACTGCTCCAGCCAAATCACTGCTTGGGATGAAACACATGAGGAAATAGGGATTTTGTAGCAACTACTTTGTAACTACAACATACATACAAGGGGGGGAAAGCAATAGTCCAGAAAGCTTCCTGAACTTTTCCAGCTCAACTCATGCTCTCTGAAACTATCAGCAATATGACATTCAGTTAGCAAATTTTCATGGGCAGAACTAATGAAATTTTCCACACCTTTGAGGGAGCAAGATGAATATACCAAATGGAGAATAAATCTCACTTTTGGCTCAGATGCCTGACCCTAGTACAAAATCCTTTCCATCTCCCTAATTATCATAATTATTTGGTTTTGGTTTTGTGGGGTTTTTTTGTTTGTTTGTTTTGTTTTTGTTTTTGTTTTTGTTTTTGGTTTTGGTTTTGGTTTTGGGTTTTTTTTGCTTGTTTTTGGTTTTGGTTTTTTGTTTGGTTGTTCTGTTTAGTTTTATTTTGGTTTTGGTGGGGGTTTTTTTGAGACGCTTTTATTCTTGTTAATTTTTTTACCAGGGTCCTTGGCTTTTTCATTATAAGCAGTGAAAGACAGCTATTAAATTTTTTTTAAAAAAAAAGTGATTTGCAACATACTATAACAAGTATTTGCATTTTTAAAGATACCTTAGAAGATGCTTATCTCTCTGAAGAGGATGAAGAAGCACTAACTTCTTGCATGAAGCTGCCAAAGGCTCAGGAAAAGAAGACATGGAGAGACAGCACAAGGAGAAAAGAAGAGACTGAGACCAGGACAGATTTTATTTCTGCCTCTCTGGGCCGCTCATACACTTCCAGACTTAATAACTTAGGAACTATTTCAATCCATTCTGAAACAGAGTTTCACTTGTGGGGTGACTGGAAGCCGTTTCCTGACAACCAGCTCTGTCCTTGTGACTTTTTAATTTCAAAAATAGAAGAATGGGAAAACTGCACTTGCTCTTCTCATCAGCCACATCTTACATACTCCCTAACTGATATGGATCTACAGTACTCCTGGGTAAGTGGAAGTGGTTGATTTTGTGCTGATATGCATAAAAATTGGAAACTTTTTGCAATGATTCAGCATTAAAGAGATGCTGTCATCTTCCATGTGGTTATGAAATGCAGCAAACCAAATTTAGATTTCAGGTAAATGGATGTGAATGCATTGCTCAGGCTAACACCAGGGGTTCGTATAGCCCTAGGTAGTTCATTTTTAACCATGCAGACATCAGCAGCTTAGAGATGGAAGGCTCTAGGCTATTCAGTTTCTCATCAGCACACTCATGGTTTTTTTGGTTTTTTTATCTGTACTATACTCATCCTTCCCTGGGCTAAGTCAGTAAGGGACAATAAAGCCAATGAACTTGGAGCAGGCTCCTGGAGGTCACTGAAATACAAGTAAAGGACACTAGAGTTATTTAGGCAAATTTCAGAGGTCTCTGTGTTTCTGTCTTCTTGGTCAGCTTAGCTGGTGGAGCCTATTTTTGCAATTACCTGTGTGGCAGCAAGATTCTAGGGACAGAAACAAAGAAGTAGAGTTTGGTCTAAAATTATCTTCATTGGATAGATCTATGGAGGGGGTTTTTGTATTTTAATTGCTGGCCTTTATTTTAAAAGGGATATTCAAAACTAGAAGAATAAAATGAAGAGAAGCTCTTTGTGGTGAGATATACAAAATATAGACACTGCAACAAGGCTTTTCTCTCTGTTCTCACTGGGCACAGCAGGTCTTCTGGCACTCCACAGAGTGGTGAGCACATGGAGGGTGACTGGTAGAGTGAAATACATCAGGGAAGCAGTAAAAAGTAGCCACTTTCCCCTTTATGCCTGTTCCTCTACAGAGGGAACAGAGCTGTCTCCCACTGTGAAATAAAACCAGCTCCCAGGAAAGTGCACCTAAACCACAGGAGGTGGGACACCTGCTGAAATCTGAGCCAGCTGAGTGTTCAGATGGGAGCCTGAGCAAGCACAGCCTTAGACCAGAGAGTGTCCTGCTGAGAGCAGCATGGTCTGTAACACGTGCACATGTAGCATTAGAAAGGTAATAGATGTGGGTCTGTACATATTTCTGAATTCATGGAGGAGGTAATTCAGATCCTTTTCAATGACATCACAGCTGACACATCAGGCAGGACCTGAAATGTGGGATTTATCTAGCTGTAGATTTTCCTGGGGTTTGACGTAGAAAACAGAGTCTAAAACTTTGGCTGATGGATAATTTGAAAAAGAAAGAAAGAAACTACCCCTTAAAGAAGCTGAGGGAGATGCAGCAGTGAGACCCTGGCCAGTCCCAGCCCTGCACACTCCCAGGGAGAGCACCTGCAGACAGACCTGCAGAAGAGAGCTGCAGAAATGGGCTGGGAGCTGTGACCAAAGGCTGTGGTCTGGCAGGGGAGTGCCCCTGCATGCCAGGAAATAGGGGTCACTGCAGAAAGTGAGCTGTGCCAGGGATGCTGGGCTCCATCATATGCCTGGCTCTTTTATGAAAGCAGCTTTCTGCATCCCAATTGAAGGCTGAAGTCCCAGGTAAAAACATTAATAGAAGTGTCAGTCAGATTTATGAGAACAGAAGTGTCAATTCAAATAATTTTATTTCATTTTGACACAAACAGGCTGCTAACGTTCCCCACCCTGGTGAGATTTGTCCTACCCATGCTCCTATTAAATGCCAGCAAGGGGTTTAGTGCTTTTTTCCCCCAAATTGTTTATTTTGCCATCTGCCTTCCTGACAGGCTCTCTGACTTTAATGTATCTCTGTGGGCTTAGTGTCTTTAGATTTAGATTACAGCCAATGGCAAGACATCTCATTCTTTGCATCTTCATTCTACCAACTGGCTCAATTGAAGTTTACAAAAGCTGGATTTTCAGTTTTGCTGTTTAAGGATCAAAAAGCAGAAACTGTTGGTTTACTATGAGAGGGTCAGAGGGGGTGGTGCAGATGTTCTTTCTGATGTTGTTTTACTTATTAGAATAAAACAAATATATTCCATAATATTCTTCTCTATTCTGTGAGAAAGAAGGTATGTTTCATTTTCTTGATGTGGTAACTCCTCTGTTGTCTCTGCTGCAGCAAGTTGTGCAGGAGACAGCTGGAGATGAACTATCAATGCCTATTGGTATGTCCTGAATTGAGACCAAACTGGTAGATGCAAGACAAAGATCCAAGACTCTGCTATTCCATCAGCAAACTGCTGCTGACCTGGCTTGGGGGACAGGCAAACATCTAGATCAGACAAATATTATCCAGATGTATCTCAGCGATGCACACAGAGCTGATTTGGCCTGGCCTCTTATTAAAGCTTGAATGGCAGATAGTAAATTAAGTAGTGCTCTCCTGTAATCACAAGGAAAGACATGGATCTCCATGACAGATTGTTGTTTAGAGAGACAAAATATCCTAATCCTTCCCTTGACTCCCCCTCCCTTTCTTCCCCATCAGCAGCGTACACAGCCCTTATGGTGCTTCACATTGCCAATTTCTGCCACCCAAACCAGTAAAAAGGCTGATGGAGGTTGTCTAGGCAAGAACTGGGAGAGCAGACTCCCAAAACCATCTTCAGCTCCAGCAGGCTCCTCCAGCTACTCTTCCTTCAGCCTCCCCCAGTTAACCCTTCAGTAACACCTGCATTATCTGGACAGCCTCTGGCATTGGAATATTGCAGAGCACTCACATTCCACCCATCCTGCCATGGTGACACCATTAGATCCTTTGTGCAGAGTTAACCACAGGTCTTTTATATATATATATATATATGTATATATATGTTTGTATTTATCATTCAGCTTCTTTAAATATAATTAGTGGTCGGTCAAAATTTTTGCTAAGGGCAACAAAAAGAATTGCTTTTTTTTTTGGTGAGTCAAGCTTGCCATGTTAAATTATTTTTACTGGTATTCTTTCCAGAGAGACGTAATTTATAAATAGTTCTTCCTTTGAAAATGCAAAGAGTATATTGGAAAAAAAATACAGAGTACTTGAGGGGAAAAAAAAAGAGAAAAATATTCTTGCATGCTTGGATAAAGTAACTACTATGGTGCATATTTTTCTTTTCTCACAAAGTATATTGGGAGATCTGAGCTGATGTTTGTGATGTTACAAATCAGCTGAAAAGCAGGCAGAGGATGGAAGAAAAGATTGTCCAGACACCACTTTAACAACCACTTGACCCCAATGGGAAAGGTCATTGGGCTTTTCTACTTCTTTTTATTCCTCAGGCTTAGCCCTGTAGAAAACAGTTAAGCTGTCTGTTTCAGACTAGGGTTTTTTTGTGTGTGTTTACTAAAAGCTGCCCTTCTGTCATCTGTATGCTAAGATACTCACTACCCTAACAAAGTAGTATACTTAGAAGTGCCATGTCCATCTGACTTTTATTCAAGCTCTTTCAGCCTTCTGTTGCTTTTTCTCAGTCTGTGCAATTTCATAAGACTTTTGCAACCTCATAAGGCATGAAAAATCTACAGTCAGAGGGTTGTAAACTACAGGAACTTGCAAGGCTTGAATGGACCTGAAAGGCACCAGGGAGCATGGTGAGGTCACAGCTGAGGTCCTCTTCACAAAAGGGTTCCCAGACTATCCTGGACAGTCTGAGACAGAGAGAAGAAATGCAGATGAGTCCTTTTCTCCTCTCCATCGGTACTTTAACGTGCTACATCATTGGCTGACCCATCCACTCCCCCAAAACCTGTGAGATATGGAAGATGTGTTTGTAGAATCACTCAGGCCTCCTTTACAGGAAAGGGAGAGGAGACAACATCCTCTGCTGGAGACAAATCAGCAGAGAGTTACTGGAAGTGGGTTTCTCTTCCTCACACACCTTAGCAGCATGGTTAAGTTTTACAGAAAAAGGATTTAGTTATTGATACCAGAAGAATATTTACTTGTGCAACCTGTGTTTGGCATTCACTGAGAATGAAATATGAGGGACATTTCCCAGGACTAAAAAGAGCTGGGATTTTGATGAGGAGAAAGAAAAAAATCTAAAGATACTGCAGAGAAAAGTACATTTTCTCTCCCATTTTCAGATGAAGAGGAGATTAGAAAGCTTTGAAAGATTGGCTTCTATCTGGTTGTGGTGGAATGAACAGTAAGTTTGGGGAAACTGCAAAAGACTTTATGCCAATTCCTGTATTCATTCTCTCCATATTCCTCCCAGAAAAGTGTTATGGTCTTATCACAGTTATGTTTACCCTGCTGTTACTAGGCCATGGTTCTCCCATTCAGTGACCTTTTGGCTTTTCCCTTTCCTCCTGGTCTGGCTAGCTTCCTAGTCAGACAAGCCATTTCTCAGCATCTCCATTTGACTCCCTAGGAGACATGGCTAATTTGACACTCATTTTTTTTGTTGAAAAAACATTCTAATTGTCAACCCTGGTTTTGTCCATTTCCTTACTCTAGCTTTTCCTGACTGTACATAGTAGGTTCTGGTTGCTGGTTGCCCCATGTCAGCCTTGTTTCCTTGCTGTGGTTGCTCTTACCCTGCCTCCCTGCACCTCCCCTGCTGCTCCTGATCATTTTGGTTGCCAAAAACGTGCTGCATATTGCCTGGAGGTTTCTGCAGGCCCTGGGTGTCTGTGATACCAGTGACTGATCCCTGCCCCTGGAGAACTGGAGTGGGGAGGAAGAGTGAGGATGGCTGGCAATGAACAAACAGGGCAGAGTGTTCCTCTCCAGCAAAATGTGCTCCAAAGCTGAACGTTGTATTTGCACTGCCCAGAGAATTGCTGTGGGAAGATTTCTGCTCCATTTCAGCCAGCAGTTCCTGCTGCACCAGAATGCTGTGGGCTTTAATGGACTTTCTGACTGCTCAATTTTCTTAAGCAATTTGACTGTTTTCTGAAGTTTTTTCTTTTTTCAGCTAATACCTTTCTGTTGAGAGACACCTGAACATGCCTTAGAAGAGCTTTCTCAATTGCATTTTGAATCCTCATTTGGCACAAATATAGCACTGAAAAGAATGCCTGGAAATCCCCAAATTGCTTTTCTGAGACACCAATTTTCAACTGCTCGGGTCACTCTGGCTGCTTCACTGTCAGTAATAAGTGCTCCTTTTAAAAGCTATAGCTCTTGTTCCTATTTCAGTGACAAGGTAGAAAGCCAGATCCTCACCAAGTATAAATCTATTTTCTATGGGTGTTAGAGAGTCCTGCTCAGCTGCAGCCAAGCTGTCCCAAAGTCTTTGCCCAGGGAGGAGATAAAGGGCAGCTGAAAGGCAGCAGACAAAACCAATCAAGACATGCATGTTCAGGTGACAAGCTGTGCCTAAGACATAAAAACATGATTTGTTTCCTAAGATATGAAACTGTCCCCAGCTGCTTCTCTTTCATCTTGTCATATCTTCATTTACAAGGTTCTCATCAGGTTTCCTGTTGCTTTTTACAATATTCTGGCTAATTTCAGTGGTTACCCTGCTCTCCCCATTGGTTCACCACTCAGCCCTTCTCCCTCTGTATTCAGCACCTCTCTTGCAAGGTAAAGAGACAGCTGGAAACATCCCCATGTTCCCCAGACTGCAGACATGGGATATACAGGAACTGATAGACCAAAAGGAACAGTGCTACAAAGGCACTCATTTTTTCCACATTCAAACCCTGTTCCAGAACCTTGTGAAAACCTATTTTGAATTTTAAGAATTTGTGAGTGGGTAGGGATTGAGATTTATGCAAATCTGTTGTAGAAAAGCACTGGTGACATTTGAATGACTTTGTTTTTTAAAGTGATGAAAAGCCAAGAGCCACAGCTAAATTTTCAATGTTTACTTTTCCTAGAAATACATAGAAAAATAAGGACTCAGAATAAAAAGACACAAATGCTAGTGAATTTAAGAACACTCATTTTCCTGATGCTTCAGAGTCTGTAGAGTTTTACTTTTTCTGCTATCACAGGGACCTTTATTCAAGAAACAATTACAGCAGAAAGTTGGTAAACATTATAGGGCTTGCTTCAGTTAAATACAAAAAGTGAGAGAAAAATCACCTCTTAAGTGCAAAGCTTCTCTCAAGCTTTGTGCTGGGAAGACAGGAAACTGGGAGGGTGTCCATCCTCTCTAAAGATGCACGATTGCACTGTGCTGATAGCAAATATCTGCCACTGCCACTCCACTTCCTACAGTGATTTTTGCTATTTCTTGCATAGTAACACAAAAGTTTGGTGTCCTCATCTGTGATGACTTTGACCATGCAGTTTTTAAAAAAAGTGAAAAATCTGATGCTGTTATTTTTCACTATGGTAACTCTTTTCCTATTTTTATTTTTAATACCCGACTAGAATTTTCATAGCTATATAAAGAATGATATAATATTTTCCATTAATCTTAGAAGCATAGATTCCTAAATCTACCAAAAAGCTTCCCAAACTTTTGTGCTACAAACTTCTGGGCTGTTTAGTGAAGTTGGATTGCTAGTACTTGCTAGTATATATGAGGCAAAACAATACTGAAGTGAATTTATTTTCACTAAAAAGATATTTTAGAATACCACAACATTTTTAATATCATTACAAATAACTGCAGAAGAACATTGTGATTCACCTCAGCAGATTTCATGGGTTTGCTCCTGACATAGCTGCTAGGTCCTGCACAGCTATAGTTGGAGAGAGAAATGAAAGATTTTGGAATACTGTCATGAATGTACTATGAGGGGCAATGTGATCATTGAAATTTCAGGGAAAACTGTGTATTTGGTAGACTTATTCTTTGTAAATAGCATATGAATTCTTGATAGAAAAAGAAGAGTGCTACCTGCTTCATGAAACATGATTAAGAGTCAAAATATAATTAAGCTAAGTGATGCTGTTGGTAACAAACTGTCTGGTGAAAGGATGACTTCCTGCTAGCCTGCTTTAGAGCTGCCAAAATGATGCACTTTTGCCTACTGAAGGAAATAGATTGCATCACCTATCTTCTGTTTTATTTATTTACTTATTTATTTATTGACAATATTATCCTTATGTGGGTCTGCTATCAGTCCAGTAGAAAAGACATTCTTCTTGTTGCTTTTTTTAATTTAAAAAATATTTAAGACTATTATTTCTTCCCATACACCATACAAAGTAAAAAAAAACAAACTAAAATAAAACCCAATGAATTACTCTGCTTGATCTCTTGCTGAATGAATCAGCTAATACAGGCTATGTTTTCATGCTGTGTTGTGCTAATGCATTAGCTCGTGGTGCTGGTAGGGACATCTTGACCAATGAA
Source organism: Luscinia megarhynchos (assembly GCA_034336665.1). Lineage (NCBI taxonomy): Eukaryota > Metazoa > Chordata > Aves > Passeriformes > Muscicapidae > Luscinia > Luscinia megarhynchos. The sequence continues at coordinate 10,157,951 of JAPFBE010000013.1, read as the reverse complement.
ACCATCAGGCAACTTTTAAAACTTTTATAAAGCAATTTATCTCCTCACACAAAATAATGCAGATTTACCTCTGTGTAGAATCACTGCTGAAACCTAAATATTTTCTAGATCTTGTGCTTGTTGAGTTGGTGACAAGCCTCCCATTTGTAGCCAAAATGTTAAATCTTCACTGTGCTCGCAGTAGCTCAGTGCACCCTTTGTGTGTGCTCATCCTCATGCAGGAGAACGAGCAAGCTTAGCTTCAGATTTCCTCAGAATCCCTGATGAAGCTGAAATTAAAGTGCTGCCCATGTGGCTAATTAGGTAAGGATTTTGAGGCTTTGGTAAGGATGACTCAAGGATCCTTACTGACCTTAAGTTGCAAGAATAGCTGAGTGGTGGCTGGCAGTGCACACCACAGTGCCTGATCCTCCTTGTCTTCTCCTCTAGCTGATTCAAATGGCTCTTCTTTGGGACATCAGTTTTCTGGAGGTTCTGAGATGCTCAGAACCTGGTTATGTTCGCTTGCTTCTCTTGTAAGTGTAGATTAAGCTTGTTTTTATCTTTGGTAAGTCACTTTAATATAAAGTGCTCCCTAAAGCCTATTTGTGAAATAAGCCTTTCATAAATCAGAAGAAATTAGTTCTGTTTTCATCCTCCTCACACAGAAGGGAAAGTCACATGAGATCAGTGCTCAGCAATGGCACAAATGGAAGAGTGAGGATTTTCAGTGCCAGAAAGGTACCAAGGTTTCCAGGGCTGCAGCATTATTATAATGGATTGTTTCAAAGCCCTTTAAAAGAAGCACTTCTGTTGTGACATTCTCCAAAAGCAGGGCATATCTTGCATAATTCCAAGCTTGTTTTTAGAAACTGAAATTTTAATGTGAAAACTGTGTGTTCATCCAACTTGGAAAAAGCACTTGTGGGTGAAATGAATAAGAATGGGGCCTGAAAAATAAGACTGGAAATGAAACAACGAGCATAGAATGGACACACCTGTAATTCTGCTATTTAAATACTTTCAGATATATGGACAGATCATTGGAAGACAAAGACCAGGGCTTTTCAGAAAAAAATGGACAGTGATTTGTATCTGAGTATTCACTTTCATTTTGAAAGGAATTCACCTATGGTAATGAAATTTCTGGACGGTTTTTCTGCAGACATTTAACTGATTGAAGAAGTTCACCTTCCCTAATACATAAGGAAAGCAAATTGGAAACTTGAACATAACGTAATTATTGCTGGAAGTGCTTACACTCCAGTACATTTGAAGAAATCTGGCTGAATAATTTTTGCAAAATAACCAAATTAATTAGGTTAAACGATGTGAAACTTCTTGTTCGCTTCTACTTAAACTTATCTCTGATTGCATAGTACAAGAAATGATGACAGACTGTGTGGGAAGTAGGAAAATCAGATAGCATAAGATCATGAAACAGAAACTTTTGCAGATATCTTGAGGGTTTCTATATTTAGTTCTAGATTGTGTAAGTGTTTTAATACCTAGATTTCCTTCTTCATATTTATGCTTCTACACAATTCCCCTAAAAATTATGGTAAGATAGTATTCAGATCTTCCAGTCTGAAAGACATGAAATCAAACTCCCCAAACTTTGCTTGCAGCTATATTTGCTCAAATTTTCTGCACATCTAACCACAGGGTCACACCCTGAGAATTACATTCAGTCAATGATCAATTGCAAAGTAAATAACTTTTAACACGATTTCTTCGTGCTCGCCTGAACTGGAATGACAAAATAAATCCTTACTCCAGTTCCCTACAGCAGCACAGCTTCTTTAAAGTCATGAATCATGATCCAGTGATTAAGGATGTAGATAATGCAGATTCAATTCCCTGCACTACTACAGACCTCTTGTGTGAAATTAGACAAATCACTTCATTTGTCTGCCTCAGGCTTCATTTGCAAATTGGGGATGGTGTGTTCTTGTACACATCAGATGGTCGTAGCACGAGCAAGGATACACATTCCAACTGGTGCCCCAGAAGGGCAGCAGTGCAAACAGTTTATTTGCAGGCTCTGACACTGTCATTCAGATTCATAGTTTACACTAAATTAGACAGACATTCAGTAGAGAAAATGTGGTAAATGTTGAAGCTGTCTTATTAAAACTGCACTATGAAACACACATGTATGGGGTGAGAATCAGGTATCACAGACAGCAATAATTCTGCTTTTCTTTGGCTTCAAAAGTGTGTTTTCTTCCTCTAAAGAGTTTGGGTGTATGGTATATAAGGATGCTGATTTTTAGGGGCTTAGGTATTATTCTTTCCACCTCTAGGGGTGTTTGAACCCAAATATATTTCAAAGGTTCTTGTGAACTTTCCCCTCACAAACCAGAGGAGCATAATATTAACGTTTCTCTCCACCAGTTTGTACATATATTGAAAAACCAAAAAAACTTGTTGCAAACCAGGAGGTCTAAATCTAACTTTCAGAATTTCCTCCTGGAGTGAGGATCCTCTCCAGTTTTCTGTCTGTAGCTCTGTAGAACTTTTATCAGGTCATGGACCTGTTTGAAGGAAAAGTTTTGTTGCCTTTTCATCAGCTTCTTCTTTCTGTGGCAGCAATAAGGCAAAGGAGGCAGAAAACCTAAAATAATACATGTTATATGAAAAAAAAGGATTATATTGGTGAGAATAGATGGCAAAAACATTTTGTAGAGAAGAGGTATGCAAGATGTGAGTCAAAAGCTCATACGCTTTTTGGGAAGTGAGAGGAGAAGGAATTTGATAATAGACTGAAAAAAGGTAAATATTGGTGGAAGAATATGGAAGAAAAGTGGGATGTTTGTGAAGAGGTAAAAAACATTTATCTCTTTCTACAGAGCACAGTTTTGGAGACAGCCATCTATTTCCATTCCCTTGTCTCCCCAAAGACAAGTTACTGACACATAAGTAATTACCTTAAAGATACTGAGCTCTGTGACTGTCCCTGTGAGTGCCTTTAGCCTACAGCCTGAGATAAAACACACAATCTCAAACCCTTAATGAAATAAATTTATGTGACTGGGCTTCACTTGTTGTTGAGGGGCTGAGAGCAAGTCCCCACCCTGTTAGTGAGGCTCAGCTGGCCTGGGGCAGCTTATTCAGCTGTGACCATTCAGCCACAGCCTGAAGCATCCCATGAAATCCTGAGTGAGCCAAGGGAGGAGCCATGACCAGCACAGGCTGCAGCAATCACCTTGCCACTCCTTGGTGCCAAAATCCAGCAGGAAAAGCATCCCCTCTCCTTTGTCAGGGAGCCCAGTGTGGCTGCAGCTTGCCTACCCTCCCTCCCTCCTGCCCTGGGTGGATCCAGGTAACCTACAGATGCCAGACAAGCACAGGCTGCCCGACACTGAGGTTCAGACCTGGAAGTAAGAGCAAATCAGCCTCTCAAGTCTCATTCCCAGTGTGTGTGATCTGGCAGGTCTGCTGATGGAGCTAGTTTGACCCACATCCTGCCAGATTTTTGAAGGTATTGCTGTTAATGGTAGCTTGCTACAGTAAGCCTATAGCTCTGGTACAGAGGTTGGGGAAGAGAGATGAGAAGGAAAGATTAAGACTGCAAATGATCACCTTTCCTCAATGATGAAAATTCTGTTTCTGCTTGCTATCAGTCAGGTATCACATAATTTAAATGGGTAGAAATAGATTTTTAAAACCAATTACAAATAAAACCATCTTGTCCTCTGTCACTTCCAAATTATGATTTTCACCCACTTTAAACCATGTTAAAGGAGAAAGAGAGAACAACATTTTCCTGTAGAATCAGTATGAAATCCAAGCCCAGTGAGTGAATGGTTGTGCAGGGTGCTGTGTTATTCCTTTTCCTGTTAGTCTTTGTAGCAGTCCTAATGCTGTGATGGCACAGCAATGTGACACTGACACCAGTTAAGAAATTCAGCAGGAGATGTTTACTGGGAAAAGATAGTTCCAACTGCAGAGTGTTCTGACAGCAGACTGGCATTATAGTTAACCAGAATTTACTTCTTGATCTTGATTCTAATCAGAGATAGGCTGGCAGACATCATGTGCATACCTTGAAAAAATCCCCTGCTGCAGTGTCAGTGGTCCTGTGTTAAGCTGGTCTTCTAAATAGCAAATGAAGCATGTCATGTTTTGTGTATGAGATTAAAAAAGAGAGCCTAAATTTATTTCTGTATCACTTTCCTTTATAGAAAATCTCATATTTGAGCTTTTTAAATAGATGTACAAGGCAACCGTTGCTATTTATCTGTAAGTGCATTTCTGGGAGGCTGAGCTTCAGCTGGATGACTATAAAACAAGTCATACAAACCTGCAAATTCTGTGGGATAAAATGCCCTTGTAGCTGATTAGTAATCACAGCGTTCACTAACAGAATCCACTGAGATGTTCTAGGTACGAGCACTGCAGTGTAGCCTTGATTTTAACATTCACTCTGAGAAGCAGCGTGGCTGCTCCCCTGCACGTCTGGACTCACAGCAGCAGCATCCTGCCAGTGGCTCTCTGCTGTTGATCACAGACTGTAAAGTGTACTCTGCTTGCAGAGTACAGGAATTGTACAGGAAAACCACCAGTGACGCAGGTTTCTGTAGCCAACTATTGCAGGATGCTGGATAAGGCTGTGGCTTCTGCTTTACCAGACACCAACCTTGCTGACTTTGAGTTTTCTTAACAGGAACACCTGGAGGATAGAGACACAGCTTTGGCTCTTACTCTTCAGGCTAATAAGAAAGGGATTTGTTCAATAGGTGAAAGCCAATCTCCTTGAGAATCCTTATGTCACAGTAGTATAGATTTTTATTAGTGTTAGGGCTAACCTGACACAGTGTAGGTATGACTGATCTGTTCATCTACTGCTAATGCAAGAGAATGTGTTGGGATCAAAGCTTGAGATAAGTTCCTGGTACTTCAATTTCCCTTCAGGCCAGCTGGTGCTGGGAACATGCCAAGGACACAGTCTGAGGGCCTGGCAATGAGACACTTTTTCTTATTCACAGAGCATCAACCACTCTTTTGGACTAGACACTTCTTTAAACTCTGCTAGAGGTGTTCTATAGCCTGTCCCTGCCATAATTCCTCATGACTCCATTGACCTTAAAGGCAAAGGATTAGCATAAAAGAAGGAAGAATCACGGTAACTTTTTTTTTCAGGGAGAGAAGGAAACCCAATAGTCTGAGAGGCCAAAATCACATTTCCTGAGACCTGGCATGATGAGGGTATTTGTGTTGCTCTGCATCCTGATGGTTGCTTAAACAAGTTTAGACTCACTCTTTGTGATGTCTTATGTCTTTTCATTTTATGTATGTCATTAAAAATCCATCCAATGTAAATGATTTAACAAAAACTTAGTTTTTGAAGCACAATTTAGGTGTTATTTGTTTTGCTGCATAGCCAGATTTCAAAAGTATTATACTTTGTATGGGATAGGAGTCTTCTTTATAAAGGGTCAACACAGCCACAAATCAAAACTGTATGCTTAAAATATTCCTTAATCATGTCCAATCTCTCTAGGGCTCTGAGGTTCTGTAGCTTCTCCACTTTCTATTCCTGATGAGGAAAGCACGTGGGAGTGTTGCATGAAGTCCCTAAGTATTTTGGACCAATATTCAATACTAAATTCTGAATGAGGAGTTTCCAGATAGTATGGGAGTCTTAAATATGGGGCTTCAAGCATCCAGTTCCATTCCCCAGCATCCCAGTGGAAAAGTCACAGCCTTGATCTTTTGAACTAAAATTAAAGTGAGTGTGTTGTTTAAATAGTTACAGCCCAGCCTTCAGCCTCTGTTTTCTTTCATGGACTGTTGTCAGTGGAGGGAGGGCTTGATTTCACTTTTCCACACTTGTTCCTTTTAGATTCTGAAGAGTCTTTGCTGTGGTAGTTTCTGGAGAGAGCTCTGCTGAGGATTAACTGTGACTGTAACTGTGGCTGGCTCAAATCAGACCAGGAGAGGGAAGTATCTAGCTAAATTCTGGCCCATAATTAATACATTTGAGGAAATTGTGTTCTGCTCACGAACATTCCTTGAGGAAATAAAGATTAAATTTGTTGCGTAAATTATTCACTGCAAATTATTCACTCGGCTTCACTTGCTATTCTGAGATTTCTGCAATATCTGAGTGAGTTGGATGGCACAGGGAGACACATGGCCATAAAACCACAGGCTGAAGGCAGGATTCCTTTCTTGTGCAAAATATGTCTTCTTTTAATTAAAATAAATAGACTAAGACACTCTGTTTAGTATTAGGGAAAACAGGTATCTTTGAGTCTCCAGTTAAACTTGGACCAGAGAAAGTCTCATTTCATTTGCTTTTTGACAGGTAGCCAGTGTGCTAAACCCTTCAATTTACTTCATGCCCTACTTTCTAGTTTTATCAGAATAATCAGTTATTGGAAGGACAAGTTTACTCTTGCAGTTTAGTCTGGAAGAGATCTCTCCTCCCAGGGAAGGTAACTGGATGGAGCCCCTGAGGGAATATGATACCATGTGGGAGGGAGGCACATAAAGCACTTGAACATCCAGGACCATTCATCACGGTCCATTCATTAAAAGTGAGTAATGATAATAATAAGCTATAAAGGATGTTGCCTTTTATAAATATAATGGCAGTGGGAATCATTCTCATGGGGTCATCTTAATTATTTTTAAGTGGATGGCCTTTTTGCCCATAAGACTTTCTAGATAAAAGAGTGACATTGCCTGGTTGTTTCAGGATAGAGGAGTCAGTTCAAGCCCCATAAAAATTACCTGAAAAACTTCTATTGATTTCACTGGGACTTGGATCAGATTCAAAGTCCAGCAAGGAAATGAAATAAGTTACATGCAGTCATGTCCAGCAAAAACTAAATATAAAAATTTTTCTTTTAATTTTACACAGGTACTCATTCTCCTTTGAAAAATTGGCTTCAAATACAGAGGATATAAGCACCAAGCTTATTATTAACTTTTAATTCAAAAGAGCTCCTTTTGAAACTTAATGGTTAACTAAATTAACTTAATGTTATATATGTTTGATTTTCTTCATTTTGTTACTTTTTAAAACTGGTGGGTCAACCTTCCAAGGGCAAGAACATAATCAGGTCAGCCTTCAAGCTGCTATAATTTTTCTGATATGTGGATGAGGAAAGGAAATAGATATGGGTGGGTACTATATCTCTTGAAATAGCCTCTTTCTTCCTGTTTAACAATAAATATTCTACAGAAAGGAAGCTCATATATTACTCTTCAGCTGAGTTCCCATTTTATTAATCATGAAGATTTTAACAGTGGCCTGAGACAGGAAATCACAGTCTAATGATCAGCAGAGTCTGATTTAATCCTCACGTTTGGACCAGATTAAAAAGAAAACCAATATACTGCAATGTAAATCTATGGAGATAATAATCAAGTTTAATTACTATTAAACATACATACAGCTTTTCTAACCACTTATGGCCCTACTGAATTACTAAGGCTGATTAAATATCCAAGGTAAAACCTCCTTCTGCATAGAAACTTAATCCGTTGTTTCAGGTGGTGTTTTCAAATATAAGGAAAAAAAAAATCTCTGAGTTAAACTTTATTATTATTTAATTATTATTACTAATCTCAATTGTTAGGAGCTCTGACGGATATGTTATTTTCAATTAAAAAACCCCTCATTTTCAGCTTTGGTTTAAATTAGTGTTGTTCTGATTAAAATGTGAAGTGAAGCATCATGGGCTGAGGTTCAAAACATGATCCACTGCAACCCACTAACCTAGAGAGTTTTGGGCTATAGTTAACACAATTTTGGTTCCTTAACTGCAGCTCCTCCTCCCCTTCTTACCAACTCCATCTTAGAAGGCCTGGGAAGTAAAACCCCATAATACCATCAGTGTGTAACAATTATTCCTTCATTAATCAGTCTCTGTCCATCCAGCTGCCTATCCACCAGAACCCAAAATACCCTCCAAAACTTCTCTTAAACATTTAAAGAGAAATCCAAATAGCAAACCAAAACGGGAATTCATGTGGTGAGCGTGTCTTATCCCTCCTTGGAATATTCATATGGTAGAAGAGAAAGAAGAGTATTTTTAAAAGAGCTTTTATTTATGCCAAAATTATGAGTTAAGGCTGCTTAGAATACATTTGCTTGGAAAAAGATAATTTTGAAAAAATAACAAAATTTTGAAAAAAAATAATTACTGAAGTAATTTCTTGGCAGTTACTCCTGAAACTTTCCCTTACAACTTACTAAGATATTTCTTTTACATTTGTAGTAATCCTAAATTATGATTTAATAGAAGCTCTGTGGGGAGCCTGATAATTTGAGGGTTGGAACTGAGAATTTGCCTCCATTGTTCAGCAAAAAGTTGGGAATATTTCATAGTTTCAAGGTTTGTGGCCTATGATTCACCACAAATAAGCTTTACTTAGGATGCTCAAGACTTTTGTTTGTTTCTCTAAGATAAAAAAAAATTAAAGCAAAACGAAGCAGGAATTTAAGCTATTTTAATAGTTCCACTTTCTTTCAGCTTTTGGGCTGATTTTCAAGAGGTTATAGAGGACCTCTGCCATTTCTCTCAGCCTCTTTGTTTAGTCTTCTGTAAGACTTGTCTTTTCTCCCATGACTTTTTCAGCAAATCAAAGAAAATTCTGTGATGAATGGCAAGAAATTACTTAACCATGCAAGAGAAAAAGATGGCTTTAGGTAATTCCCTTCTCTGCCAAATACCAACATTTAACCTCATTGCTTTTATTGCATTGCTGGAGAGCCAAGAGAGGAATGGAGGAGTTAGGGGCCAGCTACACCCACAGTGTAGCTCACATCTGATATCAACAATATCTCTTGGTCCTCTGAATATCAGCACACCTTCTTCACACACAAGTCCCAGCACAGGTGGAAATAAAAGTGCACTTAGTGCCATAAGGCTGAGAGGGAAAAATTGAGAGAGGAAAAGAGAATTATTTTCTTGAGGTTGTCTTGGGGCCTGATGGTGACCCAGCAGCAGATAAGTTTTAAAACATCTCTCACTTTGACCCCTGCCCTAATTTTCAGCTCATCTCCTTGGTGCACCTCTCTCTTTCTTATCCCCGTCACTTCCTCCCTTCCTTCCTCACCCCCTCCCCAAAGGAAGAATTCAGTTTACTCCCCCGTGCAACAAGCTGTGTGAAGTCACATCCTGACAGAACAAGGAACTGCATAACCCCTGTGCACGTCCAGAGTGCCCCCCCTTGCTCTTAGTTTGGTTACAAACTCGTAGCATTGCACACCAGTGGATTAACGTGAGCCAAACATGCTGAAGAGAAAACCATCTAATGTCTCTGATAAGGAGAAAAGTCAAAAGCCAAAGGTAAGAATGTCTCGTTCTTGTCATCAATTAATAATAATAACAGGAGTTCTTAACAATTTTTAATACGAGGGTTTCCTCTTAAATCCTAACTTTAGGATTTTCTTACATGCTTGCAAATACATCAGTGCTATAATCTCAGGAATCTGTTTGCATATACTCACTTTCTAATAGCAGAGATCCAGTTCAAGGAATTATCATTGTGAAGCTGCTAGAGCTGTGCTAAAGAATTTGGGTGCTGGACTTTGTTGTTTTATGCTCTTCATCAGTCTTTTAGCAAATGGGCACACAAAATCCCCTTTCTCTGTTTCTTGTATGATAAACCAGTGATGTCCCAGAAAGGAGTGTGAGAATCAGTGAACTAGAAAAGCTTTTAAAGTCGTTCCTTATTTTAATAAATTCACTTTTGCATCACCATAACCACGGGAGAAGAAAGTACTTGGCAATCAGTGTTTGTCATCTTAATTTCTCTGGGAATCATTAAAATACCAGACTGAAAGAAATACTCTGAACAGATTGACTATGTGCTACACTGGACACTTTCCACAATTGTAATTGTAAGAAAGGAAGTGAGAGTTCTGCAAGACACACAAGGATTTATCCAATGCTCAACATTTATTTTCAGTCCCTGGACTGAGTGCAAAATGACCTCTGTGCATTGTATTGTACAAGTGTTGTAGAGTATTGTAAGGCTGCAGAGCAACAGCTACTGCTCGACCTGAGTACTTCAGTCTCCATTTCTGCCTCAGTTTATTGGTGCTGAAAATTTGACAAGGAGATTAGAAAAGTAGTATTTCTCTGCTCTCAACAACTGGTGTCTCCCAGTTTACAGATCCACCTTCACATTGTTTGGGAATAGATGTCCCTTAGTGACTTCTGTGTCCTGAGAGATCACTGCAGACACTGTTTCTGCAAGGATGCCTTCTGATTTTACACAGCATTGGCTTTTGTGGATTGTGCTTGCAATTTTAGACTATGACTCCCTAACAATTCAAATTAACGACTTTCCCATGGATTTGAAGTGATTTTGATAACATTTACCTCACATGTTAATATATTTTTTAAATGTTGCATCGATTGGTTTGATATGCATTGTTTTACTGTTCATACTGTGTTTTAATGACAGGGAAGAATTGTAATTAATATCTAATTACATTATCAGTTAAACAAGAAATGACCTCGAAAGACTCTGGGGATGGGCTTTGCTTCCCCGTCTGTAAAATATTTTCAAAAGCCAGTTTTGTCCACTCTCTTCTTCCAGAATAAGGCATTCTTTGACAATAGTCTGATTTTTATTTTTAAAAGCCCACTTTTTCACAGAACTGTGTAAACTTTCCACAAGGAGAATGCCTTTGCTGAATGTGCTGCTCACAATCAGGGCAGGGGAGCAGACAGTCCCATGTTGCATGGAATGGGAATCTTGGTTTGCTGTAGCACATTTTGAAACTTGTCCCAGGGAAGCAACGTAAATACTGCAGTTGCTTAATGCTGAGTTGGGTAAGATTAGGTCCTCACCCCTTGGAGAAGTTACAGGATTTCACAAGTGGCCTCTGTAGGTCACGTCCTGGCTGGCCCTGCCCTGTGCCAGAAACATTTGGTACCTCCTCATCCTCATGGGACATGATACTATTGCCCCTGGGCAGCTCTTGGGCTACCTCATCTTGTCTTTAAAGGCCACTCAGACATCCCAGTGTCTCCAACACAGCCACACAGACCTGCACCAGAGCCATAAGGCCCGTTTTTAATTTTAAATGAAAATCATGTTTGCAGCCTTGGCCCCTCAAAGGGGACACCAAAAATATATTTTTAAGTAATTGAACCTTAACCATGGTGACTAATCTTCTGTATCATAACTGTACAAATTTCTGTGCTTTAATTAGTGTTTCAACAATATTTTCTTTTTAAACCTTTTGTTTTTCTTACTTTCTAAAGTGAAGAATAGTGGCATGAATTTAAAGATGAACAAATATCACAGAAGGCTGGTGTTAAAGACTTTCTCAAGGCAATTTTCTGTCCCAATATAAAACCCCTCATGATGGTGGGCAATTCAATGACCAATGCAAGAGTAATACAGGTTCAGCATCTCACTGTTCACTATGTGCAATGCATTTACCTTAGTTATTATTGTGGTGCTTAAGGGACTTCTGCAGACGTGTTAGATGCTGCATAGACAAAAAAATCTATTTTAACACTGTACACAATGAAAAAGTTGATCTATGCCACAAAAGAATAGTTTTGCAGAGTTTTTTTGGTCATGAACAAAGCTTTCAGTAGTGCTGCAGCCATGCTAATAACTTCTTTGAATGTCTGGCAGCTTTTGTGTATTCATGGGTATGCATATAACTACTGAATGAATTTATATAAATAAACATTCATTGTTAGGCAAAAAGACATCTAAACCAGGTGTCATTCCAGAGAAAACTGGGAGACAAATGAGAGAGAAATGCATTCCAAGGAGATACTGGAAGGATTCTGATCCTTTGCAAATGTTTATCATTGTAACTGCACATACATTTATACCATGTATAAGAGCTGAATTGTAAAGGAAAAGTCCTAAGGGTTAAAAATATCCTGCTTAATGTTGAAGAAATGTAACCATTGGAAGGGCTAAACTCTCTAATCCAAGCATATCTAACCTAACCTATGTGTCTGTCCAGGACCTTAAATGACTTTCTATCACCACAGAAGCTGTGCATCTCCATCCCTCCCTTTAGGGAGTCCTTACCTGCCCTTTCCTTTCTGCCAGATGAGACACGGCTTGGTTTACATGGTGTAGCTGCTCAGGGCTGCAGAATTATCTGTGGGCAGGTGAGGTCAGGCAAAGTAGGTCTTGCACAAAGCCCTGAGGTCCGTGGTCACGCTGATGGCTGGAGCAGCTCACTGCAGGGACAGAGTGGCTCCTGCAATCCTGGAGCACTGCAGAGAGGGAACACAAGGGGGGAAAAGTGTCCTAGATGTGTTTCAGCTATGGGTCTGTCTGTCCCACCACCCCTCAGAGAGCTGGGGAGGAGGAGAGCAGTTTGCTTGGAGGATGAAGGAAAGTCCTGAAATCATCTGGATTTCAGCCTCTTTGAGCCTTATGATGTTACTGATGCCAATCCACCTGGGGAGTGGAATGAGGCAGATTTAGAATGATGGTAAGAAAAAACACTCCAATAAATTATACAGGTTCTAGTCTTCTCTTTTGTACACCCTTCAGACAGCACCATACACATAAAACCCCACTAAAGCACTTCACAGCTATTCTGCATTCACTTTGCACTGTTTTACACATTTGTCCAGGTGCAAATAATCTGTAAAACAACCCTGCATTGTTTTGCCCGCTTGCCAGCACATGTAATGTGCTGGGCAGAACCTGCTCCTTTCTCTCTCTCTCTGTCTCTTCCCCTTTCCTCCGGACACAGCAAACTTGAGAACTGCCTGATGATTCTTGGCTTTACTTCAACGTGAAGCAAAGATGACTTTGTGCCATTTTTTTCTGGCTTGACTGAAGAAAGTCTTGTGTCATTATTCTAGATGACAGTTGATCTATGTTTATGCTAAAGGTCTGAGACGTTTTTGTTTCCTTATTCTGCTTCCAAATGCACTTGGTGCTTTAAACTCAGCTTACTTCTGGTGTATAAGACAATTCAGGGTCAGTGCCTCTACATTTTGTTTAGGCAAAAAGATGTCCAAGCTTCTAATTAAATCAATATTTTCTTACTTAAGTAATAAACCATTATTTGTTCTCAGGGTTATGAGAAAAGACTGGAAAATGCAATGGGAGGAGACATTTTAATATGCAAATCTATTCCCTAGTACAATTTCATACCAGTAATTTTACTTTTTGTAAGCTTAAAATGAAACCCTGGCACTGCTGAAATCAATGCACATTTTTGCCATAGACTTGAGGCCAGAATTTCACCTTTTTCTATATTCTTCACAGAAGGCCTGATCCTGATTCTGACTTAAATGAATAAATTAGCTGTGATCCCATTGATTTCAGCAGGATTATCTGAGTAAAGTTTATCATTTCCTTGAGTGTTTGGAGCTTGTAATGCAGCCAGATGATATAAGCAAGTTTTTTGGTGCCATATTTTTCTCAGAGGGTAGCTCATGCCTCTCCAATGGGGAATACTTATTAAAATAATAAAAATAGGTACAGCAAACCTAAACACCAAAAATAATTCGAGACATAATTAGATCTTCTGTAGGACAAGATCTGCAGTGAAGAGATTGCTCGGTGTTAATGAATATTAACTAGGATTTATCCTTGAGTGGGGAAAGCTGAAGGTTTTAATTTTATTTCAAAGGTAAAGACTGGTAGAGTTATGAAGTTTTATATTCTTTTCTTTCCCCCTGAAATTTGGAGTGCATAATAGATGAGCCAGTGCTAATGTCACAGATGCTAATTTTCACAAGCATGACTGAAGTGATGTTCGTTTCCATTTGCATTTCATTCTAACAATGATGAGAGGTGATGAGTTGATGATAAGCTGTTTTCACCGCACTGCCCGCTGTGCAAATTTATGCTCATAGGCAAAGATGACACATAGTTCTGTCATTAAAGGGCTTTACTGCCTTGCCTCTTGAAGAAAGACTGTTTGTCAAAACCCATTTGAACTCTGGTAAATAAGCAGGAGCAGATGACAACATCTGGGAAGTATTTTTAAGAACCTGGTTTATGGTGTAAATACCTGTGGGCCTTTAGTGGGGGGTTCAGAGAGAGAATAATGATACTTGTAAAAACCATGTGTGTGTAGATGGGGAAAGGAGGGATTGCAGGTGACACTTCAGAAGGTGTTTTCTGTCTCCCCTAGGCTTCATAAAACACTAGAACAAGGTTAGAGTGAACCTTGGGTTGTTTTCCTTGTGTGAGTGGGTGGTTCTACCATCATATTACTGCTCCTTTTACTTCTATTTTTTCTTTATTTATATTATTATCACGCTTCTCAGTCATCAGCAAATTATTCTTTATTTTCAAGAGCAGTTTCAGAAAGTGGTGTCTTAACACATATGTTAAAATTCCTCTTCTAGAAAGCTATTGAAATTTGAGGAATTTTGTTTTCTCAGCAGGAAGCAAAGGTCCAGAGTGTTTGTGGGGAAAGAGCAGTCATCTCTCACCTGGCCCTTGGCAGGAGGCTGATTAGGATCACATACTCCCCATTTTGATGCTCACAACAAGATATAGTCTCATTGAGGACTCTCACAACTCTTGGCTAACTTTTGTTACAAAGGAAAAGTTATATCTGTGGCTTGTTCCAGTACTGATGTATTTTGTGCATTCCCTTGATTAAAGCATCTTTTACATTTTCAGCAATTTTACACAATACTCATTTAATTTTCTTGTTTCTTCCCTGTCTTGGTTTCCTTCACTAGCCAGGCTTAAGTCCTTAAGAGCAGAATATTTTAAAACAAGTGAGAGCAATCTTCCGAAGGGAATATTTGCACATTAATATTCATTTTGCTTACAGTAACAAATCCAGGGTTTTGTTTGTTTTCTTAAACAAGTAGGAGCATTTCAAGAAGTCTGCCTGAACCACCTTATCCAGGCATTTTTAGAAACCAGACTATCAGCCACAGCAATATAACTGTGCTCTCTGATAAATAACATAGCACAACCACCAAGGTGACATAAATCAACATTAGGTGCCTCTTAATTCTTTAAGAGTTGTTTAAGAGCACTTGAATTACTTACTGTGTTTCTAGGAAAACCAAAATACCCCAAAGTAAACACTGGTCAGGATATCTGTCATTGCTGGGAAAAAAAGCAGCAACAATGTATGGGCAGGACTAGCAGAGGATGTGGCCTACAGTTTCCTGTAGTTCAATATTCATCTAGTAATTATGTCACGGCATAAATTCAGACAAAAGTTGTTATAAAGCCATCACCTGGCAGCTGTATAAGCACTTTTTAGGTGGCTACAAATGCTTCAGCCAGAAGAATCAAACCCCTTGATCTGTGGGCAGAACCCACTGGGAATACCCACTCCTGAGAAGGGAAAAAAAGTCTTCTGAGCCTCTGTAATCACAATATCCCTCAAGCCTTCTTTTCTGAAAGGCTGCAACAAAGACAGCAGAGTTACTCCAGTTGTTAAAAACAGTTATACTCTGTTCCACAAATTGGCAGTGTCAGTGGCTTTGCTCAACACTTGCTGCTTGGCACCAAGCTACAAATTATATATGCTCTGAATATTTAGAGTACTATATTTCCTTTAAACCATCCTAATAGGAAACTTTTTTTCATTAATCAGATAGATTGTGTGTGTGTTGTTATTCCAGGGAAGATGAATGATCACTTACCTTTTTCCTAAGTGAAATATTTTCTGTATTCATGCTTACTCTTACCCATGTAGCTTTTTAGAAATTTTATTCCACTGACAGTGAACCCAAGAGCATGTTCTTACTATTTTGCTTCTTAACTTGAGAGTGAAATTCCAGCCTGGGAAAAAGTTTGGAGACTTCTTCAAGGAAGCTGCTTCTTTGACTATGCACAATATATACCTTTCTGCCACTTTTCCTCTCCATACTTTCTTTGGCTTATCCATGGATACACAGAACTCTGGATAGTGACTTCACCTGTACAGAGTTTTTAGGCTGTTTATTGCCAGTCATAAAATCTTCTGGGCCCTTTCTGGAAAGCTGAAAGTCAAGAGCAAAGGGTCTTCTATGTCACCACCCAGCACTGAAGCTGACAAGTTTACCCTGGCAAGAAGCTCTAGTGACCTGTTGTTTTGCACCATTATGTCTTCTGGGTAGAGTTTTAGTCCTTTTCCTACCCTTCTATGCCTTCACCTCTTTTATCATCTTCACAAGAACAGCCATATAACCTAGCACTGCTGAACCTGATTTCCATGAGGTGCTGAATGGTCACTTCCCTGAGAATTGTAAGAAGTGAGAGTTCCTCTACTTGTCCTTGCTGGCCTCATCAGAAAGTGTGGTAGGTTTGCTGCTCTTCCAGGTATGTTGAAGGACAAGTGGGATATGAGTCCCTGAATACCTGAGTACTTGGCTTTAGGTTTTTCTGCAGTGCTCCTCATGGCTTCTTCAGGGAGAAGATAAACACTAGAGGTATGCTCAACCTGAAAACATGGCACAGTTTTGTGTCTTCCCTCTGCCATTATGTTCGAGACAGGGATGGAGATGTGCTGCTGACAGGCTGCAGCCATGAGATGGAGAAATCAGCTCCACTCAGCAGCAGCACAGCCAAAAGCAGATGTGTGAAGAGGAGACAACACAGTGGCTGAGACAGCTGAGTGATCTCACACAGCTCCTCTGCTGCCTCCACCTGTGCAAAGGGGATGCTCAACTCCACCACCCCTGAGCTGTTTCACTCAGAGCCACAGCTCCATACACTTCTGGTTCTCCGCCTCCTTCTTTAAGATCAGATGTAAAGATCAAAAACCACTTCAAAAAGCTGGAAAGGGGACGTTGTTCACTGCTGGATAAGCAGCTCAGAGCCTGTGGAGAGGATGCATGAAGTGACTGTTGATGGTAGAGCAGGCATTCAGTTCTAGCACGTGGCAGTGCTCTTCTGATGTTGGCTGTTGGCATGTTTACATTATTTTCCTCCTGTCTTTATAATGAAGTTTATATTTGCTTGACTAATACATATTGGTAATTGTGGTAAAATGTTTGAAAATGTCTTTGTGTTTGTGATTTTAGCCAGTATCTGAAGGAATGGGAAGAGGCAACATCTTCCTATCCCTTCGTGACAGCTTAAAATTGTGTAATTGGCACAGTTCCCTTTGCAGTGATAGGGCTGATTTCAATAGGATTTGGAGTATTAAATCTGGGGCTCAAAGCACACCTCAAAGCCCTCAGTAGCAGCACCTCACTGGGGAGTCTCTCCACTATGTGTGGTTCTTGTGGAGGCTGTGGAGCAGGGCAGGGGGAAATGCTCAGTCTCACTTTTCTCATGTGTCAGGATGAAAACACACTGCAGGCAGCTGGTACACTTGTTTTTCATGAAATGAAGCTGTAGTTTTCCACTGAGCTGTGCTCACAAGGACTCATGCCACAGACATAATCAAATGGAGAGAAGGGGATTGCTGTGCCCTTACAGGCACCCTGGTGAGCTATTGATTGTATTAATTCCTTTCCTGGACTGACCTGAACAGAATCAGGATGATATCTTCAGATTCCTAGATATCTTTTTTCCTAGGATTGTTATTATTGAGTTTACACTACAAAGGAAAGACGGAATTTAATGCATTATAATTTGAGCACTAAGAAGGATTATTACACACTCCCAAATCATATGGAAACCCTGGCTGGCAACCTTCTTTCAGCTTCCATACAAAACCAAAAGCTTGCTGAATGTGTGAGTTCAAAATTCCAAGGAGCATATTTAGGATTCCCAGGCATAAACTGTGTGAGCATGTCGAGTTTTTGAAGCCGCAATGAAGTGCCACGTGTGCTTTCTTCAGCTGGGCAACCAGGATAACTTTGGCCTGTGGACAATAAGCCAATGACAATAAGCCAATGTTGGAACACAGCCACTTGACAAGGGAGGATGCAAGAAAGAGAAAAAACGGTGACCCTAGTCTACATTTCAAAGGAGTCAAAAGTTAATCCACTCTGATGAGCGTAGTATTTTCTTTGTTGTTTTTCCCTTTGTTTTCCAATATAAAAATAATTTAAATAAATGGACATCAAGATCTGATGAACCACTCAAATTCACAATGACTGATGATAGATACTGCACTGAATTTTGTTTCTCTGCTGTAGTGCATCTCCATTAAGGCAATTTCAGCTAATCTCACTATGGATTCATTAATCAAGTGCAGTCAGGATGTCTGAAGGGAGATAATGAGGGGGAAAAATGGCCTACTGTTTGGATCTTATTCTTCAGCTAGTTATTTTATTTATCATGTTCCATAATATTTGTACCCTGATAAATAAGTTCCAGTTGCTATTAGTTGTCATAACAGATGACTAGGACATCTTTACGTACAAATTCAAAATCATCCCATAAATGGATCAATTAATTTTGTGTTCTCTTTTACATCACATGCCTATACAGTATCAGTTAGCAGGGAAATGGAAACGAGGTGGACTGGTGCATTTTAAAATTTCCTCCCTTTATCCAAAGATGCAAGCATCCATGGAGACAAAGTCTCTAATCCCACATCTTTTCCTCTGAGCACTAACATCCTGCAGTATCAGCAGTTCTTAGTGTCTTCCAAAATTTCTCCTCTGAAATGCCCAAGAAAAGATTTGTTCATTTTTTACTTACTTTTTGCTCATTTAGGATTACATACGGTATATCTGCTCCACATAAAGCTGTCACTATATTGCTTAAGAAAAAAAAAAAATGTTGAGATTCTAAGAGCCTGGTGGGTTTGGAGACTGCTGAAGATGGGAATGTTTGTAAGCTCTGTGATATTAACTGCAGCACTCAACCTCAGGTGACATAAAGCATGCAAAAAAGAACTTTCTGTCAGTTTTATTATTTCTAAAAAGGTTCCCCTTGAAAGGGAAGAGTGACCTTGCTCTGCTGAGCTGACATATGCCACTGAATTAATGGCTAGGCTTTGCTGTAGGGAAGCTTGCAGAAACATTACAACTCCAATGGCTGAGCTCGCTGCGAACATTAATCAGGGGAACCAAGATGATGTATCAAACACTCATTTAAAAGTAATAAAAACTAACTCTCTTTCTGCCCCCCTCCCCCAAGTTTCTTAGAATTAGCTTATTGTTGGTCATTACCTGTTGTCAAGGGTAAGGCTGCAGCAGGGCAGTAAAACTCGTGCAAGGGCTTTCTGAAGTTTGCTTACTCTTCAGAAAAAGAACAAACGAGCTTTTGGGACGGTCAGACTTGACTGTGACTTAGAGGTTATTTTTTTTTTTAATCATGTTTTCATCTGGAAGGTCATTTGAAGGAACACCTTCCACTGAGCAGCCACATCCCACCTCCTCTGCCACAGCACGCTGTTGCCCCACTTGTGGGTGTGCTGGCCAGGCGTGGGGGTCCCTGTAAAACTGAACCTTTGGGGCTGGATTCCTCTCAGCTCCTCTTTGGGCATAGGTATTTTTGTCTTCCCTTAAAGCAAACATGTTTATGAGTAATTTCTCTCACACAGGAAATCCAGCAAAACCCTGCAAGGTCAGGACCTAGATAACACACAGCATTATTAAAATTATGCTGTATAAGTAAGCAGGGAAAGGACTTTAATTGAAGCTGCTAGGTGATTTGGGTTTGAAATGTGAGAATTCGTCTGTGAACTCAGCTGGTTTGAAGGGGAGGAAGTTTCAGGAGAGGAAAGATGTTGGTATTTAAGGGATTAAAGATCAAAGCCGGCAATGCTTACGAGGTGTTTAACCAGGCAGCGCTCCCCTCTGCTGCAGTGATGGCTTTGTGGAGGGGGGATTTCAAGGCTCATCCCTCGGTGCTTCTGCCCATGTGTAAATGAAGGGTAAAAAAAGGATAGCAGGGAGGTGGAAGTGCACATCATGCCAAATCCTTAACTGTCATTTTCATAGCTCCTCTGAGTTTGTCACACATCCTTAACCTTCTTTTAAAGTCATTTTCTTTTCATGGTTTTGTGTGCCACTGAAAGTCACTTTTAATTAAATGTCATATAAATAATAAAGTCTTAATTACATAATTATTGCAAATACCTGTGTGCCCACTCCCAGAATTGGACAGACTGCCAGGAGAGCACTTGGAGTGACTTTTCTCACCGGGAACTGAGAGTGCTCTGCAGTGACTGGGCAGGAACGACAGAGCTCAATATCCAGGGTCAATGTGCATTTAAAGAAAGTGGACTCAGATCCCTCCCCCCCTTGCACATTTTGCAGTGCTCACTTGCAGAAAACTTTCCGAGTGTTAAGACTGGCGTTTCCTAAATTGATTCCTTATTTAGTTCCTCACAAAGTTGTTTAATCACCACAGCACATTTTTTTTTGCCGGACTAAACTGCCTCTTTGCTCAGACGTCCTACACAGCTGCCCCTTTCCAGAGGACACCTTGCAGCAATCCCACCCTGGTTTAACTCCAGGAGCAGCAGCTGTGCCCTTGTTCTCGGCAGCCCCAGTGCCTGCCCGGGGCAAGGTGTCCCTGGGAGGGAATCTGGGTTTGCGGTGGAGACTCTGGCTGGGTTTTTGGGAGCTGTGTGCCCTGTGTCAGCGGGGATTGAGGCTCAGAGACCGAGGCTGGTACCACTGAGAGGCACTGATAAAACAGCTGCTCAGTGTTTGCCTTGGAGAGCACAGTGTGTTCACCTGGGGAGTGTAAGGCATAATTAACTCTTTTTATTTATTTTTTTTTTTAATTCACCTTTGCTTTTCCATTGTTAAAATTAGGGTGTTTGATCTGAGGCTTCATGGTGGCAGTTCTGTTCAAAGTTCACTTTGCTTCCCTCTCTCCCCCACCTCCATGCAGCTTCTGAGCACCAGGCCACGATAACAACCAGTCTTTTATAGAGTCATTTTTAAGCCAGTTAAAAATGCCATTTCAGTAGATTGCTCTATTTGAGTTAGCAGGAACAAGCTGTATCTTTTTTATTGCTTTTGACTGGTGAAGTGCAAGGTTTAGGCCGTGTTTCATGTGGGCTATAAAGTTATATTAATGTGTTGGTTAGTGGTCAGAAGTTCTGTATGTGTAACTAATGTGTAAATAGGAAAAATTCCATGTGGTAGAGAGGTCATGATGTTTTTTATTGCTTTCCTTACCCTTTAGAGAGTTGTTTAATTTTTTATGCAAATTCTCATTCTTTATACAGAAGTGAGGAATTTTTTGGTGGTGTTTGGTTTGTGGGGTTTTTTTTCCCACAGAACATCCAAAAAGCTATAAATTGCTATCTTGCCATCTGGGAAAGTAGGAGACAATTCTTTTGATTATCTAAGCAAGAAGAGAAGCTAGCAGAGTGGAAATATTTATCCCTACTTGGTAACTCTTTCATTCTCAGAGTGGTCCCCTCCTTCTGAAGAGACTAGAACCATCAGAGAATAGAACAAATGAATCAAATCCTGATCTCCACTTATCTCCATCAATCAGAGCAGCAAGAACAGGCTGTTCTCTTGAGGGCTGCTGTGTCTGCTTTCAAAAAAGAGGGAAGCAGACAAGTGTCTGTGGCAGGCAAGGAAATTGAGCAACGTACTGAGCTCTCTTTTTATTATTTCCAGTGTCCACATTTGCCCCTATACAGCTTACATGATTTGGGTAGTCAAAAGATGAATGGAAAGTAAAAATTAAAATGCATGGAGGAATTTTAAGAGATTTACTTGTGTGAGAGGGTCAGTACAAAGCCTTTGACACATGTGGGACTTAAAAGATATTTTGAATAGGACTTGAAGCAAAATATAATGGGCCAGGATTTCTGACAGCAGGCAACCAGATTGCTGAGCAGTGTGAATTGTCCAAAGAAAAATATGGGATTAATATCTCCCACAATGATTATTTATCAGGATAGCTGCTGTCAGTTTTGCCTTAAAGGTTGTTTTTAGACCCAGGGAAGCTCTGACTAGTTTGTTGCAGACAAGAACTTACTTCTCCTATGATATGTCCTACAAGGGAAGGATGTTTTATAACAGAAAGACATGGATTACAGAACCTGTTGTTGTCTTACTATTTGCATACCATACCATATTATTTTCTAGGGAAAAATGATAGGCTATTTACTGACAAACCAGACAATCAATTGCAGACTGTCCAAATGAAAATAAACAACAATTACATGGCACTTATCCCTTTAAAAGAATTATTTAAAGTTCCTGGATTTCAGGGGATAAATTATATAGGAAAAGATGGAGGAAGGTTTTCAAATACTTGAAAGTATATTTGATATTTTCTATTATGTTAGTTTGGAACAGTGAATGGGAAGAGATGAAAGTTAATGTGTTGATTTATAGAAATCATTTGATCAGTCCTTATGTGGGAAAACACAATTGTTTCTCCCTCTGCCCATGCCTCCATTAGATTTTACTGTGCAAATTCATATTTGCTTAAGATATCCCTGGGTAGCTCTTGCATGAATTGAGCCAGAAAAACCACTTAACTTTATAGGATGCTGAATCCTGGTATCAAAAGTCAATAGCATATTTTCTCTTAGTAGCTTTGCATTTACTTTAAAAGCTTCCCTCCACCTGGAAATAAGGCCTGTCCATATCTTCACAAAGTAGGTGTTCCCTGACACTAATGCAGTGACTGACACTACTGAAAGTAATAGTCCCATTTCCTTTGCAGCCAGGAGCTCCTAAATCTGCTTTTCGTTATCAGTATAATGGGGTTGGATACATTTTTAAAAGGTGGTGCCTATTGATTACTTAATGGAAAAAGTTAGTATAGAGAACTGCTGAAGCAGCCCTATTCAGTGCTCTCCAGTGCAGCAAGACCATTATCTAGAACAGTGGAAATCATCCTGTAACCCTTATTAATATTTAATAAGGATGAAGCAACACTGAATTACACTACCAAATAGCCCAAGGCTCCTGCACATGTGGGATATGAGGTTGTTTCAAGGGTCAAAAAAGAATAACTGATTTCCCTGTGCTCAAGCTGTTTATAGGTAAGACCAACACTAAACAATGTTTTTCCTCTTGTTCATTTAAAACTATTTCAAGCACATCTGCACTTTAATATGCACTTATTTCTACTAGACATATTGAAGTGCTGGAATGCAACAGAAAGGTCAGTGTATGTTTTGAGATTGCTGAGACAATTTTATACTTTCTCTTCCCAGTATTGCTGTGAATCCCAGGCTCCCTTCTCCCTCCTGCTCTGTGCTGCAGGGAACTTTTGGCTGGGTTGACAAGCTAGTGAAAGGTGTTAATCCTGTCTAATGGAACCATAATCCTCAGGGCTGTGTTTTTATATCATACTATTGAGCTAACCCCTTGTCACAGGATGTTCTTCATCTACTTAATAGCAAACCTCTTTATGGGAATTTTAGATAAAAATTAAATGTAGAATTCAAATTGTCTTTTTCAATTTCACAACCTAAAATGAAACAAACACACCACAATATTTAGACAACAGAGATTTTACAATCAATTAAGAGGAGAACTGTGTGATTTTTGTCTTTTTTTTCCCCCTCAGTGAATAGTAAATGTTATTATAGTTGTCCAAAAATATTCACAAATCTGGGTCAGTTTCTTCAAATAACCTTTGGCTGGAAGTATTTTTCAGGTTAGATGTGCCCAGAAATTTAGGGGGGGAGGGAAGAGGATGTTATTATTCTTTTAAGCTGTGCTGCTTAGATTATGGAGCCAAAATACGGGTAGTCTTTCCTCTTCCATCTGAGTCTGCTCAGGCTCCCATTGCTATGTCCACATTCATTTTTTTGGGGAGGTGGCAGAGCTGGTTAATAATAAGTTTGGAGAAGCAGGGAAATACATCAATGAGGGATTTCTCCTTAACTTCTCTGGAAGCAGGTCTGTGGCAGCGCTAGGCAGTGTGAAGGCTCCCAAACCAGCCCTTTGCTCCTCCTCTTTTGTTGCCCAAAGGATGTTCCACCTCTGCTGTTTCTGAGGATGTTCCACCTCTGTCGTTTCTGAGGCTGCCATGACAATTCTTGCCTGGTGGAGAAGACTGGAACTCTGTAATAGGAAAGCTGGGAGCCCACAAGCCTTTTGAGGTTTGTGGAGTTCCTGGATTGACAGCAAAAGCAGGGAGATGCCAGGTGAAGAGTGCACAGTGGGGGCTTTAGAAACCTGGGGGAGATGAAAACATGACTCATATGGCTCCGGGTGGGGGAAGAAAGCAATGGAACAAGGAACTAGTTTGGCTGAGATCACATGGGCAAGGCAAAAGGATGAACAAGTACAGGAAAACCTGAAGCCCAGGTAGTCTGAAGTCACTTATTAAATCAGACAGAATGTATTTATTTTGTGGTTTGCTATTTTAGTTCAGTGTTTTTTTTTCTTCAGAGGGGATTTTGAATACTCAAAAGCAGACTGAGATTGTATTGCCTCATATATAATAGTGAACCCTGCTCAAGAGCTCTCATACTGCATTAAAGACTTTCATTTAGCATGGAAAAGGGAAGTACTTATAAAAACCTGAGTCATTCTAGATTTAGCTGTGAGCTTTGGTGAAAAACAAGCTCTTAAAGACACTGTAGAGTGGAGAGATGTCCAAATTCTGGCTTTTTCTGGAACTAAACTCCCAACTTGTCATCAATGCCAATTTTATGCATTGTGCCACCATGGGCAGTGCAGTGCCAGGCAGCTCTGCCTGGTCATGTCTGACAGGTATTTCTGTATGACCCCTCTCCTCAAAATCTGCTGTGTCACTTCCATCCTTTCCATGTCATTTATCCACATGCAGAAAGAGTAAAAACTAGAGGGAAGTCAGAGCAATGCATTCATTATCTCTTAATGCACAGCTCAGGTGATGCAGCTTTGTTAAGCCAAGTAAAGCTGTGGAATGGCAGAAAATTGTACCCATTTATGTTTAAAAGCCAGAATTTCTAATTGGAAAATTGGGAAGAAAAGCACAAGGCCTGCCTGATTATTCTGTTACTTACTCCCTCTGCAATGTGTGCATTCTGGACAAGATGTGTTCATAATTCTCAGCAGTCCTTGCTCATTCCTGATGCTAAAGAACCATAAATTGTCTCCCCAGCTGCAAAAATGCATTGTATAAATTGCCACAATTTGAACCACCAAAACCAAGTCTATTGCTTGTATTGTATTTATGAAAACACCTTTTCTTTAAACTCATTAAACAAGTCTTTCTTACCTGCAAATAATGCATGGTTATCTATATACAGAAATAATGTGAAACAGGTGTAGAAGAACTCATAATCATTTTCATTATCTTATTTGAAGGAGTATTGTTTCTTTTACTTGTATTTTTACTACCTCTTCCTGTACAGTCACAATTTTTTTCCCCTGCAGTCACCTCGTATTTTGTTTCTAGCCGGATGTTCATGGTCCACTGATAGGGGACACCAACAGATGGCTTCAAAGTTTTATTTAAGTCTTAATTTAATTCAATTTATTTAAGTCTTAATAAGAGAATGAAGCAAAGCACCAGCAGTGAGTGAAGGTTTGTCTCTTCTTTTGCAGCGCACGAGCAGCTTTGGAAGCTTTGACCGTTTGAGGCATCACTCGATATCCAAGGCAGATGACTCAGCTGAGGTCTGTGCAACACAAAGTTTAAACTTCTGCAGGTCCCTTTCCCATTACAGTTGTGCAAAAACATTGGAAAGCTGTTGTGTGAATTTTACAGTGGTGAGAACTTTGCTTGTATACCTGCATCTGAGTGATTGAGGCCTTGACAAAATATACAAGAGAATCACACCTTAACTTTGGCACTTTGATGTGAAAACAGAAATCATTTAAAAAAAAAGTGCACTTCACACTGGTGCATGCCCAAGGTAACCAGCACTTTACAAGTAACCCACAGATGTCTCACTTTTGTTTTCAAGATCTCTGCAAAATTTTCCCTCAATTCTTATTGATATTAGGGACAATAAAACAGATTTTCTTTCTGTCATTCATACATAGAGCATTGTGATGCAAACCAGTTTAGGTACACAGTTTCCAAGGAAATTGGCCATGACTGAATTTTGTCATGCTAACTTTGTTAGTGTCCTTAATATTTCCCAGTAATTCCTGCTTCAGTATGCTGCATTTTATTTTTATGGTGAGTTATTGCTTGCTTTTTTGATTTCAAAACAGGTATCTGAGCTGGAGACTATAAGTGACATTGGGGAAGCAGTACAAATCAAAGCAGCAAACAATGGAGGAAGTCTGAGTAAGAAGATGAGAGCCATTTCACTTACCATGAAGAAAAAGATGGGTAAAAAATACATCAAGGCACTCTCTGAGGAGATGGTAAGTACAGCCTAAGAGCCTTGTGTTTGTTGGAAATACATGTATAGCAAAAATATTATGTGCATTTTTTTCTGTTCATGTTTCAACTGTCCTCAGTTGTGACAAACCATAAAACCACTAAAAAAACACCATAAAACTATAAAAACACTAGCTGAATTTAGCCAGCTTTTGGTATGTACCTGTTCTTTCATGTGGATTTTAATATACACACAAATCAATAGTAAGGGCCCAAGAGAGTCATAAGAGTTTTATATCATTTAATTTTGCTTTTTCATCAAGGAACATTTGTAGGAGCATGTGTGTATGAGCACAAAAAACCCCTCCTCATGTGGAAACAGGGGAGTATTGGTTGAACCCCATCATCAGCCTGATGCTCAGTTTGTACTAAGAGCTTCATTAGAAGAATTTATCTCCCTATACAAGAATTATTTCTGAAGTCCACTTTGTAAAGGTCAGCCAACATCCTAGAGAATTCCAACTCATAGGCCTTATCTCCTTTTACCTTATCTAATCTCAGTGAAACTATCTTTATTAAACATAAAAACATAATCTTGCACATACTGCAAACCCTGTTTTCTCGGTACTTTTTTATCAGTAAGTTCCAAAATTTAAAAACATAAGGAAAAGAATTTGTCACACTTAACAATCCTAAAAAATCTAGCTAGTCTGCATCCTAGCTCATGTGTCAATATCAAGTAAGGAAAATAAATGAGGAACCTCACAAGTAGAAAATAGTTTTTACAGGGTACCTTTAAACAGTTTTGGAGAACCAAGACAAGGATCTGTGTTTCACTTTATTTTTATTATTTTTCTAAATGCAAGCCACAATCTTGATATTATATTTTTTATTTCTTGTCTGCACATTTAAAGCAACAATTCCCATGACAGAAATTCAATGGATTATCTGGTTGGGCACACATGTAGCATGATCTTCATTCCTGCAGGAGATGATGACAATCAATATCAGCCTTCTGATTAATCTGTTATGCTGCTGGCTGGTGTAACAAGCACAGTTCTAGTTGAAAACCAGTAAAGTTCTTAATTTCAGTGCTCTGCCTGATAAGAACCTGTATGGGTCTCTGCTTCACACATGCTCTACCATCTTTGCTTCATCATCTAATTGGTGAATAAGTAATTTTTCCCCAAATACAATGTGCTGAAGTAAGTTTCAGTTGCATAGGGATATCACATGCACTGGCAACAGGATGAATTCTGCTGGAAAATCCCTCTTCAGTTTGAAATATCACCCCTATTTCATTTATCTGTTACATTGGCTTTAGCTTAACAAACTTGTTGTTTCAAACAGGTGTGATTTCTTGGTATAAACTCAAGGGGCCAATTCCACACACTGTTAGACTTTGTGAGAGCAGCATGTGCCTGTTAATTGTGGAGTGCACTGGATTTGGAGGACAGGGTGAATGCTGGGCAGAGTGGTGAGCACGGTGCTGGAGCACACCAGTGTGTGTGCAAGCTGTCCCCAGCCTGCCACCGAGCAACCAGCATCTTCAGAAGCTCAGTGTAAAGCACAGCTTTAAAAAAGTTCAGTGTAAAACACAGCTGTGTCAGCCAGCTCTTCACCACCTGCTCTCAGAACTGAGCTTTACATTTCCTTCTCTGAGACAAGCAGGCTAAAGTCTTATCAGGCTGCCTACAAATTTCCCATTGCAAGCTTTCAGCTCTGCCATGGTGTGTTGCAGTCTTCCCAGTTTAGCTGTTTGAGCAGGGGTGGGATGGAGTGAGAGGGGCAGAAAAAAGGCAGGCAATTTTTCCAGGATCATAAAATACTGGGGGTGATTGTTGGTCATGGTAAGTACCAGGCATCAACTTCTAAAATGCCTTCTCTCACAAAGGAGTTCTAAATAAAGTGCAATGATGAACTAATCTCCAACAATGCTTTAAAACAAAAAATAAATTTATCTAAAATACATTTCTTGGGGGTTAACATTTTATTTTTTGTGTTAAAGAATGAAGAGGGAAAAGATGACAATGATCCTGGTGGTGGAACACACACTGAGAAGGTCTCCCTAAAAACCAGTGACTCTTTGGAAAGTCTCTATAGTCTGAACAGTGGCCAGAGCTCATCTAGTAAGTACTAGACACGTATACTTCTTATTCAGTCACTGGATCAATATAGTTATTGCTTATGTCTGTGGAATCAGAGTTGGTGGTCAAAAATGTGATGGTAGAGAGCTCTTCATTCTGGCAGACAAAGTGTAATTTGGTTAAATGGGTAGCAGCTAGGATAGATATGCATCTATCTAGAAATAAATTGAGTGTTTTTAAGAGTGGAAATACTAAAGGAAGAAAAAAAATAAAATAACAGGAATTATAGGGCATATTGCTGGTATATATGCCATAAATTTTTGTGGGGTTATCACAGACATAGTGCTGGATTTGCAATCACTGGGTGCAGCCACACAAGCATCCTGTCCTGCTGGCCTGGCTGTGAGTTCATCCTTTGCCCTGGAGATGTGAGGCAGACAAAGCCTCTCTGACATGGTGGGGGATGTGGGTCTGACCTGGCAGCTTTGGGGCACAGAGCAGGGGGACACAGCCCCCCTGAAACCCACTGAGAACCCTCCCCCATCAGGGTAGTCTCAGTTGGAGGGAGAGGAGTCTGACGAGAAATGTGCCTCACCTGTCTCTGTGTTGCTCTGCTGTGGATATTTGCTGGCTGGCAGGCCACTGCTATCCCTGGTGACAATGCTGTGCCACCCTGAGCGCAGCCTGGAGCTGCAGTCCAGACCATTTGCACTTGGAGTTAATCTGGCCCTGAGATGGAGCTGTGCACTTAAGCAATCACCTCAAACAAAACCATTTTTATGATCATTTTCTGTGACGTGATTTGTGAAAATTGTATATGGGAGTTTACTTCCAACACACTGCTGCTCTTATCTAAGAACATATTTGGATGGGATATTGCAGAGCTTGCTCAAATTTGCTTGAATTACTCTGCTGATATTTTATTGCTCAACTTGGATAAAATGACAGGCAGAAATGTTGATAAGATTAAAATTTCCCTCTGCAATGCAGGTTCCTTTGATGTTTCAGCTAGCTGTGGAATGAAATAAAATAACTTCTACAGTACTTGTTTTCATTTCTCTGAATAAACAGCAGAAGTTCAGCAGAATTATTTCCCTAAATCGCACTTTTAGGGTACATTTTATTAATCTGCAGAGGTAATATTTCAAAAAGTCTGTAAATAAAATGTGTGGTCTATTAGTATCATCACCAGAAAAAGATTACTTCAGGAAAGATATTAATGAAAGATCTCCTACCCATTTTCTTCTGTCTCTTGTAGCATGATTGTCATTGAATGTAGTTATCCCGGTGTCCTGGTTTGAAGGACAGGTATCTGCCAATAAAGGCAGAAGCTTCTCTTTGAAATGGAGAATGTAAACCCCCTCCCTCCAAATTATTATAATTTTGAAATCAAGGGGCTCTCAGGCAAAGATATGGGAATTAGGAATAACAGTTCTTTACTAGGAAAATTAAAATAGAAATACAGTATTGCAAAGAACAATCTGACAGAGTCAGAATAGAACCTGACACCGTGTCAGTCAGGGTGTTGGCAGCAGTCCCATTCAAATGGTGGCTGCATCCTCCTGCAGTGGCAGATGTGGTTCAGCTGAAGCAGTGCTCCTGTAGAAGGGTGCAGCCTTCCTCCAGAAGTCCAGGGATGATGTGGAAAGGTCCAGCTTCTCCTCCAGAATCCAGTGAAAAAAGAAGGATAACTTTTAGTCCAAAATCTCAGTTTTTATCTAGGTAGGAAAGGCTTGGTTCCTCCCCCTGGCTGGAGCATCTCCCCACAGGATGATGTAATTTTATCAGTCAGGCAGTGGGACTCAATGGCCCAGCAGCAGATGATATCTTCCTGGAGGGAGGATGGGTTGTGGGAAAGATCTTAAGATGTCTTAAAGATGGCCCATTAGCAGATAGTATGTGCCACAGAGATAAGGGTCACTATCCCACCCGGTTTTAACAGATGGTGATAGAACACATATTTCTGGCCACATCAACCCATCACACCCAGGATGTGCCAAACCCACACACAATACGCTCTGTGTGCTGTTGAATGCTTTCTTTGGGTGGGGTGTGTGGGCACTTGGTGCAGGGGTGTCTCAGGCTGTGTCTCTGCCAGGTGGGGTGACCAGCTGCTCGGATGGCACCAGCAACAGGGACAGCCTGCGGCTGGAGGACGAGGTGCCCTACACCGGCCCCTTCTGCGGCCGCGCCAAGGTGCACACCGACTTCACCCCCAGCCCCTACGACACCGACTCGCTCAAAATCAAGGTAACACAGCCACCAGGACTCCTTCCTTCCCCCCAGCAGTGCCGGGCACCGGTTTTTACATGCCAGTCATACATTTAGTCATGAATTTTTAACTGCTTAAGCGTGTGGAGCACTCTAAAAGCAAGGCTGATCTGGTTTTGCAGTGCTTGGTTTAGCTGCAAACCAAGTGCTGCTAGAGGCTTTTTAAGGCACAGGTTCCAGGTAGTAATCTCTTCATGGTATCTCCCTAAATACCCCAACCTTCCTCAGAGTAAAATACATGTTGCTACTCCTACACGTGGTCTGGAGTAAGAAAGAGTAAAGGATGTGAAGTTGTCTCTTCAAGCTTTCACAATCACAGCTAGGATATATTCAAAACTCAGTAGCACTCATTGCGTTTAAGGAAAACATCTTCCCTTTCCATTAAACTTTCCTTTAAGGAAAACAGTTTGGCTTTCCATTAAACTTTTCTCTAAGCCTATGTTTGAACGTTCTTCAGCCCAGATATGGCAAGGGCTGTCTGGGCTGTGTGACTGAGGACAAGAAGCAACAAACAGGGGCCCAGTTGAACATTAATAAAAAAATCCAGTCCTTTTTTTCTTCTTCACAGCTTCTTGTTTCTGCCAAATCCTGTATCTCACAAAACTCCCTCTCCTCCTCTCTGGCCTACAAGAGAGCTGTTGCTCTTCTGGTACTTGCAGTCTTCAGCACTTGCCCTCCACTTCCATCCACATCTAGGGCATTTCTTTTAATACAGTTTAACTGTTTTAACTATTTAACTGGTTATGAAAT
Source organism: Luscinia megarhynchos (assembly GCA_034336665.1). Lineage (NCBI taxonomy): Eukaryota > Metazoa > Chordata > Aves > Passeriformes > Muscicapidae > Luscinia > Luscinia megarhynchos. The sequence goes on along the minus strand of JAPFBE010000013.1, from coordinate 10,126,839 downwards.
GGCAAATATCTGCTGTGTCACAGAGGTTTCTTTTTTAGGCACTAGAGTGGTATATTTTGGAATTCTAAACTAATACTTAGGGTTGAAAATCCCTGTACTTATCACACAAAATTTCAGTACCCTGAATCTGCTTTCAAAGTGCATCTGCAGTTGGCTTGGAGCCACTGCCTAATCCTGACCTGCATCCACATCTGAATGCACGAGTTTGTAGAATAGCATGTGCCTATAGAGCTTTAAATAAATGTTTGTTTAGTTTCCATGTCAAATATGCTCACAGCTCTGAGCTCCATGTTCTAACTAAACCAGGTCACCAGCTCACAATCAGTTTTGTACTTGGGTTTGTACCAAAACTAAGGGTGACCACTTGACTTGCTGTTCCTTGACCAGACCAGAAAAGATGTGAGTCTTGGAGCTGTGGACACATCTTAACAAACTGATTTTGATTACTACCTTTGTAACACAATCCCAAATGAAGAAGAAATTTGTTGGATAATTCTTCAAAGGCTTTCAAAATTTTTCTGTGATATGTGCCAAGAAGAGAGGGCTCATTTCTGAGGTCCTTGGGAGCAGCTTGTGTAGGGTGTATGACTTTATAAGAGCCTTTTTACTGTGAGAATTACTCAGAATGACAATTTTCCTGAGCTGAGACCTTGGTTTCCACAGTGTGGCTGTGAACACCTTTACCAAAAAGCCCTCTTGATATAGCTGTGTTGTCACCCTTTTAAGCACTCATATTTGTTAAGGGAGTTAAATGTTCTTTATTGTCTTTGAGAAAAGTAGCCAGTGTTTTTTACTGTAAAATGGGTAGAAGTCCACCTTTCACACAGGTCAGCTATCTGTTTTAGAAGACCCTTGAGAGGCTAGATAATAAGATTATTCTGTAAATGCTATGGCACATATTTTGAAAATAACCTGACAGTAATTCTTTGCTTTTTGCCAAAACTACACCCACTGCCCATGACCAAAGTTAATTGCTGAAGCAACCCTATCCCTTTTCAGGGACCAAGTAGAGCCTCAAAAACAGTAGAGGGGGCTTCTTATGCTCACCTCTCCTTTGCAAAGGTTTGGAGAAAAGGACTAGCTCCACTTTCTGTAATTATTTTCTTGGGATTTTTATAAAAGCAAAGATGCTAAATCTAGGTTATTAAAAAAATTACTTCGCCCTGACTCGTGCTGGTTTTGGTCCATAGAGGAAAAGCTACATATAACAAACCAGAGGTTTGTTATAAGCAGTGGTGTGCTTTTTTTTATTGTTCTAGAAAGGAGACATCATAGATATCATCTGCAAAACTCCCATGGGCATATGGACAGGCATGCTGAACAACAAAGTAGGAAATTTCAAGTTCATTTACGTGGATATTATCTTGGAAGAAGAAGCTGCACCCAGAAAGAGAAACCCACACAGAGGAAGCAAAAGGACCAAGCCTAAAACATTGCAAGAGCTCCTGGAATGTGTCCACCTGCAGGTCAGCCAAGGCATTTCCCAGCTCTATGTGAAACGTTCCCGTTCTGTGCACTCGGGTTTGAATGTCATTTACAGGCAGGAGGAGAAAGGCAGGTTTCAGCAGTTTTGATGTCAGCAAAGCAAAGCAAAGCAAAGCAACCTCGTGCCTGTCTTTTATCTGATGTGAGCGATGCCAAGACGATTTTTTGCCGTTTCTTTTATATGCCTTTTATATAACTTCAATGTATCCTCAGTGTTCTTAGCATGCAACATTGTATATCCTTAAGAAAAAAGAAAAAGAAATAATTTCTTTGTAATTCCTTAAGTCTGATAATTTACCATAGCCCTAGTATTTTGTTAAACCAGGAGACCAAACATCCTAAAGACCTCATAGCAGGAGGCCAGAAAACCCTACGCTATCTTGGGAAACCAAGGTCCTCTCTAGAACATGTCCTGTAAACTAGAGATTTGGCCCATCCATGGGGAATTCCATGGATGGGAATATCACACCATTCATCCAGGCCTCCTATTGGGGCATCCTTGATAGATATGCTAATTTATAAGGTCTATAAATTGTATATGGGATCTATTGTGTGTGTGTGTTGCAGCACATCCCACCTTGGCAAACTAGTGCGCCATAAGGATCCTTATTAAAATATTGAGGTAAAAACCCCTTATCACTTAACTGTGCCTGGCTCTCAATTTTTAAGACCTGGACAGGCAATATCAGTGGCTTACAGAACTGCATTTTACCTCATCATGTGGCTGGGCTAGGCGACTGCACTGAGAGAGGGACACTGGTGATGTGTCAGGTCAGCCTGACTGCAGCTGTGTGCTCAAGTACAGATGTGTGGCTGTGGATATTTCAGGGACTGGGCTGCAGCCTGACTCCAGTGCCAAAACTGAGAATTTGTGTTTCTAATTTCTTATGTTCTTTAGGGAACTATAGTGTTTTTGCACTATGCTCATGTTGTGCCTCTCTCCCTCTCTGCAACCCTAGATCTTGACTGAGTGTCAAAGTGTAATGAGGTCATGATTTACAAGTAACATTTTTAATAAGGGTAATTGCTTTGCTGCTGATGCAAACACTCCTTTCCCTGGAGCATGCACAGAGTTCTGTACTGAGTCAACACACAGCTCAAAGGGGACCTTGTGTGACACAGCAGGGTCCAGGGCTCCCTCTGCTTCTCCCCTTGCTTGTATCGAGGGGTTCCTCCTGTGAAAAGGCAGAGCACTCCTTTCCTCAGAGGCTCTCCTGGGCTCAGCGTGGGAGACACTCATGGAGTGACCCACAACAGTCCAGACACTCACAGATTAAATAATTTCTGAAGGAGCTCTGCCCTGGTCCTGCCTGCTGCTGGACTGTTCTGTAGAGTTCAGGCACAGAATCTGGCGTGGCCAGGAGGGTCCCAAGCATCTCTGCCTCTGCTCCCTCTTGCTCTCCACCTCTGCCAAAGGTAAATCAACTGGACTGGAGCCCATTTCAACCTGACCAAAAAGAAAAAGTGAAATTGTGTCTATTCCTCCACTAAACATAGTGCTTGTTCCCATGAGAGGATTTCCTTGTTTCCTTTTGTAGGAATATGCCTCAAGCCTCCTGCTGAATGGCTATGAAACTCTAGAGGACTTAAAAGATCTCCAGGAAAGCCACCTTATTGAATTAAATATTTCGAACCCAGAAGACAGGGCAAGATTGTTATCAGTAATTGAAAATCTACACGACTGTGACAGTAAGTGTTTAAGATTTGTTAAGAGTATATGCACTAGTATTTTAAGCAAAAGAGTTAGTTCAAACAGCTCCAGTAAAGAATTTTCTTTAATTTTTTTAAACAACATTCTGAAGATAGTTACAAATTTTTTCTTCCCTTGCTTCATCCCACACTTAATTCCTTATCCAAATTAGCTTTTTTTTTGGTAGGAAAGTATTGTGAAAAAAAAAAAAAACAAATGAAAAAACCAAAAACCACTAATAGCTGATTTTCAGTCTTCTCTCAGAATTAATCAAACCTGTGTTTCTGGTGAGTTTCCAAGAGCTGAACATATGGGGTGTGTATATACACGTGTCTTGATCACCATTTTGTTCTCTTCACTAGTTCCTTTTGTGGGGAGTGGAAAAGCTAGGATATGGAACAGGAAAACTTTTCTCGTGATATTTTAATGATGTTTCCAGTCTGACTTTGAATTGTAAATAATTTATGTTAATTTTGTAGAAACTACAGCTAAGCATCTACTTAGTTAGACACTCAGCCAAAACAGGAGGGGTTTTTGTCTTCATTAACATTTGTGCATACTCCCCCTATGCTGAGCAGTCATGTAATCAAGTATGCACTTCCAATTGAGAAGCATAGGAAAGAGAGAGAAGGATAAGCAATGCCTTCCTGGGATAGTTTAATATCAATTTTTGTCAGGCATCCACCTATTATCTCCTCAGTATGTGGGCAGCTTTCCATTTTTTTGCTGAATGGGGTTTTTTTGGAACCCCATTTGTACATTCAGTTGTTCCTGTTCTTATTCAGCTTCTAGAGAAAGGCTCTTGCAGACATGTTGGAGTGGAATTAGAAAGGTTCTCTTTGCCCCCCAGGTTCAGATCTTTCTGGTCTACAACTTTGTGAGATGACAGGTTTGAAAAGAACTCTTGGAGGGCTGTCTATGTAGAAGCAATGATTGAAAGAGTGAATCCAGGAAAAAAAGGGTTACATTTTGCAGAAGTTTTATCACGGGGATCTGCCAGGAAGTCACCTGAAAAAGTCTATACTGAGTAGAGTGTGTTTTTTGTGGCAACCAGCCTTGCTGCACTTTCTGCACCTTTTACTGTGAATGTTTTTACACATCTAACACCAGAAAAATAGTAAAGAAAAATGCTAGATTGTAATTTTGCAGTTTTGCATCACTGTGAAAGCCAAACTGAAACATAATGGTTTCTAACAGACCACACAAGTGCCAAACTGTTCTGTAGTGGCTAGAGTATGGTTTGCTACTCATATTTGCTGGGTAACAAAAAGCAGAGCAAGTAGCTTTTGAAACTGAAGGTGTCATAACGTTCCACACGCACCTGTGCAAGAACCAAACCTAAAAACAAGGTCCTTACATGTCCCATATACTGAAAATTAATATATTCACCTTTATTATCCAAATTGGATTCTTCCTACATTGGCAGCATAGGATTAAGTCACTTCTCCAGGCAAAAAAGTGTCCCTGATGTTATCTGCATGGTAGTGTAATAGTTCAAATTCTTGTAACAGCTCTGGGAATAATAACATTAAATCTTATAAAGTGGTCCATGCTTCAGAATCACTGACAACACTTATTTCAAGAGATGAAATGAACATTTGTTTCATGTGCACTTTAGATAGGCATAGCAAATCTTTCCAGTATTCAAATTCAATCAAATAATTTCCCCAGAATTTATGAATGCTCACAGGGACCAGAACCACAACATCGTTTTTGTGTCATGCCAGCTATAAGCCTTCATTTAAGTCTAGTTAAATTCTGTGTATATTTTAAGGTAAGCCAGGAGTAAATACTGCCCTAGTTTGATTCTTGAATCTTGCCTTGTCTGGTTGCAAAGTGATCAGAGCATTTGTCACGTGAGTGGGTGGGGACAGAACTGAACAACCTGTTCCAGAAAGGAGGATACTAAAGACCAAAATGGATGGAAGCTATCTGTTAAGTTGTTATAACAAAAGACAGGGCGTCAAGATGATCTTGGGGATAAGCTCCACATGAGTCTGACGTTGTACAAATCATTTGACCTCTTTGTCCTTCTGTCAATCAGATTGGAAAATTGGGTTGAAAGAGCTGGGTGCTACTGTGAAAGTGAATTCTGCATCTGGACTGAACTTTCCTGGGTCAATTTTTTTTTTCTCCTAAATGGGCATGGCTCAGTCCAGCATAAATGATTTTTTAATTAAAATTGATTTTCTGCATTGCTTAGAAGTGAGCTGCATAATTACCCACAGCTACAATGTAATCTGTTTACTGGCCAAGAGAATTCTAGATTGAATTTCAGCACTTTCCAGGTAAAAAGTTCACTTTTTTAAAATAAGCTTTCTGAAAAAATAAGCTAAGGCCATAGACTGTATTTACTGTTCTAGGCCCATCTTTCTCACAGACTTCCATGTCTCTGCATTCCATTCATGCTTTCATGAAGCACGTGTTTGAATAATGGATGGAGAGTCAGGTATGGCCCAGAGTTGAGATACAAGGGTTTCTGAATTTTTGTGACACTGCTATTACTCAGAACAGCCAAGTGTGCTGGAACATAGCCTCATTTTACTAGACCCTCCTATAAATGCAGTAAAACAAGATTTCATATTTCTTTCACGTGAAATCTGATCTTGTGAGATGTCCAGAGGTTTTTACAAGGCTTTTAATTTCTTTGTCATTCTTTGACTTTTTCTTGACATTTATTGTATGTTATACTAACTAATTTCCTCATGACACATACTCGTGGTGTGTAATTCATTTTGCAGAATAAACATTTATGGAGTTTTCTAACCAAAAGACCTGCAGCAGTAGTTTCACCATTATATGCTACTTAAAGCCATGCAAAATATAGGATTTTTGGTAGTGACATTTTTTAATCTTACATTTGATTTAGACCTAAATGAATTTGAAAGAATAAATTTAACCCATCTCATACAATGAATTTTAAAAAGTAAGTTTTATTTAGCAAATGACACCACACAGTGTTTTTAAGCAGATTTTTCTTCTATTACTGCACTCTCTTCTTTCTCCCTTTCTTGGGAGTCCAGGCCCAAAATCATCATCTTCAAGTACTTCATGTAGCAATGCTATTGTAGAACTTCAAGGATTTTTAAACTCCTCATGACCTCCCTCTCCTTCTCAGACATCTTTTTATATTTTTTATAAGTTGTTCAAACCTATATATTTGAGGCAAAAATCTTGGTTTCAATGAATTCATGGCTGTGAGAAAAAAAAAAAAAGTTTTTTCATAAAGTATTTCTTAATAGCTTTCCATTCTTCTCCCAGATGGCTTCTAGACAGGAGATGGATGTCTGTGCTTTTGTAGGATGCTATTTTTAAAGTGAAGCAGTTGCTGGATGGTTAATGAATAAAGTAATAAAAGAAGTTTAGAACTTCTTTTCTTGACCACTTCCCAGGACACACGTTTTTGTGTGTGAAAAATAGGCTTGATTCTCTTCTCACATAGATGATTTGAATCAAGAGGTTCATCCCTGAAATCCACTAGGTTACACTAATCCAAAGTTATTCTCAGCTAAAGAAAAATTAGACGTCATCGCAAATGTGCATACAGTTCATTTTGTGTAAAAAATTCACCAAAAGGTGAATATGTGCAATTTGGAGGTTAATCTTTTACACTTATCTCCCTAAATCCACTGCATGAGCTTTCTTTTCATATTTAAGTGCAGATCATACTTTAAATTCCACTACTAATACCAAATAAGGTTTATTCTTTATTTATTGTTCTTGGACAGCAAGATAGGAGATAGATAAGGGCATGACTTTCAGTTCTCAGTCACATTCCTTATGTGAGAATCAGGCACCAAGAGTTTCATTTTACACTGGGCAGTCCCTTTCAATACATGGGATCACACAGAACTTAGTCAAGGTCAAACAGTGCTCAAACACAATCTTTCCTTTTGTACTGTGGTACAACTCATTGGCCTGAACATAATATTGCCAGATTTCCCAAGGAAGCTTATCCTTGCATGTATATTAGTATTTTTCACCTTTTTATTTTCCAGGCACATCTGTTTGCTTTCAGATTTTAGATTAAAAAAGAAGCTTCTCATTACTGTTTTCACCACAAGTTTTCACATCAGTTCAATAACTTTTCGCTCCCACAAAAGCTATGCCACAGATTTCAGTGAATGCAACATTTTAAGTTGTGTATCTGTAAATATCCACAAATATTTAGTCTTTTGAGTGCCCAAAGTATTGCACTTTCGGTATCTCTACATCTTTTTCAAGAATTACCATCCTTTACTGCTCCAAAATGACCCTTTCTGAGTTTGATGCTTTGTGAGTTCTCATTTCACTTTCACACTAACTGGAGCAGGTGATACACGGCCTATGTACATACACAGGTCTGGTGTCATCCTCCAAATCTCACTTTGTTCAGTGGGGCCCAGCAGCAGGGCAAGGAGCAATGGCCATAATCTGAAACACAAGAAGTTTCACCTGAACAAGAAGAACTTCTTTGCACTGAGGGTGGCAGAGCACTGCAGCAGCTGCCCGGGGAGGATGCAGAGTGTCCTTTTCTGGAAACATTCCAAACCCACCTGGACACATTCCTGTGCACCTGCTCCAGGTGACCCTGCCTGGTCAGGAGGGTTGCACCAGATGGTCCCCAGAGGTCTGTTCCAGGTGTGCTGTGACTCTGTGATTTTGAGTCTTTAGTTATGGAAAGTCCTGCTCAGTACAGCAACTCCCGGCAGGGGAGGCGGTGGCTCAGCCTAGAGCCCGGTGCTCCCAGCCCAGTTCTGCTGGACAAAACTCACAAAGGCAACTCTCAGACAGCACACTCATGAAGTCTGGCTGGCTCTCGTGTGACCTTCTTTCTGTCCAAGACAAAATCCAAGCCACTGATCTGGTTAAACTGACATAACTGCACAGGAGTCGGAGTGACCTCTGTGCATTCTTGAGCTGAATTCCCTTAAACCCAAGCTTAAAGTGCTTCCCTAATCAGGACTTTAACCTCATTAGGAAGGGAAAAAGCGCTGGTGAAGGAAAAAAGAAATCTATCCTTGCACGTGTCATGCACATCTAAGTCATTGAATAACAAAAAACTCATTTTAAAGGTCTAAATAGTGAGGAAGATAAGAGATGCATCGCACATCTCTTACCAAGGCTAAAGGCCTCACATTTTTTTCAGAACTCTGAATATAATCCTACTGTCTAAAAGAGTACTGGAATATATGTGTCAAAATGATGCATATCTTGGGCTCTTCTGGCCATATCATAGACAACAGTGACTGAGAGCCATTTATCTTATGTGAAACTGTTTTACTGTAGAAAAATGATAGGACTTCCATTTGTTGATAAGATAGTTATTTCTGATGATTCCGCAACATCTAACGGCAGTTTAATTTTATCAATTCCTGTTTTCTGTGCAGCGTGCCTTTCTTCTGATGTCCAAAAGATTAAAGCAGCAAACCTACCTTTCCTAATGTAGAACTTGAGGGTGTACATGTTAGAGAAATGACTTAAGTAAAGCAGGGTAGAAGAGTCAAAAGCTTAAAAAAAAAAAAAGGAAAAAAGGAAAAAAGAGCAAAAGTTGCTTTGCTCTTCTCATGCAGCAACTTCTAAAATTGCATGCTATGTATTTTTATAATACTCAGCATCCTGTTCAAGAGGTTTAGTAGTTACTGCATAATATTTAAGACTGCTTTAAAGAGAAAAAAGGGCACCAAAGTTTGCTTTCAGTCTTTTTTTCATAAAAATGAAGGGGCAGTGATGTTCCAAATTTTTGTGCTTAGAATGAAAAATAGAAAATATAACATTCTTACTGTCTCAAACACCTGAATATTTTTGGTTTTCAGTTTTTCATATAAGAAAATTTGACTATTTTTACATGAAGTTACACATATACCTATGCCTTCTAATAGAATTTTCTCATTTTCCTAATTGACCTAAATTCAGATAAAAAAAAAGAAAAAAAGAAATCTTAGTTCTAGGCTTGTCTGTGCATTTTTCCCTGAAACACACTAGGGGAGACACTGATTAAAAAAATTTAGGATCTGTTGCTCACATAGGAACTGCTCAGATTATCTAGACAACCAGCTACAAGGCACTAATACAGTGACTGAGGCCGCATTTTCCTTTTAATCCACTGGTTACTCGGTCTTCTTTCCATTGTAAAACAAACAAAGTGGATGGAGGCTCCTCTCTGACCTTGAAAACGTAAACAGGATTATCACCTTTGGGGTCAGTGCCTGCCAGGGCAGCAGATGAGGCTGGAGCAGCGGATGAAAAGCAGCAAGCAGCGCCAGGCGGCCGCGGGACTGGGGAGGCAGCAGGGCAGGAGGCTCCAGGGCTGCACAGGGCTTGGCTCCCTTTGCCCTGGGGTGGTGCTGCCAGGAGCTGCAGACACTCAGGACAAGGCTTTGCTGCTGTTATTTCTGCTGAGCTGCTTCTGCCCCTGCCAGCAGCAGCGGGAATACCTCCACCCGTGTGGTGCCTTTGAAATTCCTCCCTGACTTCAATCAGAAATCAATTGGAACCCTGCATGATCAAATATTTTCCCTGCAAGGAGAGAGATAACATTTGACATGACAAACTGTGTTCTGTAAAGTGAGAAGGAGATCAAACAGTTACAGATATCAATTAAATCTGCTGCAACGTGTACTCTTTCACGCAAGTGCAATTAACCATTAATTTATTTGGGAACAAGATGGAACTTTTATTCCTTGGAAAATATTTAAAGTGTTTTTTTTATTATTCTTCTAAATACATCTGGTTATGCCTATACCCTGAGACTTTATTGAAAATATAACTAAGCTGAGACTTTGGATTCCTTAAAAAATCAGCTTAGTTTTTCAATTTATTAGGCAATTGGAAGTTAGAAGATATTAAGCAGATTTAATCAGGCCAAACAAATCTAAAAGACTTCCATTAAGACCTCAAAATGTTTCTCAATAAATCAAAATGCTTTGTGAAATAAGCTTGTTGAAATTTCACACAATGAAAAATGTCTCCAAAGAAAGTCTCCCACTGTTCTGTTTCACTCTAAAAGAGTGAAAAAATTTAAATCTTTAATATCTAATTTATTCTGTGTTATTCAATACAAGATAGAAAAAAAAATCAAATTTACAGTCTTTCCCATTTTACCAAATGTTATAATTTCCAACACTTGAAATGGAAGTCAGTATGAGTGTTCTTTGAGGAAATTTTAAAATTCTAGAAACTAAAATAGATTTAGATTTTGACACAGCATTAAATCCTTCATATCTTTGTACTTCCATTCTGCCTGAACTTAATTTAAGACTGTTTAAATATGACTAAAGATCCAGAGCTGACTGTTTAACCAAGGAGTAACAAATCAAATGGAAGAAGGGAACTTTCTTTGCAAAAACAAAAAGGTACCATTTTTCTGAAGGGCCAAAAATTTGGAGTAAAACCATCTATTTCCTCTGAGATGTGTTCCCTATACTCTTGAAGTAAAACTACAGCTACAGGAGGTTGATAACAGCTCAAGAAGAAAAGTATGAAATGGAAAGGTTCATATTTTGTAGTTTACTTTCTCAGGAAATTTACTGTGAGTAAACATGTACTTCACAGCCAGAGAACAGGAAGAGGAAATTTAAAACCAGTACATATAAGAGTCACTATATATATGTATGTCCTCTCTTGTTGAGCTTTTCTTGAGAGGTCTGTTGATACTGCCACTGAGTTCCAGATTTTTGAATTTGAACAAATTAGTCATACAGCAGCTAAGCAAGGGCAAATTATTTGCAAGATAATTTGCTTCTACTTAGTTTTGGAACAGTGTTCAAAAACCATGCAGCAGAAATTAGGCATCTTAGCTTCCTCTGAGGTTTCTGTGTTTTGGAAAACAACCTTCTGGATATCAAGCTAAGCTTAGGAAGTTTCCATCAGCCACCCACTCCTGCTAAAAGCTCGGTCACCACGTCTTTGTGCCGAGCACTTCTGAAGGCCAGCACGTTCTCTCTCCCTGCAGAGAGCACATCAGGTGGTGGGGTTGCACTCAAAAGACACAGATCTGCAGTGCAGTGTGTTATAAACAAGGCACAGCAGGCTCTCTGGTTAATTCAGCATCCCACTCTGCAACACACGAGCACGGGATGGGGAATGGTTCCACCCCTGCAGTGACCACAGCTGGGGACTGGTGCACTGTGCACAGCCTGAAGGACCTCAGCACAAAGGATCGGGCCAAAGCCTCCAGCATTCACCTCTGAGAAACATCCAGAAGGAAAAAGACCAACCTCAATGTCAATCCAGATGTTGTTGCACTCGTGTAATCGTACTTTTAATTCTCTGATGCTGAGGTTTCTGTTTCTGATGGACAAAAGATATTGATGTGGTCATGTGTAGATTAACAGTTCTGTTTCCAAAGTTCTTCAAGAGCAGTCATGCTGATATCTCAGCTCTTCCCCAAGGTACTTGTATTGACGATTTTTTCTTTCTTTTTCTATTCTTTCTAGCTGAAGAACAGCAGAAAAGTGAGAGTGGTCAGGAGACGCAGAACTTAAGCCCTCACCAGAGTTTTGACAAATCACAGTTAAATGACTGTCCAAGAGATTCTGGCTGTTACATCTCATCAGAAAATTCAGATAATGGTAAAGAAGAAGCAGACTCAGAAGCCCTGTCTGACATGGTGCAGTCAATAACAATCAGTGAGTCAAACTGATTCGGTCCTGCTGCTTTCCTGCAGATTTTCAGAAAAGACAATCACATTTGTCAGTGTGATGGCACAGATGCAGAACACAAAATATTCTCAACACTGAAAATCTACTTTTTTTTTCTGATTTATGATGCTCTAAACTGTTTCATATGTGCACACTTGATAGCTAAATGTTAGTTGCTAATAAGAATTTCTTATGTTTTTCTTTTCAAGGAATCCACAGGTATTTCCCTGGAAAAGTTTATACGGAAGTATTTATAAATATTTGTACAGCGAATGCATTTTTCTATAATAATAGAGAATTTTTTAGGCAGTGGTTCATAATCTGGAGATGTTTATTTCTGGAACTGTCCAAAATGTAAATATTGTACATATTTATTTTGAAAATATATGGATGAATTACGTTGTCTCTATTTTCAGCTGTGTTTTGCTGATTTGTGTACAGAATGTATTTTCATTGATATATCATCATAATAAAAAGGTGGATACAGTCACACCCTACTTTGGAAAGTACCAAGCCAATTCTCACTAATATTTAAAGCTGTTTCACACCACTTTTCTCCAAAATGAGCTCTAAAGTAGGCTGTCATTTCCTGTACTTTTTCCTGGAGGCATGAGAGAACTGTAGGGTGAATCTGAATTCAGCTCTCTGTGATCCTTGTCCTGTGGAAGAGCAGAGCCATTCAAATGGCTTATGCAGTGGCAATTTTTTTATGGTTCTTTTCACACCTATTCTGATTTGTCCCAAGCATTATACAGAGAATTCAAACTTGGAGAAAAAAAGCCATCAGGATCAATGCTATGCTTTTATGATAACGTTTTGTGAAGATGTTGCCTTTTGTGTGTGGTGTGAAGTTTGTTAATAGAGTATTTGTTTGTATACAAAACCCGGAAGCTAACGTGGTTATTGTATATGATTGTCTTTTATATGAGATTTTATTGTCTTTTCCCAGTATATTTCACACTGGAATACACATTTTAACTGCCTGTCTTCCTTTAGAGTACTTCTTTCAAAAATAAACAGAATCATGTGTTTAAGCCCTTTAAAAATACTTGATTTTTAATGTGGTCATTACATTTCAAAGACTACTCTCTTCTAAGACTTACTCAGTAAATAGTAATTCCACTGAGCATTTTTAGCATGCATAAGAATGTGTGTATCAAATCAATAGAGAGACTTTTTGCTCAGTCATTAGTCACACAGTTTTCACACAATTTAAGGCATTTTGCGTTTATGTTAAAAAGTTCCCACATATTGCTGACAGCTTGAAAGAAAATCACCTTCAGAAGAGATGAAACGCAAAATGTTCCACCCCAAAAAGAGTATTTCTGAAGAAGCTATGAACAAATGGAAAGCTTTTCTCCCTTTCTTTTTTCTTTTCCCCAATGTAAGTGTTTTCTGTACTTTTCATGACTTCTCAAAAACCTACTGCTGTAGGACTCCTAATACACAAATCTGCTTTGAAGGCTTTATTATAAAAATTGCAATTTTAGAAAATTGCACTAACAAGATTTCAAAGATTTGGAGTAAATAAACTCTGTTTAGAAAAAAAATACATCAGAAAAAGAGTTACAATAATTTGTTTCTGGTTTTAACTTACTTTTCATGCCAGCAAAAAATGTCACTGTTTAGCAGCAATGACCCCATACTGCCAGGTGTGGTGGGGATGCAGAGCCCTTGGTGGGATGGAGGATGTGAGATCTTGTATCAGGCAGCTATATTTGTTTCTTAATGCTTTTCCAGCCAGTAGTGTATCATGACATGCAGTACTGACATTACTTAATATGACTTAACTTCCAAAATAATGGGTTTGAATTGGATTCTATCATCTCCTCATTCTAGAGAAGGACTAAATTCAGCTTGAATTCCTCTCAGAGGGGCTTATCTTTTGGCTTTTGTGGCAGAGGCACTGAGTCTTCAGGTTCTGAAGACATCCACAAAATTGCTGAACCTGTAAAAGTATGTTAAGGCGAGCTTAAACATGATTGTGACTGTCAAGAAGCAGCTCAGTTAGCTGGGTCAAGGACTAACAGCCACAGAGACCAGAGTTGTCCCCTGGTATAAATACTTTGAGAAATGTTAATTTGCACAGGTTTCCAAATGAAAATAGGCCTCCCTGGCCAGTTGCAGTGAGACAGGCAAAGCTTTCAAGAGAGCAAAATACCCAACAGCTGCTATATTTTACAGGAATTAAACTCTGCCTACTGGGCTGACAGCAAGGGGATAAAGGTGTAAGGTTAAGTGGTTGGGAACGAAGAGCATGAATTATAACCTGATCTGTAATCAGTAAGGCTTTGTCCAAAGGGCTTCTTATTTAGAAAAAATATGTCAACTGAAAGCTTGTTTGAGACTTTTGTAGCTTTCTGCGAAGGCAGAGCAGATTAGATCTCAAACTTGAGACACTTCCTCTCTCTCACACTGTTCTGAGAAAAAGAATGAGGAAATTTTGTGCCACAAAGAAAAAAAAATGTTTCCTACAAGAAGCAGACCCAATTTTCTTTCCTGTCTTGGTGGTCTCATTAATCACATTGATCATGGATTAAACTATTTGGAATAACAGAAGCATTTCTCCAACTGGTTTAAGTGCTGGATAATCTGAATAAAAGGTTATTTTAGGAACTCTTGGAAAAAGTCTGGTGGAGATGTGAGTGACTTTCAAGTAATCCTTAAAATGTCCCTGAGATAGGGAAAAGAAGAAAGCAGTAGAGGATTTGTTCCTGTCTGTCACTTGCTCAAGAGTGTCACGTCCCTTTTTATTTTTAATAACCTTCCTCTACATTTAAGGAGGACTAAAACATTTGCAAGTTTCTTATTTGTAACTGCAGTCACAAAGAGATGCAAAACCAGTCAGTAATAGCAGAGGCAAAGCTAAGAAGGGCAGCCCTTGCTGCCCTTAGGCAGGGGGGATTTCCTGGCTGAGCAGGGCTGTGGTGCAGGTGCAGCAGGCTCTGGGGCTGACTGCTGACACGTGTGCTGCTGCTGCCCACAGTGAAAGCCACAACTCAGAAAGACTTTGGTGACACCCACAACAATTCAGGTGGTGGCAGGCCTCCTCCTTCCCAAAGCAAAACCATCTCTGGTCAAAGTTAGCAGTGTCTAGCAGTGCTGCCCCATGCTCAGCTCCATGTGGCTGCCATCCAGCTGGCATCACTTTAAAGGAGGGCTGCTTTACCATCAGAGAGAGGAGCTGGGCACCAGCTCAGCCCTATGATCCATGACTAGCCTGCAGATCCCAGGAGGCAGCATCCTGCTCTCCAGAATTTGCAACAACACTTCTAAAAGTGTGTGAATGCAGCAGCCAAGGGGCCACCAGCATGGAGGGAGTTTGCTTTCATTTTGCTGAGGTGCCCGTGAGCACAGGAAGCACAAAGAAGAATATGGGAAGTTCTGTGGAAATTCTGGAGAAGGTTCATCTCTGAGGGACTCAGCCAACTCCAGGCTGCCAGCTGGACTTCACAGCACTCATATGACCCTGAGCCCAGCCAATTTTTCACCCACCTTACTGCTCATTTCCATCCCATACCTCACCAATTCTACCCCTGAGTATCTGGTCTGTGATGTGCAGAAGCCCACAGCTCATCAGCTGGGATATAAAGGGCACCTTCATACCACAGCACTTTCTCCTACGTAGTGCAATTGAAATAATTTCTGGCATTGACACAGAGCTGCATCACAGTGGTAGACCCATTTGTAAAGAAGGCTGGTGCACAGATAACAAGGCAATATTGAAAGAATAAATGGGTGCTGTGAAACAGGCAAGGCAGTTTGTAGAAGTCACCGTGTTCACAGGATGAGTACAGCCTGCTCCCTCGCCTGGAAATCAGCTTTTCTATCAAGTCAAGGCCAGTACAGTTCTTTCTGCCCACAAAAACACGCACAGATCTGTGGTCAACAGGTAAGGGAAGATGGCACAGACTGATCCAGTGCCTTGGGTCACAGTGGCAGCTTGGTATCTGTCCTAAGACAGCTTTGATGACAGTTGTGCCACTGAGTCACAGTGTCACAGACGCCTGAGCCTTTTGTCACGTCAGAGAGAAGCAGTCTCAACATGTCTAGTAACAGCATGGCAAGCACTCTGCCTTTTTCACAGCTCCAGGATGAGGTTTTGGGCTATGTTAGCATTTGAATAGATTATTTGCATCATGTTCTGACTGTGTATGTTGTAGTACTGCTTTGTACAGTGACACTCTGTGCAGATCCAGGAATAGGTGACATCGATGGTACAGGTATATCCCTTTGGTTTAACAGTTCCTGCATGAGATGTTCATCTGTGTCCCTGATCCTTGGATCCTGGTAGGCAATAAGCAGATTTTTGCCCACAACTGAGGAGAAGGTGGAGAAGGCTATAATGTGGCTGTATGGAGCATTCAGCCTGTATGTCTCCTGAACTACCTGATGAACCCACCAGCCTGCAGCTCCTCATCTGCCTCTGCCAGTCCTGAGGACTGGCCAGAAGACTGACACAGGAATCCTTGCTACAGGCACAGGCTGGAATGCTTCCTGCAGGCTGACAATCCTTAAACTGAACCCAGTTTTGGGGTTCCCAGCACAGCAAGGACAGGGAGCTGCTGGAGCCAGCCCAGAGCAGGCACCAAGGGGAGCAGAGGGATGGAGCAGCTCTGCTGGGAGGAAAGGCTGAGAGAATTTTCAGCCTGGAGAAGAGAAGGCTTTGAGATGATCTAATTGTGGCCTTTCAATACCTGAAGGGAGCCCACAGGAAAGATGGAGAGAGACTGTTTACAAGGGCTTGCAATGACAGGACAAGGGTAAATGGCTTCAAACTGACAGAGTAGGTTTAGATTAGAGATTAAGGAGAAAATTATTTGCAGTGATGGACTGGCACAGGTTTCTCAGAGAAGTTGAGGATGCCTCATCCCTGGAAGTTCAAGGCCAGGTTGGATGGAGCTCTGAGCAACCAGATCCTCTGAAAGGTGTCCTTGCCCAGGGTAGGGGGTTGGAATAGATGATCTGTAAGGTTCCTTTCAACCCAAAGCATTCTATGGTTCTATAATTCTATGATTCTATGGTTAACTAATCCTAGAGGAAGGGCTGATCTGTTCACTGCAAAACCAATAAAACTGGTTTCAAACCTTCTATTTTCTTCTGGCTTGGAAAGGCCATCAAGTCCCACTACAGATAGATGGGCAAAAGGGGATGGAGAACAGTAATAAACTCAGGGAAACACAGCTGTTGAATCTACAGAGTTGCATCATGTATGCATAAACAGCAGTCATTGCAATGAGCATGAATTATGTATTCAGGGAAAATACATATTCTCTAGAAGGGGGACACAGGTGGGAGGAGGTCCATGATAGGCTGGGAGGGTCTGAGAGGCCAATTTTATTTTTTGTGGCTAGGCAGAATTTCTGTGACATGCTCAGAAATCTCTGCTGACAGCAAGAGCCCAGAAAATCTGCCTGTGCCAAGAAGTCATACACAAATGAGGGACAAGAGGGCTGGAGGGCAAGTGGTGTTCCTTAACAGTTCACATACCTTGGCTGCTTAATTTAAGCCTGGCCAGTGTCCCACAAAGTGCATGTTTCCTGGGCAGAGCAAATGTCCCCAGCTCCTAAGGCCCTCTCCTCATGCCAATCAGAATACTCTGGAGGACCTCTCGTGCTGTGTGCCATACACAGGTTTTTAGGGGGAACATCAAAGATGTGGCCATGCTGTGCAACCCAGCATTAGGACATGGAGACAGCTCAGACCTGTGCAGGTAATTCTGACAGACTGTGGCCAAACTGGTTGACACCCTTTTGGTGTCATTTCCATAGGGCTGAGGGAGAGCTTCCACCTGAACCATTCCCAAGCCTCAGCTTTCCTGCAGAGGAACCAAACAGTGTGAATCGTAGAGACTCTGAATGCAAACATAAACAAACATAAGAGTGTTGAGGGTTACTCAGTGGCTTGGGGTGGAGTTTGCATGAACACCCTGCCACCAGGACAGACAGCCTGTGCTGCTTCTATTTCTATCTTCTGCAGCACCTCATCCAGACACTGCTGACCTGCTTTGCTCCAATGCCCAGTACCCAGTGCAAGTGACAGTGACTGCTCCTGCAGCTGGTTAGCTCAGCCAGAGCTGAAAATCAGGCCCCAGCCTTTTGCCACTTTCCTTTGAAAAGAAACAAGGTCTTTATGCCTGTGATGCACATTATATCACAAATCTATCCAAAATGTTCACCATCATATTTGAGAGCAGTCCTTTGCTATCTATATAAAAAAAAAATCCTCCAGGGAAAGTACTTCTCAAAATACTGTTGGCAATAACCTTAGACTTTAGAGAGTGCAAAAGTAAAAGAAGTGGAAATAGAAAGCCACTCATGTGGGGAAAAAACACTTTAGAGAAAAATGAATGCATCAAACCCGAGGAACTTGCACTCTTTTAAAGAAATCTCTCTGTATATTATTACCTAACTATGTTGCCTCCTAAGTTTGTTCTCATCTCCAACATAAGAGCTGAATGACTATCATTATTTACGTGGGCATATTAAAATAAAATGTAACTCACTCAAGAACAGTTATTTCTCTTTAAATGTCTCTGGTAAAAATATATGGCAAATACTTTCTTATTGATGTTTTGGGCTACATGGCTATTTAAAGAGAGTGCTGAACTATCAGAAGGACCTAAAGATCATAACAGCTAACTAATAGCTGTGCACCACTCAACTGTATGTACATGCCTGCAGGTCATCTACCTGCCTCAGTTCTGCTTTATTTTTCAGTCAGAATGTAATAGCAGTCTTTTCTTATTTTTACTTGTTTAAGAAAAACGTGTTTTGTGACCTAGAAAAGGCTTTGGAGGGGCTGCTTTTTCATTTTGCTTGCAGAGTGGAGGGAAAGGCATCATCAGTGGAAGGGGCAGTGTGACCAGTGACTTTGTCAGCTACAGTTTCATATGGTTAGAGAAAAAAAATGGGAAAATGGACTGCTTTGGACTGAATTTGTAGATATATTTAACACTTAAGGTATGAGAAACTTGGTATGTTGTGAAAAGCATGAAGACTGCAGCTAAATGGGTCAGCCCTACAGCTGTTTAGTGAGGTCTGTGAATGGAAAATGATGGGTGAGTGTCCAGCAGAACAGGAGCTGTGCATGAATGTATGCAGACAGTCACCTACAATTCTTGCATAAATTCAATCTTTCCAACACTGTAGTTTTGTTTTTTCCATTGGCAAAAAACCTAAATCTTGCTCAACTGGCAGAAAAAGTAGGCATTATTTGACAAAAATAAACAAATTAGTGTGAGACATGATTCAACAATATAAAATCCTAGATAAGAGGTTTAGGTACATACTGCACAGTACTTCATAGTTTCAAAATTGAATACAGAGGATCATTTAATTAAAACCTATTCAACTGAAAATCCTATT
This sequence comes from Luscinia megarhynchos, assembly GCA_034336665.1. Lineage (NCBI taxonomy): Eukaryota > Metazoa > Chordata > Aves > Passeriformes > Muscicapidae > Luscinia > Luscinia megarhynchos. Next base: position 10,107,676 of record JAPFBE010000013.1, on the reverse strand, counting down.
TATCTGAAACAAATGTTTGTCCTATCTATAATATCAACAAACTATTCACATGAGCAACTAGCAATAAACAACAGAAAGATGCACAATGAATGTCAATTAACACAATTTGCTATCAAATAAACTTGCAGTTTATGTATACAGCTTTAGCACTGTCCTGTGTATCCATTATAAAGGTCAATTAACCTCAATTGCAGCTAGTCAGCTTGTTCTAAAACAAAATCAACATAAGATAGCTTTCATTTTTTTTAAATCAGGATCTCAGCAATTTGGTTGCCTGGCACTGAAGAACTTCTAAATTGCTAAAAGTCTTTGCTAAAAGTTTTATGTTACCAAATGTCAAAAAAAAAAAAAAGTGAGATTGGCTGAAATTGTCAAGGTATCACAGTGTGGCTGCATAAGGCTTTTAAAAATATTCATTATTCAGCACATAATCATGGATTCAGAACAACAAAGAGCTTTGGTATGTGTGTGCCTCAAAGGATGAAAATCTTCCTAAGTGAAGCTTTCGATGCATACACTAATCCAAGACTGCACTAACAAATCTCTTGAAATGGAAATCCTTGCTGAAAATGCCTGTGTGCTTTAAACACTATCAAAAGGTTTTTTTCTCCCCCCTCCCCTTTGGCTGCAGAATGTCAGCATTTATGGTAAAAGTCAATCAGGTGCTCACTTGTTCTGCTTAATCAGGAAGAAGTGGTACCACGTGAGCACAGGGAGCTCTCATCTGGAATTGCACAAGCATCACTAACTCAAAGGGCCAGCAGTGTTGGAGAAAGCAAAGGCAAGTGGTTAGAAATCTGACATATTGGTCTGTCAGAGAGGTTTTAGAGATTTGAAGTCACACTTGGAAACACAGGGGAATCCCTGGACTTAGAGAAATGCTGGTTTTATCAAAGTTAATTACACTGTAAACTAGCAAAACCAAAAACAAACAAACCAGAAAAACAACACACACAAAAATAAACATCCAAACCAAAACCCAAAAAACCTGATATGGATTATTGATCACTTAGCAGGACATTCTCCAGTGGATATTTCAGCCACCAGCCATTGAGTTAGGCTTCTATGCAACCTGTCTCTGTTTGAGAGGCTGTTTAACTCAAGTCTTAAAAAATAATGGGCAAGGTGGTGTCTGACATGATGAATCACAACTCTGGCCTTGCCAGATGCTTCTACAGTCTTTTAAAAGCTGATGATAGCTACGAAATGACTACAGTGGTGTCTTCTCTCTTTAGAAGGAAATCATAGGAGGCTGTACAAGGACCTAAGGCAAAAAAAGATTGCTTTCTCGGCACATACAAACACACCTTCCTTCTCAGAAGGTTAACAGGGGCTCTGTGCTTTCTGTGTCCTTTATGAACTTTGCCTTTGCTGTAGGCAGACAGTGTTCAGTGCTAAAAAGCAATTTTTCCAGTGCTACTGCAGCCCACAGAAAACAAAAAAGTAAAATAAAAAAAAGTCGTAACTTTAGAACATAATTATACCAGACATAAACCTGTGGGAAAAGGCTTTCGTTTTCTGGGTAAAATTCACCTGTGTCCCTAAGGCCTGTGAAATACTTGCCTACAATTGTAGTCTGAAAACTCCAGTCTCTTAACTACATTAGAGTATCCTGACTCACTGCCTCATTCGACTTCAGTGCTTAATTCTTCCTAGAGGTGATTTTTACTTACCACTTCATTGCTACAGCAAACATCAAACTGCATTACACTGTTTAACTCATCGGGATTACAGCAGTAAAAAGAACAATGAGCATTCATAAAAAAGTAAGAGTCACTTCCCTGGCTGATGTGTGTGTGCCTTCAAAGCTCAGCTGCAAACATGAACGCAGCTCATGACTACAGAAGCAGCAAGAAGTTTTCTTTGCATTTTTTCACATTGCTAAAAGAAGCCCTCCTAAAAGCAAGTCAGTGTCTGAATCTTAGCAATACAGTTTCAGTGTGAGATAGAGTGAAAAGAGCTGCTTGGCTTGTCCAGCTAACGATGAATGGGGGATCTGTACAGACCTGGCAGAAATCTTCAGATAATCCTTAAGTTTCATGCAAAAAGAGAAAATGTTCAGTTATTGATCCAGGATATGAGGGGATGCTGCAGATCCTTCAACTCAAAAAAAAAAAAAAAATCCTATGTACTATGATTTCTCTCTAGTTGATAAACTTTTTAATCAAATCATTTTTCACCCTCGTAGGAACTTGCTAGAGGAAAGCAACCTCATAAATCATGGGGCTTGGTCTGGTAACATTATAAGAAAAAGACCACCTGAGTCAGCCAGCTTGGTGTAAGGTAATACCTCCTAAAAGGCATCCTGAACATCATCAGGGTCTTGTGAAACAACATTTTGATTAGCTAAGTGAAAATGAATCACAAGTGTTGGCATACAGCTATGCTATCATTTTATTCAAAGAATGATCAATCGGTGGCAGAGCAATGAAACATTAAACAGACAGATCAATTCAAGACATTATATTCTTACAAGTCTCCTAGATCCTCTACTCAAGATCTGATAGTTTCCACAAGACTTATCAGACAGGGATGATAATTACAAAGATATGGTAATTGAGGGCATTATATCAGGCGTGTGAGCTGGATCTGCTGTCACAGCAAGAACTTCCTCACTGAGAACTGGCAGAGAAGGATTTTCTTCCCCTGTGACTGGCACAGCAGGATCCTCATCCAGCCACTGGCACAGTAATAGGTTCCACTTTAAATCTATCCTGTCTACACCCTGTTGAAGTAATTCAGTTAATTGTGTGCATCAGTCTTGGGAGAAATCTTTCATACTGCTAGTTATGTCCTTGGATGAGTAGGGGAGCAATCAAACACTGAGGGGGCACTGCTGCCTGCTAGACCTGGAGCCACTGCCTCAGAGCCAAGAGTCCACTTAAGCACCAAGGAACCAAGCAGCCCACAAGATCAACTAAGCTTTTAAATGCTATAAATTACTCAAGAAGGGACGTGCTGTAAGCATAAATGTTCACCGTGGTGCACAGCATGGGGGAAAAGCTAGCCAGAGTATGACTTGGCAATTTAGAGAATTTGATGCTAATGTTAGTTTATTAAATTTCTTTTTTTAGCTTTAGGGAAAAAAAAAAAAAAAAAAAAAGTAAAAGGAAAGAAAGACTAGAGTAAAACCAAAAGAATAGTGATGAAGGCCAGACAAAACATTTACCCTGACAGCTGAGACAGAGTTCTTCTCCAGACTCTGCCAATATTGACTTCCACATAAAGTCCTATTTTTTTATAGAAGAGGTTAACCTTCCACAATTTACTTACTCATGAAATATAAGGTGAACAGAGACACTAATGCAAATGATCCAGTATATTAAAAAATGCATTGAGCCAGGAAACATTCAAAGTTCTGTTATAAATTATCTTTTAAGGTCTGGAATAGTAGACATAGTGGCTGTGCCAAGCCCTATTAACTGGAATAGATGGATTTAGAAGGAATCTTTTTAGGGCCGGTCTCTAAAAGAGATGGGGGCTTTCTGTCCCTCTCATTCTTCAAAGATTATTTTTAAAAATGGTTATAGATAGTCCATCACATTGTTAGGACCTGAGAAGCAAAGTATATATGGGCAACTAGAAGTATATATTTCAAAGGAGCAAGGTATAATAACAGCAGTTTGATCCCTTCCTATCCCATCCCATAAAAGTTATCACTATCATTTATAAGGGTGGGGGAGAAAAAGGCTGCACTGGCTTGGTCAGCTTTTAATGTGAACTGCAAATGATAACTTGTGCTTTCTTCTCCCCCTCCTGCCCCCAGACTGCAGCCAGAGCAGTAACCAAAGACAAGCACCTGATCTGAATAACTAAGTTTTTCTGCTTCTCTCTCCAGCCTGGGACACCAGAGACACAAGGTCACACACCACTACTTTATTTTTACTACAATTCCACTGACTCAGAGACTTTTTTTGGTAATTGAAAGAGCAGGAGACTATGAGGAAGTTCCCCTAATTTTCCTGCTGCTTGGGGAGCTGAAAGGCCTGTAGGTGTTAACTAAATCTTGGTCACATGAAATGGCCAATGTGGGGTAGCAATATTGTGCCAGGTCTCTGTGCAGACAATTTTATTTGGCTCTAGTAATTCTTTCCTCCTTATGAGAGTTTTAGGGGAAGTTGTACAAATCCGTTCCAATTAAACCCCACTTACAAACTCCTTGCACATATTTCTTGGTGGAGGCAAATCTTCACTAAGAGAAAATTGCTAAACCCCAGAATCAGAGAGCTTAGGGATAGGATGAATCCCTTTCCTTGTGGGATTGTCCTTTAGTAACCAGGTTTAAAACTTGCCAGCATCTGCTAAGACGAATTGAAAGGTTTTCATAGAGACTGGGATGGGACAGTTTTTAAAATGAGTTGTACTTTTCCTTTAAATATGACTAATGTGCTAGCTGGTGAGAAGTAAAAGGGACAAAAATAGAAAGAAGAAAAAAAAAATCTTTCCTTGGGTACAAGATCTGATATGGAGATTTTTTGCTACGTAGGCTGTGCTGAAAACCCTCTAACACTTTGGAGGGACCATTCTGGTTTAGTTTGCCTGCTGTGACTGAGACAGAACAGGGTTAGTGTTGAGACAGCGAGAGAAAAGGATTTCCTCTGGCAGGTGTATTGACCTAGCTAACAAGAAATGCCAAAGAGATGCTGGGTGTGATAAGAGATTCGAGGATACCTTGCTCCAGTGTCCCCAGCTTCAGTCAGTTTATGTGAATCCAGTGTTGCATACCTTTGCAAAGCCAAAAGAGACAGCAGACTATGCATTCAGCTGGGGCTGGGTTTCACAGTTCTTTGCTCAATATGTGAACCTTTTGTGAGGGCCATTCGAGTTCAGCAGTCAAGCATGGAGCAACCCAGACACCATGTGCTCACATGTTCAGGTACTCTCTACAAGCTGCAGTATTGTAGTACTGCATGAAGTTCTGCTTGGAGCCAAAACCAGTTCCTACACCTGCCAGAAGGTAAATTAGCAATAGTGATTTTTTTACTACTACAGTTTCTCAGTTGTTTTAACGTCAGTCAGTAACTTCCGTGGTTACATTCTTAGCAAGAAAAGTGCTTATGTAGTATCTGCCCGATGTGCTTGAACTATCTGGCATTTAATCATTCTTTTTAATTTAACAGAGAGAGATAACTCCTCGTGTCTAGTCTCTTCAGGAGGTGACTTACTTCCTGTGTAATTTCCCTTTGTGCAGCATGAAAAACAGCTATGCAGTTCATCTCTTCCTGTCTGCTCATTTTTAGCTCTAAGGTACAGAGCTGGGTAGTGTTGCACATTATGCCAGAGGTCTATTAAGCAGCATACTGGTGCACCGAGGTGGAAAAATGTAGCAGGCAGTGATGCTGGCTGCATTCAGCACCAGCCTCGTAAATCCTGGGCACATCCTCTGCATCGCCTAAGAGGTGCTGAGGAAAAAGAGGAAAGCTGTGCTACCTGCATGCATGATGGACTGCCAGCACTGAAATGTTCCCTCAGACTGTGCTGAGGGAAATTCTGCTGCTCCTTTGCCACCTTTGCTGCAAGGGGAGGCAGAGATGAGAAAGGGAAGGAGGGGCAAGGGGATGTGCCCGGGTTGGACTGTCGGGATTAAGGCTTTGGAGATGCTGTTAGATCCTCCACGGCTCCCCCAGCCCGGCGTGGGCTGGCAGCCAGACACAGAGTGAGGAAGTCATAACCAGCTTCTCACTCTGTTCCACAAACTGGACTCAGCCAAGCCGAAGCCTTGGCCCAGTGCCTGTGCTGAACACTGAGCTGGAGATGTGGGTGTATTCTCACACTCACACTCTCTCTTGCACTCTGACTGCAATGCTTATGCAGAATCCATGCAGAGAGTTTTTAATTCTTTGCAGGCAAAACAACGTGTCAGCAGGTATTGTCTTGCTCTCTGAAAGAAGTAATCATTCTCAGCAGCACTTCCAGCCAGAGGGTCTCCAGGGCTGGCTCCAAGCTCTGCAAAGCCAAAGGGGATGTGTGAAAGAGAGGGCTCTGGATTTAGCCCCAAAGCCTGTCAAACATTTTAAGTGTGACATAGCATTCCTTGGAAGTATTGCTGTCCCTGTATTTTGGGTGTAAATTGTAACATAAAGTGACACCAGTTCTGCTACAGGCTCCTGCAAAATGGTAGTGGCCAATATTAAAGGTGATATCCCATGTTTGCCCATATTCTCATGATGTACCTCTGAGGGTATCAGCACCTCAGCTCTCACAGGTGTGAGCCAGCACAGAACTGGAAATAACCTCTGAGCTTCCATCTGCAAGGGGGCTCAGTGCCTGCCTGTCAGCAGCACTGAGCCATCCCTGTGAGGCCATGCTGCCCCTGCAGCTCCTGGACAGCCTCACCCCTCAAGCTCTAAACACCAAGTGCCCAAACAAATATCAGGAATGGTGCTCCAGCAAATTGTTACTGGTATGGGCAGGAAAACAAAATAAAACAGCTTGCTTTGATAACTTTTTTTGAAGTTATCCTGCACTCACTGAATGAGACTGAAAAAATTAAAGTGCTCTTCCTCCTCTGACCCTGCTATTTCTGGTAGCAGCCACCACTCACTCCCTAGACCTGCCCTTCCCACCTACACAATCCCCTGTGCAAGTCTCCAGAGATGCAGAGGACTGGGAAAATGCAATGGCTGAGTCACAAGGCTTGGCCAAGAGGTTAACAGTGCATCCCCACTAAAAATGATGGGGTGCACCCGAGCCAAAGGTGAGCCCTGGGTCAGCACTGCCCATGCACAGCTCTGTGCCCTGCACCTGCAGCTGCCAGCCCAGGCCTTGAGCTTGGATTTATCCAAGAGCCAACATGGAACAGTGGGAGACAGCAGACACTGCCAGCCCTGCCATGCTGTGAGTAGATGAAGAAGGGAATGCCTCCCCTTTGGAAAAGGGAATAATTAAGACATCGGGATTTAATTTCTTTATTTTTGCCCTAAAAAGGTTGCATTAGAAAGCTCCTGTTTTGTGCAGGGTTGCAGAGGATAACAAATGGATGGGGAGGCCAGGGGACTGAGCCCTGGCAGCCGAGGCCAGAGCCATGCTGAGGAATACCTCATGTTAAACAAGCAGGATAATTATTCTGCTCTACTTAGCACCAGCTAGGCCCCATTCGGAGAACAACGCTCATCTTGGGGCACTGCATTTTAAAACAGACACAGACACTGGAGAGGGTTCAGATGAGAGCAACAAAAATGATTTAAGAGTTAGTAAATAAGACCTCTGAGAAAAGGTTATGAGAGCAGGGGCTGCTCGGTCTGGAAGAAAGAGGGACTGAGGGGAAGCATTACTGTCTACAGAACTGCAAAGGGCTCTTACAGAGACGACATAGACCAATTATTCTCATTAGAGAACCAGAACAGGACAAGAAGCAATGGGTTTAAGATGCAGCAAGGGGGAATTTAGATTAAATAATAGGCAAATGTTATAACTATTGAAAAAGTTAGGCTACGGAACAAGTTTACAGTGAAGTTTGCAGAATCACCTTTACTGGAGAAATATGTGGCTGAGATGGGAGACCTGTCTGTCAGGGCTAGGCTAAGACTAAGGACATACAGAACTCTTCTTCACTGCACAGCAGTGATCCTGAGCCCTTCACAGGCAGACAAGGATGGCTCCTAATAAATAGAAAGGAAAATTAGGGGATTGTGTATATGCACATGAATGTGGGTGTTTATGAATACTGCTGTACTTAATACTATACAACAAAAAATGCTATCAGTAGTCACAGCCCTTATTATTACATGTTTTTCCCAAAATACCACCTCTCCACATCAGTCTTTTTCCAACACTAAGAGAGTCATGACTGAGACATCAGTAAAACAGTACACACACATTTGGGTTCCAGTTCTACATTATTTGTCCCACGGGATGGTGAGCTTGGCAGGAAGTTCATAGAGCTTGATTTACAACCAAAATAACACACAATGTGGAAGTGCCATGGAGGCTTACTGTGACAGCTCCATCATTTCACCTCCATGCCTAGTTCAGACACAACTGCACAACACCAGGCCCTTTCTACCCTATGGTTACCTTAACTACAAGCCAGAAATCAACAAAGGCACAGGCGGGAACCACAGATGGAAATGGAAGCACTGAGTCACTCCCACTGCTACCTGCAGTGTTAGAACAGTGCAGAGCCCGAGAAATGCCACTATGAAAACAGAGTGCAAACAGAGAAATAGCTGTGTCTGAAGCTCAAATATTACCTTGAATTCACATCATCCTTACCACTTCTGTGAACTCCTAAATGCTTTGAAAATTACACTTGCAAGTAAGCACCGTGCTATCAATGAATTTGGTTTTCTTTCTAAAACGAACTTTACCTTTTGTCATTAAAAGAAAGTCCAGTCCAAACCAAAAAGGCTTCCACTCTGAGTCTTCAAAAGCTAATCTGAGAATTTTGAAAATTTTGGTCTAAATAATACGATTAATGTTGAGTACCATTTAACCTGGAGTGAGGATTTTTGCTGAAGTTTTACAAATATATTTGAAACAGGAAAAGAAAACCGTGGGCATAGGCACGGTGTTAGTCGAAATATGAACACTGAAAAGAGTGACAGTGTAGTCAAGTACAAACTACTCATTTGTTACTATACTATAGCTGCTCAGAAGCACTCCTCTCCTTGCTGTAGGTCACTGTTTTGGAGAGGTTATCACCACTGACCAAGCTCTTTGCAACATTTTTTTGAGGCTATCGTAAAGGCAAGCAAGAAGCATGTGCTGATAAACAACTGATTTGAAATGTCAGCCTTATGGGAGGAGGTGCCAGTACAGCTGGCTGGCTTTTTTTTTTTTTTTTTTAAAATTCTTTTCTCATGTACAAGAGGATTAAAACCTTCCTGGTCAGGAAGAAAACCCAGAGGAAAAGAAGCCAAAAGTCTGACAGGGCTATGAACCTCATAGCTATAGCAATAATTTTGCAAATGACTAATAATAAGGAGTCGATAATCCAAAGGATGATCTCTGAAGTGAAGAGCACCAAATTACTTTGGGGAGAAAATCAATTATCGCCTTTTGCGGCTGCACAGCCTACAATATGCAAATGCACAGAAGTTACCATAGTCACAGAAACCTGAATATCAACTTGGAAGAGAAAAAAACAAGGAATTTTACAAGAATTGCTCAAAAACATCCTCTTCATGAATGGATGCGTATCTGCTTTATTGACACAGCTGCAATGTTATTCTAATGTTCTTCATCACAAAGGCTGACAGCCATCTAGAGATGTCAGCATCTATGAAAGAGATGGGGAAAGCAGAATGGGGTGACTGGGTCTGGAAAACAGTAGAGAAATCAAATTATCATCAAATATTGTGGGCAGATTTTTAACATCTCTCCTCTTGCTGAGTGGTATCTCACTCCATAACTGGGTCACTGAAATTAATGGAACTACTTGCAAGTAAAACAGTACTCAGTGTGCCTTAGAGCATCAGAGTCTGACCCACAGCACATATTCAAATGTCACCTTGTATTTTAATGTATCTCAGACTTGAGGGGGTTTAAAAATTATTATTAAATTAGAAATAGGCTCCTTATTGGGATCAGGCTCTTTTTTTCACTAGAAGCACAAATGTCTTTAGAGGAGATGTCTGAACATTTGGCCACTTGTTACTAAAAATCCCATTTCCATGCCTGTGTAATCCACATTCCCTGAAGGTTTTGAGAGCAAGGAGCTTATTGTTGATGAAAAGGGAGAAGTGCAGCCTAAGGGCTGCTTGGGAGCTCCAGATGGACAGAGGTCTCCAAGGGGAGGGGTGCATTCCTGAGCATCTGCTGGTGAGCCAGGAAGACTGTGTGGGATAGACCTCAGACACTTTGCAGTTAAGCATCGGGGTAGGGACTTTGGCTAAAACGCATTTAACCTCTGGATTTAAGGATAAAATACTATTATCCCTATTGGGGGATAACTGACAAAAGCACTGTATCAATTGTGCTTGCAATGATGAGTTTCCCTAATTGCAAGCACCGCCTTTACGACCACACTAGGGAAGCCTCTGAAAAGACTCAGAAAGAAATGAGACAAGGAAAGTTTTATCCAGAACAGCAAGGATTTTTCTCAGCCTCAGTGTATCTCTGGTATTTTCTAAAAATGGGAACAGAATGGTGTCACTTCTGAGATGCTGAAAAGAGCTGAAAGTACTTGGACTTAAGCCATGGAGAGAGAGCAGCCCAACTGAGGGACATGGATAAGGACCTCCTAGCCTTATTACATGATTTGAGAGAAGGCACAGACATTTCTCTCGGTGTTAAAAAAAGGAAAGCAAAGCAGTGAGAGATCTTTGTGCCCCACAGGTGAATTTCCTCGGTTCTGGAGAAAAAAATCTTAGACTTAACAGAGAGGATGGAAAAACTATTTGTGAATTGCCTCACTACTTATGTCTCTGAGAGACAGACTGGGGTTAAGACTTCACTAGGAGGGGAAAATCCTACCTAATACCATTTCACTGTTCCTCAAGCTTATTCTGTGACCCCTTTTATATCTGCTTTTATACATGCTCTTCAGAGACACATGGGATGATTAACAACATCATAGATAACTTCATTTAGTGTCCCAAGCTACTGGGATAAGGCACTAAGCTAAGCTATTTAAATTTTTTTTTAAGGTAACTCCTAAAGCCTAAATACAGAATTTATTAATACCTGTAGTGCTTCACTGAAAGCATGATGAAGTCAAGAAACTGCTAGCTTGTCCAGGCCAAGGTCCACCAAAATATTTGTACTCCACAGGACACCTGCAACGAAACCAAAGATTGCCTCCAAGGATGGTTTAGGTCAGGCCATGAAATTCTAGGCTCTCAGCCTCCCTCTCTGCTGGGGTGTTGCTGCTGAGTTAATTTTCAGTCCTGATGTAAACTGACACTGCACCTGCATAAGAACTAAACCTTCAGTGAGGGAACTCTTGACATGGGGTGAAGACTGCAGCTGAGTGGCCCTCAAAATCAACATTTATGGCAAAAAAAGTCATAGCTGAGAAAGCTAGGGAGAGATCTACTTTAGTACTACTATAGTGGTACCTCAACTAAACTCTTCTCTCTTTTGGAGTAGCACTGAATTATGATCTCTTGCCAGCTGTAGGAGATGATGTGTATTAACATTAAAAATATGTATTAGGAAGTAAATAGTAACAGCAAAATGTACAGGCTGCACAACACCTTCATGCCACTGGGCATTGCTTTGCTTAGGCTCATTCCTTACAGGAATTACCATAGAAATACACTGGTCTGCCTAACATAGCAAGCTACAAGAGCTGTCTCAGAAGAAGGTGCTATGAAATATTTACATGCATTAATTCCTGAAGTCACTTATGGCATGCATAGGCCATTGAAAAGTTTTGTCCTATCACCATTTTGTACAAGTTGGTCATAACTCTGAAACTTGAAAATCATTATCCTCCCCATCAGCTTCTGTTCTTGCTTTTATTGTCAACCTGAAAGTCCAATCTGAGGCACCCACAACATTTAGCCTTTTATAAGACAGACCTCATCAACAATTCAGTTCAGCAAACCTTGACAAGAATTTTTCTTTTCAAGTAGCAGACAGACTATGTATATATATTTAAGGATAACATGGGAGTTAGTTGCCTTAGTAACAAGATCTTTCAGCCATTGTGTTTAGTATTTACTCAGCACTGGAAATGTACACTGTATTGAGAAAAAATACAGTATTTTTATTAGTCTGCCCCTGTATAGATGCCCATCAGCAGCAAATGCACACTGAGTAGTTTGACTTTCCATTTCTGAGTTATGTGAAACCTTTGAGAAGGGAGCATGCAGAAATGAAACCAGGGCACCTGGTGCAATGTATTTTTGTTACAAGTGTTTTGAGAGAAAAAAAACTGTTGTGAGAGTTTAAAGCACTGCACCAAAGATATTCCTTATCTCTCAATATGTCCAGAAGCAGAAAACTATAAAAGCATTTCTACCCCAAGGTTTCATACTCTGCTGAAAAAAAAATCTAGAGAAAATAGTTATGAAAGAGGATATTTGTAAAGTGGTGGTTTCCACAACTGCATTAATGTGCAGTACAGTTAACAAGAAGTGTTAAAAGGCTGTTTTACCTGACTTTTGGGGGGATGGAGGTGAGTGTTTATACATTTAAAGTGCTATTTCAAAGCCCACTTCACTCTGAAACAAGGCACAGCTGCATCAATTAAAATGCAGGAGAAATTAAGCAGAATTGAGCCATTGAATTCTGGGACCAGCCAGGATGCCAAAAGGTTTATATCTCTTCCTGTGCAAACATGCCATAGGATTTTTCATCCTCCCAGCAAGACAAAGTTGCCTTCAGGTGCTGAGCACAGACCCACCACGTCCAGCTGCCCAGTGCCTCCTGCGAGGGCTCAGGGCTGCCTGGGAACAGAGTGAATCCACCACAGCAGGACTCTCCTGCTGCCTCTGGGAAGTACAGAGCTGCAATTGCTTTGCTCCAGAACAACAGGCAAAGACCTACTGGGTTTTCACAGTTTTTATTTCAAGACTCAAGAACAGAACCAGGTTCTTCTGCTTGGAAGTACTAGTGCAGGTCACCCAGGACTTTATGGTCCCAAATGTTCAGAGCTGAGGCTGGAGAAGGTTTAAGCACGTGAACCAACCTGGCAGACTGCTTCTTCTAACAGTCTGTGCATTACCTCCTGCTCTTATGTTAACCCAGCTCTTGCACTGATAAGAAATCCACTCCTGGGCTGCTCTTTCTCATTATAATTTAAGAAAGTGTAAAACACTTCTGTATTATAGCAATTTAACATCTGATATGGCCTCTGTCACACTGTTATATCATATCCTTACAGGATGATGGACTCCAGTCTAATACAGCTTTTCCTTCTCTAACTACTGCAATCCTATATCCATTTTGTAATTCAGATGGAACAGACCCTGCTCAGACAGCAAAGCAGAATGTTGTAATCTCATAGAATAACTTAAATGTAATTACAGACAGAACATTTATTCTATATTAAAAAAAAAAAGGGCTGGAAAATAGACATGGGAAAGGTTTAACAGTGGAGAGAACAGGTTGAACCAGACAGTTCTGCTGGTTTAAAGCACTACCCAACAAATGCAGGCTTTTTCTTCTATCATGAACAGTTTTCTCCCCAGTCCTGACTTTCTCAGGTTTTTTTAGCACCAAATATTGTTACATAGATGGGTTTGCAATGAGCTCTTGGGTTAACTGCTGAAAAGGAGGCCTGAAGGCTCTGCTGCCAGGCAGCATTACTGGGCTTTGCACTCCCCCCAGAGGGGCAGGAATGTGAGTCACTGTTCATGTGTGGGGCTCTGCTGATGCTCCACCAGCTGGAAAAGCCAGTGGTGCCACACACTGTCAGTGCAAGGGAGGCTACAAAGCACCCAGCTGGATGGGGATCAGCAGGAGGAGGAGCAGAGAGATGGATCCATTACCCAACAAAATCACTTCCTCCAGGTGGATTAAAATGCTTGTGTCTAAAAAGAAAAGTGCTTTTCTTTCCCCTCCCCCATTTCTCTTGCCATTCTTTGGTGTAATATAGAGAAAGCTTCATATTTCTGTAAAAAGTGGAGGGAATAAAGGGTAGATAATACACATTGTTTAAAAATGGCATAGAGATAGCAAGCTGGTTTCCCTGACAGGCCCTCCATGAATTATTATTGCAGGCTGCAAACTAGGCTGCATTTTCTCAGGACTGTCTTTTACAGGAAGAGCTCTGCTCCTGTTTATCACACACTTGAACTAAAATCTATCAATTTGCCATAAAAAAGGAGTTCTGAGAACTGGGAAAAGGTTTCAGCTAATAGAGCTTCTTGTCTAATTAAAAATAAAAAAAATCTTTGCTTGTTCTGCTCAGATTTTAGGGCCACAGAATTCAAAACTAAAATATGTAAAAGTCACATAGAAAGAGGCTTACCAGCAGAATTCTTCCCCACACAATAATCAGAAAGAAGAAACAAAATGGCAGTGAATTACTAACCCTCAGTGACTGCAGATAACAGACAACTCAATGGTATTCTATAGGAGATCCCCGTACAAAATCAAATTACCAAAGAGTTTTAGCTATTTGGCTCCCAATCCCAAACACTTTGGAACTATCCAGACATATCACATACTCCATATATTGACCCAGAATGTGTAATCCAACTTCAAAAAGCTGTGTATTAGTAGCTGTGACCATACAGACCATGATATACAACTAATGTTTTGCTTTCAATTAATGTAGAAGCAACAAGGATGCAGACAGATCTTGCAATTTGGGTTATTCATTACTACTGAAATTGCAACACCTTTCTTTTCCATTTGTTTTATTTTTCTGATACGCAGATTGCAGGTTTTTAACTGTATTTTTTTTTGATTGGCACAGTACTGTGTATCTGTCTCTATCCTAAAGTGCTTCTGTCATACCTAACTGCTTCTGAAATGAAAGCACAGATGATGGTGACTGCAATAAACAGCAGACAGAGAAGGACAGGCAGTTTGTTGCATTGTTCCTTGGATCCTTTTCAGCAAAGTATTGATGTTGCATGATGTGAACTGAATCTACATCTCCTCATGAGACAGAGGACAGTTACAGTGGGAGTAAACAGGTAAGGAGAAAAAGGAAGGGTGAGTTTGTTGTTCAGCAGCTGAAGCTGTCAAGGTCCTTAGGAAAGGGAAAATCTGAAAGAATCGACATCTGTCAGCTCTGCTCACTTTGGGACTGACTGACAGCAAGAGAAAAGCATTATACTGAAATGGGAAACATTTGGGACTTCTCCAGACCATATGAAGAGATGCATTCTCTGTCCCAACAATTCAGCAGAAATTTATATACTTCTACTACCTCTTTCTGAGCTCCCTCACACTGTTTAATTGCAGCCATGGGTGCTGTGGGAGCACCTTAGTGTGATGACAGCCCTCTGTGCTATGCACTGCAAACAGAAAAAAAAGAAAAAGGCAGTCCAGCCCAATGAGACTGTTTGCACACAGTCAGAAATGTTTCTTAGAACCATGGCATAAACATACTGTTGCATTTTTATCAGTATTTTGTATTTGGTAAAAATATTCCGAAGCTTAAGGGCTCAGCGCCCACAAATATGCTGGCACACAGATTTTGCATTTCTTGTAAAGTCTCTGCCTGTGCTTGAGTGTGCATAAGCAGTAGCTGATTTTTCAAACACTTGAATATCTGAGCTGCAGGACTGAGCCAAAAGCATGGCAATGAATTATGGGCTGCACGAAGGTGTTGATACAGTCCAGCAGACCTACACTCAGTGCAATCTTTCAAAAAAGAGAGAGGAAACTGGCATGGGACTTTTATTTTATTGTGATTGCACAGAAAGGCCAATCTCTGCTTCTGTGGATGGATCATTTTCCCTAGCTCTGCACACTTCTTCTGGAATGGCTCTAACTTTACAGTATCTGCTTCCAACAAACTTCTCTCCAGGCTAAACAGACACTTGCTACGCACACGACAGTGCATGGGGGAGTGATGCTGAGAAAAGAAGACGTGGTGTGGCTGACATCTTTGCTTGTCTTGTAAGAGTAATCTGAGGAACGTCGGAATGATTCCATCAGAACTGTCAGAAATAGGTTTCAGAGCCCTCCAGGTAGGTTGCAAGCCTTGGCACAGGGAACAGCTAATGCAGAGGGGTTGCCAATTGACCAGAGGTTCTGGGAAGGTACAGAGCAACACTAAGGACCTTGACTTAGGCTGATGACAGCTTTCTTCTTCTGTGTTCTCAACATTTCTTTCCCTATTTCAGAGGATCTGGAGTATGACAGAAGCATGGTGGGCTATGCTGTCAAGAGCTATTGGTTTTACATCTGGCACTCAGGAATATCACCAAACTGAGTCTGTGTAGTGCTGGATGAGCTTGCTCCATGTATCCACTAAACTGAAGTATGCTGGGCATTTACACAATAATGGCAACCCTGGTTCCTGCAGCACAGATGTGTACTATAAAGCTGTTAGGAAATGCCACTACCACCTTGCCCAATGAGCAATTATAAATGAGGACACTTCTGTCCCATCTTTGACGATACCGCTTAATACAGATTCCTAAAAATAATGAAAGAAGGCTGATGTTGTTGTGTGATCTTTGGAGCAGTGTTTGAGACATTTTTTTTCAAACTGTATTGGCCCTCCAGGCTTGTTATTTATTCTTGAGTCACTGACCTTCAGTGTTCCTTTGCTTTACACAGTGTAAAGAGGGATGCATGCTCTTACCTATTATTTCTTCCTGGATTGGAAACAATATGGGCCAGGGAGCTAGGTCTTGTAGGAAAATAGGCAGGGCATAGTTGCTCCTGGAGTACACTGCTTCTCAGTGATGACTGAAATACATCTTCTGTGCCAGTCAAAAGAGTCACAGTAAGGACCCAAAAGTTCTTATCCAGTGTACAAACCCATTGAGATACTGTAGGTGATAATACCTCCAGAAAAAGAACAAATGTAAAACAGATACTCTGATATTGCAACCTCAGTACTCCACAAAAAAAAAAAAAAAAAAACAAAAAACCAACCAAAAAACAACAGAACAAAACTTTTCTTTATCCACACATATTGCAAGACTTCTCCTCTGCCTGGGGAGCTCTCTGTTCAAGCAGCTATATTTATTTGAGTGCATTCTTGTGTTTATCCTTTTGCTGTCATTTACAATACACCAAACTGACAAGCATGACTGACATCTGTATGGATTTCATATACACAGCAACAACATGAATGAGGTAAAGTGGCCTCTTGGGAGACTGCTGGAACTCTTGTTCATTATCATTATCACCATGATGATTGGTGCAGATGATGAGACTCCCAGCCATCCCATCCCTGAGCTCTGCTCCATACAGCAGGGTGCTGCAAACACTGCTAAGAGCGATCACTTTTCCTGTCACCCCCTGCAGTACCACCCTCCCTGCTCCCACACAGGACACCCAAGCTGAGCAGAAGGTGGAAGATGTGTTCCAGGCACCAGCATGAATCCAAGTCAAGCCATGATTCAGACCCACTACCCAAGGCTGCTGTGGCTGGGGAGAATTCAGCCAAGCTCGGAACTGCCTTTTGGCCTTGTAACACTGGCCCATCACCATGGTCAAGCAGGAAGAAAAGCTCACTGTTACCAGATCAGTAAGTACCAAACTGCTCTGGCTCTTCAATAAAATGTCTTTGGTTTTTATTTTTCATGCCACAGAAAGCTGCATCAGCATTCAGACCAACTGAAATTCAAGTAGAAAAGTGGGACAGATAAAAAATCTGTGAAAATCTCTTTTCTGAATTGTTTTTCCTAAACATCTACTGGGTTACATTATACTGGTATACTGCATTCATGAAAAAGGAAATAGTAATCTCATTGTTAACCTCAAAATAATTTCATGAGGTTTCAGTGAAATGGGTATGTTAAAGCAATTAAAGAAACTGCAATGAAAACGTGGCACCATTTTCATGACTTACGCCTTTACAAGACTTTGGATAACTACTGCTAAAGGTTAATATGCTTTATATGAATCTGCAGGTATCTGTCAGACACCAAAAGCAATCTGGAGAAGGAATGCTGCATGGCAGAGACATCTGCTGGGAGCTCCTTGCACTCCTCCCATGCCTCGTGGTTCAGCTCTCCGGGGTCGTGGATCCTGGGAGAAGCCCTGAGCTGCTCCTGCTCACCTCTGCCCAGCCATGGCCAGTCAGCCTCTCAACAGGAGCCAGAAATCTTTAGGCTATATGCTGGAATTTTAATGGAAACTTTTGCATCTAAATTGAAGGCTGTGCTCCTCTGTCCAGCTGCCTGACATTGAACTGTCTGTCAGAGGAAGGCTGGTGAAATTCTTCCCTTTCCCAAGCATAAACAGCAGGAGAAGATCAATGTTTTAATGAGGGAAAGGAACTATCAGGGACGCCTGCAATTTTGACAATGTGTTCACGCCAAGGCACTGTTATCTAAGTTAAAAACTGAAAATGAGGTTTCAGACTCTAGCAACTCCTAAATTCCTAGCATCAATCACCTCCCTTCTCAGAGAGACATTGATTCTTCTCTCCACCTACAAAGTGAATCTCAATCCCTCTCTCCCTTCCTCCTTCATAGTGGGAAAACACGGATTGATCACCCTGGGTTGACGGGATCACACTGTGCTTTGACCATATCCCAGCATCCTGGGTTTCAGTTTTAGACACTGGCTTTAAAATGACCGAGACAATGCAGAAAGCACTCACTGATAAACCCTGGAACAATAAAACCCTGTTTTGTACAACAGCAGAAAAGAAGAAGCTTTGCAATCTCAATTCCCTTTTCTCCAAAAGCAAGGATAAAGCTGGTGCAAAGCATCCTGCAAATGAAAACAAGCTGTATTTGATTCCACGCACACCAAATGCTTGAACTGTGTTTAGCACATCACAGGTGGAGGGTTTGAGTGATAATCCCCAGTGTAGCGGGATTTTTCCTGCAGACACCAGTTCACATCTGATGGGAGACTGTTTTAAAACCAGCCTCTGCTCTTACATTGTAAGAACAACTCTCTCCCTCAAGCTACTTGCAGACAAAAACATGTTTACCTCCACCTATCAAAGCACTAGGGGAAAAGAACAGCCCCTTGAAGGAAATTAATCCCCGAAAAGCGTTTGAAATGTTATAAACAGCTTACTACCACAGTGAACAGATGCACTAAGAAGGATAAACAAACAAGCATTTGCCCAGCCCCTGGGAGGGAGTTGGCTGCACACCCCTTTACACTCTCACCAGAGGCAGGGGGGTTTCAGGTCCCAGGGTGTGGTGGCCAAAGGCCACTCGATGTGGCCCAGCCCAGGACTAGCAGCCAGCCCCTGGCACTGCAGCACCTCACACCCCCTCACTCCGGGGCATCCAGAGAAGCTTTACCACAGCTGGTGCAAAGCAGTGGTGAACTTGCACTGCCCACCCTCAGGTGAGGGTGCTCACCACAGAGAATGTGCCTTGCCTGCTGTCACAGGAAAGTGACAAAAGCACAGCATTCCAGGAAAACAAAGACCAGCCTTCCAGTGTCTGACCCCAAACACTTTATGCTTTCTCCACGAGGCTCTCTATGGGGCAGGATCTACCCATAGCTTTCTCTCCCAGTCAAATAAGCCCTCTACTGCCCATTCTGTGCAGAATCAAGCTATTTTCTCCAGAAACACTGAATGTTCCCTTCTGCTCCTGAACAACCCATTCCTTAGTATAGCACTCCCTCAGATAATGGAGGAAAATGGAAACAAGCCTCCCTCTCACATACGAGAGCAGGTAAAAAAAGGTGACACAGCAGACACAGTGATAATGCCCATAAACACAGGGGCAAGATTACTTGGATTAGTTCTGCCTATTTTGCAGATGCAAGACAAGTCTGGCATCGTTGTGCAGAGTCCAGGAGTATCCATGAGCAGGTCCTAATATGTCATGGGGAAGATGTGGAGGGAAAGAAGGAGATCCTTCTGGACTTCTTCTAAGTATATCTGCTGAGATGCTGAGATGCTCCCCTTGACTTGGCTCCCAGGCAAGTGGCCTGTGCTGTGGAATCCTGCAGGGAACAGCCAGGGAATCAGTCAGGTGGGGAGACCCTGACTGACACACTGAATTCATTAAAGTGCTTTGCTAAGGAGAAATAGGACAGAAATTATACAGGAAAGGGCATCTGAGTTCTGTCCTTGGGCAGGTATGGTAACAAGTGATCCCAAAGTCTTTTAGAGGTTTAACCTTAAGGACAAAAACCTGCTCCAGAAAAGGAAGAAATCTCTGAAATGAGGGGCTTTTATCAGTATTTTTAAAAAACATATCCCTACACATCTGCACTCTGCAGCATCGTACTTCAGATGGTTGCTATGTATTAAAAAACAGATGCTATTAAAGATCAAAATCATGAGCAAAATCCAGTTTGATTGTTTGTGCTAAACCTTTCTTTCTGCTCACCATCCACTGACAGTGGCACAAAACACAAAGTGCCTGCTCATGAGTTCCATGGATGAAGAAATACTGTAAACACCGATTAGGAGTTTCCCTCCGCTTAAAAACGAGCACAATTACAATGGTCCCACTTCAAGAAACATGATTAAAGTATCCAAAAGAAATTAAGAAAAGAAATTAAGCTACCTAAGTAATTAGAAAGCAGTCAGATCACGAGTCATTAAGGAGGCTGACTGGTCTAACCTCTTCCTTTCCAAAGTTTCCACCTTCTCATGCTGAGAATGAAGCACATCACCATGTTAACTATAAGTGGAGGATGAACACATTTTTTTACTATTAAGTTAAAGAGGTGCCACTTTATTTGCATATAGAAGAAGCTTTTAAGAAGCGAGCTCCTGGGAATGACTTTTGGGTTATGTGCCTTTCCATCGCTTATGAGAAACTTGTCTAAATGCCAGGTGGGCAAGAAGGAAATCCCTCCTCACCATCAGTAAAGAACTAGGCAACATGTACCCAGCGAACTGTGATTTGTTTGGTGAAACGCGTATTTATTGTGAAGTTCTGAGAATCGGTGAGCTTGAT
Organism: Luscinia megarhynchos; assembly: GCA_034336665.1. NCBI lineage: Eukaryota > Metazoa > Chordata > Aves > Passeriformes > Muscicapidae > Luscinia > Luscinia megarhynchos. The sequence continues at coordinate 10,087,265 of JAPFBE010000013.1, read as the reverse complement.
TTGTGGAAAGCTTCTACTTTGCATCCTGCGCAGAATAAACAGTGTCTCCTTTCCGAACCAGGCTTTTGTCCGTGTGAAAGACACCGGCGGTCAGGCTCTCTCGAAACCCTCGCAGAGGAGGGAACTCGGTACTTTCTAGCTGAAAACGGGGCGGGACAAACTAGTGCGTCCCGCTCGGGCACGGCCACAGCCGCGGTCTCTGACGCCTCACGCCGGCGGAAAGCGGCAGAGCGCCATGGCGCCGGGGCCCGGGACTACAGCTCCCAGCAGCCACCGCGACTGCCCCGCCCGGGCCCGCGCATGCGCTCCTGAGAGGCCGCACACCGCCTGCCCTGCTAACGGGTGACGCGCCTCCCGGCCCATTGGCTGGTACCCGCCGGAACCGGCTGTGCTGCGGTGCGCGCTGGGAATAGTGGTTTTCTTACCCCCAGCAGCAGCTGATGTGAGCGGGGCGAGAGCGATACGCGTACTACCATTCCCGGCGTGCCCCGCGCGGCCCGGAAAGAGCCGTCAGCAGCCGGAGCCGGGGCAGACATGGCGGGGCAGATGGCAGTTCTGGGTGAGGCGGTGGTGCGGCTGGGCTGGGAGGTTTTGGGGAGCACTGCTTCCGCTCTCGCGTCTTTCTGCCGCCGGTGTTGCCCCGGCTTGGCTGTCCAGGGTGGCACGAGCTTCCCGTCCTCGGTGTGTTCCGCTGTGCTCAGTTTTGGACTCCTCTGTACAGGAGTGAGACGGGTCTCCTGGAGCGGGTCCGGCGGAGGGCAACAAAGATGATGAGGGGACTGGGCCTTTTAGAAACAAAGGCTGAGGGGACTGAGGCTGTCCAGCCTCAAGGAGAGATGAGTGAGAGGGAACCTCGTCAGTGTCTGTCAGTGCCTGCAGGGAGGGGTCAGAGCATGGGCCAGGCTCTGCTCAGTGGTGTCAGCAATGGGACAAGAGGCAATAACTGATGCACAGAAAGTTCCACTTGAACATGAGGAAGAACTTCTTCACTGGGCAGTGACCAAGCACTGGAACAGATCACCCAGAGAGGGTGTGGAGCCTCCCTCACTGCAGATATCCCAGAACCATGTGGATGCAATCCTGTGCCATGGGCTCTAGGTTGACCCTTCTTCAGAAGGGAGGTTGGACCAGGTGACCCACTGTGGTCCCTTCCAACCCGACCCATTGTGGGATTCTGTGAAAGCCAAAGTGCTCAGTGGCACATTGCTCAGAAATGCCCAGGCAGATTTGCAGCTCAGAGTAAGCCAGGGCTTTCTGACCAGTTGGTTTGAAGTGCTACTATGACCACCCTTCCCTGCTAGAAAAAAGAGATCACCCACTCTTTGAAATTTAACTTATTTACATTTCTTGGTGAGATTTTGTTTGTTGGTGCTTTGTTTTGGTAAGCATCTAAGGCATTATTTGATGCTGGACTTTTTGGTTTTCTGTGTCTTTTGATTATAAGTAAAATAAAAAGAAAATCAGCCAAACAGCAAACTCTTCTGCACATGAACTGGTCTTCCCTTGGGTTTCAAGGTACAGAAAAGATGCAGATGTACGGGAAGATGCTTTTTTGGGAGCTATGGCTGAAATAGAATGAGTTAGTATGGATTTCTGTCTCCTTATTTTTAGACTTCTGGTGAAGCTGGAGGTGTTAGAATTGGGAGTTTGTTGTTTCACTGTGATTTTGGGCAGCCCCATTAGCTCAATGTCCTTTTAGGGTCCTTTATAGGCAACTCCTCCAGAAGTACTAATTACCCTCTGTTATTGCAGAAACACGCAGAGAGGAATAGATTTATTACAGTGTGGTGATATTTTTGGCTTGGCCGTCTCTTGGGCTTTTTTTCCTTAATCAGTTTTAATATTTAATGCCTAAACCCCTTGACTTCTAGCCACCCTCTGTTGAGAAGGAAATTAAAAACTAATTAGGTAGCTGAACAGGCTCCAGAGTGTGCAATAAATCTGCAGGAGGCGTAGAGTGTCACACCGCGTCGTGTGCATTGGCTTGCAGGTTTGCAGAGCTGATCCCCTAACCCTGCTGTTCCATCTCCGTGTTTCAGGCTCTGCTGTGCTGGCCCTGCTCTTAGCCAGCTACCTGGCCCAGCAGTACCTGCCCATGCCCACCCCCAGAGTGATCGGGGTCGACCTCGGCACCACCTACTGCTCCGTCGGCGTCTTCCTGGCCGGCAGCGGGGACGTGAAGGTCATTGTGGACGAGGGCGGGCACAGCAGCATCCCCAGCGTGGTCTCCTTCACAGACACAGGGGTGCATGTGGGCTATGAGGGCCTGGAGCTGGCTGATGCCAATCCTCAGAACACCATATATGATGCCAAGAGATTCATTGGGAAAGTCTTCACTTCAGAAGAGCTGCAGAGTGAAAGCAGCAGGTATCCCTTTAAGGTAAGCAGGCACCACCTTCAGTGCCCTCCAAGCAGTAAGGTGCAGGATACAGTCCAGGCTGAGAATGAGCAGATCCAGAGCAGCCCTGGAGAAGGAGTTGGGGTGCTGTGGGTGAGGGGCTGGACATGCCCCCCGTGTGCTGGGCTGCACCCAGAGCCCCGTGGGCAGCAGGCAGGGAGGGGATTGTGCCCCTCTGCCCCTCTGCTGAGACCCCACCTGCAGGGCTGCATCCAGCTCTGGGCTCAGCACAGCAAGGACAGGGAGCTGCTGGAGCCAGCCCAGAGCAGGACCAAGGGGAGCAGAGGGATGGAGCAGCTCTGCTGGGAGGAAAAGGCAGGAGAATTGGATTAGCTTGGGATTGGAGAAGTCTTAGGGGTGAACTAATAGTGGCTTTCCAATACCTGAAGGGAGATTACCAGAAAGATGGAGAGAGACTATTTACGAGGGTCTGGAGTGACAGGACAAGGGGTAATGGCTTCAAACTGGTAGAGATAGGTTTAGATTAGAGATTAGGAAAGACATTCTTTACTGTGAGGGTGGTGAGGCCCTGGCACAGGTTGCCCAGAGAAACTGTGGATGCCCCATCCCCAGAAGTTTTCACAACCTGGTCCACTGGAAAGTGTCCTTGCCCATGGCAGGGGGTTGGAAGGAGATGAGATATAAGGTCCCTCCATCCTGATTCTATGACACCTGAAATGTGGTTGATCATCTGGTCAGACCTTGATCATTTGGCTCAATCTGATATGCCTGAAAATCATAAGAGGTATCCAGAGAGAGGAAGGAAAAGGTTGTGGAAGTTGTGCACATCTGCATGAGAGCTGATAATGACTTTCCAGAGGACCGTGTTTTCCTACTCAGAAATGTGTTTCTGGGTAACCTTCGAGTCCCTTCTTTGAAAGGATAAATTTAAACTTGAAATGCTAATAGTGCTTTGCTGAAACTTTACTTCTCCCTGAAGTTATAAAATAAAAACACAAACAAACAAAAAGTGGTCTTTAAAGTCTTTTTAATTTTTTTATATTGTTAAGAAAAGCTGTTTCAGTACCAAGCTGTTTGTTTTCACTCAGAAACCTGAAAGGTAACCTTATGATTAAAAAAACATCCCTTCTGTCTTTGAATGTGGTGTTGGAAGTTGATTGCAGTTTCTAGGTCTTAACTTATTTTAATGTGTTTTACTGGGGCACAGTCGGTGTCATTTGTTTGGTTATACTTTGACCCCTTAAGTAGTATGTTTTGCATAATCCTCCTAATCCAGGAATAAAAATGATCCAGAAATGGCAAAAGCATGTTTAAATTATTCCAGAATAAAGAGACTACATGAAATAAAACATTTGGTGGGAATAGGGTGGGGGAACATAGGAAGATTTCTCACTTGGGGGTTGTGTCACTTTATCCTTCTAGGTTGTCAACAACAATGGATTAGCTGAATTTTCTGTGACAACTAATGAAACCTTTCACATGACTCCAGAGCACATTGGCTCTAAGCTGCTGCTGAAACTGAAGAAAATGGCAGAAGCCAACCTTGGCATGTCCATTTCCAAGGCAGTCATCTCCGTGCCAGCAGAGTTTGATGAAAGGCAGCGGAATTCTACCGTTAAGGCAGCTAACCTTGCAGGTGATGTCTCTCTGTTTCAGAGTATTTCTTGGAGACCTTGAGGTCTATTTCACTAACAGTAAGGTTTTGTGGAGGATATAGAAACAGTGAATCAGTGACAGAGAAGTTTAGAAAGGATTTATTGTGACGAGGCTGAGAGCTTCTGAGTACCAAAAGGTGCAGCTCGCTAACGCAGACATACATGGCTGGAAATAAGTTTTACTTCGAGGAAAATAGTCCCTTTTATAATCTCCAAATAGGGAGACTATATAGAGCACACTTGGACAATCATTTAAACAGAAATAGAGAACATGAAATAAATCTCTTTAGCAAGGCTTCTCTGGAAGCAGTGTGTTTGGGCACTTTATGTTTGTGATTTTGCCCTGATACCGAAGCAGTACTGTTTTAAGATTAAGTAAGGAAAATATTTCATTGGATATTACTGCTTAGGAAACTATTTCCTTTAGATCTGACACTTACCTTGAGGTGAGTGTGGTTAAAAACCTCCAACAAATAATGGCAAATGCCCTTCTGGTGTAAGAACTGCAGTTTTCTGAGGCATAGCTGAATGTTGCTTGTTGTCTCTGCTCTTCACAGGGCTCAGTGTTCTGCGAGTAATCAATGAGCCCACAGCTGCTGCTATGGCTTATGGTCTCCACAAAGCTGATGTGTTTAATGTTCTGGTGGTGGATTTGGGTGGAGGAACTTTGGATGTGTCTCTGTTGAACAAGATGGGAGGGATGTTCATCACACGAGCCATGGCAGGTGAGAAAAATACTTTTGTTTCTCAAGGAGTAGGAGGCAAGCTGCACCTGAAGTTGCTGTTGGAGGGACTTTTTAAGACATACCAGCCATGTCACAGAGTGTTTTCCTAATGCATTCTCAGCTTATTTTCATGCAAAATTAGGTTTGTGGCTGGTTTCAGCAATTAAGACAACAAAATCATAAGTTTTGGCTGACCCAGAGGGGTAAGTTGTGGTTTCAGTTTATCCATGTCTGTTAACTTTTGTGTCCACTAATAAAGTGCTGGTGCATGTTACAGTTACTTTGACTGGATTTTTTGGAGGCTGGGATTCTTTAAAATCTTCCTGCCACCTTTGCCCAAATTGGGAATATTGGCAGATCACTGACCAGTGCTTTGGTGCATCCTTGCCTTGTGTTTGGTGCCAGTTCAATTGAGCAGGGTTTGGGAATGCACAGGCTGTTAACCCAGAAGTTTTGTGATTGGTGTATGAATGATTCATCCCTGGGCAGAGAGGTCTGGCAGCAGTGTTTGGTCAGACTGTGGTGAAGAGACAGCTGTGCTTCAGCTGGCCTGCCTGCACACAGCTCTGCGGTCCAGTGCCAGCTGCCTGTGTTGCCTTTGATAAGCAGGTTCAGATGTGAGCAGCAAGAAAGGTTCACTCTGATTTAGTCAGACAGAGGTCCACTAAGTGAATTACTGTTTTCAGTCAAAACAAAACAGTGGAAATTATTATGCATCATGTGTGCAGTGGACAACAATTTTGTCTGTTATCAAAGCTCTGTGGGCTCATGTGCTTGTGGTCCTTCTGTGATTGTTCTGGCCCTTGAGCACCATCTCCCAGTGAAAGAGAAGCAGTATGCTGCTTTCTGGGGCTTTGGAGGTGCTCTGTCTGATGCCTTCTATTCTGATCTTTCAGGTAACAACAAACTTGGAGGACAGGACTTCAATCAGAGGTTGATGGTGTATTTGTATGATCAGCTCCGTCAAATGTACGGTTCTCTGCCAACACAAAAAGAGGAGATTCACCGCCTCAGACAGGCCGTGGAAGCTGTTAAATTAAACCTGACTGTCCATGAGACAGCTACTCTGAGGGTGCTGTTGACTCTGCCAGCAAACAAGCTTACAAGAGAGCTTGCAGAAAGCCAGGTAAAAACAAACAGCGCACTAAAAGACGAGGCCTCACAGAACGCAAAAGGCGTGAAAAATCCCGGAGACGCTTCCAAAGTAGAGGACAACTTTGTCGAAGTTGTGTTTGAAACAGAAATCTCTCGGGAGCTGTTTGAGATGTTAAATGAGGACCTTTTTGAGAAGATTCTTGTGCCCATTGAACAAGTGTTGCAGGAAGGGCACCTGCACAAAGCAGAAGTGGATGAAATTGTGTTAGTCGGAGGCTCCACACGGATCCCCAGAATACGTGAAGTTATCCGGGACTTCTTTGGAAAGGAACCCAACACCTCTGTAGATCCCGACCTGGCAGTTGTGACAGGCGTAGCCATCCAGGCAGGAATTCTTGCTGGGTCCTGGCCTCTCCAAGTCAGTGCTATAGAAATCCCTAACAAGCATTTACGGAAGACTAATTTTAACTGAAAAGAAACTCTTCTCAATTGCATTCCAACTCTCCAGAAGGATCCATCCTTATCTGACTGGCAATGGAGCCTAATCTTAGCTACATTCTATTCAATTTTCACCTGTTCCCGTTAGGTGTTGCTGGACACCTACCTTTGCTAAAGCTTGATGTTACTTTAAAGGTACAAACGAGTTCTGAAGTGTGCTGTGTTTACTTGGAGATGGGATATTGGATGAAAATGCCAGTGATGACACACCCATATTCTCTTGCAAATCCTGGAGCGGTGTGTATTTAAAGTGTAAAGGGAGTGTGACCAAAGGTTGAGGTGATGTGGTGCTGAGGTGTTCCTGGGTCCAGTGTATTTGCTTGGAAGGACTGTGAAGCAGCGTTAACGCACAGAGTGCTGGCAGTGTTCAGCTTACACTTACTGGTTACATTGAGCCATTCAAACATTTAAGCACCTTTCCTAAAGGCATCTTGCAGCTTAAATGAGATTGAGGCATTCACTTGATTCTTCTGCTGTTCATAACAGCATAATGGTATTGCTGAGGCTCCGTGGCAAATTGTCCCATGATTAGGAAACCTTATTAAAAATGTAGCTCTTGCCAGTGCAGTTTCTTGGTCTCCAAGGGCTTCATTCCTGACCTGGCTGTGATGGTTAAACACAGGTGCTGCTGTTTTACCACTGATGTTCTCCACAGAGAACGAGGGTATATTGCATATTCCTACCTGCCCCTGCCTTATTTTAAATCTATGTTGATTTTATGTATCTTGAAGCTACACCTGCCTGTCTTCCCTTGAATTTGACCAACATGAATTTCATCGTTCTGCATTTACAAATGTGTGACATCTCCTCCCTGAAGTATCCCAAGGCATACTGTGCTTGGGGAGAAAGTGTGGGACAGAAGGGATGGCCTGGATGAAATGTTGTTCCTGTAGCCCTAGCAAATGAAAATTGATCCAACTACTTTGTGCTTTTGAGCTCTTATGTGGTTTAGGTTTTGTCATATCCCCACCCGAAACTGAACAGAGGTTATAGCTGTGCTATTGGGAAAGAAGCAGTGTTGTGTGTAACTCAGGGTTTGAGGTGGTACTTCTTAGGACTCTCTTTTAGGCAAATAGGTAGCTATCCAGATATCTTGAAAATGTGTGGAGAGCAAAGTTACTGATCTGAAAAATAAACCAAATTGGTGACAGTTCTCTCTTTGGAGGGATTAAGCAATAATTAAACACCAGCTGAATTCTATTATCTGCTTGGAACTTCCTACCAAAAAAAAACACGTCATTCACTAAGACTGGTTTCAACATCCATCAGCCCAGTCTTCATCAGGTAAGCTCTAATAATAAGTGGTTGTAAGGATTTTCTTGTCTTCTTGAGAATAATTTTGTATTAACCTTGCTAAGATAAAGTATGGGGCTTAGATTTATTGTTTTAACCTATGACTATATTAAAATAGGCTTATTACTCTCCTGGCAGTAGGCCTGATTTATGGCACTGCCATAAATCAGTTGTGCTGATTCAGCTTTTTGCATAGCTATTGTCTAAATGCATCTTTGAAGTAATCCAATTAAAAACCTCTTAAACTTGATGCCTCTTAAAACCTTGAATCATAGTTGCAAACAGGCATTCCAACAGCATTGTTTGACTTGACAGAGGATTCCCAAAGTACTGCTAACATCTGTTTAATTTTCCTGAGTTGAAAACCAAAGTGATTTTTTTATTTGAGGATTCTTTTTTTCCTTTGTGCCTCTTTGAATGTGACCCCAACTAAGTCTGTATGGAACTTCCAGTAAGTAAAACTCCTGCAGTGAAAGAAGTGCCTCTTCAGTGACACCATGGATGAGTGCCAGTGTGCAGTGCAGTCCTCAGTTGCTGTTGGAGGCCTTTACTTTGCAGATATAAATGTGTGTGTTCAACATCTGTAACATCTTTAGAGTCATTGTTGGCTTTCCTTCTGTCCTGCTGTAAGTTCATCTCAAAATCCACTGGAGTTACAGTAGGACTTAGGTCTTCATGTCTTTAATGCACTGTGTAAAACAAGCAGACTTATATAGAAATAGAACCACATCACAGGGAAGTTAAAGGATTAAAAGCTTTTGCAGTTTTGGGACAAGTTAGGTAGGAGCTGTTAAAACTCTCAAAGCAAATAAATGAAGTACTTTTTCCTGTCATATCCTCCTTTGCCCTGGGGGAGTTAAATCTACTTCAGTGTTAATCTGGGAACTGGAAGGGAAGGGCAGGTTGTTAACTTGTAGAAACTAAATTCACAAAAGGGTATTTATTCAGATTTCTGTACAGGTTGGATTTTTTAGTAGAGAAGTTACTGTACACTGGATATCACAATGCATCCTTATTTATTAAATTTTCTGAATTATTTATTTTGTATCTTTTAATACTGTATTTTGGCAAAAACAGTTGAATTTTAAAGATGAGTTCACTGCACTAAGTGGTATTTCCAGGTATGTACCTGGGTTGTTTAGCAAAAGTCTCTCTGTAAAAACTTGGTATTTGAAGGCTGAAATCATTCTGTAATCCTTATGATTGCCTGTGGTGGTAGGGGTGTAACAAATTTCTCTAGGTAAGGCTTGTTTGGCAAGTTGAAATTCTGAAAGCATCAAGAGGCCTCAACAATTATGTGTTCCCTAATTACTTCCTAGTGCAGATGATGAAATGCATTTTATAAATAACATTTTAGATTTTTTTAATAAAAGCAATTTCTATCCCTTGGGTCTGTCGTCTTTCACTTTCTCAAGGAAATTCTCTGTCTTCCTCAAATTCCTTGGAAGCACAGAAGATGAGGTTGTGTCAGCTGTGTGAGTTTTTCATCTGTGTTGTCTTGGGGAGCTGTGAAGTCTGCAGAGCCTGAACTCTACTGCACTCCCTTTTCTGAAGTTACAGTCAAATGTGAGGGGTACAGCTTGCTAAAAGAGAAGGAATGGCTTTGTTGATGCTAGTCTAGCATTTTCTTTTCGCTCAGGCTTTGCCATTGTTCAGTCTGCAGCTCTCCCAGCTGCAGTCTGAAGGTAGCTGGAAGTGAAGGGTTATGTCAGCCTGCCAGTGAGCACTGAAAGCCCTCCCCACAAATTAAAAATAAATAAAGTAAAAATTACCATGCACTGATGCCTCTACTCAGACTGTTTTCTCTGGACCTTGCAAAAGGGATTGGTTCCTGAGGTACTGAAGGCTACCTCCCCTGGACTATGTGCCCAAAACTTTCTCTTGGGCAAGAAATTAAGATTGTACTTGATACACCAGGTGTCAATACTAAACTAATATAACAGGGCTGTACCTAAGAACTTAGTTTGTTGGGTTTTTTAAAGCAGTTGATGGGGATCTTATCTTAAGAGAAGATTGATTACATTGGTTATGTTGGTATTAAATTTCAAGAGCTTCAGGAACTGTAATAAAAACAGAAATGACTATTTATGTGGGCTACAGAAACAGATACATTTAGCTGACACTTCAAGTAAGTGTACATAACTCCTGCTTCTGTAATTAGTATGGAGGTTTACATATTTATTAGCAAAGAGGCAGCTCCACCTGACTGCATATTTTTGGGATTCTTTCACAATGGGATTTTTTAAACACTCAATTAGATATGTAAGATGTGATTTTCAGTTTTTCCAAAATCACAAGAGGAAAACTGACTTAATGGGGCTCATTTATTGCCTCAAGAACTACCCAAGTATACATGGGGATGTGCATATCCTAAAAAACAGCCCCAAGTGACATCTGTCTCTGTGTCCACACAATAAGCAGTTTTTGAATATGTAATCATAAGGATTATTAACTAAATGAGCATAATGTCAGAACAACTAATTTCAAGTTAATTAAGACAGCATGTCTACAGCAAGATTATTTTTCAATCAGTCTTTACTAATCCAGCAGTTTAAACATACACCATGAAAATCCCTGCTTCATTCTGTTGTCCCAATGCCAATATAATAAAAACAAGTGATTTGTATAAAATTTCAGTTTTAAGAAACCTGATCAATATATACAGATTATATCTGTAGTAAACAGCAATGCTGTGAGGAACTCTTGAGTAAGTCAGTTGTTTTATGTAGAGTATAAAATATTGCACCTATATATATGGAATGCCAGAGACCCCTTGAGTGTTCCTTCATTAGTTTTCTTTATATTCTTGTCCCAGGCTCTGCAACCCTTTCAGAAAAGGCACCTTTTCATTGTAATAAATTCAGTGGTGTATCCTATTCTAGAATCCTTCCTGCATCCAGAACAGGCACTCAACAATAAAAGAGCAGAAAGGTTACGGAAGAAAATGAGCTCTTCAGCCTCATCTTCCAGTCCTAGTACAGGTATATCTGGTTTATGGGAACACATGTCAAGGAAGGAGTTTACTTTTCAAATGGCTTATCAAAATTTACCTCCCTGGATCCATGATGGTGTGTAACCTGTGGGCTACAGTTAACACTGTGCAGTTGTGAAACTCTTTGGATGGTAGACTGCGCAAAGTTTTCTGTTTCCAAGTCAACAGAAGTTGTCACCTCATCTAGGACCAGGATTTTTGTCTTTTGTAGCAAAGCACAAGCCAGACAGACCAGCTGTCTCTTCCCAACACTGTTAAAAATACATTTGAGAAAGGCAAGCCAGGCACATAGAGGACAGGGAGCACAAGATAAAGCTGAGATTACTGTGGACCATGTCTGTACTTCTTTCCTAACAACACCTTATGCTTCTGGGAAGATTACAGAAATATGTTCATCCTGCTTTGGAATTTTCTTTCTTCTTGCTCAGCAAATCAATAGTAGTTAAGGGAGGACTCTTGAACACTCATGGCTGAACTTTGAATCTTAAACCCAGTGTTCAGTTTCTGTATTCACATTATAGTGGGGCACTCAGAATGAGCCAGATTGAATGCTGAACCACTTTTTAGTAATGTTCAATGTAAAAGTTTGGATATTTCCGTATGTTAGCTATAGTATGTGCCTTCTAGAAATGTCCTCCTGAAAATGATCTGTCAGAAAATTCAGGTTGATATTCAGTACACTATTTAAGATCTGTCCCTTTGCTGCTGAAAGCTTCAATATTTGTCTCCTCAGTTTTGAGTGTCACCCTCCTTGCATAATTATGGGGTAATAATTAAAGTTAAAACTGAGGTTTTTTGCCTAAGCAAATAGCACAAAAGAAACATCTCTTTGCACTTTGGTGGGTTTTGTATTTGTTGGGTTTTTTTTTGGTTGGTTGTTTTTTGTTGGGTTTTTTTTCTTTTTTGTTTGATTTATTTATTTTTTAAATATAAATAAATGGGCACTTTTCTACCCAAATCTAATGAGGTGATGCATGAATTGCAACACCACACTCCCCCTTCTTTACACTTACTTATATATTGAGCTGAAAATAGTCCACTCCCATGGCTTCCCATATAGCACAGGCCATCAGAATTTATACCATTGTGACCAGTTGTTCATCTCAAAGAAACTTGCACTACCAGAATAGTTCTACTAAAAATGACAGGAGATGTGTCATGTCTATCCTGATACCTTCTGAAGTAAATTCTCTGGAGGGCTCGCATAGTTTTACAGCACTGGAAAATAACAGCATTAGCACTTCCTTGAACATGTACCTGAGATTTTCACCACCTTCTGCCATCTCATGGAGGAGCTTCTTTGGCAGTGACTTTGTTGGTGAGGGTATTTACAGAAATATTTTTATCGTCTCTTATGGCAGTAACCTGATTAAGTTTTAGTTGGATCTTGGCCCTTCTGATTTCCTCCCTCCCTCATGACATCATTGTAGTCCTGAGTTGCCTGAATCATCAACCTGGACTGCTAAAGGCCAACAATTAGGGCACAGCTGAACTTGATCTGCAACTCTATCACCTCATATGCTACGTATTAAGATGACACAAAACGTTTTTATAGGTCAGACAGCTACTTTTACCTCTACGTTATTATCCCTTGCATGTCGTGTAGTTAATAATGCTGCTGCCTCAGCAGATCTTATTAAAGGTCAGGTAAGCTGTAAATAGACTTCCACAGTGGTCAGTCATCTTTCAAACATCTGAAAAACAATGAAACTACCGGGTACAGAACTCAAAAGCAATGTCACTAAAATCATGGGACACTGTAATCTCCTAAGGAGGCAGTGTGGCAAAATTCAGCCTCTCTTACTCACTACTACTATACTGTAAAAAAGAGTGTATATCCTTACTTTATCCCAGACATCCAACCCACGTCATTCAGTAAATGTGGGGAATTAACCCTTAACCAAAATAGAAAGAGTTTAGTTTCTACATGTATTTCCAATATTATGTCTGTACAGGTGGCTGACAAAAAAAACCATGTACTTTCAGGATTACAGTGTTACAATAGAAATTCTGCTGAAATTCAAAATTATTATAAATAAGCAATCATCAAAATACAATGTCAGTCTGTCAACCTGCCACCAGGGTGTAACATTTGGTATTTTGATCAAAGTCTTTTAACACTGTGTGTATTTTAGGTTTTGTTTTGAAAGAGAAGTAGAAGAACACATGGTTACCTTTTTGTAGATCAGGCCAACAACTGCAGTCTTGATTTTTGACTGCTGTAAGAATGTTGTTCCAATGGTGTAAGTGATAGAGAACAGTTTGTGAGAGAACCACAAAAAACAGAGCAATAGCAGAGCCACAGCCACTAGGCTGGGTTTCACTGGCCACAAACATTGCTCTGGAAAAAAAAAAAGAAAATTAATTTTAATTTCCATCCATTAAATCAACAGCCAACAGCAAACATTTCACAAATTAAGACACTGGCAACTTGTTTAATTGAATATATTTTGGATCTAGATACGGTTAAAGCTCATAACCAATTATGATTTTTAAAACGGCAGGTTTTATATGTGTTTTCCAATCTCTTGGCTCAGAAGCAGTTCTCAAATACAAATCTTGACATGAATGTGCTATTACTGACTTCTCTGACAATGGAGTAAGAATGAAGAATAAAAGAAAAAAACTTTATAAAAGAATTTTTTTAAAAATTAGGAATTTGTATTTAGAAACATTGTAACTACCAACTGCAAGAGCAAGAGTGGAAAAAAATCTATAGGAAACTTCTTAGTTTTTGTGCTAGTAAAAGATAATCTTAAATAACCACTAGCCATGATCTCTTCAGGCAGATATTATAGTTAACCATTTTGATCAGGATTAATTCAGAGCATATTTTGGAGGTAACTAATAATTCTGTTCATCAAATCTTTTCTTTGTAAGTACTCAAGTGTTTATAAAAGAGAAGATCATGTCTTAACACATCTGTGGTAAGCACAATATCTAAAAACCATTTCTATCAATGTCATGCTACCAGCAACACAATAACAGTGCCTTTTCACATCAAATACCATTAGATATTATATATTTGAGTTTTCTTAAAAGTAGAAATGGAAAAAAATGACAAAATGGAAGGAAAGTTAGGTATCTTCTTTAGTGCATTTTTCTTAGCATTTGAATTTGTATTTGTATATTAAATACTTACAAACAATACTGTGGAACTTTTACTAATTTTGTCTCAGTCCTTTAGCTATGAAATTCCTGATCTCTTTGAGCTTTCCTTCATTAGACCATTTTCAAATAATGGAGAGGGAAATTTAGAAACTGGTAACCCTTTAGCTTTATTATTAGTACTGCTCTTGGAACAAAAAAACTTACATAAAAAACTTACTTCATTACTTGTGGACTCATAAAAGCCAGAATGTCAGCTGTAACTCTCAGAAATGCAACTTTAATCAATTAATATTTAAATATTTGCCATAATGGCAAAATCAAAGATGGATTGTGGGAACATAAATAACACTCTTTGGATGCAAGAAGCCTGCAAGATTACAAAAATATAGAGAGTATTAAGAGAAAAAAAAATTAACTTTGCTGACATTTACAGTATAAAATATGTAATATTAGAGTGTCCATCTAAAGCCATCAGTGTGCTGTCATCTGAAAAATAACATTTCCTACAGATAAAAGAAAAGCTTTGGAGTAAGAAATTAAGTCTGATTTTATTTAGCCCAACTAATAGTTATTTAGGAAAGGATAAATGCAATTCCTAGGGTTGTCCCTATCATCCATGAATATAATTACAATATACTTTAATCCTCAAGTTATTATCACAGGTCAAAACAAATGTATCAGAATTAAACAGAGATACATTTCAACAGAAATGCATTCTCATTTATAGCAGACTTGCAACAACTTTAAGGCTGAATAACCCTTCTGTTATTTCAGAATATTTTCAGTTGTCTAACAACATTTTTTCCAGTTTGAATTTTGCTCAAACAATTGCAAAGATTTTTGAAAGGGCTCAAATAAAAATGTGTGTGTATTTATGTGTGCCCCAGGACGCAGTTTGAGCCTTTTCCAGCAGGTGCCGTGAAACACCCACGGACACAGCCGGCGCTCCTCTGTGGTTTTCCACAAGAACTTCTGTTGTGCTTTCAGCAAAACGCCGAATTTTTACACGAGAATGAGACAAATGACTGCAAACAGTGCATAAGGATGTATGTGGCACAGCACTGACTTCAATAAATGTTGGGAAAATGCTCCCGGCTCAGGGTGTGACTGAGGAATGAGCTGGACTCCACGGCGGGTCCCTTTCAACTCAGCCTAGTCTGTGATTCTGGGGTTCTCTAACTATTGTATGTGTGAAAAACGAGATCCACTTTTTTGGTAAGTTTTAAAAAGTTTAATAAAAGACAATAAGAGATGGTAAAGTAAAAGGTTATAATGGTTGGGTGCTTGGCATTTAGCCAAGTGCACACACTAGACTTAGAAAACACTTTTTAAAATGCATTACCTTGTATATTCATACATTTCATGCATTATTCAAAATCACTCCTTCTAACTTGTAAATTAACTTTTTTTTTTCTTGTGGCTCTTTTTTAGTAAGTGTGCTTTTTGATAACGGAGATTAATAATTTTTTTTTCTTTTTTGAGTTTTGGTGTTCGTCACCCCTGTTCTTCATTTATGATAATCTAAGAATATGAAGAATTCTTTTATTATCTTTTTACTCCTTTTTGAGTTAGTTATGTGAATAAAAGTATTTTTACATTACTATGTTATAGTTTAAGAAAAAAATATATTTATCACACTACTAAGTGTTATTAATAGTAGAACTAAAAGAAATTATATTTATTCAACAAAGTTTTCTGACATTTTACATATAGCATTCATTTTAATTGTGAAAAGCCAGTAATATAGTATATACTTATAAAATATGCATAGCACACTTCAAAAATAGTGTGACTTTTGAATGTTCCTTTTTTGATAAAGTTCAAAGATATGAAATTTCTCTCATATAGAATAGGAAAAAACCAAACCAAACCCAAAATAAAAAGAGAAAAAAAACCCCACAAAACCAAAGAACCACAAAAATAAAATAAAAAAAACAACCCCCAAAGAAACCAGAAAACCAAACAAACCAACTCCACCCATAAAAGGAAAAGAACAGCAAAAAACCCCACTCCAAAAAAGCAAAAAAACCCTGAAAAATCCTCAAAACCAAGCAACCAAAGGAAAAAAAAGGAGGAAAAAAAAGATTAATCCAGTTATCCAGTATTAACGTGTTGTCTTTCTTGACTTCCTCTACTTCTGGCCACACTCTCTTCACCTTCTTTTGTTATTTTTGGTACTCCATGTATCACTGTCACAACTCTGCCTTTTTCTCATTCTTTCAGAGAATCTTTTCTCCACCTGGTGCCCTTCACATTCACTTGGATGTGGCAGGGCCAGATCAGGAGAGCTCTGTGCGATTTTTACATTTGCACCTTGATTCTGGTAAGGACAAAACTATAAATTTGAAGGCACTGGTGGAGACATCTGCTGGCAAGGAAATTGTTGACCTGATGGACTCTTTAATGTGTGCTGTCATGCTAAAAAATGGTACTTCTAGAGAAACAGAAACTTGAGTTCTTAACACTGTAAAAGTTCTGAAGAATTTAATTTTGCATGCATTATGGCTTAAAAAATTGAAAGACTGACAAACTATAAAATAACACAGAATGTTTGAAAATAAAGCTGATCTACTTTATTTCAACATCTAGTATTGTTGAATAAAGAAATAGTAAGAGAAAAGAAATGGAAAGAGTGACGTGAGAGGGGTGCACGTCCTGTGGCTGTGCTGGAGGAGATGGGGAGGGGGACAGAGCAAAGAGTGGCACAGTGGGCACAGGTCCAGCTGGGGGCTGTGTCATGGTGGTTGCATGACATTTCAGTGTTCTAAGGGACTTAATTCAGTTTTTCTTTCCTAGGTTTCCCCTGCTGGCAGGAGGAAAAGGTTGATGTTGTCAAGCCTTGCAGTGGAAGCATGCACGGCACAGGAACAAGGCTCTGGGAAGAGCTGTACGTGCCACAGAGTATTTCCTTCTCCTCTGAGTGAAACTGCAAGTGAACAGTGAATAACTACTGGGAAACCACCTAATTATGTGCAAATTGGGCCGAGAAACTGCACTCCCAAACGCTGCCTTCAGCAGCATGATAAAGCACTGTGATAGTTACTGACAAAATACACGTACACAATATTGGATGTTGTTTACTTCTCAATAAAAATTACTGGAGTATGATTGCTATCTTTAAAGCTGAAGTTACACCTGCTTTATAACCCACACCTGCCTGGTTGCTACAAACAAGTTTCAATCGTGTACAAATATTCAGCATTCCAAGTATATTTTTAAAGTGTTATTTTACAAAGGAGCACATTTACAGAAGTCATCCTGATGACAACAATGTGAAAAGTAATCATTAAAGAATTTATTTTCCAAAGCATAAATGGTATACATTACCTTAGCACCCATATTTTCTAATGGAGGATTAGTTCCAACTTGTCAAGCCTATTTAGAAAGGGATTATCAATTAACAGGAATTGCAAACATCAGTGTAGAAGACGAAGAAGTCTTAAATTTCTTCCAACAAATAAGAATTTTTTATTTGAAATCTTTAGACAGCTTATTTTCATAGTTAAACATACTGCAGTGCAAAAGCCTGGTGGGATTTCCTCTTGCCTGGAAGGGAGCAGTGCTCTGAAGTTATTGGTTAGAGAAGAATTTTCTGTAGAAGTGGCTTGTGAAGTAAGAGAAACGAGAGTTCTGAGAATGGGATTTCCCAACACTTCAGAATCCCTGGGGGCAGAGAGATTAGAAGGGGAAATGCCATTTGCGTGTGACCACAGATCAGCATATCAAGGCTTGTGTAAGAATTTGATCTTAATCTTGAAAAACACACTGTTTCAGATGTTTTCAGATGCTATTTTATCAAAAACTTCTGGAGATGAATTCAATTGTAATAGTGCCATTCCTTTATTGATAAACTATAGAAACCTTGTACTGTAGTAAAATGATTTTATATTCTTTTTTCAGCTTGAATACTTGGACAGTCTTGAGAATTTTTTAGTAGCTGGCAGTCTGTGGGATTTATTTTTAACCCAAAAATTATCAGGGTTTATTCAGTAGGTGATGCTCTGACAGTCCTGAGCTCTGTGGGGGACAGTCAAAGACCTGGAGAGGCAGTGCCAGCATCCTCCAATGGTTTGTGGTTTGCATAAGGCACTTTCAGAGCAGATAACTCTGAATTTCAGTGTGAGGAGGAATGCAACCTTGTGGGAAAAGCACGAGGCATAATGAGTGGGCATAACAACAGTGCAGCACAGCAGGGTGGGAAATAGCTGAAATTTGGAGTTTGTGAGAGTGCACCTGAAACTCAGAGTCACTGTGAAGGATTTACCTGACAGTGAGCTGTCAGTAGGACCTACAGGATAACCATAACAGGAGTTGAGATTTCTGAATTTGTCAGAAGCAAAGTTCCACTGTTGGTGAGCACTGCTCCCTTGTCATATGACAGAGATGTGAGTTCACCCCATTTCAACACCCTGATTAATACCACAAAACTTTCTGGGCATTGATTTGGTATGGGAGTCCTTTCCCAACACTGGTTTCCGAGGGCTTTGAAAACATTTCATGAGGGGTTATGTCAACATTACTGTGAGCTGAGCTTATTTCAGTTTCCAGTTCAAGAGAAACTTAAAATAGCCTATGTTTCCCCCGTTTCTGTGTAACAGAACAAATGTTAGCAGTTTATTCACATCCAGTGGCATTAGGTACATGTAAAAGTACATATGTAAGATTTTCTTCTAAGACCAGATGCTTGGCTCTTGGATAAACCAGTAAATGCTTTACTGGGGCTGTTAGCAGTTTGGTTTAACTTTGTATGAATGGGTGCTGTATACAGAGTGCATGCTGAGGCTCCCTGACTGGAGGTCTCTTGGGTGCACTAGGCTTTTTTTGTAACAGTAATCTAGATTAAAAAGCAGGGAGAGGGAAGAGCCAGACTGACACTCTGCCATTACTTGCTCTAAGCAACACATGATGCCAGTAATGCTGTGCTTTTGTAGTGGTGGTTGGGCAAAGTGTCAGAGATTTGAGAAGACAGGGAAATGCAAAGGAATTCAAGAGCTGCCATAGTGAACTTTACTCCAAACAAAGTGACATATTTGAGAAATGGAAGCAAAAAATTAATTAAAGGTCATTTGTTGAGCTGATTTTCATACCAGCAGACATACTGCATCTTTTTCTCCTTGTGTCTGCATTCAAAGAGAAAAGGATGTCTTTGATGACATCTCCTGAAGGGTGTCTGCTGCAAAACCTTGTGCAGCCTTGATGAGCTTCTCAAATTCATAAAGCTGAAGACACTGATCACTCAAAATTAAGTAATGAAACACGTAAACACACACATACACCCTTAACTGTAGTGGAAGGAACCAAAGGAAACCCAGACCTACACTTGGAAGCACTGTGAAGGATACATTATGCAAAAAGCATTCCTAAAGTGCATTTGGGTCATATTTGAATGGTTATGGTATGGTTTTCTTTCTCCTGCACTGGAAATAATTGGCAGAGAGATATAGGCAAACTGAGCATCCACATTTCACACATGAATAATGCAAGGTTCTCCTCATTACCTGCCTCTTTGCCTCACCACAAACTTTAAAATCTGTAGTTTGCACTCCTGTATTTGCCCAATGATGTGATTTGTAAATAAATGAGCTTCATAAAAATAAATATTTCTTCATTTGTTTTGCAGCTGGGATACAGAGGGAATGAGGTTAAAAAACACACTGCAAATCAATATCTGGGTGAGGTTTGTGGGACTCTAAGCTCCATTTCTCTATCAGAGGGGATTTTCAGACCCTCTCTGGATTTAGATTAGAGAATGAATCCTTGGAAAAGCTCAGATGATAGTTTTATGGAAAAAAGGTCTCCGGAGATACAGTTCTCAGAATTATTTTCAAGTTCTTACAGGAAGATCCTTCTGTCAGCAGAATGACCTTTTGTTCTAAGCTTTTTGCCCATCTCAGTGCCCCTAATTGTAGGTCAGTGAAACATTTAAAACCCTCCACACTGTGGATCCTAAATGGGATAGTTACCTCGCTTCCTAAACTCCACACATGCAGGAGTTGTCATTAATATGACATCACTTGCTTTCGTGTAAATCTGCTGATAGACAGAGGGAAATAGATTAAAAATCAGTCCCAACCCTCAAAGCCCAGAAACCACCCTATCTACTGAAGTCACTCAATAGGAGGAGTCATAAATTGCAGAAGCTTGACTACAGCTTTGCTTTCTGCTTCCTACTCACTCACTTCTTTGGTGTCATTCAGTTGTGTGAGAAGTCTAGCATAAGGAAACCCTCAATTTGCCACTTGTCTGTGGATACTACACGTCACTTTTTCTCCACTTCCACATGTTGAAATTGTGTTTCTTCATCTGTTTGATATACTGGGTGAAAACAGGTAAGAACCATTACCTTACTTGCCATGTAGAATCTTCTCTTTAACCAAATATTTTAAAAATGAATATTCCTTTATTTAAATTGGCCAAAAGATCAAGATAAAATCTTATGATTTATGCCTAATGGAGCAGATGATTGGTAAAAAGAATTCAATAACTTTCAAACTGAGACATAAGTTTTCATTTTAAAGTAAATAGAACCAAGCCTGATACTTTATCTCTAGCTTGTACTTTGCCCAGAGACTGGCTCAGGTATGTGCACCTTGTACAAAATAGACCTAATCATGAAACAGTCTTAGTACACTCATGTGAGTTTATTGGTTGTTGCTCATTTGATAGGTGCTTGGATTTTCAAGTTATGTGTTACATTTTAAATAGTAAAATTTAGTTACAAGAAAGACTGTGCACTTAAGATTTTTTCCCTTTTCAACCACACAGGATAATTAAAATGCTTACCAACGTGCAAAAGAAAGTTAAAATTATACATTAACTGGATTGAAATGCATTAGTACCAGCCCAATGCTTACGTGTGTGTTTTGATTGCACAGAAAAGAGTGAGTGCTCCAACAAGAGTGCACAAAGGGCAGCTGGGTATTGCTTCCAGTATTCAGTGAGAAACAGGAGTTTGTAAAACTTCCCCCAATGACTCCTCGCTAAACAATTCAAAGTATTAAATCTATAAACCTATTTGTAGTACTTATCTAATTCCACAGTGAAGACATCATCATTTTGGTTTTATTCTCTATTTACTTTTGAAAGAATAACTTCTGTCATTTCACAGCCAAGAGTAAAGGAGCTGCTTCCTTTTGACATTTGCCAGCTAGTAAATAGGTTTGGCAGTTAAAATAATTTCCTTGTGATAGATTTCTCACTCCCATGGAACAGGCTGTGTCTGGTTTATCTCACTGTCATTCCACTGGTTTTAGAAGAAGTAATTTTTATTTCTACTAATCAAATTATTTAAAAAATAAATCAAAATATTTAAAGGGCTATAGAGAAATACTTTAATATGAATCTTTTATATTTTAGATATGAAGGAGTGAATTTTAAAGGATCAGTGATTTAACTTGGATTTAAAGACCACATCAGGCAAAATGAGAGTTTCATGTTGTACCTTTGAAACTATAATCAAGTGACTGGTTTTCATTTTCACTTTAGTAGATGAAATTAGTGTAATGTAATCTGATATTCTAATTTTATCATCATAAATAAATATATGAAAACTAGAAATCAAATGTGACATGTATTGTTAACATCTCAGGATCATGTCACATGCATGATTTTACCAGGTTCTTGATTATTATTTTTATTAAATTCACCTGAAGAGTTCTCAGTTTCATAACTTCTTGGATAAGTCCAAGTGATGGAAAGAGTTACCCTCCTGTATCAGTTAGCTAATAAACTGTCTAGTAATCTCAGTAAAAGTTGCTTATGTTATTATGTGTTTAAATTAGGAAAACAATGGTATTTATTTTGAAATATAATTCTGTCTTTTTCTTTAGGTAATAATTGTAGTTACTGCCATAACATGTTAGATATTATTATTAGAAATTATGTTAGATACATAATTTGGCATTAGAAGTGATTGATCACTAAATTAGTGAATTAATGTCTTTAGTGCCTTTACTGAACCTTTACTGCACCTTGAACGTCGTAATTCACATTGTTTAGCTTTGCTTAGACCTGACCTCTAGTATTGAACACATATTTCAGATACCTTGTGAGCCACCCACACTTGATTTTTGCAGCTTTAAGAAGGGGTGCAGTCTTGCAGTCCACCTCAGATATGGTGGATTTGATTCTGCCTGTGAGCTGTTCTCTGGGAAAAGCAGAAGGGCTGGAACTGCTTCTCTTATGACTCAAATAATCTGAGAAATTCAGGTTATTTTTTTTATATTATTTTTAAGGAACTAAGAAGGCACTGTTTATTTTCTCACTTTTGCTTTCTTGAAAGTGACTTCTTTTGCAAAGATTTTAATGACAGAAGAGTTCAGACAGGTGCCATCAAGCACCAGGGAGACAAAAGTCTTGTCTAAAGTAATGTAACCCACTAGAAGTCAAGAGATGGGCCAAAAACCTTGGCCAAAAACCAACTAACACCATAGCAGGGCTGAAGAGGCAGAACTGTGACAGGTGCTGGTGTTCTGCCCAGAGTCCTGAAGTGCTTTATCCACACAATGTGACCTCAGCAACCAAAACATATCTTTAAAGTGTGAATTTTGGATGTTGATAACCAGACAGGGGAGAAATTTAGCATTTTTAGACTCTTTGGAAAATCTCCATCCTCTTGTTGACCAGGTTAACCTGGTACACCCTACCTGCCCAAGTACACACAGAAATGTTAAATCCTTCTGTTTGTCTTGTGCCATTAATTCTTATTTTTTCAAACTCAGAGCAAGATTCTTTTGTTTCTTCTGCCTTTGTTTCTTGGTAATGGTGCTGTTATGGTGATCCAAAGATAGGAAATTGTTCTGGATCATTCCTGTTTTGCCTGAAAAAAAACCAGCTATTTTTTATTGCTAGATCAAACAAATAAGGTCTAAGGATTGGCAACACAGCCACCCTGGCCCAAACAGGAAGAAAGAACCACAACAGCCTTCCTGTTTATACAGCACACACTTGTTGTGAAAAATTCTGAGAACCTGCCTTTGATGGTGAAGTGAACACTGACTACTAATTAGTACTTATAAGGAGAAAAATACACTGTTCAGGAAAAATTGGGATAATTTCACATTTGAAGGGTTTGGAGGAGCATAGTGGTATCTGCAGAGTTATTATTTGAACTGTAGCTCCTTGTTCAGTGGGTGTATTGACACATCTTTCCAAAGGTCAAGAGTAAAGAAAATGGAAGTTCTTTCAGCAGAAAAAGATATAGAAAGAAAAGGGAAGGGGTGGTATTTCAGGTAGCCCAACTCATCAAATGACTGTCTTAACATTTTCATCTTTTTCAGATGAGGAACAAAAATGTCCCGAATTTACAGACCTTAACATAGGCAATGCTTTGTCTGGAACAGAACTCCACGTTCAGCTGCTCCTGTACACGAGGGAAAATCAAGATTGTTCTGAGAGACTCATTGAGCACAACGTTACTGCATCTGAGCACCTGAACACAACCAAGAAAACTGTCTTTGTCATTCATGGCTTCAGGCCAACAGGATCTCCTCCAGCATGGCTGGGTGACATGAAGAAGCTTTTACTGTCTGTCGAGGATATTAATCTCATCATAGTTGATTGGAATCGTGGTGCTACCACTGTGAATTACAACGCTGCTGTGGAAAACTGCAGAAAAGTTGCAGAAATACTGAAGAATTATGTTGACCAGATGCTGGTAAGGCAAAGCATTGCATTTCTTCTGAATAAGTGTCCAGAGCATGGCTTGAGTGGGAATGGGTATTTAAAATATATCTACAGAGAAGTCCAGTGAACAATATCAAATCACATTTCTTTAGAGAGGTGTTACTAACTTTACATGAATATATTTAACTTCACCTGAGTTCTTGCTTCCTTTTCATTGAAATGTGCCTGAAAGTATGTTGTGTTGCACAAAAGTGCACCTGATTTCTTGAACCAGCTGGAAGTTTTAGGTCTTCTGGAAAGGGTGAATTCAGCAGTGGGGAAGTGAAGGGAGAGGTGATCAAATAGAATGCAGCATAAATTTACAAAGACATTGCACTACACTTTTTACTATTAACCTATTACAAATAAAGGTTTTAAATGAGAAATAAACCACTGGCAAAGGTATAAATATTAATTCCAAAATGGAATAAACATCTTGTCTCTAGAGGCAGTTGATGAAATCATAGTTGATGCCACTGGTCATAACTGGGCTCTAGATTTAATGCTTGATCAAATGAACAAAGCATGTCATGATGTTATTTATGCCATTGCCTGGTTTGTCACTTGAATTTTCATCTTTTCTCATCACTTATTTCTCAGAAATTCAGAAATTTTGAATGCTGTGTGGTAAAAAAATATTCAAGTGGAATTTGAGAAAAACATCCAACATTTTGAGAAAGGCTGAGTGAAAGGAGAAAAATCTGTCCTCTGGGACTAGATACAGGGATAGCAATTTGCAATTGTGCCAGTAGGTTTATGGTTATGGGATTAAAAAAAAATTGAATAGGACAATAAGAGAATTCTCCAAGTTAATTGTTATTTTCCAGATCTGCCTGGCAAACACTGACAGCATGTGTGAGTCCTGAAAGTGATGGGAGGGGGACTGCAGTGTCCCACAGCTATCAGTTTCACACCTACAAGATGTTGTGGTGCCTTTCCAGTTCATTTTGAGACATGTTGATATTTCAGATCCTGCGTGTCTCCCCATCTAGGGAGATACCAACTAGGCTAGCTGACACTGTTTTGGAGTTCTTCAGTAGGTTTTTATTTGGGTTTTTTTGAATACTGCCTGCTTTGTAGAATAGTCATTTTAAGGTGTGCATTTGGCACTATTATTCAGCAGTTGTGTGGCATAAGTGTTTGTTAATGGTATAGTGTTTTTAATTTACTTTATTGAAAGGATAAATCAGGGAAATATTTTTTTTCCTCATTCATAGTTTTGGTTTCTTTTATCTGATAAGTGTCGTTCTCTTCCCTGCTCCTCTTCTAACTAATGTGGCATTTCAGGAGAAATGTGACTCAAGCTTCCTTTTTACATTTTTCTAGGTAAAGAATTTCATAATTTCTACATTTTAACTAATATAGAATTGAAAACTGAAAGAAACTTCATAATATACTTTTTTTTTCCTAGCTAGAAAGTTAGAAATACAATTTAACGTACTGCAAAAAAGTGAAAACTAAATCAGACTACTGATTTTTTTCCATTAATTCTGTGTGTGACTGGCTTTGGTGTTTTTTTTCCCCTGATAGGTGGGTGGAGCTTCTCTTGACTCTATGCACATGATTGGAGTCAGTCTTGGTGCTCATGTAGCTGGTTTTGTTGGCCAGAAGTATGATGGCAAACTTGGCAGAATTACAGGTGAGGCTTTTAATCCCAGTGCACATATTCTATTGTACCTTGTATTGTTGTCAGAGCACTGAGACATCGACAAACAAGAGCTGAATATTTGATGAGGAAAAATACAGCCCTGATAGCAGTTCAGGAAATTGAGCAAGTGCCTTCAGGACATAAATTACAGATTAAATTTTCCAACCTGGTTGCCTCTAGTGTCTCAAATGAAAATTGAGTGCTACATCTAAATGCCACTTAAGTTAAATGATATGCTACCTGAGTGTCTGACTAGTTGTGTTCTGGAGAAGAGAGCAGTTGTATTGTGCACTTTGGTTTTATGAAGTGTATAATAGCTACAGTATTTTCTGAGGAAAAGGAAAATCAAATTCTCCTGATTTGATCCCCAAAACTCTTGGCTTACATTTATCTGAAAAAATGGGAGATGAGCACATCTAGTTGTGGAAAAAGACAAATCCATAGATAGTGGTTGATCAGTGGTAGGAATGTTTTTCTTCGCAAGTTGAAGAGAAAAATAATGTTTTTTATTTTGGAAACAATTAAACTTTTATACACCAAGAAAACGAAGACCTCACTGCTGAATAATGCTCAGATGTTGGTCTTTTATATACCTGTAGAAGGAGCCCAGGGTTCATGATGCAAATGTTTTTATTCAGGTCTGGATCCAGCGGGCCCTTTGTTCACTGGAGGACCACCAGAGAGCAGGCTGGATCCTACTGATGCACAGTTTGTGGATGTGATCCATTCAGATATTGATGGTAATAACACAGCCTTGACTTGCCTGTTGCAGCTTGAGGAAAGGCAGGAAAGCAGAAGAGAAGGGATAAGCTGTTTCAGTAACATCCAGATAGTGCTGCAGGGGAATATTTTGTGTTACCAGGGACGTTCCTGTGCTGTGCAAGTGTGTCTGAACAGAGAGATTGCCAGCACAGGCTGATCACTGAATTAATCCCTTCTGAGACAGTCAGGCTCTGCTGTATCAACCTAGTACCACAGAGCCACTGCTTAAAACACTAAATCATGCTACAGTAAGGTTAAAAAGAAGAACATTGTAAAGTCTACTTCATCTCTGCTTTAATCTCCGGTTTCATTTTTCAAAACCATAAGTAAACCTTTAATACCACAATTGTCCCATTATTTGTATCGTTTGATATCAGTTTCCTTAATAACATTCAATTTTAAGCATTTTTCTATACAAATTTAAATGTTAGGCTGTAAAATACCATCTTTTGTAATGTTTCTACTATGTGAATAAAGATAATGTGTGGTAAAAAGGAATTAACTCAGATTGAATTAACTCTTACTCATGGAATTTTGCTTACTTTCATAGGATAGATATAGATTTTCCTACTTTGATTTACTGCTAATATTAGTGTACTTCAGAATCCAATGTTCTGGAAAAAATGGGAAATTTTACTCTAATGAAAATTGCACTAGGAAAGAATTTTGGTTCTGGAGAGAACATTAATTTCATAAATTTATTTATGTAAACAATATCTCAGTTACATCTGTTTCTGTTCTTTCCCTTTTGTAGCAGTATTAATCTTACACAATTTTGTATGCATTTGTGTACAGCATTTTACATATATATAATTTTCTTAAAGAGAAAAAAGCCCTTGACTTTTATCTCATAGTATGACTTTGATTTACAATACAAAAAGAATGTTAAAATTGCCAAAATTTTCGTTAAAACTTCAATGATTTTTGGCAGTGAATGTGATGATAAATAATTGTCTTTGTAATTCTGTTTATGTGGGTTTCTTTTATTCATGATGTTTTTACTTTAGCACTAGGTTTCAAGAAGCCTTTAGGAACCATTGATTTCTATCCAAATGGAGGAATGGATCAGCCTGGTTGTCCAAAAACATTTTTCAGTGGTAAATAAAAATATGTTTAATTAATGAGAAGAAAAGTTTGGGATAAATTAAAAAAGGTTAAATTAAATTGAATGTACACTGCACTTAGTAATATGGGACCTGAGACTGTATTCTTTCTTTTCCATTCCTATGCAGCAAAAGAAAAATAATAAGGATATTTGAAAATAATAACTTTATAAAGTATATATCCCATCATATCATTAATACTGACACAATGGAATTATGTTACTGTATTATATATACAATCTAAATATAATGATCATTATTTTTCCATGGTTATATGGGTCCAGGCGTGGGGGAAGATGTTTGTGTCCCAGTGGTTTGGGCAGGATCCCTTGCCTATGACATGGAAGGCAAAGCTTCCACATCCCCACTGTGGTTTAGGTTTCTCCTGCCTGGCAATGATGAACTAGGTTTTGGCATCAGATATGTCTTTTAGGCTCTAGGACGAAAAAAGTTTTATGAAATGATCTTTTGATGCAGAATTTTGCATATTTCAGCTTCCATGAGTGTTAGGCAAGGTTGCTGGCAATTGTTTTTGTTCACTCTTTTGGATATATTTGTTTCTGTCAGTGCTTCCCATTACTGAACTGCACAGTGCTGCTACACTTAGAGCTGCTGCAAAGGCATAAGGCTTCCACTTGTGTGAGTATGGGAGAATCCCTTAAGCCAGCACAATGGTCTTCTCTACAATTCCCAAAGTTTGCTTTTTCAGGAAAGGAAGGAATTTATTTTCCCAGAAAAGTAGAGAGAAGAATCTCTGAAGTGTTCCTCATGGTAATCTTTTTATCTTTGCCAAAACTG
Organism: Luscinia megarhynchos; assembly: GCA_034336665.1. Taxonomy (NCBI): domain Eukaryota; kingdom Metazoa; phylum Chordata; class Aves; order Passeriformes; family Muscicapidae; genus Luscinia; species Luscinia megarhynchos. The sequence continues at coordinate 10,059,563 of JAPFBE010000013.1, read as the reverse complement.
TCAGTCAGAGAGTGGTAAAGCACTGGCACAGGTTTCATGGAGAAGTTGTGGATGTACCACAGGATGAACCCTGGAAGTGTTCAAGGCCAGGTTGGATGGAGCTCTGAGCAACCTGCTGTAGTGGGAAGGTGCTCCTGCCCAAGGCAGAGGGGTTGAAACAAGATGATATTTAAGGTTCTTTCCAACCCAAACCATTCTATGATTCTACTTATACAACATTTTTTTCATTAATAAAAAGTATAAAGTATTCTTTTTATATTTCTTTTAATTTTTTTTTATTCTCCCCTGAAGGAATTCGGTTTTTCAAATGTGACCATCAGAGAGCTGTCTTCCTCTTCTTATCATCTTTGAAAAGCAAGTGTGACATAATAACTTATCCTTGTGACTCTTATTTGGATTACAAGAGAGGAAAATGTATTGATTGTGCTGCTTTCCAGCCAATGTCCTGCCCAGTACTGGGTAAGTGATATCAGCATTTCCTAGTGAGCAGGAAATTTAAATTTAAGAAATTTAAACACCACATAATTAGAACTTAACTTTCAATTTGTATCTTGTCTTTGATTGAACTCATACACTGGGATGGGCATGCTATATTATTTGCATCAGGTTAGGAAAAAAAGCATAGATAGATCTGTGTGCTATTTTATGAAAAAACTCTGACTTCAATGAGTCTTTATAGCAGGAAAGAAAGACTCCAGGACTTCCCCAGCAGGGGTATTAGCCATGCCTGGTGCACTTGGACAGAATGCCCAAGGTGGAGGTGGAGAAATATTTCCTCAGTCAGCTGCTGAGTCTGGGAACTGAGTGGAGAAGCAGCATCCTTCTGCTGCAATCTTTCCTGCTTCCTGCTCTGAGGTGTCAGCTCTGTGCCTGGGATTAGCCCTCCTTGTCCAGGCAGAGAGGTTCACAGGGGCAGAACAGGATCCATTCTAGAAACAAGAACTGTTATCACACCCCAAAGGCAAGAATCATGGAATAAATAAATTTCTTTCTGCATTAAATCCATGAGCTTAGGGGGTTTGCAGAGTATCTTGTATTTTATTAAACTATATATGCAAATAGGCTAAAGAATTTAAAAATATTTAATGATTCGAATGAAAGAAAGGAAATCTATTCTGTAAGTGCTCTCTGCAAGTATGTGGGCTATGGTTTTTGGGTTTGTTTTTATTACCTCTACAGGATTTTGTAGGCACTAGTTTTTGGAGTTAGTATCTAGACTAAATAGGTAACTATTACATTATGTCATTTTAGTGATGCTAGTATATTAGAGGAATTAAACACTTGCATACTACAGTCTGTTTTTCTCAGAGGATTCCTTCTTTTTTCTAGTCAGTTTTCTTTCTCAGAGGATATTTGAGAAAATTAAAGCCAAATTTGTCAATTTGTGAGATTTTTTTTTTGTGTAAACATAAGTGTATCATGATTTACTAAATGTCTTAAATGAAATATTTAAACTTTGGATTTCAGGTTATCATGCTGATAGATGGAAAAACCTGTTGATACCTTATAGCTCACCAACAAAAGCTTACTTTGATACCTCGGGCCACGACCCATTCTGCAGTGAGTGACTAAATACATACATAAAACCTCTTTATAAAAATTTATTGCTGTTATTTTTTAGCTGATCTGGAGTGAAAACATGTTAAAAGTAGCATGTTAGGGTTAGCCACTGTGTAAGATGATGTAAAAAGCCATGAACTAAAGGTCAGTTCACAGACTGGAGGAAGAAGAATGGTGGTGGCAGAAGAAAAAGCAATGCTGTGTGAAGTGGGAAAGAAATGTAAATTTAAAAGTAGTGAGATGGACTGCCAAGAGAAAGAAGGAAGCCAGAAATTTTAAATAATTTTTTTTTTGCATAAAATTTATTAAAAAAAAACCTCCTCTTCCCAGTTTCTTTCAGCTCAACCCAAACTTGGTACTACTGTTCTCTCCTGCTCCTCTCTGGTGGTGGTAGAAGAAAGAAAAGAGGGAGAGAAATGTTATCAAAAATAGGATGAGGCACAGGGAGCAGAATAAGGAATATTGTAATGATAGTGTAAATTTAAAGGAAAATACGCAAAATCAAGAAGGAAAAAAACTAGGCAAAATTAGGAAACAAAACAAACCAGACTGAAAAATATTTATTTATAAATAAATCTTAATTTATATATAGTCAATACATAAATAATAAATATGTATATATATAATAAACACTATATATATATAATATTTATTACTTACAGTCTTAATTATTAAAAATTTGGAAACCTGAGGAAACATAAATGAACAAGAGGCCTTAAAAAGAAGGGAACTTGGAAACTTGAGCAAGGTGAGGCCTCATATGAGGCTTGGTTTTTCAGGAGAGAATGATAATATGCAGAATGCCAAAAAATAAAGAAAGTTTTACTTGGTGTCCTGACTGGAGCAGTAAAGGTGTGTGATTCCAGTGCTGGTGATGATTACAGAAGGCCAGGTCAGGGTTTCTGAGGGTGCAAGGCAGATCAGCAGCAGATCAGCTTTTTATTCTCTTTTGAACTGGCTGCATAAAAATAAAGAATCACCATTCCTATCATCTACTAGTGAATACATTTAACAGGGTGGTAATACCAATTGTTCCCTGTTGAGGTAATTTTTTGACTCTCATAATTTCCTATTTCTTCCTGCAGTGTACAACTACATACTGGACATTACTGCCTGGAATAAAAGCACTAGGAGAGGTTTCATTAAAGTTAAAATAACAGACTATGCTGGGAACACAGTAGAGTCACAGGTGAATAGGTATGTTGTTCTTTAAGTCTTTTTTTTACCACTTTATAGGACTAATTTTCTGAGCTTTCTAAACCTTTTAACTTGTTAGCTTGAAGGTTGAAGTAGTATCTTGAGTTTGTAAAGACTTGGCCATGGCACCATTTCCTGGATGTGGCTCAGTGACAGGGGCAATGCCCCTCACTGAAACAATCCCTTCCCAGCTCCTTGCTTGGTTCCTGCTCCAGCTGTCCTCGTTCTGAATGCTCAAGGCTGATACATCTCACAAGATGTCCCAGTTTAATGATAATCCTCAGCAATAATGAATTTTACTCAGCTAACAAAAGCCTGACTAAATATTTTTCTTTAGTGAAGCTTCAACATTTCAGCAATACAAAAAAGTGAAAATACTGACTGGATTTCACCGAGACATTGAAAACATTGCAAAAATTTCCTTGACCTATTCTACAAAGACTTTAATAGGCCCAAAACACAAGCTTAGGATTCTTCACATGAAACTGAAATCTCTCAACAATCCAAAAAGGTGAGTGTTTGTCATGTCCCACAGCTGGCTATCAACTATGTTGCTCAGGATGTTTTCTCAGTAACCTGCATTTCCCTGCAATATTTTTTTTGATTGCATATTACTAAGTGTATGAATATTCTCATCCTCCTGATGATCAAACTGGTCATGTGGAAGAGCTGCTGTGTACATTAACATTTATTGCACAGCAGCTTGTGCATGGAGGTGTCACACATGCTGTGTGCCACAGCTGGGCTCTCAAGGACCAGCCTGACTTACACCTGCATGGACAGCTGCTCCTCCATAAGATAAATTTTATCAAGCACTTTTCTGATTTCCTCATGTGTCTGTGCACAGCTTTTCACACCCAGGTGTGAAATGGAACACTTCAGCAACATGTGCCACTGGAATAGTTTTTTGTTGTCTTATTGATGAAAGTTAAAACTTATTCTAAGATCAGAACACAGTCTGTGTCTGCTTACAGTTAAAATTTAAAAATCTGCATATTTTGGGGTTTTTTTTCTTTGTTGTTGTTTATTTTTTTTGGTTCTTTTTTTCTAACAGTGTAATTATTAAGATTTTATTATTCTTGTTTAAAATATTTCAGCAGTATTACTATGTGTTCATTTTTAAAATCTCCAAATTTCCTTGTACAATTAAAATTAAAATTAAATTTTGCAATTGCATCTTGTAAAAAGAACTTATTACATGGAATAGGTAAGAAATGTCCAGGAGTAGCAAGAATACTTTATTTGGAGTTGTTATTTTATTTCTTTTTAATGGCAGATTCAAGAAAGACAGAATTTAAAATAAAAACCTAAAAATGCTTATCAAATAAGTAATATCAAATGAGTAATGAGTGAGAATAAGATTACAATACTTAATAAGTCTTAAGTCAGTATATTTCATTAACTTGAGATGTAAAATTTGAGGATTTCGTATACGGTGTATGATAAGAGCCTTGTAAAAATTGAGTATGATACTTTGCAAAAATTATGAAACCTTCTTAAATTAATCTACTATTTTAGATTTACTGATAAAGAGGAGGAGATGGATGGGAGAGACTTAGGAAGAAACATAACACTCAATAATCAAAATAGTACCCCAGAATATACATACATTAGACTTTACTAACTTATTGAATGCCATAAGTCTCAAGCTCTCAGGTGAAAATGTCATGATTTTATCTGAAAGCATTTGGTGATGACAGAGGGTGAGAAGTTCTAAATCACATTCCAATTTTTTTCTCAGCCCAGTGGTGATAAATCAGGAGATGTATTTTGTGTAATCTTGTCAGCACTTGGGACTTTCTAAGATAATGATCTAGCAAGTAAACAAGAAAAGATTTTTGGTGAACAGGGTTTGAGTTTTCATTCCTGTTAGTCTGACTCTTGTTAGTTTAAAAGTAAGATGCACTTGATATGCTCTAATATAGGATCCACTAAAGTCCTTCAGTGTGGAGCCTCATCAGATTGCAGCTGTAGGAGCATGTCAGATACTTTCAGAGAACAGTGAAAAATACTGTATTGAATCAGCATGTGAAGGTAATTTAAATGCAGATGTTACAGCATTATTGGTTGGTATAATTACCTAATTGCTCATTGAAATGATACCAACCTATATTTACCTTATTTACATATAATTACAACAATTACTTGAATATAGAAGGATCAACTAGAAACTACATTAAAAATATTTAAATTATTCACAACAAAGTAGTAGATAAAAACCAGGGCACTGATGCAGGGATAAAATCCTGCCCAGTCTCCCCAGGTCTGGGTTAATGGCAAACTGTGGGAGTTTGGGGAGTATCACAGACAGTTGTCTGCTGGGCTGGTCCACTGTTCACACAGATGGTGGGTGAATATGGGACAGCTGAAAGGTACACATGATTTTCATGCTTTCTTCTGATCCCTGAGATATATCATTTCTGCTCACCCATGAATCAGAAAGCTTTGCTAACTTGTGCATGTCCAGGTGTCAGTTATCCCAAAAAAGCTAATGAATCCATCACTGAATTCAAACTCAGTTAAAGGGGAAGGTGAATGTCTCAAAGATATTTAGCCCAGATATTTCTGGGTTTTCTTGACAAAAAAAAACCGAGATAATGTAAAGAAGGGTTGAGGGTTTAAAGGAAGCCTTGCCTAACAAAAACATTTTTTGTGTTTTGCTCCTTGTTGGTGAACCTGCTCACTGCTCAGGGCCACTCTCCTGTGAGGCATTCCTGTTACTCAGTAATCACAAGCTGAGATGGATTGCTCTTCAAATGAGATAAAATATGTAGGAAAATATAAGCTTTTGTTTCTAGAATTCAGCATTATGGTTTGTCTAGGTATTTTGTCCCATGTGCAAAAATGCTATAATAATGAAACATTGAATTCAAATCAAAACAAATTGTTGATGGAGTGGATGAAATTCTATGCTTTTCATTATGCAGAATACCAGAATTTGTCTTGATGTCTTTAGTCATAAAATTTCTGCCATAACCCCGTGGAGACTTTAAAAGGTGTCATATTCTTAAGAAGAAATCTTAAGTAGAAGTAGATGTCCTTTCACACATAGACAGGTCAAGCCTTAACTGGTTGGAAATCTCATATGAATGGGCAGCAACAGAAATGCCTGATGTGCTGTTCTCTCCTTTTGCTGTTTCACTCTATTCTACATCCCAGGCTGAAATGAACTGTGTAGTATAGCCACATCTAAGAGTTCAGAGCAATTGAGAAGATAACTTTAAATAAAGTAAGTCTATAGCCTGGATGCTATGGAGGTGCCATCAGAGGGTGTGTCCATCCCTTGCCTGCTCAACCAGCTCACCCCATACATTACAGTAGTGCATGAAGAGCAGGACTGTGACTTGCCTCTCCCTTAAAAGGCAGAGCACTTATATTGACCTCAAAGAGCATGTTTTTAATGTATACATGGCTCCCTTTGTGGCCTCTCTTTGTGTTCATGCAGTATTAGTTAGCTGTGAGTTTTCTAGGTGTTTAGGAGACAAATTGCTCTCTTGCATTAAAATTTCTTACAAATGCTGTCATTGCAAGTGAAAGAGAAAATATTATGATGTGGTTCTTTACTTTCCTATGTGCAATAAAAGCAGAGGAATTTTCCTACCAAGGGAACTCAAAATAAATTATTCAGGCCCTATGTGAACAGGAATTGTGTAGATTTTGGGTCATGCTGCTAAAGCATTAGTTTGCAGATTAATAGCTGTAATGGATGAAATGCTGCATCTTTGTACTTCAGACCAGTGGGATACACTTCTTTGCACCATCCAGCTGATGTTTGGGTGCTTTTCAGTCTGTCAAAGCTCCTCTAGGAATGCACAAAATAGGGTATAAATATAGACCAGGAGACACTTTTTGTCCTAAGTACTGTCTCTGAGAGCTGGTAAATACTGGAGGTTTAATAATTCAAATACTGGAATATTTCTCTGCTAAATTAAACTTTTTCTATTGTGAATCTTTTTTTTTCTTTTTCTGCTTTTGTAGGCCACATCTGTGCAGATACGATTTTGTACTGATGGAGAACACTGAGCTGACCTTCAAACCCATCCCTTGCTCTGAGAGGGGTACATGAAAAGAGGGCTACTACTAACCTAATTTCTCTCAGAGCAGTGACATTTTGATGCTTCCTCAGGATAAAGACTGCAATGAGAAATGAAATGAGATAAGCTGGATTTATTTTTCAAAAGTCTACCTGATAATGTGCAGTACTTGCTCTGAGTGCCTTAGGCTGAAATTAATTGAAAAGTTCAGACATGTATGTGCTTGGAAAATTATTTGAGTAAAGTAAATGTATCATGCTGGAGAACATGCAGTGGTCTGTTCATCACTATTTGTTAGCAATGAAGCAACTGCTGAATTAAATATGAATTATCTGCATAATCCTGGCACATTATTTGTCATATGTATATTTAAATATTTATTATTTGTAATGGCTTTTACATGGAAACATAATGATCTGTCTACTAAGTGAATTTAATATACTGTACATGTGATCTACGGATCTGATACACAAGAGTTTTGTTGTGCTGTGTTCATTGGATAAATGAATTCACATTTTCTCTTTATATGATGTCTCAGTATGAGAAGTGGAACAATAATACTTGTGAGTACATTTGTAAATTTTCCAGTTTAAATCTGTTGTCTTCATGCTCATTGTAGATGAATGCTATTGCAGGCATTCAGTTGTTTTTTTTTAATAAATACTATGGACAGGGCAGTGTTGTTTCAGATACAAAGTAATGTAATGTCTATTCTGAGGACAATAATTTAGAAGTGAAATAAATGTATTTTCATTTTGTTTCTGATTTGGCCTCTTGGAATTAGAGCTGCTGCTGGGGTTGAGACTGGTGACAGCTTTCCAAGTATTGGGATGTGAGCAGGAATATATGGTACAAAAAGATTACCTCCTCCAATCCAGAAAAAAATGCTTTCTTGTCCCAGACAGCCTTTCCTGATGGAACTTATTGGAGGATAGATAGGTTTATTTTTCTTCTGCAAGGCTGTTTTATGTGTTTCATGCTGGTTTGTCATGCAAATGCATCCTATGCACATCACCCATTTCCTTTCTTTCCTGTACCCCTTCTGTCCCTACACTCGACAGCAATGTTTGATCAAACCTATTAACCAATTTCATCTGGGGTGGGATGTCCAAAACCTGTGAATTGTATGTTTTGTTGTGAGTCAAAAGCTGGGTTGTAAAGGAAGATGGAATATAGTGACCCAAGACAGGCAGGCAGACAAATTTTCACAGCTGGGACAGCTCCAGCATGCTGGCCAGTCCATGCACAGCTCTGAACCAGCAATTGCACGTGCTTTTACTTATCTGGATTAACCAAAAATATACAGACTTGTGGACAGACATGCTTATGGACTGACTCTTTAAAAAAAAATTCTAGAGAAATAATAATTACATTACCATACCTATATTACATTCCCATATCTATAGTCAAGTTCTCAGCTTGAGCATTTTACTATGTAGTTCTTTCCTTTCCTTTGAGGGAGTCATTAGGAAATACACAGAGGACATTTTTGTCTGCTTATGTGCTTATGTATGAGCAGGTGGATTTCTAAAATTTCTCTTCTTTTTGTTTTTTGAAACTGCTGCTACTCTCCCTAGTTAATTCCCCAGGTTTTTGTCCAGCCTTTCTCTCATCTACCCTAGTCTGACCTTCACAGGTCTCTGAGTCTCCTTTCTTTCCTCATCTTGCCTCCAAATACCTACTACTTATATCCCTTTAAACAAGCACAGAGACCTGAGACTAGGTTTCAAATGTCTGGAACTAGAATCTTTCAATGTGTAATATAGATATTCAGGCATAGAAACATATCAGACTGAGATACCTTCCAAATTTTTTTTTGTTTTCCCTGTTGACACAGGAAGGCATACAGACATGACCAAGTGTTGCTCAGTGCTGTGATAAGGGAATGATAATATTTTTATAAAGGGAATTGTATTTTCACACAATTTAAACATCCCTATAAAATATATGGGACAGGAATAGTGACTTTTTTGGCCTTGATTTTCATAAGCTTTGGATAAAAAGAAAAGAAGCAGCGTGGTTCATAATTGGAGTTCCAATAAACAACATGAGAGAGAAATTTTCTATTCCCAATTCCCAATGTTAGCTGGTAAATTCTGTTTTGTAAGAGGGGCTGTTCCAGGCAGTGCATTTCCAGCACATAATTGCACTTCTCAAGTGGCTGAGCACTCGTGTCTCCCAGCACCAACAAAATGGGCTGTAATTGTTCAGAAATGCAGTGCATTCTGTGGCTCACTGCCACATGCTACTTTGTTCTAATTGTGTCAGCTCCCAGACTCAGCAGAGGATGCCACAGTCAGGCAGAAAATGAAAATCTTCCAGGGAGTTCCCTGTTCAGAAGCAAGTGGAGGTGGTGGCTCAGTGGAGCAAACTTCTGCACTAGAGCTGAAGAGAGGCTGGACTCACTGCAGTGCATTTGTGCATTTGTGTCAGAGTGCAAGATTCCCACTAATGCTGTTCCTTGTGAAACAAAAAGGTGTCTTTGGGGAAATTCAGACAGGGCTGAAAACACCAAATCAGCTTCCTTCGAGAAAAGTCTTAAGTGGTGAATTAGGTGATTTCAGACCAGTTTTGTTTGGAATCAAATGCTTGCCTTATACAACAGCCCTAAATGCTCCAGTTTTCTCGTGGCTCAATATTTGGCAATGATCTCTGTGGGGTTAATTGGTAATACCAATGTACTTTGAGTTTCACCTGTAAGATGGAAACACCAATTTGTGACAATAAATTTGTTAACCTTTTTTAAAAAATGCTCTTGTATCTGGTTTGTTGAACAGTAAGGGAGAATCTCTATACATGGGAAGAAAGATATATCCCATGAGTAAATGTAGGCTCTTTAATTAATCACTGTATTGTAGTGATACCAAAGGGATCTCATTAGAGTGTACTTGTAGTAATGAGCTCTAAGTCGGTTCCATCAGATGCAACAAGCTTAGGAAATTTAATGCAGTATTTATATTTAGTGTTCAGTCACAGGGAGATTAAATTGTTAAGTGGAAGGTTTAAAAAAACTCATACAAACTTATTTTTCCTGTGTGTGTGTAGGACCTGCTTAGTATTTGATAAATTCATCTTTTCTTTTAACTATTCTGTTTGGAATGGCATGACACGAAGTATATGTCAAGAAACTCATTAAATGCTAGGAGTCACTGGAGCAAGCAGGATCTTACTTGGATGAAAGGCAATAAGACAGGAGATGTTTGCTGCATCACCATCTTAATCCACAGTAGGCTGAAATAGTCTAGATCAAAGATATGTAGGACAAGACCATTTTCTAGTTTAATTTGGGACGGCTTTATTGATTTCAGTGTTGCTATATAAGAGCTAAGGCTGTGGTTTATGATCTCTGCCTCAGATAGGGATTGATTACACCTTGCAATTACTTATTTGTATAAGGTGAAGTGCAGATATATGATGGTGGAATTAAAGGCTAGGTTTATATGCAGCTAAGTGGAAAGCAATTTAATAAGGAGATGCTGAAAGGAGGTTGGGTATCTTTTTAAGGAGAAGAAAGCACTCTAAAAACATCTATTCTTCCCATGCAAGTTTTGTAAATAGAGTTATAGGTTACTTCTGAAGGAGTATTTCAGGGAAATTAATAATCACATGAGGCATTAATGTCTGGATGGAAAGGGATAGAACAATACAGCACAGCTGATATGAGTCAGGAGGGAAGGCTTCAGACATGGGGTCCTAAACAGGTACTAAAACAGGGCAAGTCCACAGTCACCTTCTGCATTTGACAGCTGCCATTGACAGCACTCAGCTGATACCTCAACTTCTTTTTCCTCTTTGAAGTTTCTGAGGTTTCTTTTGAGCTTATCAGGAGAGAGAACACACAGGATAGCCCAGAAACTGGAGTTCTCAGTGGGAGAGGGACTCCTGGGTGACAGGCATTACTTCAGAGGCTGTTAATATCCTTTTAATAGTGAATGGTCAATATGTAACTCCTAAAATTCTGTGTTCAGTTGTCAGTTTCCAGTGAACTTTCTGTCCTTTCTTTCAAGGTAAGAAGCAGCCTGTATGGCTGGTGCCACAAAGCTCTGGAGGCTCTGCTCTGTGGCATCACAATCCAGTTCTATTTTCAGCCCCTTGCATCCTTCTGTGTACTGTAGGAATGTGAGAGCTGACTCCCTAACACTAATCAGAGTGCATTAGGTGTGCTCCTGGAAAGCATCCTTCTATTTAATTTCATTTGGAAGCAACCCACTCTGTTCTGGGACCAGCCTGCAAGGCGAAGTTGGATGTGGTAAGTCAGGATTCAGACTAAAAGGTTTATGCAGATACTGCCAAGGTGATGTGCATAAAGAGATCCATGCAATGGGTGTGTCTGGAAAATGGGAAGATGGCATCTGTTTAAAAAAGTGGGAGTGTGGCAGTTAATATTTCTACCACAGCCCAAAAATACCAGACACCATTTGCTCCCTGCTTGACTGAGTGTGAAGAGGGGGTGATTTTTATCATGTTTATCAAATACATGCAGTTTACACATTAATTGTGTGGTGTATTTAACCTTATCATTTCTGTTTTATCATTCTGAGTATGAGCATAAGAAGTAGGGATAATGGTCCTACTGATACAATCTACAGAGAAACAAAGGGGAAACCATAAATGGAGATTAGAAAAATGTGTGAAGATTTTTGAAGAAATTGAAGTTGTCAGAAGAGGGCAGCCTTTTCCCATAAACTATAAACCAACAGCATAGAGAAAACATCTGAAATTATTCCTTTCACTAGAGTTAAGCATGCCACTGTGGGGTTAACCTTGTTAAGGAAACTGGAACATGCACAAAACTTGATCACAAGAGGAATGCTACTCTTTTGTGCTGCCTTCAAAGGACATAGGCCTGGCTTTGTAGAAATATTTTTTTCCCTTATGTTCAGACAATAGAGTTAGAAATTATTATGAGTCAACAAAGGGAAATAAAATCACCCTTCTTTTTGTTTTTATTTTTAGTTAAAGAGAAATGAACTTTGAATACTTTGGGTATTAAGGACAAAAGATGCTTGCTGAAATATTACAGAGAAATAAGCCAATCTTTAGCTTAAGAGTGATCAAAGATCTAGAAAATTAAATGAATTTTGCTTTATTAATGTATTCTTAATCATATAAATCTGTCTCAGTATTTATTAAAATACAATATGTAGTTCATAATGACTTTCACATAGTGAATTTTATGACATAAACAATTGGCAGATTACACTGGTTTTCCTACAGAATTCATTGGTGTCAGTAGTTTCCAGCAACAACTAGTCGATAACAATCCCAGTGAATTTGCCACTGCAGTGGAAAAAGGCCAGAATTTGAATGAGCCATCATTTGTGAACTGATAAAGAGATTATGGAGATTTGTTTGTTTGTTTGTTTGTTTGGTTGGTTTTTTGTGTTTTTGGTTTTTTGTTGCAGGTTTTTTTTTGGGTTTTTTTTTTTTTTTCTGGATTTTTATTTAAATTTCTTGTTTCTGGGTGGAAGGAGTAGCCTTTGCCTTTTGGCTTTGTAAAATGAGTAAATTGGCTCCTAGCAGGGCTGGACTATGGAGTAGGAACCTTGAATGGAAAGCTGGGCCAGGCTGAATATCTAGACTGGGAATTTGGTCCAGACACTGGGCTGAGTGAGGACTCAGCTTCAGTTAATGAAGGTTTTAGATCTTGACTCAGCAAAGTTAAACTCCATTGATTTAAGTGATTGGTTAAGATAAAAATTAAGTGCTTTAATAGAAGGTGACCTAATTGCAGTCTCAAGTGCTTAAATGCTTTTTGCTCAGAGATTAAAGGTTATTTTAGTACTTAAAAACATCATAAAATATTTAGTTTGTGTATAATATGCACATTGTGCCATTGTTCCAGTTAAGAAACCAACACACAGCATATTACCGTACTTCAAGATAGCAGAATTTTGGATATTTCCCAATGTTTTGACTAGCAAAGCACGTGGGTTCCTGGTAGGTCCATGTTACTGAAGAGACACATATAAATGGGAAATTTTCCAGGGACAGTATGACTCTGTTAGTTAAGATGTCTCCTGCTGAGCCTGATTGCAGGTAGCAGCCTTGCATCTTTGTCTCTAGGTGTGTGTGTTGGGCTGGCCCCAGTAGGTGCCAGGTGTCCCCAAAACTGCTCAGTCACTGCCCTCCTCAGCTGGACAAGGGAGAGAAAATACAGCAAAAGGCTTGTGGGTCGAGATAAGGGCAGGGAGACATCACTCAGCAGTCACTGCCACAGGGACAACAGACTCACCCTGGGGAAATCAGATTAATTTATTACCATCAAATCAGAGCAGGGTAATGAGAGAGGAAACAAAATCTTAAAACCCTTCCCCATCTATCCTTTCTTGCCAGGCTTAACTTCACTCATGAGATCTCTATCTCCTTCCCCATCAGCTCATCACAGGTTGTCTCTTCTGGGCGAGGACTCCTCCCTCCTCCCCTGATCCCTCTGTGAGGTCTCTCCCATGGGAGGCAGTCCTGCATCACCTCCTCCACCTGAAGCTCTCCACCAGGATGCAGTTCTTCACAAACAGCTCCAGAGTGGGTCCTCTGAGTCCTGCTCCAGCGTGGGCTCCTCTCTCCACAGGGCCACTGGTCCATCAGAGCCTGCTGCAGGGTGAGCTGCCTGCAAGGTCACACCTGGTCACACAAACCCAGAGCAACACAATGGAAACTTCTCCCTTCATTGTTGGCTTGTCATTAGGACTCCTAGGCCATCCCTTAATTGTCAATTGCTGGATTTAATTTTTTTTTTTACTTTCTCATTTTTCCATTCCTTTCTTTCTGGACAAAGAGAGGAGAAAGTTAGTTCTGGTCAGCAAAATCACCCACTTTGAAATCATATGTCCTTATTGTGGAAATATTACTTTAAAAAAATCTTAAAATAGAATAATTTAAAAAATAAATATAGTAAATATGTAATAAAATATATAATGGTGAAGTGTTTAGCTCTATCAAGTGTAAGGCTTAGGCTGATTTATATCCATATATTTATATCTGCCTTTCCTGGAAATGTTATTGTTGCTCCATCTACCTCAGTGTACTCTGGTTGGTGTCAAATACCTCGTGCTTCAATTGCTTCAGCTAAACTGGGTGAGCTACCTTTATTGGGATAGATAGGAAGCTTGCAGCTTTGAGGACATTCTGGTAATTACCAGAAGGACAGGGGTGACAAATCCTAAAGAACAGAGCTGAAAAATAACACAAATCATCAACCTGATCATTCTGTAAAGTGAGAGAAATAAAGGAAAACCAAGGAAGCCTTTCAGAAGGAAACAGTCAAAATAATGACAAAAACAAAGTCTGGAACCTGTCCAGGGCAAAAGAGGGAGATTTCTGGATGCAGTTTTACCTGGGAAAAGAACTTTGCTAAAAACTGGAGGGACTTTGTGATAGACAAAGTTCCATCCCAGGCTGAGCCATATGGGGTTCATTCCAGTTCAGATGAGTGGGTTTTAAAGTCAGAGCTGGATCCTGAGCTGTCTGTCAGCTGAAAAACTGCAGCTCTCCATGCTGGTACACTTTTTTCTGGGAGCCATGCCACCCAACTTGGCTCAGCAGTGAGCTCCTCCCTCCCCTGCCCACTCAAGCACAGAACAAGAAGTCCCTATCACTGGAACTGCCTGTGAGTATGGCAGCTCACCCATTCCTGCACCTCCCTCCAGCAGCAACTTTTCCTGCCAACAAAAAAACCTCACAGGACCACAAACCCTACTTTACTGCTTGGTTCTTAAAGATGATGCTCAGTGACAGAGCAACCTTGATGTTTAAAAATTAGAAACACCCACCACACAAAAAGAATCCCAATAAACATTACTGACACTCTTCAATGCACAAATGTTGAAAAGAGAAAAAAAAGAAGCACTGCAATATCTGGCCCTGAATGTTTTTTGGGTTGCCATTAGAGGATTGAAGCAGTCATAGCTACTGCCATTGCTGCTCACTCCATGCCTTCTCTGCTCCACATTTGTTAAGTTGCAAGGTACTGTGTTTCTTTTTTGTTTAATAGGTCTTGAAGTATTCAGTAGAGCCAGTGGAAAAATTCCTCCTGATGGAAATGAGCATGGAGGATCCCCTCCCAACCTACCCCCACCAAAAAGGAAAAAAAAAAGGACTGATAATATCAACATGGAATCTAAAGCCAGTGAAGGGGAAATAAGGTACAATGTTAATGAAACTTTGAAAATGCATTCCATTCTAAAAAGTAAATATAATTAGAGCTCTTGCAGTAGTTTTGTCCCATTTTCTACAGGGACATAAACATTGTACTTGATTTCTGACTCATGCAAGACTTTGAAGAAGAGCTAGTGCTTTCAGGCACACAAATCACTGGAAGAAAGATCCAACATTGAATAAAATAAGCTTAAAATTATTTTCAAGATGGAGATGCAGATTTTGCCTACAGCATTAATATATTACAGTTTGGCATGTCTAAAATACTGCTGTGAAGAATGCTGTGAACTTGCTAATTAATAAGACACCTTTCCTCAGACATTTCATTAACCTAAACTTTTTAGTTTTCTGCAGATGAATGCGTGCATGCCTGTTTTTAACCTTTGTTCAATGGCTCCTTGTGTTATAATTAATTTATTTCCACTAGCAAGATGAGAATATTGGGTTATAGAAGTAATTCAAAATGAGTCACGTATAATTTATACTGATCAATATTGTTGAGTATAATGTTTTATTTTCTGTTCTGACTTTCCATTTTACAGAAATAATGTACTGTCAAAAGTACAGAACTCTAATATTTAATTTATCATCTAGCTTTAAACAATAGGTAAATATTTAGGAGGCTCCAGAGATCTTCAAGATCATCTAGTCCAACCATCAACACAGCATGACAATAAACCCCTTACTGGTATCTGCTAATGTCACATCAGATGCCTCTTGAACTTCCAGAGATTGTGATGTCTTCCTGGGTAATTATTCCAATGCTAAACCATTTTTTCAGTGAAGTTTTTTAATGTATCTTGCCCCTCTCCTGGTTCAACTTGAGGCAGTTTCGCCTGAGACATGGCAAAAGTGACCCACCTTGCTGTTTGTGTGTTTGAAAACTCACTCTGAGCAGGACTGCTGCACTCTGCAGGAGATTGAAAGTGAACAAGGGAGGGATTTTCTCTTCTTAGGAGACTGGTCTGGTCGCTTTGGTTTGTTCTGCTTTGATTTTTCTCCAACTGTATCCACAGCAGAAGAAAAGCCATAAGGTCTTGTTATCTGATAAGCCAGGTGGGAAATGGGCTGTCAGGAAGAAGATGAAAGGCATTAAAATACCTATTTTCTGTGAGGACACAGGGTAACAAATACAAGTGATCAACTCTCCTTTGTTTTTTAGCCAAGGAGGAACTGAAAGATTGCCATCATGTCAGCAGAGTGATGATCACCTTCCCAAATTGGAGCAATCATGAGTGGAACAATTTACTGCTGAGAAATGATCCCGGGTTTAATGAAGCTGTAGCCTAATTAAACTACAGCCTTTGCATCTTTTCCACTCTCTTTTACCTTATTTTCTTCCTTTTTGGTGGTCCTGCTGATGCCACCACTATGTAGAGAGGGGCATTTGCCAGTCCATTGGCTCCCTGCACTCACAGACACCCAGAGCTTGGATGTCAGGTTGTCACAGTCATGCTGGATGAAATGGAAGGATTTCTGTTCTGTAAATAACTCCCCTGTGAAAAGCCACCAGGTAAACTCACATGTTTAAAGTTTTAAAAACTCACATGACTAAAGTTTTGTTTCCTGTGGCAAGTGCAGCACTAAATACAGTGACCTGGGTACTTCTACAGGACAGATCCCAGAGGATGTGAATTTTACTATTGATTCAATAGTAAAATTGAATACAAGTAAAATACAAGTAAATTCCTTGTGAAATTAGTTTTAGGTCCTTGTGAGAATGAGGCCTTTATTTACCAGGCAAAGGGAATGAGATCACTCCATATTTGGGGAAAAAGACACTTCTACAGCTGTAATAGTTTTAGGTATAGTAATTAAGAACTTGAATGTTAGTAGATAGTAATGTGAAGCAGCTGGATTGCTACTGGTTAGAGAAAGGGTGTTGTAACTATTATTGATGCAGGATGTTGCTGTCCATGGTCTGGATACCTGTGATCAGGTGAGCCACAGGAAAAATTTCAGTGACTCTCCATGGGCAAAATAAACCTTTTCTTGTTATTGCATCAGGTTGATGTTAAAGTATTTAGGTTCAGTTTTGGCTGTGAGCAGATCTAAACTTCTTATTTTAAGCAATTGATTATAGGTGATCCTTCCCTATTTTTCTTTTTCTTTTTTCTATTTTTTTTTATTTTAAGTGTCTTTTGTGAAACTGTTTATCACGTAGTGCCTATATATTAATTTCATCCCAGTTGGAGAAGTTTGTAACAAGGATGTTGTTTTTATGCCATCCTTTTCCCCTCTCTGCCCAGTTTGGTAATAAATATATTTTCAGATATGCAGTCATACACAGACTGTTTTAATTCATGGTATTTTTCAGTCTGCAGATAACTTTGGGATCCCTGCTTTAGTATTAATTTTATTATTTCCCTGGTGATTATTCTGGCTTACTTGGTGTTTATTACGTAGCACTCTCCTAATTATATGCTTGCACACTCCAAAGTTTAGGGATTTGAGTGTCTGTTATGTGCCTATTCCACAGCAATTCATAAATTTCTTTTAATATGCTTTGACACTGCAGTCATTCCAGAAGATATCATTAAAACTATCCTTAGTGTCTTACTAACTAGTTGAAGGTGGCACTAGAACTTTGTTTTCTTTTTCATTCTTATTTTGTATTTTCCTGCCAGGCATTTTGGCAAAGTGAAATGAAAATTGGAGAAATGGCACGCAGACTGAGCAAGCCAGTAATTACTCACTTTGTATGCTTATGTTATGAAGTATTCCATCCTGAGTGTTCTGAAGATTTATGGATGTGTGCTTATTCAGAAGAATGTAGGGTTAAATTTTTTTTTCTCAAGAAATGGTCTTGAGCCTGCATCAATCTGCTTAATTTGGATCTTGTCTCACCTAATTTTTTGAGTAATTTAAAATGAAAGAAACTGAAACTCCTTTCTAAGGGATGTTCAAACTATGGTTTCACTATGTGGCTGAATTGAACCAGGGAGCACAAAAGCTTGAAAATAATAGCAAAAAAAGCAGGAAAGAGTTTTGGCAGAGCCCAATTCCCAGATATAGCTTGTAGAATCCTCTCATACACATTCATTCTGGCTCAATTGAATCCCTGGCTGCCGTAGCTCCAGTTACTCGTCTCAAAGCCAGCTAGTTCTGAGTCTAGCACAGCTGATGACTGGTCTGCAAATCTTCTGGGATTTGGGAAATCCTTGCTGTGGTTGGAGCAGTTTTCCATCTTACCTGTTGAGTCAGGTTTTCTGCACATCAGTCTCTTCAGCACTTAAGCTTTGTGGTCTGGCTGCTTGTCTCAAATTGAGAAGCTGTTCTGAAACATCCCTTCTCCACTTCTTTTACTTTTTTTTCCCTACTCTCATGATCTATTGCATTCTAATTTCTGCCAGCACGCTGGCAAAAGGGTGAACTCAGCAATGGAAAAACCTGTGGGATAAAATAAGCTAAAAGACATCTCTCAAACATTTGTAACCCAGAAAGTTACTAAAATATGTCTCATTGTGCTGACTTCCAGCCAATAGTATGAGTTAATTCAGAGAAGATATAATAAAATGTGAGTATGAGAATGTTCTGCTTTTACTGCAAGAAAGAAACATGTTTTAGAGCACTCCTTTAGTCTGCATTGTGGGTTTTCTTTGAAATCATTAAAGCAAGATGGCAAATAGCAGGACTTTGGTGAATCAATACAAAGGAGTTGAATATGTGCCAGTGGCAGTGTTTTCATTACAGCAGACACTGAAGGCATATTTCTGAATAATATAATAAATCTTCTTGTCTTCAGATCTGAAGATAATATTCAACTGTTTGTGTTGGTTTTGGAAAGAGAGCATGAATAACAGAACATTTCAATTACTATGACATGTCAGTAGGAGTTATTGCAGCTCAGATGTCATGTAATGATAGGAAAAGAACATAAAAAGAACATAAACCCAGAAAGGAAACAAAAAATTATTTTTTTTCAGTCTACTATGACATTTTAGTATTTTCTGGATCAAATTTAGAAAATTACCATCAGCAATGTCCAATTTCAAAACCCCAAATCTATAGCAGTTCTTATTGAAGCCAATACGAGTAGATGAATATTTGTTTACTATTTTTTAATATTTGTTTACTTTTTTAGGAGGTAAACTGTCACAATACGTATAAGGAAATACCATAATTCAGATATTATATTGAAATTCTTATTTTCAGCATTGTTCCTTGTGCAGGTATCAGTGATCAGTTGGGTTATCTACTAAAGTAATCTATGTAAGTTATGGTCTCATGGCATTTTCCAAACTCAGGGCATTACAATGAGTAGAGGTCACAGCAGAGCACTTGTCCCTAAATTTTATCCTTTCCAGTTGGGCTCCTTATGAGATGCTCTTCTTGTTAAGTAAGTAGCCTCCATTCTCATGTCTGTGCTTTTCATATGCTAAAGCTTTCAGTATAAAAGTACTTCAGTCTCCTTCAAACTTCTATTAAAACAAGTAGGATTTTTGTCTGATTGCAAAGCACTGGGAAGGACCTTATCTGAATGCTGCATAACAGCTCCTCTTATCTTTCAGACTTCCCAGATTGAATTGCTCTGCAAGAGGGTTTGGGGTTTTTTCAGTTAAAAATGAGTCCATCATTTTCATTATTCAATTATCTGTCATACATTGGAGGAGTTTCAGTTTCTGAAAGAGAAAGAAAGAAGAAAACATGGTTTTCTATTTAAAGTGGGCATTCCTTTTATCTTATTAGAGCCATACAGAGTGTTAAAACAAAAGGATCAGAAACTACAAAACAAACTCCAAGGGACTGATCATTATAATCAGTTTTTTTTGAAGTGCTAAAATTATCAGTGCCCCAATGACTAGCTCTGATTGCATCCACTTATATCTAGAATTCATAGGCAATGCAGTTTTATGAACATGAACAGTTTAACTAAATAAGTTTGCATCAGAAATAATGTAGTTAATTCATTAAATCTATACAATTTTTCTTTATCTAGTAGAAAGACAGACTTCTGAAAAATAAAATATTTTAACCTACAGAGAAGGAGAACAGATGACAGAATACAGAAGAACCAAAGAAGAGTTTAGAATCTGGGAGCATAGGAGAAATATTATCTATGCAGATACACTCTAAATGTGGCTGTATAAATCTGTGGAGAATACGATTCCATAGAAAATGCTGCAGGAAAAGGCAGTGGAAAAGTCAGCAATAATTTGTTTACATAATCTTTTTGTATTTTTTTTTTCTGTAGAGGAAAAGATTCTCATGTATTCTGGACTGAAGTAAAACATGGAAGAATGGAAGAATTCAGGCTTATTTAAGAAAGTCCAGGAAAAAAGCAGCAGTGGACATATTCTACTTCTCCCTACTGCTGGTGCCAAGTTTTCATTAATACTGATGGCTTAGGACAGTTTGGCCACAGAAACTATAAGCATCTAGGAGTTTTTAGCCATTTCTTCTGGCTGCTCCCCAGAACAGTTCTGTGGCAAATCCTGCAGAAGAAATCTGTATGGAATCTGTTCCTTCCTTGTCCACCTGTTGGCAGCCAAAAAATTATGCCTCTGTCTCAGCTCTCCATCTGTAAAATGAAAAATAAGTGTTATTCCTCTACCTTCCAGAAATGTTATAAATGCACTAAGGCTTGTGAAAAATTTGTTATTCAGCAATACAAAAGTATAGAGGATGGAATCCCTTGTGAAAAAAAACTTTTTTGCTATTGAGGAATTTTCCATAGGATTTATTTCGGTTTAACAATCAGTTTTAACTGACAGGATTTTAGTACTAGAGATTTTAGGTCTGCGTTTTTTTTATTTTTATTTTTTTTTAATTTCAAGTGCTGTATTTCCAGGATAGACTGAGCTGTGCTGGTGTTGATGGCAAATTAAGAAATTAAGACCTTCACCTTAAAAGATTCCTCTGTTTTTGTGATCAGCCCTTTATTGTGAATGGACATACTGTTTACACAGACAAATTGCGTGAAACAAACTTAAGCCCAAAAATGCTTGACCATCACTGAAGTGTGGACTTAACTTCTTTTTGTACTGAGGAACTAGTGGAAATAGTAGCTTGTGGCTAGTTCTGTTGGCTGCTGGTGTAGCTGGAGTTTTTACAAGGAGGAAGTTAATGGGACAATCGAGCCTGTGGCCATTCCCACCCTGGAAAAGTGTCTGGACTCAAACCAGCCCTGCTGGTGGAAAAGCTCTGCAGGTTATTCCTGTCCCTGCTACTTGGGTGCTGTTTTGGGGAGGGCCATGGTGTCAGGCTGTCATGGGCTGCACAAATCAAAGCTTTTAAAGCCTAATAAAACCCTACACCTCAGCTGGTTTTGCTTGGGGGAAATATTGGTGTCCAGGGCTTTAGTGCCTTGGTGCAGCAGCTGACCCCATCCCATCCCCAGGGTGTGCATCACCTGGCTGCTGGCTCTGGAGGGATGCAGCACCCCGTCTTGGCTGCTTGCTGGGACAGCACTTTATGGAACATACATCCCCCAAATCCTTTTGTGAATAAATATTCTCCATGCAGGATGCAAATTGGAAGAATGGACATTTCAGAGCCTGTAAGCTATTGCAGAGCTGGTTCTCTAAACATGCACAGCAGGAATGATTTCTGCTGCTTGAAGGATATGATGGGTGCCCTGATGACCTCTCACACAAATCTTTGTGATGGACAAGCCCTGTCAGGAAAACTTAATGAGTGAAGTTGTCAGGGTTCAGTCTGGTATCACATGGATTTAAAAGCTAATTGTACAATCAAATAATGGCCTAAGGCAGGAGTAGTTTTGAGAGGATTGCTTTGGGCTGTGGGGCCAGCTTTAATTTTGCCTCCTGTTTTAGGCTATTTGGTAAACTATTTCACATGCACACGAGGCTTTGTACTGCAATGGGCACCCAGCATATAGTTTACATGATTAAATAAATAGATCAGAGATCCAAATACAGGGAAATGCTTCTCAGAACAATATGTAGTCTAAGGTTTCATATGGAATAAAGTGAATTTAAGCCTGTCACCTTAAATATATGGAAATGTCTTGACTTTAATGATACAATTGCAAGACTTTCTACAGCCACAAAGCACAGGACTAATCTGGAGTGAGTCTTTGAAGTGCAAATTGTACATTTCCCACCAAACACTTGAAGTTAAAGATGGGAAACATCAATTCACACTACTGACAAAAGAAGACTTCAGTTTGTCACAAGAAGAAAGGTTTTAAATTTGCAATTTTCATCTACAATATAAGGTGTTAATGAATTTTATATTTTATCCAGATGGGTATGTAAATTCCTTCTGAACTTTGTTCAGAAGAGCATCTATTGTGCAACTACTGAAAAAGGTAGAGAGTGTAGTCAATTGAGGGGGAAAACATCTAATTTACCTTGTCCTAATGTTTTTTTTTTCGTTCTTTTGTGCATCCTTACGTGATATCTTTCTCAAATGCTATGATTGAAATCAGTGGAAATACTTTTTTTTTTTTTTCATTTTTAAATAAGTTTCAAATCAGACCAGTTTTGGAAGAGGCAGGAAATTCCTTTTGATTTTTGTCAGAGTTGACAATATCCAACACTCTTACTAATTCAGTTTGTTTCAGATAATAAACCACATTCAATAAATTAAAAGGGATTTCTTGGGGGAGAAGTGGTGGATTCACTATAGATGACCTTGATCCTGTGATTCACCCATGGCAGACAGTCAGTGTTCCTCCAGCTTTTCTGCAGAAGCAGAATAAGAGTGCAGAGCAAGACTTCATTTCCTGAAGACAGATCTATTTTAACAACAACCCCCAAGCTGTTGAACTGTGAGGTACAGAAAAATTTAAGGTCTTCTGTTGAAGTTAAAAGACTGGTTTATATCAAGAGTAGCTGAGTAACTTGCAACAACTTAATAGGAATCTTAAATATTCATAGTTACAGCATTCCCTTTATGCTTGAATGGAATATTCTGTATTGCAATTTCTGCTGCTTTCTCCTTCTTCTTGTGTCACTGGATACTTCTGAGAAGAGTCTGGCTACATCTTCTTTATGATCCTAATGCCCATGTAATTAAGATAAAACTTTTTTAAGTGTTTGTAGCTCCAAATTAGAGAGTAACAGGACCAACAGATTTTTTTGGTTTGGATTTAATTAATTTCCTTCTTCAACTCTGTTTCTTACGTATAACTTTTGTTTTGGTGTATGAAATTGATTACAGACACAGGAATACTGCACCATGAAGTTAAAGCCTTTGTTAAAATGTGAGCAGCAATAACCTTTACAGATCTATTCCTTAAATGTTAGTTCTAAGAACTATTTCATATCTGAAACATGTACACTTTAAGTTATAGGTGGCTGCATACATCTGGCCCTTTGTAGTAATTTAATCTCTGACACATTTAAAAGTTTTTTTATCTAGGAAATACTCCTCAAACATGAATTCTATCTCTATTTACCAGGATTTTCTCAACTAAGGACCATTTCCTAAGTGCAGAACTGGGTCCAACCTAGATCTCTCCTATCTAGGGAATAAATCACTGGGGTGAATTTCATGCTTGGCTACAGCAGCATAAATGTAAAGTAGATTCATTGAGGTCCACTGGGTAGCTGCAGATTTATGTTGCCATTAGTGAGACGTGATTTGCTGGAATTGTTTGGTTTTTCACTCTCATTCCTACAGTGTCTATAGGAGTAAAATGTAAAATGCCTATTATTTACTCTTAGTATCATTCTAACAGTTAAATTTCATAGAGATAAAACTTGCCCAAATCAGGTATAAACAATAACGTAACAAAAAAGTTTCTTTCCTGAAGGTAGTAGGAAACCTGGCTTTCCTGGGACTTAGGTTATGATATCAGGCTGCTTTTCCATCCAGCCATTCCTTTGAAAAATCTAAGTCTTCTGTTAATGCAGATGCTGTGGTCTTAGAGACAGCAGCTTTTGCATTTTCTGAGCAGACACTATTAACTATTAAGGGAAGGAAAGGCTGTGGGGTGAATTAAGTCCTTACTAAGTACCAGAGAAGCCATGAAGGAGAAAGATGTTGCCAGTGCCTCACTCACAGGAAGAAATTTTCCAGAATTCAGATGTTGTTGTTACACATCAGAGAGTTCAACATCATACAACACCTGTTTTATTGTTGCTCCTGAAAATCAGCAGATTTGTAAATAGGAGCTACCCTGAGTTAATATTATTTCCCCTGTGTAGCTGGAGGAAAACAAAAGCATACCAGAGAGGTATTGGATCTCTGAAAATTACAGGAGGATAATAATGTTTGAACAATCCATTATTGTAAAACTCTCCCTATTCTAATATGTGGGAACAGTAGATTGCCCAGCTGCCAGCAGCACCAGATTTGAGGCTGTGTTGCAGGATGGGTGGTGGGGGAAGAATCATGAGAAACTTCACCCTTCTTTTTTGGGCCTATGTTTATGGCAACAGCAATAAAATGCCAGAGCCTACTGCAAGAAAAAAGGGCAATGTAAAATTATTTTTCAGACCCATCTGAAATAAGTTAGAGATCAACTTTGTAGTGAACATCTCAAGAGCTGCCTTGTTCTTTAGCATTCATCATGGTAATAGTAATCAAGCCTCATAGGATTGTACTTTTTCTGTGACAACTCTCTCTATTTCAGCAAATGCAATGGATCAGCCTCCCAGCTTTAATTCAGCAGATTGATAGTGTACTTTAGTTTATTGCAATGTTACTGGTCTGCAATGTATATCTGCCCTTGTAGCTACCTTCTCTTCTTTGGAAAAACACTTTCAATTTAGCAATTTATTGCCCAACACACTTCTTAAAATGTCACATAAAATTGGATCTTAATAGACATGGTTGGTTATAATCAATGACCTTTTAGAACATGTTGTGCCAATAAGTGGTTACCCACTGTCTTTCCTGAAATATCTTCACTGATCCTATTCTTTCTCCAAATATCTGAATAATTCCTCCAGGAATTTAATGAAACTTCACAGGCAAATGGAGAGGGTAAATAGCCTCTCTCGCCTTGTGATCTGGAAAAAGTATTCTTGCAAACAAAACAAATCTGTAGAATAAATGGTATAATTTTGTATTATGAAAGACCATATACAGCACCATCACTTCTAATGTAGGTTATGGCTGTACTGAGATTTTAAAAGCAAAATTTCCCTTAGTCCAGCCACTTTGTGGTGGGTTTGTCTGGCTGAGCACAGATACAGGTTTTCCTGGCTGAGCACCTCCCCTGAAGTTCCAGTAAATATAAAAGCTTTAATCTGCCCTCCTATGGTTAGGTTGTTTCAAATACAAAAATTAACTAGATTGAAGTTACAGTACAATTACTGTTTGGATTGTGATTCAGGCAGACACTGGAAGAAGGATTCAGGTATGGATTTCTGTACCAGAAATATCAGTTTATGTAAGAGGAATTAGTTGTGTGAATTGAACAGTATGTCACTGCCTTTCTCAGGGAAACAATTCTGTTGGTTTGAAAACTCTTCACTACAAAGGTGACACTAGGATCAGTTTACATCATAAACTGCCAGCTGCAAAATGTTCAGCTTCATTAAAAGCTCGGTGTTCTGTGTAGCACATTTCACTTATTTGAATTGTGTAGTATGAGACAGCTTAAGAGAGGAGGGAATTGCTCTCCATATGGTGTCCTTCAGCTCTGTCCCTAAGCGAGGACCTTGATCAAATCTGGGCAACAGCTTGTTGGGCAGGCAGGAAAGGATACAGGAAAAGACAAAATATGCGGAATAATTTGAGCACCCACTCTGCTGCTCACTCCCTCTCCTTGTGATGAGGAAGCTCATGTGTCAACATGGAGACAGTTTGATAGGTGAGGGAAAGAGACAGGGGAAACAAACAAATCAAAACTGAGGAAAAGTAGTCATGAGCTGCCTGCTGCCACCAAAGTGATGCCCAAAAATCTCTGAGCACCAGTGTCCTGCTTTGAAGGACAGGTGACTGCCGATAAAGGCAGAGCGAACTCTCCCTGCCCTCCCCATCCCCTCAAACTGCCCAGCCCTTTCTTTCTGTATTCCATATTACAGTTCATAGAATCTCCCTTCAGCCAATTTTCATCATCTGTCCCATCTGTGTTTCCCTCAGTCTTCTTCTTACCCATCTCCTTTTCTGCAGGGAAAACAAACGAAAAAGGAAAGGCTTGACTGTGGAAGCACTGCTCATCAATAGTCCAAATATGGCTGTGTTATCAACACTGTTTTAGTTACAAATCCAAAACATAGCACCACATACAGTTTGCAACAACAACAGATAGGTTGCTCTGAAGAAAGTTATCTCTGTCTCAGCCAAACCAAGTACAGGAAAAAAACCACTATTAGGGCAAAAAGCAAAAGTGGGTATCTATGGTGAATTTTTGATGTCCCTTGTGTAGGAGAAACTCAGCAATATTTATCCCTAATTGAGTCCTTTATGAATAATAGAAGTTCACAGCCCAGTTCCTGATGTTTTCTACCTCAAGTGCATGAATCAGACAGAATTTTAATTGTCAAATATCGAAGTGAAGATGACTTATTGAAAAGCATCTTGAGGGTGCTTCTGGACAGAGTTTCAACAGTTCTGTGAATATTTTTAGGATTTACCTGCAGAGATTGTTTATGAAAATGTTGAAGAGCACAGGGCTGAGGATGGAGCCCTGTAGAACCCCACTAGTGAGAGGCCACCAGTCTGATGTAACCATTTGTGCCCAACCTGGGAGCCAGTCACTCACCCATCCCATGATGTGTTTATCCAGCTGTGGGATGGATTCCATCCAGAAGGATCCTGGGAGAGACAGGATCAAAACTTTACTGAAATCCAGAAAGACCACATCCTCTTCCCTTGATCAGCTGGGTGGGTTACCTTGCCACAAAAAGGAAATCAGGTTTGATAAGCAGGACTCTCCTCTCATGAAGCTGTGCCAGCTGTGACAATGGCTGTGCTGTCTTCCAGGTGTTTTTCAATACCCCCAGAATAATCTCCTCCATAACTTTATCCAGGCACTGAAGTGAGGCTGACAGCCTGTAGTTTCCAAAGTTCCCTCTTTTTGAAAACCAAGATAATTTTCATCAGCTTCCAGTCAGCTGGCACCTCTGGTTTTTCAAGACCAACCAAATTTATCAACAGAAGTTTTGCTTAGCCAGCTCTTTGACGATTCTTGGATGAATCCCATCAGACCTCATAAACTGGTAGGGATCCAAATGGAGCAGTAGATCACACACCATTTTCCCTGGGAATTGGTCACTCAAACAGGTGCAAACTGTTAAAAAATGTGGGTTATCCTGCCTCCAAGGGTAGAGGTTCTTTGTTTTAAAGGAAACAGCCAAACTTACAGTAGTGTGTATATCCAGAAAAATGTGCCTAAATCCTTTTTATAGGGCATGTAGGTTATTTATTTAAAATTGTGCAACAAATTCTTCCCTGTGAAAGGTAGTCTTTTGCTATTTAATTACAAAATGTGTGTGTTACATCCACTTCTTATGACTGTCTAGCACAAATAATTGTGTGATAATTAATGGCTTGCCAAAAAGCTTTATTTTTTATAAACAACAATTTATTCAAAGGGAATTTTAAGCAGGCACTTTCAATCCTCTACTGAAAGTATATCTTGGCAGACACTATTTATCTGCCCCAGTATTTGAAATATAATGAACGAAGTTTGAGGAACTGCAAAGAGAGAATTGAAAAGAAAGTGCAAAACACTTAAAGGAAGTACTGAAATGCACTGAACTCAGCAAAATGCTTTGAAATACATCATGTTACCAGTAAGGTGGCAGTGGAGGGAGTGTCCTAAACAAGCAGTAATACATTTGTAGTGAATGGAATACTGATTTTCTGTTGCAGCCATAATCATGTACCTTAAGGAGAACAATATAAATCCAAATGATGTTATATTTACTAGCCATAGATACTTCTGAGTAAGGGAGGGTTGTCTACACACACTCTCAAAGCTGGATCCTTGCAGTTATTTTTAATGAAGTTGACCCTTGGTGTTGAGTTGAGGTCTTTTTATGTATTCGATTATTCATTTTTGTGATGAAATAACATTGATGTTCATGGACTCTATCAAGTAAAATTTGATGTGCATGATAACCTTGACTTGACACTTCTGGTTTGGTCCTGCAGCCCACAGAAGGGATAGATTTCTCTTAGTTTCATTGCAATGGATGATTAAGACAATTAGCAGAATCAATTCTCTACCTCTTTGCTTATGCAAACACACTTATGGAATTTTGCCTTTTTGATCTTCCATGTGTTTCATGCTCTGACAATGGGAGAGTCCTTCTTTTGTTAACTCCATTTTTATCCAGATCAATTGCTGTCTCTTGAAGGCCAGATTAGCTATCAGGAATTTTATGTTCTATGACAACTTCTGCTATTATTGCTTGGGTTGGTTTTTTTTTCCTATTTGTCTGGTTAGAGTTTTCTGGGTCTTTTCCCCCTTAACTTTCACTATAACTCAATAGCTTTGAAATTCACTTTCTTGCATAATAACATATATCTGTCAGGTCTGCTTTATTGGTGAAATCCTTAACATTCACAGGGCATCATGTTGCATTGGTAAAGTAATGGAAATTATTTTACATTACTGTAATAATGAAAGTAATGACATCCTAGAAATAAAGTCTCTGATTATTCATTAGAATTCAGAAAATTAGGTAGCATCCTGCATAGGCTCTTTGAATTGAAACATCTGACCTACTTTTCTTGTATTCAACCATATGCAACCTTCAGGGATCAGTTGCCTGATTTAAGGTGGGCTTCTCATTATTCAGCAAAATGTAATGGAAATCAGAGGAGGTGTGGATGGTCGGATGTTTCCTGAGTATTTAGAAAGAGCTTGGGCAACCTGTATTTGACCCTCTGTATATATGAAACTGAAATGTCACAGTCAGAGGAACTGAAACTGAGTATGAAGGTGCTAGGGAAGTTGTTTAACAAACATCTCTTTTTGATCCTGCCCTACTTTATCAACAGAGAGGCATCAAGGTGAAAAAGGAACTGTTGCTAGAAGTGGAAAACTTAAATTGTAAAACCGCTCCTTACGAAAAGCAGCAGAAGCTTTAGCACACCATCATGTTTCCTTTATAAAGAACAGCAACAGGTTCCTCCTTCCCAGCATGTAGTAAAAGTAAAAATAAATGCAATAATAGAAATGATGGCTACCTCTTCCTCTGCTGGCTTGATTTTTTTTTTCCTTTTTAAAATTAATAGATCCATGATTAATGTGCATATGAGGGTGATGAGGCACTGGAACAATTTTCCCAGAGAGATTGTGGATGTCCCATCCTTGGAAGTGGTCAGGGCCAGGTTTAACAGAACTCTGGAAAACCTGTTCTAGTGGTAAGTTTTCCCCATGGCAGAAGATTTGGAACTAAATGTTCTTTAAGGTATCTTCCAACCCAAAGCATTCTACAGTTCTATGGTATACAGTATGGACACTGCTGCACCCTCTAGTTAGTGACAGGTACTTGTTGAACAACAATTAATTTGTTCCATCACATTCAGTTGCATTTTCAACCAGTGGCTTTATATTCTTTCTCTTGCTGTCTGTAGTTTTCAGGTGACGTTTCTTTGCATGGCTTTCACTTTTGCAAAACTGGCAAATGACCTGCAGAAAAGGGGTCTTTGTGAGTACTTGCTCCTAAAGCCCATACCTCTAAATTTCTTGTAAAATATAAGCACTGAGAATTAGAGAACATACTTGGGTCAACTTGAGTTAGTGTTTCTTCACAAGAGGCAGTAATTTGAAAAATAGAGGTTTGTCTGTCTTTGTAAGATCCTTTTCCCTTACATTTTGATTCTAGTATTACCATGAGCCTTGCAGTACAACTACAGCATACTTAAAATTGAAATATTAGTTCCTTATCAGTGATAATATCAGTACAGCATTTTTAATAATAAACCATTCCTTATCACTGGAATATATTATCATTAGTAGTTCTCCTTTTGTAGGGCTGTGTCTAGGGCAGTGTTGAATCAGCAGTGCTTTCAATACAGTCTTTGGGAAGACTTATATGCCTTGTGCTACAAAAAGAAGTGCATCTGCCTCCTGCTTCTGCTTTTTTTTCTACATTCCTTTGAAGTAGTTATGTCCATCAATACACCTGCCATTGCTGCAATTTAAGTATATTAATTCAGTCACATTTTTAGACTCAAATAGCAAAACTACTTCAGCAGCCTCTGTGAAGCTGAGAGAGTTGCATGAACCTATCTAATTTAATTTCAGAGTTCCAGCTGCTGTGAGGTCAAGGAGGATGGCGAGTGTGATGGAAACAACAACAGCAGCAGCAGAAAGTAGGAAAGCATTAACTAATTGGAAGAGAGAGGTGTCCGTCCTTTGGTCAGAAAGAAACCCTGATTAAAATATGTCAAGGGTACAGCTGAGAAGTTGTTGGGAAAAGGAGAGAAAAATGCTTTCTCAAGCACTGTGGTGTGAAAGGGAAGGTTAGAGAGATTGCCTGAGGCAGTAGTACAGAATTCTTTTTGAAACAAGGGAATGCAATATTGTAGGCTCATACAACATAGCTGAATACTAGCTATAGATAGATTGTATAGGTATGAACCAATGTCAAAAGATGAAAAAAAAAAAGCTGTGAGAGCAGCATAAAGAGTGGATTAAAGAACTCAGGAAATAGCATTTGTATTTTTCCTTGTCAGACTGGAAATCTGCAGCTATTTTCACAAGGTTTCCATAAAGATTCATCTGACTTCAATCTTTTGTAAGTATGTGCTCACAAGAAGTAAGGGTGAAGTCTGAAGTTCCTGTGGCTCCTTTCCTTGCTTGTTCAGAGTAATTTCTTAATGTGAGGAGAATGGAATAAGCTCAAGTCTCTCAAAAATATGCAGTGGGGTGTGAGGTACCAACTGGTTTAAACCTAAGTGGCTGCAGTGTAGGGTTAGCATGCGAGCACCAAGGAAGAGCAGAGGATAAACAAAATTTTCTGCTTCATTTTCAGAATTTTTCACAACATGAGTTCTGCCCTTTCCCCAGAGCAAAATTTGAGCTACCAATTCTGCTCTTTCCAAGGATAAAACAGCCAGATGCAAGAAAAAGGAGGTCAGCAAAGCAAGGGAGGATTCAGGAAGAGGAAAATACAGTGATTGTGCATGTAAAGCATTCATCAGCCACAGTGGCATTTTTGAAAAGCCATCTGAAGATTTTGGGAGTTACAGATATCACCAAGTATGTGATCCTGAGGTGCTTTTCAAGGTGCCTATGTTCTCATTTATCCTTTTTGGAGGCTTCCCTGTCCAGTCTAATTTAAGTTCCTCAGATTACAATGCATTCTACAGTTCCTGAAAGGGTTCTCCCAGCTGGAAAAGCAATTTGTTCTAAAAGTTACTAGATGCATCATCAATTCCTGGGGAATCCCAAGTTAGTTGTTTACATTTCTGTTTGTCTGGTTTATGTATCCTTACACTGAGGCAAAGAAGAGGTGCTATGGGACAAAATAGAGCTCAGGACATCCTTTTGAAGGAGGCCTGTCTGGCAGTCCAGTCATGCAGTGCTGACACTGGGCCAGCTCAAGGCAAGAAGAACTCACTGCCTTTGTTTCTTAGCATCAAGGCAAGAGTCAAGACACCACAGCACCAAAACTTAAGCCATTAAAGTGATTTTTACACACATTTTAAGGTTCTTTAATGTGCTGCAAAGGGAAACTTTCAGAAAATGTGTTGCTATACATATGCTTGTCTTCTTTTAGCATGAACTAACAAAAATATATAAAACAGAGGCTTGAGAAACTAAACAAAAACTATTGCATTAAATCCCACTAGATAAATCTATTTAAACTTTATTACCAACACACGACATCTTCTCTTCCATATTAGCTGTGTGTCCAAAAAAACACAAATGTAATCAGGAACAGGAAAAAAATGATGGGAAAACTCGATCTTTCTCCTGAGCAATGGAAGAAAAGCTGCATTTCTTAGTCAAATCTAAGCAGAGCAAATGAACTGGCTTCCTCGTTAAGCTGCCTAACCAGTATATTCATGCTTGGCAGCAGAAATTCCCTTTGGAATTCAAAGAAGATATATTCATGAAACTTTCTGGGAAGTTTGCAGAATAGGAACAATGTTGAATCATCGTTTCCAAATAAGAGAATGTGACTCAGTAGCTTTCTGCCCACTTTTATCTCAATGTGCTATTGTCAAAGGATGCACTTCAAGCAGTAAAAAGGTAGTTAACAAATATGAGAATTACAGTATTTATCACTGTCTTGCCTTGATTCAGGGAAAGTCATGATTTCAACTTCCAAAGAGTTTGCAGGTAATAAGGTGTAGTTAATGTAGCTGGCAGCTCTGTGGTACTTGGTTGGTGATAAACCATGACAGGGATCAAGTAAAGGCTTTCAAATCTGCACAGATTCCTGCCTGATTAAGTGAGATGCAACTTCTCAGCAGCCAGTTTCTTCCTATCAAGGTCATTACAAAGTGTTATGGGATGTGATGGCATTTTTTCATTTCATGATGACTGGTTCCATTGGTTTTGTCTGCCATATACAAACCATTCATTTTTCTGAAGAATATATTCATTTATTCCTGTGATACCTTCTTCTGAGTTTTCTATTGATTTATGCTTTTCATCTGTCATTTATAAGTAACTGTTCCAGCCCTTGTGATTTTTTTTAATCCATTCCCTAGAATCCTGTTGCTATTGATTTCTTTTTCTACTTTTGTATGCTATTTTTCAGAATTAATCCTTTTGAAACCTTTTCTTTTTTTTTTTTTTTTTTCAATATGTATGGCAAGAAAACCTGGAGCAATCCATTGACTTTGTAATAAAGGACAACCAATAACTGTGGTGCTTATTTCCAATTCCTCATCTTTCAGACATATATTAATGATTTCTGAGTACATCAGTTTCATAACAGTAGCAAAAGGAATTGAGGTTTCTTTGAATATACTAGCTCATTCTCTTTGTTGCTTTGCCTAAAAGTGCTTAAGGAAAATAATTGAAAAATCTCATTTCAATTTTGGGAGCGATTTCCACACAGAGTTCTCTTCCTCCTCTTAATTGTCCTTTAAAATTCCTATTTCTACCTCTTCTAAATTCTGCAAACAGCCTGGTGGCTTAAGGCATCTGTAATGGACTATCATACTTAAAATCTGTCCATAATGTGTCAGCAAAGACAATTGCAGGTCTCTAAGGGTTCAAGTGAATTGCAGGTGTTTTGATGGTTTAAAAGCCAGCAGAAATGCCTCATAAATTGGTACTTTAATAACAATACTGGATTAGGTAAGATGGGAGCAACAATTGTAATTTTTATTTTCCCATAAAACTGAAGTAATGTGGAGGTACTCATCTGTATACTTATTATACTCATATGTGCTCCAAAATGGAATTAGGATCGTTCCCTTCATACATAGCAAAGAAAAATAACCTTTTTTTTTTTTTTTTTAATCTATGGTGTACATGATACTTTTTCATTTCTATTGAAAGGAACTGTCCAGCATATAGGTACATGACTTGCTTTGCACCAAAGGAAGAAAGTCACTCTTCCCAGCTTAACACAAAAGCCAAAAAACACTCCTCCTTCTGAAAACATGGTTTTTGCTATCTGGAACTGTAAGCAGTAATAGCAGGAACAATAATAGTCTGAAACAAAAATTTAAAAAAAAGAAAAGAAAGTCTATTTTGACTCCCCTTACTGAGTCTTCTGGTTGTCCTTATGTTCTTGTATGTGTGGATTTGGTCCTAGAAACGCTGCTGAGGGTTTAAAATGCCCCTTATAAAATGAAGAGTTAAAAAGCAGATTTTCTGATTTTTTAAAATTAATATTAAAATTGTATGTCTGAATCCCAGTCACAGAGGTGATTTATTTTTTCCTAATTCCATTCCAGTTGGATTACCCAGGGAGTAATTGCCTTCATGGAGCACTGCTTGCTGGAAAGCATCAGCAAGACCATGAATTCCTTCTTTTTCCTTTATACATCTTCATGTTTTTAGTTCTACTGAGATGTCTAAAATCACTCCACTTCCATGACAGGAAGGATGCAGTGTTTGCCTCCACTGCACTTTTTGTAGGAGCAATCATCAGTCTTTTCAGCTATGATTTTTCCCCACCTATCCATATGTTCCTTGCAATGTATTTTCCCAGCACCAGACTTCCCAGGCTGGGGGAAGCTCTGGAGTTCTCTCCCTCCCAGTGGCATTTGCTCCAGCACTGTGCTCTGTCCCTCAACCCACAGCTGTGCCCTGACAAAGGCATGGGAGAGGTGTTCCCTTCAAAAGAAACAAAGCCTTGCTTTCTTCTTTGCTGCTCAAAGATTCTTCCCTATCAGTCAGTAGAGGAAGTGTTTGAAGTGTGGGGATTTTGGATGTTTGTTCATTTTAAACTATCCAAATATTCATTTTGTAACTGTCAGTTTTGGGGGCAGGTTACTGGCTGATAAAAAACGAGCACTGATCTTTGATTTTTTTCTAAAATGAATTTTGCTGCTAAAGAGCTGAAAAGATGAGCAAAGGCTTTCAATTCAGTCACTCTAATTGTTTCCAGTGAGTGGGAAGTGAGAAATAGACTTTATTTATGAATGCCACTGATCAAAAGAGGTAAAACTAAACCTTGGTTATTAGCAAAGTCAAAAACACTCCTATATACTGATTCATTGTTATGAACAAAGTGTTCAGAAGCCACAAAAGACAGGTAGATGCTGTGATGTGCCCCTGGAAGTAAGACTCCCTGAAGCCTCAAAATGCTTTTAATGCTCATCAGTGGGGGGTTGATGTGCAGAGTACTTTTTCATTGGGGGAAAAATCCATCCAGCATCTCAACTTCACGTTTAACAGCCCTGCTTTTGGTATGAAAGGCATTTGGCAAGTGAACCCATTACAATAATCAGGAGTGCTGCTCTAACAACTGCTGTCAGGCAAAGAGCTTCTGTTCTCCCTCTCCTCTCTTCCTACTCCTTTACTTAACAGCTATATTGAGTGCACAGACTCAAGCTGTAATAAATAACTCTTAAAGATACTGGCACTCGAGGGATTGGCCTTCAACTTCTACACTCTCCTGTCTAGTCTGAAATAAAATTTTTAAAAAATATTTTTGACTTGGATTTTGCATTCCAAGAAGTAGTGACATGAATAAAAAAGAACATTATTGCTAAACACATGCTTCCTGCTTTGATTGCCAGGATATAGGAAGGTGGAAAATGTCTATGCAGTGTGACTGCAGCTGTATCACTGTGATTTACTCTTACAAAGTAAGGAACTAACCCATAATGAGCTCTCTGTGTGTTGGGCTTATACAAGACTACTGGTACAACCATTTGGGAAAAAAAAAAACCCTGCTCTCACCAAAATAGTTGGGCTATTCTAGTAAATATGTACAGATTCACTTATGTATTTGAACTCTGTCCATTTACAGATTGTGGGTTTATTCAACATGTGGTTTTTGGCTAAGCACTGATTCCAAAATTGGTATCTCTGAGACTAATTAAGATTATTAGCATACTATTGAACATTTTCAAAACAATGTAATCGAGACCAAAATTTGATTTCTGTATTCCCTGCAGTTTTATTTGTGGTTTTGCTTCCATTTGGAAGTGGAGCCAAGGTCACAGAATATTTCAATGACCTACAGTGAATGGTTGCTAAATATCATTCCCTTGAATACAATTACAACTTAAAAAAAAAAAAAAAAAGTGCATTGCCCATTTGCTCTAAATGCATCTTTGATGGATGCTTCTTTATCTTTGTGATAGATTTTTTTTCTCCCCTCCCCTCCTCTATAACTCAATTGGATGAAGTCTTACATAGCGGTAATAATCAATAGTGATATAAAATCAATTAGAAATTGGTCTGGCATTATGAAACTGAGATTCTGGGTCAGACTTTAGGTAGGAAGTAATCAAAGTGCTTAACCTACTACATTACAAGGGGTTCAGGAGCTAATTTTCACTCAAAAGCATGATTATACTTGTAATTATGCAGTACTGTTACAGCAGTATAACTATTTTTGCCTCAACTCAGATCAAATCTTAATTTTTTAGATGAGCAATTGGAAAAAGGTGAATGACCTCATAGCTCATCCTGATAATCCAATACTTTATTTTGTACTTATGTTTGCTACCACAATGATGGGTTTGCTCTTATTTGTCACATCTGTTTTCTGTGTCAGAAATCCTTCAAATTGGGCAGTGCTAGAAACTTAAAAGTTGAGGCTGACTGGGAGAAAGAAAGGCATGAGTAGATGTGCTTCTGAAAAGAAAATGTGAATTATGGTAGTGAAGGTAGGAATTTGCTTTTATTCCATTATGGGTTTAATTTGAGATGTTACATTTACAACTTATTCTCCATCCTCCTTTAATTTTGTTGACACATTCATACCTTGTACCTACTAAAATTGTTCAATAAAATCCTGATTCTGCTGAAATCACTGCCAAAATACTAACTAATTTCAATGGGACAAATATTCATGGAGATAGACAAGAAAGATGGTTGTTCTAATTGATCTTCCTGTCTCAATTATAGGAGGTGATTTCCTGCTCTTTTTTTGCTACCTAATAATAATACTAATTACTAGTATTATTAGTAATACTAATTACCAATAATATAAATATCACTAATATCAATAATTCAGTAATACTAATATTTTCAAAATCCCAAACACAAAAAAACCCCCAAACAATAAACTAAACCACCAGCAACAATAACAATACCCAAACCAAGAAAAACCCCACAGGCTGGCAAGAAAGATACACTTTACAATAGAAGTAGGATGACTCTTATATAAATATTCTTGCACTGAATCATAGAATGACTGAGTGATTTGGGTTGAAAGAGAACTTTGGATCATCTTCTTCCAACCTCTTGTGGGTGGGGACAATTTCCACTAGACCACATTGCCCAGAGCTCCATCCAACCTGGCCTTGAGCACTTCCAGGGATGGGGCATCCACAAATTCTCTGGGCAACCTGTGCCTTACTGCCCTCACAGTAAATAACATACACTATATATCTTTAAAAAGATGACATAGCACACAATTATTACATAAAGATAAGCATTTCCTCTTTGCGTTCAACACTGAGCTGTTCATACCTATCCCATCTAAATGCTCTTTCTTCAAGAAGACCTGAGCAATAAATGCTACTGCTCCCAAGTGGCAGAGCCATAATGTTAGCAATTGCCTAGATTTTATTTCTTTTTCTCTCTCTTTTTTTGTGTATTTATAGTTCTACTTTTTTTCAGCCCAAATGGATATGGGAAAAAAAAATGTTAAAGCCATCTACTTATTACTATTTAGGTGATATGATTAGAAATGTAGATTTTCTGTATAGTCAACAGAGAGTTTTTCCTAGGCAGCAATTCAGATGACATCAGTGGGAAGGCATGAATACCCACTTGGAAGTTTACATTTAATTAGATGCTTTGTACTCCTTAAATTAAACACCTAGAGAAGAAAATTCATTGTGCCCTATAGTAACTAATATTTTCGAGCCTGAATTACTCCTCAGAGTACACTGTAAATTCGGTTTGCTTGGAGCATATTTTTGGGAGGGAAGATGATAGTTTGTAATTATGAACACATATCTGCAGTAGTTCAGTATCTTTCTCCCTCAGGCTTTTCCTTTTCTTCATATTCAAATCCATTGCATCTGCTTATATCATCCCAAAACCAGTTCAAAGCCAAGATTTTGAGTTTTTTTCCTTGGCTCTCCCACCAATCTGTTTAACCATTTTTTAAGTGTCTATCACAGCAGTCTCTTTCTTACCCTGTGCACGTATTAGGAATCATTAGCTTTGTCACTAGAGGATAAGCATCCACATGGAAAAATTCTGTAATGCACACAAGGTGCAGTCTATTGACATTACATCATATGCCTTGTTATATTACCAAAACAATTAAGTTATCTGAGTATCAACACTGCATGTACACATCACATCATTTTTAAATCAAAGCACTTAGCAGCAAAGAAATGAATAATTAAGAACACATAAAACTTAGGCTGCCCACACAGTAAGTACATTATTCTTCTCAAGACTTTTAGAAGTCTCTAATCTTAATAGGCTACAAGCTCTTCAATGCAGGCAGATTTTGCTGTTGCTGTCCCATACTTGTCTGTGTCTGACAGAAGAAGACCTTGTCTGCTCTATAGCAAAAGTGGAGGAAATCAAAGATATCTTGTCTTAAGAATATGTACATGCATCTTGTAATTTTAATTTCATTCTAAGCTGTTCATTATTCAGTCCTTGATAATTTCTGATCATAACTGCTTGGCTCTTGTTTAATTTTGATTTTTCACTCTCTTGAGAAAATAGTTTGTCTGGTGGAAAGTGCACTGAGACCATGGATGTCAAGATTTGTGCCATGCCAGAGCAGTGCTACCCATACTGCCAGGTGTTAACCATGAGGATGGTTTTGACTGCCCTGTAAAATGAGCATATCAAAGTGGACACTACTCTAAATGAGCTTCCTGACTGGGAATTAGTGGCTAGCCCAGGGCAGCACAGCAAGTGTTCTCTGCCACAGCAGGATATGTCATTGCTTCATGCAGTTGGTCCCACTCAGCTCATGACTCCTGCCACCAGCATTTCAGCTCTCCTCTTCCATGCTTCATCTCTCAGGCCATCTGTACAGCAAGGTGACTTCTGAGTGTGAAGCCATAGCAGCCTGAGTTTTGACACAGTCATATCCATAGTCATGGATCAGTACTGGATATGCTCCAAGGCACTTCCACTAAAGAGGGCTGTGTCTTCTCTGCACAGTCTGTGAGGAGCCTAATTGGCACACCTGCTTTCAGGCTGTTGTTGGGGAAACTTGAACCATGCAATTTTAAGTGCATTCCTACTCTAAAACCCATCTTCTAAGCTCATGTTGCTGTCTAGATCTCAGATCCTGAGATTCCAAAGCTTGTCTTCCCTTCAGTTTTGCTCTGTTTTGGAAAATGTTGTAAATGCCTGGCACACGGTTTTGTCATATGTGTGTGTGTGTGTGTACATATACGTATAAATTCTTTTATTAACTAACAAAAGGAAGCTCAGTAGAAAAAGAAGACATTTTAGAATGTACATTAAACAGCAAACACCTTGGGAAGGCTGTGACGAATCGCATGAATCATTTAAAATAAAATGCGTCTGTATTAAATAATAATTTAATTACTTAGATTACTTCCATCTGTCCAGCCTTCCATACTCTCTTCCATTTCCACAGCTGTAGTTTGTATTTTCATGCCATACAGGTATCTAGAATAGGCGTGCACTTAAGTAGATAATATAAATGTTGATGAACTGAAGAGTCATGCATATTGTTTCAAAGATAACCTTACCTACCCCTGTCTTTCTTGATCATTGATGACCTTTCCACAAGTCTGCCTTTATTTTTTTTCAATCACTAAACTATTTCCAACAAATAACAAGTGGTCAGTTCTTTTTTTTCCCATTTTATGTGAATTATTATTAAGAAAAATTTCCTTTCTCAATGTAATTTTTTTTCAAAAATAATTTAACAATGCTCTTTTAACAATGTTGAAACGCAGCTTGTTTGTTGTCCTGGAATGTTTACTTAATATTTCATGTACTAGAGATAATAGGCATTTAATTTCTGGAAATTTTTGTTTTCTGGGATCTACAAATGGTGAATACTCACCTTTCTGTTTGAGAGTGCCTAAAATGTGAATTCTCACCTTACTTGCTTCATTGTCATCTCTGTGTAGATAAAAGGTCTGATTCTGTTGTCATGCTCCTTATTGGTTGTTTCTCACAAGAGTGTGTTGTTTTATTTTGGGGTATTCACAATACCAATTTTCTGGAGGACCTCAAGTCGTATTTCTTATTTCTGTGCTTGGGAAAGTTCTATAAACATTTCAAGTGTTGATAACCAAGCTGTAGTGTTATTGAGGCACTACACTTAAAGCTGCCCGGAGAAACTGTGATGGCCCATCCCTGGGAGTGTCCAAGGCCAGACTGGATGGAGCTCTGGGCAGCCTGGTCTAGTGGAAGGTGTCCCTGCAGTAGCAAGTGGGTTGTAATGAGATGATCTTTAAGTTCCCTTCCAACCCAAACTATTCTGGGATTCTCTTGATTTTTTCCTTAAACACGAGAAGCAAGATGGAGGGAAAGAAATTATCTGATGAGGAAAATCACCCCCCAGGTTAAGTACATGCAGATCTGGATTCATACAGGGATCTGGCTCTATGTATGAAACCTCAACCATTTCCTAACCTCTCTGTCCCAATGTCCTCAGCCGCAGAATAAGGTTAATAATACTTACCAGCCAGGGGTAGTGGATCACTAATCTGTCAGAATGCATGCAATAAAATATAATTTTTTGTGTATTGCAGGGGAGATATCAGTGATGCTTCAGGCACTCATGACCTGATCCCTATCTTCAGAGAGCGCTGGCAGGAGCCACTTGGCACATTCCCAGGAGGGATGGCATGCCATGCTGAAAGGGAGGCGACAGTTTACGGCTGGAGCAGCCTGCCCGTGCCCGTCCCGGTCCCGCGGGCGGGTTTTGCCCCGCGCTGCCGCCGGTGCCGGTGCCGCTGTCCGCGGTGCTGCAGCTCCGAGCGCCGCAACTTTCGCTGCCCGCCCGGCCGTGCGCCACTCCCGGGAGCGCGGCCCTCATTAAACTAACTCCTCCCTTCGGCTGCGGAGCCCGTAGGAACGGGGCCCTTCCTCTCGCTCTCCATCCGCTCCCCTTCTTCTTTTCACCCCCGTTGGCAGAGCTAACTGAGCTGGCTCCGCCTGGGCTGTGCGCGCTGCTGAGCGCGGCTCTAATTCCAGCGGGGTCTGCGCCCGCCCTTCCCCGGCAAACTTCGGGCGCCTCCCGCACCCCCGGGACCGCGTTCCGGGGCTCCCGCCGCCCAGGTAAGAGGGGAGAGGGCAGCAGCTGACAGATTCAATAAGGGGATGGGGGCGGGATCCTGCGGTTTATCCCCAGGACTCACTCCCGGGGCGGGGGTGGGCGCGGCAGAGCATCCTCATCCTCATCCTCATCCTCATCCTCCTCCTCCGCGCATCTCCCGGGAGCGGCCCCGCACCGCCCCCCGCCCCGCTGCTCCCTCCTGCCAGGTAACTTCCCCAAGTTTGGCCGGGGATGGAGGTGGGAAAGCGGGAGAGGTGGGTGGGCTCTGCGGGGCAAGGGCAGCGGGGATAGCACCTGGTGCAGAGCTGAGCTGTGCTCCCAGCTGGGCTTGTTCTGGGTATCCCTCGGAATCCTAATGCCGAAGCTAAAGGAGGAGTCAATAACGTGCTGGCATGAAGAAATAGCATCAGAATGTTGCTCATTTTATCTACAATTTAATGCATCACAATGGCAGTTATTTCAAATTATAGATTACAAGCAGTTCAGCTCATAAAGAGGTATTAGAGTGCAGTATGTAAATTGGAAATTGCACACTTCCTTTATTAATTTGGAACTAGCATAATATATTAAATTTTGCTGAAGTTAATAGTAAAAAAAAAGAAGTTAGGTAAGAAAGATAGTTGTAATTATCTTTGGAAGAAGTAATGGAAATGAGTGTGATGACACTTCAGCACAGACATGTTGCACCAAAGGAAACCCCTACCTGATAAATTTAAGTTCTGTGCAACCATTTCAGAAGAAGGGTTTTGTTTTTTGGGGTTTTTTTGGTTTTTTTGTTTGTTTGTTTGTTTGTTTGTTTTTGGGGGTTTTTAAAATTGTTTTTGTCTTTTTTATAAGTTTAGATAAGTGGAAATATGGCCACCGCATACCTGTGTGTATAGATAAAACATTTATGGTCAAGAAGGAATAGTAGTACTCAAGATGGGTCCTAACATAGGCCTATGGAGTGCAAAAATAGTCTCTAACTTTATTGTTTAAAATCTTGGGTCAAGAATAGGCTGGTTACCAGTTCTAAATCCAGGGGAGTATTTCTCCTTCTAGCCAAAGGTATGGCCTGCTATTTAAAGTTATTGATACTGAGTTACCCATTTCAGATTTAGCCTACATAAAATGTATTAAAATATTTGTGGGAAACATTGATACTAGGATACCCATTTCACATTTAACCTATATAAAATGAATTAAAATATTTGTGGGAAACCAACCATATTTTATTCCTAATGTTATCGAAATTAATGATGGAAACTAATTATGGAGTTACATGCTACTTGTTACATTTCAGGCACTTCATACCTGGTACACATTTCACTATTTCTCTGACTTTTTTTTGTACAGCTGGATATAGCATGTACATAGGTGGTTGCTTCTTGTCATTACACTTCTGTAAGCCAGAAACACAGAGGCAAAATTGTTAAAAGTACTAATTTCCTTGCCTCATGTCTCCTGCTGGGCAATGAGAAATAGGTGCTCTCCCCTGCAGCTCAAATCTAGTGTAAGTAGGAGGTGTTTACCTGCATCTTCCCATCCAAGGCTCCATCAGCAATGCCAGTCAGAGAAATGACTGAATGACTAATTGAATGAGAATTATTAATATGGGCACAGGATATTGGCAAGGCTGTTGCTATAACTCACAGTCACAGTGGACGTTCAGTTCACAATCTTGGTAACATTAATAATCCATGTACTATTGTGGAAAACAGAACACCAGTTGTAAAATTTCTTTTTAGTTAATAAGTAGTAAATGTGTGTCTTTCCTCTCTTAAATAAGTTTGCTTGTAATGCAGAGGACTCCCATGTGGTTTGTATGTTGCTCAAGCTACTGGAGTTCTTACAGTGTAGTTATGGTGTGCTGTTTCTCTGAGTAGTTATGAATTTCTGTCGCACATTTTACTCTGGCTTCAGAATAAATTAAAAAAATATCTGTTCTGATGTCAAGTAGAGTTCTCAAAATCAACAGGAAAAAAATGCTTATCTGAAAGTCTTATTATTCCAAAATTCCTAAATTGGGTAGGTTGCAAACATCAGAATAAATATGAAAAAGAATACCACCAATCCTATTTATAGAAACAATAAAAAGAAACAACATTATGGATGAAAGCCACTCCTTGATATGTTTTTTTCCTGAAACTTAGTAGGATTGATGTTTCCAATGCAAATTTTTGTTCAGGTTCAAGTACTAGGTGGGCGTTATTACCTTCCTTTGTCCCTCCTTGACTTCTTGTTTGTGCTAAAATTAAGTTTCCCAACAGTGAGACGTCATCAGGCTTTTTCACAAGTAGCAATTGAAATCTCTTAACACGCCTACAAAGCTGAAAGCCAAGTCATCTATTTAAAGAGTGTTTTGAAGTGGTGCTTTTATTTGTTGGTTATCTGGGCAGTGGAGAAACAGTCTGTCTGGCACCAATTCCCTTGGAATATTTGGACTTTTCTGTGGAATAACTGATCTTAATGAATGTGGGGAATTGGTATCAGATTGAATCTTTATCCATGGTTCAACTCAATGAAAAAACTCAGGAGTGCCTCAGCTCAAGGGCTTTGTCTTTAAATATTGAATGTAGAGAACCTGTTACAAGGTCAGCTAGAATTTATAAGCAACAACAAATGGTCACCTATGAAGCCTCTACTGATGAAATAGTTTGTGAGAAGGACCCAAAGTCTTCACCTTTGGAGGGAATAAAATCCCTGGAGCCCAAATACCTGTATCACAGTCACAATGTCTAGTCTCTGATCTCCTCCTAGTGCATGTTTGGCTTACTCTGAGGGAGAGAAAAGTCTTGGCAGAACCTTTATGAAAGACAGAAACGAGCTCTGTGGCTGCAATTGGAGCTCAGGCAGGAGTCACAGAAAAGCATAACATGGCATCAGGGGTTAAACTCAGGTATAAGTGGAAAAATAATGGCAGTCTTTGTCCAAAAAATCCCCTCAGTCAAGGTGTCAAAATGAGATATTGCTTTTATTACACTGTACTGATGCTCAGGCATTGATTTTTTATCTGCTGGTCTGCTTCTCAATCAGCAGAATTTCTTCATCAGCTCTACTTTGCACCTCACAACTTCACATGGGGCTTGACTGGGAATCATGACTGGGTTTCTGGCAGGCAGCATGCCCTTGGCTGTGGGAAAAAACAATATTAAATACTATGGTGATCTTCACAGTATAATGCTTTCATCTTTTCTAACCTGTTTTTAACTATGATTTGAAAAATAGTTTACT
This sequence comes from Luscinia megarhynchos, assembly GCA_034336665.1. Taxonomy (NCBI): domain Eukaryota; kingdom Metazoa; phylum Chordata; class Aves; order Passeriformes; family Muscicapidae; genus Luscinia; species Luscinia megarhynchos. The sequence goes on along the minus strand of JAPFBE010000013.1, from coordinate 10,015,699 downwards.
TTTTTCTTCATTTAGTCAGCTTTTAAAACCCAGGGCGTCCAACAATGCTAACTTTTCTTTTAAAAAGAAGACAAAACTCCCACAGCAGTAAATCCAAACTAATGACTGCTGAGACATTTCCTTCCCTCTTCACCCTGTAAACAAAAACTTTCTGTCACAGAAGCACACTTAGCTAGAGCCTAGAATCAGGGATACAGAATATTGAATGAACAATATATGGATTTAAGGTGGCACATTCTCAGGAAGCTTGGTCAGAATAAAGACATTTTCAGACCACAGAGGGTAAGTGTCTGCCCTCAAAGCTAGAAGTTTCTAGCTCTTGTGGATCAGGTCTTTAAAATCACAAAATACAACATTGTTATGCAAAAGGAAAGTTTTTCAAAGAAATCCTTGAGGATTTTAAAATTTATTAGCCACCGTGTTTTTTATCTTATAGAAGCCCAAAGAGCTAAACTCTGGAGAAATCCTTTAAAAGAGATGTAAGCATAATTCTAATGAATATTAGAAACTGCTAGACTACTCTCAAAAAAGTTTTTAGTAAATTATGCACTCCCTGAATATATGAAGGTATGATTGCTGGTGTGGGTAGAACATTGACTGTCTCATTCCCCTGGGATTTTTGCCTACTTGAGATTATTTTTGTTTGGTTGGGTTTTTTTGGTTCTAATCTTTCAGTATTATTCTCCATATGTGTTTTAGATCAAAATAGTTATCATCTGTATTTAATTTAGTACACCTTTATCTTTGTGATGGGCTGCTATTTCAGAGGGTACAATGCCACTATTAATCATCATAAAGAAAATGCATGAAAACAGTCCAAAATATGTGTCAGGCACTTCAAGGTGATGGATGCACAATAGATAGCCCCATTATTATCACTCAGTAACTTGAAAACTTTTGGTCCTCACATTTTCTCACTTTAAAACATCATTAACTTGTTCATGGGATCCAATACTTTGTGAAAAATGTATTACTCTCCTACTCACTTTTTCCTCATCTTTCATGCTGTATAGACAGAGCCAGTTACCTGAAATTTCTTAATGCATTGTAAGTTTACTCCTCAGTGTATGAGATAGCAAAGAAAACCAAAACAAATGGTTTTATGGAACAAAAGTCAATTCTATTGATTTTGATATGTTAATGCAAAAGCAGATTGTATGAAGGATTGTTATTAGGGAACTCATGTTTATGGGTCTCATAGTTTTATTCACTCCTTGGATTTGTTCTCTTTTGTGAATCAGAAAGACTCAGACTAAAATATCCTTGTCAACTGAATGTAGCTGACATCATTCTTTTTTTAGGATTGTTACAAAAGTTATACAAACCTAGTGAGATTGACCAGTGCAGCCCACAGATATTCATGCCTCAGTCAGATCATTCACATGATCTAATTTAACCATTTGGGAAGGAAATAGCTGCAGCTTCCAAAACCATCTTCTGCTCTCTATACTGATACAACCAATTCCTGTATCAGACCCTATCATCTGAACAACTGGATGAAAAATCTTAAAAGCTGAAGTCATCCATTATTTATACTTTCTATTACAAAGGAAGTTGTTTGGTTGATTTTTTTCTTTTTACCCTTTTTAAGTCTTAATGAAATTGCCTTGAAGGTTCATAGTATTTCATAAGAGTGACACTGATAAGTTTCTATATGCAAAAGAATGGAAAAAAATATTTTTTGTAAAGGCCCAGCTTGTAACATATTTGCCTTTATTCAGGAACAATTAATTCAGAGTTAAAGTATGTCTGTAGGTAATTTTTATTTCTCCTAGCAGTACATATCCTACTTTCTTTATAATAATTATGTTATGTTAAAAAGGTTGAATCTTAAAAATACTCTAACTCTTATATTTTTCACTTTAAATTTTAATCAGAGAGTATGGAAGAATCAATAGTTACTTAAACTTTGAAAGGTTCTGAAAGCAAACCTGATTATAAGTTAGTGACTTAATGATTTAGTACGTTAGTGAATAATCAATAATCACTATCAGATGTTCCAAATATCTTTTACTAAATATCTTTTGGAGAGCTTGTAAGTACACTACAGAAGTTTCTGACAGGTGAGGTGAACTGAAGAAGACATCATCAATGACACAGACAGTGGATTGAGTGCAGCCCTCAGCACGTTTGCAGATGACACAAAACTGAGGGGTGCAGTTTGCTCTCCTGAAGGACAGAGACATCCAGAGGGACCTGAGAAGCTCAAGTGCCCATGGGAAACTCATGAGGTTTAACAGACCAAGTCCAAGGTGCTGCACCTGAGTCAGGGCAGCCCCAGCACCAGTCCAGGCTGGGGATGAGCAGAACCAGAGCAGCCCTGGAGAAGGAGTTGGGGTGCTGTGGGTGAGGGGCTGGACATGCCCCCCGTGTGCTGGGAGCCCAGAGCCCCCCGTGTGCTGGGCTGCACCCAGAGCCCCGTGGGGCAGCAGGGCAGGGAGGGGATTGTGCCCCTCTGCCCCTCTGCTGAGACCCCACCTGCAGGGCTGCATCCAGCTCTGGGCTCAGCACAGCAAGGACAGGGAGCTGCTGGAGCCAGCCCAGAGCAGGCACCGAGGGGAGCAGAGGGATGGAGCAGCTCTGCTGGGAGGAAAGGCTGGAGAACTGGGACTGCTCAGCCTGGAACAGAGAAGGCTCTGGGGTGACTGAATTGTGGCTTTCCTCCACCTGAAGGGAACCTAAAGGAAAGGTGGAGAGAGACTATTTACAATGTCTGGAAAAAACAAAAGTGGGAACAGCTTCAAACTGGTAGAGAGTAGGTTTAGATCAGATATCATGAAGAAATTCAAACTAAAACCCTTCTAAGATTCTATGATTCCACGATTTGCAGCAGCCCCTGTTCTGATGTCACAAGAATCTGTGTTCCATCCATGGATTTGCCATCTCAGCCGAGCCGTGGCTGTCTCCAACCTGGGTGATCTGTTCAGCTCTGGGTGGGAGCTCATGGCTTTTCACCTTGTGTGCACAAAGATAGCAGCACAGTGTCTGGCAGCTTGGAGTGAGGAGCTTTGGCCCAGCACGGGCAGCACTGGAAACCTCTGGTGTGGTAAGGACCTTGTTTTGCTGCTCTTGTATTGCATCTGAATTTAAACAGGCAAAATAACCCTGATACTGCAGGGAGGTCCTCATCAGATAGTATCTGGTTCCACAGATGGCCCTCTGAGGGAGCTTGTATTCATAATGTCTTTGGTAATGCACTAACAGAAATGAGGTTAAAAAATACAGTCTTTGTAACAGGCAAAGTACGACATAAGAGATAGATTCAATTATTTTAAATACATCAGACCAGGTTCTGATTTCAGTCACATGGATATAAACAAGCCTGCTGGTACCACAGACTTTTGTGCATGCAAGGAAAGTGAGAGTCTTGTCTTAGGGATGTAAAAATGCATCCACTTTAGACTTTATAATCTTTATATTAGAAAAATTTACTCTGTCTTTAGACTTCCATTAGTCATCAACATTCAAAATATTTATAGGATAGTTTGTGGGTTTGGTGATCTTTTGTCAGTATTTTGGGGTTTGATTTCTCCCCTCCTTTTTTTTTCCTCCTTTGCATGACTGTATAATTCCAAACATTTAATGTACCTGCTAGAACTTCTGTATCATGTTGCTGTATCAGGGAGATCCAGTGATGAGGGTGGATGTATTAACAATGGCCAGAGAGGCCATTTATCATTTCCTACTATCTCTACTAGATATTTCATAGGTGCTGTGTGGAGAGGAAAGCTGTTCTCTAAATATAATAAAGTGACTGAATTCTACTTCTACCTTTATGAGGCAAGTGGCATTCCCATGATTTGCAAGGAAGCTGGCATGGGTTTTTTTGTCATTTCCTGAAGATTTATGAAGTGTATTCTTGCATAGAACAAAAATTGTTTTTAAAAAACACAGGTGTGTAGAGGAACTTATAAATTAATTATACTGAAAAGGATACTTGAGTTTATATAGTTGATACACTCAGTGATTCAATCAAGACAAAAACATATAAAATAATCCAGGCAGTAACAGAAAGAAAGCAAAATACATATAAGTTGTTGCCACCCACAAACCAAATTTTGCAAAGCCTATGGATTTTAATGGATTGTGCCATTTAGATGGCAAAAAATCTCTGGAAATGCAGCTGAAAATCTCACAGATTTTCATGCCAACACTACTTCAGCAGAAGTCATATCTAAAACAAACTTCAGACTTTGTTAGAGTCCTTTGTATGACAGATTTATCCATGTTCCCTGATTTCCTGCCAAGTGACTGCACCTGGTTCACTCTAAATTACTTACAGTTAATTGTCAATAAATGTAAAGAAGGTCCTCCTGCCATTTTCTCTTGGCTGTGAAGCTGGTGAGTCTCATGGCTATTTATCAGGTTTACATTCAGGTTTACAGGAGAAAAAATAAAGAGTACAATAGAGATTGGTTATAGCTGTTTAATTTTTTTTTTCCCCATGTGCATTTTGGTGCAGGATATGTGTGAGCACAGCTGCATTAAGGTTGAGATGTTATTTGATTCAGCTGGCTCCTGGATGGGCTGTTAAGGGTGTGGGAGGGGCAATGGGGTTTTTTTCTGCTTGTGTAAGGAGAATTGCTGTTTTAGAAAGAGTAGAGGGAAGGAAGATCTACAGGTAACCATTTATTTCCTTCCGTCTAATGTATTTTGTTTCCTCTTGTAGCAGCTTTGGAGGGTAATATGAAAATAGATTCTTTGTGGAGTTAGAGTAATAATTTTTTTTTTTGTTCCTTTGGAGGGTGTTTTTTGTGTATCTATTGGCTTTCTTTCATTAGGCTTTGCCACGACAAAAACTTGCTTTTAAAATAACTTTTTTCTGTAATTTTAGTTTCTGTTTGCTTCTTTACAAGATAACTAAAGGAAAGGTAAAGAAAGAAGACTTTTTCCTGCCCTCTGTGTGTCTAGACCTATTGCACCTGCTGTTCCTATTGATTTGCCATACATATGGCTCGATTCTGTCCTTGGTCATTTTATTCCTGTATTTGAGGGTCTGAAGCAGCACTAGTTTAAACCCAAATGCTGTAAAGGTTAATTACAGTCTTGCTAGTTAAGCTTTTTTACTGTAGTGTACTTCTCTGTTAGAAGAAATGTTCTTTAATTAAAAATTAAATTAATTAAAAAATGTGTTTGTTTGAGATAAACCTGTTTGCTGGCACCTGTGTGAAAAGTGAGGCTGGGAGTCCGAGAGGGATTGATGGTTTTGAATCTGAGGCAGGTTTCTGCTTCTCTAAGAGAAAGCCTCCTGTTGGATTTTCCTTGGGAAATGGAAGCTCTAGTTTGAAATGTCAATTGCTGTTCTTTGCTTCTTTCCCTTTACAAATTATCTCATAGAAGACAAATATGACAGGAATAATATCTTTAAGGCTGAGATTCCCTCCCTCTCTTTGGCGTTTTGGGCTGCTGTGAAGTGTACAGCTTTCACCCAGTCCATGCAGCCGCTCTGCCTCACTTTTTCTTTTAGGGATGGTTCCTGTGTTGTGCAGAAAATGGCTCTTGGACCCAAAATAAAAGCCTTACAGTTTTTGCTTCTTTTGTTCTTAATTGGAATCCTATGGATATGGTGTCTAGGCTTCCTCCTAATGAGGTGACTATTTTCCTCTGTCTACTTGTTATGAACTTTCAAGCAAAAAAAGCTTTTTTAAAATTTTAACATTTCCTTGCGAGGTTCTGATATAATCACAGAATAGTTTATTTTGGAAGAGGCCTTAGATATCATTTGGTTCCCATCCCCTGCCATGGGTAGGGACACTTTTTGTGGGAAGGTTATTCATAAGAATAATGCAGGAGACAATTTTTCTCAATGAATTACAGCTGTACTGATTGCTGAGAAGTGGAGACAGCCTTGCCTGCTCGGTGAGGATGGGGTTTATAAAAGAGTGGGGCAGCTGGTTAAGAGTAAATTATAAATGGAGTTGGAGCTTGAGACCAGAGACTGCTGCAGTTTGGGATGGAGTGTGCTGGCTGTGCTGTGGGGAGGAAGGGACATGCAGCCATGTAAGGGACAGACAAGGTGAGAAGATGCTGTGTGAGGGACAGAGAGGGTTAGGTGGCCAAAGGGGCAGCTTGGGGTTTAGCCAGTCATGCAGAAGGAAGAAAGGAACTTGCAGAGAGGAAAGGAGTTAGTGCTGTGTGGAGCTGCCTGTAAGAAAAAAAGTCACTTCTGTGTGAAGCAGCTAGTGAGGAATGGAGTCAGTGCTGTGTGGAGTTACCTGAGACAAGCTCATTAAGAGAAGGCATGAGAAGCCTTTTAATAAAGGACTGGTGATTATGCCAGTTGTGTCTGTCTCAACATAATTGCAGCAACCTTCCACTGGACCAGGTTGCTCAGAGCTCCATCCAACCTGCCTTGAACACTCCCAGGGATGGGGCAGGCACAGCTTCTCTATGCAGCCTGTGCCAGGAGCTCACAAGACTCAAAGTGAGGAATTTCTTCCTAATCTATAATCTAAACCCTACTCTCTTACAGTGGGAGATTCTCCCCTTGCTTTATCCCTACATGCTCTTGGGAAAAGCCTTTAGGTACTGGAAAGCACCTTAATGCTTTCCTAGTTGTAATATTTATATTACAGCTAGCAGGGCTGCAGATACAAATGCCAGCTTTTTGTGCGAACTCTAGCTTTCTGTAGACACAGTCAAAACAAAAATTATCCTGGACTTTTTAATTAATTGTAAAGTAGGTAAATAACTAATTGAATACCATCTGTTTGCTTGGGCTGAGCATCAAGAACGTGTCTGTTAGTTTGAGGAAAGAATATTCATGAAGCAGACATCTTTAAGATAATGATTTTTACGAAACTATTTCTTTAACCTTGCAGTGGTAATGTGCATATATTTTTAGGATATTAACTTGTATTTATTGTTCTATGTTTTTGCTTTGGAATTCCCATTTTCAGTTGTTTACTTCTCCTTTCCTGTGGGGGTTAAATAGTCCCAAAAAGAAGGAGGAAAAAACAAACAAAGCTTTTTAGCATTCCTTCCTTTCTTCCCTGCATATGTCTGAGAGGGGACAGAGAGGAACTGTGTGTGCTGGCTGGGGAGGGCACTATTTTACTGAAATACCAGCAGCTCTAGGGAGCCTCAAACAAGATTTTCATAAGAAAATCAAGGTGTTTGTAACAATGGGGGGGTTCCCCTATGACAAAGGGTTACCTGCCACCACCAGTTTTGAAGCAAGACAATTTTCATTATGAGCTACTATAGGAAGTGCATGGGCAGGTAGTTTGTGATCGGGGGGGTGGTTGGAGCATTAACTAAATGCAAAAGTGAAAGTTTAAGGGTCACAGCAAACAGGAAAAATTACCCCTTCCCTTTAACCAGTCAACCAAGATCCCCTCTTTCAGGAGTTTCCATTGCCTGCCTTCCCTCCATGGGGGTGGGGCAGGGGAGAAAGGGAGAAATTGGAGTATAGTATTCTACATGTCTGCTTATGTAGTCTTCCTTAGGTAGTACTGCGGCTTCAAGTTTCATAAAGCAGAGATATTTTTCACTGAAGATTATAGATGAGAATTGAGAATTATAGATTATAATTTCAGTTGAACCTTTCCTCATGCATGGGTGCTGCATCCATGAGTTTGGAAAATAGCTTTTTTAAAAATAAAAATTACTGCAATAGCAATATTAAAAGTATGCTTAATTGGCCAATATGTAAACATACCCTTCTATTAGTTTAGCATTTTCCCTTTTTTTTGTTTTGTTCCAGCTGTTGGGGTTTTTTTGTTCTGTTCACAAGAAATTTGTAGCTCTTTATAATGGGAAAAAACCACAAGAAGTTTTGACAGTACCATCTTTTTAAGAACTACTTATTGCTGCAAGATTTCCCACATTGAATTAATTTCTCAAATATTAATATACCAATTTCTGTCATAGTTGCCAATGCTTTAGACTAGAAATGACATTCTATTTATTCCAGCCAGTCCCGTGTAATTGGTACAGTTCTGACAAATCAGCATTTGATTAAATAGATCTGAAGGAGCAGATCTGAGTCAGAGTGCAATGAGAGGAGGTGTGATGGGGAATAATAAATAGGTAAATGTTGCCAATGCTAGTGATGGTGGCCAGAGAAGCTGTGGCTGCCCAATCCTCAGTGAAGTTCTGCTTGTTCAGAACTTTTAAACCTGGCTGTCTCTGGGGTTTTTTTTGATGAAGCTCAGGCCTTCTGTATGAAAGAAAAATTCAAGCATTTTCAAAGCAGCTTATTTTGGTTTTGTAGTGGCCTCTGAGCTGATAGTCTTGAGCAAACAGTCAGGGAGGTTCTGAATAAAAAAGCATTTTTACCAGCGAGTATTTATTAAAGTAGGTTTATAGATGTGTACTGAGGAAATTTATTGGAAATTTTTGCCTTCCTTCACCCAAAGGTATATTTCCCAAGAGCTATAACTAAAACATTCAATAATATTTCTTTGTATAGCATCCAATAATGCAATGGCTGGAAGACAAGGAAGTGGCAGAGTAGCTGGGAAGATGCACTGGATATTGGCAATAATTCTGATGCTGTGGGGTCACCAGAGCAGTGGACAAGGACAAGGTAGGTGAAGATAATTTACTTCAATTTGCTATTGGCATGGTATTGCATAGCACTGGCTAGAGAAGGAAGGCTCTGTGATCAAGGGCTATATTCTGTGAACAGCTGACAAGAAGCAGGGATATAGAAATCTGAAGGGCTTCAGTTGAGAAGCTGAGTTCTGTTTGGAAAATGATGTCTTGAATCCCTCAGGGATTATCCAGGTGCTTGAATCTGTTTTCATGTGCCCAGTGATTGAAGTTGCCTTGAAGTAAATCTTCCCTTTGTATCTGGTGTTGGCTCTCTAGGTGTGGAGCAGTAGTTTTTTAAGAGATTATGGGCATGGATACTTTGTGTTGTTTGGCTGCTATATGTGCAATGTTCAGGCTTTTGTGACCGTGTTATGAACAATTTCCCTGTTGTATTCCTGTCTCACTCACTAATGGTGGTGCATAATAATTGCTGTAGGGATGCAGGCAAAAGAAAAATCTCCTTGGGTTTTCAATTTTGAAAAATGAAGCATTATTGCATGTTTTAATCTGAGGGCTGTTAACAAGAGAGGTAAAACCAGGCTATTGTATTTTAAATGTATATTTAGAATAAAAGATTTTTGTGTGTTGTGCCAAACTGGGAAAGGGGAAAAATATAATTTTGAGACACTGAAATTAAAGGAAAGTGGATAGGCACTTCTTTTTGAGGAATTCCTTTATTAACCTCTAGGAAATGCATGTTACACGTGGGCTGAGATTTCCCCATCCTTACTTTACTCCTCAAGTGTGGAAAACGCTGTTTTTCAGCTAGAGCTTATTTGATTTCTATTACTAGTACTGGCTAAAAGCATGATGCTGGTTACTGTGTGCAGCCTGTGCTAGGTCCATTTTCCCAGGCAGTTTGGGCTGCAGAAAGAGTTCTTGGCTTTTGGAAGGATGGTGGTGTTCACTCTTGCTTGGTGCAGTTTAAGAGGTGGTAATTGGATGTAAACTGTGCACTCTGTAAACTGTGCAGCTCTGCTGGAAATTTCTGTGGAACTTGTGTTGCCTCCACAGATCCTAAAAGCCAACCTGGCAGCCTGTATAGGACTTTGGCAGGAAAGTGTCACGAGTGTTTTGCAGGTAGTAACCAGCTTTTCTGAGATATAAATTGTGTTGGTACAAAAAGGGGTGTTTCTTTTATAAACTGACCAATTTTGACATTATAGCCTTTGAATTGAAAACTAGATATATTTGAAGGCTGACTATTTTGTGATATTGTGCTAAAATGAGATGGATATGGTGAATTTCACTTTTATGAAATACTGTGATGGCACTGGAATGCACAGATGCAGCACCTTGAAAGAGTTTGTTTTCAAAGTGGGTGATGTGAGGGCACTTGTGCTGAGAAATATTCTTTTTGTGGCTCTAAACCCTCTGAGTTTCTGGCTGATGACAAGATAGTCTTGACCTGTGAGCTGGCCTTTAGTCATGTAGTTCTGTGTGGTTATGTTTCCTAAAAATTACCAAATTCTAACTACTTAGTAACTACTAAATTGTAGAAAAATGAAAAAATGTAGAAAACACAATTGGATGCAAAATGTCTTCCTAAAATGAGCAAGTAACCCTTAGTAGGAAAGAATTATGACCATGATTTTTGATATTTTGCTTTAGCTTAAAATAAATTTGTGAAGTTGTAATGCAGATTTTGAATGTTAAGTACTTCTAAGCAGGTCTAATATAATAAAACAGGTGTTTCCATCTCTGTAGACTTTGTACTCTACTCTGATAGAAGTACAGTGTAGACTTTTGAGCATACAATTACAGCAACTGCTGTGCATTGCTTGAACCTTCTACTTGAGAAATGTGAACTTTTAATGGCAATGAGGTAGTAAATTATGAACAAGGAGCAAGTATTTTTGGGCATAATTACATATACAGGGTATGCAAAAATGCAAAGCATTTAGATTACTGGATATATCTAATTTTGCTGTGGATTTTTGTTAACACTATTTTCCAAAAGTAAAAAGTAAAGTCCTTTGGGCATGCCTTGCAAGAACATGAGAAATGTAATTTCTGATTTATTTGAGTAAAATTAATATTAATTATAAAGTTTTGGTTTTTCGGAGTCTATCAGGACAATAAAATGAAGAAATAATGATTTTGTGTCTGGGCATAGAACCAAAAGTGTTTAAAAGCCATATGGCTGCATTTAAAGAAAACAGCTTCTGAGTCACATAACTTCAGTGTGAGTGGGTTGCTATGGAAGTTAGAAGGAAATCAACATTTGTTCCACTTCCAGTTGCAATTGGAATAGTAAACTTAAGTTGCAAACTCTGGTTTTTTACAACTCTTTCTAGCTGTCTCTTTTTACGCATTAACTCAACCCAAGAATTCTCTGATTTTTGAAGTCCATGGGGCTGCATCCTTCTTCTATTCATGTGTAGCTTAGGACTAGGGCTAGACTTCAGTCTACCACTCCAAGTGTCCAATAGAGACTGGAGTAAGGAAGATGTTGTTTTAATTTATTTTGCACTTTAGCACAATAGACAAATGTATAGTTTTTAGCATTTTGCCTCCCTTCTATTTTTCTCACTTAACTGAATATTGTAGGTTTACTCATCTGTCTTCAGAGGAATGAATATATTTTGGCCTATATTTTGTACATATAAGTAAACTTAGAAAAATATTTCTCTAACATTGAGCCTTGAGTAATCTGAAGAGTATTTTTAAACAGACTTGTTTTTCTTGGTGAACTTAGAAATCATAAATCTGGAAGTCTGAAGTTACTTGAACAATAAGCAGGCAATTACTGTTCAGTGATATCCACAAATACTGTTAGCATTGATATTTAAGACAGAAGATGAATAAGAAGTCCTGGAATCTAATGATGTTCAATATTGTAAAAGAAGTTAATGTTGCTTAATATCTGGAATTTCACTGCTGTATAGATGAAGCAGGTGCTTTCTTTGAAGCTCTAGAGATGCTGGATAAAACACTGTCTGCTCTCTGAAGTACACAGCAGTTGTGCTGGTGTTCTTGGATTCGTGCTTCCTGCCCAAGATGTGCCTTTCAAATCTTTTTTTTTACAGAGCTGTCAGGGTACAGTGTTGACAGGTCGCTTTATTTAATGATCAAGCACAAAGGCTGTGCAATGTGCTACAGCCAAGAGGCTTCAGAGCTCAAACAATGTGCTAGAAAGCAGAGGGTGTTGCTGCCTGACCAAGCTCTGATCCCCTGACTGCAGGAACTTCCCCCCCCCCCAGCACAGGCCTAATGGGGGAAAAGCACCTTAACTTTTGAATTTAAATAGTGTTGTGTGTGAGTATGTAATATTTTTGGTTTCTTTTTGCATTTTGTAACTTTAATCAAAGGGAGTATTTGCTGGACTTCAGAGTCATAAGGTGGGTGCTTGTAGCTGGGGACAAGCATTCAAACTGCCTCAATTTCACCTTTTGTCTGTGCTGCTGGTAAAGCCCAAATGTTCCTCAAGATGTGCTCCAAAAACAATGTCTTCACACTCAGTCCTGAGATTACGTGGCTTCTTAATAGTGGGAAGGAAGGTAGATTGAGGATGCCTGAGATTTCTCCCCAAACCCATTCTTAGTGATGTGTTTTGACTATGAAGATTAAGCTGTGGTGTTTATTTCCAGCCACTGCACTTTGCAGCTGTGTGTCAGTATCTTTCTCTAGCTCAGCTGTCTCTCTGACAAGGTAAGGAAAAGTATCTTGTATATGTTATATATGCAGTATGTATTTGTGCACATATACTGTTTTATGGTACTAAATGGCTGGCAATGATTTTGGCTTTAAAAATGTAAAACCAGAACAATAAAAACTGTGTGTAGAAACAAAGGGACTTGGAACTGGTTCCAGGTTTCACACCTCAGCTAATCCTGAAATGGTCCATGGGTGCTGTGGTGCCATGATTTGCATTCAGCACTGCTAAATCTGCCAAGTGCCTGTGTGTGACCTGGCTTGTGGCTCCCTGTGGGAAGAGCAGCCCCGTGGTGACATGGAATGGGATCCAGGTGGCTCTGCTGCCCACACCAGCCTTGTGCACATCCAGCTCCCAGGTCACCATCCAGAGCCTGGGGCACAGCCCAGCAGGGTGGGTGGGTTTTCGTGCTCAGAGGAAGAAAGCCGAGATCTGTTCTGACTGTCTGATGCAAGTTCACTTCAGGTTTTTGTTTTAATGGCAACTTCTGCTATCTGAAAATCAGTCCTCTTGCATCAGTCTTTTAAACTCACCTTTAAATAAATGAGTGGGCAAAGCTGCAAGTAATGTATTAATGCTTTAAAGAGCATTGAGCCTCTGAGAAACCTGTGCTTGGATCCAAACCAGAATCAAACCCAGGTGACAAGCTTAAGCACTCTTTGCTTGTTCACTAGCACCTGTTATGAATTCAGGTGATGCAGTAAGGATAATTTGGGATAAGACAAGCAAAGCTCTCCAGGCATCTTGTGTTCCATTGCAGTTATTCCTTCTGTCTTGCTGCTCCTCAGTGTGGAATTCTAGTGGATATTTGAGTGAAGTGATGAGGAAGCTAAGTAATGATGGGGCTAGACCTGTGTTTGTATCCTCACTTTAGGTGTGTGAAGGCACTTAGAGACATCCAAATGAGTTTTTGGAAACAACAAACCCCAAATATTGGTTCTTTAGGCCAAAATGTACTGTGCTGGAAATGTGTGTGAATGATACACCTAAAACTCCTGTTGTCACTTCTGCTATGCAAATTGGATGCTCTAGGTGGAAAGGTGGTTTGTATATACACATGTGGAAGAAAAAAGAAGTTGAAATGCAAAGAAAAGTCTTGTTTTTGGTTCAGCAGCCTGTATTGAAGGGCTTCAGCTGTAGTGAAAGATGCATCAGCCTTAATGCAAAGTGACTGTAGCTTGTCTCATAATGTTCTCAAAATACATTTGAAAGCACAGTATCAGCATTTACCTTTACTCTATCAAAGTACCAGTAATTTTTATAGCAATTGACCATGATTTAGTTCTTCATTTTTCTCTTGTACATTATGCAGCTTTGCTGATGGATAGCAGCACTGTATTTTAAAAGGAGGATTTGTTTAGTTTTAATGGAACAGTTAATAGTAGCCACTTTAAAATTGGCAAGTAGCTTTAAAAAAAAGGCTGTTAACCAATAATATATTACATTTTTTAAAAGAGGTCTTAATTTGTTGAGGCAACACCCTTTGCAGAAACTCTTGATGGAAAATAAACTAGGAGAGTCTTTAAGGTAGTCTCACCTCAGGCACTGGCTAATTGAAAAGTGAAATCTGAAAAAGGCAGCTGCACCTTGTAGTGCAGCTGAATTTCTGCATGAGCTGTGGAATTTAAATTGGATCACAAAGCATTCTTTGCTTTCAATCAATTATATTTCCATTTGTCATATATCCTTCTTGCAGGCAGAGATGCTGCACAGTTAAGTCAACCTGCAAGTATTGCTTTTTTCTTTAGAATTGATCTTCATGGGCTTTCACAAAATGTTTAAGTTACTAAGCATGCAGACATTGCTCTTCCTGGCCAATAATAAGAAAATACTTCATATCTTGCTTATTTCAGAGATATGCAGGGTAACTCAAACAGTAAACAATTAAATATAAGACGTTATAGATTCCACTATAATGTAATGCTGAGTTTGCAATTTGCAATCACTTCTGTCCTCAATCCAGGAAGTTTTAGTATTGAATAATGAGAACTTTCTAATGAATGTGTGTAATTGAGAACCTCAGATGTCATCACCTGGAAACAAGCTTGGATGATGCAGATAATTGGTGGTGCTGCTGTGGCAACTTTTTTTCCAAGTGATTTAGGACTCACTTCCCATTGTATAGGAATTAATAATTTTCCTGGCACTAAACTGAAACTCAGTTTGTACTTTTCTTTCCAAAAAACAAATTTGCTTAGATGACAAGATATGAATTAAACCACCACTTGATACAATTTAAAGAGTTTCACTTAATATAATTTAAAGTCTTTCATTTTGGAAAATATGGTGCTCTTGATGTTTTAACAGAATGTATGAGGCTCCAAAAATGTTCTTGGCAGTCATTGTGGTAGTAAGCTTCATGAAAAATAATAAAAATTGGCAGTAAGGAGAATGATACAATGCATGTAATATAAAACACTTTACCCTGGAACACATACAAGTACTAAGTGTCCTAATGTATATTTATTGAGATAGAGTTGAAGTTTTATTTATGCTGCATTTTAAATGAAAGTATTTCAGGATTCAGTTGTCTTTGTCCATTTTTTATACACTTATTTGTGTAACCATCACCTATCAGATCTTGGTGACTTGCAATTAACCTCTAAAAGGATATTGCAGGAAGCTCATAGTTCAAACAGGCTTTTTTTGATATCTTGGGCTGAAATATTTGCTTTTAATCAATGTCAATGTTTCCTTTACTGTTCAGTTTCTATTTGGGAGTCATCTCTTTCAACAACAAAATTTAAAAAGACCCAAAGAAACCCAACAGAAAAGTCATTTTAGCCTTTCTAAAAACAGATCCCACTATGAATAAGTGCTGCAAAAGCTTTATTAGAGAAAGGATGCCAAGCCTGGGTTCCAGCATTAATAGCTACTTTCCTACGAATTTAACCTTTTCTCATCTTTCAGCTCCTGCACTGGCTGTGTGATGTTTGGGAACAGATACTAGTTTTCTTTTCCTGCTGCCACTTGCTGTTCTGTGCTTAGGCCCTCACTTCTCCAGGAAAAATAAACCCCAGCAATGGCACATCTTCACTGGGAGAAAGCCAGTAAAAGTCCTCTCAGGTTGACTTTACTCTTGGTAATCAGCTTCCAAAATATAAAAATTCTGTGGAAAACTGTCCAAATTTATCAGAACAAGCAGTGGTCAGTAACTACTGAATCCTGTGAGAAGGGAGAGGTGGAAGTGCCATCCTTGGCATGAAGGGTGAAGGAAAGATAAAAAGTCATCAATAGCCCTTCTAGATCTGCTTTGAAAAAACTTGACTTTTTAACTGCAGGTCTGTAGGAATAAGGAGGCAGAGTGTCTTATGCAGTGCCTTGCATGTGAATCAGTTAATTGTAATTCGTGCCTAGAACTAAGTGAGCCATTTCAGTGCCCACTCTGGGGGGGAGTTATCTGAGGGGTCTTGAATTTTTCTGTACCTCAACACCAATTCTGGAATCCATCCGGTGAGGGCTGTCTAAGAAATATTATTTTTTAAAAAAGAAAATTGTTTGGTTATACTTATTGGGTGGCATTTTATTAAAGTGAGGAACTTCTCATTAACACTCAGTTCAGGGGAAGTGGTCTTCAAAGAATTCTCATGAATTAGATGAAAGTGTTCAATAATTTGCAATTTCAGAACAATTTTTCATTCACAGTTTAAAAATTGCTAGCAAATGCACAATTAATTACATAACAATTTAACTTTGACAGCTCATTTCTGGATCAGATAAAATAAGTCACAGCTTTCTCATCTTGCTAAATGATGTTTCAGTGCTTTGTGACTATGCTTCATAGTTGTAGGGTCATATAATTAAAAATACATGGGGAAGAATTTTGTTTCCATTATTCTAATATGTAGTAGAAAATGCAGATTATTTATCTGTTTAAACCTATCACTGTGAAAATTAATATTTTCAATTTTCTCGGTCTGTTAAAAATAGGAGATAATAACATGTGAGGGTTTTTTTGTTGTTAATTTCAGGCAAATAATACAGAAATGCTTCAACCATAAAAGCAAAACCTTATTGAGAAGAAGTGAAGTTTTATTTTGCTGAAAAGAAATACTGTGCTGCATAGTTAGTCCAAAGCATGCCATGCTCTTTATGATCTTTCTGAAATCTGTTTCTTTCAAAAGCTCTGGCATTGATCATTACCAGATATTTCTCTATTACAGAAAAGTAGCCTAGGGCAATTCTTTTTCATGTATATTGTAGGGTTGCAGATATAGATATATGTGTATGTGCCAAGCACTTTCCTGCTGGCTTGATTTGCTGCAAGATTTTATTATTTATTAATTTGAAACGGACGAATAATCCCATTTACATGAGAGACCTGTTTGTGAAGTGCACTTTGAAAATTTGTCTTTAATGGTAAGACTCATAAATCACACGCCATAAAACTTTTAGATGTTTTGCTTTAGACTAGCATAAAGTTCCCAAGAGAACTCTGAGAAACATGGGGCTTCAGATTTTACATTGGTTACAGTTAGCATTGTCTGTTTGAATCTAAAGCTTTGAGTGTCTTGTATAAAGTAATTTCACGTTCTTTTCCTTAAAACCTCTGCTGAAGCAGAAAAGATGTTGAGCAGTGTACAGAAAGTGGTCACTGTTCTCACAATGGCTGAGGCTGTAAAGGTCATCTGTGCCAAAATCCCTGCTCAGCTAGCAGAGGCAGCCCAGGAACATGTGCAGACACCTCTGCAATACAAATATTTGGGAGCTGTAGAATTATTATTGCTCTCTAGGCTATCTTAAAAAATAAAAGGGAGGGCATCTGCGATTCTAAATGGAATTTTGCATCTTAATTTATGTGTGTGTGTGACAGGCAAACTGTGATTGTTTCACTGGGCTGTCCATCAGCAGGAGAATGAGCTTAACAAATATGTTCATTTTTGTACAGATCAGGAGGCAGATGCTGTGTTTGAAGTGCCACTGTACAGAGCATGGGCTCATATATGTCTTTTAAGAAAAATAAACACAAGCATGACAGGCTCCCTGTGAAACTGCTAACTTCATCTGGCAGGTCACTGTCATTATCTCTGACTTGAAATGCAGTGGAAGCTTTAGAATCCCCCACTCCTCCAAATCTTTGTCTTTAATAGACTCTGTGTGTGGAGTAAGGTATTTGTTGTGAGGAATCCTTTGTTTTAGCTTCCAGGGTGCTTAGACATTCTGAATTTACAGCACATGCAGCCTGCCCCTGTTCAGCTAAACAGGCAAGTTAGGTGTTCTAGCTCTGTTCTCATCTCTGAAGACATTAATATTTTGCCAAGTTGGCCCCCTATCTGGTGGAATTTTAACTTGGTCAAAAAAAGCTTTATGACTATGTGCCAAAAAAAATTAAATTGTATACAAAAGGTGTCTTCTCTGTTTATTGCATGTGACTCTGTTACTGCTATTAATTGTTTAAATATTAAATCTGCCTTCAATAGTCATGAGTACTTGTGTGAAGTCGATACATCTATTTCTGGCAAATTACTTTATCATTTTGTCTCCTTGATGCTTTCTGTGCCATCTTTTTACATGAGCAATTCTGCTTTCTTTCTCTCAAACCTTTATAAATAGCCAATTTAATGTCTGTTTTCAAGCTGAAAATGAGTGACATGCAGGGTGTGATGAAGGGTGTCATGCACACAGGATGTGTAAGTGAGCACCTACAAGACAACTTTGTAAGCCCTCAAATAAGATGGGCAGCTTAATAGAGCCTAAATATGTAAAAGTTGCTTAAAATTTTACAATTCTGATAAGAATGTAATTCAATATCAAAGCATTTGACCACTTTTGGGCCCTCTGTGTACAGTCTTTCTTCACATCAGCTCTGAGGGAGAGCAGTGATTTATTTTGTATAACCCATCTGACTCCTAAGTCTTACCATTTCTGAATCCTCTCTGATAAAGTCCTTTGTCCTTGACAAGGCCAGCCACTGAGAAGGCCTCTGACTTCCTGATAACAGATTGTGTGTATTCCAATAATTTTTCATCTTAAACAGAAGAAATTCTGAATATTCCTCAGTATTTTCTAGATCTGATATATGAAACATTTCTAGAATTAGCACAAGATTATTATCTTGTAGCACACCTCTTCAAGAGAATCTATTTCAAAGTGTATGGAACTTGCAGTGCTGGGACTGCATACAGATCATCTAAATGCATTTATACTGTGAAAATGTTGCTAAGCAGTTGTTAGAAGAGGTGGCTCTTGCTGAGGTGGTGCTGGGAAGTAATGCATTCTAATTAAATTCCACAGAAAAATCCAGAAAACATTTCAGTGAGGATGCTCTACAAGCTTGCTGAAGGCAGCAGTCTCCTCTCACTGTAAAAGCATGAAAACAAATGGTTCTAATTCTTCTTGTTTTCACAGTAATAACTGTCATAGGTTAAAACAGATATTTCCATTAGAGCACTTGTATTAGGTTAGCTTTGCTTGTTGAGAGGTAATAATGACTTTCCCTCAAGGATGAGGAGGCAAAAAATAGAAAATCAAATTAATATCAAAGGAAGCTGAAAGTACTTTGTAAGTAAATCAAGACATAAGTTAGTCAGATTTGTAGCAGAAATACATGTAAAGGATGGTGATGAGTATTTTAAATTTTTTTCTCACCATATTAGAAGTTTCCTTATAGAAGTACACAAGGTTTACATCTGTGTGGATGGAGGCAACCAGTACATTCTGCTAACATACATCATTTCTCCATGCTGTACAAGGAACTGCTTGGGGGTTTTCCTTTCTTTTAAAGGACAAAAGGAATCCTCTGACTGTGGCAATATGGTTTGCCTTAAAAATAAATATTGGACTATAAACTGAAATAAATAGTGGCATAGATTCCCATGAGAAATCATTGATGCCCTGTCCCTGGAAGGGTTCAGGGCCAAGCTGGGTGGGCTCTGAGCAGCCTGGTCCAGTGGAAGGTGTCCCTGTCCATGGCAGGGGGAGCTGGGTGATCTTTAAGGCCTCTTTAACCCAAACCATTCTATGACTCTATTTTGAGGCTGCTGCAGCCCCTTCCTCAAGGGAACTTTTCCTTGTATCATGCTGAGAAATCTCACATATAGTAACACACTGTTCATTTTATTGCATTGCACACATGTATAAATGGCATTGATAGTTCCAGGAAGAGGAAATACTTAATTATTTACATAAACTTAATATAAATTTTTTGTGTCTGTCTTGCTTCATTAATGTGTGGGGTGCAGTGGATACGATTTGCATATTATTTCAATAGAAGGGTAAGAAAGTATGCTTGTTGCTTAAGAAAGCTAGGGTCCTAGAAATGATCTTACTTGTATTTCTGGGAAGGGCAAATGCTGTGATCTGTCTCTCAAATGCACAGTATTACTAGAGCCTGGAGCAATGCCATTGTCCAAGTTGCTGTTTTAGTAACTTGGCCAAGTTGTGAACAAGGCACAGCGTTGGTTTCTTGCCAGGCCCTAAAATCAAATTAGTCTGAAAGTACTGGCTCCTGGCCTTGGGTGTTGAGAACTCTCCTGGAGCAGAAGCACCTTGCTGGTTGCCTTCTGTGGTACCTGAGACTGGGATGTCACTGCTGCCTGTACCTGGCATCTCCAGGGCTCCCCTCCTCTCTTCCCCATGTGCGCTTTGTGCTTATTTTGGGGGAACAGAGCGGTGCAAACTACTGAAGATTTTTTTTCTCCAATACAGCAATCTGAAGCTCCTCTCCCTGAGGAGACCAAGGCTGTGGCAGTGGCTCAGCTGCAGCTGCCAGCATGACCAGCTTCCCACCAGGAATCTGCCTGGGCATGGGCTTTCCCCGGGGGAGCGCAGCAGGGCAGGGAGACGTGCGGCATTCCATGGCACCGCTGCTCCCCCACCACCCCGGAGCTTCCCAGGCTCTCCTGCCCGTGTGCCCATCTCAAAAATGTGTCTGGATCTTTAATTCATGACATGAAGTCTGTGATTAGGGCAAAGTAGCTGCCTCAGGTTTGGAGCAGGAGGATTTGCTGTATCAATTTATATCCTTAAGTTAGGCAGGGACTCGCCATCAAGCGTTTTGGCAGGGGACCAGCTAAGCATTACTGTCACATTTGATTCTTTATTAGGCACTGTAAATGGGTATTGGAGTTCAGAGAAAATAAGATCTAGCATAAATACTGGCTTAATTTGTGTATGTTGACTGGGTTTACACCAGGCTTTGGTTTGTTTACTTTCATTTAGAGATGGTATGAAAAAAGATTTATGTGATAATCCATACCAAAGGGCCAGTTACTAATGAAGACATTGGTAATTCTATGAGTAATTAAATTTAATCTGAGCTAATTACTGAGGTATTCTGATTCAGAAGCCTCTAGCCACAAATATTGAAACTCCATTTATTTAACCCAGCTTTTACTTAGCTTATTGCACTAGCTGATACTACACAGTCATTTCTAAAGCATTTCCCTTGGGTGTCCTATCTTTCTTGCTGCAGATGTGTATCCATAAATACTTCTTTTCTGTTTGAAGTGCAGTAGAAAATGGTCTTCTATACATCCAAATCCACAAGAAGGCAATCAATTGGAGTTGCTTATTTTTGAGTAGAACAAAAACTATTGTTGAGGAAGATTGAATCCATATATCACATATCATGTATTATTTTCCCAGTTATTCTTTCCACACATTAAATCCTGATGTATCATGCTATGTAAAGCTTGTTTTAGTAGCTATAATGTGCTCTTATGCAACTGGAGCTGATAGCAGAAAGTAATGGAAAAGGACTTGACTAATATGATCAATCCAGAACCTAGGTGCAGTGAACTTAATGAAAAAATCTTAAATATCTAAGGATCTGGCTGTACTTGCATTTGACCATAGCTTAAAGAGGATTTATTGTATTACTTGATAAAAAAATTAAGAAAGACTTTACCAGTCTTGTGAGCAAAATGCAGATCTTAGTTTGTGTTGCTACTTTTCCAAATAAAGAGCTTTACAAAACTTTTTCACAATAAATAAAGCAGAATGTTACACAGTAAATTTTAAGCAAATTCTGGTTTTTTTCCTTTAAATGAGTAATGGTATTTCTAGGTAGTAGGTTGCCCGAAAATGTTTTCCTGGAGAGGTGTTACATAAGTATTTTTTCAGTAACTAGAAAGATCCAGTTTTTGAAAAAGGTCTGTCATTACTGGTTCTTAATTTTCATCAGCAGTGCAAGTGCAGGTCCTGAAAGCTCTTCTAGAAACTATTGCACCTGATATAAACCTCCAAGGATTTTTAGGGCACTAATCTTCCCCAGTGGCCTGTGATACCTCTTGGGGTTTGCTCTTTTGGTGACTGTGCAGTGAGGCATCCTCTGGCCTTGGCTGTAATGCTGGGGACCTCTTTCCCCATCAAGGATCTGTATCCAACTCTAATGCCAAACAAAAAGACATTGTTTGTGTGAGATATGGTCTTTTGTTTAGCTTCAGAGCTGTGGGGAGTTTGTGTGAGATGTTGCTTTGATGGAAATGTAGGCTTGGACTTGAGTTGTGAAAATTGCCAACAAGATTAATTTTGCAAGTTAGAAAGAAATGCTAGTCAACCTGTTTGCTATGCTACTTTCCATAACTAATTCAAAAATTGGAATTTCAATTTTCAGACTTCTCTGTAATGTATTTTTTCCCATTTATTCACCTTTCATCCCCTTTAAAAGTCCAATCAGGTTAAGAGCATTTTAATGAACTTCTAATATGTGCATTGCCTGGAATTTTAGATTAAAGTGGAAAATGGGTCTTTATGACTGTAGTGAGTTCCTTTAGGAATGATAAAACTTGTTCCATTTAGTTGTGTGTTGTGGTCAAAATACTTTGCAGTTTAAAAACACTTCCTCTGAAGATCACCTTTGCCTGGACGTTTGTGCAACATGTGGTTTGAGCCCTGCTCTGGAGACAGTGAAGTCAAACCAAATAGTGTTGCTGGTAGTAAGCATGATGAGCACAGCTTTGTAGCTCTGAATGGGTGCCTGGTCCACAATAATCTCACAGAGAATGTGGCTCTGGGGCCCCTGCACTGCTCAGTTGTTGGTTCTATAGGTGGCAGGTGCTCAGACTGAAGTGATGGGTGTTCAGAAGCCTTGAGAGAAATAGCTACATTAACCCAGCTGTGCAGACTAATTGATTGCAAAATGGCTTATGCTGGTTGGAATTGGTTCTCCTGTTTCAGGCAAACACTTTTCTCCTGACACTTGACAATTGAGGGAGGAATGCAAAAGGGATCTGTAGACCTGAGTGCTCAATGTTATGATGCACTGGCTCCTCCTATTGTTGGAGGAAGGTGGAGTCATTGCTTCCTTTACAGAGAGAGGGAAAATGGAAAATATCGGCATTCACTGGACAGCAAGTGATCCAGACAATTTGGAAAATGAAAACTGATTGTAAGCAAGGAAAGGTGATGCATTATTTGGTGTCTTCGTCTATTGAATTAGATATGGACTTCATAAGAGAATGTGGAGATGTAATAACGCAGGGAGGGAGGCTCTATTAACTGGCAAATGCCATGTTATACCCTGTACACTGGATGAGTATACTTGTCTGGAAGTTACCTCCTTGTGTTCCAGTGTTTCTGGTGGAAAAAGCAGCACTAAGCACATCTTTAGTTTTTGTCATAATTATGTATTCAGGTGCTTAGAAAGTGCAAAAATGTTATGAAAATGGTCTCAAAAATATATTTTCATGGTCTGTTTCTGTAAGTTTATTATTTTAATTTGAACTTGATAATGTTTTTAATTTATAGTAATGAAACTGAAGTAACTGATTTGGTCATCTTTATTTTTAAGACCTGCTTTTACAAAATGGAGGAATAATGAATAACTACTTTAATTGAAAGGTCCTAATGGTTCTCCGTTATGGAAACATCTCATGAAATTAAGTTGTCTTTTTGTTGATTTCACTTAGTTAATACTCACTCAGAGTCACTGTAAAATTATTGCAGTATGAAAATGGGGTTACTTTTCTGGCCTTGATTTGAAAGAATTTTGATTGTCACAGTGACTTGTCTTGCATTTAATGCACATGATTTAGCATATTAAGATTTAGGATTTATCAGCATAAAATGAATTCAAATTACAGGCTTAGAGATGAAATGCAGCAACCAGCTTTGTGGTTGACCCATCTCAATGGTTCTAAAGCACTGCCCTGTGGGAGGGTCAGTATTCCTGAGGTGTTGGATTTTTTTATCAGAGAAATTATTATGTGTGTATATATATACACATATCTATATGTTTTTTTGGGTTTTTTTTATTCAAGCCCACTTACTGGATTGATTTTTTTATACAGGAAAGTATTATGTGAAGTATACATATCTAAACTTTGTAGTCTTTATTGTGAGACACTAGAAATAGGAGGAATATAGAGTGTATCCATCTTTGAAGCACTGTATATTCAATATATGAAGATATGCTTTAGTTGAAGGTAGAGATAAATCTGTCATCCACTAACTGTAGGTAAAAGAATGTTCTTCAGTGCTTCTAAGTCATCTCCTACGTGATGTTTGTAATATCTTCACAGCAGCTAGTGACTGTCAGACCTTTTTTTCCTTTCCCTTTTTAATGTAGAGTGCTTTGAAGAAGTTTCAACTCTTATTCAAGGCAGTTGCAGTTGAGCTTGATACAGCTCTGTAGTGTCAGGTTGCATTTGGGTAATACTCTTGTGACACCACTTATTTTCCTAAAATGTTTGCAGCATTCCATGAAAGCCAGATAGCAAGGAAAAATTTTTTTCCCGCTTCATTACTGAGTGCTTTGCTCAGATTTCACTACTGGATTGGAAAGGTTGACACTAGCAGTAGAACAGACTCAATTATAGAAAATACTTCTACCAGAGTCATTGTTAAAACTGAAATACAAACATTTGTAAGCATTTGTAAATACAAAATTGTACTTCTGAATAATAAAAATTATATGTTTAGTATTATCCCTAAGAGAGGTCAATGCCTTTTCAGTGGGTAATGCAAATATATAAATAACTGCATTGGACAGGAATAAGGTAATACACCTTTAAATAGCTGCAATGGTTTACATACACCTAGGTGACAACTGGTGAGCTACTAGAAATACCTGAGCAGAACTTATTAGCATTGGCAAAATATTCCAGAAACTTCCATTTTAGCATCCAAATTTTGTTTGAAAACTGAACTACTTGTATTTTGGCTCATTGAAATGCACAGAGAAGAAAACAATTAATTGAAAGAAAAACCTTTTGCTTGAATTAGTATTCATAAAAACTAGCAGATAGCTAGTAAGTATGAGTTCTAATAAGTTTTTCAGCCAAAATTCAAAAGAATACAGCAGAATGAACTAGTACATAAGAGCTGATCTTTTTCTTTCCCATCCCTTTTCATCCTATTCTATCACATACATACTTTGCAAGTCCTAGTTTTCACCAAAATAGTTTTTAAAAGTACAAATTACATATTTTATGTATTTTGGGAAGAAAACTAGTTTTAACCCACTGACTAAATAATCAATGCATACTTTTATTTCTCCTATACTTTAGTTTCAGTTCATATTGGTAACCAATGGGTAAAGTATATTTCAATAGTAGTTTGTTTGGAGGCTTCTTCAGATCAAAACTTGCTCCTATTCCACAAGCCAGTACTGCCTGGAGGCTTCAGTGGTGTTATTTACTTGGAAAATAAGTTTGCCTAGCTATTAGTACAGAAATCAGAATGTTTATTATTTATGTAGCTGAAGATATTGCTACTATTGGGGGAAAAACAAATCCACAATCCAATTTTGAGATGTCAGGGAATACACTCCTAAAATCAACTTTTTAGTGAGCCTTGGAACAAATTTGGGTCTCACAATCCCTTCTGCTGGAATGACTCTGGGCAGTAAGGGATCTTACTGTCTCAACCTCCATGGTTTGAAATGTGCTATTTAGCTGAACTGAAGCTGGGCATTGTCCACCTTGAGTGCTTCAGGTATAAGCAAAAGGGAAGTGAGGGTCATTTCATGAGCTGTTTGTCCATTTGCTCAGCAAAAACTGGGGATGGCTGAGAGAATTCACCCCATCAGTCATCTCTGCCATGTTGGCAAGGGAGAGCTTTTGCTTTCCTTGTACATTTAGTTTGTGGAAATGTAGAGTCACTGCCATTCACAGCTCAGAAAAGGCACAATAGTTAAGGATTCAGCTGCAATTAACCTTTGAGAGCTGTCTATGTAATTCCCATTCATGTCTTTCAAAAGGAAGTCTTTATACATCTCATTAATCTGATTCAGTTGCTTATATTCAAAATTATAAGAATGTATTTGAATGTATGGCTCCAAAAAATCTGTTGGGCAGTTTTATTTTGCATGTGTTTTGCAACCAGCCTGCAATTTTCCACTATAAAAGTCTCAAATCAATATGCATTAGTTGGATGGTGGGAGGATAATGTTAGTTAAGGCATTCATAGAATCTTTGGTGGTTTTTTTTCTTGTTTTTCAAGATTTTGGTGTTTGGCTTTCATCAGCAAATCCCAAAGGTTGGCTGTTAAATGATCAAGCTGTAAAAAGAAAACATGTCCTCTGATATATATGGCATTTATACAGCAAGGCTTAGGTACTTACCCTGCATGCAGTGCTGTAATACCAGAATCCATCACAAACGTTTAAGTATTTGTCCCATAATGTGGCAAAGCTCAGTGCAACCCATTTTAGAGAGAACTGAGAAATTGAAGTGATGCTGGTGCAGATTTTAGGAGCCTGTCTTCCCTACTGTGGTACATTGATACTGTTGGCAGTGCTAAGTCCAAAACTGAGCCCTCTTGCAAGTTCCCCTGGATAATCTGGTTTTCTTTTTGAGCTCTGCAGCCCCCTCTCATTATGTTGAGTCATCTTAAAAATGTTGGTACGATTTTTTAAAAATTTAATTGCAATAAATATTCTCTTACTTTGGAATATGTTGCTTTATGCTTCTAATTTGTTCAGTCTCTAAATACAGAAATTGTGGTCTTGAAAATTATGTTTATGTATAATTTATGTGCAGGCAATTTGCTTCTGCCTGACCCCCACCTTCCCAGGAAAAAGGAGAGCTTTGCTGTTGCACAAATATTTAGGAATACGTTGAGAATACTTTCAAGGAATTTACAGTATTTTTTCTCTACATTATGCACTCCTTGGGTCACTTGCAAAATTTCCTTTTTACTCATAACTCTTTCACTTCCTGCCTTCAGATGTTCTCTAAGATACCAATATTTACTGAAGATGAGGTCTAGAGGTTTCTTGGATATGTAAGCAAAAGACAGAAAGCATGAGAGGATATCATCTTTTAAATAACCACTTGTGTGAAATGGGAAGAATCTCAACTGAAGTCAGATGTTGACCTTTGGAGCTGTTGAGCTGCCAATTATCTGAATCTGTTTCTTTTCTCCCTTCCACTTGTGCTCCACCAAGAGCACAAACGTGTCTGAAGCATGCAAATTTGTTTGAGAGGTATAATGTTGGCAGAAATAAAATGATTTTTCTACCCACAGTGCATATAGAAAGTATGCTATAGTTATTAATGCATTTTGTTCTAGCTACAAATTCAAACGTGAAGTGCAGCTTTGTATACCAGTACTCTTGAAACAAAAAGTTTTTATGAAATATTGTCTTTACACCTTTTAGAACAGACACAATTTGATTGAACTGTATTCCTTCCTCTTGTATGTAGAAAATATGCACTGTTTACTTAAAAGAAACTTAAATTGTTTTCCATTTAAAATTTTTTGTACTTTATACATCACATAATCTGAAATGAACTTCAAATAAGAGAAATCATCTGAACTTAGGTAACCTGCCTTTTGCATTGCATTATTTCAAATTATTTGTCCATAATTGCTACGTTTTTATACAAATTTCAGTGAGTTTACAAAGCATCTGCAATGAATCATTCCCGTCTGAGTTTCAGATGGCATCCAAGCTTGGTAACAGAAGGTACAAGGGATTAATATTTCCCTGCAAAACAACAATTTGAGCAGGTGGTACTTGATGCTATTACACATGTAGGTCACTTGGGAGAGTGCTTAATCACTGAACTGAATATTAATTAGGACAGCTCTCTCAGCCAATTTTTGGTTTTTTTTGTTGGTTTTTTTTTTTTTTTTTTTTTTTTAGAAAGGAATGCTTCTCAAGGAGGAAGGGGAAAAAGACCAAGCCCACCAAAGTGGAGTTATGAAAATTGAGTTACTTGCTGTAAAAACAAGCTATATATAAATTGAGGTTCAGATTTTTTTCAGGGAGACTAATTTTGTGGTAAAAGAAGCCTCTGTGAACTTTGAGTACAAGCTGTGTGAACACAGTCTTCTTAATTTCTCTTATTGAAACTTTTCTGTCTGCCTGGATTTCACACTGTCCTGTTAAATGCCTGACCAAAATTGCTTGGTCACTTGAAGCTGTAGGTTTCTATAGGTACAAAATTATACTTTACAAAGTTTTGGCTTGAGATCCTGAAAAGAAATGTGGGATTAATGTATCTGAGTTGAAAAATTAGTTATTGATATAAACTAAAGAGAGAAACAGCTGACTTAGTTGCATGAGTTGCAGAATATAAAATCTACTTTCTTTGACTTTGTTTTCTGTACTAAGTCATGCTTTAAAAAACTTCAGAATTATTCAGATTCTTGTTTTAAAAGATTTAAAGTCTATTTGCAAGATGCTAGAAAGTTCTAAAACACAATATTAATCTGATTTGGTCGTGCCTGATGCTACCAGGGGTTAAGTCCCTTGAAATCCAGGAATCCACAGGAAGAGCTGAAGGATTTTCCTGGAGGCAGTGCTTGCTATTGCCTCTGCAGGACAGCAGCTGGCACTGATATGCCCTATCAACACTCCTCTGCTGCACTGTCTGAAACTCCTCCAGGAGCTTTGATTTCTCCCAGGGCTCTGTTTGGGAGCTGCTGGCTGTCACAGCTGTGTGACAATGAGCAGCAGGAATTTCCCTCTGGCCCAGGCAGGGGCATAGAGAAGGCATAGCTGTCTCCTTAGGCTTTTCCACTCAAAGGGATGAGGTGTTTCACTTGGAAAATGGGCTTTGGGCATTGAGGAAGTGAAGGATGGTCAGGAGGAGGGCCATGCATCCATCAGAACCTTCCCATCAGAGACCCCCCAGGAGCTTCCCAGTGCCTGCTGAGCCCAAACCTCTCCTCCCTGCTCCCACCAGCTTTTAGCACTGAGCTTTCTGTCCTTGAGCCAAAGGTCCTGGCACAGTGTCTTGTGCATGTTTAGGTAGTGCACAGTGCTTTCACCTGGGCTGGCTGTTCCCAGGAACCTCCTCCAGGTGCCTTCCCCAAGGGCAGGTGTTGGTGAAAGCAATGCACGCCTGAGGAGATGCTGCAGCATTGTGCTTGCAGCATCTTCCTTCTGAGGCCTGGTTTAGCATCATGCAAGGATGAAGTACTGTGAATTCTGCTGCTCTGACATGTCCAGCTTCATTTGGGATAAAGTCACTTTATGGTCGTGTTTGCTTGTTGAAAACTATCAGTAAAATTCAGGTTTTATATTATTGGGTAAAAGAATCCCTTGAATTTGAACATATTTCCATTATGGAAGCTTAACTTCTTTGCTAATTTTAGATCTTTAAATATTTGGGAGGGGAGACATTTTTTTCTGTCCTTTTTTTTTAGTTCAGAGATAAAGTAAAATATTTTAATAAATATTGAAGATAATGAGGTAGTTGTTCATTTCAGCACTCAGGTGGGAGATGTTCATCTTGAAACACCTTGCAGTGTGAGATCTCCATATAAATACAGCCTAGAGGAAGCATCTAGAGAGGGGAGAAGAAAGCCTGGACTGGAAATGAATTTGAAATGGGCTCTGAATTAGATCCTACATATAAATAGCCAGCCAGATGGCAGTGTCAGATATCTGGGATAAGGAGGTAATGCAGTGGCATAGGACTTGGAAAGAAACACAAACCATGTCTTGGTTTCAAGATGGATAAATAGAAACTCTTGGGTGACTGAGGCTAGGAGAGCTAATTCTCAGAGCAAGCACCAAGGTGAGATGGTGATTAGGAAAAAAGAGATATTGCTGAAGGTTAAAATGTTGGACATGAGGTGTGTAGCCTGAGGAATGCACGAGAGGGAACAGAACATCTCACAGGAGAGCTAGGTGGTGTAAATCAGAAGTGTGTGATTAGAGTTAGACTGGAAGGGGATCCTGAATTTTTAATATGAAGCATAGAATTGGAAAACTGAGATTTGAGAATGGGGGGAGGGGGGTAAAAAAGCAACACAAGACTGATACAGATTTGTGGTAGAAGGCCAATTTTATTTGGGAGAGTTGAGTAGTTTGACAAGTCTGTTGCCACAAGAACCCACAGCAATGCTCCATGTTCTTGACTCTTTTTGTCAGCAAATGTGTGAAATTGTTCTGGCCAATTCTACCCCTGAAAACCCACAGGGTAGCAACTGCTACCATCTACTCCCCAGTCTGTTTACTTTACATGAGTTTCAAGCATTTATAAATGGACAAACTGGTTGTGAAGGAAGTGGGGTTTGGTTTTAATTCTGAAAAGAGTAAACAAGGATGTTGCATGCAATAAAAATATTATTCACAGAAAAACGAGGAGTTTAAAGTCTAGTATGGTTAATGATTCTTGCAACAGAAGTTTGCTTCCAGTTGTATGCTGTACAGTAATCCTTAATTATGTTATCCAATACTATTTTTGTTCTGAACTACTCTTGCCTTATTCAGGTTTTTAGATGGACAGAGTTTGTTTAATGAACAGATGTTCACTATTTTGTACAACATGTGGCCTCAGGCCTCATTTCCTGCATTTTATTCAGACCCTTACCATGAAGTCAAAATGATTCTTTTCCTTAGGGGCTTTTCATGATGCTCATCACTGTAACATCTGAATAGCTTCTCTCAAAATAATTAATTTACCTTCACAACACCCTTGAGCTGTGTGAGTTGTATCTATTTTTACAAGCAAGCAATAAAGAAGGAATGAGATGAAGATGAAATATCTCCTCTCTTTGAGTGCCAAGTCTGAGACATCCAAGACACTGTCAGGATGGTCACTTTTTTTCAGTTTCTTTTCAGATGCACGACATTAAATTTTGGATTTTGATTTCCAAATTTTAATGCTTGCTCATATGGTGTGGAAGGGATAAACTCAGGTGAAAGTAATAGTCTTTGGTGTACTATTGTTTGGGTTTATTAACACTAGTTATGTTAGCTTTATTTAAAGAATAAAATAATCTGCAATTTCACATTTTCAAACAGAATAAAAATGAGTGCTTCCCAATTCAAGTAGGTTATGAGTTTGTAGATATTTATATATGCTAATGCCTTTATAATACAGGACACTCCCAATTTCTAATAATTTGGTTAAGATGGCACCTTCCTGTGTGAATCTCACTGCCTGATAAATCCAGCTTTTTCCTTACAGTGCTGATTCCTTATTGACTTATCAATAGCAATCATACTTGGAAGCCTTTAGATAAATTCTACATTTACCAAAATGTATCAAGTTAAGTTTAAAATGAAACTATGAACATTTATATGCAGCATCATAACTGGTGAAGCTTCAAGCTTGGTGGTCTTGTCAACTGGAGTCCAGAGTTTACTTCCTCTGTTTCAAGTTTAGTTCAGGGTTCAGTTCTTTTTTTATTGAATTGCATCCAGTGATGGTGGTGGTATTTAAAAAGTGTGCCCCTTTTCTTCTCCCTGCTCTGTGTTTAAAGGCTTCATTCTTTTTAAGCTTTGGAAGGGTTTGTGCCTTGTCTTACAGACAGGTCCGTGGCTGTAGGAAGGGTTCACTTCTGTAGGTCAGTGTTGCTGAAACAGACGTGCAAACTGACATCTGGAGGGCTCAGACATGCTTGCTAAAGATTGCTGGTGCAATCCTGCTCAGACTAGTGATTGCTGAAGTCTGTGCTGCTTTTTGGCCATCTCATTTCAGGGCTGTATCTAGGTGCTTAAACACTTAGACTTGTTCAGCTCTGAGCATTTCAATGAATGTGCCCTTTGTGGATGTCACTTTAATAGCTCTGTGCCTAATACTCTACTTGGAAGAGATATTTCTGTACCAGATAGTTGTGAGAGTATAAAATGCCCAGACAATGTTGGGGATGCAGTGCACAAAGATGAGGCATCCAAAGGCTGCTTGGTGCCTGCATCCCAGAGCTGTGGGACCCCAGGGCTTTGGAATGAACTAAGAAGTGGAGTTTTGGGCCCATGGGAAGCTGCTGCTTCTGTGGTGATCTTTCTGCAATTCTGAATTTCAAGCATCCACTTGCCTCACCTTGTTGATAAGGATTTGTTGGTATAGGTATAGTTTAACTATTTAAATCTTAATTAGACTACTCTGGAGAAGTTAGTCACTTTTAATGGCTTTGGTGGTATAATTATTCCTTCGGCAGTTCAGCCTCTCTCCCCATCTCCCTCAGGCTCAAACATGCACTGATACACTCCTCCCAGTGGCTAAACTTGGCAAATCTAGATTCTCAAGTCAAAAAGTTAGGCAGCCTTGAATATTACCTTGCTTTGGTTTGCTGTATCCCCTAGGGTAAAATCTAGGATGGTGGCAAGATTTTGGGGTACAGTGAGCAGTAGGGGAGACTGTGCTGTTCATTTGATGGTTCTCTTCTGAAAGAGAAGTGCTTGCAGCCCCATAAGCCAAGCAGCTGCTGTCACTGCTCCAAATTGAGCTGCTGGTGTGAAAACATGAGCACTAGCAGGGTTAGGCTCTTTGGGGAACTTTGCTGATCTTTGAATATAGAAATGGCTTCTAAGTTAGTGGCAGGGTTATATGGAGAAAGAATAGTGGGGAAAGCTTTGTTCATAATGCATCCTGTGCTTGGATCATTTGGATTTTGAAACAGCACAAAAGGGGAGGAGAGGGAGGAAAGATGAGCAGCACCATATGGGGCTGCTGGAAGAGAGAAGCCCAGTTGTGGGTGGGGAGTATAATGCTTATTTAATAACAAAGAGACTGACAGTGCATAGGGAATGTGAAAATAGCAGCTCACATTCTCTTTTTTCCCAAACTGAAGCTGTCTTTGAATGACTGGATTTGACAAGGTCAAGATCTCTGTCTTGTGAATTTGACTGATCTTAATGACCTGGAACAGGGCAAGCAGAAACCATTGCTGTCAGAGGAAGGTTATCCAGAACACCAGAAAGAGTTAACAGAATCTAATGTTTATGAATGCAGTGGTGAAAGTTGCTAACACAACCCCAGAATGTGCAGTGTGCTACCTGAACCTCATTGTCAGCTCCTGCTCTGCCTTTCTAATTTGTGGGCAATTTGGTAAAAGTCATTGATGTTTTCTGTGACCATTGTGTGTGCACACATGAAAAACATTTTCCCTGTCATATAAGATGCCAAATGGACTCCACTGACATGTTTTTTTTCAAGTGCTGAAGGAACAGCAGGTCAGAGAAACAATAAAAAAATGTTTTGCTTTTTTTTTTCCCCAGTTGTATCTGAGCTACAGAAGTTGCTGTCAGTCATCTGTGGCCAATACATCTGGAATTGACACTTCCAGCTGAAACATTTGAGGGACATAAACAATGCTGAGAGCTCCTAGGAGAGAGTCTTTGTCTTGCTTTTGTATTTTTTTTAGTTTAGTGAGATCCTCTCGATGTTAAATGTTATGAAAATTAGAAGAGAGAAAACAGGTTTTTGACATTCAGGGTTACTTATAATCTCACACTATGGAGGTAGGAATTTTTATGCTAATTAAGTAAAATTTTTATTTTGCTTTGTGATTTCAAAGTACTTGTAACCAGGTAGATCTACTTTTCAGATGTGTTGTACAAATAGAAAGCTGTTATATAATTGATCTGATCATGCTGCTACCATACCAAGCATTTACTGTGTGAGTTCAGTAAGTAATCTCTGCCCTTCCTACTGATGTTAGGACATTTTTACAATTAGTTTGGTACAAAGATGTCTTGACTTTACCTTCTGATCTCGGTTCTGCAATGCTGGGGAAGACCACTGGATGGAACTATTACATTTTATTTAACAGGGTGATGCAAAATTATGCTGAGACTGAAATATTTGTTCCTTAAAAAAAAAAAAAAGCTTTTATTAAATAATAGCATTACCACTAATGTTTGATCTTTAAAAAAAATGTATAAAAGCCATAACAAGAGTAGATTTTAAACAGTGCTTCTGTGAATCTCAAATTATCAAGAGACCATCTATTCTCTTTTGCCATCTCTAGCTATTCTATTTGGAAGAATCTGAGTTGAAAAAGCAACAGAACTTTAATTATACTTTTTGAAGTCATGAGGGCTTTTAAGAAAGATACTGTGTACCCTGTGCCAGTAGAATTAGCCAGCAGATTATCCAGCCAGAAGTTTTTCAAGACTTAATATTGTTTGGCAGATAGCAAAAAGCTTCCACTGTGGGAGATGTTAGGCAAGAGGCTTTTAAGAAGTCATGCTTCAATTATTCTGGTTAATTAGAAAGAAAGAAAGTCTGTAATTAAGGAAGTAGTTCTTCCATTTTTTTTCCCCTCCAAATGAAGTTGAAAGTTAATTTGGAGCTAAGATTATGGGGTTTATTTTCTCTTGTCTTTCACTTTGATTGGATGGACATGATAGCTGCTGTCATAATACAGTGGGACCTCCAGAGATGAACATTTTAGTTGATCAGCAGTTTGAATTTAAAGAAGTAGTTCCTATATTTGAAAACTTGAACAGATTCATGTAATTTCAGATCCTAACCAAGATAATTTTTTGTGATGGTAGCTGCAGAGGTTTACAGTAGAAAGCTGCTTTTATAATTTTCTAACAAGGTATTTGCTGAAACAAATATCATAAGTTTCTGTGTATTGTCTTGAAACAGGCCTCTCTTGAAGATGAAACTATGATAATAGAAACTCATTATAGCATCACCCCCTAGGCAGTGACAGCAGGCAGATCTCATTGCAGCCCAAGCTCTGTGTACTCACACTGGAGTCCTGAAATATTCATTTGTCTCACATGAGTGTCAGGAGGAGCTGTGGAGGGAGCCACGTTCATGGCTGGTTAGCAGCTGGCATGGAGCAGGGGAACATGCAAAGACCTTCCCTCCTTTTCTGTCCTGCTTGTGGTGGTGGCATTGGGAAAAAGAAACAAAGCCTCAATGCCTGTAGTACCTTGTAATTCATATTATATGCCTCCCTTTGTTTAAGGAGGGAAACAATCATGAATTATGCCATATAATATGAACATTTTGATGGGATTTTTTTGAGGAGGTTATACTTGTTTAAGGCCAAACAGTACTGGAAAAACACTCTGAAAATGTAGGAGTGCTCACAGCCTTTGTGCCAACACAGCAAGAGGAGTTGAGGAGCACAAACCAAGCCCAGATAAGTGGCTGCAGTCCTGCTGGAGTGAGGACCCTTTGCTGATGGTGCTAGGGTTGGTCAGCATGGAGGAGTCTAAAGATCTGCATGTGAGCTACTAAAATTCTGCTTGTGTAGTGGAGCTACCAAAGCTAGGCTAAATATGTGAACCCATTATTTCTTCTGAAAGGAAAGAGTGCCTGAGAGGCAGCCTTCTGAATCTGGAGGAAATTCAGTCATTGTCAGGAAAAGGCATGTCTGAATTGCTTCATGAAGGAAAGAAATAATTAGAGCAAGCTATTTGCTTCATGGTTTTTGTCTTACTAATGGTAAGTTAGACTTTTGTCTAACTATGGTTTTTGTCGTACTTTTCATGTTGCTAAAACCTAGCAGAGAACAGAAGTTTCTCAGGCTAGATTGACTTAGACTGCTGCTTTGTCTCCTTTAATATGACTTGGGTGTGAGGTGGTAGAGAAGCTGTTTTTCTCCACTCACTTTAGTTGTTGTCTTGTAATTGATTTTTTTTTTTTTTAAGAAGATAGATTTCTCAAACTAAAAAAAAAACCCCTTGTTTATTGAATATTTGAGGAATGTGACAAAGTTATAATTAAAAGCAAAATAATATTATTTTTTCTGGTAACTTAGCCTTTATATAATGTTTGCCACTTGCATTAATTTCGCCTTACTCTGACTTCTGCTGCAGAAATGCATAGCACATTAAACATGTCACTATAGATACCTGGTATTTTGAGGTATCCCCAGCTAAATAATTTCTGATTGTGGAGAATTGCCTTCCATGGCTGCTGGTTTAGATGGCTTGCTCCTTTTGGTAGGTGGTGATCTAATAGGTAACAAAGCACAGAATACAGTGGGAATGCTAACCCTGCATGGAGCTTTCCTTCAAGGAAAGGGAAAATTAGTTCAGTGGTGTTATTATCAGCTGTGTTGCCAGCATCTGCCTTTTGTTTCACAGCACCTCCCAGATGCTGGAGTTCCCAATCTGTCTGGCTTCACAGCTCCTCACCTTGCAACTAAACTACCACAGTGTAATTGAGAATTTCAGGCTGCACAAGCACCAGATGATGAGGGTTTTTTTTGGTTTAAGCCTAATTAACTGCTAACTTGTTAATTGATGGAAATTCCTACATCAGAGATCAGAAGTTTGTGCTGCTAATTATCATGATCTGGTATGTGAAGCTGTGCTGACACTGGCAACATTGGCAGACTGGGATAATTAGAAGTAGAGAGAAGCAAAACCAGAGTACTTATCTAATTGGTTTGATGCAATATTTGCTTTTTCATTGCTTTTCCCTGTCCCAACAAGAGGAATGAGCTGCTAGACATTGGAAGCTTGGTTGGCATCTATGACCCAGCTCTGCCCAAAAGGACAATGTATGAATTGGTGTAAAAGGCTCTCTTTAGAAGTGTCCATGTGCAGTTTGCACAGCTCTCAAGAGGAGAGCCAGAGCTGATTGGATTTGGCTGCTGGGGAGCAGCACATTGTGGTTGGGTGACAGCTGTGGAGCTGCTCCAGGCTGGTGGCTGGAGGGATCAGAGACACCCCTTAGCAAGAGCTGGCAGATTATAAAAGATACATGGCACAGAATGGGGTCCAAAGGCCCAGCTGTCATTAGCATGAGGTACTGCAGTAGCTTGGCAGGACACGTATTCAGTGATGCTACAACTACATTTTAAACTACAAAATCTAAAAATCTAAAATTTTCTACAGTGAAATTGTAGAAAGATTCTTGTTTTCTCATACATAGCTGTAGTGTGAGTTCTTTTTGTTTTTCTGGGGTTTTTTTGTTTTTGCTTTGATGTGAAAATGTGTCCTGCTTGTAGGATAATATTGCTAGGCCTGTTATTTTTGTATTTCTTGCTTTTCCATTCTGTTCTTTATATATTCACTGTTATACATTTTTCCTTTCTTTGCTTTCTTGGACTCTTCTACTTGCCAGTGCAGAATCCCCTTTGCATTGCAAGGGGTGGTGGGCAGAATTTGTTCCTGCAGGCACCTGTTCAGGCAGTGAGCACAGTGAAATGTCACACCAGTGCTTTGTAGGACAGGGAATGCCCTGGAGTGGTAAACAAAACATGTTTAGGTCTCTTCTTAGCAATATAAAACACTAGACAGATGAAGTTCAAGAGTGAAATGCTGGATGTTTAATATAAAGGAAGAACACAGAAGGAAAACAAAGCATTGAAGGATGAGTTAATGGTTGCCCACTGGTGATGTGTGTTATGGAGCTGTAACTACAGTATGGGTAGAAAGGCAGGAGGAAAAAAGGCCAAGGGGGATGAAAAAGTAAGTTAAAAAAGCAATTGCAGATAAGAGGGGAAAAACTGTGTGATGAAAATATTCAAGAAAAGCCTGGGAGGAGTATAGAAAGAAGTTAAAGGAATAAAAAAATTGATGGGAAAAGCAAAGAGATTTAGAAAAAAAGATTGCACTTGCTTTTAAAGGAAGAGGCTGAGATGAAATGACTTTTTTTATCCTGGTAGAAAAGGTGCTTTCCTCTCCTGAGGAATCCTGGCATTTCCAGCAGGGCAGGAGTGGACCTGGGGGTACCACGGTGTGTGAGGTGCAGCAGTGCTGGGCTGCCCCTGCATCCAGGGGGTCAGGGATGGGAGCAGCCCTGTCCTGCAGGGAAAGGAGCAGAAAGCTCCCTCTCCCAGGCTGCACCCCTCTGACCTTCCCATTACTGGGAAAATATCCCCCCTCACTTTAGTTACCTGCCTCCACTTTGTAATTAGTGCTGTCTTGGCACAGTTTGGGTTTTTTTCCTTGAGTAAGCTGGAGTTGCTGCTTTGTCAGGAACATGGCCAGCAGGCAGTGTTTAGCCTCTCAGGAAAATGAAGTTACTATTCCTTAAACATCAGCCTCTGCAAAAGAGGATTTTCTGCTTCCTTGGTTGAAAACAGTGTGGATTTTCTCCTTTCTTCAACAAAAATATTCCTCCTAAGTACTGGAGTTCCTTGGATTTGAAAACAGATGATGGAGTAGAGACCTGAGTCTTCTGGCTCTCCAAGTCTTGGCAGCTCCTGCAGGGTAAAAACCCAACAAAACCAGACCCTCTCAAATCTTCCTAAGCCCATCTTTAATTTAGCATTCAAATATTTTCCTGCAAATCCAAGTATCTATTTCAAATGTATCCCTCTGTCTCCAAACCAGCTGGGAATGTAAAACTTTATAGAAAATACAGTGGTTTAGTAGAGAAAATTGTGGTATGAATCAGTATGTTTTAAAAAGATTATTTCCTCATCTGAGTGAAGTAGATTTTTCACAGAAAAACTTGGGGCAGTGGTGTGAGGGGGAAAGTGCCTGACTGCAGCCCATAGCTTGACCAGTGAGGCTTGTGTTGGGGCAGTGAGGTTGAAGTTGCTGCTTTGAACCCAAGTGTGTGGTCATCTGGTGTGTGTGTGTGTTGTTTTCATAGTGTTTAAAAAAAAAAACAGTTTTGGGTGACCGCAGAGCAGTTGTTGTACAGCTCCTGTTACACATCAAGTATCACACTAAAAATTTACTTTGCAAGGATTCCTGTTTCTTTTAGCTGTTCCCTTTCAAAAATATTTGATTTTACCTGCAAATAGTTCAAACCTGCATGCTGATGCAACAAAAAAAGGTGCATGAAATATCTGGTACATGATCTGCACTGTCAGTCATCTGTCACTTGTTCAGTTTTTCCTCTGGGAGGTGGGAGGAGGTTATTTTTCAGCACATTGGTAGGTTTGGCTGCAGGCTTTCTATTCTATGGATCATGTGCTCATGTATAGTAATGTGACCTGTAACTCTCAGACTTTGGGTCCCCAGATAGATGAATGCCATGGACTGATGAACAGGGACATTTCAGTTACATCTTCCCAAGTTAAACTTGACAGGTTAGAGTCGTTCTGTGTGTGTCTTGTCACACAACACCCAGAGAGCATCAGGAGGGTCAAGTAATATCTGAAAATGAACTAATCCCAGTGAAACTCTGTACAAGGTTTATGTCAATTTTCTGAAAGAATTTTTTTTAGCTTCTCACTTTCTATGTGCTTTTTCATGGCTGTAGTCTTGTGCTGCTAGAATTAGTTTGTGACACTGTTAATAGGAGCAAAGACAAAAATATTTATTCTCCCTTCCCATTTGATTTTGAGCCTTGCTGATGTGTAGGTGCCTATGCCAACACTATCCTAGAAGAAATGTGGATTGTGATTTTAAGATGTTCAGGAGAGGAAAGCAGAGGAATCAGTGGGATACTGGCTGCTTCTGCTGAGACCTGTTCTCCCTCTGTTTCTGCATGGGTGCACCCCCTACTGAAAAGGGTTACTGGAGTGTGATGGCTGAGATGTGCCAGAAATCAGAGCAATAAATAGAAGGCCCCAAACACAGCTGCCAGGGCACTGCTGACTCAGGTTCAACTTGCCACTGGCCCTTTCCACAGCTTTCCACCCTCTCCTCCCTCAGTGTGTGTAAATCCTGGGTGTCCCATCCCAGGTGCAGAATCCAGAACTTGTCTTTGATGGAGTCAGCAGCTTCTCCCAGTTTAGTGTCATTGGCAAACTGTCTCCCTTCCAGGGCTGTGCCCAGGTCATTTATGAAGGTTTGGAAGAGCACAGGGCTGAGGATGGAGCCCTGTGGATCCCCACCAGTGACAGGTCACCAGTCTGATGTCCCCCCAGTCACTGTGACCCTTTGTGCCCAACCTGTGAGCCAGTCACTCACCCATCCCATGATGTGTTTATCCAGCTGTGGGATGAATTCCATCTAGAAGGATCCTGGGAGAGACAGGATCAAAACTTTCACTGAAATCCAGAAAGATCACATCTTCCCCTGATAGCTGGGTGGGTTATCCATCACCATAAGAGGAAATCAGGGTTTTTAAGAAGGACTTTCCTCTCATGAATTTGTGCTGGCTGTGACCAGTGACTGATATGCCCTTGGGGTGTTTTTCAGCATAAACACAAATGCTGCTTTCAGCTTCTCTTAAAGCTTAATGTGTTTAAGGTGAGTTGGGATGCTGGAGCTTTTTAATCCATCAGGAACACTGGCAGTGTGGCAGTGTATAAAGCACAGCCACTTGATGGTTTAGTACAGAAATGAAATCTTGAAGGCTTTGTGAAACATCACAGGCAGCAATTCTGTAGTAACACAGTGAAATTTTCAGGTAAAATTTGTCACTTTAACCCAGTGTACATGTGCAAAAGAACAAGGTAAATTTTAAAGATTTTCCAAGTACTTTTTAAGTACTTTATAACAAATGACAGAATAACATATGCATTTTTTGAGTATTTCAATATATTTTATCTGGAAACAGTAAAAGTATTTCTAATAAATAGAAGTCATAAAATAGTTACAGTGTGCTATAAAAATGCAATTTATTTTATGCTTGGTAATACAGGATGCAGTAGAGTAACACTAAATAAAATCTGATGCAGTGAATCTGGCAGAGTACTAACTGTACATTTAGATGACTATGCTATTAACCTCTTTCATACACCCTCTCTAGTTTGTGGACCACCTTTTATTGCAGTAGTAAGTGATAAGGACTACTGTTAGCAGTATGAGATGAATACTGGCCCCCAATCCAATTTTCTCATCCAAACTGTTATGACAGTGACCTATTATAGTCTTGAAGATGAAATTAATTTTGGTTCAGAGGGCTGGCATATGGCTTATGATACCCTCAAGTCCTACTTAAGCCTGAGCTTGATGTTTTATTTAGCATACCTGGTGTAATAATTGAGCTCAGGCTAGATTATTGTATTAGTTTTGCCCAGATTGAAGAACTTTTTCCAAGAAAAGAACACTTCAGGCAACCACTTACTTTATATTTGTGTAGTTTTGAAGTCACAAGCGAGATGCTGCTGTAGCTGAAGCTGCCCTATTGCATAATCTCTAACTGTGCTCCTTGGGACGTGCATCAAGATTAACCCTGGATTATATGATTTTATGTTATGCAATAAAACATTCTTGTAGTTGATATACATTTTTGTGCAGTGTAGATTGAAAAGCATTTTTTTTAATCTGCCATTTTTATTAATGAAACTTTTTTTTCTTTTTAAACTTTGATTGTCCTGGATAACGGTACTCTTGTTTAATTGTACTCTTACAAGTTGGGAAAATATTTTGTAAAAGAGTATCAATATTCTCCAAGGTGAAGCTTCAGCTAAAGCTTACATCTTACTAAAACCCACACAATTAATCAAAAAATATTTTTGAAGACACCAAACTACAGAAAACATTTAGAGTTTGTATCCTATGTATACACCAAGAATCATTCCTCTGTCAATGGCTCTCCTTACTTTGGTAAGGAATAACTTACCAATAACCAAAATAAGAGGAGTTGACACTAAAGAGTCAATGTGTGCTAAGGATAATGGAGCCCTAAAATGTGGATATAATGTGAATAACTTTAAAAATCCATTGAACACCAGGTGGTGGTCTCCTATAAATTAATCTATGCTTGTCCTTCATGCATGTGTGACTGTGAACTCTGAAAGTTTTTAATTTCATACTCACTTTCTGTAATTTCCCCCCCTTTTATAGACTAGTGCCTTCATTTTAAGGCTGCTTTATCTTGCTTAGATCAAATTTACATGTCTAATGAATTTCACTCACTTTTTTTCTTTAAAGGTGTTTAAAGATTGTCTGATTCTGTGTTATGATAGCTATAGGGATCCAGCCTTTTGTACCTTTCATGTTCACTTCTGTGTACAGTGGAGCTAATGGAATTTGCTTTTCTCTGCATTGTGTAAAAGAATTGACATTTGTGCAAAGATTAAAACCCAAAATGCAGTCATGATTCATTTTAATTCTTTCAAAGGATGTCAGAAGAATGTATTCTATTGTAACATTCCTCATTGCTTTTTCCAAAGCATATTGAAAACTGAGAAAAACTGAAAAATAAAGTCTGTACTTTTGAAGGCAAGGAGACAGAATAACAGCACAGATCAGAATCCAAATTCCAAAGGCATAACTCAGTCTTAGAAATTCATTTTAGGAAGATGTGGCACAGACTAATCCTGAATTCTGTCATAGGTCGTGTGAGACTGTTCTGACATTTAGAATGGTCCTCAGCGTGGCAAGCTTTCAGGGTGACATTTATGTGGAACTTTTTAGAAATATATCACCTACTTGGGGAAGTGCTGTGGAGTGGAGCAGATTTATAGAGCAGAGAGCCTATTATGCAGAACTGTAGATCACTGCTGTCCACCACTAAATTCAGCTTTTTTGCTAATGTTCACCAAGTGGCCTTTGCCTTTCTCCTCTCCTTGGTGAAGTAACAATTCAATTTGAGAGCATTTTAAAAAATATTTTTGCTGGGAACACTAAACTTGTCTGGTTTATCTCATTGCCTGCTCAGTCCACCAGATGCTTTTTTTCTCCCTTTTCCTTCCATTTTGCTTTCAGCTGCCTGTTTGCTACAAGGTTGGTGATATCAACACATTGTACATCTCATGATGTAACTGGATTCTGGATAAGGCATCCATCTTATTACTGTGTACTGTACATATATAATTGTAAAAACATAATGAAAGAAGTAATTTCTAGGATGCAGTATTGTTGTTTGAAAGTACAGTGTTACCCTGAGACAAATGTACTGAGTGTGGAAAAAATCTTTAGAAAG
Organism: Luscinia megarhynchos; assembly: GCA_034336665.1. Classification (NCBI taxonomy): domain Eukaryota; kingdom Metazoa; phylum Chordata; class Aves; order Passeriformes; family Muscicapidae; genus Luscinia; species Luscinia megarhynchos. The sequence goes on along the minus strand of JAPFBE010000013.1, from coordinate 9,973,693 downwards.
AAAGAGGGAAGGGGGGGCGTAAAATGACTGCAGCTACCTGTTGTCAAAAATCTGTGAAATTACTTATTAAAGCATACTTTTGGAGTTCTGTAAATTACATGGGGTTTTTGTTTGTTTGGTTTTGGTTTTTTTTGTTGTTGGGCTTTTTTTTGCAACACTATTAATATTTTGTAAAAATTTGTAACCACAATGTCTCAGGAATTTGTAATATTTTTTGATAAATCTGTTGTCTTTAATCTGCTGGCAACACAATTGAGTTTAGACTGAGTCCAGAGGATCAAATCCCAAAAACTTTTGCTTATGCACCCTCTTTTCCTCAGTTATGTGGAGCAGAGCTTTGGCTGGCTGTTCATTTGGATTCAGCAATCAGCTTAATCAGCCATACACGGTAGGTACCCTTCATTAGTGTTTTGAATGAGGGTTTCTATTCTGTATCAATGAGAAGGGCTGATAAATAGGTGGAAATAAAGAATGAATTATGTGAATGCAACGTGCTAAATAAATTCCAAGACACAGCTGAGTGTGAGTATCAGGAGAGTGTTTACTGGTACATTACAGAAATAAGTAATGGAAATTTTAAGGATTTGATATTGTAACAATGATGGATTGTTTTGTGTGGTTTTTCAGATTAATTAATTCTTAAAGTCCTTTTTACTGTCACATCATCTCATTTTTCTATGTTCTCATTTATATTACCACTATATTCTACTGCTATGGAAGTCTATTCTAATTAACTTTGTCACAGACTAGTGTAATTGAAGTTAAGGCTTGGTAAAGCTGAGGGTCAGTGCAATTTCATGATGACTGGGGGATTAGGAAGATATTTAAAAACTTACAGTTGATGAAAATGCATGAGAGGAGAGCCAGTTATTAACCTGATTTCAGCTAAAAAAAATCTGCTATTACTTCTATGATTTTAAGAGTCCTTCTGATTTGTGGAAAGCTCACTGCATTCTTGTTTCTATGCAAATTTCCTAAAATTATGTGAACTCTTGATGTTGCAAAATGTTGGATGTTCGATTGGTCTGCCTATGCAGACAGAATTAGGTGTTTTGTGTATTAATGAAGAAAGGGAAGTATCTGACATTTGATCTTTTCATTTAATGGTCCACATCCTCATGTAGAGATTTAAAAATTAAATGTGGCAGACTATCCTTCACCTCACTCTTTAGTACTTGTGACAATGGAAACAGCAGAGAATATTCACACTGCAAAAGCTGTAAGAGATTTCAGTCTTCAGTTCAGAAGGTAGATGGATGACTTTAAAAATTACCAAATCAAGCCAGACCGAAATAAATATGTTTGTATGCAGTGTGAGAGTATCAGTGTGTCCTTTTCACACCCTCAAAAAACTTAGTCCTGACATGGAGGTATGTTGCTACAAATTTCAGGGAAAAACAAAATCCCCAAATGGGCCAGGTTAGAAGGGACCATAGTGGGTGTTTTAGGGTTTCCATGCTTAAGAGGAATGTGCTGGCTGTCAGGGAGCTCATTTTCTTAATGACTGCACTTGAAGAAGACTTCAGAACTACAAAAGAGCAGAATAAAATTGTTGACATCATCTTTCTGCATTAGACAGTTTAGGGAGAGCAGGAGGATGAAAAGGATGTTGCTGGTTTAGTTTATTGCTGGTGTGTATACTATGTTGGAGTGACTTTGGGTGTCATTGTTTTGGGGGGTTTTTCCCCTCCTTCCTGTTGCAGTCAGTTATGTCAAAAGCTGGAAACAGGTATTTCAGAAGTAAAACGTGTAAAAGCAAGATGGTCTGTTATAACAGTAACTTCATATGAACTATTATAAAGGTAAGTGTTAATTGAGAAACTTTTTTTGTGCCTAACAACAAAATGACTAGCCACAGCTCTCAAATGAATGTTTGTCCATCTCTAGGTTTCTGCAAAAAGCTGATAGCTAAGTTTATTGGAAATTGTTTCTTTTTATATGTTTTTAAATTTTTAAAACAGAACAGAATATCAATTCCCTTTGCAAAGGGAAAGAAGCATGACCATAAAGAGTTGGTGGCTGAAATTTTGTAGTAGGGAATTTTAGTTTGGAAGAGTGAAAACTTAGTGTCAAAATAGAGGTGGTTTTCTTGGGAGATGGAAAGATAAGTAAAAGGAAGTTTTATCAGTTCGTTTATACTGTAAATAAAGTAAAAGGCAAACCTGACACAAGTAAAGCAATGAATTCCATGTTGGAAGTAGTGTTTCTGTGAATAACTTGTGCTGTGTGTTCAGATGTTGCTGTAGCTAAGATGAACAAAGAGAAGGCTCTGGCTTGACTGAAGTCACCAAAGATTACTGTTCATATATTATGGGTAACTCACGTAATGTTTTATAAAGCTTTATCTTTCAGCTTGTTCAACTATGAAGTATTGCTCTTTGAAATCCCAACATATTTTTTTGCATTCTTCGGGGAGAACAATTTTGTCTTTGCCGTGAATGACCACAGGGTGGCAACATTAAAAAATGAAACCCCAGAGCCTGAGCTACAGATACACCTGGAAGGTTGAGTGTTGAGCTGCGTAGATTTTGGGGAGAGGACGAGTACTGGTGTCTGTGTCTGAGGATATGCCCCAACCTTCCAGATTTTTATCAACTTCCACACATTAAGATCTCATAGTTGCGATTTCTGGCATTCCTTAGAGATGTAGGAAGAGAAAATTAGTTTGGAGTGAATAATTTTTCAGTCTTTGCTCTCATCCAAAAAAATTGTGGTGGTTGGTGATGTTTTATTTCTGAGTAGAGGAGTTCCTGCTCTGTTGAAAGCATTGAGGACAGGGCTGGCTGGTAGTTGGTGTGATACACAAAAATGTGCTGCAGTGTTACCTGGATATAAAAATAGGCCAAAGACCCAACCTGCTGCTAGTATTAGTACTCATCTGAAAATTTAGACTTAGTACCATTTATAAAGGCAGTAAATTGATTTTTAAAATTCTAAATTGCATTTTAAAATGAAAACACTTCAATATTTTCCTTATCAATATGTAAAATTTCTTGTTCACTGCCATTACCCAACTGGTTTGTGTTGTTTTATTTCTGAATGAGAGTTTTTCAAAGTCCCTGAAATTTTAAAAAGTGTTTCTTGAGGTATGTACAGTTAACAGCTGCTTGAGTATTGCAATGTGGTTCTAAATGCATGCACTACACTCAATTTTTGAAATCAGTTTACAGAGGTATGATAGTTTGCTATTGTTATAGTATAATAAAGAGAAGAAGGCTGAGGAGGTGAATTTTGCTTTTTTGGTTAACCAATGGATGGACTGTAACCCATTTCTCAAAAGGAGTTTGGTCAGTGGAGAATTGGGTCTCTAACTCACATGGTTTGCTTTTGGCTCCTTTGCTGAGCTTGATTCTTAATAAGGGTAGAGATTCTGAATGACTCACTGGAACTTTGAACTCCTCCAGGAGACAATTAGGAGAACATTTAATAGTAAAAGATTTAGTACTCAGGCTGAATAGTGGTAAGACCTATTAAATCATCTTCTTTCATTTATTAAAGTATTTCAGTAAAACTGACACGGAATCTACATTTTCTTATAAAAAACTGAGAAAGAGGGGAAAAAATACCAGCTGCATGTCAGAACTGATATCAATTTATTGTTAAGCACATTTGAAACAAGTAAATGTGTACTTTCATGTGAACACATCTACACAAAAAGTACCAGCCCCTTAAGCAGTTCCACCAACTGTCACCTAATGTCATCCATACAAATATAAATTTCTTTCCAGACTTGTAAGTAAATAATGTGGCTTTTTTTTCCTACATACTTTCTCTGGGGGTTTTTTTTTCTAGTGAAGTATGTTGTTTTTGTCATTGTTGTTTTTTACTTTGACTTGTATAACAATAAGTGAAGTGATTAGCTTTTTCCATAGACTTTTCCATTAGTTTTATCTGGCAGAAGAAAATCAGGGAACAATAATATTAAAAAAGTATTTGACAAATCAGTAATTTGAAGCCTGTTAGACTAAGAACTCACCCAATAAATTTGTAAATAAATCTCTGTAGGGTAAATATACCCTGCTCTATACTACAAAATTTTCCTATATTTGATTTCATGCTAAATGGCATCCAGGACTGGTCCACGTTTCTAGAAGAAAGATGTGTGTGACTAGGCATATATGTTTAATATTTTGTTGTGCTTTTTCTGTCTTGTAGTTCCAAGCAAAGATTTAGACTTTTGCCTTGTGCTAGGAGAATATGCAGACTTTCCCTTTTAAGGTGATGACATACACTGCAGATGTTGCAATTTATCACTTGGCTTTAACACAAATGTGACATGATCTCATTAAACTTCTGCCATGAGGTTTTATTGCTTTAATAATTTGTTGCAATATTTATAGGATAATGTGATGAATTGGATTGAATTTATCATATTATCCAAAAAATAATGTGACAGAGCAATAAATCAATCACATTTTAGAAAGAGTTAAAATTGCATTGTCTTAACATTCTGGATCCAAGAATAATAAGATCTCCTCTGGAAAGGGAAGCTTATTAGGATGAAATATATTTCATAGTAGACTGATTGATTGGTTTGGGTCTTGATCAAAAGTCTCTCAAGCTGTTATCTGGTAGCTGCTGACTTAACTTGTAAAAAGAGAGTGTTTTAGCAATGCCCAGTCTTCTTGAGAAGGCAGGAGCAGAGAATAAAGGATGACTTGAGGCCCTTAGCTGAACTGGGTCCAGTCTGATGCTGATTTTCCTTTAATCTGTTTGATAGTAGTGAAGACTGCTCCTAGAAGTAAAGGAGCAGCAAGGAGAGTGCATGGACAGGGAGCAGGGCAATTTGTAACAGCCACTTCTCTTTGTCTCACCTGTCTTTTGAAGGAAGCAGTTGCTAATTCAAGATATCTGTGAAGCCCCAAGGAGTGCTGGGCTGTGTGAAATACAGGTATTCCTCTGTACCTGTAATTACATACCAATAGCTGTTAAGTAGCAAGAGAACAATACAGTGAAGGAAGGGGAAATAAAAAGCTTAAATTAATGATGAAAGCAATCACTACTTCTTTGATCCTCCAGGTCACGATTTTTTAAAAATTTTAAATATGTTTTGTATTTGTCCAGCCTCCTCCACTCCATAAACTGATTTATTCTATAGTGATGCTGTGGTTAATTCCAAAATTGCAGTTATTGCTTTTATGAACTTCTATAAGCCAAATAATCCAAATCAGGGTGCAGGACACCAGTGTGGTGAGACTTATCTGCATGCAGAAATACTCCTGACACCTCTGCTGCAGCTCCCTGACCTACACTGACTGCTAAGTATGTAGTGAGAAGAGGAAAGGACAGAGACAGATGAGAGTACAAAGAAATAATTAAACAATAATATCTATTTGACTCAGCCCACCAGAGGCCTTATTAAATTAGGATTTCTCAGACACAGTAGATTTTTAAGGAACACAAGAATTATATTAAAATTGATTTTATGAGTGTGTACAGGATGTCATCTGAGCATAATACATAGTGTTCTCTTTTAATAACAAAAAATATGGTGAGCGACTCCAATTTTGGCCTTTAAGGGAAAACATTTGAGTGGCTGGAGTAATAATTGTGATTTCTATGTTAGCCTGGATTTAAAAATGCAAAATGTCTTTTTGCTTTCATAATTCAATGTAATATTTTCCTATCCATGTAAGTCTTCAACATTTTGTTTGAGTCAAACTTTCTGCCATTGCCAAAATGAAACATTTGCTATGTCGTGTGGAACTGAAGGAGCAGCATGTTGTTGCAGTTCAGTTCTACTTGAAACTATAGAATGTGTGCTGATTTTGTCCTTCACACTGTTCTGGCACATGTGGCAAGTGCTCTGTTACCAGAGGGTGCAGGTGTGTGACTTCCTTAAAGTTCTGCTTTGTGATATTTGAACAGACATCATGGGAAAAGCATGTCCAGGCAGAACAGAGGTGAGGTCTCAGTGTCCCTTTCTAAAAAATTATTGAAATACACTAAGTGGAATAAAAGTGATAGGGATTTCCCAGAAAGTGGGTTTTCATTTAACATCATTTTAATGAGATGTTTTTCTACCTTTTTCCATCTTGAAAGTACATTATTTTTCCTTCCTTTCCCTCCCCCTCACCGTTTTTTCCCCCTCTAGCATTGCTCTGTCATGACTTGGTAGGTACTTGACAGTTTCCATAAAAGTTTGGTGGGAAGGCTAATGGTCTGTTCCAGCCTTACCTGTTCTGTGATTCTTTTTAATTGCTGCAAACACCTTGTGAATTTTTCATCCATATTGTGAATGAATGTGTGTGTGTGTTTCTGCTGACTGCTTTTATGTTTCCAGGATGCTTAATTTGCTTACAAACCATCCCCACCTCCAACAAACTCATGAATTATCTGAGACAACCAAAAATTCTCCTTCAGTAACTAACATGTGTCAGGCTTGGGTTTTTTGAGGAAAATTATGTGATTAAAAGGGCACAGCAATTTTAAACCTGCTTTTGAATGACTACCAGGACTTCAGTGAGTTCACAAACTTGCTTTTAGCTGCTGCTTTCTCTCTCTGAGCTGCTGTGTCGAGGCACTGACCCAGAGCCCCAGCCCCAGGTGAGCTTCTTTCCCCCAGTGCTCTCCATCTTTCCCTCACTGATGCTTTGGAAGCAGGGAAAAAGGGTTGGCATGACTCTTGAATTTGGAGAGTGGCTTCCAAGGGCTTTGAGAAAGATTCAGAGGACAAAATGAGCCCTCAACTCTAGCTGACATTAAAATATGTTGATGCTCTTTCCTTAATAGTTTAGTGTTGTTTTGAAGTACGTTTTTTGATGTGGATTTTTTGGGGAGATTACTTCTTTCTTAGTTTTTGTTGTTGTTGTTTATTTTGTTTTTTGTGTGTGGAAAATCTGAAATAGGACAGATAAATGTTTGTGATACTTTCATAGAATTATGTCACAAGACTGCTCAGTTGTTTTAGAAATAGCAGCTGAGCTGAAGGTTTGCTTGGACTTTGGAAGTTTACACCATATTGCTATTACTGAGATTGAGTTTCAATTTTCTTAATGTTACACATCTGGCCTTTAAAACTAAGGTTGTTCATTGTTGATGTGTTTTATTTACCTCAGGTTGGCATGGTTTCCTCTTGTTCCCTCTTGAAGAGCAAATGAATAATAACTTGGTGACTCCCTTCTGTTGCAGATAGCAGTTGTTGTTTCCACACATTTTTTCCTGATGTAGGGATGAATGAGATGTGGTAGCTTTAATTTATTAGAAATATAGGAACTCTCAGTTCTAAAATTTACCAAAAAGTCTATACATTTTCTCCCTCAAAGACTTCATTAAGACATACATTCAGTGCTGCAGGAGATAAACATGTTTTAGGTATGGCTTTCTATTTTGAGAACATTTTAGTGCCACTGGAAATTGAGACACATAAATGAATAATAATAATAGGACTTAAAGTGTCCTGGGTTGTTCTGAAGAATTTTTCTAGCTGTGGCTAAATTTCAAATTTAGATAAAGAAATAGTAAAAATCATTAGTGGAATCTTACAATTTGATTGCTAAATTTACAAAGGATGAAGGCAGTGGTTCCCAAATGAATCTGTTTACCCAAGGGAGCCAGAAAGGGGAATAACTGTGTCAGCTTCCATTGCAGGCACTAAACCTGGAATTTATAGGTGCACATTTTACTAATTATCTGCTTATCCTTTCAAAGAAGACCTTTTAGTAGTGTAATCAGAATTGTAAAAAGAAAGTTTCTCTTGCATTAAATTAAGATCTATTTGAATAGCCATTGCAACTGCTTGAACACTTCTTTAAGAATAAGTTGTACAGATATTTGTAATCTAAGCCACACTGATTGTGAGGTTTTTTTGTTTTCATAGTGGCCATTTTAGAGACAAACGATTCTGTAAGACCTTGAAAGGAGAGGTCACTTAATGCAGAATGTACATCTGTACAATTTATATGGCAATTAATATCCTGATTCATGGCAGACAACTGAGTTTAAAATCACTGTGATTTCATGCCAAAATCCATAATATAGCATTCATTTTACTCTGCATAATAGAATTTTATTTGAAGAACATATTTGACTAGATGAAGACATCAGTGTGTCTTGGATGAGAGTCTGGCAGTAATCCCATGTATTTGCCATCGTTATATTGTATTGTTGTCACCATGACTAGCATTGGAAAAAAAAACCCTCCTTCTTTTGGAAGGCTTCCTTGCCTTCCTGCAGTTCCCCTGGGGACAATGTAATGGTTTTGGAAGGATATAAATGCAGTTAAGTTGAAAAATGTATCTACAACTTGGGAGCTGTTCAGGTAGCTTCCTTAAGGATTCAATTATTTCCTAGGGCATCCTATATTTGGATCTGGGGTGCTGTGGACGTGGAGTATGTAGGGAAGTTGTGCAACTCGTGCAAAGCCTGTTGTTTTACAGTAGTCAAGGATTTCAATTTAGCACTGATTCTTCCCTTTTCTGATTCTACATAAATGTAGCCTTAAAGTAAGTACATACATAATATGAAACATAGGAAGAAAGAATAATCATTTTAAAAAGCATTTTACATTATATTAAAAAGTGGCCATTTGAATTCCCCCTAGATGCTGGTTTAAATAGGAGTTATCTCCCTAAATTATCAAAGGGTTTCTGAAAGTTTAAGCTGAACTGAATGAGCTAACAGTATTTTATAAATCTTCCAATCTTTTTTTTTTTTTTTTAAGTTCCTAGATTGATCAGTAGCCTAATGCATTTACCCTTGGGAATCATAGAGTATCACTTTAAATGACTAAGTGATGGGAAAAGAGCTTAATCTCTTACAGCTTGTCTACAAGCAAAGAAGATCAAAGGCACAGAGCTCAGGTTTGCCAGCTTTGCTGCTCTTTGGAGACTGGGGAAAATAAAACAGTCCTCATAAACTCAGATTTGTAGTCCTGTCCTAAACAAACATGCTCATAAATATATGGGAAGTTGAAGAAGACAATTTGTCATATCTCTAGAGAAGACTATTTCCTTCTTTAAGAACTGATGTATCAATTTACACAAGGTCTGTCAGCTCAGTGACATCAGCTCCAGGATCTGATCAGCTGTGATTTCTCATCAGATGTTCTGCTGGAGTGTTTGTACCTGCATCTCCAAAACCCTCCAGCTTTATATCTGGAAATATCCCTCTCACCTGGGCAGTGGCTACCCGAGGAAATAGATACTCTTGTAATTCATGGCAGGGAGGAAAATGGATATTCTCTCAGGATTTCTTGTATCCTCACCTTTTAGTGTAGTTGATCCAACACCTGAAGCAGATTTCCCTAGGTAATGGGAAATCAGAACTCCAGAATTGAGTGGGATCCTCACTTGGTCCTTTTTATGTATTCCACTCTTCTCCTTCTGTTTGTTTTGCAACTGTTTTTGCATCCAAATTCACTCTCTTTACTGAGTTTTAAGGCACATTAGATAAGCTCTGTTTGGATTTCTTTGTTACCCTGGAAAACCAATTCTGACCAGAAAAAATAAAATAAATTAACTGTAACCAGCTCATCAGTAATTTATACTTGGAGTGGGTGGAAACAAAGCCCCAGACAAGTAAAGGCTAATTTAAGCAAAGCAAGCCTGGCAAGCTTGAGGAGTAAGTTTTGGGGATGGTTATTGGAAATTTTGCAGTTCTTCAGAGGGTATAGTTTCCACAGGAATATATGTGAAACCAAGGGTAGTTGTGCTTTAAATACAACTTCATTGATATTGATTATGCTGTCCTCTCCTGTGAAGCTGAGTTGCAATGCCTTGAAATGTTTCTGCTTGGAAAAGAGGAGTCAATGCCTTCAATTAAAAAAAAAAGCCAAGTGAGGAGGAGGGAAACTGGTCTAAATATTGGTCAAAAATCAAACTTTAAGCAAAAAAGGTATGGGGATACAAACTTATTTATTAAATTAAAAACATTGTGGAGAGAAGGTTTGTATATGATTAGAGATGCCCTGAAGTATGTTGCTCATTGTAAATCTTGCACCTGTGAAATTTCATTTAATGGATAGATTATTCTGGGCAAAGCACCAAACCAAAGTAGCCAATGGACAATAATTTGATAAGGGCATGGGAATGTATTGTAGCCAAAAGAATGTGGGTGCTGTTTTTAAATTCCTTTGAATGAATAGCAATCTATTTAAACTTTGCTTATAAATATCGTATTTAATAAGAGATTTTTAAAACACTTGTTGAGTTTCAACTTAATGAAATCATGTATTTTGAAATAGCTAATAATAGCAGTACTGTCTGCTGCTATAAGCTTTATTTTAATTAGTCTCCAACTTAGTAATTTAGTTCAAATTTCAAAACCATTACTTCAAACTTTTGTATTTAACTTGGATTTATTTAAATGATTGAGAGAAACCAACCAAAGGAAGAAGAAACTACAAAAAGATGATTCTGTAAAAAAAATTTTGAAACCTGTTTTCAAGGCAATAGAATGCAAATTTGCATCCAGTGTGTCAAAGATAATAAAAAATTTGAGATTTTAAGTGAAAATTTTCCTTACAAGTTTTACATTTAAAAATATATTTTCTAGATATAACAAAAGTATAAAAACTTGAAAATGCCTTGAAGTCAGAAGAAAGAACATGGGCTTAATTGATTGACAAATGCATGAAAAATTAAAAAAAAAACCTAATAAATGCTTTTACTTGTTTGCTCCTGGTTTTGGGAAATTTGCCAGGTGCATTTCCTAGAATGGGGTATTTTATTACAGACTGAGTAGGATTGGGAGGTCAGATTCCCCAGTATTTTTGGGTTGGGATAGGCTGTTTCTTTTTTTAATACCTAAAATACACTTAGGAAGTACATTGAGGAACACTGTAAAGAGTCTTTGTATCCACTTCTCTGCCATACATTCACTTAGGATATCAATTTATTAAGTCTGATGGTACAAAATGAAAGTATTTCCAAAGTGATCCTTAATGAAAACATTCTGAAAATTTTCTTTTTTCTATGTAAGAAATTTTTTCTGTTGACAAAATTGTTCAAATGAAGACAACAAAATGTCAAATTTAATCTGATTCTGATGTATAGAACCACACTTAAGTTATAGGAATATTGTTTTCATAAATCAGTTGGTTGAATAGTAAGCATTGAGTTGTAGACATAAAACTAAAAATATCCTAGAAAAAAGTGTGCTTGATAAATTAACCCATTAATCCATTCTTCATGTCCCAGGACCCATCATTATACAGTTCAATATTACCTGACTTAGAGGTGAATTAGTACCTGGTAATTGTTTTGGAGGTTCAGGAGCTGAACTGTAAAAAATATAATAAACTTTTTTTTTTTTTAATCCTGATTGAAACAAAGTTCTCTTGAAGAACCTTTTTTTCTCAGGGAAAAAAATCTCAGCCTATACAAATTAATGTGGTAAGGACTTTAAAAAGGGGTTATTATTTCAGGTAATCCAACAGCCATCTAAGTCATGCAAGGCATAAATGACTCAGGGATATATTTCTGGTTTTGAATGTAATGGAGAACTTATTAGTGTTTTCTTCACATATCAGAAAATCTTTGTGACTAGTGAGTTAAAGTTCTTCTGATGTTGGCTTGGGAGAGTTCATCTTTGTTCTAGGTGTATAAACATTACTGGAAAAATACCAGTTTTATAAGCAAAGAATTGCTTCTGACTGGGCTCTTGCTTTTGTTGCATAACTATACCAAATAATTGCTATTTATGTGGAACAAGACAGGATTTACAAATAATCACATATAGTGTGGATCTGGGTCCTGAACAGTTGGACTTTGATCCTTGTGGTTCTTTTCCAGCTCAGGATATTCTATGATTCTCTACTCTATGATGTTTTATTTGAGGGTACTTGAACAGACTGTGAGTCTTCTATCCTTAAAAATGCCCCAGAGCCAACTGGATACGGCCCTGAAAAATCAGATCCAGTCTCAGAGCCAGTTTTCACACTTCATAGACTGGCAGGTTTTTGTTTTTTTTTCCTCTGCCTCTTTCCCCTCAGTCTTGCTCAAGAGTTAACTTTAACAATGCTGACAACATTCTGTATTACAGTAGAACATATAAAAGGCATGCTGTAAAGAACTGTGGAGGCATTTCACAGTATATACATTCTTTTTATAGGTCAATACTCCATTTAAATGTTCAGTTGAACAAAATTTAGGTAGTAATTAAAAGTGTTTAACCCACATAAAAAAATTTTATGTAGGTTATGCAATTAATTTTATTACAGAAATTGCATTTAACTTAAGAACTGATGACCTTATCTTAATGCAGTAATGTATTTTTCATTAAAATGAAACATCCTGTTAGCCAGGCAATAACCAGCCAGAAAGGAAGAGATGGAAAAGGTCCACAATATACCATGTACAACATCTGTCTAAAAGAAAAAATATAGGCAGTAATGCAGCATTTTTCAATTTATTACTGTGTCATATTGGAAAGTTTAAACTGTAATTAAATGGATGGGAACTACTAATACACTGTCATTTTACAGCTTGGATGGTTTCTACTGCTGAGCTGTCCTACCTCCTTCAGTAAATTACAGCTGTTGCTTGGTCTTTTATGCAGGCTTTCACTCGTGGGATGTATTAATCATGGAGGAAGATTATTGAATGCATTTCCAGACACAGGAACAGCCAATATTTCTTCTGTCAAATGCACCTTCCACCTGTTTGCTGCAATGCTCTATGCATTTGTAGAGGTTCCTTGTCTTTGTTGTATGCTGATAACAACATAGATCTTGCAGATGAAGTTTTCTAGATGACTTAAGATGATGACTCTGAGTGAGTGAATATATTATCATCATTGCTTTTGCTGTCATGGGATTGTTTCCTCAGTACAACATATTATTGCAAGTGTTTGGTATTAGCAACAAACAATATTTTTAGCAGTGTTCTACAACAAGGAAGGGGGGATTTTTATATGTAACAAGCAAATAATCATGCTTTGGCTATAGAATCTTACTCCACTGTGCACTTGCAGGTAGTGAACAAACCTACAACCTGGGGGGTGCTGATGAGGTTTGGACTTCTTTTCAGATTATTCAACTGCTTTTGATGGCAGGTAAAAGTAGGCAATTTAATCTTTTTTTTAACCATGTTTTTAGATGCCAATATTTTGGAAGCAGGTCACTTGGGTAGAGCATGCTACTTAAAACCCTCCAACTTCTGAAGGCTTGTGTTGTCATTTATTGAGAAGTATATTTTTGGATCAGCTAGAGAGTCTTACTAATATCAACACATTGGTGGATCTGATTCTGCAACCTTTGTCATCAAACAGAAATTAAGAATGAAGAAAAAAAACCCCACCAAGCAAACAGAAAAATATTAAAGAGTAAAGCTTCAAACCATGAAACAACTTTTCCTGGTTTTGAGTAAAAAACCAATTTATTGCTTTGGGAGAAAGAAATTCTCGGTTGCCTAATTTTTAAGTATCCAATCTGTTTTATACTTGGCTTCAGTAGAGGAAGTTCCCAAGGAAAATGATGTGTACAGCAAGAATAGTCTTCTTTATTAGATGGCTTGCTAGGTTTTATGGCTTATGTTTAGCTGCTAATAGTGTTCATTCTTCCTTGAAGTGGTAAGAGGGATCTCCTGTAAATCCTTTTCTTCTTGAGCTGGATCAAATACTTTAATTGTAGAAAACTGAAAAAAAAATTACTGGTTTCATTCAGCAGGGAAAATATCTTTTGATTGTTTATATGGCTTTTCAAAAGTGTAAATGATCAGTGGGCTAATTTTCCTGGCACAGTAGTTACAGTCTTTAAATTGAGAAATCTTAAGTCAATGAACTTTTCTAATTTCAATGGATTTTTAGCTTCATTTTAGTTGGGGTTTTTTTATTTGGTGTTTGGTGTGGGTGTTGGTTTGTTTGTCTCGTTTGGTTTTGTTTGTTTTATTGCTTTGGTTTTGTTTGGGTTGTTTTTTTGTTGTGGTGGTGTGCCTATCTGTTTATTTTGCTTTATTAGTGGCTATCATCAGGACAGTAAAGAGAGTAAACTGATGAGTGATTTTTGAGGCAGGAAAGCACCTCTGGAGACTGTATAATCCAACCCCCTGCTCAAGGCTATGTATCACTGGGTTTTGAGTATCTCCAGAAATGGGGGCTCCACATCTTCTCCAGCATCCTGTACTACCAGTGTATGACCACTTTTGGAGGAGAAAAGTGTTTTCTTGTGTTTAGGTAAAATTGCTTCTACTTTAATTTCTGTCTCCTGTTTTCCTGTCACTGGGCAGAGCCTGGCTGCCTTTCTTTGCTTCCCCCAGCTGGGATTAACACACATGGATCAGATCCTTTGCATTTCCCATTCCTACAGTTCCTGTCAGAATATTTCTCCAGCCCATTGAGGTCCTTCTGGATGGCAGCACAAGCCTCTGGTGAATCAGCCACTTCCCCAGTTTTGTGTTATCTGCAAAAATGTCATGCTTTGTGTGTAAAGATAAAACTTGTGTCACTATTGCAGAAATCATGAATACAGACAACACTGAGGCTGAGACAGCTGACTGCTGCTGAGCTCTTGGTTTTTAAAATAGCTGGATGCCAGTTACAAATACTTTTTCACTAGATGTTTTGGCATAAAAATGAGTATAGTGTTATGGTCATTCCCTAAGTTTTTTTTGTTACTATTTGATGATGTCTTATGACATAATTGTTTTATGACAATCTTATGATTGTCATAAAATTTAAACTGGTTGTGTTGAGCTATTGTTTTTGTTGCAGCTCATGATCCATTGCCCACATTAGCACTCCTAAATCAATTTTTTTTCACTTTATTTGTTAGTGTTATTGTATATAGGTTTTATTTCAGTGTTAATTTTGAAAGTAATTACAGCATATATGAATAGCAAGTAGGTTATCCTTCCAGTTTCTGCAAGGAATTATGATTCTGCAGTAGCTGAAATACTACCTTTGCTAAGAAATTAATGGATTACCTTCAAGGAGCTTGATTTTTCTTGTGTGGGAAGATGGGCTGGATCACTGACAAACTTGCAGCTTCTGGTGATTTTTGTGCTGTCCAATAAATGTTACCAGGCTTCAGTGAAATGGGCACAGTCAGTAAATGTGGGATAGCTATTAGCACCTAACTGAGGCATTCCAGTGCCTGAAGGGAGGAAAAGATTCTTTGCTGGGAGGGTGAGGAGGATGCTGGAATGTATTTCCCAGAGGGTCTGTGCTTGTTCCATCCCTGGATGTGCTCAAAGCTGAGCTAGAGGGGCCTCTGAGCAAAATGCTCTAGTGGAAGGTGTCCCTGTCCATGGTACTGGGCCTGTAACTGGATGATGTTTAAGGTCCCTTCCAAATCAGGCCATTCTGTAATCCTGTAACTGATGTTTTAAATGTTGTTATTTCTACCTCATTGTGAGGGAGCAAACAAAATGGCAATTGGAAACAATTTTATTTGTTATGTTCAGTCTTCTCTTTAAAAATATTGCTGGGGTTCCAAAACCTTTTACTGCTTGCTCCTCTGCCTGAATGTGACATGTTTGTGTCAGTGGCATTCCTGAAAGCACAGAATGATAATTAGAGAGGGTTCATCAGGGTATGCAAAGTTTCTTGTAAACATTTTAGGCAGGACTGCACACTTAAGCAGAGCCTTAAGTTATCTTGCTGCCTCTTATGGATATGCAACTGAAGGTGTTTCATCTATCAAAGCCTGTCAAGGAGGGAGGAGCCTGTTCAGATATCTGTGGTGAGACTGTGATTTGCAGGCTCACATGGCAGCTGACAAACTAGAGAAAATGGGTAAAAGCCTTGGTGGTACAGGAGTTTTTTTATGAGGCAGTGAGAAGGGTTTGCAGAAGGATGTGTTATTTTAGGTGCCACCCCAGAGGCTCTTTACCAGCTTCCTGGGGTGTGACTTGGTGTTTGACTTCCTCAGCACCCAAAATGTGAGAGATGCCTTAGCAAGAGGTGCTGGATAATTGGGGTGGGTTTATATTGGCAGGGAATCTGTGTAGGTGTCCAACACACTGCTCCTGCTGCCAGCTGGGAGGGGGAGAGAGGAGCTGAGGGAATCAAAGTTTCTCCTCTTGGGTGCAGGAAAGCTTTTAGCTTCTCATGGAGACCCAGTAATTTGGTATGTGAATACTTTAAGGCCCCTGCAGGACAAAGCCAAGTTATTTAGAGGCATGAACTCTATAGCCTGGGAGGAGCTCAAAACATTCTCACCAAGGATCTCTTCAGGGCACGTGTGGTTGCTCACAAGAATCTGGAGTTGTCTGAAACACCTTTTTAGCTGTAGTAACTAAGCAATGCTTTCATTTTTTGCCTTGGAGCAAAGATCAGCATCTGTCAGAAGGGTTTAACCTGGCATGTGTGACTTGGCATTAAAGTGGACTGAAGCACTCATGCTGTGAAGGGCAGATGAGATATAGATGAGGAAATTTTTCTTCAGTGTTTCCTGCAGTCCCTCTGCTCATTGCAAACACGGCTGGCATGGACATGTGCAAATCCACCACTTTTGCTCATCTGCCTGGCCTGGTAAGAGGAACTTCAAGTGCAGAGGTCAGCAAGTTAAATGTGGGCAGGAAACTCACCCCTGTGGAAAACAGCCAGGCTAAGGTGGGTTACTCTGCACTTTAAATTTTAAACTGAGCTTAGAAACACTGCTAATCTTAGTATTCAGAGCCTGGCAGCAGAGCAAACATCTGGTTTAGAGTGGCCAGATGTTCTTTTTGGGGATCCTGGCCTGGGACAGACTAATAGAATAGTGGGGTGACAAGTTTTCCACATCATTGCTATGGGAGATGCAAATAGCATCTTATCCACTTTGTGAAAACACAAATGCAAAAATAAACTGAGGGGAAAGAACAAAAAGTATGTACTGCTTGTTAATTAAGACTGATGATATTAACAGAATATTAATAAGTCTGTGATAAAAGAAGAGTTCATCTGAAATGTTAATGTGAAGCAAGACTTGATCGAAGTTACTAAATATAAACTCTGTGTTTGATTAATCACTTTTTATTGTGGTATATTTTTGGATTGTATTTAGCAGCTACCCCCTGAAAATGGGAATCAGAGTAGTAATTGAAAGGCAGGTGATACAAGAGAGATTATGCACGAATGGCTGCTCATGTTTTTTGCTTGGCTGGGGAGAAGAGGAATTTAAATTTAAGCTGTTGCAGTCAGTCCAGGCAGTGCTGGCTGTGAGGCTGTAACTATAGAGGGAGCCTGTACTCCATCTAGGGAAACATGCCCTGGTGTGCACTGAACTGAGAAGAAATATAGGTACTTCTTCTGGCATGACAACCTGAACCCCCTGGGTGACATCCAAACTTGTGTAATTGCAAGACCTAGATGACATTAATCACTCAACCACAAATTGAGTTTCAAGCTAAAGAAGTATTTGTCTGTCTTTCAGCAACTACACTGTTCTTGAATACATAATAATTTCCTCTGTTTGCTGGGCTTGGGGAAAAAAGGTAAGAGCAGTGTAGAAAGAATATACTGAAAATAAAAGCCCTCCTGACCAGTTCAGTGTTTTTACTTTTAATGAATAACCCATTTTTTTATCGTTCTGAAATAATTTCATTTTTCCTTTGAAACAATGCAGTTCTATTAATGCAGTTCATGTCTATATACTTTAAAATCCCACAATAGATCTTTACTTTTTAGATTTTTAATATTTTGCTGGAATTTCAACATTGAAGTCCATAGCAATATTACCCAACAAGCCATATGCAGTATGCAAGGAGAATTTTATCTGTTTGCTGTTGGGATTACATATAAAGATGCTTCTTTTAAAAAATGAGCAGCAGCATACTTGTACAACTGCCTGCCTCAGTCTGTGGTGATATAACTGGAGGTAATTAGGAGGTGTGTATGAGGAACAGCATGTAAAATCTTTAAATAGATGCTCATCTTGGAGGATTCAGCACTCTTAGATATATTCAGGAGAGGTGCTTTGATTTCCAAGTTGGTTTTTTTTCTGACATTGTGGTGTAGGGGTAAGGAACAAGCTGAGCTCTTCTGAGAGTGGGGCAAGTTTGACAGTCTCTCCTGCAAGACAGCAGGCTCTTCTAGATGAGGTGACTTTTTTATCCTACAGATTGTGACAATATTCATAATATTTTTTTCAGCTCTGCAGTTAAATGCAGGAAGGTGACAGTGAAGCTTCCATTACTGCTAGAATTGTTGAGGAAAATTTGGAGGTAGAAACTTTAGACTTTTAGGTTTTAAGCAAACTCTTAAGGATAGCATTTCCTGAATAAAGGTATGGATTATTTTCATAATTTCTCCAGGATGGGTTTTTTGGATACAAATTTGTGATATTCCAATTTCTTTTAAAGATGCTGAGATTCATTGGTAATGCATTAATAAAGCATGGAGCTAAATTTCATGATGCCTGTAGAGTAGCATTCTGAGATTGTACAGGGTTCTGCCAACTTCACTCTGAAACATCAAATTGAAGTATTGTGAGTAACTGTGAGATTATATCTTTGCAATTGGCAGCATTGATTAAATTTCTAAACTTTCACTTTTCCTTTAAGTGGTATATTTCATTAAGTATCTCAAGGAGATTTTTAGACTCTGATTTCGGATGAGAATTGACATAATTTGATTATAGGAACTTATCAGAGACCTCATTTTATTATTTTTCAGCCAACTGTCTGTCATGATGTACTTTCCTTTTTTTTTCCAAACTTCCTGAAATGGTTATGAAAAGTACACTAGCCTGTTCTTGAGCAGAAAATGTTCCAAACCATATTTTTACATCATCATAGAGGCTGCATTTATTGCAGTCCTATTCCAGCTTCCCACACTCTTTATTGAAAAATTTCCAGCTGGAATTACAACATTTCATATAAATCTCAAGGAAAGAGCAGTTTAGTGAGTGTGGGTTCTGTTGGCTTTGCAATGTAATTTTGGTCCCTTGTGAAGCTTCATGCACCATTTTAGGATTCTGCAAAACTTGGGTAAAAATTTCCTCTAGGCTCAGTAGAAAGTTTATGCCCCGGGCATTTGGAGGTAAGTCTAGGATAGAGCTCTGGCAGATACAGCTAAAGAGGAAGCCCTTTAGTTAGACAAGAAAGTATGGAAACAGATGACATGTTGTAGTCCCTTGATAAAACATTGTTAGCCCCTTGCTTAGCCCCTAATTAAAATCATCTCTGGTAGGTGTAGAGTTTGCAGAAGGGTACAGAGAAAGCTGCACTGCCATCTGTGGGAGAGGTGTTTTGAGTAGACATTTGGAAGACAGTAGAGGACGTACTCTGAAACACATTAATTTAAATGTATTGTTTCTGCTGAAAAGAGGAGTGGGATTGAAATCAGCCTGCCTGTTCAACACAAAAATTAAATTACAGGTGGTGTTACTTGCTGATTCAGGTCCATATGTTAAAGTAATTTGTGGGAGGAACTGACTCTTTCAATGTTCTTTTCAAAAGACATCCCAACTTCGTGACACTGTTATAGCTCAAATGGTAATTAAAGGAAGTCTTGAAGCAGGAAAGAGTGAAAACGTGCAGTGCATTTTTGTTCTCTTGCTGGTACACATGTAAATCTCATTTACACCTCTGTAAGCTACTGAATAAAATCTTCCACTAGTAAGGCACTGGGTGTGTGATCTTGCAAGTTATTTTCAGACCAAAGGATTTATCTAATAAAAATCACTTTGTGCCTAAAGAAAACCAAACAGAATTAATTGCATGTCAATTATGTAGGGCTGCACCATCTTTCTATGCAAGTTCTTAACAGGATTTTTACTGGAAAGGAACAAGTTTTAGCTGCATATTTTTTTTCCATCAAAAAAATCTAATATTCATAACGAATTAAATGCTTATCAGTTAGAGGGATCACTTAGGCTAGTTGATGTCTTCTTACTGTCATTCACTTTGTGGACTGCCATTCTAAGTATGAAAAGGAAAGAAACCTTCTGTTGAAGGTTATTTTTTTACAGTTCAATCTACAGTGGGGGTAAGGAGAATGACAAATTAAGATATAAAATGTCCCTGGAAGGTGAAATTACTAAAATATCCATGCATTAGTCAACCCTTCAGTGAGATTTCTTAACAGTCTAAGGAGTAGAAAGGTCTTTCTAGAGAGAGAGCAGTGAAATTGATGTTTTATGTGTGCCACTTTACTGGCTTTTTGTTTAGCTGGAATAAATCTGTATGAAATGGCATCATTTAAAGGACTACATAATCTGTGGGAGTTGATGATGAATTTTTAATTTGAGAAAGACTGGCTTTTTACAAAATAAGCCTCATGATCTAAGATGTAATGACTAAAAATTGCTATTTTAAATGCCAAGGCTGTGGCTTCATTATTTTTTGCACATTAAATAATGATTTTAATAAAAGTGTAGAGTTCATGTTCTCTTCTGAAAGCTATTACCTCTCAGCTACTGGCATATATACCTCTTTGTCTAGAGGGCAAAGTGAGCAACATCTCATATTTTTCTTAGGCTCTATATGAAAGCATTAATTTCCTTCTGATGCTTTGATGGAACTCCAGTGCTGTGGGGCAAGTTAATGCAAAATGATCACGTTTTCACTCATAATCAATATAGCTGTATGACAGTGGGCATCTATTTTTCATTTCAGTAAAGCTGAATGTGTGGATTTTTGTACAAAAGGCTCCTTTTGAAAAGCAGGGATGGAAATAGCATTTTTAGCAGGAGGCTGAGTCACTTGTTTATATCTGCAGTTGCCTCCCAGCAAAGAAAAATTTTGATGTGTGACAAACATTTTCCCTTATCATTTACCTGTTGCATTTGAATAAATCAAATACTTTCCATTTTACTTAAGGAAAGCAGACAACTAGCTATTGATCTCCTATGGTTTTGGTGGATTTATTTTTTCCATTTGAGTATCTCTGATCTTGGGCTCCTTACATCAGGGTGCTGGAAGCAAAAACTGCTCAAGACCCTTGTTCATTATCGAGATGAGAATGATGGAAGGAAATAAAAATCTTGTTTTCAAGACAGAAGTTGAAGTGAAGGCATCTGTTTTTTGTGATTCTAAAGTTTTTAAGTGCCCAGACATGGGAGTCTGAGTATTTTCACATCATTATGAAAAGTTTGTGGAGGATTGTCTCCTGTGGCAGGGATTCCCCACTGGAGCAGGGGAATAGAATGAAAAGGAGCAGCAGAGATGTGTGATGAACTGACCACAGCCCCTCTGTCCTCCTGTGCCTCTGGGGAGGAGGATGCAGAGAAAATTGTGGGTGAAATTTGGCTTAGGAAGGAGAGCTGGGGTGAAAAGGGGAGGTGTTTTTAAGATTTGGTTTTATTTCTCATCACCCTACACTGGTAGTAAATTTATATAATTTTTCTCCAAGTGGAATTTGTTTTTCCTGTGATGGTGACTGGAGAAGGAGCCTTTTGTTACGGTTTTATTTTCTCCCCATTCTAGCTGAGTAGAGGGAGTGACAGTGACTTGGGTGGGCACCTGCACCCACCACTCAAGTTTAACATTGTTTAAAAAATAAAAGCTATCAAAATTTTTTGTACCTCAACCCCAATTACTAAGATTAATAATGTGGAATAGATTTTTCTTGTTATCAAGTGGTTAAGACTCAAAAATATGTTAATATAGTATATTTAATCTTTTAAGAAAACAAATAGAGCAACTTTTAAAAACCTTTTCTTAGGGTCTGTTGAAATCACATTTTTAGCCTAATGAACTGTCAGAAATATTTTAGTACAAGATAATTTTTTGTTTTATAATTCAGTAAAGAGTTATAAATGGGAAATATTGACCTCAGAAGTCAAATAACAGCAGGTGTCAGAAATCATGTAATTATAAGCCACTGATGAGAACATTGTGAAATGCATTATTGAAGATCAGCTTTACTATAAAAATTCTATTTCTGGCAAGAAAGAAACAGTGTAAAAGTTGGGAAAATTCTTATTTCTTCTTAATGTTGGTGTATAAGATTATTCTAAATTACAGTATTATGTAAATTTGGGGAAATGAAAAAATTCCTCTTCATAAGGATAAAAATTTGGCATTCTGAGACAAGCTAACCAACTCCATCTCATGTGATAAAACAGGTATCAACAGCCCCTTTTTGATTGATGCTGTGTTAATTGTGAGCTTTAATTTCCAGTCTATCTTGGTCAATACCTGTTGCAGAGCTGCAGCTGCCTGTGATGCTGCTTATGCTTCCAGCACCTGGAGTTCTGAGCAGGATTTATGGATTGTCCCCAGCACACTGCAGCTGATTAATCTCAAAACAAAACTTGTGATTTTTTTTTTTTTTTTTTGCCTTGTAAATCTAAGATTTAATCATTGCATGAATTAGTGTGGCTAGGAGGGAACCAGAGGAACTGAGACAGACCTGACAGGCACAGAGATGTACATTGCTTTACTCAGGGACTGGCAGATGCTTTCACATGGACAAGTGGTGTTTGGAAATTCTGTCTCTACCTCAGAATGCCTGCACCTGCCTACACAGTGTGACCCTCCTGTTACCAGCACTGTCAGCCAATTGTCTCTTCTTTTGGCCTCTCTTTGTCCCACAATAATGAAGTGTATCCTTTTGAAGCCAGAGGTCTTAAAAGTTGGTTCTTGTCAGATTATTGATGGTTTTCTAGCCTATGTTACAACAGACTCTTCATTTCTTTCCTTCATTGAAAAGGAATAATGTAACAAGATTTCAGCCTCAGCAGATAGAACAGATTAGGCACTCTCAGATTTAAAAACAAATAGACTAAAAAATTCTAGCCATCAGGATTTTTTTTTCTTTTTCTTTTTTAATTCTACAGTTTTAATTCTAGCACTCTTAGAAAATGCAGATGACTGTTGATTTGTTATCCTGAAGACATAATTTTTCATCAGATACCATCTGCAAGTATGACTAAACCTCTAAACCTCTGTCAGACACAATTATCTTTCTACCTACAATTCGAAAAATGAGACCAATCAGTTGTTAAAGGTTGACCTCCATGTTCCCATTTACACTAGTATTGTTAGTGGTTCCTTAAATTAAGGAGCCAAAAAAAGATTGTACTAGCCAGAAAGGGGAAGAAAAGAAACATTACACATTGGATTCTCTAGTAACTTGCCTTTTTTTGTTTCTTTCTGCAAGTAGCAGACAAACTCTCCAGTCTGGTGCTCTCTAGCATCCAGCTTGTAACAAAGGATGTCCTTTCCCTGGTTTTTTTGGGGGTTTTTTTTCCTCCTCTAGAATTCATAAATTTGGTGACTTGAGAGAGCTGCTCTGACCAAGAAAAGACTGAATACCATGGGAGCAAATCTAGGTCAGTGAGAGGCTGATAGCAAGGCATGTTTTGAGCAATCAGAATCATCAGAGTTCAGATGCTGTGGGTTTGCAAAAGCAGAGTTATCCTTGGGAACAGTGGGAAACAGTCCTTGTCCTGTGAGCTGGGGGCTGCCTTTGCTCTGCACCATTGCTGAAAAGCAGATTTTTCTTGCTGGATGGTTTTACCTCTGCTCCACAGAACTCTTTGCCTTCAAACAGCCAGCATGAGAGGGAAGCCAGGGTTATCTGTCTAGGGTTAGGAGAGGAAAAAGGCCTTTGGTCAGTTCTTTGGTCAGATCCTGCTCTTCCCTCACAAGGGAACAGGTGCATTAAATATTGCCAGCTTTTCTTCATGCTCCTACTGTTACAAAGCTGAAATTGTACCTCTGCTCCAGCTGGGCTGTGCTGTGGTAGAAATAAAAAAATCACAAGTCTGCTGGCCCAATTTTGTGGAATAAAATTGTGTTTCCTGCTCACACTTTTCCACACTGGTCGTGATTTGAAGCAGCTTTTTGGGGTTTATTTGAGCATTTAAGTGTTAGATTACAGAGCTCCTCCCTTGTCCTGTGCTTTGTCTGCTCCTGCTTTCTCTAGATCTCTGCTCCTTATTCCAGTAGCACATTTATGTTACCCCCATTGCCCCCCATTCCAGCTCCTTTGGACTGGTAGCACTCTCATACCTGGGACTCACATCCTACCTTTATCCTTGACTTGTGGATGTTTCCTTACAGCAGTAAATCACACTTCAGAAGTTTTATCCACCACTACCCACAAATCACTCTGTGCTCTGCAGTGTGTTATTACTGAATCTATAAATAAGGGAATAAATCATTGGTTTCTGACTGGCAAAGAATATGCCACCACATATGAAAATACATCAATTTTTAATTCATTTCTGAAGGTGACCCAGAAGCAAATGATCACCATGCAAGTAAAATAGAAATACACGTATAATACAGTTCCCTGATGAAGAATTGTGTTTTAAGAGCATCTGTAGGATTTATGATTTCACACTTATAATTTGCATATGCTCCATATTTGTTTGGTTTTTAATACGCTGTAATTTCACAGCCATGTAAATAAATTCACTGGGAACTGCTGCCATCTCCTGGTCGACAGTTAAATTAAACACCAGGCTCGAAATTCCAAGCTGGTATTGCTGGGAGATTTTCATTGCTAAAGCTGAGCTTAAAATTCCCAAACACTTCAAATTGCAATATAGAACTCTAGATATTTGACAGGGTGGTGTTTTTGATGAGATGGAATTGAGCTTAACTCGAAAGAATGTCACTATCCAGTTATTATTTATTTTTAATAGGACAAACTTTGGTAGCAATATTAGGGCAGGTACCCTCCCTGTAAATATATGCACTTGTAGATTTTGAAATTTAATTTATTTGTAAAAAATTCTAATTTGTAGTAGAAAATATGAAGGCCATCTGATGCCTTATAGGACCTTGCACATATGAGTTTACCTTTTCTCCTTCTTCCTCAACCAATGAACCTCTTCCCTTTTTTTTCTTTCTCTCAACAATTGTGCTTAAAGAAAAATCAGCGTGGTCAGATCTGTCAAGTTGGAGTATGAGCTTGTTGAGCTTCCCTGTTAATCTGCTCATGTTCCTTTTTTCTTATAAAGTGACTTTTGGCCTCATAGTGAATTTCACCATTGTGAATGATGTCACAAAAAACTTTGTCAGTTGTGTGCTTTCGAGTCTATCTAAAACATGTCTAAACTCGGAAAATTTGGATGAAACAGGTAATTTTGTAGCTTTTCCCTCAAAGTCTGTAGTGGTACAACTATGAAAACTAAGGCATCCTCCCTCATTAATCTTTGTCTTCTTAGTAGATTTATCTAATTTTGTATACAGAATATGAAAACACCTCATAAAATAATTAAGCTACTGTTCTAACACTAATATTTTTTTACACTTAGCCTCTTTTAAGCTGTGCTCTAAACTGGTGGATGTGTGCAGGGTCTCAGGACTAGCACCACTATCAAACTTCAACTTCTCAGTTCCTGTGCACTTTAACCAGTTCATTTTTACACTGTTTGTTGCAGTGGTATTTAGTGCCTTCCTTGGCAACATAATTAGGAGGATTAATTTTTAATATTAAGAGGTTTATTTGCTCATGCACGAAATGAGAGTAGAAAACTTTGAAATTTTGTTTTTGAAGTATTGTTTTCAAATTCAAGAGTCGGAGTTGTGTTCTGTTGACAGGTTTATGTAAAACATTCAGTTCTGTCTGGTCAGTTTGAAACACCAGAAAAAGTCTGTGCAGAGAGAAGGAGTGAAAGGAATTGCAAATCCTTTTGTTGCTTTTCTAGATGCTAAAGCAAAGATACACAATGTAAACAGCCTTTATGATTCTATCTCATACAAAAGCTAAACTGGGCAGACAGCCACTAACTTCACTTTCTATCTTTTTACATTCAGATATATGACTAGAAAAATAGCTGGTAATGTAAATAATAGGGAGAAAACAAAAATTAAACTTATCCAAAGAAGGGAGTAGAAGAAGGAAAGATGGTAAAAATCTGTTCCATGTGAACCTGATTAAATGCAGAACTCAACTTAATCTCATTGAGGGTTTCTGTGCTTTGGATTCAATATAATTATAGTGTTGCCACACACAAAAGACCACGTCATTGTTTTAAAACTCATCTGAGTTTGAGTAGTAGAAAGCAAAACAAAAGGGTTAAAAGTGTAGTCTATAAAATGAATTAGGACAGAGTAGCTTTGTGGTGGTTTGACCTTAACCTCACTGAAAACTCTGAATTATTTCTGTAGTGACAGGAGAGGATTTGAGGAATAACTAAAGGAAGACTATACCAGGAATTTTTCACAAACACAGATCTTTCTCCAGACAAGTTAAGACAAATCAGTATGTTGCTCAATAAATGCATAATTTATGAAGATATTGATGTAAACAACTTAAGGAAAAAACATGAAGAATTAGCATTGTCTCAGATTAGGTGGTCAGCACCAGGGCTACCTGACTATCTCATCTGACTAGTGTGAGTTTTCTATCTCTGGATGCATCATTAATTAGACTTGATGATCTTAGAGGTCTTTTCTAACCTCAGTGATTCTGTGATTCTACAAGCTTTTCCTTGGAGAACTGTTTTGATCCCTTAAAGACATGAAAGATTTCATTGTGCTTTTGTGAGGATCAAGAAGATGGCAACAAAGTCAGCTGTGGAAAAAAAATATGAAGTTAATTTAGTCTAAGTTGTGTAGTGTAATTTAGTTCTGAATCACAGTTTACTCTTTCATCATCTCTTTTTGTAGAGCTGATGAGCTGCCAAACACAGCTTTTGTTTCGTTATTTATTTTATTCTGCAGAGGTTGATTGTATTTCCTTGCTTGTGAGGTAGTTTGTTCTTAACATATAATGTGCTTTGTGAAGGTCTTGACATCCTTTCCATTTTAACATTTTAACACCATAAAGCAAGAAAGGGAGTTGCTGACCCCAATTGACTGATTATATATGGTGGAATGCAGCCCTTGTAGGTGTAGTGATGGTGCAAAGTTAAGTGTCTTTAATTGCATATGTAACTTTTGAATTTAATGTTGTAGTAACAAAACTTTTAATTATTTCCTTTTATCTAAAGATTTTAATTATACACAACTAAGCATGAGTTCTTGGCTTTACTGGATATCTTAAATAATCTTTTCTGACACAAAACTCACTTTTCTCCAAAGAACTGCCATTGCACTGGAATGTGCAGCAGGTGAAGGAAATAATTATTTAATCAAATATACAGCTAAAGCTTCTGGTGCCCAAACCCCCAAAACAATCTGTACTTGAGGAGCTAATTGTATTTACATTCTACAAACAGATCAGATTTGTTAGAAATTAAATTATCATAAAGCTTAGAGGCAAGTGGGAGAATTGTTTCATTCCACTGGAGAAAAAGTACTGTAAACTTGAAGGAATTTCAGATATTTGTGACAAGTATGACTTTAGCACATGGGTTTTAATGCTCTTTTCAGTAGGACTTGAAGACATCTTGTATGATTGGAGTCTCGAGTTTGCACGCCCTGTGGTGGTATGCATAATTGACTAATGATGTCTGTAATTTGCCTGTGTGATTAATTCATTTGAAGCTATAAATATTCTGTATTAAATTATGCATAAAGTCAGCAAGTTTTTAACTGATTTATTGAAATGAAAAATACTTTCAGTTTCTTTTTTGCTCACTAACCAAACAAAGAAATAGAATAAAACAAATTGTAGTTTAATGACAAAAAAATTATAATAATTGTTAATATAAGTACACAATTTTCCTGTAATATGAATAGAAGGAGGAAGTTTGTTTTCACTGATTTTTTAAAAAAAACTTTTTCTAGTAATACTTTTACAAAATCATTCTATTAGCTTATGTTTAAGTCTTTGGGGAGCCCAGCAGAGAAAAAAAATCTTGTGGAACTTGTATTGGGTGTTTTCACGAGTTCTTTATGAAACTTTGTCTTTTCTCTTACATGAAATTAAATGTTTTCTCTTTCTCAGAATGCAAAAGAAAAAAAACCTGAAAAAATTACTGAAATGCTCAGAAGTTTTGAAACAAAATTTTCCATTGTTTAAGTAAAGGAATAATGCATTTTATTCTTGTCTGGTTTTATTTTGACCTTACCAAAGCAGCTTCCTGGCATGTAGAGGCAAAAAGTTTAATAGGAAGACTTTATTTTATTTTACATATCTTCAGTGATTATGGGACATGCTTCCTGATCTAGAAGAATCTATAAATATTCTGGACAACTTAGGTGGAGGAGGGAAAAAAGAAAATTATTTATGTGTCTCCCTCTGTTCTGTAAACAAATAAACAGTTGAGAAGACAATTCCTGTTGTGACAGCTTTGAAGAGATGCAGAGATTAATGAACTAATCTCCGGAAGGAAAATGTGGCCTGATTAAATCTTAAATATTTTCCTGTTGCTCCTCACTGTGTGTTCAGTCACACAGTCTATCATCCTTGAAGTGCATTTAGACAGGGCCATTGATACTTGTGCTGGATTTCCTCTAAGAAATTTTAGACAGCTACTACTAAAGTAAGTTGGGGTGAGAATTATTAGTATTTTTTGTCACTAGCATCATTTCCATGCCTAGGTATATGCAGAGCATGGTCAGGACTCAAGATTATTTTAATGTGGTTCAGTTCCTCTTAAACTCTCTGAGACACCCATGGTGTTAGAGTGAATTATCAATAGGAATGAGATTTTGCAGTCAGTGCTGTAGCCTAATCTTTTCTTAGCTAGAACTGTATTCTAATAGTTGGTATCTACTGCTTTGAGTCTCCTGAGGGACACAAAGATGTGAAAGCAGTGCTGAAGTTGAGAACACTCGATGTTGAAAGGGGGAGTTCCCACGTACCATGTGTGTCTGTGATGAGAAAACATCACCTTACCCATGGCCTTGGGAAGTTTGCAGTGTCCAAACCCTAAAGATCCTGGGCTGACTCCCAACAGGATGCACTGTGTGACTGCTCAGGACTTCAGAGCTACACCTGGAGGACACCTCAGAAACAGTCTTTGGGTGAGGCTGGCAATAACATCAGGAGTAAACAGAGGAGCTACATCCCATATCTGAAAGGAAAAGAAGTTAAGAGCAACAATACAGGTGTGGGCTGTCTTCCATCTGCTTGTAGCTTCCAGATTTCAAACAAAATATAGTGATTTTGAAGATATCTTTGTCCAAAGTGAACCATTCTGGGGAGAGGCAGTAAGAAGGAGAGTTAATGTGTTGCTGAAGTTACTGCAGAACTATGTGGGAATAGCATGTATTATGGCTGGATATTGAAGGATAATTCAGCTGTGGGAGTTTTCTGTCCATGTACTTAGGAGGCTATATTTGAACATGCAATTTATAGAAGGATTAGCTAATCTTTGAAAATACAAACTGCAAAAATTGCAGTCTGAACTATATCAAAGCCCACAATGGTTGCCATAAAGCTTTCAGGTTAAGCCCATGTCCTATGGAACACGTTAAATGAATGGCACTATTAGGAGCTGCAAAAGTATGACATTAGAAATATTACAGCACTAATTGACACTGCTTTTACAGACCTTAATATTGCTACTTTAAGTTCTCATTGTTCGCTTGCATTACAAATCTCTTGATGAATAGCTTTTTGTACAGGATTGTCAGATTCAGCTTTGACAATTCATTTAATTTAATGGGCTGGTAATACAGATAGGTTAACTCCACAATGAAAGGGTCATCCTAGGAGTGTCTGCAACAGAAAACAAAGTAATCCCTTTAATCTTTGGCAAAATGAGTCAGAAGATTGTTCACATCTATGGATGCTTAATCAGGAAAAACATGCAAACTGTGGGATCCAAATCATATGTGCTGTCCATTAAATGTAGGAATGACCTATTTAAGATAGAAGTAGCCATAGTTACAGAGTTAACTAAAAAGTAAATTGAATGTAAATTCAAGTATGTAGTCTTAAAAAATTGAAAATCCTAATTTAAATCTTGTTTTAATAGTCCAGATACTTCATTATCTTGCATAAAATTCATGCTGTGTTCCTGGCTATATAACCCAATAAAAGATCATGAAGCTAAATCAGTAAGCTGTCATTCATTGAATGGCAGTTCTATATAGTGTGAACCCATCACAAACCAAAGCAAGGAAAATGCTCTGAATGTCAAATCAACCTGGAAATCAAATGGAAAATCTAATTATACTTTTTTTTAATAAGGATTGCATAACAGCTTTAACTACAGAATTATCACTCTAAAAGTGTGACTTTTAGCAGATACAGAACATAAAAGTGGACAGGATATAGCAGTGTATGAGAAATGACTGAGAAAGATGATGCTGTTTCTGTGGATACTGATCCTTTTGGGGTGAGAGCAGGATGCTGCATCAGCCTCCCTAGAGTGCTTGTCCTGTGCCTGTGCTAGCAGGGGAAAGCATCTCCTCTTACCATGCTCATCCTCCTCCTGGCTGCAGAAATGGCTCCAGCCCCTGTGATATCAGAACTGCAGGTTTGGTTTATTGTGCTCATTAAATCTGTAGGGATTATGGAGCACAAGGCTGCCACTTTTATCCTCAGACAGCCCTGATTACAAGGGGCATTTGTCCTGTTGTTTCTTATTATTTTCCCTCTCCTTTCCAGCATCTTTGTGTTCTCCTGTCTTTGTCTTTCCCCCAGTTAACCTATCCATAATTACTTTTCCCTTATTGGTGCCAGTTTTAGTAAACCCATGTAGCAATGGGGAACAAAGACACTCAGACCTCTTTGCTTGCTCTGAAGAAAATTGTTTATTGTAATAAACTGAGCCCAAAAGTAATACCCAAATTTGGTGATTCTGACACAGTTACTCAGGGAATCTTGGCCTTTTGGTATCACTGAAATGGTGGCCTGGGTACTATTGGCTGTGGAGGACAACTTTGAAATTCTTTCCTCTGTTCTCACTTTGTGCAGTTTTTCTTATGTAAGAACCCAGTAACCATCTACAAAGGTCAGAAACCATCCTGCTGCTGTCTGAGAAGATGAGGACCAAGCATCTGAAGGGCAAGTTCTATTTAGGGCTAGAAGATGGAAAAGCCCAAAATATCAGTATTTCCTATCACAAATTCTGCTCTTGAAAGGTGACAAGCCCTGCAGACGTGGAATCTGACAGGGGCCTTCAGGCAGCTCCCTATTTTTATTTCTTCTGCCGTGCCAGGAGCTGCAGTGGTAGGTTGATGCTAGACTTCAATTTCCAGAGATGTCTTTGACTTCAGGAAATGAGTTTCATCTGTCAAAACCTAGACAGTGAGGTTCTTGAGAAATTCTCTGTAGGAAAGGAGTGCCCCAGTAGATTGTTTCAGTCCAAGAGCTGCAGTGGAGCTGACCATGCTGACAGGTCATCTCAGACTAAAGCCATGCAATGATGCTGTGCTGTTCCATACTATATCCCTACCACTGCTGTCTTCTTCCCTGGAATATTGTTCCTCTTTAGTACTCATTTTAGTAGCTTATTGCTTTAGAAGGGTCTCCTGAGTCCCATTTTGGGATGTTGAACACTCATATCTGTTTCTAAAGTTTAGTCCAAAGGGCAAATGAAATTAGACCTAATAAACAAATACTTTAAAAAAAATCTCATGCATGTGAAGGTGTTAAACCTAATGCATGGTATAATGAATAATTATTAACTTCACAGTGAAACTGGAGTTCATTATAAGGTAACCATAAGACTAGGCTCATGGATTCTGCATCTTGGACTCAATGCACTAAATGCTTTTGGTTCATTTTAAGTGTGTTGCCTTTGTTGTCTTTAAGGTGTGTTTATTAAGGATTGAGTATCTTCCTTCCTACACTTCAGGCATAGATAATGGGATATGTAGGGTAGAATTTAAATTTTAGTCGATGATCTTCAATTTTTAAACAGTTTTCAAGGGATCCTTTTATGAAACCTGGAAAGGAACATTGGTTCCCAGGACTGCTGTGAGTTCAAGAGGATTACAGAATCAGGTCATGACTAAAAACTATCATACATCATTAAGAACAGGTTTTGGTGGTAATGTGTCTTTCAAGGTACTAGAAAGTTCAATGAATTAATCTTCCTTTTGTCAACTCCATTTCAGAATGGAAAACTTGGAAGACGTTTTATTTTTGAAGTGATGATGCTTTCTGTTGTGATTGCACCTTATACATTGCGTTCACATAAGTAAATGTGCATCTTTAAGAGCATGTCTGCTAGAAATGTGATGAAAATTAGCAGAAGAGTGTGCAAGAATACGCCAGTATGTGGTCAATGTGTAGGAAACAATTTTCTAAGACTAAGCAGATTAGAAAATGCTACTTCAGTTTTTGAAGTGTGTAGACATTCCATCAGGTCCATGCAGAGGTGTTATGGTAGCTTTTGCTATTGCCTTCTTTTGCATTTTTGTTATGATAATTTAAATAATTAACTAAATTGGGTAAATAATTCAGAAAAAGTTGGTATATCAGAAAATAATAAGAAGGAATTTCTTCTGGGATATTTGCCATTTAAGACTAAAACCACCACCACCACTCCCTTCTAACCCAGTAATGGGGCAGGGGGGAATGCAGAGACTATAGATAAATTTTAGATAGGAATTTAAAAAAAAAATGTCAGACATAGTAGAAGGGGATTTCATTCTCTGGAACAATTTGCCTATGATAAAATTCAGAAACTCTGAGGACATAATTTTGTGTTGTGTTGTTGCTAAAAGCATGTCATCCACCACAACAAATTACCAGTTAAAAACATCTATATGAAACAAAGATACTGAAACATGAATCCAGACGCCATGAGAATTTCTCTGCAAAAAGTCTGATCATCAGAAACAAACTTATTTCACAATGGTCACTGCATCTTCACTAATGATTCTTTTTAATTGCTATTTAATTTAAGTGCAAAAAGATAAGTGAGTTCTTGATTCTGCTAGGGAATCTGTGAAGGTCAATTCCATTTATTTATGGAATAATAAATAATTGTTGATATGGCATAGACTAGTGCTATATAAATCAATAGGTGTAGTTTCTTTAGATTCCAAAGTGGTACAAATTCAGGAAATTGAGTTTTTAGCCCCCCTATTTGTTATAGCTCCTACAAAATATAACATGAATTTAAAGAAGCAAAATAAAAAATGAGAAAATGTATGCAGAAGAGACATTTTTCTTTAATTTGAAGAAAAGATCCCAACAGAGTTATGGGCCAGGAGGGAAATGTAGCAGTTTAAGTAGCCTTAAGGGTCTAAGTCTTTCTAATGTTTCATGTATTAAAGTCAGAGAATTGAGAATTAATTCAAACTAAATGTGGCAAAGCATGGAAATATTAGAATCTAACTTTACCCTTTACTAATGCTTTATGCAAATTGTACAACTTGATATCTCTGATCTTGGATGAGATGGATTTAAGAAAAATACAGCCCAGTTTTTAAAAGAGATCCCTCATGGTCTGTCTTTTTACTACATGTATTTTCCTGCTGAAACGGCCTTTAGGCGTTTCAAAAGTGCAAATAATTAATAACTAGCATTACTAAAATATGAGGCAAAGAAGTGTCTGTCATACAGTTAATTTTTTGCAAACTATAATTACAAGATTTTAACACTGATTGTAATTACTTGAACATATGGTGAGAAATAGGTAATGAAACTGTTTTTTAATTGTGCTATAATGAGTTTCTGGATGTTCAATACTATTTCCACTGGGATACCAAAAATTTAAGAAGTGAGAAGAAAGAGAAAACTGGAAAACAAAAAACCCCCAAATCTGTGTTGCTTGGAGTTAGTTGTATCTTTGAAATGAAAGAAAATAGAATTTAAGAATAGCTTGTAGTTTTTTTGAAAGATTCTTTAGGTCATCTTTAGGTAAGCTTGTTGTTGTACAGATTGAGTATGTTTGGAGAACTTGGAAATCTGTTTTTCTTAACATTTTGCAAGAGAAGTTCTATATGGTAGTAGATTGCCTTCTATTCAAAATACACATAAATACAAAGATACTTTGTTTTCTTGTGTTTGGCTATGTAGATGAATTTTGCTGTAGTTATACCTCTGGACCCTTCATACTTTATTCTTCCCTGGTTTTTACACAGTTTTTGCACGGCCTAAGCCCATAACTAGCCCAGTGATTATTCTCCAAAACCTAGTTACACTCTGCTGTGCTCAGCAAAGACATGCCCACTGTGGTAAATCAGAAATAATTGCCTGTGGTGTTACTGAAGGGCTTTGGTGGTATGGGCTCATGGTTGGTGTTGTTAAATGTTCAATATACAGGACAGAATAAAACCTTATGCCTCAGCAAAGCTTTACAATTTTCTTTTACTTTATTTGGAAGAAATGTCAGGTTTTGGGGATTTTTAGCCAAAATATGGAGGGAAGTACAGGATTCATAACCTGATGTGTGTTTCTTCCCAAACTCTGAAAACGTTGTAGTGGCACATATCTCAACTGGGTGATAGAAGTCTTTTATTTTTGCCTCTTCTGTCTGAAATATGCAGAGAAACAGTGACTGTTGTAGCCTATGATGCTCCTCAGCTCCCTCCTGAATCTGTATTGGCTCCTGTATCCAGGCAGTGCCTGGACCCTGCAGTGCAGTAACCAAAATAATTTAGTTCTAGATGAATTTTTTTGTGATACTCTACTAACATATTCCATCATTTTCTGTAACTACTTTCCTCTGCTAGAGACGGAAAGCCATTTTTTAAAAAAACCTGACTTAACTAGGAATAATATTTCTTTAAAAATAAATGCTTTTACAGCAGAAAAGTAAATGGTTTTTTCTTTTAGTGTATGTCCATAACAAGCTCTTTACATTTCAAAATGGTTGTCAACATATCACTGCCATGTTTGTCAGAGCCTCTCTAAAGCTGTTAGAGTCAGAGTGATTTTTCTGCCAGAGGAGCCTGGCAGTGATTACAAGCCTAGTGATGCTTCTGCTGTGCAGAAAATTATTATTGATGGTGATAAGAATAAGCCTGATGAGGGAAAAGATGTTGGGCTGAGTAATGTCAGGGGGAGGTTGAGTTTTAGCATGGAGCTGCCCCTGGACATGGCCAGCAGAAAATAATACTTTTTGGTAGGACATCTGGTACTAAAATTGAGTCTTAATCGTCTCCTGGTTTTTCCTCACAATTTTAAATTATTTTTCTAAACAGTATATTAACATTCCTAGAGTATGTTGATGGTTTCAAAAGAAAAATATCAAATTTGTTTAAGGATAGGGAGTTTCTCAAAGCCCATAAATGATAGTTTTAATACAGTGGGAGGGTAAATATTTAAGATTAAAAATTCTTAATGGTTTTCTCCCGGTAACCCACTGATAACTTTTTTGCCTACTCATTTTAGTAAAATACTTGTATTTAGTTCCCTTTGGAACTCTTGGTTTATCCTCTACAATTATCTGTAGTGCAGCCACCTTCACAAGTGGTAGTTTCATATTGATCTCTGCTTTCAGCAAAGGAAGCTCTAAGATTTTCATAGATCAGATCTGCTAAGCACGGGGGAGTTATGGCTGTGTCTAGCAGGAAATCAAAGCCAACAATTGTTGAGAGGCCCAAGTGTGTTGCTTCAAAGTACCTACTTGAAAGTAGCTGTTGGTGTGCTTTCAACTGTTGGCAATAGAATTCACCCAGTGCATCAGCTCCTGAATTTACTGCTGAGTGCTGTAGGAGTGTTTTGGTGAGACATTAGTGCTCTTCACTCCTGTGTACCATAAAAACCTTGATTATGCTGCAGATAAAAGCACCAGATTGTGTCCTATTGTTTTCCCTGCCTTCCCTGAATCATACTCACTGGAATGAATTAAATAAAATATGGAGAGAACTTAACTGGATGTTCTTTAGTTGTATATATCTGGGATATCTCTGCCTTTTAATGTCAGGGCTTGAAAATGGCTAAAATGTGGAAAAGAATTCCTTAAATTTTAAGAGGAGGAGCAGGAAGAAAGAAAATAAAATCACAAACTTAGCTTGCCAAAATGGAATTTGCTGTTAGTATGCAGGCACCAAGACATGTCTGTCTTAGCAAAAAATGTAGTTTAAGCATAGTTTGAGAAGTAGCACTTGATTTGGTCACTTTATTAACTGTCAGGATGATCCATGGCATGATTTTGGTCCAGGCCCCATTGCTGAGGTGTTCAAGATGAGGCTGATGCAGCTCTGGGTAACTAGGTCTAGTGGAAGGTGTCCCTGTCCTTGGAACAGTGGGGTTGAAATGATGAGCTTTAAGGTCCTTCCCAAACCAAACCATGGGCATGCTTTTCCCAGAGGTGCCTGAGGATTTCTGGGGGATGGCACAGTTGTCCTGTGGCCAGCATGGCTGGTGCTCCTGTGCCTGGGGGTCAGGGATCTTTAGATCTGTAGTGCAGGGGACAGGAGAGATGCTGCATGGGGCTGAGGAGCGTGGATGGATGTGTTAGTGCAGCTGTGGCCCAAATGCATTTGTTTTGAGCCTTTAGGGATTTCTGTTTGGGATGCAATGCAGTAACTCTGTTTGCAAACAGAAGTTGGGGTAGGAGTCAAAAGCAGCACAGCCTTTTTGAGGTTTTCCAAAATAACCTTTTCCTGCAGAGCAGTAATCCTTTTAGTACTGGAGGTGAAGGAAGTGTGCTCTGTGTGGATACATCATAAATGTAATATATGTGAATTTATCACAAACCTCTCTTTAGGCAGTTGTGTTGAACACAATGTCCCTGAAGTCTGTGGGGGAGTGACATCTATGCTTTTTAACTAATTTTTTTTTAGGTCTTTCTTCTTTTCTCTTTGCTTCATGCCTAGCAAAATTTCAACCAGTACTGGAAGCAAAGGACATTTACAGTAAGGTAAAATTTTTAAAAATCCAAGATACATTAATAGTAACCTCTTAAATCATCTACTTACACTTACCAACATACTATTTAAAAATATATTGAGCTGTGCCATGAACATCAGATTAGGTCATATTTTGATGCAAGGTGAGCTGCTGAAGTTTTTGAACCTAAACCTTTTTTTTTCTTGTTTTTTTGTTTTAAATAAAACAAGATAATGTAATGAGAAATCTGAAGCAAAAGCATGTCTGAAGAGCAGCAATGTTGGGTTCATTCTGATGTGTGCTGTGCCATGGGCTCCTCCCATCCTGTCACTCCCTCACTATCTGTGCTTGCTTAGGATGTGACCATCACCCCACAAACGGCACAAGCCAAGAATAAACATTGGCCTTTAATGCAGCCTCTGCTCCTTTCACTCTGTCCTTTCACCCTGAATAAGCCATTTCAGTTCACTGAGTGAGAGAAAGCAAACTTGAACTTATAGTTTTGTGTCAGCAGCTTGGCTTAGCAGACTCAAAGAGCTCCTGGCAGATAAGTGCCAGGGACAGAAAGCAGGATCACAGTGGTGGCTGGGAGCCTGCCTGTGGCTGCCAAGGAATCACAGCCTGGAAAAAGGCAGTTGTGCCCTTCCTCTCCCTGTCTATTAGCAGATCTGGGCCTTCACTTTGTGGTAGAACTTTTTAGCTCCTTGTGGTACATTTCTCTGTATGAACAGCAGGAAAAACCCCTCCATCTCCAAATGAGAATTTGAGACTAGTTAGTCTCAGACTTGCTAGACAAGAAAATGAATTTTTTACAATTTGATAGATAAGTATGTACGTACTAGACTGCTTTCTTGAAAGTATAGTTGGTGGGTGGGAGACTAAGATTTTTAAAAAGAAGTTTATTCTGCATCAGCTCACAGTGATAAAGCAAGGTGACTGATGGGAAATAAATAAAGGTCTACTTAAGATTGCATCCTTTGCAGATAAAAGATAAATCTCTCTCAGCCCCATGATATTATTTCAATTCTCTAGTAAATATTTTCATTTTCAAAATGAGCTTCAGGGGAATCTCTTGCAGCTACAGTCTCTTGGCTGCTCGAAGGATCCAATCAACTAGATACAATGTCTTATTAAAAACTGATCTACAAATCTGTTCTTCCAGGAGGAGAGGGAGAATATTTTAAAGAGGCAAAAATCAGATATGTATGAAAGGTCTGTATTATTTCCCTTTTGATGTTTCCATGCCATTACTGCATTTGTGAATAGTTAAGGACAATAAACAAGTAGCCACCTAGCTCATAGTCATTGCTCTGCTATTGATACAATTTGTGTGTTTGTAGGGGTCAGGGCAGGTACCACAGGTCATTCAGGAGGAAAGTTATTGAAAAACT
Source organism: Luscinia megarhynchos (assembly GCA_034336665.1). Lineage (NCBI taxonomy): Eukaryota > Metazoa > Chordata > Aves > Passeriformes > Muscicapidae > Luscinia > Luscinia megarhynchos. The sequence continues at coordinate 9,935,912 of JAPFBE010000013.1, read as the reverse complement.
CTGCTGCAAAACTGGAGTGACTAAATTTGTTTGTTGTTTTTAATAGTCACTAAGTATATGCCATAGTGCTTCTTTAATATCACATACATATCTGACAAAATCATCTTGTAAAGTCTTCATTCAAATTTTCTTTTTGTGATAAATATTATTTTAGAGGAAGCTCAACTGCATATTTCATGCAGCAGCTGACCTTGCTCCAGTTTAATAAAATCTATTTGAGCAGGAAAAGTGACAGAGGTTTTAAATTTTAAGTATAATGGGAAAACTTAGATTTTAGTTTGCATTAACAAACAACAAAGAAAGTTATAATATATTTGCAGATGCTTCTTTTTGTCAGATACAGATTTGTAGTAGTATATGCTATATCATAGTTATAGTATTTAATAGTATAATATAGTAGAGGAAGACTACTGGGAGTTTGAGGGTAACAAACTCGGATTTGATTAGCTCTGATGTCATTAGGCTTTATTTGGTGCTAAGGAAATACTCATATAAAGGCTAATGTATACTAAAAAGTTACTAGCCTTAAAATTCGTCTGGTTTTTTTGATGTGACCAGCTACACAAAAAAAGCGATGCTCAGAGAAACAGAAAGTTCTCGATTACAGTTTTGTGGAGAAGGTCTGCGGGTGGAAGACGTGCTCAAACTTGTCTTGCTTGCCCTTGCAAGCTGTCAGCAGGCAGCTGATCCACAGGGTAGAGACAGCCACACCAGCAGTGCTGACAGGGACAGCTCAGCACCCCCAGCATCTTACGGGATCTGGATCCTCAGCTCTTTGGCTCGGCAGATTTGGGAGTTGGAGACGCTCGCGGGTGGGAGCTGGCAGCAGCTCCAGCCTTGGCACCGCGTGGGCAGCGTGCTCTCTTCTGCTGGCCCCTCTTGCAGGAGGGTGGCAAAGAAAGGCAGTGAAGGGGGTGATGTCTTCCACCAGCAGGGCTGAATTTGCGGGGTGCCCCACTGCCGAGGTTCAGGGCGCGCTTCCTCCCGCCTGTGGAGCGGCAGATCCCGTTTTGGGAACAGCAGGCTCCAGGACACAGTGCCACAGCAGGCATGGGCTTGGGGGCTGTCTGCCATCCTGGGTACCCCCAAAATGATGCTGCAGTCCATATCCATCTGTGCCCCAAATTGTTTATCTCTCCAAAAGAGCCCATGGCCGGAAAATGGAACTGGGGGCAGAGTGAGTGGAATTCTAGCCCTGGACTGAGTATCTTAGCTTATTCCACCTTTTCCCCCTTTTTTCCCAGGGAATAATATTTAACAATTTTGGATCTAGAATTATTTACTTTTTTTTTTCCTGTTACTATTTCTATGGGGGTTTTTTGTTTTGTTTTTGCATACTTATTTTTTTGCTTATCACTACTTCTATTTGGTTTGTTTCCTTAAAAGTAGAAAGGGTTTGGTTAAACTAAGCTGTAGGTAACTCATTTTAGAGTATCCTCCTTAAATTTTCTTAAACCAGGACCTTTGCTTTCATAATTTAGTACTTCAAAAAGAAAGGAATATACTTTCTGCTGTTAAATATTATTTATGGTGTTTTTCTGTCATTTGAAGTCAGTTCTAACTCAACTTGAAAACAATTTTGCTTACTCTTATTGCATTTTTCACGTTACAAGTAAATTGTGCAGAAGATGAAAATCTCATTCTCAAAGGGTTTAGATTTGCTTGTTTCAGGAAGCACAATTTCTTCTTTGCATTTAAGTGCTTGGTGTCAGGGTGCTGGGATAAAGACATCAAAAAAGGTAGCATTCTTGGGAAACTGAGCAACTTTAAAATCTAAAAATTAGTAATACTTATCAGGTCCTTACAAAAAAAAAAGAAATATCAGATTCTGAAATAATATTAAAGGCATTACTCAAATCTAAGTTCATATTAACTAAGCTGAAATCTTTCAATTACCAAAAAAACCCACAGTATTTCAGAATGTAAAATGAATGTAAAAATATATTTGAAAGTAATTTTTTCAGACCTGACAGACTGAGGCAGAGTGGTGCATGCTGCTCCATCAGATAAGTGTTATTTCAGCCTTGGTGAAGGAAAAATCAGTTGTCATTTGAGGTGCAGGGTGACTCCCTTCTGACTCATCCCAGAGTGGCTTGGTGCAAGATTCCTCCCTGTTGAAAAGTTCCTCATCAAAGATAGAACTTTTTTTGAAGTTGGAAGAATTTGTAAGGATTTCTAGGGTGAACTCAGTTTTAAATTTAGGGATAGTGAAACTTCATTAAGTTTGTCAAACATTTGGCACTTGGAAACAGTTCAAGTAAATAAAAAGAATATATCTAGAGTTTTTAAATGTTTTAGCTTGATTTTTGACATTCTGTTTAGTGCTTTCCTTACATTTTGAATTTTACTTCCAAATGTAGTCTTATAAAGTGAATAATGCTTTTAAATTCCTTATATTCAGTGGGTTTTCTATCTTCAGGAGTTCACAAACCCTTTTGTTTTCTAAGATACGTCTTTTCACATCTAAATTTAATTCTTAATTCTCTGTAGATTCAGAATTTAAAATTGAGCCAGGTGAAGATACCATACTATGTTTTACTATCTGTCCCTTAATGTGACTCTTGTTTGAAAATCAAATGGGAACTAATTCTTTAGGCAACTGTGTCACAGAAATGGGGCTTGGATTGTTTTGATTCCAACACCTGTGCATCAGGAAGTGATGGGAACAGCCTCTCTGGCTGGTTGTTTAGACAGGTGGATCCATATGGATGGCAGGAGCTGTTGTGCTTTTCTGGATCTGAGACCTCAGGTGAAATATTCTAGTTTGTGTCTTAACCTGCTAAAAAGCCCAAACACTAATCCTAACAACAAAATCCCACCAAAAAATCCTCCCAAAAAACCAAACAAAACCAATTTTAAAAGCCACAAAAACTCAACCGTAAGTAAACCCTTAAGTACCACTGTTTTCCAGATGAAATGTGAAGTGCCTTACAAAATTAAGCAAGTGGCTTAAAAATCAAGACCTATGTGTAGGAAAAGGGGAAAAAAATGGCAAGAGTCAAAATCTCAGTGGTTTATTGGCAGAGGCAGGTGGAAGCAGGGGCTAAAGACAAGTGGAGGAGCAGCAGGAAATAGAGGGGAATGTTATTATCCAGCTTGAGCTCTGCTCAGGGTGACTTTTAGAGACATGGAAAAAAGTTTTGATTTGCCTTCTGAAATAGACCCCAGGGAAATGGTCTGTTGCAAGGTGTTCACAGCAATTGTTTCTTGTACCCAGAGATTTGCACAAAGTTCTTGGGTTTGGGGTTATGGATGATTTGATGCAAGGAAAATCATATGTTCAGCCTTGGGCACTCTTCTCTATCCTAGGTCCTCAAGCTATAAAAAGAATAAAGGTCTTCTAGAAAAGCACAGCACAACTGATACAGCCTAGGCACTAAGTTGTTGAGATAAATTTTGAGGACATAGGCTGCAAACATTGTTTAACAAACACTTAAACAGTAAGAATAATATAAAAATGCAAGACTATTGGGAGAAACCTTGCTGTTAAATGAAGAACATAATTTGATGATTGAAGAGGTCATAAAACTCTTCAAAGAACACTTTGTAGCTCTGATTAATAGAATTCATTTAATTAAAAATATTACAGTAAAGGATGGAAAAATAACTTGGAAAAGAAACTGACTTTGAAGAGTTCTCCAAAGTGTTAGCAGGAAACATGTTAAAAGAACCTAGAGGTTTATAGCCTGGCAAATGAGTGATACCAGGAGGTCTGTTCAGATTACAGAAAAAGCTGAAAATAACAGGATGCATCCTAGTGCCATGCCTGTTTTTCAGAAAAAGAATTTATCCAAATGAAGCCAGAACACCAGCCACAGCTATTTCTGATATAGCTGCTTCTAAATTTTTCTTTCACTGTTTTTGGAGTTTTGTTTTGTTCTAGTTGGTAGGTGTGTGAAGATGGATTCAGAGATCTAGCATACAATTGGAAAGAAGACGAGCCCCAAATCCAAAAAGCCCAAACACAAAAGCAAAAAAAAATCCCACCAGCAAAAAAAGCCCAAAACGCACAAAGAACAGCAACAAAATCGCTACTTTTGTGTTTTGTTATTTTTAAATTTTTTTAATTTATTTGCTGGCTATGAAAAGGTGTGGTCTAAACTGTAGCAGATGCAAAATGGTCTGGGGTTTAACTAAATTTATTCTTGGAGCATGAATAAATTTAAGCCTGAGAAGCTGCTGTGTCATTGCCCTTTATGCAGTAGTCTGGAAATGAGCATGCTCACTGAGAATAGGATCTGTCTCCTAAACAGACAGCTAAAATCATCAGACTATTTGGTTTTTTTTTCCTGAAGTCTTGTGGTGTCCCTTTGTATAGCAAGTGAATATTCCACCAGTGTCTGGAAACCCATTTTTCAGGTAATTATACTGAAAATGCACCCCAAATAAATTAATTATTAATATGGATTAGGCAATTGCTCTTGAATGCCTGATATCCAAGTTTAAATGCACTTTGCCTTCATTAAAAAGTGGGTAGGTGAACTGACTTTGTAAAGCACTGATAACAGCATGCTGACCTGGACTAGTTTTTCAATACATTAGTTTAGGCTCAATCCTGAAAAAAGGGAGTCTTGTGTTAGAATCAAAGTCTAAGATGAGATCAGCTGAAGAGGGCTTACACTAACCTGTATTTTATCTTCAGAGAGCACAGCACAGTATTTACCCTGCTTTTACTTCACAAAACAAAATAGATGCTTAGCTCAGCTCCTAGTGTCACTTTTGTTGGGAGACATTTAACTATCATTTATCTGCCACTGATGTCCACATTCAAGTATGCTGACAAACTCCCTGGTGGATGCTGATTGTCAGTGTTGCTTTTTCCAAAGACTTCAATGTGGCTTCTCCTGTGTAACTTAATGGTGAATCTGAACCTTTAAACATATTGACATAAAAATAAATAAAAAAAAATCTGAATGTAATATACAGCAAGAGATTAGACTTGAAAATTCTTGTATCCAGCCTAGAAACTAAAGAGCCCTGTTTGTCACTGTGAGTAGAGGTGCAGCCAAGGCAGAGCTTTAGTGCTTTTGGGTAGAAACTGGTTTAGAAGATGTATTAGCTAAAGACACACTAAAAGTGATGAATTACTTCCTGGTGTCATAGTTGTAGAATTTCTTTTCTGTAGGCATGAGAAACTGAAAAATGGAATACTATTCCCACCTATGCTGCTCCTTGGTGTAACCTTAGGAATTGGCACACATCCACGTGTGGGGAGAATTGTATTATTCTCACATTTAGTAATGCATCATTCAGCTGTGCTCTAGGTTCAGACCACTTGAATTGCTTGTCTTTCCACTTGCCAGTCTTCTTTTAGAAAAGTTTTAACAATTAAAAATTGTTTTCTAATTAATACTTTTAGAATCTTCTTATAAGGTGCTTTGATTTTTTGCTCCTTTACTGTAAAGCTAACAATATTTCCAATCCTGTCCGTTCTATCAAAGAGTCAAGAGTATCTGTGTTAGAACTTCATAATCCAGGCTTTTGGTGCAGAGTTGCAACTGTTCAGAAAAGTGCTGGAAGTGCAGGAAAAAAATAAAGGTGCTCCTTGAGGAAATCCTTCAGTTGATGAACAGCACTTTTCATGTTATGCCCAGGTAAACAGATTTATTCATTCAGCTAGAATTAGCATCATGCATGAACCATGGGACAATGTTTTGGCAAGAAAGAGGCTTGTCATGAGATTTCCAATAAAGAGTTGAGATGAAAGATTGTATGATCACTCAATCTTGTTAAATGTAGCACAAAACACTAAGTGTTAGAGCAGGTATGTAAATTATAACAAATCCTGATGACAGGCCTCCTAGAAAACAGTCTTTTCTTCACTCAGTTGCTGCTCTAAGCATTTCTTTCCACTTTGGGGCTATTTACTCTTCTCTTTTGTTGTTGACTAGTGTGTTTTGATCAGTACTTTTAATTTTTTGGCATGTAAATGCTTGCATTTATTTACAAATATATGCAAAGAATCCCCACAAAACTGTGTGAAGTAGAAATCTGTATTACATAACTATACTATATAATATATAAAATAATAATTGCAAAATTATATGCATTGTATATTTTATAATGTGTATTACAAGAATATTAATAATCTAGTGTACAGCTAATAGGTAGCATAATGAATCATGTGTTAGATGTATTCACATCCATTACAGGAAAAATCTGCATGTCTTTTATTGTTTTAAGGGATAGGTTTTGGAGAGGTTTTTGCTAGCTTATAAGTGTTTTACAAAGTAATGGTTAACTTCCTGGAGAACAGGTGATGGGCAAGGCAGTTTTAGTAAATGAGTGTGACTTCTGCTTGCTGCTTAAAAATTACTTCTTGGTTTCCATAGGAAAGTTATCTCTGAGGCAGGAATTAAAGTTAGGATCTTCTAACCTGTTTTACATAGAATCAGGGACTGGTCTGGGTTGGTCTGGACGTTAAAGCTCATCTTGTTCCAAAATCCCTGTGCCATGGGCACAGGCACCTTCCACTAGACCAGGTTGCTCAGAGCCCCATCCAACCTGGCTTTGAACACTTTGAGAAATGAGTCCACAACTTCTCTGGGCAATCTCTTCCAGTGCTTCACCACCCACACAGCATGGAATGTCTTCCTAACAGCTGAATTAAACCTAAGCCCTTTTGCCCTTTCCCCTTGTCCTATCCCTGTATACACCCTTGTGAAAAGTCCTTCTGGAGTTTTTTTAGAATTGACTTTAAAAGTTAAATAAAAATCTTGAATTTTGTAGACTTAAATACCCAAATTTAAGTGTAGAGGCTTAAATAAAATTATTCATGTATAAACTGAATGTTAGACATACTGAAAAACTAAAAACAAAAACTTGTGTTTGGGCTAGTATTTTTGGTAAATAATTTGACAAATTGGCTTTGTGTGTTTGCTCAATGTACACCTGTAGCTGCAAAATACACTTATATTAGTGCATAATATAATACTGCATATTTTTTTGGAGAAGGCTCATAAAGTAGAGTGTTATAAAACTATGCACATCCAAGCTGCTGCATATTCTCTGGGTTCTATTGGTTGCCCTTGCTCATATCAAGTACACACATCATCCTTGTGATTTTCATCACATTAATGAGATTCATTTGCTGTTCAGGAGGAAGAGACATGTCAGATGTTATAGAGAAGAAGTAGATTAGCTTTGAGGTTTTATTGGAAATGATGAAATAGTGTCCTGTGAAATTCCCTGTTAAGATGTGTCTGGTATGTGTACACAAAGTAAATACAGGGGTGGGTGACTACAGGCAGAACTTCCACAGCTGAGCACACACTTTTCTTCTTGATTACAAATGACACTGCTTGGAGCATTTCCTGTCCATAAGGATAGCCAAGTGTCAGGGATTTGATAGCTATGAATGAGTAAAATTCCCAAAATCTCAATAAAGGAAGTACTCATATTGGCAACTCTGTGTGGTGGCAGGAGGGGAGAAAGAAAGTAGGTTACTGTATTTCATAATGTAATTACAAAAGGTGATTTGAATTTGATTGTCTGCAAGAAATGCTGATAAGGGTGAATCTCTGTGCAGCTGGAGATCTGAATGCTGAGGCCAGATCAGGTCTCTGTGGACTTGTGTGGAAAAGCACAGCTATTTCATGACCTCCTTCCTCCCTCCCATTAGACTCTTGCCTTGTAAAAGCAGGACAGACCTTGAAATCCATTTTACCAATGCAGAAATGACCATGTACTTTCCAGATATGGCTGAAAGAAAATTACTTCTGCTCATTCTTTGTGAGATGAGATTAGAAAAAGAAAAAAAAGTCAGAGAATCCCTTTAATTAAAGCAGAGTGAAGGTACGTATATGTGCTCCATTCAAATTTTGTACTCCTATAAACAGCATACCAAGATCCTGCTTTGCCTCAATAGCAGGAAGAAGGAAAAAAGTCTTGAAAGGCAAAAGAATAAGCTGTTGTATGTAAAAGAAAAAGTTCTTAATTTCTTGCTGTAAACTCAGATTTTAATTCTTGGACAGAAACTTGATTAAATTTTGTCTGTAGCAACAGTTTGTGATGAGTTGTGGCTTTTGAATAGATTTTCATGCTTTTTTGTTTTTCTTGTCCTTTTCATTTCCAGTGGTATTTCTGATATGTCAGCAACAACCTGAAATTGTAAAAAACCAAATCTATTCAAGGTCTTCTGTACAATCAGAAGTTGAGTCTTTCACATACCCTGAGAAATGGCATTGCCAACATGCTCCACGATTTCAGCCCATGTTTACTTCACGTTTAATTTACTCTGTGGACATTGTTGCCTGATCTCAATCATAAAACAAGTGTCTAGAAAGCTGACTGATAAATTATTTGCTCCCTACTCCACCCCCCTTCATCTTCCTTAACTGTCCTTAACATGTGTAATTCTACTTTATCTTGATGACAGAAATACCTGGTCTGGCAGCTACTCTAAACTCCTACATTGGTGTGATTTCTACAGGAAAAAGGAAGGGAAGAAGTTACAGTATCTGAAAGTTTTTGTGTGACCTGGAGCTTGAAAGATAAAAATTAAGTTAAAAAGCAAGTTTGTGGGATTCTTCTTGGTCACAGAGTGTGTATATAAAATAGGTGAGGGGCATTAGTAGAAGACACTGGAGAAATATATGGAATTGTTTCTGGATCAGCAGTTTAAATCTGCTCCTGCCAGAAAAGCCAGACTGATACCCACTCAGAACAGGAACCTACATAGAAAGGAGATATCCTGTGCTGCACACACATCTCTGCTGAATGCCATACAAAAAATTTTGTCGCTTTTGCAGGGAAGAGCTCTCTACTCACCAAGCAGAGAAATGTGCTGTTTATGGCTGACTTGGAAGAGTTTGTAGTTCAAGACTCAGTTTGTTCATAGCTGACTTCATTACATTGCATACCTGGGGGATGCACTACAACCTCAGCCATTTGTAGTTACTGAGCTTAACTGTAAGACTACTCCAATATCATCCATCCACTGTTCCTTTGGTATTGATCTTAAGATTATGTATCTTTGATTTTGACCATTTCAGTCCTATACTTGCTGGTTTCCTTTTGCTTCCCATTTATATTGCAGCTTGTCTTTGGGCTGATTTCCTGGTTGCACAAAATTCCTCTGTCTCTGGGGATGTTTGGATAAGATGATTTTTAAAAAAAATAAATATAAACACATAATTCTTCTAGTTACTGCAGTTGTTGTGTGCAGCAGTTATGCTTTTCTTGTGAAATGCTGGTGTTCCTGCTTGCTTTGGGCACTACTGCTTCCTTCTGGGTTAGGGACTAGACCAGGAAACTTCATCTGCTCAATGTTTGCAGTAAATTTCATTGCATGAAATTATACTTTTAATTAAACATGTGGCTCCTCAGCATTTATATTAGAACTTTAACCTGCTGCACTTAAAACTTGTTCAGCAATAAAACCTGTGGGGTTTTTTTTGGTTTTTTCTTTGGTGGGTTTTTTTTGTTTGTTTGTTTGGTTGGTTTTTTTTGCTTGCCATTGACAACAAGCATATTCTAGCCTCCTCAGGAAGCAATTTTAAAGGATTTTTTCCATTAAAAATAGTTCGGAGCTTAAATAATGCGAAAAACTTGTTACTACATAACAAAGCATGAACAAACTCATAGGATGGAAAAATACAACAGATACTAGTAACATCACTCAAGGAAGTATCAGTAGATCTGAATGGAATTCTAAGAGAACGTGGTGTTCAAACAATTATTTTGTGCAGAGGATAGTGGGTAAAATATTGTTAACTAAAATGTGTATCTCCCACAAGTACATTTTACAATGAATAGCACAAGTTTGTATGAAAATTTAATATTTTTTCTTGGCAATAGCTTGGTAGAAGTGAAATCAGAACTGTAGGGAGATATCAAAAATGAAGCAGCAGTTTCAGGAACATTTTTTTTTTTATTATTAGACCACATGGAATGTGTATCAGTTGCCTAAATAACTTGAGAATGCCTAAAATAGATCTGAGAGAAGAAAAAGAACTTTTAACATAGTTACTCAATATGAAGTTAATAAAGTTGTTAATATATTTAATTTATGTCAAAGAAAAAAAATATGAAAAGTGTTAGATGTTCTTATAGTGCCATTCCTGTAAGACAAACACTTTGTGTAATGCTACATTTAATGGGAGAGAAAGGTCATCTTAGTATATAATCCTTGATTTTTTTTCTTCAACCCAACTCAGTAATAAGAAGCACTATTTATATTCTTTTACCTTTAAACCTATTGATGTCTTAAACATGTGAAAATTCTAAATAACTTTGAGAGGAAAGTTTAGATGTGTGTTCCATGAAGACACCCCAACAGTGTGGACTACACCAGTCACTGAAATAGAGTGATTGGTTTAAATGTGTTTACTCAGCCAATAACACCACTGGGTTTGGGATTTTTTTGTTAGTTTTTTTTTAGGCAATTTTTCGGTTTTGGAAGTTTTCTTGTTTTGCTGGTTTTTTTGTGTGTGTGTGTGAGGGGGAAAGTTTTTAGCTCAAACATACCCTAAGCATGTAGTCTGGATATGTTTTGATATCCATTGATCAAGTTTTCTTTACAGAAGGAGTAAAAAGCAGAAGTAGCAATGAATATGTTCAGAAATAAAATGTCTTGTAATTCCTCATAGGGATCTAAAGCTTGGAACCAAGTATAGGAGATGAAAATTTGCAATTCTATATGTAGACAAACTTGAAGGTTGTCAAAGAAGGATGCTTATGGGCAACAAAACATAGATTAAATGAAATTAGGCATGACTACTATTGGAAATTTAGTTTCTCTAAAACTTACAGGATGATTCTTTTTGGAAGAGTATTATGGAGCCTTATTTTAAGATATCTTCTTAATGCATCTCCTACATTATGATGGGTTATTTTTCAGATTCATAGGCTAATGCAACAGGGTAACCCTACAGTGAAAGGCTCTGTACTTCTGATGTTCTGCAGGTAATTAGCTATTGCACTTTAGCTCATTACTTCATAGGTGATAAATTTCTTTGGGGAAAAATGCTTTTAAAGAGTTTGACAAGTTTAATTAATCTATTAAAACTTTGACTCTTGGATGAATTTACAAGAAACATCATCCTGTTTCAAGGGCAGCTCAGCTACCACCCTCTACCAGCATATTGAAATAGCACTAAGGAGCACAGACAATACTGATTTTTACAAAGGAAAAAGGTATTTTTTGTACCTGGACATTCAGAGTACAGGCACTATGTGCTTTGCTGAATGTGCAACAGAAGAAAATGATGTCTTGGTACTGTCCATATAAAGTGGCTACAGGTAATTAGTACTCAAAGCAAAATAAATTCCTGCAGACAGATGCCATCCCTTTTCCACTAGAAATGGTACTATTGAATATCAAAATCAAGAAAAAGGATATTAATATTGTACTTGGAATGCAAATATGAGTATTCATAAGGCAAAGCAAGGCTTTAGGCTTCTATAAGTGTTTGAATTCTGAACTGTTTTTAAGTAGTGTATATTTTTTTTCTCTTTTGCCTCACATGAGGTACAAAATAGCTTTAAGTAGCAGCCATTTGTCATTCTTGGCTTTTTTCTTTCTAGTTCCATATGTTCTTTTTAGTTTCTCGGCTGCTGTTCAAATCCTGCTCTGAAGGTGGAATTCCATTTTTTTCTGGATTTTTTTTCTTTACTTCTATATGTGGTGGGTCTAATATTTGACTTTAAAATTTATTTCTTTTTTATAACAAGTTTGTAAGTCAAAGTGGAAGAATTACTGGTGTTTTGTGTCAGCTATGAGGTGATAAGACTGAAAGCCAATGGGCACCACTTTGAATCACTAAAATGTGATCAGTGTATTTTGCATTGTGAAACACCCAGAAATCAAGTGACATTAATGCAATTTCCTCATGAGAATATTCAGCAGCTGGACTGTTTTGGACACAAATCAAATGAAGAAAGAGTGATATTTTTTTCCTGTTTGTTTCAGGGACTTTCTTGACTTTACACAGCAGTATCTAATTAAAAAATCCAGTTCTTGAGACCTGCCTTAACTGTAGTCATCTTTTTATTTCTTCTTTTCAGTTGTACAATTTCTTTTTGCTTGTAATCATCATTCTCAACAGGAATAGCCATAATCCTTAATAGGAAGGAATGCTGTTGATATGAATTTTATTGCTACACAGCTCTAATTTATTCCAAGACAATATCATTCCCACTGGAAAATGAGTTAGCAGTTAATAATAATAAAATCTGTAATTGCATAATTAAAGACTTTAATATCACAAGCATAGAGAAGACTGAAGGTTTAGGGAGAAAAAAAAGAAACAGTTGGCAAACTTTTGTCCCAAAATCAAGTTGCCTTACTAACAGTAGGCATGAAAATAACCAAAGTTATAGAGTGGAATGTGTCCATTAATTTAATGTATCTGTTTTATCAAGTAGTTTTGTCTATTTACAGGTTAAATAACAGCTCAGCTAAGAGCCAAGCTGCCATCATTTTTTCACTTTTTACTCCCTGCATGATGGATTTGGTGTGCACAGGTCAGGGTGAAATGTCTGTCCATTGAAACTTATGCACCAACCAACCTATGTATTGACAAGAACTTTGTGACTGCCATCCAAATGGATGAATGCATTTGGAAATTTCTGGCTGTTGGTTGAAACTGGGTACAAAATGAGCAGGGAATCCTTGGTGGTTGTGGGATTCCCAAAGGACTGACTCTAAAACTGTTTTTCACAGGACACAATTCTATGGATCCAGCAGTGTTGAGTGGGTGGGCACAAATCCCCGAGCATGCAGTGGGGCTGGGCATGCAATTTTCTGATTTATAAGGAAATGTTTCCATTGTATGTGCACAGTACTGCCATGGATGTAGGGCAGCAGGAGGAGATCAGTGTCCACCCCATGGACACTTGCTGCTCTTAAAAGAGGAGTATAAGAGAAGGGTTCCTGCAAGGATTTCTTCTATTTGCAATTCATGAAAGGCCATTTGCTCCAATTTGAGTCAAGTGTTTAACAGCAACATTAGTACTTGCATGCACCTCAAGGCAAAATATTTTCTCAGAGCCCTGGGTGTTCACTTTTAATATTACTAAAAATATTTATCACTTCCTTCCCAATGTCCTTCTGCATTAGCAGTGTTTTGGAAGAAAGGGTAACCCAGGCAACCCAACACTCTAGCCCCTAGGCAGCCTGCAGGCAGTCAGCCCTAGCTGAATGATAATAATAATAGACGACCCCTCACAGTGCTAGCAGCAAATTCAACAGCACTTTTGACAGGTGAAAGTCTGTACCTCTGAGGTAAAGCAGAGGGGGAAATAGACAGCATGGCTAAGTGCTGTTTCTGTTAGGTTTATAACAGTGCCTTGGAGACTTAATAAAGCAAGATTTTTAGAAGATTTTGGAAACACACTGAGCCATATAAGAACAGTGTCCTGAGTTGAAGGGCCAGGGCAAGGACTGTAGGAAAGGAAATTCTTCAAGCTCTGCAGCAGCCACAAAAGGGCTGAGGACAGCAGTCCCTTCCCACTGGCTTAACCTAGCAGTGGGAGAGGCTGATTTGGTTGTGCAGAGCCTATTTGCAGTCCTGAACTTGTTCTCACACACCATGGAAAGTTCACAGCCTGCTCCAGACATGGAGCAGGCTGTCACCAGGATAACTAGTGCTCAGCTGGCTCAGGCAGACAATCCCTGCTCAGCAGGAAGAAACCAGTTTGTACATCAAAGCTTTCCTGGACAAGTTCATATCTACAGACTGAAAGGTTTCAACACTGTAGGATGGGTGGTATCTATTTTATCTGTTTCAGTTTCTCTTACTAGTTTAAGAAATGTTTTGACTGTATCAGTGGGGAGGAGGGCAGTAACTGATCTGGTGCCTGGGAGAGAGGGACACTGGAGTGCAAGGGGCCAGGAGAGTAGGATCCTGTGTGAATGGACATAAAGTGCAGAGAGGTGTGAGGAGCAGCCCCTCAGTCCACAGAGGACATGGCAGATTTATATAGACCACAGAGGCTTAGGCAAGGTTTGCCAGAATTTGGATAAAATACATTTAGAAACAACTGGCTGCTCTGGTTTGAGTTCTCCCTTCTTAAAATGGTAATTATTCTGATTAATAGCCCACCAACTGCTTGTTTATTGTTTTTATTTTAAAAGTCTTCAAGTCTGTTTTATTAGATTGGTTCAGTCTGGGAAAGACTCTACTAGAACTTAGAGTTTTGGCCAGCTGGGGATCTGGCCTTACCAGGCAATAGCACAAGTTACAGGGCCTGGAATTGCAGGAATGCACAGCTCTTCACAAAGGGAGGGTTTGTCTTCCTTTGGGCTGGATATATTTCTTCTAGCTTTGCTGTGTAGCATCCATCCTACAGCTGACTTGAGAATTGTGGTTGGGACCCTGTGATGGTGGGAGTAACTAAAAATGCTTTATTTTTGAGAGACACGAGACTGTGCACGACTTTGGGTGTGTTGACCTTGAGTTACTAAGTGATTTTGTTAAGAGCTTCATAACTCGTGGTCACACCTTGTGACTCCTGTGTTGGGAGTGGCTGTTCACTTCCCTTAGGCTTGCTGATGCCACTAATTATATATGGTAGGTTAGTACAGGAATTGCATAAATTAATCCTGGCTGTTGGGGTTTTTAAAATTTATTTTCAACTGCTATGAAGTTGTGTTCAGGATTTTCAGTTGTTTCTTTTGTTAAGCTAGAGAGGAGAAATGTTTATTTGAGACAGCAAGATGGATCAAAGTGAGTATTAGCTAAATAAGGGTAATGAGTTGAAACTATCCCATAATCCCAAACAAAAATATTAAAAACTTGATAAATATCAATTTGTTAGGTGAATGGGGCAGATTACCGTGTTGGAGAGATGCTGCTATATAAAATGATCTATTTTAACCCATCTGTAGAGGCAGAGGCCTTATTAAGATGGACCTATATTGATTATTTGTTATATGGCTTTTCAATTTTCTGTTTGGCTCTGTTTGTGCCTTTTAGAGGAAAACATTACATCTAAGGTGTAATCTGCATTTTGCTCCTCTTCCTGCTTCTAGAGGGTTAAATTAAGTTTACATAAACCTAGTCTTCAAACAACTGCTAAGAATGCTCATAGTAGAGATGTAGCATCAGTGAGGATGTCATCATATGCAGAGGGAAAAGACAACGAGGTCTTCAGATGCAAAATGAAATTTTAAGTTTTTAATGTTCTTCTTGGCTGTATGAGTATTTGGGTAAAGGTAAGTTTTTCTACAAGGGTGCTATAACACTCATGCCTGCACAGGACTCAGGGACCATTTTTTATTGAACCTTGTAAAGCAAAGAGCTCTTCAGACTCTTTAGTAGCTATATCAGCTGTCTGCCCTAATCACAGACTTTTATTATAATTGAAATATGCCATGGTTCAAATGAAGTTAAGCAGTTGCATCAGGCATATTGTGGGGTTTTTTTATGGTATGTGTTTTCCACTGCAAGAGACCTTTTTTAACTTCTTCAGATACATGTATAGCAGGTATAATTGGAGCTGTAATTTAGCAGTCTAACTTATATTAGGTGATTATTCTTCCTGTGCTTTTTCACTAGATAAACTAAATGGATGACAGTTGTATGAATGTAACATTGTTCAGCAATGACAGATTTTTCTGTTTGCCTTTATGGCTGGTTTATTATTTTTTGAGAAGCTGTAGCTTTGAAGCAACTTCAGGTTCCTGATTGATAAAGATCATATAAAGTACTAAAATAGGTATGAAAACTGACAGAGAACGTGTGAGTGTCATGAATTTCAACCCACCCCCTCCCTGCCTTAAATTGGTCTACATGATGAACAAATGTAAGTTATTAAAAATCTGTGTGTGTGAATTTGTGCGTGTAAAAAAAGGAATGAAGTAACACCAACCTCAGCTACAAATCACAGCAGATCAGACACAAAATCTGCATAGAAACAGGACTTTTTCGTTTAGAAAATATTGCTATAATTCATTCTTCCTGTCTACAAAGCTGCTTGGAATATGTGGCTTCTTAAACAATTATTTTAATATGCTGTGTCTTGACCTGCAGTTAAGTAAGAAATAAAGAAAATATTGGTTTGGCTAGTAAAGCTAGGCTAGACTCTTTTACGTCCACTAGCTTGTTGGTACTTTGAGTGTCTGAATTTCCTATCTGACAATCTCTTCTGGCCATATTTAGCAATTTGTTCTAACCAAGTAAATCCTTTAGGATTACTCTTTCCAAAGGGTGAACCTAATAGAACCATATCAAATACTCCCAGAAGTGAATATCTGCTTGTTCAGCCCAAAGGAATAGCCAAGTTCATGCAATAGACACATATAAATGAAGATAATAGCAGTCAGGGGCTCTATAAAGTACTAACCATGAGGCACTGTAACAGGACTGTGAAATGTATTAGTCAGTCAGTAATTTTACAGAGTTTAAAATTATATGAAGCAAGGATTTTCAAATGTCACTTGTCTAAAGACTGCATTACTGTAGCAGAAGAGATGATTTAATACTTCTCTTTAATAAAAATAATCCTCAATAAAAATACCTTGGCTGATTTTTTTTTTTTCTTGTCTCTTAGTTAAACTACTCTTCTACATAAGCACTAGAATGAGGGAAAGTGGAATCAATCTTCTCAAGAATGTCAGCATTATATATACACTATATACTATACTTTCCTTAAGTATGCTACTGATTATTTAAACTGGATGTACATTTTTAGGAATACTGCTTTTAGGAAATGAAATTGTCATAATTTACTAAAGGTAGAAACCTGAATATTAAATAACTTGATTCCAGAGTTTTGGCCACCATTCCTGAGCTCATTACAGAACTAAAAATCTGAGTTCTTGTTTTCAAGGTAGGGACCAGAATTCAAAGCAAGTGTCCCAGGATCCGAAATGGTTACAAATCTGTTTTTTTCCTAATGAATACTAATTAGCAGATGCATTATATTTTTACAGACTGCTATTTTATATTACATAACAATGCAATTATGTTATTTCAAGCTGCAAATCTTTGAGGATCACTTTCCTTGCCAATGGGGGGGACAGGTGGGTTGTTTTCACTTTTGATTACCTACACACTTTATCTGTTCTGTCATCTAAGTAAGAACCATCATAGCCCAAAAAGGAGGTAGATAAATCTTCTTTCTAAAGCTGTTGATGTTTTTTAGGTTACAGGTCTATGGCTGAAACCCCCTTAATTTTATTTTGGGTGCTTTCTGCTCTTTTGTCACTGTGAGTAGCAGAATTTACCAAGCAGTTACTGGATTCCTATCTGGCCTCCATGTTTCAAAGAACACATTATTTATTATAGTTCTGTATTTGAAATTAATACTGCTTGGTATAATGATATATATACATGACATAAACGGCTATACCATAAATTATGTAAAATTTGGAATAAGTTATTCATCATTAGCAACTAATTTAAATCTGATACTTAAGAAATTCAATGTATCATTGTAGAAAAATTAAGAAATTATACCTTTCTATAGAATTTATTGTGCATGTGTTGATGTGTTGAGATAACAGTGCTATGATTTTAATCACATTGTTAATGAAGAAATTATTCTAATCATTCCTGCATGAAGAAATCATGGTACAAACTAAATCATAGACAGAGTGCTGTTGTGTGTGTGTGGGCATTGTACTGTCTTCTCTCAAATGCATCAATTTCAAGAGAAGACTAAAAACAGGCAAATGGTTTTGGGGGGGGGGGGTGGATATTTGATTATCTTGAGAAGTAACAGCTGTAGAAAGATTAGATCCTTTTGGATAGAAAAGGTACAGGTGAGAGATAGTTGCACTATTGTTCAGTCTGAAGCTGCTGTTTCCATATTTTCAGCCAACACTTTGACCAAATCTAGGTATGTGAGCTTTGCCCAAAAAATTCTCTGAAAAATATGCATGTTGTATACAAGTTCTTTAAAATGGACTGAATTATACAATAGTTTAAGCATACAGGTGGTTGAAATCCCCTTTTAACGAGGTTGCATTAAATACTTAGTCATGTTATCCTTTCATGGTAAATGTGAAAGTAATTCAAACACCTAGATTTTGTGAGTGGTAATTTGGTGTACTCCTTTATTTCATCAGACTTGACAGAATCACAGAATGACTTGGAAGAGACCTTGGGGATCATTTTGTTCCAAGCCCCCTGCCATGGGCAGGGACATCTTCCACTAGACCAGTTTGCTCTGAGCTCCATCCAGCCTGGCCTTGAACACTGCCAGGGATGAGGAGTCCACAACCTCTGGGAAACCTGTTCACAGCAGTGTTGGATCACTCATACAGTGAGACAACCACCTGCTGCAGAATTAACATCTTTCTGTATCCATGTGTACTCATCTTTTGGTCCTTATCTTTTTTAGTCTTTTGTATAACACCTAAAATATTTGGGTCTGTTGTATATCTAACTGGGAATTTCAGTGCCATTGGGAATATGAAAATAGCAGCAATCCATCTTGTTGTCAATTTAGTTGTGTGTTTGTGACAGTAGCTACAACATTGAAATAGCAGAAAAATCTTGACAATCATTGTCTCACCAAAGTCTGTTCCCAGAAAAATAGATTAATATAAAACTGTTTCTAGAGAATAGTTATCAACACTTCAGTTTTAAATTGCATGAATTACAAGTGGGATTCAGCTTGGTTCTTTTTAGGATCTGGTATTATTGAGTAGCTTTGCTAACAGCTTGAGTAGTTGATTGGGATTTATTATTATTAAGTGAACAAATGGAATAGCTACAGAGTGGCTGCATGTGCTATAAATGAGGATTGGGATTTAAAATAATCTTGATAAAGATTATTAAAATAATAAAATAATATTCAGCTAATATGAACGAGCAGTGCATTGCATTTGTATTTCCATTATACTTTCAATCTGACTGCTTCTTTTCAACAGTTTCCTTGCCACTCCCTGGTCACTTTTTAAACTGGTCGATGGATCCCTTTCTCCTTATGAGTATAGGTTTAGGGCAAGCATAGTCGGGGTGTTTGATTCCTCTTTAGGATTTTCATTCTATTCTTTATCTTAATTGCTGTTGCTACCCAGGAGATTTTGCCAAGGGTGGGCTGTGGGAGCAGCCCCACAGGCAGCGCCACATGTGCAAAAATGTCAGATCACTCTATGGAGGAGCAGCACTCATGTCTCATGAGAAATAGTTTCACTTCTGTTCAGTACATCCAAGCTGTAACAGCCTTGTGCCAGATTTAGATTCTGCACCTGTGCAAACCTGAGAACACAGAGTCCCAGAATGGGCAGGTTGGAAGGAACCAGAGAGGGAGATCTTGTCCAACCTCCCTGCTCAAGCAGAGCCATCCCAGAGCGTATGGCACAGGAGAGCACCCAGAAACTTCTGGGGTATCTCCAGTGAGGGTGCTCCACAAGCTCTCTGCAAAATCTGTTCCAGTTCTTAGTCACTGCCCAGGAAAGAAGCAGCTCTTCCTCTTGTTCAGGAACTTCATGTGCCTCCTTTTTTCCTATTGTCGCTTGACCCAATGTTGGCAACACCAAATGGAACCTGGTCCATGCTCTGGCCTCTCCCTGCAGACACAGACAAGGATAAGATCCACTAAGAAATACCAGTTGAAAAAACTGACCATTGGAAGTGCTGTAGCTAAGTCCTCTTTGATGAAGAGGGGCACCTGATACAGAGTTTATAGCACTTGAAATATTCCTCCTTCCTCCTCAGTGGTTATGAGGGTGGAAGAAAATAACTTTTGTCATTTTTTAATACTAAGCAAGGGGTAAGGAGTCTAATAGGTTTACACTGAACCCCAAAATATCCATATTAAACATGAGGAAGAGTTGGGGGTTTTTTGCTACCAGTTTGAGGATGTTGAAGTGCTGCCAGTATAGGAGAATTTTAGGAAAAAGTTATGGTTACCTGTCAGGAATAGGTTAGGCAGACTTGCTCACTTCTTAAAGTAGACAGACCAACCAGAATATTCAGCAAGTTTTCACCCAGTGTTCTTCTTACCCCTTTATTTATGGGCTGATGTTCTGATTTAAATTAGAGATGTAAAGAATATGTTGGTTGTAGTTAAAGCATATAAAATTATCATTCATTCTGTATTATGGTCAATGAGATTTTCTACTGGAAATATATATATATTATAAGTGTGTGTGCTTACATAATTTTTTCCTTCTGTATTTCCATTATGAAGGCCCACAAGAAGTAGCATAAGGGAGTGGAAACATAATTCCCTCGTCTGTATTCGCTAACATAGGAGAAATAATGTTTACCTAATGTTGTGCTAAAAATCTTGCACTAGCTTGATAAAAATTTTAAAACCAAAGTGGTTTCAGTTTGAACTAATGAAATCCTTAAAGGAATGAAGCAGTGCAACAATGAACTGCTCAAGAAAGAGGGATTTTTAATTTTAGAATGTTGAGATCTACAATTTGGCAGTGCTGAAGGAATGCATTTTAGGAATCCTAAATGGAAAGAGGAAATCCCTGCCTGCTTTTTAGGCTTTGATACAAAGATTGAATTTCCTGCTCCAATCTACCAATTTTAAAGAGCAAGTAAATCCAGCTATGATCCAGTTTTTCTGTTGCCAACAGAAGTGTGCTGAACTGACAACATCATAATTTTTGGTGGGCAGTTGGCTGCTTTGGCTACATTTTACCAGAGATGACATTGCTTGAACACCTCCTAGTGTGACTCCTAATCAAAATGGATTGTTTGTGCATCCTTTCTGTGGATACTTTGACAGGATTATGCTGAAAGTGTTCCAGTTCTATTTGGAAATAAAACAGCAGCTGACTCTTAACATTATCCTTCATCCAGCAGGTATCCTCCTGAACTCTTTTAATGAATGGTAAAATCATATTGCCATGCACTCAATTTTACCCAGCTAATTTATCCAGCTACTTTTATCTGGGCAAGTAATATCCATATCCTGAGGTCCAATCCCATACTTTTGTCAGGGCATATTAATTTAATTAGTTCTATATTCTTTCATTCTTTAGTATATGTTTCCTGTAACCTTTGTTTTTGCCATTCAGCCAGTTGCTTTTATTGAGTTGATTGGTTTGTAATTTTCTGTTCTGTGTTATTGTTTGCCATGGATATTACTTCTTTTTCCCAAATTCTTGAGTGGTTATGGTGATATGATTGCATACATTTGGGTTAGGATTATGGAAAATTGGTTCATATCTGGGGGTGCCTGTAAAACCAGAGAAGTGCTAAGGAAAAAGCATAAGTTTTTATAAAGACTGAATTTCCATAGATTTTTATAATTATTTGTTTTACATTGTTAATGTCAAGTTTCTGTAAGCAGAGGAATTGCCAAACAAGCATTAAAACTATTGACAGAAGAATATCAGCCTTGTGGCCCCAAATCAACTCCTGATGACACAGGGTTACATGACAGGTGAATGTGCAGAATGCTCATAGGGTCTGGTTTGTGGTTGTATAGCTGCTTAGCTCCTTGGTGAGTGTCAGCAAGAAACCTTATTACATGTCTTTTAAATATGGAAATAGAATATATAATTTACTGTTCTTTGTTTGCTCAGTGACTCCTTCAGAGAAATATATTTGTAAAGCATGACTTCCCTTTACAGAAGATACTTAGGTTCTTTCTTAATTATCATATCAATCTACATTATTTTATTTAGGGCATTCCTCATTCTTGGATCTTCCCTAAACCTATTAAAAATTGCTACGTGTTTGCCATCAAAGCAATTTACGTGATAAGTTCCTGATGGAGTTAGTAGCTTGGATATCTTATCCCTGAGTTTTTAAAGACCTTAGGCAAATAATGATTAGTCACTGTAGAACCTGTCAGTGTAATCTATGAGAATTTGTACTCATATTTTAATTTCAAAGAGTTCCTCAAATACATTCTCTATAAAAAAGTAAAATTTAGCACATAAGAAGCCTTCTTGATATGAGAAAATCCTTCAGCTTTTTTACTGTGTTCTGTTTTATCTACTAATGCTTCTCTTTTTCTTTTAAATATCATCATTTGTTTGCCCTCTGTATCAATGCTGTTTTCCTGGGAAACATGGTTGCTTGCTAATGTTCTTGTGTTCTTCAAACCACTTCTCAATCCCTTTGGGCTAGCCTGGTGTTTACACCTAAGCTGTCAACATTTATAATCCTCTCTATTGCTTGATTTAGGCATAACTTCACCTTGTGCAAAATAGCCTTCTTCCTAAAGCTTTCTTACCTGGTGTTTTAGAGAGTGTCTCTTATCCTCCTTATAAACCTTTTTGGAAAGGTGAAATGCATTTCCATTGGGCCTCCAGTATAGTGTCTATAAACACACTCTGCTTTGTGCCTGAATATTTTCATCTTTAAGATGGCTTTTTATCTTTTGAAGACAGCTGGCTGGGGTTTTTGTACTTTTATTTTTTTTAAATTAAGCACCATTACAATTTATTTTCTGTCTACCTGTAATGTGTGTATGATTTTGGTATCAATATAAAAACACATGCAGTATGAGGCACAGAAATTAATCACAAAATTATAGTGGAGTTTGCTTAATTTACTGCAATTTCTTTTAATTTCTTGGAACAAAAGTGCATATCAGGTTAGTGCTGAGAAATATCAGTAGGTCCCTCACTACTCCAGCTATGAAATTCTTTTTGCTGGATTCCTCACTTCGAATTCAGCAGGAATTCTTGCTATAATTTAAGAGAGTGACCTTTCATGCATCAAGAACAAAAGAAACAACATCCTAAAATGAAACTGTGTTTTTATCTTCCTTGGATCTTTGGCGTTTACCTTCACATTTATCTTTTTCAGTTATGCAAAAGGTTTTGTTTCTCATACCACTTTCCTCACAAATTTCCTATGCTCTGTTCTTTAAGATAGGAATCTCTTCTCAGCTGTGGTAGAGAGTTTTGTTGAGTTTTTAGTTCATTTTGTTTTCTTTTGGTATTTAATGCATTTCTGATTCCCTCTGAAAACAGTTATTTTTCTGAGTTCAAATTACTTTAAATGCTCGTTTGATCACCTAATGACTTCCATGTGTTCCACTGTTACTATCATCACTCTTCGAAGTTTTACGAGTGTTTGGAAAGATCTTGCACAACAGGGAATGATCAAAACTCAAAGTCATGCCATAAGAAATAGCACAACATAGTGGAAATGTGCCAAATTGCCCAGAAGCAATTTGGACGGCTGGCAAACAGGGTTGCCTGCTGGTTTGTGAACAGCGCAGGCAATTTGCCACTCAGCTCTCCCCTATTTGCTTCAATAAATTGTAGGGTACTTAGTACCCTACGATCTGTTATCTATCTGTCTGTGCTTCTCTGCACTGTCAGTGTCTGACAGTGGCTCTGCTTCATGTTGTTTGTGTCTGTCTTTCACTCTCAGCTTGATGGAAAACCTTTAAAAGAGAGGAGTGTGGCATTTGGGGGGCTGGGATCCAACAGTTTGTACATCATAGGGCATCTATGCAGTCTAATCTAAAAAATATGGTTTAAAATTAATAAAAAAAATGAAGCTAGAGCATCTAAGATGTAGTTCATCAAGAGTAGATGAAAACAAACCAACAATTAGTTCTCATGATGCAACTAGGAAGAGTATTCAAGTAATAATTGAAAAACCAACAGTCTCATAAATGAGGTGTTACAAAATGGGAGCCACATCTGTGCAATACAAACATTACTTAACAGTGTTGGCCAGTCATTCTCCTCACACTAAAATCACAGCCTTTAAATAGAAGAGCAACAGCTGGGGTTTTGATTAAAGGAGAATAGAAGTTGTTAACATGGTTGTTGAGTAGGAGGAAGAAAGGCAAGATAAATCCTAAGCTTTTTTTTTTTATGTTAATGCTTTTCCCATTACTTCCCTTTTCTATTGGTGTTGTCTGAGTTTAGCACAGATCCTGCACCAAAAAGCTTGACACTGCTACAGAGTCCTCTGACACTGTCAGAGTCCTGACATGGCTAGAGGAACAGGTTATTGTGGCCAAAGATTCTGAAGTTAGTCTTTGTTTTCCTGTAAAGAGTGAAACAAATCTGTCCTTGCAGTATTTAAACATACTTATGTACAGCCTGAACAAAATTTTCAATATTGGATTCTTATTAGCTGTTAGTTAATTACCATTTGTTGTTTGTTAGGTGGCTGATGTGGGTGGAGGTTTATGATTTTTGTTTCTGCAACATTTTGAAGACATACAGTCTATACAAGAGGAATATTTTGGTATGAATACAATAAAACTAGTTTTTAATGTACAATTGATTACGAATGTGAAATAAGTTAACATGAGTCCATGTTTCACAAATGCATTGATTTTGTTTGGAATACTTTTTGTTGAGATAGGTATAGATCTTGAGTGACAGTTACTTTTTTGTTGTTGTTGTTTTCTTAATAACCTACCATCTCTACAAAATGCTGCAGTGTTAGGAACAAGAAATTGTGTGAGAAACAGCTGCTTGACTGGGAATCAATAGTACTGTTTGATGTCAAGTGAGCAACCAAAACTCTAAAAGCCTTCAGAACATATATATATATATATATATATATATACATATATGTTTAAATAATAGCAAAAGCACATAAAATAGTACAGAAAAAAATT
Organism: Luscinia megarhynchos; assembly: GCA_034336665.1. Lineage (NCBI taxonomy): Eukaryota > Metazoa > Chordata > Aves > Passeriformes > Muscicapidae > Luscinia > Luscinia megarhynchos. Next base: position 9,911,456 of record JAPFBE010000013.1, on the reverse strand, counting down.
AAATAGCTGCACCTGTGTTTTTTTAGAAAGTTAATGCATAAAAGATTATTTTATTTAAATGGATAGTAAATACATACATGTATTGTAAATGCACCAAAGAATGCCACTGCAACCCTGTCCTGCTGAGGGAGCAGAGAAGGCTAAATATGTGAATATTACTATGAAATCCCTATTACAAAAAAAAAAAAAAAAAAAAAAAAAAAATTGTATTTCCTCTGCTTTCCCTATTTTTAGTGATGCGTAAAACTTGAGAAGATGTTATTGTCATATTGCTAGGTGGGTTTTTAAATTTGCTTTTAGCTAACAGACACAAATCATGACTGGGAAAGACTGCTGCAGGATAATTAGAAAAATATTTCAAATGCTGCTTCTGCTTCCTTTCAGTTTTTCTGAGTAAGAGACTATTGTCTCATTGCTGGGTTCTCCTAATGAAACTGGAATTTCTGGAACCCAGGATATGACTAACAAGAGATTCACTGTGCAATAAGGTTTCCAGTTTCTGAGTTCAGGACACCTCTTCAAGGATTCTCTTGACAACTGTAAAATTTTTTAAATAAATATTGGTATGCTAGTCTGAAAAGTAATGAAGTCTCTTCATTCAATATGGAGCAGTAAAAGATGTGTAGATTTTTTTCAGTTACTTTTATAGCTGGAATTGAAGCTAAAACAATGGGTAGTTTGGTTATACAAGGATTTTAAAAGGCATTACTTTGCTATTATTGGCAACTTGGAATCTAGGCAATTATCTGGAACTGTAAATTATTTAAAATCAATATGTCGATACTTTGAGTGATATGTGTTTCATATGGAGCTAGACATTTATTTATGATTATAACTCCTTTTTATTGGTCTAGTAAATGTAGCTATTTAGAAGATATTTCCAGATGATCATAATTTTAATAGCACATAGATATTACTGAAAATGATAGATGGCAGCAGCCCAGCATTCCTTCTATTTCTTAAATCATACACGCATATATGCTGCAAAATACTTGAATGGATTTTACTGCAGAATCTTTTATAGCCTCCCCTGGAATGCAAAAGTGGTTTTGCTTTGTTTTGATTTTGTTCAAGAAATTGAATACAGGACCAGCATAATAAATATGTAAATGTGCTTATTGACAAATATTGGGATATCATTCTCAATACAGAAGGATACTAAAAAAACTGGATTATTGCCTTCAAAGCATTTGTGAAAATAATTTTTTTTTATAATATTGTATTTTAGACCATCTTAAGTGTATTATCTGAAATAGTTATCCAGATGTTTCAACAGGTTTTTAGTTTAACTGAAAACTTGGGTTTGCCCTGAAAAAATAAGAACAAATGAGAAATTCCACGCCATTCACTTTCTTACTGTTCCCTGTGTCTTTTTTAGCACTGGACATGGAGCTGAATTGATGTTTATAAGAGTTGTGCTCTTGCTTTGCAAGGAGAGGAAACATTGGATAATAATGTGATCATTTTCCACATTGTTTTAAGTAATAAAAGTATGCAGATGGCAGTGTTAGGATTTAGGGGAATTAACACCACTCAACTTACGTGACAAATATTTTGTGTTACAGCAGTTGCACACTTTCTGATTTTTGCATCTATTCTTTGAATTCCAGCAGAGCAGAGTGATCTACAAGTCTGACAGAAGAGTGCTCTGCCTCTGACAGAATGCCTTCTGCCTTATTGCTTTAGATGATCACTCCTAGTGAGGTTCCTCAAATCTTTTTTTTAATTCTTCCTCAAGGAAATTAAACTTCAAATAAATGAAACTTACCCTGTTGAATTTCTCATCTTTGTTAGCCTTGTCCAGAAACTTGTTTGTTTTAAAAAATGGAGAAATACAGACCTGGGAATAATTAATAAATAATAGGAGAAGTTTTCATTGAGTTTATCCAATACATTTGAGGAATATTTTATTTTTGCAGGTATCTGTCATAAATCAAAATTCTTTCAGCTTTTTTTGCGGTGAGTTCAGGACCTCATCTTTAAAGCTTGAAGGAACTATTTATTGTAGAAAATAAAAAGATGGCCAGGAATGTATTGGTGGGGAAAGTAGAATTCTTTCTTTTTCCTCTTTTTAAAATAGTAATTTAGGAATTATTGCAATATTCTTCCCAAGGGAATAAGTTTCTTTTTCTATTTTTCATTTTGGCTGTGCATATGTTCTTAAGTTGGCAAAGGTATGCTAGGAGGAAGTGCTGGCTTTTCTATTTTTAAATGAAAGTTAATTTTGAAAGCTACTTTGGTACTTACTTTTAGGTACTTATTTCTTAGTATCAGGATTTTCTGTGTGTATCAACATCCCTATGTTTTTGGGTTTTTTGTTTGAAAATGGAAAATTTCCAAAATTCTCTATTTTATCAGGGAATGTGTTTTTATTAATTCTGATGTAATTGCATCAGATTTCTATGTAAGGCCCAGAAAATTAACAGGAATTGCACAGGTTTGAGCACTAAATGCTTAAACTTCTAAATATTCCATTACTGTAATAGCCAAGTACCCAAACCTAAAGTTATTAATTTCTCTCTGAAATTTTAAAAGGGAATATTCCTCAAGAATTGGTTGTGATCATTCCCTTTCAATCCCCATTTGGAGTATAGCCATTTGGGAGTACAGTTGTACAGAAGCACATTAACTTTAGCAGCCAGTATTGACTTCTGGAGGGAGCAGCACTGTGCAGTGGAGGGCCAGGGCGAGGGGAACTGGGTTGGAAGATCTGTGTCTCAAGAGACAGTCAGCACTTCTTCTGATCTTAGAGGCACATACCACATCTTTTCTATCCTACTGCATCAAAACTGCCTGATGGCAGCAGTGGGAAGTGTGTTGGCAGCAGTAATTTCCCCTAAAGACTCTGAAGGATGAGGAGAAAGTTTGTTTAAAAATGAAAAAAAGTGGGGGAGGGACAGAAACAGAACTATAAAGAAGGACCATTAATTCCCACATTCTGGTCAAAACTCAGAACAGGATCAAATGTTCAACTCTGTAGAATGAAGAAAAGTAATTACTTTCTGTTCACATGGTAGATTTGTTTTCCTTCCTGAAGATTTGCGGTTGTACTGGTGCAGATTCTTCTCATAATGGTACAGGAGGTGTTGGACTCCAGCAGTGGGCACTGACCTACTTGGAGACCACACCACCCTTCTAACCCAGTTAAGTACATTAATTTTTATTTCAAATAATAATAATTAAAAAAAATAGGTGAAGTGAGGCATATTTTGGGTTCAAACCATTCAATTATTGAAATGTTGGAATAGATTGTGTGGACACCTCCTAACACATCACTGAAATGCAAATGGGCATTTTCACTGCTGGCTTGAAACAAAGCTTCTACTCTGACCAGTCACCCCAAATCTGCCTTGTCATTCTTTTGACGTTTCAAAAAAAAAAAAAAAAAAAAAAAAGGGACCATGTCAATATTCAGTTCATAACTCTCCCAAGTGTATGGCTTTTTCATTAAACTGAATTTCCCTATTGAGGCACCACCGTGCAGTCCATTTCACTTTAGATATCCTCCAAGCAGAGAGCACAGAAAATGGCATGGGATGGTTTTATGAGCAGCACATTGAGAGCAATTAACACTGGAATTGAATCTACATCAGGATAACAACAGGCGATAATACTACTTAACAACTGTTAAATGGTGTTAATGGCTAAGTGTGGACCACAAGCCCAACAGATTAGGATGCAGTGAAATTCGGCAGACATGTAAATTAACAAAAACCAAATGGATAATTTAGAAATGTATATGCCACTGAAAAACTGCAAATTATTTTAGAATGCTCTAATTATCTAAGGTTTTTTCATAAGTGAAAACACTGGTGGGGCAAGGAAGGTCGTTTTGCTAGAGGCTTTTTAAATTGGAAAAAATCAATTTGGTTAAAGTGTTTTTGAAAGTGATATTTACACGCATTATGTTCCTATTCTTTTTCATGTCCTAGTTTTCTGAGCTGATAATTGTTATTTTGTTGTGTTGTGCAGAACTTAACTGGACTTAACTGGATACAGGAACCTAGAGGACAATAGTAGACAGTCAAGTACTCCAATGCTAATTGAGTCCTGGAGTAGAAGCAGTTTGAAATTTGGAGTGTTTTGGAAATTAAATACTCTGTGGGAAGTTTAACAAGCTATTTTTTTAAATTGACCTAGCTTAACAGAGTGAGTTGCATTTTCATTATCATTATAGATTTTAAAATCTATCCAAAGCTTCACTTTTTGCTGTAGGGTCTGTTTCACTGTTCTAAAGACTGCAGAGAACACAATTTTAGCACAGTACTCAAGTTTGCCTTGGTTTCTACCTTTTCTGCCAGCTGCTCCAACTTATTTAGCATTTACCTCAGCATCCAGAAAAGGTGACTCAACACTTAAATCAAATTTCTTTCTAGGTGGAACTTTTCTGAAGGCACTTTAATTTATTCTGGGGGAACAGGAGAAGTTGAATGGCTGTTTGGACCAGACTGCACAGATGTGAGGATGTGGTTCCCAGTCCCCCAGCTGGTGCACTGAGGAAGAGATGGCTCTGGTGGCACTGGCCACATGCCCCCTGTCACTGGCCCACACTGTGCATGGGCTACTCCTGTCACCTTCCTGTGTGCCCAGCACAGCTCCAGTCCAAAACTCTTCCTCTACAGGGGAGAGTTTTGTTATAGAAGGAAAAGAAAAAAAAGGTGCTTTTATTACAGTAAAAATATCTGCTTGCAGATATTCTTATAATGTTTTCAGGTTTGAAGACATTTCTTTTAGAAATATAGTTGCAGTGTGCTGATATATTGGATTATTTGACTCATTTTTTTGACACACACATGTAAATATCCACACCCAATTTTGTGCTCCTGCTAAAATCTTTGTGCAGTTAGTTTTAGAATTTTGGCCACAGGGATTTTGCTGAAATTGCCTATTTCAGGCAGCATTCTCAATAGTTAATTATCCATTTAGTGTGGGCCAAATCCTAAAAGATCTTCAATTGCCTTTGAATGTCAAGTCCCTCAAGGAACAAATGAATGGTGATGGGTTATCAGCCCAGATATATGAAAAGAGAATAATGGAGGATGTGAATGATTCATTAAAAATATCACTTTTTATGTTATTTTGACACACACAGTAACCTGCTCAGTCTAGGCCTCACTCTCCATCTGTTAATTCCATGTTATTAAGGTTTTGATTTCTTGAGAAAACAGATGGCTATCAACTAAAACAGGTGTTCACATTGCACTTTTTAAAGTTTAAATGCTGAACAGGTATAACTTGGAGTTTGCTTTGGTATGAGGGGAATTAGTGCTTTGAAAGATGTGTGAGTGGAGAATAATTTGTAGGGAGGAGGGTCAAGTAATTCACTGGAAGTACACCTACATACGATTAGCTATGGACCTTTGCCATTAGAGAACACAAGGAGAGATGACAGCAGAAAGATTTAAAGGCACACAGTTTTTTCTGAACCCATGTCTTGTTGGGAATATACACCAAGAAAACGTGACCCAAATGTGCATTGTAGTAAGTGAGAGAGGAGGATGTAGGAATTTGCTGTTGTTTAGTGACTCTTACAGAGTTGGGGTGGCTCAGTGCACTGCTCTGTTGTTAGAATATAAAAAAATAGAACTAGACCTCTTCTGGATAAAATAAAATCTAATTCAAGATTTCAAATTTCTTGTTGCAGTAAACCATTGTAAAAATTTCTCAAATTCTGAAAAACAAAAATGTTAGATAAAATAAAGTGGATGATGTCCAGCGTCATAGTATAGTATAGCATAGCATTTCCTGTGAAACTTAAGGTCTGCACTGTTTCCCTGCCTCATTTTTCATCCAGTTTTACATTGATAACAATACAAAAAAAGTGTGGTTAAATAATGTAGCAAGGTTGGGCTGTTCTCACATACATACAATGTTCTCTACACTTCTTATCAAAGATTCAAGAAGCTCCTACTCTAGTGTGATTTCATTGTGAGGGTCCTATTATTTTTATGATCTATATTTCAGCATATAAACTAGCATTCAGTGAACAGGTAAATAATTTAAATTAACCCGCACCAATCGAATGAACAACACAAATTTCTAAGAGGCAAAATTCTTTGCTCTTTTGTTCAGTTACTAATTAGCAGACAGAGACATCTGTATGCAAATTCCAAAATATATGTTAAATAGCACCCTGATTTACTCTTCTATGTGGGCTCTGCCACCTTGGGGCAATCAGCAAGGGAAAAGGATCAGTGGGTTACAGAATCTCTGCCCCCCTCATTCTTTTCCTGTTGATGTGTTCTGAATGACTGAGAGGACAGAGTAATTGAAAAAAAACCTTGACTTTCCTTTTAGAAGCACTTTCAGAGTACAGGGTGACATTGCTTTCTACCTTCTGTGACCATCTGTATTTTCCCTTAAGAGCAGAGTGAAGCAGAGTACAGACAAGGATGTTATTTATCCATAAATACATGAGGCAGAGCCATACAGTGAGGTGCTAAGGATTGCTTCCTTCTAATCTAAGTTTCCAGCCTGTAAGGATGTAAGAGCTGTTGAGCTTATTGAGATGTGTGTCAGCTTTGAGTGGAGCTGCAACTCTGGTTGGTGGTAGCCTGAATATGTACACATTTCTCCATCTTCTGCATGAAGAACAAACACTGATTAGCCAAGGTACTGGTAAACATGGAAAGGAGAAGTTATTTACAATGAATTTATTTACAATGTGCTTACTCCCATAGAAAATCTTTTTTATCTTATGTTTGATCACGTGTAGATAAGAGTAAAGAAATGTTCTTGTTATTATTCAAAGTGCTATTGAACATTTGTAGGGCTGATCTGCTAGTAACACTTATTTTCTAGATTTCAACATTATTATTAGACTTTAATCCCTTCATTGGCTCATGAAGAGTGTGGCTACATTAGCAGCTGGGTTGACTGAAAGGTGCAAATTTGCTTTGTGCCTGACCTTGGAGCCTTGCAGCCCTCAGCTGAGCACAGTCTGAGTGCACTCGAGATGTATTTCCTTCAGGTGGAAAAAGGGTAAAATGACCACTCTGAACACAAGCATTTTGCAGTTGAAGCATGCTTAATTTCCACAATGGACAGAAAGTGAACCTGTGATCAGGGTATGAGGAAGGAACCTGAAGCTTTCTCCCTTCCCCTTTTTATCAAACAAAGATGTAGAGTGGAGGTGCTGACATAGCCGTGCTGTTAACTTGGCTCAATTCTGAGAGGAGTGTGCAGGAAAAAAAGATTATATGTAATATTTATATTATAATAAAGTCAAAAAACTCCTCCCCACTTAAAAAGATGCTTTAGTCTGTTGATGAGGTCTTACTGAAATGTATTGGAGCCAAAGGGGTCCTTAGAAAAATTCTTTGTTGCACAGATTCCATACTTTGCATATGGATTTCATTACCCTAGATATATTTTCTGGGGATATGCTTGCTTGTTTTCTTCTGCTTTAAGAAGTGAATTTAATATTGTAGATATTGCTGTGTAGTGAAAGTATAGAGCTGAAGGAAAACAGAGAGTTTGGGAATTATTATGCTCTACTTGTTTTCCAAATGAGTTGTTTTCTTGTGAGCCACAACAATAGTTAGATACAAGGGGAAGGAAACATAGAAAATCTATGACTCCTCTAGTCAACTGAACAATAGGATTACGTGCACAGGAGCAAATGCCTTTCAGTTGTTGAGTGATGCAGCTGATGTTTCCTATTAAGAACAAGAAGACTTCATCTAAGAGGCCAATGCGCTTTTTCATAGGTCAGAGGGAATTTCCCACAGCAGAATCAGAGCAAAATCCATTTTTAAAGGATTTATGGAGTCATGCTAAGAAAAGCATTTGTTGATATGAACCAAGAATTTTTGTCTCAGTTGACCAGCAACAGGGAGCTGGCTAATTTAGACGTGCTGAGTCAAATTTCCAGCTGGTATAAATCAGGGCTTCCCTACTGATATTTGGTGCTAAAGGATGGGGTGTGCCCTGCTGGAAGGGCCCTCCTCCCTTCTGCTGGTGTTTGCACTATTAATTGTGGCTCCAAATGAATTTCAGGCATGCCTTTAATCTGCCAGAGTGCTGAAGGAGGGGATAGATGGGGGTGTTTTTTATGTTTCTGCAATTTTTTTAGTGCCAGAGCCAAACATATATTTATGTTGATCACTAAGTTTTTGATATAGTACTTTTATTGACACTCTAATGAGCACAACAGGGTGAGTATTAGTAAGCAACTAACAGATGTTTTAGGGATAATATACAAGATTCTGTTTAGCTCTTGTGCTGTCCTACAAGCATCATGCTTATGCTGGCTGCCATTCCACATAATGCTGGATACAGAACTACCTAAACTAGAAAAACATTTCTGATTTCTGCCACTCTCTGCTCTTGCTGCTCAGTGTATCTGGGGTGAAGAGGAGTGACCTCTGGCTGCTGCCCCTGTTGCTTTCTCCTTGCTGTCTCTCTTTTCAGGAATTTGTGTTTATTTGCATTATTTCTCTCTCTCTCTCTCTTACCCTTAATTGGTATCCGTGCTTTGCTCCGTGCTTGCTGATAATTGGAGAACAAATGAGCCAGAAAAAAGTATTGATTTGCTTTCTGGCTGTTTAGGGATTTACTACGGATAGTCCTGAAACAGAATACTAGATATAAATGTGGAGGAATGGTGCTCAACCCAGTCCTTGGCATAATGTTGTCACTATGCAAACTGAAGTGTTTTGGTTCTCTCAAGGCTGCAGTTCTGCAACACAGTGACAGGAAAGCAAGGGGAAGGAAAAGATCAAGTTAGAAGAGGAGAAATTGAGAGCAAGCCTAAAGCCAGTTCAGTGCCCTAAACAACCTCTGTGCTTCACTCATGTTAATAGAAATAGGTTGTGAAATTTAACTATATCTCATTTTACTCTCATCCAAAATATTTTTTACAGTTCATCACAGTGATTACCCTTTGATGTTACTGAGCAAAGTATGTGTAAGAAGTATTTACAAGATTCCTCTGATCTAAAAATTAGATGGTCAGTAATTAACATAATTTGTTTGACAGCTTCACAGCATGCCTGTCCTAAAATATATTGATGATTTTTATTTTTATTTGGTTTTATGTTTAATATTCATTCTGTTCTACTTAGGTTACAGGCTATATCTACAGAAAGGAAGGTGCCTTTACATCAGACATTTTCTATTGGGGTAAATCCCTTGTACTAGCAGTCAAAAATTGGCATTGGGGGGCAAGGGGCCACTTATTTTCCCCACTTTCCTCAGAAACGTGAGGAGGCTGACACAAAAAATTGTATACAGGAATGTTGAACCAAGGCAGTATAAACACAAAAATGTTCTTGTTAATTTATTTGAGTGCTTCAATGAAATAAGCATTCATACTCTTAGCTTAAATTTCATAGTATTAGGGCTAAATTTGTTGGAATAATCCCATGTATATTACTAAATGTATTGTTTCTACAATGAAGTTGTCTTATGAGTCCTTGACTAATGTTTTGCACTTTTTTTTAATAATAAAATAAAACAGGGATTTAGTTCAGATTTAAAGATAATGAATTGCCTTAAATAAATTGCCTTCATGCTAGGGGAAGTAGTGGGTTGGGGCTCCAACTATAAAAATGTAATATAGGTCAATTAATATGAGATTTTTTTTCCCCTACTGGACTTATGATTCATTCTTAAAATAAAATTTGTAAAGAAAAGAGTATCATTTTTATTTCTTATGTTCTGCTTTCAGTTAGTATAATGAGCCAGTTCAGGATGTTTTATTTCCTCTGTCTTTAGGAAGCTAAATAATTGTTTACATTTCACTATATTTAATTAACTTGATAAAACATTATTTGATAACTACACAATAAAATAATTAGAAATATTTATTATATTATTTTGTGTTATTTTAAGCTTTAATACCTTTCTAGAATATGTTAAATAGAAGGAAATGAAATCATACCCAAGGTTCATAGAACGAGACAGAGACTAAGGATAATAGCAAAATTATAAAAGTAGTTATCTCAGAGCTGTAGCATTTTCAGCTTATATTGGAATATTTATGAAGGGTGACTGATATGTCAAAAAAAAACTTAAAGAGCAATTTTTGGCTGTAGCTTATTATACAGCATTTAAGGATTGAAAATTTTAAAGTTAAGTTATATTTCTAAGTGGTCATGGTAAACTTAAGAGGGCTAAACAAATTCAAAGATTATCAGAATGCTCTGTTTGAATCTGGAAGTGATTCTGAAATGCACTTAATTCACGTTTTTGGAAAAGCAGCTGGAAGGTGTCTCTTATAAATACTGAAGTTATGAGCAGCTGTAAAAAGTGGAAGGAACCCCCAGCATTGCTAAGCAGAGGAAACAGCAATTCCTGGGCCCTCCAGGCAGATCTATATCATGCACATACAGAAAATCACAAATTGTTGTTCTGTGACTCCTCTGTCACAAAAGCTGGTAGAAGACAGGATGGGCTAATATAAAAGTTTTGCAAAGATGTGAACAGGTATTTAACTTCAGGCACAGTGGCTAGTGCCCTGAAAGCCACTGGGGCTGTTCTATACTTAATGTAACTACACAGATATTGCAAGGTACATCATGTGATAAATCATCTCCAAATGTAAGTGATGTTTGTATTCTCTTTAAATAATTTTCTTGAGTCCTGGTGAAATTATACATTTGTATTTTTTTAAACATAAAAAGTTGGTGTCAAATTTTGTTTAAGTCTATCAAGGTGATGCAGGATGCCCGATGGTTTCTTATTCTTTAGTGGAAAATACTGCAAAATGAGTGATGAGTCAAATTAGGCAGTTGACAGCTTCTCTTCTTTTGCAAGCACTCTGTCTTTAGATCTGTCAATAAAAATAAAATTGCCTTTGGTATCTCACGGTGGAAGAAAGGCAAATGCTACGATGACATAGGTGCTAAAGCAAGATTTGAGACTTTTTCTGAAAGTGCAGATCTAGGAAATGCCAGCAATGCAGTTGGAAAAGGTGTGTTATGCCAAATTCCATGACCTGTTAAAAAGTTCTGACCCCTGGTAGACCAAAAAAGATGTTCACTCCATCAGAAATACTGTTAATTGAATAGTCAGCTTTCCTCCATATCAAGTTTGCAGATGTAGAGTCAAGTTCCTTTGATAGCAAAACTGGTTTTTGAGAAGAACATGGCAAGCTGTAGACCCTGTGTTTTGGCTGGGGACCAGGGCATTAGTTAGTGACAGAATTAGCATTGTCCCATCCTAACTCAGCACTGCAGCCCAGCAAATCTGTTCATAAATCTTTTGTGTCCTGCTAAACTAATTTGCCCTGCTAATCATTTGCTGAGATGCCATGGCAGAGTGATTCCAAGAGGTGTTGGTATGAAATCATGACATGTTGTAAGGGGAAGAAGCAAAGAACTACAAAGCAAGAAAGATAATAAAACTATGCCACTAGTAAGTAACTAGGAGTTTTAGTATAAGTAGTAAAAATTTAATAAATTCAAGTTATGATGTCTTTAAAATCACCCGAAGAAACCCCAACTTGTTGTGTTATTTAGACAAGTAGTCCCTTGGTTTTATCATAATTAGTTAATAAAACAACAACACTAATGAGACATTTGACTAAACAAAACAAAGTCAGTCACAAGTCTCTCTAATTTCCTGAGAGAATAAAACATCTAACTTTGTCCTCTGTGTAACTGAATACATATTTTTTGAAGATAAAACAAATATTCCCTGTCTAAACTTATAATTCTTGGCAAGATAAGTGACAAAAACATGACAGTACAAGAACTGATGCCTATCCATCATAATTCCTCCTTACTCAACTGGCAACACATGCAAGAAATCATGATAATTTATGTATATTTTTTTATTCTTTAGATGTCATGGTGAGTATAAACCAAGTTTTTGCATCAAAATCTTTCATGTTGAAACAGTTAGTATGTTTTAGAACACTTACTAACTTTTTGTGGCCAGCTGTGTAACTCTGGAATGTCACATACCTTTAATCACTGGATAATGAGATACCATTTTCAGTGAGATTTTAACTCTTAGAAATGTATCCCTAGGGGAGTATAAGAAGAAAAGTAGCATGTGTTTTCTGAAGATCAGTGCTGAACAAATAAGAAATTTACAACAATCAATGAATATTGAAAGGCCAAACTGATTTATAAGCCTTAAGAAAAACAAGGCACACCTAACTGACAAAAAAAAAAAAAAAAACCACAAAAAAACAAATAAACGCCCAAAACCCCCCAACCCTGAAACTCTTTGGTAATACAGGGACAGGTATTTTTTCAAAGTACCTATATTTCCAAAGTAGTGATTGTACTTTTGACAGTAAGCAAATACTTCAGTTTTAATTTTCCTTAACCTTTATTCAAAAAGAAAGTGTTAGTTACCTGTAGTAAATTAAAGATTTGAGTTATAGTTACTTATTAAAACTACAATGTGTTAGTAATTTAATTATATTAATGAACTGCTGAGCATCTTCTTTCTCCTTTTTCTTTTCTCATAAAAAAGCAAGTAAAGCAAAACCCAAGAACTGATGTGGAAGGAACTCTGATACACTGCCCTAGCTTAATGAAACTTTTACCCTAGACTGATTAGAAAGAAATAACTGGTTTTTATTTTATGCTTAACTTTACAGTTTAGCAATCTGCATTCAAATTTTCACATTAATTAGCCCAGACTATGAATATTTATGAATAAATATTTACCAAAAAAACCCCAATTTTTGACATGGACAAAATCAGAGTAGCAATAGTATGGATATAGCAATGAATTGCCATTAGAAGAGTTCACCACTTAGCTGGCCAATGGTAGTAATCAAAGAATTTCACTTCTCTACTATATGTGTGCACTCGCACAACAAAAACTCATTTGACTCATTTATATTGTTTTATACACATGAATGAGGTAAATGAACTTTATAAAAATAGTACTTGTGGTGGGCTGACTGGAAGTTAGGGACAACTTCTCAAGATCATGATAAAATTATATGGGATTTTGTTTTGAAACTGCCCCACTGTGACAATAGAAACTCTTGAAAGTTAGTTCCTTGCAGGTGAATCCGAGCACTATATGAGCTATATTTACTCTGTCCTTTGAATCATAATTTTGGACCACTCTTCTACTTAGTCTTAAGAGTAATTCCTGGAGTACATGTCTGTGTTTTATTAGCACAGCACTCATTAAAAAACCAAGAAAGCTGAGGAGTTTCCCTTTGAAGAGCACTGAAATAATTATTAAAAATACTGGATGATTGGGGTGAAAGTCTCTCAGGATATGAGAATGAAATATCTTTATCTTTCCAACATGGTCACTTTGTGTTTCTTCTTCAAGAGGCAGTGAAAAGTGTTGACACTTACTTAGGACAACATTTGTGCAGCAGTTTCCCACTCAGCTCTTCTGGCAACCTTTTTCCAGACTCATTCCTTGTGCTGGAAATGGTGTTTCACAGTATTTTACAGCTGTCCCAAAGGCCCCTTGGGACTTGTGGCTGTGAGGTGACCTAAATTTCCAATATGCATAGGGCATACAGTTTGATCCACAATGAGCTCAAACAATGTGTTTAATACCCATGTTCATCCTCTCAAGTGATACAAAGCATGGGAAGGCAAAAGAGAGGCTAAGCCTCTCAAAAATAGCAAAATTTCAGCATATTTGATGAGGGAAAATGTAGATGGGAGGCCTTATGAAATATAGAAAAGCATACTTCACAAAAGAAATTGAAAAACATTTAGAAAGCATTGTACATGAACAAATGGATGTTATTTTTCAATTTGAAGGTCCAGTCATGATTTACTTTGAAAATAACTTGCTGCTATATATAAAACTAAATCTCAGGAACTAACATAATAAATGTGAATCCTTAAAAAGTCCCCAGTCCTTTAGCTGCTGCTATAAAGAGTCACATGTTTTGCTACTGTAATACTGTCTCAAATGGCATTTACCCTGTTAACAATTGTTATTGATATAGTTAATGAATTTATTTTATTAAGACGCTCAATGCAACCCACAAAAACATCATGAATATTTAATCAGCCATGGATCTCAGCAGATCAAAACATCAGTCAGTCATATCAGATCAATTTCCATAGTTTCTTTGCATGCTATCAGTTAGTTGTTGAATTAAAGATATTTTGCCATTTCAAGAAATCACAGAGACTTTCTGTAGGAGGAAGAGTTCCCAGCTCTGATCTTTGACGCCTCTGACTTCCACAGCTGCCTGTTCTTGTTTTAGTTGTTTTCAATCTACTTTTCTCCCTCTGAAGAGAAAGGAGCTGAGAGCTCAGTTGTATAGATTTCCAAATTTCTCTGGCATGGTGTTGCCTGTGCAGCTACCCCTGTATTTGGGGCCCATTAGGGGCTCAACTGCAGAATTACTCCTGATAGTTCAACAGCTCTGCTCTGGGCGCAGCAAATGAGTTCTGAAATTCCCTCCATCAGCCTGTTACACGTTTTTTATCTTGAAATCCAGAATACATACATTATACTCTGCAAGAGATGAGCTCTTTCACAGAATATGTTATCTGCTTGCAGCTTAATGGCAATGTTAATGACTCTGCTGATCCTCTGAATTCAGAGAACTGGAAAGGCAGGATCCCTTCAGATCCACCCATTATAACACACTCCTCCTGTTCTGTCAAGGACCCACTTTATTTCTCACAATTATATCTATTTTTGAAGGAAAAAGCCCTGTGTTTCATACCATATTCTACAATTACATAGTAGCAAGGAAATAGAAAAAAAAATCCCCATATCTCACCCCATTTATGAATAAGAGATCATAAGAGATAGGGCTCAATCCATTTGACGTTCTTGCCCTTCTCTGAACAAAGCATAATGCCATGAAATTTTTAACAGAACAGCAGCAAACAAAATTCTGTACATGGCAATGGAAACATCTTTAAAATATTAAAAATGAGAGGTGCTTGCTGAGATGCATTTTTAAGTTCCCAGAGATTTTAGCTTACATAATATTTTGAAAATTAATATGTTAAACATGAGAACAAGACACATATAGTCAAACTCACTGAATGTGAACATTTTCATAAAATAATATAACAGGAGGACTACTTAGGAACTTAGCATTGCACTATGGTTTTATGGCTGAGCACCAGAGATAATGGTGGTGAGTACCACTACCCTCAACTGAGACATGGGAAAATTTATTTTAAGTTGTTATTTTGAAGAATGCAGAAACAGAATTCATTCCCCATATATGTATAATTTTTTCATGAGTAGCAAATATGTGTCTATTGAGTTAATTCATCCAAGAAATTTTTGAATGCTGTTGATTTTTTTTTTTTTTTGTGCTTCTGTTCATCTGAATCACTTAGAAAATTGACCTGGAATGCACTTTTTCAGGAAATTGAATAGTTTCAAAGGTATGGTGAGGAATTGGCAGAAGGTGTTTTCTCATGATGAAAATATTGTTTGACTTCTAGTTTAGCAGAATTCTACGAGCCCAGAAACGCAGCTTTGACCTTCATAAATGAAGTTACTTTACCATTGCATACACCACCACTTAAGTGCTGTAATCAAAAAAAGTCACAAATCTTGAGCATTAAATGCAACCTGTGAAATTTAAAAGTATGATATATAAGTTTTTGACAGAAGCAGTTTTGCTGACAAGTGCTCAGTAGTGCTATGCTAATAAATATGTAGATTCTATTGTATTTTTAGCTCATTTTACTGCTTAACTTTCTTTATAGTTTAGGTTCAGTAGAGATACCCTTTTCTTAGACTTCATGAACTTAAGAATACAGTCTGTTCTAAAAAAAAAAGTGCAGAAACTTCAGTTTTCTAAAAAGGGCTGCTCTTTCATGATGACTTTTTTTTCCCTTTGTTTCTCTATCTCCTTGGAATTGAACAGGATATATTTAAAAAAGAGAAGCTTTTGATTGAAGGCATGTGTATACCTTTCTCTGAGAAGGTCATTGAACATTATCAAACCACTGGATTTCTGAAAGCTGATCCACTGCAAATAGATACCAAAACTATATTAGTAACAATGCTCTCTGCAAGGTGACTGAGAAACTTGGCTCTAAATGAGGACAGATTTGCCCTGTAATGCTTCCAGTGTGTTCCACTGAATAAGGAGTCAAACAGAAAGACTTAAAATTGGCTTTGCAACTTTGAAAAGCTGTGCTCTATTTAGGGGGTAAAAAAATCTCTTGTGTTTATTTATAGAAAAATATAGGAGTAGAGTTTTTCAGTTTTTTAAGTGAAATGGAAATTATTGGGTTCCATTTACAATTTTGAACAAAGCCTTTCAAAAATGCTTCCTTCACATTATTCATGTGTTAATATAACAAATATGTGTCCAGGTAATTTTCTTTACCAGTTGCCAGATCTGATGAAGCTATTAAAAGTTATTCAAAAGAAAAAAAAAAAAAGTCTGGTATTCATCCTCTTTAATAATATCCAGATTGAACATAAAATCAATTAAAGTATTTTGTGTTGATGCAATTATGAAAATTTAACCTAGTATTTAGTTTATTTCAGTAGTATTGAACTAGCCTTTACAACTAAAGAAGGAAAATATTTGATCATTAATTTGACCTTTTAGAAGTTTTTATTACTCTTTAGTTAGAATGTCTTTAAAATGTAATTTTTCCTCAAAATATGTTTCATAATTGTACAATACACATAATTTTGAGATTTGGGTCTTTAAGTTTTGTGTTTGTTTGAAGGTTGTTTTTCACCCTGTATGTGGCTTTAGTACTTTTATTTTTGTCTTTTCAGAGATCAAAATTAGTGAAAAATGAGCAGAATGGACACTGCAGTCCATATAAGAAAGTGACACTATTTTCCAAGTTATTTCAGCATAATTATAGGGTAAAAATGTTCCCAAATCTTTTTGCTGTAGTTCTAAGTGATATTTTGAGGTGTATTTCTGAGTGTTTTCTCTGGGAAGGCTGTGGAATTCTACTTTTCTTGCAAATACAAGGCTGTAATTTGTCTGACCTTTTTTTCTGTTTTCCATCTGCATACATTAAATGAATGGCTCTCCATTTTGCAGCTGAGGGAAGCACAACTTTGGATGAAAAATGTTGCCATTAAAAAAGAGGGAACAAATTGCATAAATTATAAATGACCTGTAGAAACTGAAATGTGCTACCACATTACCCTGATTATACATGCATGGGGTTTTTGTCATTAATCCAACAAAATAGCATGGTAACCTATGGAACTCATGCAGATGCAGATCTTTTGGTAAAGAAACAGAGCTCCAAATGGATTTAAATGTATAACATTGCTTTACAAGGAGGAAAAAGAAAAGGCTGACTCAGTTACTGAGTTTATACTGTTAGTTTTACACGTCTGCACAGGTGTGTTTTGCTGTTGCTTTCTAAAAGTTTTCCTTTTATTGAAATTTTTTTTTAAAAAATGCTTCTGTTGATTTCTTAGCTATCACTTGAGATTGGACTAGATTATAAGGATTGCCATAGGAAAAGAAATCTGCTTATTGCAGCCTTGCTGTGTCAAAAGAATTTAGCTAATCTGAAGCTTAGGAGGTTTTTAATGCCTGCTTGCATGCTGAGGCATTTCACAATTTCAGATTGCTGAATATTTATGCAACAATAAAATCTTATGAATAAATTAATCCATAGTTATTATTGTGTTTCATTTTTGAGTGTTTTTAGGATTATTATACAGACTCATCTGCCATACTGTCCTGCTTCTAGTGTTGTACTATAAGAGCAGGTAAATTTTTTTTCCAGAATTTTTTCACAGTGTCTATCATTCTACAGCTCAGGGAGTTAAAGACCTGTATTCTTCTTCCAAGAACATCTTCAGATCCTTTAAGAATTGTGTGAAATGCAACAATGCTGGTTAGCTAGTCAGGGTACAGCTGAGCTCTCCAGTGAGGGAAGAACTCCACATCTGAATTTCAACCTTTTTTTTGGTTTTTATTTTTTTGTAGTTTCATATTTTGCCCCTGATTCTTATGTTGAAGGATGAACCCAATAGTTGCTGTCCTCCTCCTTGCCATTCTTGACTTAAGTTGATACTATCAGCTCTACATCTCATTATCTATTTTCCAGGTTTAGGATTTGCAGGGATATTTGCTATTCTTCACACTGTAGTTGGTTGCCTTTTCTACATTTTTTCTGTCCAAGCATCCTCTTGAGGTGCAGAGAAAACAAAGGCTCTCTGCATCCCAGCTGTGGCTGTGTGCTGACTCGTGCAGGCTGCCACAGAGGCAGCTCCTCTCTTGTCCTTTGTGCTTTGCTTACAAATCCCAACACCAGAATTTGCTTTCTTTCATCAAAGGCTGATGGAATAAGTGCCCAAGTTCAGGCTGCTCCATGCTGAATACATTTCCCTGATGCCTGACTAAACTGGGACATTCATCTGCAGTGACTGTCCTCTGCCATGTTAATGCTGACTCATCTGGAAACATGGGACTATTTATGTTTTGTAGATAGCCCTTGACTGTACTGACACTGAATATGATTAAGTAGCCACAACTAATTTTGTAATCTCACTTTTGCTCTATTTTCTGTATAATTTCTGACAATTTTTGACAGCAGTTCAGTGGGCTTGTATGTACAGTTCAGGGAATGTTAGCGAATGGTATTTTCAAAGAAAAGGCTTTTTTTTTGTTTTTTCACATTATATTTTAACAGATGAAGCATCTCACATTCTGTAAGTGATAGGAACTTAGGTTTTTTTTTTTTTTTATTTCTCAAAAATAAATTACTCCCTCACGATTCTTTTAACCAGTAGCATTCTTGACACACTTCTGACATATTTCTTTTGGCAATGTCTCTCTGAATACTTGAAAGTTGGACCAAAAAAAAAAAAAAAGCATTTAGTTTTTAAAATAGTGTTACCAGGACTATCAAACTAGGATATTTTTCACACCACCCCCAAGCTCTTCATGTCAGACCAGGATTCAGGGGTGACCTGAGATGACATTTGTTCACTCATGTTCTTGAAGTGTTGAGTGTCTCACTGTGCCAAAAGGTGCTGTCAGCTACTGCTGCTGGAGCTGCCAGTCTAATAGACTGCTGGACCTTCCCCAGGTTTTAGGGATTTCTCAGCTGTTTTCAAGCTTCAGGGGACTCAGTTCTGCTTCTCATTAACAGAGCAGTAGCTGTGCAGCTCAAGTGTAACTGGAAGATACAAGGATTTTTCACAGTGGTTAGGAGGACAAAATTATTGTGCTTATGCTCTTAGAAAAGGCTTATGGTTTATAGTCTTTGGCTTCTATTACTTCACTTGCTTGTGTTTGTACTCCAACTTCAGTAGAACCAGTGCTACATCCTGCTCTGACATGTCAGTAAATTGGCAAACACTGACCTCAGAGTAGGGGATGCAATGCTAACCTAAGGTCTTTAATATACCTACATAGCAAGAATATTTATTTGCTTTTCTTACCAGTCCCTTTTTCATGGTAGAAGAAAATTCAGGTGTCTGGGAAAGGGAAGAGGCAAATTACAGAGTGTGAAATCTCAGTTACTAATGAAAACTGAAAGATGTGAAATGCACTCCTGTGCTCATGAGCAGTTCTAATGTGTTCATAAAAAATGAAATCAGATTTGTCCAAGTGAACATGCTTAATTTTTATTTTTTAAATAGATGTGCAAATGAGTGGCAATCCTTTCCCTGCTCATTCCTGCATACGAAAAAGAACCTTTGGGAAAAAGAAAAAACAACAAAACCACCCAAACTTGTGGCTAGTAAATAGTGCCTGCTTTTAATTAATGGTATTAATCTTGGATGCATTGAGTCCATATGTCTCTTGGGAAATATAAAAGCAGAGCTAAAATACTATGTTCACCACAAGAAAAAAATCTTGAAATAAATTCTGTCATTTTAAACTTAATACTATGTCATTTTTCTTAAACTTGATTAAAGACAAGTATTTATAAAGTAACATAACTTTTAAACTTCTAACAGTTTCAAAGGTAATTGTGGATTTTAATGGTTTTTCTTAATTAAAGGAATGGTTAGTTGTGCCTGTTTTCAATAAATTAATTAAACTTTTAGTCATTAAGCAAAAAGTTAATTCATTATTGAAGGATATAGGAAATGTTTAAAGTCTGGCATTTGAGTTGGCTCTGACATTCTAATCTATCACTGATATTCTGGAATGACATGTTTGAAACTGTTCTCCACAGGATAAAATAGAAAGGGCCTGGTGACTAACTAGGGGTGCTTAAAGCATTTTGGTTTGAGTCATCATCTCTGATATGAAAACCTTATGACTGGTTTTAGAAAAATGAATAATTTTCCACTTGGTATGTTAGTGTAAGACTTTTTAAAAAAAGCTAATGAAAATCGTATTCTTATCGCTGGTTTGGGACACTAAGATCCTTTTACTGCCAGGAAGAAAACTTCAGAACATTAGCACTACAGGTTTTTGAACTACACAAATGAGTAACTTGATTTTATTTCCCTGCTGGACTTTGCCTCAGTTTTTGTTTTGACATGTAATTGCTCTGTTTCTCTTAGTGCAATTTTGTATACAATACCTTTGTCCAAACTTCTAAAAATGGGGTGTAGGGTGACTCTAGGAGGAATCCTTTGCCCAGCGTCCCTCTCTTTTCAGATAGAGAGGCAAGTGAATATTACATACTTTGCATGTTAATAAAAAGTAGAGCAGATCATAATCAAAGTTCTTGTTGTACCAAAATTCCTATGGTGTGGTAAAAAACCCCCTAGAATTATTACAGGTTTTTTGGTTTTGATTGTTTGTAATTTTTTTTATGCTTGGCAACTTGTTTTAGCAAACTGGTGCAAATGTACATGCTGCAGAGAATTAAAATTCGTTTTTTTCCCCTGGAAATATTATGTCTTTACACTTTCTTACATTTGCCTGACAATGAGAAAAGGTGTTCTGTCCTTATCTGCAGGGAAGCAGAGTGTGACAATGTGGCAGTACTGCCCCTGACCCTGATATCAGTGCTGTAATTCCTGCAAAGACTCATGTGAAAGAACACATAAGCATGTGAGAATGTGCACATGCACAGTTATATTTGGTAATGCAATTTTTTGATATCTGCTGTAGATCATGGTCGTGCAACACTACACATTGGCTTTGATCAGGATATGAAAGGTGTTATCAAAACTGCATAATCCAATTTATTGCTGTGTTTTCCTAAAAGTGGCTGTAGGTTCGAAACAAAAATGAAGACTTCTGTAGCCATTACTTTCTGTATTTTCTGCATTTAAGTGAAATGCTTCAGGATGCTTATTAAAGAGGAAATGCTATCATAAAAAAGAAGCTTTCCAAACAAACCAGATTCTAAATTTCCTCCTAATTTGTGGCACCAAATCCTCATAAGGTTGGACGATTACACGACCAGCTCCAATTTTAACCTCTGCATTTTTGTTAACAACATGATTTTACAAGGGGCTGCTTTCTGTTCAGTGTCAGATAGCTATATAAGTTTAAGATAATGATTAAATATCTCACAAGAAAAAAAATGGTTGCCTGAATACCCATCTCATAAAATTTAATGGTTTTTCCTTTTTACAATATTAGGTTATTGGCTGTAGTAGATTAGGACAACTTTGATGGAAGAATTGCACATAATTAAATGTGTGATTCAAAGTGAAAAAAGATTAGAAGGCTATTTAAGAGGTGCTGGAAGTGTCACACCATATTAGTAAATTCTGCAAGATGGAGCACAAAAGTACTGATTTAGTGCAACATGTCACATCATTATAGTGATATTCCATGGATGGCTGGGTACCTATGCATATGAATACTTGTAAAGATATTCTAAAATCCCTATTTTATTTTAGAATAGATAGGGGAAATGGATCCAGAAGATGCATTCAATAGCTGTAATTTAATAATGTTTATTCTAATAGCATACTAAGGAAACTCTGCTTTGCCTTTCTTTTCTCCAGGCTTATTAATATTTGTGTGCCATGGACATTTAGGAAATATTCGTATACCTCAGGAAATTTTACATTTTGGGGAGTTTTTGTCCTATTTGTCAATTCAGAGGTGAGGGGCAGGAGTCTGTGTAACTCAGTAAGTGCAGGCTCACACCTGTTAGCTCCAGACTAGAACTGGAACTGCCTGACTGTGTTTCAGCACACAGGAGCAAATGCAGGCCCATACCATGACCACTGTTTTTCAAGTACACTCATTTTATATTTCCCTTGCAGAGATAAGCTGATATTTAAAGATGGAACATTGGTATGAACCTATCAAAAAGAACTTTATTTTTTGGGAAGAAAAGGTATTGAAATCCAGGTTAAAAAAAAATCCTTGAAAATAGTTACCAACTATTCTCTTTCAGTGAAAGAGTGAATTGGATCCAAGTGATAGGAAGGCAGATAATTTAAATATATTTTAGTAATAACCCACATATGTTGGAATAACCTGCAGCCAAGAGGCACTAGTGAGATTTGGCTGCCCCTCTCATGTTTGATGTCAGAGAAACACCTTCTAACAGCTGTGGAGCAGCAAATGGAATATTGGGCATGTTATTGTGTCATTTAATTTGTAATGATGCTGAATACTTTTGAAACACTGGACAAGAGATGTGGTAAATCCAATTGTGTCACTCCTTGTAATCTTAGGAAATAAGACAAATCACAACATAATGAGAATATAAAAGGTTAATGTAGTTTTGGAAAACTAATGAACAAGAACATATTGTGCCACTAGACTCTCATCTCACAGCCTGGCAGGGTTTGTGGGATTTTTTCTGTGTAGCTGGAGCCAGAATATATGTCTAGTATTAAATAATTTATGCGACTTTTATTATATTTTGTTTTCTTAGGATGAGTTAAACTTCATTTTAGAAACACATATCAAGTTATTAAAAAAAAAAAAATCCAAACCAACTTCCCAGTGGGTTCAAGGTTATTCTTTGGAATTTCATTTCCTTGGTCCTAAATTCAAGTGGAAAGAGTAATCTTGTTGTACTACTCAACTCCAATGAAAACCAGCAGGAATTTTTGTGGGTGACTCTAAGGGAGTGGAAACGGGACTTTGGAAAGCATCTTAGAGAAGCATAAAGAGAGGGACTCACTCATCCATGTACCCAGCCCTGCTTAAAGAAAGGCTTTGCATTTTGCATGAAACAGAGTATTTGCCTCTTTCACTTCTTGAAATTCAGAGCAAACAGTTCTTCTAAAATAGCCAGTGCTATTTCTTCTTATTATTATTTCCAGCTTCCTTCCCTTTTCCCTTTTCCCTTTTCTCTTGAAAAAATCAAAGGCAATTCTGACTCAGTAACTTTAGTAGCAGGAGAAGACCTAAAATACAAAATGTAAAAGGCATTGAAGTGGTAGTTTGGGATTTATGGGATTTGCTGAAGCTTGTTTCCTACCTGTGCTCTAGAAATAAACAAAAGCTTGTTTTGATTCTGACCCTGAAGTAACTCCCAAAAAGGGAATCAGCAGAGGAGCTTTTTAATATTAATAAAAGATTGCTGGTTCACTTAAATTGTTTGGAAGTGCTTTTGATGCAGGTTTCCTACTAATAAATAGCACTGGATGTTGATGCTCCTGTAGGTCTGAATTCAGTTGCATTACCCCAGCTTCCTCCTCCCCATTCTTTACCCCAAATGGTGGAGAGATTATTTTTTAACATGACTCCAGGAACACACACAGTCACTCTTATCACCAGAGGAACCTTAGAATCACAGAATTTCCTCTTGTCTTGTTGCCTGTTATCTGGGAGCAGGTACCTCACTACAACCTCCTGCTGGGACCTCCTGAGCATCTTTTTCTTTCTCCTTTCTAGGAGTGGGTCTCCCCTCTGATCCACTCCAAGCATCTTCACTGTGTCTTACTTGTCATACTTAGAAAAATTCAGAGCAATAGGAAACTATTATTTATCTTTTATTGGTTCATAATCTGGCACTTTAATTTAAAAAGGTTGCATTTCATATCATGTAGGTTCCCTTTACTATTTAAAAATATAGACTATGCATTTGTGTATCAATAATTAGGACAATGTGTATATTTTCAGTCACATCTGTAATAAATTGAAAAGATAAGCAAAGCTTAACTAGAAGCTGAACCAAATATGATTCCAGATTTACTTTTCTTGTACCAAAACAGACAAGCCAAAGGTTTTACTAGTTTTAAAACCTAGAAAAGGAGTGTTCATTCTTCTGTTTAATATCTTTTCCTATAAGATGAATGGGTTCAATTCACACTTTTTTTTCCCACCAGTGAAAAGATTTTATAGATTTTTTTTTTTTTTTTTAATGGGTCTGGTACATTTTTCTCACTAATCTCCCCCTCTGGTTGCAAAGTAAGGGAGAGTATGTGGAGCCTGGACTTACCTATTCTCTTGCTTAGTACAGAGAGCATCTTTTGTGTTTTTTTATGGACCTGTGACCCCAGTGAAAGCAGCAATCACATCTTTGTGCCACCAGAACAATGCCATGTAGGGCAATTGTTGCTTTTCTTCTCTCTCTTACCAGTATTGTTCAATTGACAACTGTGTTTGAATGTTTGTCATAAATGTAGGTCTTTTATTTGATCCACTGCCCATCACGGAGTGTGCTGGTTGGATGTCCTCTCTCCATTACAGCTGCTGTAAACTTTCAACACTAACAGCAAAAATGAACAAGAAGATGCTAAAACCTCCTGCAACTGAATGCAGCATTGCAATCTTCTACTGTCTTTTGCATTAGTTTACATCTCTTGATGCATTTACTTGTGGTGCACCCCGCATGGCCATTGGTTCTGATGACTTTGGGTCATGGATGTCTTGTTATTCCAACTTTAGATGAGGTCCAGCAGTTGTTCTTGTAGTGTTTGTTGTGGTTTTGTTTAAATAATGAGATAGTTTCTTAATTTACTGCAATTTGAGCCTTTAACACAAGAATAAGGTGACACTGATGCAGCAGCAGCTTCTCTTAGTCCTTGGCAATATGTTCCCACAATTGCATTTACACAGGAGAAAAATATGAGACATTTTTATTGCCTTTTGAAACGTTGGGGTACTATGGCAACTTGTCTATGAATTTCGGACAATTCCCCACCATCCATTAAATTGTAGGCATACTTCTGGATCACTTGGGGAATTTTTGTGATGTGATAAGAAACCTTTAACGTAATACATTCACATTTATTGTGAAATTATATTTAGCTCAGCCCTATTTGGATCATAAAGGGTATGCCCATGTTGAACAGTTCTATTGTTGTTGCTTTAAATCCAAAATAAAGACTTGTGTTCTTTATCCATTCTAGAGCACTTCAGGTCACCTCTTACATGGATTCATTCAGTGCATTATTGTTGCTATTACTGTTGCTGTATTGGCTCCCAGGCTGCTTTTTGTGTCCCTGCAGGCACAAAAACTTCTCCGGAGTTCTAATGTGTGTGAGGGAAAGAGCATCTCACCAGTGAGGAGAGCACGTGGCTGGCCCTGAGTAGAGAGAAATAAGGGTAATTTTCTGAGACCACAGCTAGTCTGCTGGGTGGAGGAAAGAAGCAGAGAGGCAACGAGGCAGCAGGCCAAGAGCAGCAGGCTGGAGGCTGGCTGGAGAGGGGTGATGGATTGGGAGCAAGCTGCCAAAGGGGGATGCACACAGCTCGTGGCTGGTACCAGGAGCTGCAAGGAGAAGCAGTGCAGAACAGTGATGGGTGGGCAGCCCTGGCACCTGGCAGGGCTGGGAGTCTGCAGTGGATGGCACCAGGGGTAGTGAAGTGACAGCTTTCTCAGGAGAGCCGTGTGGAATTCCAAGGACATGGCAAGGGCAGGGACCACAGAGTGCTGCCAGCATCAGCTGTGGTCCCTCCTAAATGTGCATGGCACAGAGCATTAGCAGGCAGCTGAGAAGTGGCAGTCGTGTCTCAGCAGACGTTTCTTCTAATCCCCTGCAACCTGGGCCAGCTTCTCTCGCTCAAACTGCTGAAGTTTTGGCTTTCAGAAATTGAGCGCTGATCTCTCTCCCCCAAAAAATTAATTTTGAAATTGAGGATGCAATATGTATGCTGCTGACCTGAACATATGTTACAACCTGATAGCAACAGCATCATCACCCAGCATCACTTCACAAATAAGTGTGCTGCTTAATCTTTTTTTGCCAAATCACGGCTTCTTTAGGACCTCCGTATCACTCTGAGGCATTGCTTCTTCCTCTGTTCCCATTAACTGTCCTGAACTATTACATTCCCAGAAAAACCAGCTATAGATTCACGTAGGTGAGATGCTGAAGCTGGATGTAGAGGAAATTTGAATGGTCACATGTATTACCACTTTTCCCAAGTAAAGTTTAAATAAATTTGAGACACCCCTCTCTGATATCTTGCCTGCAATGGAATTCCATTAGGACAATAAAAGAATAAAATATCAGGCATAATTGTTTCTCCTATGGATTGGAGTGAAAGAAATAGGGAGATTATTAATATAATTTCAACAGCAAATGCTCATCAGACACCTGGATATCAGTCACTCACATAAGAGTGCAAGAAAGGTATAATTCGAGTAATTTGAACTACAGGAGCAGAGAATCATCTCATTCTGGCTTTGAGACTTTTTCTATGATATGTTAGTGGCATTTATGAAAGCTGTATGATAGCTGAACTTCCAAATTGGTTTCTGATGTAAAAGCTTTAAATTTTAAGGTAAAATACCATTGCTGCAGGACGGAATCATAGTCAGCGAAATTCACACAGCCAGATACACAGCACAGCATTTCATTAGCAGGACAGGAAAATTCCCTTTGTGTCATGGGGACAGGCCACCAGCCAGAGACAGAAGGCCTTTATAGCTGCTGCCTCAACATATCTATTGGGAAGATGGCTAAAGCCTAATCTGAAGCTCATCTCATTTATTTGGACCCTTTCCCCTGTGCAAGAGCACCAAATGTCTTGCACAGAGCTGCCTGGCAGCAGGGTTTAAGTCATGTAGGTCTAATGGAATCTAACCTGGATGTTTTTTTTTCATCAGAGCTCCACTGCAAATATATTGGGGAGCTAATATAACTTGTCACAGACTCTGTTGCAGTCATGGCAGTGATGGCAGCGTGTTTTAGAACTATCCAAAATAAACTTCAAATTAGCGAGCTCAGATAGAAATAGAAATCTGTGGCAAGATGGTGCTCAGGACAGAAAAATGTTCATAGTTCTTGTGCAGAAGCAAGTGTGTTTTTCTAATACAATGATTATTATCTTGATGAATATGGATTTATACCTAAAAAAGGTGGTATGTACATTGTTCCCCATGAACTTGCATGCAGCTTTTTACTCTGGCCAAGTATTTTCCTGGATGATTCATAATTTATGTGGGACACCATTCCAAGGTAAATTAAGTTGTATTATTGCAGCTTCAATTTAGAAATATGTTAATTCACAAGTGTGGATTTTTATGAGGGAAAAAAATCCTGGATTTTAGCTGATCTGTTAGACTTAAATCTCTCAAACCACTAAGCCTTGCATAATCTTAAGAGCAGTAGCTCTGCATTCAATTTGCTACTTCACAAGTCAGCATCTTCTTTGAGTATTTGAGGAGGAATTATTTTAATGTCAGCTAACATGGAATTGCTGTATGTGTAATCCCGAATCTGTAAAACTCACACATTTGCACACACGTGCCCAGCACACATTTAGTAGGACAGAGCACAATTTCTGTGAAGTTCACAAGATTTTTTCAGCAGTATTCTAACAGGTTGTCATCATCTTTGGATCATCTTATTCTCACAATATCTATTAGATTGCCTAGTGCTCACCTTGTGATGCTCTATTAGTCAAAACATCTCTTTGCCCATATATTCAAATGAACTGTAGAGGTTATTAACTTGCCCTTGGCAAAAAGATTTAGCTTTCTAGGGCAAATGCTTTTATAAATTCTGTGTGTGACAGTTTTATTACATATTGTAAATAGAATACCCTGCCAGATTTTTATGACAGCCATCACTAAGTCATTCAGATCTTATTACTTTTCATCCCTTCACATACCTTGAATATCTTTTTTTTTTTATTTATTTATTTTTTAATCTTTAACAGGACTTGCTTTGGTCAAGGCACTCTTTTTACTTTGATAGCAAATTTTATTTACTAACATAACTGTTCAAAACATTTTGTATTAAGCCAAATATTTTATCTTGCAGAAAATCAAGGCTGTATTTTAATTTGGCTCAGACACAAATTAATTTGCACATTCTGCATTTATAGTAATAGACTCATTTAAGCTTGTACTCTCTCTGCTAGCAGTTAATATAATAGTTTCTGTGCTCAGCTGCATACCTATCCTGGGTCTCACTATTTCTAACTGAATGCATATGCTGCTGTTATTGACTTCATTTTACATTTTGTGTTTCAAAACAGTGTATGTGTTGTGGAAAGGGGAAGCACATAATCCAGGCTGGTGTAAAGACCCACTCAGACATATCTAGTTACTGCATGCTTTGTCAACTCACTTCTCTGATGTGAAGGATGCTGCCAGAGAAGGAAAAAGCGTTGCTGAAGAGATTTTGTGAAGACATGCAGTTTATTAGTGATGGAAATCACACGTGATAGGCTTGGTGAGCACCAGCAATGAAAACTGCAGGCGCTGCAGAAGACTAGGCTCCTAAAATTAATAATCCCTTTGGAGTGTTGCCCTCAGTGGCACTTTGACAGCAAGGCTCAGTTTTGGGAGAGCCACCAGCAAGGGGCTGAGCTGCCTGGGGAAGGAGTCTCACTTGGGTCTGGGGACAAGCCTCTGCTCCTGGAAAACCAAGCCTTTGCTCTCCTGGGGATGTTGCATGAGGTCTTCTTACAGCATGCATGAGGATGTTTCCTGATGAATCAGAAAAAAAAAATCCTTTTGATAGAGAAACTTGAATTGGTATAACGAGCCCTTATTTGAAAATTTACTGTGTGTCATTCCTTTTTCTTAATATTTCTGCAAGTGTATGAACTCATTCTTATAAAGGAGACAATCAGGTGATTTGCAGCTTTAAAGTTGTGTATTTTGCTGTCTAGGCAACTTACAGTAGTTAGGTCACATTATGATAATTAGCCTATTTATAAGTTAGCTAACGGAGTTTTTTGTTTTAAATTCTAAAATTAGTGAATAAAGCTAGAAGCCTGTTTTCAGATCCTTTTAGATGAAAGGTGCTATATAATTTTAAAGCTATTATAAATGATTGAAAGATGTTTTCACAACTGCTGCTAGATTGCATGGGAATGTGGAATAGCATTTCAAAAGATTTCAAAATTAATGTGGCTGTGGGTGTGCTCTGGAGAACTGCTGAACCTTCACTACAGCTTCTTTTTTGCCTACTGCTGACTATGGCAGTGTTTCAGTAATCAGGTACTTATTTTCATGCTAACTTTCTTCACTTTCAGTCCTGAGTCTCCCAGCTTCTTTAAAAAGTTATTGCACTCTCTTTTTAAAATTTATATATATGTATCTCTACACACACACATTTCCACATCCCACCCCCTCTTTAATAATCATATAAATTAAATAATCTGTATGGTTGAGGGTGGGAATCCAGGTGTATCTCAGTTTCCACTGAGTACAAGTTCTCTAGAATAAAGCTATTTTAAAACCTGAGAACAAACCAAACTTCTACATTATGGCATGTTAGGATACACTAGTTATGTAGTCGTGGTAAAGACTGTTTTCTGTTGCATTGAAAGCAGTGATTCCAGCTCCTTATTTATGTATGAACAGCATGTTCTTCCGATAATGATGATATTTGATTTTTTAAAAAACTGCTAAGGATGCATTTGCTGCTGAATCTCTTAATTATATTGACCTAACATTTACTTCTAAATAAGCACTTTGAGAGATATTTTTTCCATCTGTCAGACTTCTTTTTTTTTTAAAGTTGTTTTTGAAATGTTTTGCTAGTGGAGAGAGATGCAGTTTTTTTAATGTCTCCTCACAATTAAAGTTAATGGAAATATCATATTTGTGCTTAATGTAAAGTAGTAGCTTTAAATAATTAACTCTCTTTGGACGTTTTTTAGATGATAAATATGGGCCTCTTCTGCCTAGAAAGTTGCTTCAAAATTGTTATAAAAGGAAAATAAAAAGAAAATTTTGAGAGATGTTCTAAGACTTGGGAACAGATTTCAGCAAGAATTCTCCCTGTAATAACCCAGGGAGTCTCATTTGTCAAATCTTATTTTTTTAAAAAGGACTCTTGACAACAGTAGTTAGTAGTGAACTCTTAGCTTTTCAAAACTACTATCTTGTAGTTAAACCTCCTGTTCTTGTTGGCTTTTCTTTGTGGGTGTCTCCCCTTCTGTTGGGTCTCTCTGCATCATTCTTATGCTAAGCAAAGAACAGGAAAATGAGATCAAAGAATAACAACAAAGAAACGAAAGTGATTATGTAACCTGCACTTTTAAACTGGTTAACTGAAAGAGTTCTTTTTTTTTAAAGTTTCATTTCATTAACTCTTCCGCTGAGTACATTTTTATTTCCTTTACATTTCTGGCATTGTGAATACCTAGGGGTGAACTCAATAGAATTGTTATATTGTTTAATATAATAGGATGTGACATCATATACTGCAACTTGATATAGTGCCTGGAAATAGCAAGATACAATGCATTTGAAAATTATGAGCACTGCAGGTAGAAAATAGCCAGTTTGAAACGTGGCACATGCATATCTTCATTTTTACTCTCTAATTATGCCATAAACAAGCCTAATTCACTATAGCACTTTGAAGTGGTTGGCAATTATTCTTTTCAGACTAAAACATTACCTTAGGCAGCAAGAACTTCCCTTCCTCATACATCAACATGTTATTGTGTTAATGTGCTTATTATTGTACCATTTTGATTGAAAATGCTAATTATGATTGTTCTTGAACTTAATGTAATTTTTCTGGCTGACAGTGGCCATTTAATAAATGGGAACAACTTTTCACTACAAGAGCTATAAGTGTTTAAAAGGGAACTGCTCTTCTTTTTCAAAGAAACCAAACACCACTTCTCTGGAACAAAGTCTTTCTTCATCATACTTTTAATGACACTCTAGGAGAGTGTGATTATCCTCAAATAATCACACTGGTAGGGAATTAAAGGCAGTCTGTTCAAAGAAAATCAAGGAAATGAAAAAGTTCATAAATAACGAGTCAAGGGACAAGGTTAGAACTCTTCTATTTTTTGAATCTGTTAAATGAAATGTGAAAAAAAAAAATCTTGTAGTTTAATTTTGAAGTTATTTGTCTGCAAGTTGGGATGATTCGTGCATAACTGAATCTTTTTTTTTTCTGAATAAAACTATAAAAAAGAAAAAATAAGAGAGCAGTTGATAATCCAACTCACCTGGAAGCAAAATTAGTGAATGTCTGTGTAGACAAATCATATTTTTGCAAAAGGATGATTCAGCTGTGTGAACTGATTTTTTTGCTACTGTTCATGGAGCTGAATTTGTGCCTAGTCCATTGCTGAGAAGTTCACCATTGATGTTTGTATTATTTTACTACGGCAGATTAAATGATGGCATTTGACCTTTGTGAGGGCAGGAAGGGTCCTCTGGAGTTATGTTGTGCTCTTTGAAATGAGAGAGATACTACCCTAATTAAATGCACAGGAAATCTCTTTCCAATCTCATTTAGCATTATTATTTCAGTGTCCCCCTTAACCCACAGCATAATTAATTAGCATTAGGAGCCATATGCTCACGTTGTGTGTTCAGTCCTCTGAACAATGCCTGTGCTTCTGCAGAGCTTCCCAGGGTTCTGTCCTATCCAGGTGTCTGGAGGGGGACACGGAGGGAATGCTGCATCTTTCTGCCTGGGGAAAATCAGCTGGGGGGAATAGTAACAATGGGAAAGGCAGTTACAGAGCCCTTTGTGGGTAAAAATTCAGTACATCTGCTCCAATCTACTCCAATCCCACTTTGGAGTCCTCAGCAAAGGAAGGACAGGGAGCTGCTGGAGTCACCAAGGGGAGCAGAGGGGATGGAGCAGCTCTGCTGGGAGGAAAGGCTGGAGAACTGGGATTGTTCAGCCTGGAACAGAGAGACTATTTATAATGGCCTGGAGTGAAAAGACAAGGGGGAATGGCTTCAAATTGAGAGTAGGTTTAGGTTAGCTATCAGGAAGAAGTTCTGAGGCTGGCACAGGTTTCCCAGAGAAGCTGTGACTCTGCCATCCCTGGAAGTGTTCAAGGCCAGGCTGAGTGGAGCTCTGAGCAACCCGGACTAGTGGAAGGTGTCCCTGCCCATGGCAGGGGTTCCAACAAAATGATCCTGAAGATCCCTTCCAACCTAGGCCTTCTGTGATTAGCATGGTAGAGGAAGAATAAGTGGAAGAAAAATAGCTGCAAACTTTTATGGATGGGAAAGACAGAGTGGTGTTGATCTTGCATGGGAAAGGCAATGCTGAGCAAGTGGTTTTTTGGTCAGAAGTCATTGCTGTAAGGCCAGGGAGAGTTTGGGGACAGAAGGAATTGGTATGAGTATAGAGAAGATGGAAAATATGCTGTTTAGCTAAAAAATGGTACAGGAGCTGCAGCCCCACGATCACGAAGACACTGAGAAGTTTCAGGCTGCTGGAGACCTGAGTAGTGCCCCAGCAGGATTCTCCTCTCAGCTTTGATTGCAAAAGGAGATTTGGGTTACCAGGGTCCTAATTTAGACCTCTCATGCAAAAGTTGAAATCTGCCAGGAGTTTGGGGTGGAGTCGTGTTATTTTGGTCTCCTTCAATCTTTGTGCAATACAGCACAAACTGGGCTGCTAAACTGTGATTACTGTT
Source organism: Luscinia megarhynchos (assembly GCA_034336665.1). Classification (NCBI taxonomy): domain Eukaryota; kingdom Metazoa; phylum Chordata; class Aves; order Passeriformes; family Muscicapidae; genus Luscinia; species Luscinia megarhynchos. Next base: position 9,878,902 of record JAPFBE010000013.1, on the reverse strand, counting down.
GTAAGTGTAAATAATAATAATGGTTCCTGCTGTCATTTGAGATACACTGCAAGCAATCTAAGGTCTTCAGTTTCTTCTTGGTAGGAAAATGTGCATCATAAAGTAATACCATGCATAGGAATAGAAAAGAAAATATATTAAAAAATAAATTAATCCATGTTTAAATTATGCTGTACCTCAGCAAATTTTCAATAACTGTGGAAGCAAGATATCTGGGACACTTGTGGGATATTTTAGCTTTCCTCTATTACATAGTTTCAGTTTAATACTGGCTATCGGTGCTTAATAAATACACTGCCATTAGGTCTTGGTTGTGTTAATTATTAGCTGCATTTATTGCTGCTGCAATATTCAGATTTGATTGTGAGGACCTCCTGGGACAGCTGGTGTGGTGATGTCAGCTAGAGATATCTAACTGCAGTGGAATTAGGGAGTTCTCTTTGCTTAAATCCCCTGCTTGTGTTTCTGCCTGGGACTCTTGGCACAAGCGAGTGGTTAGGTCAGCAGCCAGACCTGCCCCCAGCACCTCCTCTGGCAGCCCCTGTGCTGTCACATTGGTTGTTCTCTGCTGCTGCTGCCCCTGAGCACAGCCCTGGTGGGCTCCAGGGGAGCAGAGCTGAGCCAGGCATGGCTCATGGCCCTCAGCTCTGGGCTGGAGCAGGACCATCCCTTCTGTTACCTTCATGGTGTCAGCATCCCCCTGAACCTTTGGAGACCACAAATCTCCTTTCTTCTCTTACCTTCTAATACACAAGTGTAGCATCATTATTGTGGGCTTTTAAGGAATATACACTTAAGCATGCATTCTTTTTCAGACCTATAGTTAAGTCAGATATCCTGTGTGTCACTATACCTACATTATGCTGCATTTTAGAGTATTTCAAATGCTTTTACTCAATAAGAATTCAATTGGACTCCTCTCAGAAAAGGAAAGAAAATAAAATGAGGGTGAAACGTCTAGGCAAAGATAGGTAGGATTGCACTGTGTGTGCAATTTTGCTGCTATTTATAAAAAAAAAGTAAATCTTTGATACATGGAAAATTTTAATACCACAAAAATTCTCTGATATTCCCTCCAAAAGTCTGTATATATAAATTTCTTTATATATTTCTATGATATATAGTGATTATATATATATATGAGATGAGATATATCTTCTATTAAAAATGCACTGTGTAATATTTGTTCTGTTTAGAATATAAAGATGTTTTAAAATTCCTCTAAATGCAAAAAAGCCCCACCAAACCCTTGATTGGTTAGAACAGTTAGTACATGACAATAGTTTATCTGATATATCATATATATGCTCCAAAATATATCTTGTGGTATTTCAGTTGTGGACTATTATTTAAAGGTCTCCAGGGAGATGAAAGAGTCCAAGCACTGTGTTGTGATTTCCCTCTTTGGTTTTCTAGGGACACATCAGCAGTCATGTTCTCTTCTACTGCCTATTTTGGGAAAGGTGATGGGAAAAACAGATTTATTAGGGAAGGGAGACATAGGGAAACCCACAGGTGCATATTACCTACATCACAGGTGACTCATGATGGGGTTACTCTGCCATGGTCATAATTTCCTTTTGACTGTCAAGTGCCATATATCCAATTTAAGACAATAAAATGGAATTGTATACATGAGTATCTGGTTGCCAAAGTTAAGACTGTGGATGAAATATAAATGTAGTACCAACAACATGGCTTTCTACAGAGCCCCAGCCAGCCTGGCCTTGCACACTTCCAGGGTGGGGCATCCACAGTTCCTCACCACCCTCATAGAAAAGAATTTTTTCCCTTTTTCTTTTTAATGGTAAACCTGGTTCCTTCTGCATTAATGTCTGAGGTTTTTGAATTTATACTAAAGCAAACCCTAAAATGGAAAAATCTCTTAACTACCACTAAAATCAGTATTTCCCTGGAAACAGTTGAACCTGCACCAGTTATACTCTTTCTCATGTGGCTGGCATTTCAAACAAGAACATCTACTGACAATTAACCACAAGTGCTGTGAGGGATGATTCTAAAAGTCCCTTCTTGCCTTAAAATCCATTCACTGGAATAATCAGCACATAGGCCTTTATAAGCCTTTAGGATTGCTGCAGCAATTTGCATACTTAAAAAATGATGATAATATGTACTGTGGTGTGAAGATACCAAAGACTTAGATTAACCATTTTAAAAGGTTTTGCATTGTTTGAACACTGCAGTCTGCTGTAAGTATTCCTGAAATTAGGGCACTCTGCTATGTAGGATAAGGTGGTGACATAATTTTATCTCAGGCTTTGAGCTGAACTAAAGCACATATCCTAAAACAAGTCATCTCCAACAGTGAATACAAACTAATTCCTAAATTGTTCATTACAGGGCTGACAGTCTGATTTGCGTTTATCATGCACTTGTTAATCTGTGTCCTTGAATGAAAGCTGTGTGTGGCTTTGGGTAAAATGCTTTGCAGCTAGTGGCAGGGATTGGCTTCTAAAAGTCCTACTCTAAATCGTGGGTTCAGCTACAAACTCCCCAAGTCTTTAGCTCCGTTGGCATCTCAGCTGCTTGTAAACTGTCCATTCTTCTTTCACTTGTTGTGAGAGTGAAACCTTAAGGAACTAGAAGTTGTGCAGGTACTTCGATGATAAAAGCTATATAAAGTTGTAGATAAGTTAACATATGGAGGAAAATGACATCTGCTTTGGCAGTGATAGGAGTTAAGAGCCAAAATCTCACAAGGTTTTTGTGCTTATTAAAGTATTTATACCATTACCTTGTTGCAAGCTTACAGGAAACATCTGCTTACAGTCTGCATTTTCATTCATCTTACATAATTATTGTTTTCTGAAGCAGACACATGGTAGTGTTATGTTATTTACATATAGGTTAAGCAGACTTTGCATCTAGAAGTCATAGAGCTACAGCACAAGAGTTTGTTCATCATTGCCTCAGACTGGTATGTGGTGTTCTCTACAATATGATTTGTGTGGGTTTATTGTATTTGGTGGGGTTTTCCTCCCCCATGAAAAGTGGTATAATTATTTTGAAAACTCAGCCTTGTCATTTTACAGTCCATACTCCAATGTACAATAATAATATCTTGTAAAGAATTATTGCTAATGCTGACAAATTAGCAGAATGCCATATTGTATCTATAAATTCTGCATGACAGGGATATTGATCCAGGGTTTCTGCTTATTTTACTTGTGCTTACTTCAGAAAGAAAGAGCCTAGGGATTTACCTAGGACTGCCTCACTGTTGCCTCATATTTGAACAGAGAAATACTCTTCCTCACAGAAAACAGTTTTAAGGTGTTTTATGCTTCAGGAGGAGCCCTGGAACAAAGACTGAGATCTCTACAGTGCTCAAGTAGGCACTTCACAGGTCCCACCCACGGGTTTGTGAGGAACTGTGCCAAGCCTTGGCTCTGACAGCTGGGCAGGGAACAGGTTTGTGTCCTTGGTGCAAGACCAACACCTGAATTAGATTCTGGAGTTCAGATTCAGAGAGGATCCATCAATGAGGGAGTTTAACAGCGTGCTAAAAGCTCTGCATCAAGAAACTCCGTGGAGTTGTGATCTCCTAATGAGCAGTCCATGGACCAGATGAAGTCCAGTTATCTGTTGCAGTTCATTTTCTGAACTGTATTAATCATAAACTTAGTTTTGGCTTGTAATTTGCTGGTCTGATTTGCTCTAGATTATTAGGGTTTGAAGGCCAAGTCAGATGCCATTTGAAAGCAGTTTCCCTTGATTTGCAATTGGATTTCTAAACTGACCTACAACCTTGCTAACATAATGTTAATGAGCCACACGTGGCTTGCATAGAAAAAAATGCAAAAATAGAGGTTTTCACAATTTTGCTAGAATAAGGTTCTTACCTTTAATTCTTTTTGACATTTAACTTTGGCGAATCTTGCATATGTATACCTTTGGGGGAAATTGGATCTCTTAATTTATAAATATCTCTAATCATGTAGTATCTCTCATTTGAGAAACTGATAAAATATCAGAGGGAAAAGTAGGCAATGCAACCAATACTGAGAAATGTTACCTGTATTTTCTTAGTCCTGTGCCAACTGTTTGAGGTATGTGGCACTGGGTGTCTGTCATTTGATGTCATTATGGTGAAGAAAGGCATTTTAGTGAAGAAACACACTGTAACATTAACAAAAATTAAATACTCTCTCTACTTTATATAAATGCATTTAATAAATAGTTGCTTTAAAAAGATAAAAGTAAATGTCCCTCATGGATAGCATAAGATCAATTATGAAATCAAAGAATTAGTCGATGAGCTATAAAAGGAACAGAGGCTATTAAGGAATATCTGTTAGAATGCAGACTTACTGCATGTAATCACAATGGCTATGCAAATTCTCCAAGTATATATGGAATTATGGCAAATCTAGTAATTGTTTCCTATCATTCTTAAACTCTATTTTTGTGCTTTTTAAAATTACTTAAAGTTGCAGAAGATGTATTTAAAAAACCCCACCCTCTGCCAGCTGCACAAAGAGGTCAGAAATAGTGTATAATTATTGCTGAGCTAATTGCTGGGTGCTAACATACATATAGACATACAGTATTCAACTCAGACATTATCACAATAGTGGACAATTAGAGCAAATTCAGTGACAGATAAAATGCAAATAGAATTTTTAAATCTAGTACTCTACTGGATTTTTAATTTTTAATAATCTTAGAATAATTGTCACTCTATCTTTAGCCTTACAAATGCAATCTAAAAGGGTGGCTCCATCAGAATAACAGTTGTAAATTATTTTTGAAGATGGTGCTTAAACTCAACTACTTATTGTAAAAATAGGTGTTAGACACAGACAGTATGTTTTCTTCTTAAACATAAAGTTGTTAATATTTTGTTTAACAAGGGTGAGGATTAGAAAGAAGCTGGTTTTTGGAGAATGTTCTGCTGTTTAATTTCTGACTTCTAATTATCTTCTTGAATTACCAATTAAAATTATAGAATCCTTTGAAATATGCTTTTTTATATTTTGTAGAAATAGATTAATTTCAGAATTACTTATTTTTATGTTGAAATATCTTAAACTGTAGGAGGGATAGATGAGGAGATAACATAATTAGAATAAATCTATGGCAACAGTCTGTGCACTTCACTAAGCTTAGGGATATGATGTCTCTTCTCAAACTTTAAAAATTTACACAGCAATGACATGAAAAGCCAACAGTCTCACTCCCTTTTTTATTTATGTTGTTTTAAAAATGTCAGAACTATGAAAAAATCGTTCTTCTGTACATATTTCCATATAAGTTTTTAATGGTCTTGTTTTCCAAAGAAGCAAGAAAATGGAGTCTCATCTTTGGGGTTTTGATGCAGAGGGTGGATGGCCCAGTTGTACTTAAGCTTGAAAGAAATTACTGCCCGACAGATATATTCCATTTGGGGATTAATTACACATATTGGAGTTTCCTTAGAGCTTTAGTAGTCAAAGAAGTCACAGGCAGCTAAAATCACCTTAAAACTATTTACATGGTGTGTGTATATTAAGGAATAAGAAGTAATTTTAATTTTCATTTGTAGTGAATAAGCAGAAAAGTCAGAAAAAACAAGAAGTTGAGGCTGTTTAAAAGCTGAAGATAGGTAAGGATAGATTTTGCTTCCTCAGGACACATCTGTACATGCATTTAAGAACAAGAACCTTAGAGGAACCTGTTTAAAGAGCTCTTTGATGGCATCAGACACCCCAGCACCTTCCCAACACCTGATTTCCCCTTGCTTTTGCAGATCACAAGCAATGTGTCTTCCAAGTCTTCTACAAACTTCTGTTTGTTTCTTCAAAGTTTATGATTTATTTTTCACTCAATACAGTGGATGTGATTTATTGCCTGCTTCACAGAGGGAATGAGACTTAAATTGCTGAAGGTAGATGTGGGCAAAGCTGGGAGTAAGTGTGTGACGATTGATTTCAGGGATAAAAAGAAGCTTTATGGGGACTGTGTCTGATGAGGCTAACTCTGCTTGGACAAGAAAAACCTCTTCAATATGAGCTCAGAAGGATGGGCTTCGAATAGTACAATTAGCAGCAAAAATGACACTGAGTTTTTAAGCTGAAGGTTGTAAGATTGATCTAAATTCCATGGAAGTTAGTGAGTGTATGCCACTTGCTTGCTTTCACAGATTCCTTGTGTTTTTCAAGGCTGTCAGCCAGGACAATGATGTGGGGCCCTTTGCAAAAAGGGGTAGAAGAGGCTCATGAAACAAAATAAATAGGTGAAAATTGCCCAGCCTGTCAGAGGAAGAGCATGGCTTGCTTCAGCCTAAATCTGAGATCAGATCAATTCCCTGTATGGCTGTTCCCATTAAATGCTCCTGCAGGTAGGACCTGATGATTTTGACTGATCAGAAACTCTGCAAGAATTGCAACTCAGCATTTGTGACTTTTTACCACTATTCACAATACAGTTTAAGAGGGAGAAGTGCATTGGCAGGGTGTTGCAGTGTCCAGTGCTGAGTTAGAGAATCCACTGCACAAAGGGGAGCTCGTACAGATGTCAGGGTTCAGCTCACAGCACAAAATCACTCCAGTTCACCTCGACAGGTGTGGTGAAAGGTCTGCTCGTGCCAGCACCTGTGTTTGCCTGGGCTGCTTCTGGTGGCTGGCATGCACAGGCTCTGAGTTTAGCCTTGGCCCTGCACTGCAGAGGACTCTGGTTCTCAGGAGTAGGCTTGTAGTGAAAATGCACATCTGCTTCTAGCCATTGGTGCTGCTCCTGTTAAGACCCTGCATCCTCCACCTGAAGATAATTTTTTGCCTGTTAGGTGTATCTGTAGTGAGCTGTTTGAAGCCAGAGGAGCTGGCTCTGCTCTGGGCAGAATTTTCCATGCTGAGGGAAGGAGCAGAATTATTATCTGTTAAACATATAGGCAATGACCTTGTTAAAATTGGTGTGCCAGGAAAAGCTGCTGAAGTGCACTGCCTTGTTCCTATAATTTAGATGCCTTAATAAAATAAGGGTATGTGTGCAGATTCCCACTGGACCCTGAGCAAGGTGTGGAGAGCAGAGATTTGATACACACTGCTGTCTGTGTGTGCAAAAGCATGCACACTGGTTTGAACACCTGGGCCTTGGAGGGGAACTTGTTCTGCCTCCTTGGGTGGTGGTCTGCTGCTGTGCTGGCTTGTGTTTGGAAGCTGCTCTGCCTTACAGTGCCATGATAAATTACAGCTCTTGCTGATTATCTGCTGTCATCTGGCCCCTGGTCACCGAAGTGAAACCAATGAAAGATCACATTTCTTCCCACTGTGCTGCTATAACACATCCCTGTGATGCTGTAGGCAAAACTCTTATTATAAATTGTTTTATTCAGTCATGCTTATAATGCCACCTCTACTGAGCCTGCAACACAGGACATCCAGGTAGAGAGGAATAGCACAGCTCTAATTTTGCTCTACATATTCAATCCTCTAACAGCAACATAAATTCTTTGCCTGTTTGCTAGGCTTTTTGGGTTCTTTTGGTTTGGTTGTTTTTTGCTTTTTGGGGTTTTTTTTTGCTTAACCAGGCACTGGTTTTGTACAACTTGTTTGAAAGCCACTTTCAGTCAAAGGTTTATGTAGTTGTTTAGTAATGCTAATTGTTTGAAGGGAAATTCATTCTTGTGTGCTGAATGAGGGTGGAAGGCAGTTAACTATAATGACAAAAGCCATCATAGGAAAAGATTATGCTTTTATTACAAAACCATGCTTGGAGTGTGGCTCAGACCAACGTGGGATACTCCAACAATGGTTTGGCAGGGTGGGGTTGGGGATAAGCTTATCTCAGAAGAGGACTTACATATAAATTTTTCTCAGTTCATGAATAGTAAGTTGTTTTTGCTAACATCAGATTGAACAGACTGAGGCTAGGATTATAGCCTTGGTAGTTTTTCTTGCCATGTGAATCAGCATTGTTAATAAAGATTTCTGTAAGCCAGATGATGCCCTCATTTTTACCCAACTGCAGTGTGTTCACTCTCTGGCCTTGGTTATAGGACAGAGAGGGGTCAGCCCTGCCATTGAAATGGAATTATCAAGCAGTACCTGATGTATGAGCTACATTCCAAAGCAGTCCAGTTTGTTTCTCTAGTGTGAACTCTGTAGTGCTAATAAAAAAAACTAAAAATCAGTGGATGAATGACTGAAGTCAGGATTGTCTGTGGTGGTTGTGACAGGTGAAACACCTTGTAGCAGCTGTGTCTGTATTTCATCTGTGAGCATTTGACCTTGTGCTGCTGCCTGGTGCAGGAGCTCCTTGCCTGATAGGCTGCCTCCCAAAAAAAACAAAGACTGGATCCAACATGTGCAGGTACCCTGGACTGTCAGGCAGTTTGGGTTGTCTCCCACTGTTACACAGCTGGGCAGGCATAGCCTATCATTACTGAAGTGCAAATATCTTTTAATGCCAGGACACTGTCAAATAGGGGGTTTGGCCTTATTGTACAGAATAGATAAACATATATTCCTCAATATCTGCACCTGCAATAAAAATGAGAAAAGAAAGAATGAATGTAGAACTTGAACATAACCTTAATCAGCAACTGGTTTTGCACTGCTGTAAACATAAAAAGTTTGAATACATAAATTGCAGTTGTGCAATTATTTTAAATGCAACAGCAGATATCTGCTTAGCAGGCATCTGTACACTGTTTATCTCAGTATTTCAGACAAATGCTGATTATACAATACTTGCTGTCTCCCAAAGACACAGATGCCTAGAGTTAGAGAAATTCTCTAGTTTTCCTTTATATCCAGACAGTTTAGAAAATAATAGCTATATTTTAATAAGCATTAGAAAAAATGCTCTCTTTTTTTAAACCTCTCCAAAGTGTCAGATATTTGCATTGTGATTCTTGGGATTGTCCTATTCAGGACTAGGAATTGGACTTGGATGATCCTTGTGGGTCCCTTCCAAATGAGGATATTCTAGGATTCTATAGTGGAAGCAGGTGTGTCACAGTTGCTATCTTTTGCCATGTACACAGTTTATTCCTGACTTGAATGTGATGTGCAAACAAACCAGCCAAAACTGCCAAACCCTCTTCCTTCTTTTGCAAATAGATTGCAAGTCTGGGGCTCCACAGAAAAACAATCTCAGTGTTTAAAGCTGATGCAGTGTAGCATTTTGGCACAACTTTCACTCTGACACATTACACTCTTGTCTGGTAATGGTTGGTATTTTAGATTTTATATGGAATCCCAGCTGACTAATGAGTTTCTCGAGCACTGCAGAAGTCATAGGCAGAGCTGTGGAGCCACTGTTGCACTTTTTGTCTTGAATGTCTCCTCAGGGAAACTTCAATACACCATGAAAAGAAAAGCAAGCTAATATTTTAAATAACTGCAATTAGTCAGAGTTTCATTGTTTTAAGTCACCTGAAATGTGACACCTTCATCAGCACTGGAGGCATCCTGAGCATGGAACCAACTGGATCAATACATGTTCAGAGGAAGCAGATGTGTCTCTTGTCACTGGCAGTATTTTCCTGAATGATCTCAGTTGCATCTTGGTGGTCCTTTCTCTCTGTTCTGAAATTTCAGTTCCTATTTTTCAACAGAACTTGTCTTCTTCCCCTGCCTTTATTACATGGTGATACCAATATTCTATTACTTAACTTGTCTTCTCCATGTTTAATTTCGGTTGATTACATCTGGAGATGTTTGACTGGAGTTGGAAGATTCTTCCTAATGGGGCTTCTGGGTATTGCACTGCCAAAGCACTTCAAAAATTCATTGGAAGGAGGAGGAGAGGACCAGATTAGTATTTTGTGGCTTCAAGGCTGTGCATAGTGAAATTTAAAGTGAAAATGTCTAAAATACTCCCAAAGAAGTCAATAAACTGGAAAACACACAAATTATCTGAAGCTCTCAGATATAAAGAGCTGTTTTATAAATGAAATGTGAGCTGGACATATCTTTTCCCATGAATGGTAACCTGAATTTGTTTATTTACAAATCAGAGCCTTTAAGTGTCATAGGAGGTGGGTTATCATTCCTGTATGTACAAACTGGTACTTCCAGCTTTTCAGCTTTGTTCTCTCTTCATCATGGCATATTAGAAACATGCCTGCCAAATTTCTTTTTTTAATTGGTACAATAGTTGAAAGTATTTTATTAAATATTTTCTAAAGTATAACTGTTGCTTTACTTACAGTTGTTAAAATAAATCTTGGCATCTTTTCTAGCTCCAAGTTGCTTTGCCCTCAGTTGATCTCTCTTCCCCACTCCTGTTGGGCAGGTATCATGTGCCAATAATTTCATAGTTGTGTTTTGGATAAATGCTTTATTTCTTGCTAGGAAATAGAACAACTTAGAATACAAAAAGATAACACATAGTAGGGTTTTTCAATACTAGAAAATAAGTAAATTGGACTAGAATTGTTTGCTTTTTCCATTTCCTCTTTGTCACAACCAGAAATGTATTTTCAGTCTGTAGCACAAAACACAGTAAAGTGTCTCATTAGTGTTTTTACCTCCTGTTGTGATTTATGACTTCATATGATATTTTTCTTACCAAAGCAGCTCCTTGGGAAACAGCATGTGTATGTTGTTTAACAATTTGTGTTATTTTAAAATAAATAATATTTATTACCTATTGATAAATATCACTATATATATATTACTATATTGCAGTTGAGTTGTATGTAAAGTTTTTTAAACATAGACAACATTTTTTGATAGGTCATGTTTAGCAATTACATTTCAAAGTAACAGTATAGCATCTTGTCAGTTGTCATCTTAGCACCTTTGTGTTGGATAGAGTGGATAAGATTTTCCAAGTTAATAATTTTATTAAAAATATTGATGAAGCTAAAAATTGGCTTTTCCCCATTATTTACCAAGTATTTAAGCAGTTTTTGGTTGCCTACAAGCTCCATCAAGTAAATTTTTACTTTTTGAACTGAAATGCTGTAATTGAAACTGAAATAAGTGGTAAATTCCAAGTGAATTATTATAACTCCTAGTATACTTTAGTGTAAGCCTCCTATAATACTGATTGATGAGTGCAGAATACTATGAAATAAATTTCATGTATTTCTTCATTCTACATAGTATAGTTTGCAGAGCATCAGAAAGGCCTTAGACCTTTAAGCACAAAACCAGAAATAACCCTCAATATAGAAATGTGAATCTTGGACTTATTTTCCTTGTTTTACTGATGTTTCTTTTACTGCACTAAAGCAGTTATTTTAGTGTATTGCTATATATTGAGGCTTCATGTTGTCTTATGCAAGAAAGAAAGCTTCTAGTTAGTTATGAAGAAGAGAGACACCCTTTTGTGGGTCTTTGTTACCAGAAAAACACAAAATGAACATAGTATTTGGGAACTGGCATGCAGCAATAGCCAGAACATCTTATTTGGTTATATTCGTGCAGAGGGGAATGGAAATGGTTTTTCACAATACCTGCAGTGGAAGAGCAGAGTGTGCTCTGGGCAAGCACTGGTATCTTAATCCCTGGAAATCACATGAATTGGAAGGAATTTCAAATATGTTTTTGTTTTAAGAAGGCTCTGTATTTATTTGGCATGGTATTATGTTACAAGTATCCTAAAATGTTGCTTCCATTGGTGTCCGTGGCTAACAGAAATCCCCAGGAGGTTTCCACAGATATTTAGAATGCCCTAAGCTGAAAGTATTTAAAATCAAAACAATTTTCATGCCTAAAAAGAATTGAATTAATTATGGCCCACAGCAACGTGAGCCTCTGTATATAGTGAGGGAGACAGCAGCAAAATATTCTTCATGCCTTCAATGAAGGATATGATATTTCCATCTTGTAGTGTTTGGTGTTGATTACATTCCTTTTGAAAAGTTCATTTAGTCATGGGCATTTGCATGCTGCCACATGCTGGCTGTTTGGGATTTTTGGGATGATGGAGAAGGAGAGAGGTAGGAAAAAATAAAATGTTGGTAACTTAGGGGAAGGAGATGGACATTTCAGCTTCTGTCTCCATTCCTTCTCATTTTAGTCGTGACTATCTAAACAGTCATTTCTATTTCTGAAAGCTCTGATTTTTTTTCTTTTGATAGTCCAGTGTTCTGAAATTGGAAGAATGAAGGCTTCAAATCGTTCTGAGCTTCTCCAAGTGCTAAGACAATTCTATAATTATAAAGTGCCAGGATATACAATGAAAAACGTCTGTGCTACTGAATGCTGGGCTGGATAAAGTGTTATTTCTTGCTGTTACTGAAGGATCTTGAGGAAGTCCATAACCCTCCCTGTAGTGAAATGGAATCTGGATGGCAAATAAAAGGGCCCAAGAACAGGTCAGCAAGCAGCCAAGGCTGCTGCCTGTGTCTCTTAGAGCTTGAAAGCAGCAGAGCTCTCCAAAATATAACCCTTACAAGGCCATAGGACCATGTTGCTCAGGGCTCTGACATCCAAGCTTCTCTGAAATTGTTGTTGTTATTTATTCAATTCTAAGGGTTTTAATTGAGTGCTTATACCAGCAGCCTTTTGTGCCTGACACAGATTAGAAAAAGAAAGGAACTAAGGAAAGGAAGAGTGACCAGATAGATGGTTATACCAACTAGAGATTAAACTGTCTTGGACATACTTTTTTCCTGAGTGTCTCACTAGTGGCTTGTTATTTAGGTTGCTGGTGTATACTGCCTCTGACTAAACATCCTAAAATTCTGTTAATTAAGAAGAACCTCTGTATTCATTAATGTTGTAGGCATTTATAAGCATAATTTCAGCTTAATCGTAGCTGCTGCCCTTTGGCTTTATGAGCAGAATGAGGGGGAGGATATACAACTGCTAATTCATCCTGAATGCTGCAGGCTTTTATCTTGACTTCATCTAAACACTAAATTAGAACTGGATATACTTAGGATGAAGGCAGCAAGGACAATTGTGAGTGTGGGAATCTTTGGTCTAAGAAATTACTTTTTTTACCAGAGTAAGTTGTATGAAGGGTATGTGGAAAACCATAATATGAGGAAAGGTGAAGAGGATTTTTTGTATTGGGGAAAACCCTAAATTATCTCAATAAATTTATCAGATAAACTTTTCAAAGAAATAAGAGGAAGTAATTAAACATGTTGAACTCACTGCTAGGACCTATGGGTGAGGAGAAAAGCATAAAAGAATAAAAAAAGGAACTTGACAGTCATCAGGGACATTTATCTGACATGGGATTGTTTTGACTCTTGTAGCTCTCTCATGGGAGGAGTTTTTTGCTGTAATAGTAATGACATAGAGGTGGATTTTAGACTGGCTACTTTTCTTTGTTTCCACTACTGCACATTCAAAGCATGAAACAGAATTACAAATCAGTCATTTTACATCTCTTAAATACTATGTTGACTTAAAAATCATGGTACTTGAAAGAAAAATAAATGTTTGGTTTCTTTTATTTATCTTTGTGATGTTTCACCCTAAGAAGTTCATATAATCTTTCTTAAAAACCATATCTTTCTTCTGAAGGAATTTCAGTTTTCCAGAGTATGAACCTGGAAATGAGGGCATTAAAAAACCCACTAAATTTCATAAAAAGGGACAACACCTTTTTTTACTTTTCCTTGAAGGTACTGCTCACTCCTAATATAATCATAAGTGGATTCAAAAACTTACCTTTTGTAAAATAACACAGAAAACCATCATCAGAGTGGAAGTCTGGGCACTTCAGGTGCTAGACTGAGCCCAGCACAGCCCTGACCAGCAGCTGTGATGGTTTTCCTTGTGCTCCTGGGTGGTCCTGCCCTTCTCCTGCTGTATCACCTGAGCTGCTTCTCAGGCAGCTCCTGATGCTGCTGAGCTGCTGGAGGCTCTTGTCAGAGCTGGCAGAAAGCTGACAGAAACCCATCATACCTTCCAAAAGCCCTGTTTCATCAGTGCTGAGAACACAAGGTAGCCAGGCTGGGTGGAATTATTTTGCAGTATAGGGAACAAGAAGGTATTTTTAAGGATGCCTGCCACCATTGGGAACAGTTTTCCCCATAGCAGCTGACTTACTCATGAGTAGAAACATGATAGTGTGAAAAACTTTCGGGGATTATAAGATTTGAAAGCAACACAGAGACAAGAAAAGATGTGGGAGGTATAAGTGACAAAAGGCTGCAGAGAGGGCCAAGGAAATGATCTGTGAAAAGTTCTGAGGTGAGATGATATTGCCACACATTTTTGACATTGAAGTGTTTGCTTTCTGATCAAAAACTTAGTGAATTTTCTTTATGGTACCTGAGGAGGGTGGGGCTGGGAGTTGTTTAGTTTAAGGTTTCCTTGTTGTCCAGATGCAAAAATTGTGAAACCTCTGAGAACTCCTAAGCTTTTTGGTTCTTCAACACATCACGTGGTGCTAGCAATCAAAGCAAATATGAGTGTCTGCCTACCTCATTTCAGTAACAGTTGGGAGAGAAATAGAAGAAATGGTGTTTTAATTATTAGCAATGAGACTGGTGATTAAGAATGGCTTGATGGAGAAATTTAACAGAAGCTACAGCTTAGTGACTCTACGTGACAGATACTGACCTAATTTTTTGGCAACTCAGAGCCATAAACATCATCCTTGATGTATCAGACTCAGCATCTGGTAGGCTGTCTTATAACTTTTAAAAATTAATGCACAGAGGGATAAAGAACTGTACATCAGCATGTGTCTCTTTTCCGTCTAAATGCAAATGTTGCATCCTCTAACAAGCCCATAAATATATTGTAAAACTTAAAAATAAAATATCTCTCATCATTGATATGGTCATGGTGAAATCCCAATATTTCCTTGTTTGAGATATTACATGCTATTTGTTTAAAAAAAAAAATCTCTGAACATATATCAGATGTTCAAGATTGTCTCCACCAGTCAAAATATCATTCTTTATTCAGATGAATAAGCAATGCTTTAGATTTATTAATACCATCTTTTTAATGTTACACTGAAAAGGGCATCATGTCTGTGGTTGAAAATGTGATAACTTCAGGGAATTTGTGACCATCATTGCTTTGTCATTCTAAAGACATTGATTTTTTTTTTTAAATTTATATAAATCTACAGCACAAGGTTTTTGGCTCATTGATTTGAGTACTGCATGCTTATATAGAAACAAAATGCCAGATTGTAGATTAATTCAAGCTTTTGGGCACACACAAGCAAGTACTGGGTGTCTCAAGACTGTTTGAGTAGTCTGAATGTCAGCAATCTTTCTCAGAGTACCCTTCATGAAAATCCAAAATTTTGCATGGAAAGTCTTCTGTTTGCTGATCCAGTATCAGCAGAGTCAGTTTGTATCTTGACTACAAACATTTGGAGATGTAGGTAGTAGCTCTATTATTTCTGTGGCAGTAACACCTATTAAAGGAAAAACTGACTGCATCTATTATTTTGAGAATACGTGCACCTTCTGTATGTCCCTTTTCTCTTTCCTTCCCTCTCCACTCTGTACTCCCACCCCCTGGATTTTGGAGATCCTAAGGACAGGCAGTGTGAAAATATAAAATGCATAGCTGCTCTGTGCAGTGAAAAGATTGCTGCTACTGCTAAAGATTTGTTCTTCCTGTTTGCTACTTAAAAAAGAAAAAAAAAAAAAAAAAAGAAGCACGCAGGGTTCTTCCCATGCAATAATTCAGAAATGCTGCAAGTAATTAGTGTGTTGAAGCTTGCATTTCAGTTTAGGATATGAAGCAGAGCCTTAAGAAAATGCAGTGAGGAGTCCTGAGCAGTGGCACAGTGCAGAGCAGGAAATCTCCTGCACACAATAGAGATTAAATGCTCCCTGTGCATACTGTATTCTGCTCAGCCTCTGCGCTCGGAGCTGGGACCGTGGCAGTCGTTATCTCCAGCAGGTTCCTTGGTGATTTTCAAGCCTGCACTACCTACCCAAGTGGCAGTGACACCAGCTTTCACTGAAGCCTTATTACTCTTAAAAGAGCAATTTGGTTGGTTGCACAGCTATTAGGATCAGACAGTCAGGCTTAAAGCTGTCAGTACAACTGCTTCTCATCTTTTTTCACAATCCTGACATCTTTTCTCTTTTCTGCTGGACACAAGCATTACTGTATTTATCATTTTCAATCAAGCTCACGCTGCAAGCTGAAGGAATATATTCCCACAGAAACCAAAGTGGGGAGCAGAAATTATTTTATAGCTGCTGTAGCAGCGGTGCTGGCTGCATGTTGTGTGGGAGAAATCGGATCAGTGAGAAATGTGGCTTTCCTCAGGGCTACATCATTGAAATATTACTTCAACGTCTGAGAGGAGCAAAACTACTCATTGCTCTAATTTTTCAATGATTAATCACTCTTCCCTAAGTAAACACAAAGTGGGGGAGAAGATGTGATATTTTTAATTTTTTTTTCTTTTTTTTGTATTTTTTTTTTAAAAACTTGTGGAAATGTTGTTATCATTGAAACGGGGGAAAATCACTATGCTTGAACTTCTTTTTATTTTGATGTTGCTCTTCACTGGACCAACCCTGAGCAAGCTTAGCAGGACCAAAGGCAAACACTGGAAGGGGGGTAAGTGGAAAGAAAAAGTTTTGTAATGAATGTTTGGGTAAGGTAAGAAAAAGCTGTACTAAAAGTAATCTAAGGAGAATACCTGTGCTATTTTGAGTGACTCAGATTTCAGGTTGCTGTGTGGGCTTGAAGTAGGATGCTAAAAAGAGAGGATGGAGTTTAATTTGTTTTCCTGTTAGTTTGCTTGGCTGACTCTGTGTAAGGTATGTATTCCTTACAGGAATTTTGCTTTGCATTGCACCATTAGATGAATAATGCTTAGGGCCTTGGTACAAATAAATGCATGCTCTTTAGAAATTTAGTAATTGTTTAGATTGTGGGAATTCAGATTGTTCTTTTCATTATGGAGCCTCTGGGACCCTTGTGGCTTTATTGGAAGTGATGTTACCCCTGTCATAGGGGGCTACAGGGTTGGAGAAGATGAAAGAAAGCAAGAAGCTTATTTTGAGTGCAGAATTGTTAGTATATGTGGTAAAAATGACTAGACAGACATTTTTTAGAGTACATGGATGTTGTGAAATGCACTGCCAGCAGCACTAATTGGCTGACTGGCTATGTCAGTGTTGATGTGTTAATAAAGATAAATTGCATTAACTTTATCGAAAAAGATGCTATGTTGAGAAAACACTTATGATTTTTGAAGGCAGTAATCCATTTTCCTCTTCTGTTAAAAACTGCTGAGAAGATTTACCCTGTGTGTGCTGTGAGCAGTTCACTAAATGTGCCTTTTCATAAAGTTCACTTTGTTTTGCTTCCTTGCATGACATTTGTTTATGGAAAACATAGGTTATTGAGGTCTCATAATCTAATATAGCTCAGTGAGCATAAATGGTATCTCATAAATATTTGGACTGAGGGAATGTGGATTGTAGATAGTTTGATATTTTCTCCCTGGTTGTTTCTTGATGTTGTTGATTGGAGGCACCCCCGGGATTTTTTTTTTACTCCCCCCCCCCCTTACAAGTGTTGCCACAGCATGGTGTGTTTATCACAGCTTTAATAGCACTTCTAGCTTTTCTCTGCTGTCAGTATTGTGATCTGAGGTTAAAGAGTAGCATCAACATTAAAAAGAAGTTTTAATAATTTATCACAACATCTCAGCAGGAGACTCCTCCCTCCCCCCTCGACATTTCCTTTTGTTGCATTTAATCTTCCACTGACTGTACCTTCAAGGGAAAAGTTGCAGCACACGCTTAACCTGGATTGTTAATGCAGCACATGTATCTGAAAATTATTTCCTGGTCCTGTAAATCACATTATCACATGTATCTCACAGTGCTGCTGCTGGGCATCCTCGTCGCAAATTACAAGCTGTTATTTACTCTGGGCAGCATGACCTCTTCTCAGAGGTATGTGACTTAGGATTATATGTCACTGTCAAGATCCTGGGATTTAAGAAATGCTGTTAACTTTTTCCCTTTCTCCCATTTTCAATTAAATCTGGTAAATGAGGGCTGGATTGCTTTGGTCTCTTACCTGCTCTGAGGCAGAGGCAAAGAGCTGAATTCTTATCGTGGGTAGAAAATAACCTATGAACCTGACTGCAGAAAATATCTTAATATGGACTTTTGCTGTTCTAAGAAGTGTTTTTTGCAGCTGAAACAAAACATAAGGAAGATACCTGTTTCAAGGAGGCTGAGCAGCAATTTGTCTTGTTTGCTGGGAGCTCTGAGTCAGCAAAAACCTCAGCATGCCTGCTGTCCAGTGGTTTGTTTCATAGGTGATGTTACTGTGCGTGCTGTGGGACCTGAAGAGGATGCCTGCTTTCTCCAAGCTCAGGATCTGTCAGAATACAGCTGTAAGGTCGTGTAGTCTGAGTGTTTCTGACCTCCAAACCAGGATGTGTGCACCTCCCCTTTCCATTAACCATTAAGGATCAGCTTTTGCTTATATCTCAGAGATGGGAGTTGTTTTTGTTGGTGTGCACATGGAATTCTTGGCATTGCTTGGTGAGAGGTCATCATGAAAACTCCTCCACTGCAGCTCACTGGGAAGCCCATTCCGAAACAGCAACAGAGATTTTATTTTTTTTATTCTTATTTTTATTTTTAAGAGATTCCAGCCAGCCAGAGACCTGCATACCAGCTTCCAGCTCTGCTGTTCAGAGAAGGGTGAAGCTGGATATGTGCAGCTGGAAATGCATTGGATGACTGACAGTGTTACCTGTGCTGAAGTGAGCTGCGTGGTGGATAGCAGCAGCTGATTTACACCAACCTCTAGTTCTTCCATACTACATTTTGTTTCAAAAGTGCTGCAAAGTATAGGCATCTTTGGAAAGTGTTGGTGTCTGTGTAGGTTGTGGTCATGATCAGAACAAGTTAATGAATCTGGACAATTTTCTGGTGCAATTAATGAAAACTTCATTGCTGAAGTTACAGGCTCTGAGAAGACATTTTCTATGGTCTTGCTGTATAATTCTGTATTTATGACAAAACCCTGTGTTCTTCTCCTTGGAATTCACTAAAAACAAGAAAAATGGTCACCCACATACAACAAAAAGAATGGAATTATGGGCAGAAACCTACTCCTTGTTTAGTTGTAAGGTTAGGTGTCAGGGAGTGAAATGAGTCCTGTATGTGGGTCCAGAGAAACATAAAGATACCATTTTCTTTTCTAGCTGTTTTTAAGTCTGCATGCAAGAAAACCTTTCAGAATGATTCATTGGAATGTGGTCTCTAAATGTGCTTTAAACTGGGATTTATAAACTGATGATCAAGATAAACTGGAGTCTAAAAGAAGAACCTGGAAATACAAATCAACTGGAATTTATTTTTTTCTTTAAGCTGAAAAAACACACCACGGTTCAAGTTTAAGAAGGATTTATATATGGAGACCAAAAAACTAGGAAATGAACATTAAGTATCATTTTATCTTAAATCAGAAAGCAGACTTGAGATGTTGCTAATGCCTATCCCCTTCTGAATTCTTCAGAACAGTGTTTTCACTTTGTCATATACCTTTGGTCATAGGTAGACAGGGGGTGAAAAAAGGTTTGAGTGTACCCAGACAAATGGATATGCTTTGTGTCTGTCAGGTGGCATCTGGGAGAATCTGTAGACTGGGAAGTAGGCTGCCCATTTGTTTCTAACTGTGGAAAGCTGTGTGACTGAAAGGTTCAGAGTGAGAGTGAGACCATCAGGACAGCCACCACTCTTGGAGGACATAAACTCCTTACTCATCTTGGAGACAGCTCTTGCATCCCACTGGGGGAAACTGTTCCCATCCAGGCTGCTGGCAACACCTCCACAGCAAAGACAAGACCTTGGAGGCTGGGGAGAGGAACTGGAGATGAAAATACTTCAGAGGGGAAGGACCAGACCTAGTGCTGGGAAGTTCAGGTTAAAGAATGCCTTCTCCCCAAAGCTTTGTTTGTTCATATCTCCTTAGCACCACAAGAGCTTCCATTTTCAGAACTTGATTTACTTATGATCAAATGGTAGAGATAAAAATAAAATGCAGCCACAGGGCATCACCCCACAGAACTATATGAGTGTGGTGCCTGTCTTTACTGTCTACAGGGAAGTGCAGCAATAATCTCTTTAATGACTAAATCAAAGTTTATTATGCAAGTGATCCAGCCTTATATTTCAGTTCCAATTTCAGCTCTATTGCAGTTTAATCATTTTTATGGCAAAAGGTAGAAATCTGTGTTAGGAATCTGAAGTGTCTCTGGCAAGGCATTACTGCTGAGGGTGATACAAAGCTGTGTGCCTCAGGTTCTGTCTCCCTATAGATTGATCAGCACATACATTATTCAGGGTGCATGTAGTACACCAACACTAGTTTAAATGTTAAATAAATGAAAGTAGATAGGAGGCATTTACATGGACTCAGGTAGCCTGGGTTTCAGTGTGAGTAATTGTGAGGCATGAGATGTCTGGTTGGATGTGGAGCTTTTGATGTGGGGTTGAGTTGCAGCACTTGCAGAGCACAGCCAGCTGTGCTGGGATGATTCACTGTTTACTTTATGTGATTTTAAGCATAAGACTTTATATAGTTTGCCATTTATCTAATTTAAGTAATTTATTTTATGCAATTTCAAGGATAAACTGCATGAATTATTTTTTAATATATTATCATGCTGTATGACTAACAGTATTTCTTAAATCATGAGAGATTAAATATGCTGCTGTGCTCTTTTACATTGGGAAAGCTTATGAAATGCTGACCAAAAGTTTCAGACTCAGAGCCCTAAATGTATTTCCCTATGTTTCACAGAAGCAACCTGATTTTGAGTAGTAAGAAATTCGCAATTTTTTTTAACTTCAGAGGAAGCTCAATATATTGGAGGAGGTGGCTTGTGCATAGCTAAGGATATAAAAGTCTAATTTTAGAAACTGAGTTCTGTAAGTGTGGATCTGCAGTTTTAGTTTGACTGCAAGTATATAAAGCATATGACTGCACACAGTATATGATTTGATGTACCAAAGGGTGTTCTAATAGTTTTGCTTTGAATATTCTTGAAAGGAAAAAGGGTATTTATTTGGATACAGAGTGACTGTGAAATTAACTGGGTTTTATTTAGTCTTCTGTTTTCTTTAAAGTCTAGATTTAGCCTTGATGCCATGATAACAAACAGGATTTTGCACCTTCTTTTACACCACTTCTTGCACTTTCTTCAGAGTGAAATATGAATTCAAAAGCTCTCTGGGGATGCATGAAGCTTCCTGCACATATTTTGTCGGAATAAATGGAATATATATCTTTATCTATTTTTCATCTATTTGAGGATATTTGAAATACTTTATAGACACTTGTCAATCTGTATCTAATCTCATACAGGCAGAGGCAATGGAGATGGGACCAATAGAAAACTGTGAGAGTTTTCTTCTCAGCTGCAAGGGAGGGAAAATATGGCTTTTCCAGTCACAAGGGGAGCAATGTGGGGGAAGTGCAACATCTACTTAAGAGCAGACCAGAGCTGCCACAAAACTAAACAGCAGCAAATACAAACGTAGGCTGGGAGAGTGTTTCCAGCCACCATTGAGAAGGAGCTGCCATCCTTTGGCAGATGGAGTCAGGTTTTCAGTCTCCTTCAACTTCCAAGAGTCCTGTCTGCAGAATCTCCTTCTGACTCTTCACCTGCACATCTGTGGCACTTCTGCCTGGAGAGCTGATCCAGATAGGAATTGGCCAGATAAGAAAGCAGAGCATCCATTTTTAGCTGATGTGATCCCCTCCTTTGCACACTCTCAGGTTCTAGGGGAGCTTGGCACAGAAGGGGGTTATGGCCACAAGGGAAGAGAAGAGATTGTGATCATGGTTTGATTCAGAGTAGTTCAAGTTGACACAAAACTTCACCCTGTAACTCCAGACTATCCAGGAAAAAAAATAAAATTAATAAGGTGGCACTTTCCTTTGAATCCTGTGTCCACATCCCGTGCTTGGAGTATTGCTTGAAATGTTTGCTATCATATTAAAAAATATGTTGATCAAACAGTTATAAATCAGAAGGAATATTTAAATATCACTTCATACACCACACATACAGGTTCCTCTCCTTTGGTTATTTGCATTTTTCTATTTTTTTTTTAATTTTCTTTTTGTTGAACAGATTTTGGAACAACCATAAAGCATCACTGGCATTAGAGAACCACCAAGCACAAGCATACTCTCTTTACTTTTGTCCACAAATAACATGAACATGTGTACTTTGCCTTTAGGTGTTGAAAGAGCACAGATCAGATGTGCACTTTCAAACTGATGAACAGGCTTAAAATCATACTGGAATGGCTAAGAAAATGTTATTTTGGCTTTCCCTTTCTACAAATTGTCAAAGAAAATATTGTTCATCAGTTATGCACTATTGATTTTTTTGTTTCAAAAGCATGATCTAAGGAATAGTCAGAGTGCATTACTTCTTCCAAGAGCCATTACTAAATAATTTCATGAAAACTTCTTTCCTTAGTACATTCAAAATGGGAGGCAGGGATGTATGATAATTTTACAGATTAGTTAGTTTTGGTAAACATTGCTTGAACCATCAATAATGTAAAGCTCTCCTTTTAGAGCTGCTGTTCAATAGTGAGTATCTTTTAAAAAAATTGCTTTTTCAGTCATTTATATTTGAATTCTAAAATCTTGTTCTTGGCTGAGTTTTTCCATGTTAGCTCTCATTTGATACACTGGTTTTATCCTGTTGGGTTTGAAACTACATCAGCCTCACTAGCTAAATAGTAAAACAACTTCATGGTTGCAGAACTATATTGCAGAGAGAAGTGAAGTAAAAAGAAAAATATTTTTCTAAGATCTTTCCTCTAAATCATTGGTTTTTTCAATACTGCATTTCCTTGCATGAGCAAACTTAAAATAATGGGAAAAACAAGAGAGAGGCAAAATCCAGTTTTGTTTCCAAAGATGCTGATCACTCAGCAGAAGCTCTCAGTGACAAGGACTCTCAGCCCTCACAAAAATCAGTTTTTGCTAAGTGCAGGACTCCTCTTTACCCTGGGCTCCTACACCCTCTGAATACCAACACCCCTCAAGCCTTCCTGTTCTCTTCCAGCCTTAGGCACAACCCTGTGGTTTCCACTCTCAGTTTGTGAGGAGGCATCACCAGGGAAAACTCCTGCCATGGCCCCAAGCATGGACAGGTCTATGCTGGTGCAAATAAGCAGAAAATTCTTCCCTGTCTTTGCCACACATTGCTTTAGTTAACAATTAACTTTCTACCTGCTGGACTTTGTGTGTTCATTAAAAGTGCACTGGGGGATTTTGGAAAGTTTAGAGAGAGAAAAGTCACAGATTTGCCACACTGCTTGAGATCAGTGCCTCTGGCTTGGTAATTTAACCTACTTTGTAGGTTCATTGTACTCACAGTGGAAAAACAGAAGAAAGGGATCCTTAGCTCTGTAAATAGGAGTAAAGGAGCAAATGGTTTATCCACTGGTTGAACCTCATTGGGAGAAGAAATGAAAAGTTTGATATAGGCAAATTAAAATGAGAGGGGAAAAAACCAACAGCATTTTTCTGAAAATTAGAGAAAGTGTTTTTGAGAGATATTGAAGGATTTTAATCTGTTTAATTATAGAAAATTTGGGAGAGAGCTTTCATGCCACTTGAACATGTCACAAGCTTTCTTCTCCCATGAAGGTAAAGGATCCTTAGAAATCTTAGAGAAAGCTGCTGCAGGACTGGACCGGTGGCACAGACACCCAAATGAAAACAATATCAAATCTTAAACTGTGCATTTCAAAAAGTGTTCTTTAGTTGTATTTTTAAGTCTTATTGACATACTGAAATTTTGAATTCCATTATCATCATTTTAATGTAATTAGTGCTTACTTTCAGAAACCACAGAAAGTGTTCTTAATTTCTTGTATCTCCAGAAAAGAGGCAGGGAGAGCCTCTCTTTCTCTCACTATATTCAGCATTTCTCTGGAAAGCAGTTGAGATACCAAATCTGCTACTTCTGGCATAAAATAATAGCATATTACACAGAAAATAGCCCTAGAGGGATGTCCCTGGTAAGGTGTCTTCTGCAAATACAAGATTGGATCTTTTTTTCTTGTCCTTGCTTGAGAAGAACTGCTGTGTTGTTCTTTATATCAGGGTGTGTCTGGGAGATGTAGAATTTGCTCAGCATCTCTCTTATGGGCAGGAGTAATTCCACTGAAATTTCTAGAATTATGTCTCTTCAAATGAGAATCTGCTTTTGAGTCTTAGCTAGGTACCATCTATTTGATAATCAATCATGACAGTTCCTATTGAGTAGTCCTTGCCTACAAACAGATCAAATCAGTGGGGAAAGAACTGATCTGAAGATGAGAGCAAGGAAAAGTCCTGAGGCTGATGAAGACAGAGGAAAAATTGAGACATTGATGCAGTTCCCACTAGTTCTGGTCATTTCATACTGCTGGTGATTGTGGCAAAGCTTGAGAATCTGTCTACAGTCCATCTTTGCTATCATTCTGCAATGGGTGTGGCTGAGTTATTTATTATCTTTCTGATTATCCAAGGACTTCAGAGAGGTTTGTACAGTAAGAGAGAATATGTTTTAATGGATTACTGTTGCCTTCATGTCAAGAATCTTTTAATTCAATAACTTTCAATTCATGCATACTTTTCAGTAAAAATTAGGTTAATAACACAGGTCTAATATCAAAAAGCAAAAATGCATAATTAAAATAATTTAAGGTTACAAAGCATGGCAAAGGGTAAAAAGTTCATTAAAAATCTGGACAAAAGTTGGTTTTCAACTTTTCAATTTTGATTTTTTTCCCAACTGCTAGACTTTTTGGCTTCTGCTTTAAAGAAGTGACAGTCTTGAAGTCTGGGTAATGTTCTAGCTGTTAGAAGTCACTGTGGAAATAAGAAGAATGACTCTATGCTTTGCTGAATTTTTATTTCCATTTTTATTTTTAAAGTTGCAGTCTTCTTTGAGTGTTGAAGATCAGCAGAAGGGAAATAGGACAAGAACTGAAGAAATCAGATTTTAGTCAATTCCTTGGTGCTGTTGAATATAGTTTTGAAGGAAAAATATATTTCCTTGAAAACAATAAGAGTTTGAGAATGGAATTGCAGTAGAGTTGAGAAGGAACTTCTCTAAAGTCAGTGGTGGAGCCTCCTGGTGCAGCATGTGGAGACAGAAACACTCTGCCACATATCTGGGCAAAGCCTCAGTTTTTGGTACTTTGAGAAAAAAGCTCCTTGGATAATAATGACATAAAACTTAATCTCAGTCTCTTGGTGTTTTAGGAGGAACATCCATTGTTTCCACTTCCATTTTTTCTTTTTCTTTTCCTAATTAACTTGTTAATGCATTGGCTCTATTAGTGTGAGGAGGATAAATTCTCTATTTAACACGATCTCACTTCACTTTTTCTACAGCAGCCCTACATAGGATGTATTTTAAAATCCAACATTTTTAGAATATCACTCTTTGAGCTGTCTTAAGAGCTCATTCTGCATTACAGCTCCTGGGCACCAGTGACTGGCAGGTTTATATGTGTGTTGGTTAGGTTGTTCCTCAGCTCCTTTGATCTTCACCTTCAGTGCACAGTTTCTTCTGCTTGTAAATTGTTTTCTAATTTTTAGAAGACCTTTTGCACATGGTTATCTACAGAGGTTATGTATCAGAGAGTCATTAGTTTCTTTCAATCTGTTTTAATAACTTTTTCACTGTATTTAAATAGAAAAACTACTAATAAGAAACGTTACCTTGAATTATTCCTAAGAGAGAGTTAGAGACAATACAACAGATCATGAGAAGCATGTAGATATATTTTTGTTCCTGATAGTCTCCTTTTGGTTAATTCATATTCTTGGGAAACCATGGCTCAGTATCTTGACTCGTTTCCTTTCTGGTGCCTTTTGATGGCATATTATTGCTCTTTAATCTGAAAGGAACACAGTAATTGGTGAGAGTTTTGTCCATTCAAATTGCAGAAGATGTGTTGTCTTTTATGAATCCTCCAGCATTTATAGCAGCTTCAGAAACTTGCTTAAAGCCTAGTTTAAACAAAAGCTATGTTACAAAGGGCTTGCATGTGCTCTCAAAAAGTGCACCTCATGTAGAGAAAGTGAGATGTGCTGAGAACACAGGATAATGTAATGTATTATGCATGTAAATTCACTTGATCTATATTGGTCTTTTCAATTCCCTTTCCAAACAAAGCACATGGTAATTTCATTTTACAGATAATGTAGTTTGAGGCCCTAAATCAGTTTAGCAGTACACATTTTTGATTCATGGCAAGGGCAGTTGCTAGCTCTGAATGTATCTGTTCATAATCTCCTCAGCAGAAACTCAGCAGTGACTGATCTGTTTAATGGCATCACATTGTCTCTGTGCATTGGGAAAGATCAGGAGATGAGCTGGTGATTCATCGATCACCACAATACCTACAGACAGTCACCACAGGGGAAAGTTTGCTCTGCATTCTGGAAGGAAAATAATTTGAAGAATTCCTTACTGGCTTTCTGTGGCCACAGTCTTCTGCAGATGTGATTTGGGGTTATGTTATTTAATTATATGTGTATTATTTTTTTATGTGGGCACGTGCAGTTGTATCCTATTATGTTGAGTTCCAGCTTTTGCATCATGGTATAAACAATGGCTAGAAGAAAAAAACTTCCTATGAAGATTCCTGATTTATTCCTCTATACAAGTTGAGCATAGACTGAAGACCAGCTTGAAGAGTGATCCTTTATTGCATCTTGGTCTACAGGATGAATATGCACCAGACAACACAACTGCTAATAAGCCTCTTGTCATCCTTCCATAAATTATCATGTTAGTTTTCAAAAACCCTTTAGACACAGGCTTTTATAACAGCATTAAATGTGCAGCAAGATCTGTCATTTAACTTGCACAAAATGCAAAGGAGGTGCCATTTGTATTGATTGCTATAGATTTTTGTCTTGTCTAATGGGATTTATATTTTTTCTATGAACTTCGTGCTTAAAAAAAAGTTAAAACAAATAATGTCCAGACATAGATAACATATTTTAAATATAGAAATAATTCAAACCTTTAAATTTCATGCATGCCATGGCATCCCTGGTTTCTAAGGCATCCAATCCCATCTGTCTTTTTGCCAAGACAGAGATGCAAAAGAGCACTGGAAGCAGCCTCCTTTCACTTTGCATTAAAGCAGACAGACCAGCACTCAGCTTTGTGCATTTTGAACTCACTGCAATAAAAGTTTTAAGAGATAAGAAGCTTTTTCTATTTCAGGGTTGCCATTAGCCTGAATAATATATAAACATGGGAAAAGGTCTGAAGTCCTTTTGAGGCTCACAGTATAGCTTCAATTAAATTATACATCATTATCACAGCTGCCAAGCCTGGTGTGGGATTTTAGCCCCCTATCTCACTAAATGTTCTATGTAGCTGCCTTGTCCAATTCTTTTTTGTTCCTTTTCTTAAGCAATAAGGGCACTCTTTGAAAAACCAGGCTTAAGGATGGAGGATGAGGTTTGGTTAATCAAGAAAGAACATGGAGATGTCAACAGTCAAGCACCAAGGGAGGAAGGAGGTCAACTCTCTAGCCTTAAAAACCACTGGGGAGAAATCAAACACTATTAAGTCATGACACATTATGTTCCTTTTGAACCAGGGCTGTGTGTACTCCCTCTGTCTGCTGAGAGGTTTGCAGAGCAGCTCCGAGCTGCTCATGAAACCCCTTGTGAAAGCAGAATTGCTGGGGATACCCACTGGGGATGCTTTCAGTCCACAAAGCTGGCAGTGACAGCACAGAAACAGAAACCTAAACAGATACATTCTTTGTCTCTTTGTCCATTTATGGTTCTTTCAGGCTTTACAACCCAAGATTTTCATGATGACTTGTCATATTGCAGATGAGTGTTCTCTTGGATCTCAACAAGATACAGAATTATTCAACCTTTTTAAATAGATGTCAGCTAGTTAGTAATCTGTGTTGGCTTTAGCATAAATATGCAGAACTATTATCACATAAGAAAATCATAATGGCTTGTCTTTTCCTTATTTATTCCTATAATATCCTCTAAAAGTGTTAGAAGTGTTTTGACTAATTACATGACTCACACCACTAATGCCACTGCACTTGCCATTAATTTTTTCAGTTTTGTTGTCTTCTTTGTGCAAGTTTAACATTAATAAATATTTACCTTGAGTAGCCATACATGAAAGACTAAAATCAAGGTGGCATCACAGAGTTTTGTGTATAGAATACTTATTTAGGATTATACCATACCATTGATTTTTTTTACACTGAACAGGCTATTGATTTCAGTGGATGCTTAACGTGCAGATCAATGACACATTATAGGGCTTAAATAGTAACATTTGATACTTAAAAATAAATGAGACAGGGGTATCACTCACTTTTAAGTAGGACTAAAAAATATCTGATAAAGATGCAAACTTCCTTAAAACTTCAGACAGTTACAACACTCGGTTCAGGTGAAGCATCAGGTGAAGAATTGTGATAAAAATGTAAAATTGAGAATTTGTTGGGAAGAATGTGAGTTGAAAATCATGTGCAGCAGGTTGCACCACAGCACTGGCACTGACCTGGCAGAGCTTTGCTTGTTCACTCTCAGCCCTGGGCAGCCTGTGCTGGTGCTGCACGTCCTGCCCAGCTTGTGCTGCCTCAGATGTGTCCTCTGTGTGATACTGCAGCAGTTTGCAGAGTAGCAAAAAATTATTTAGTGCACACTGGCGAGAAATCAGACCATGTAGCTCATTATCCCAGCAATCTAAATTTATGGGATGCACTTGGAAATCCCTTAAGACTGTAGACTTTACACTAAACTGTATGTGAACTGTAAGCCTTTTTGAGAGACAAGAAGAGATGCTTGACTAGGAAATGAGCTACAGATTTTTGGAAATCTTATAAACAACAAGACTCTTAACTTCTTAATCCTCCACTCAGCACAACTTGTTCTGACATAGGTTTCTTAAAAATTGGGTGAAATCCATGTTCTTAAATTTGCATTTGCAGCACTTGGGCATTTTTCTGAAGTATAACTTGTCATTTATACCTACAGAAGTGCATTGAGGTGGAGGATGAAGTGCTCAGTTTTGGTGGTTTACACTGTTTGATTAATCCTTACACTGGAAAAGAACCTTTTTTTTTTAATATTAGCTATGCTTTAGTACAGACCTTAGATATGAATGCAGAAGCTTTAAGCCTGTGCAGACTGTCAGACCAAATATATAACGAGTTAATTTTTTTGCTGTTCTGTGGCAGAATTATTTTATAGGTGTTTCTGCTGATATTGAAAGAGAAAAGTAGATACACCTTCCTCAATCGCTTCCTCAAATTGAGTTGAAAAATCTGTTCTCCAGCGTGTAACATATGCCCTTTAAAACTGCTACTGTGCTGCTGCCTACTCTTATCAGGATGGGCCATAAATTTTGCATGGGTATAGAGAGAACTGCAGCTTGAGGACTTGAAATAGTTAGCAAGATGCTGCTAAAGTATACAGACAAAGTACACTGGCAAATGGGTCTTTGTAGACAGGCATCATTGCCAAGATCCATGTGTGCAGAGCTGTGCAAGCCTGAGGAGCATTAAAGGCCAGTGCTGGCAGGAACCTAATTTTGGGTGAATGGAGTCCTTAGATTCATTGTGATATCACACATAAATGAAAATACCAAATGTCATTGACTTGTCAGTGAAAAAGTAGTCTAGGCTTTGTAACAAATGGATCAGTGATGTATATTTGGAAGCTGTGTGACATATTAAAGTAGTTTATGAGGCACAATTTGTTTTGGTGGTCTGCTCTGATTGATGGTGTGCTATCTGCCACTGCTTTAGATGTTGTGGTATGTTTGTAATAAATGTTCGTTCTGAGACAGTGCTAAATGTGTTCCATCTAAATCATTCATTACTTATAACAAGTTCCAGTGTATATGAATCAAAGCTTTTTTATACTTGCCTTCAAAAGAATTTATCATGTTGAAGCAGCTCTATCACCTGTGAGGGGCCAGCTTCATGCCTGAGTGCTCAGACCCTTTCAGCAGTGCCTGCTGGAAACAGCACCAAGTTCAGCTGCAAGCAGTGTAATATTAAATACTACATTTAAAAGTTTGTTGCCTTTTCTAATCTAGCACTTCTATTTGCTTCTTTTTTCGATTTTGCAAACGGAATACCAGAGAATATCAGAAATAAGCACTGAGGGATGAGGAGGAAACACTGGTGCAACAACTGGACTTGTCAGAGAATGCACATCTGTGGGAGGAACTTTTGCTGATGTTTTATATCAGTGTATCACTCACTCATCAGAAAACTATAAAAAATGTATGCACTACTCACATGGGATTTTCTCTTTCTGGAAAGTGCAGAATGCATCATCCTTAAGCAAACAGTGTACTTTGTTCCTTCTTGATTGGTAGGAAAAGAATGGTTTTTTTTTCCATGGGCCTTGTCTGTGTCCTTCCTCCAAAATTCAAGTGGCAGTGGGGAAAACAGAAGGACTGTCATTCCAAGATGATCAGTTTAGAAATGCTTCATAGGTTTTTATTATAAAAACAATGGTTTTAATTTCTATGTGGCATTTGAAGAGACTTAGTTTTTCCCTGTTTCAATAGCCACTAGGAAGTATTGAATTATCACAGAATTCCAGAATGAATTAGGTTGGAAGGGACCACAGTGGGTCACCTAGTCCAACCTCCCTGCTCGAGCAGGGTAACCCCAGAGCCCATGGCACAGGATTGCATCCAGATGGTTCTGGGATATCTGCAGTGAGGGAGGCTCCACACCCTCTCTGGGTGATCTGTTCCAGTGCCTGGTCACTGCACAGTGAAGAAGTTCTTCCTCATGTTCAGGTGGAACTTTCTGTGCATCAGTTCTTGTCCCATTGCCTCTTGTCCCATTGCTGACACCACTGAGCAGAGCCTGGTCCAGAACTGGTCAAAGCACTCCAGAGTAACACAGAGGTGTTTGAAGCAATCTTAAATTCTTAACAGAACAAAAATTTGTGTACTTAAATTAAATTTAAAATTTGCATGCTATTGTATTTTGACTACTCTTTAAAGGCAGTTGTTTTCATATAACATAGCCATGTACTCTGAAATGTAGATCGAGAAAATGAGATGTGAGTTTTAAAAATTATTTTGGCTAGTAGAAATAACACTTGAATCATAACAAATATGTGAATCTCTAGACAAGAGTCCTTGGTCCCTTATAATATAAAAAGAAGCAGACTGTTGCATCAAACAGTTTGTAAAACAGAAACAAATTTGGCAAAGAATGGAAAAAGAAAACAGTGCAAAGATTGCCCAAGCAGTCCAGACTTGATGCAAAAAATCTCTCCAATTCCTAATTGTCTTTTCTTTGTTTGTTTTGTATGCAAGACAGTATAAAACACACAAAATATGTGCTGGCATTTGAAAAGAAGCATGTGGGTGCCTTTTCTCATCATTTTCAGAAAGAAAGAAAAGAGGCACAGTATTACAGAGTTAAAGGTGCTGTAATGATGGGTTGAGGCTGTGCAGCTGGTGCAATATCAAACAGTAGAAAGCATCTGCATGGCTAAAGTTAGTCTTTTCATTCCCCCAGAGATGTGTATCCGTACCTGTGCTAAATTATTGTGGGATTTTTTAAGATACAGACTCTGCAGCTATGGGTTGATGCTCTTTCTCTTTTTTTTTCTGTTAATGTTCTCTTTCCAGAAGTTCTTAGCATGTTAATAGCATCTTCTAAGCAGCACATTCAGGAGTGTTTATCAAAATGTGAAAAGTTATGTAACTAGACCCAGAGGAGAAAAACAAGATGAAACTCAGAAAACAACAGAAACTTGTGGCATCAGCAACTCATAAGGCAACACTTGTACACTTCAGCACTTGCTGCTTTCTAAAGTTAATGAACAGATATTATGTGGCAATAGGTGGAAATGAAAACTGCACTTTAAATCCGTTTTATCTACCTCTAACCCCTCTCTTGCCATTTTAATTGGAAATTCTTGCCTCTGCATATTCACATTTCTTTTTCCTCTGTGGGTGTCTTTTTCTTTATCACATCATAAGCAACCAGTTGTTGGATTCTACAGTCTCTTATATGGGCTTGGTGGAAGAAGTGGCTGCCTAGGGAATGTTTGTCTATGAGACTGATTATCCCATCAGTTCAGAGAAGCTATTCCCATCCATAGGTAGAAAATGTTTTTTACAGATTGCCTGCTTGTTTCTCACTTTGGTTTGTGGAAAGATCACATGCTTAGGTGTGACATATATGACATATATATATATGGATGTGATACAAATGATGTATACACAATATCTGAGGTTCTAAATAATTTTATAAGTCTTGAAACTCAAAAAATGACATATGCTTGCCTCAAGGGGACGAAAAAAATGGGAGAAGGTATTTCCACCATCTAATCAAACCATGGCTCAGATTTTAGCAGCATTAGCTGCTGTTCTATCTCCTGGCCAGCAGCTGTACAATCTGGCTTCCATCTCTGCCTTCTTCCTTTCTGAGAGTAATTAAGGCCCAACAGGAAGGCAAGGTGGAAACCCCAGGGTTGTCTTGGTGCTTTTTGATATGCTCTCTACCTTGTGTTTGAATGAGAAGAGCAGGAAAAAGGAGGCCTTGGGAATCCCCATGGTTTGTCTGTGAGCACACAGCCACTCAGCTCAGGAGCATTCTCAAGACTCCTGCTTTGAACTGCAGGAGTGAGCAGTGGCTTAGGTATTGCACCTTCTCACCCTGCTTCTTCCTTACCTACTCTTTTCACTGCTTCTCAGTTACAGAAAGTGTTTTGAAGTACAGTTGATGCCCCTATTGGCAAGCCCAGCTGATTTTCAAGATTGCTGGCAATAGTAAGTGCTGCTGTGCAATCAACCATTTTTTCTTTTATGTAGTAATTTTTCACAAAAGTTTTGCACTCAAGAATTTCATGAGAGTGGTATAGACACCAGGGGATTTATACACCAAGACAAGGTCTTTTATTCAGGCTTTTTGACAGTGATGCATAATACTCACTGTGTCTGGGAGGAAGCAACACATTTGTCTTTTTATCCAGTTCAATAACCTCTACTGCCTGTGCTTGCTGCTACAGAGGAAAGACCAAGCTGGGAATCAGGCCTTTAATTTTTGACTCCCACCTGCTGGTGGAATCTGTTTGACCATGCCATTTATAAGTCTAGCTTTGTTGAAAGGCAGGAAAAAAACACCAGTCTGCAAACTTTTCTACCAGCTTTGATGGAACCTACTGTCCAGACTTGTCTCTGATATTTTTTGCTTGTCCTACTTTCAGGGGGATTTGCCCTTCCAAGCAGCTACCAATATAATTTTTTTTATTCCCCTCCTCTGCAAAGGTAAATTTAACCTCACAGACCTCTTGCCTGGGGAGAGTTTTATCTAGTAAATAGATGGAGATCTGAGAAATACAGAGATTGGGTGATCTGCCAAATTGTGCTGCCTCTGTCTCTTACAGCACAATAATAAAAAGATCTTTCCCATAATGGCTCTTTGTTGCCAATTCCCTAGTTGTTCTTCACCAAAGTACAATTAATTAGTAAAGGGGCTTCCCATACAGAAAATTGTTGATGGAGCATCTGAGAAAAAGCAGTGGAGCATAACCCCATGGAAACAGACTATGAGGGGGGGGGAAAATAAAGTATTTCCACCCCAGGATATGCCCTTTGTTCCTCTCATTTACATTCCAAGGTTTTTGATGTTTGAGTTGTTGGGTCCTATCCCCCTCTACTTACCTTGTCTCTGTCTTGATGCTTTGACTATTATCACTATCTGTTCTTCACTTATGGGCAGGTTTAAAATAGTGAAGTTGTGTGCAGGTTTTGCAGTGGGTCTGCAGTGGTAGCTCCAGGCTCTTGCTGTCCCCTTTTAAAATGACAGCTCTCCCTCCTGAGCTTACTCCAAAAGGCTCAATTTGAATGCTAATACAAATTTTTATTATTATTTTTATTGTGCTTCAATTCAGAGATAAAAGATAAAGAGCTGGGTTTCTGACTGCTTAGGGACTGCTGAAAGTAGGACTGAAATGCTACTGTTCCCAATAGTTTATTAGGGAAAAGACACAGTTTGCCAATATTTCCTTTAAATATATGTGAACTCAATCTTGCAGAAGTTGTAAAAATCAATTTCAGTAATAATTAGAATTATAGAATTTTCTGCCAGTAAATGTGCTATATATAAGGCAGCATTGGACTACACAAGGTCAATATACTTGCCTTCAAAATATATCCTAATATCTGTTAATGTAATCCACCAATTAAAAAGTCTATAAATAAGTATTTACTCAATAGATTATAATGTCTCCAAAGGGAGCAATTAGGCTTTTAAGAAGAAGTATTAAACATTCCCATGAAGGTTTTAGTATTTTCTTTAACACTTTGTTTTACACAAATGTACATGTCAGAAATTATGCTTGAAAATCTATTAATCTATGATAAACTTGTAACTTGCACCCCAATGTCTTAAAATGAGTGATAATGTATAAGAATATTTATTTAAGTCCATAAATAATAAAAATATTAAAGCAGGTTTTCTTTCTTGCTGTAGTGTTGAATACCTTGCTATACCCTCTAACCTTTAGTGTAATTAGCAATCACATGAGAACAGTTTTTGTCCCAAATAGCTTTCTATGTACTTTACATACTGGAGATAAAGGGATTTAAAATACTGAGGCAGATTCTTGATGTAAATATCAGTGAGCTGAGCTGATTTAAATTAGCTGAGCATCTGGCCCATTCTCTTTGAAAACAGATAATCTACTTCAGTAATTGACTGAGATTTGTGGGTTTCATTTCTTTCATTTTTTTATTTAATTGTATAAAATAGTGACATGCAAATCTAGCCAAGATTATTAAATTTATTGATCACTTATGCTGTCCAATCAGCTACAAACTATGCACAGTTATAAACCATTAATTTTAGGCTATATTAGAAATTCATCCAATTAGAAAAAATAATAATAATTAAAAGGATCAGGGATGTGTGTCAAAATATAATTACACATTGCAGAGATATCAAATTGTAATAGTAGAACTGGCAGTCATTCTTAGGGGAGAGGGCAAGGGCAAGTTGTGAAAAATTCAAATATGAGTGAAATGCCAGCAAATGTTATACTAATAAGAGTATAAATTGCAACCTACTGTGATTTTTTTAACTCCCATGGGTCATATTTTTTCTCTTTTTCTTCCAAGGTTCCCTGATCATGGAAGGCAACCCTTTCTAAAATCTCTGGCCCGTTTTCTTTTTTTTTTTTTTTTTATTTTCACCTAATTCATTAAATTAATAGCTTCTATAATTAATCTACAACCTTTTTCAATATAAGAGCTATGAATCAGACACATGCAAAACCAAAATAAACCCCCTGCTTTGAAATTACATTGTTTTTATATAATTCCTTCATATGGTTTACCCATAGCAGAACAAAATTCACCATGTTTTTTCTGCAAACTGAAAATAAAACTATACATATTGTACATCTACCAGTATAGCAGACTGTAAATCACATTTAGATATTTAGTAAGCAATGGCAAAAGTGACAAAAAAGCAGCTTGCTTCAGTGATTACAAATCTAAACCCAAGCTGATTAGCAAAGTGATTTCCTCTCAAGCTGCACCTGAAGGAAAAGCAATATCATCCCTGATATTCCACTGAAAACAGCAACTTGAAACAGTCACATCTTGGTTTTCTAGCAGGGATCTTCTCATTCCTGTACCAGA
Source organism: Luscinia megarhynchos (assembly GCA_034336665.1). NCBI lineage: Eukaryota > Metazoa > Chordata > Aves > Passeriformes > Muscicapidae > Luscinia > Luscinia megarhynchos. The sequence goes on along the minus strand of JAPFBE010000013.1, from coordinate 9,843,322 downwards.
ATTTTTTTCTTATCTTGGGATGTGTGGGTATTTTGGATATTTCAGGCAGTGCTTCAGAGACTGAGCCTTCTCTGTGCTCATCAGTGCTTCACACTCACCTGCCACAAAGGCAATCCCGGCCCTAAAATAAGTTTGTATTGTGTGGTTGACATGGAGAAGGGCTGGAGTACTTTAGAGTTTGTAGAAAATAATCTGCTGCATTAGATCCATAAAGTAAATGAAGATTTTCTTTATGGCTGTTTTAAATAGGCAAGTGAAGTTGGATGAGAAATCACCTTCCTAAGGTAGCTGAGCTGCAGCCTCTCCAGTTCTTCTCTGGACAAGGACCACAGTCATAACCAAAACCATTAGCAGAGCATTTGGAAGAATTATAACAGCCAAAGAATGCCTTTTAATGCTGAGTACTTTCAATGACTGAAATTACTGGAAAGAGTCCATTTCCCTTAAGTTATTTAAGTGCCCAAAGTGGCAAATGGGTGCAATTTTCAGAAGTGTATAGATGAATAATTCTAATTGATCTGAATCACAGAGAAAGTACAAGGCTCCCCTACAAAATCCCACTTTGTTTTCATCTGCATCTTTAGATGTCTGCATATTGCAAATATTTTCTTCGGGCAGCAAATCAAGGAACCATCTTTGCTTAGTTGCTTAACTGTGAGTTCGTGCTTAAATTAAGCATGTGGTTGTGTGCTTTTCTCAACAAAGGAAATTGAAGGATGGGAGGGTCACAGAAACGTTTAGGTTGGAACAGATCTCCAGGATCATTGAGTCCAACCTTTGATTGATCACAACCTTGTCAAACAGACCATTTGACAACATCCAGTTGGGGTTTTTTTTGAGTAATCCCAGGGATGGTAACTCCACCACCTCCCTGGGCAGCCTTTCCAAGGCTTGACAACACTTTCAGTGAGGAAATTCTTCCTGCTGCCCAGTCTGAGCCTCCCCTGGTGCAGCTTGGTGCTATTTCCTCTGGTCCTGTGGCTGTTTGTCTGGGAGAAGAGGAGAGAGGGGAGAAAAGATCCTTCTCATCCAAAGTAAGTGGCAAGGGTTGGGTGTAATTGCTAGTTAGCAGCTGCATTGCTTTCTCTGAACTTCTGTGTCTCTAAAACTTTGACAGCCTGAATTGAGATGCAGTATCTTTTTGTCCAGAGGGAATTTGAAATCTAATCTGTTAATGTGAAATGGAAAATAGATGGTGGTAGAGGCTGAGGGTGCTTTTTGAAGGAAAAAATTAAGACTTAGAAAAATAATCCTCATTTAAGTCCCTTAGGCAACGTTTTGAAAATCTCTGCCTCGAGTATCAGCTGTGCTAGGGATTGATACCAAACAATGGGGAAAATACTTTGGTTAGTCAGAAAGTATTTGGTTCTCAGATAAATAAAAAAGGCTATAGACTGTTCTTCTAGTAGCTTTGCATATATTTTTTTATTTTTAAAAGATCCATTCATTGAATAATAGAGATAAAGATGCCAGACCCTCAAAAGGTTTTCAGTGACAATGAACAACACTGAAGTCTTAATTCATGTAGTTAAAGAAGAATAAGAAATATATATTTCATAGCCCTTTCAAAAGAATTCAAGAGAAATTAGTGGACTGAGGATTGTCCCATCTATCATTTGTAACAAGAATCTTTAGTCTTGGTTGAAAAAAGAAAAATTAAACTCGTAACCTATAAAACATACAAGCACATAAGAGGGCAGAATTTAGTTACTAATTCAGTGCTTTTTTAAGAGACATATTTTTCTTTGTGGAGCATTGGGATGATAGATTTCCTTGTGTAGTTTGGCTGCAAGTGAAACAGCAAATTGATTTGCAGGCTGTGGAAGTTGGAGAAGGCAGGAGTGGCCTCCAGGCACTGTCTTCCTTCATTTCTGCCTCTCCTTCCCCAGCAGGGAAGCATCTTGCAGGAGAGAATAAAGAGTAGAAATAAGGTATGGAGAGCAGGTTTTCCTCCAGTGAAGAGGTGGAGTAGGATGGAAACTCAAGCTCCTTGCAGGGTGAGATTCCCTCTGATCTTTTTTCTCATGGGGAGAATCAGATGTATTCAGAATTGAGCCTTGCAGTTAGGTCAAATATTATTTAATTTGAAATATTAATTGTAAAATAGGATGTCCCTGGCCTATAAGTGCATCCAATTGTGTGTTTACTAGCTGGACATTAGACCCACTGTGAGTTTTAGATCCTTTTCCACATCCACACTTGGCCTAAATGTCTTAAGACACAGCTTTTGGTATTTTTAGTGGAAATCACTGTACAATCTTTCAACCTGCTTAACATAGCATCCAAACTGCTGGAGTCCAGAGCTCCTATTTTGGCATGATTCCTAAAGAGTCAATACATCTTACTATACTTGTACTCTGTAAAGGAATGTCTATACACAGCAGTTACCACTTCCAGCAGGGAAGGAAGCACAGTTGTTGAAAATTGATGAGGTAAATAAGCTGAAAGTGTTTCAATTGAAAGAAGAAACAGGAGTGTAGTTTTGTGGAAGAGTGGATGACCTTATACTGAAGTACAAGACTTCTGTGTTCACTTAAGCAAAAGATTCCTGAAAGCAAGCTGTACTGTCAGATCTGTATTTTTTTGTTACTTTAGGAAGAAAACAATTATAAAGAACAACACCAGCACAATTCTTTGCAAATATTTATCACTGCTTACAAATTTGTTGCTGTTGTTGTTTTAGGGGGATTATTTGTGATATTCCAGGTACTTCGCTTTTACGAAAGGAAAGAATTTGTTAGGCAAATTGTTAAATATTTTATGTACTTATGCTACTAGATTAATTTATATGTGGATATTACCTGTGAGTAATTGAAAGCCTGTGTAATTTCTTAACTTTTCAAAGTGTAACAACACTCCTCAGGGTAGTTAGCAAGATAGTAAAAAAGCAGTATATTCCATGTATTATTTGGAAATGGTGCAATTTGCCTAACTTCTCATGCTAAGGCTTAGCAATCCAAATTAGCAGTTTAACAAGGCCAAGTCCCAGGTGCTGCTCCTGGCTCAGGGCAGCCCCAGCACGAGTCCAGGCTGGTGATGAGCAGACCAGAGCAGCCCTGGAGAAGCGAGTTGGGATGGGTGGGAGGCTGGACATGCCCCGGCCAGGGGCACTCACAGCCCAGAGCCCCCGTGGGCTGGCTGGGGCTGCCCCAGCCCTGGAAGGGTTCAGAGCCACGTTAGATGGGGCTTTGAGCTCCTTGGTTTTTGTGGAAGGTGTCCCTGCCCACAGCTGGGGTGCTGGAATGAGATGATCTCTAAGGTCCTTTCCAAACCAGGCCATTTTAAGATCCTGTGATGTTAGAGAACTGACTCCCATAGCCTCAGGTATTGAAACGTTTCTCAGGCTAGTTAAAAACAGTTGGTGAGTCTGGTCATTAAAATTTTCAACTGAAGTTTTAATAGTATAAGAATGCATAATATAAATAAAAACTATCATGTACAGGTATTATACTTCAAACAAAAATCTTCCTTGCCCTGTATTTAGTCCTCTAAAAAGAAGTGGCAGCCTTTTTTACTGTTCTACCTATACATAATTGGTCTGGAGAAGTTGCATCACCTTCAGCATAGGTTTACAGAGCAAGAAACCAACCTCTAGTTAATTATCAAGAACAGGACTTGTTTTCTTTAAGTATCTTTGTTTTTACATTGTTTTGCCATCTTCATTAAATATCTTTTATATATATATTTTATACCATATTTGATTCTACTACACACGCTACAGTCAAGGACATTATCCAGATCTGGAACAAGCCCCAAAGGATTTTCATCCCTCAGATAACGAGATTTTGTCAGTTTGCTCCATATATAATCTTGCTTTCTTAAATCAAGGGGCATTCAATAGGAAACTTTCAAGAACTCCCCCTCATTCTAAGCTTTAAAACAGCACCTACCATCTGAGTAAGTACAGGAATCTAAAATACCTTTTCATATTATTACTCTAATGTGTAATTTGTGATCTGCCTGATTATTTTCAATCTGTGTATTATGGTAGTTAATACAGGGTTTATTTGTTTTCACAGTTGATGGCTGTGCTTCAGTAATGGAAAAGCAATCCAGCTGAGCAGTTTTCTTAAAAGTCCTCTCACTAAAAAATAAATGGCAAGTCTATTATAAATTCCATAATTTTAAGCTAGGCTGTAAATTTATGATCTCTTGGGATCTCTCTGTGTAAGTTTTTCCTGCAGAGAGATTGACTTAGTCCATATCAGCAGGATTTTTTTTACTAGTAGATCGATGCAGTTTTTCTACAGCTCTGCTTACTGTGCCCTGTCTTGCTACTGTAAGATTAGAAGGCTGGCATCAAAGAAGATGAAGTGAAAGCTTTGTTTATTGGTTTTAGGTTCAGTTTTGCAAAGCACAATAAAAATGGGAAGTATGATATTAGTGAAAAACGGTGTGACTGGAAATGTGAAACTCGATGGGAATTAAAAATTTTAATCCAATAAAAAAATAGAGTAAGAAAAGGTTACAATTCCCTCTGTTACCACCCCTTTTCTAGGTTTCTATTTCTAAAGCATGAGAATTAGATGAAAAAAAAAAGAGTGAGATATCAGTGGTATTGTGCATAGACATTTTTTCCTTTGAAGCTGCAGATAGGGGCTGGAATTAGAGTCACTACTTTTCTGTCCATGTGGGATGCAGCCTTCCCCTGGTCCTAAGAGCAGGTAAACAGTGTCTGTGAGGGTCCTTGAGATTCTGTCTGCCTTTCAGTGTTCATGTGTGCAGGACAGAGGCTGCAGTTTTCTTCCTGGAAGAGTGCAGAAACGATGCAGGTTTGAAAGGGAATTTTTCTCCTTTCTTCACATTGTGATGAGTTTTTCATAATTTGTATCAGACGTAAGTTTGGGATGGAATATCCTCAAGTGAAAAGTTAAAATATCAGCATCCTAAAAACCTTTGTGGTCTATGCCTGCTACTTGTAACTAAATGATAATTAAATCTACAGCAGTCCCACTTGCAAAATGCTGAGTGACAGCAAAAGAAAGTGCACTCTGTAAGGAGCTTTCTGGGGACTGCTGTGGGGTCTTCCATTCTGGATTTTGTTGTGGCATCACCCCAGGACCTTTGTTTGAGCACCTTCTCTTACCCTATTTCCCACCCATCAGTTCTTCAGTTTTCCAAAAAGGTTGGATTGATTGTTACACTTTTGCAGTCAGAACTTAAATCTGCCTTTCTTGACAGAAAAGCAAGTTTCTGTCCTGTGGGCTAAAGCCCTCAAGCAACTGGATAGACTCTGACTCCTTGAGGGAGCCAAAAAAATGCAGCACTGCTACATTGACCACAGGATGGTCAGGGCATGGTTTGCTTTTGTTTATGTATCTGGAATCTGCAGAACCCTCCTCTGTGAAGAGATGTCAGATAGTCACATGTGAAAAATAGAATGCGTATTTTAAAGTTTTTTGTAACTTTATTTCTCCTCCTACCAATTTATACTTCTGTCTTCTGAGGTTCTTCATAGTTCGTTCTTTGCTAGCAAACTAACTTCTTACATTTCCTCTCACTGCAATTTTTCTCCCTTTATTAAGTTTAGGAATGCATTTATAAATGCAATTTATGGTGACCTTTCCTTTTCAGTTTAATCCTCCACATAACTGCTTAGTATTGTTTTAGTTCTAATACATATTGTTTAAATATCTTGCAGTAGGGATGGTGTAGCAGAGACTGAGAAAAGAATTTGAAGAAAATCAGTATTATCTACAAAGAAATGACACAGCTAGATCAGGATAATCTTCTTGAATGCAAAGCTGTGAATTCTTGTGCTTGCTCCTGTGTTTCATGATAGCTGTTCATAACATGAATACCTGATTCTTCTTAACAACCTCATGTCAATCTATCCTTTGAAAGAAAACATTGATTTTAAAAAAAAAGGTGTTGCCTCGGAGAAATTGAAGCCAGTATGTATCTCATAAACCATATACTTGAAGATTCTGAAGAAACTGTCATGTTAGTAGGGTGTGCCTTTATAGGGTGTTTCAAAAAGCAATCAGGCAGGTCGCTGGCCTAAATATTTTTCAGCTTTTCCTAGTCTGTGGTGCAAGAACCCCAAGTTCAGGCAGTGCCTGACAGACCAGTTTGTTCTGAGCAGCAGGCCTCATTTTTCAGAGATAAAAGCATCTAACTTGCAGGCAGCTTTAAAACCTGCTGCAAGCTGCCAGTAGTTTGCTTTTATGAGTTTTATCTGTAAGAGTAACTCCAGAGACAGGAACTTGCAAGTTTATGGGTCAAATTAATTCCCTAAATCCAATCAGGAGACAGGTTGTTTGTTGAAGAACAACTTAAAACTATAACTTTGACTCCTATTTCTACAGTGTGCTTCTGCAAGGAAAACACAGAAGTCCATAAAAGACCATTTCAAAAGACATCAAAAGATGAATCTCTGTATGAGGGGCTTTTGAGAGCTTCAAAATTTTTCAACTATTGGAATTTCCACCATGGTCTGTGATTTTCTTTGAAATTTCTTTTATTGATCTCTAATTTAAGAAATGTCATTGTTTGAAACCATGTGTTGACAGTGATTTGTATAAAATTCTTTAACTTTTAATATTTGTCTAAACAGTTCTCACAATGCCATTCACTACTTGACTGGGCTACCCACTTTAAGATGCTGCATAGCCTAAAGGATTTCTTAAAGCTTTGAGAATTTGTTTCCTGCCATTTTTAATAACTTTCTAGGGTACCCTATTAATTCATTGAGATAATCTTCATTCTAGGTCCAAATGTATTGGTTATTTCCATCTGCATGTATTTTTCAGCTGCATTGTTTTCTGTTACCTGTAGTGTCAAATACCTTACGGTAAAAAATCTTGGTGAAATAAAGGAGTAGGTTTGAGTTCATATTTATTCAAAGGATTACAGCTGCTGAATGCAATTTAGAAATGTTAATAAAAGGTTTCATCTCCTCATTCTTTCTTCTGTGATGGAGAAAAACACTTTTGTTCTTAAAGGCACATCATGTAACCTGTTTCATACTGCAATCCATCCTCTTCATTTGTACACACAAGTTCACACACCAAACTTTTGACATGTGAGATTAGATTTGTCTTTCCTACCCTCAGTACCTCTGGCAGAGATGTCAACACCCTAACTCTTAACCCTGGAGTCCCTTTTCCATTCAGTAGGAAGCAGTAGGCATTTTTAACACATTTGACAAAACAGGTAGATGAACTGCAACCCAAAATGCCTGTCCACCTCTGATATCTAAGCCTAGGTGAAATAAAACTCTACTGCAATTTTTAAAAACCTTAATATGCTTATTAGTATGGGCAGGTATTTCAGTTATTTGAAATCCACCTGAATATGCAGGTGGAGCATGAGGCTCAGGGTGAGAATTAGCAGGTTTGGACATTGGACTTTAGGAAGCTCAGGAGAAACAGCATGACATTCTCAGAAGGTAGAAGATGGAGAATAAATCTCATTCCAGATTTTATTTCTGCACTGGAAGTCAATTTGCTTCTTTTTCTTCAGTCTGGAGTTCACAGTGCCCAAAAACCAATGTAATAAGGGTTGCTAGCATGTCTGGTTTTTGGGGTTTTTTTACTTTTTAGTACTCTCAAGACCTTTTATTTTAGGTGAAAACAATCTATTTTATTTTCCCTGTGTTGCTGCTTACATAAAAATTTGAAATAGAGGAAAATCATGAATGGAAAGAATAATTGGCATAGTGTGTCATAATTCTTTATTGCATCTGCTCATACTTCCTAATCCACGGCCATCCTAACTTTTTGTGTGAAGAATCCACACTGATAATGAAGACCTTCTCTTGGAGTTGATGGAATTTTGTGTGTGGGAGGATGCAGATAACTCAGGCCTCCCTTCATCTGGGAGACAATTTTTCTGATCCCAGAATGGCTGAACTTCCCTGAGCCTGCTGCTGTTTTGCTCTGACTAGGCTGGTGGCTTTCTGTGGCTCCCTGCCACTTTTTTCAAGGTGCAGGTGACAGGAGAAAAACCAGCACATGGTGATATTGCCAGAGACCCTTAAAATTTTTCTCATCCTTAAAATTGTAGGGATGCATGAAGCAACACTAAGAGTATGAAAATTACCTTCTTTTTTCCCCCTCTTTCTTTCTCTTTTGGTGTGCAATCTTCTCTTTACGGGGGTTTGAAAAGGAAATCCTGAATCTGTTCCTTAACATGTAATTTTGGTATCTAAAAACAGCACTTGGGATTAGCAGGCTTGTCAGAAAACAAGAATTTAGATGTTCAAAAAAACTCAACAATCCACCCCCAGCTTTTCAACTGTGTCAGGCATTATTGGCTGTACACAGCTGCTGTAAGATGAAGAGAGGGGAAATGCACTGAAAAAGCAAAGGTGTTATTTTAAGGACATGATGAAAATAATGGAGTCACCCAATCTGCTTTGTAGAAAGTGGTTTACACATTCTGCAAAGAGATGAAAATGGATGCTGATCTCATATTTGGGCAAGTGTTAATTACAGACTCTCTGACAAGATCAAGCATCTCAGAACTTTTCTTTTTTGTTTTTTTTTTTTTCCTGATTTTCTCCAAAAGCCAAAGAAACTATGGCTTGATTCATCCTCTTCTTCCTCTCCTATCTGCACACAGATACCAGTCTGCTTTGTAAATCAGGAATGAAATGAGATACAGCCATCTGACACTAATAAATGATTTTTATGGAGGCATGGAGACTGCAATCATTATTCCTGACAATAGATAAAATGTTGTCTTCTTCCTGATTCGATTCTTTCAGAAGAATTTCTGTCTGCCCATGTTGCTATTCATGGTAGATATAATTATTGGGTCAGGTTTTTCTGTTCTCATGGTCTGTTTTCTGTTCAACTTCTGTCCATTTTAGCTATTATGAAGCTACAAAAGAAAGATAAAATTGTTATAATTTAAAATGTTTTATCATGGTCTATAGATTTATTTCAAGTGCTTTGGTTGTGAGTGCCTTATAATGTCCTTTATTAATGCTGGCAAGTTTTTTAGTACCTGCTGATCATGAAAGCCTAATTTTAAAACTTCTTAAGAAAAATAACCTGCATAGGAACAAATTGCAAAATTGACTTCTAGGTTTTACAGAGTCTGAATTATTAGTTTAGTTTTCAAAAAAAATTTGCTCTTTGTTCCACCTCTCCTCTTTTGGTGTTAACAGTGGAAGATTTTTGTCATTTCCCATTGAGCTTTCATTGAAGATTCCACAGAACAGGATCCTTGGTCTCCCTCAGCCCGTCAGCTTGGACACCTCCATCCCCTAGTTCAGGTTTAACCACCAAGCACAGGTTGTCTCCCTCCTGCAGGGCATCTTCTGGAATCCCCTCAATGACAAATTATCATCATGGACATGTAGCCACTATCCCAGGCTCAACAATAAATACTCTCTTACATCTCCTAAACTCTCTTCTCATTTCCTTCCTGGGAACTATTTGTTAAAACCTCCTACCTTTTTGGTTTGTCTAATGTACAACACCACACACTATTGTTCCCTTTTTTTCTTTATACCTAGGTGTACATCTGGATATGGGTGCACATAAAGATACATAAACATTAATAGGAATGTTGGGGAGAATAATGGGATAGCAAGCAAAAGAACACTTACTTCTGAATTATATTTAAGATTCAAAACAAAATACTCAGAAGCTGAGTTGAAATTCAGGGTTGTACATACATATATAATTAAAAGCTTTATTTTCCTACATTGGGCATGGCTTTGGTTGCATTTGCAGTGTGAGGTCTGTTCAGAAACCTAAGACACAAAGATCATCCTTTCTTCCTCTTCTGCTCAGAGAAATAATGCTATGAACATGCTCAGAAAGCACAATCTTCTATGATCACTCAGCTCAAAACTGTGACACTTTCATATGTTAAAGGACAATATTTTATTAGATGAGTGTCAGGATTTCAAGTATGCATGTTTGCCAAGCACCAAGCAGAGTTTCCTAGAGAGCCTGGCACTCCCTTTTGTCAGCGTGCTGTGACACAGCCTCCAGTGTGACCCATCAGTCTGTACCAGAGAGCATCCTACTCAGGGAATGCTTCAGCTAATGAATTGTGGGTGGTGGGAAGAGTAAAGCACTGGGATAGCCAGGAAAGGGAGGATTCCAGCTGCAGGCTGTGCTGGGTGAGGTGATACTGAGGTGAGCAAATTGAATCTTTACAGGTAACACTAATTATGTCACGTCCGTGGGTCTCTGGGATCCCCACTGTTCCTGATCCTTTGTGTGGGAATTCATGAGGATGTCTGCCTTTGTGAGGAGCCACACCATGCAGGAGGGGAGCAGCATGAAGTACTCACAAAACAGCAGATGAAAAATAAGATTATTGAGAAGAGGAGGCTGCCTGTAGTCCTCCAAGGGAAAATACCCTTGTGGAATGTGCTCCTTGTGCTGAAACAGTGATGGGGAGAGGCTGAGGAGGAGGCAGGAGCCTCCCCAAGCCATGTACCACATACATCAGCCTTCTAGGTAGTCCCCAACAGCATTCCTGTGGAGCAGCTTTTTAATATTTCTTTGTTTCATGTTAAGCAATATAATATTATTCTAAGTGGCTTAAATGTTGGTTATAACTTCTCTCATCATTTTGTTTTTATTTTAAAGGAGCCTATAGGTTATTCATTAGTCCATAAGCTATTATTTCTTCTATTCTAGGAATAGTATCTAAATAAAATATTTATACTGCATCTCCACTTGGGATACAGAAACACTGGTGATATGAATTAAAAAACTATACTACATAAACAGTAGCAAAATCTAATATTTGAATCTTGCCTCCTAAAATTTCAAATTTGTCACTGAAACATTTAGTTAAAGTTTGAAAGAAACCAGTTGTTAATGCTCTGCTATTTTACATATAAATACTGTTTTCCTCAGTTATTTTTCTACTTATATTTTTGTGAGTTTGGGCAATGTAACAACTCTATGATACTGAAAATAATCCCGTACAGTTCAGCACTAACAGGCCAGACTTATTTCCTTCTACAAGCAAAGAACGAGTGTACAAGTATTTAAAAAACAATTCACTCCAAAATTGAAAATTCCTTCCACTGCCTTTCCAAACAGCAAAGACAAATGCATGCTTGCAGTGTCTTGTTTACGAAAATGGGAAATATGCAAAACATGCAACCAACAAAATGAAATCATATGGTTTGATATATTTCCATTTCATTTTTCTGCATGAAAATGCAAAATGCCTCCCCCTTCTGCCATAACCACTTATAGTTGGTTTCCATCTGTTAAAAAAGTTGTGAAATGCATATGGGAGGTCTGAAAGTTTCTGATGTTCACGTTTTGATTAGTTCTTCATCTTTTGGAATTCATCTGTGTCTAATCTTCCTTGAGTATTTTAGTGGTGCCAAATATCACCTCCCAACCCCACATATTTCAGCATTTTTGTAGGAAGTAATAGCTAGTAAATTGCAGGCCTTTCTACTCCTTGGAAACACTGTGGGTTTTGCTCCCTTGAATATTAAAAGTTCTCCTTGTATCTGCAGTTTTGTGAGCTAAGTGTGTGCCATAACAGCACACACTTAGATTTAGATTTTGTATTAGATTAGAGATGTATTTATATAATCTGCAGCAATACAGATACATGTGGACATTTATAAAATATGGAAGGAGACAGAAAATCTGATAAAATTTATAGTTTAAAAAAATGTGAGTTGGTATTTGTTTGGGGAAACTATCATCTGTTGTGTTCCTTAATTTCTAGAATTGGGAAGAATTGAAACATCTAACCACTACATTTGCATTTAGGCTTCAAAGTTTAGAATTAAATTTCTGTGAGAATCTAAGCAAAGGTATGTGATAACATAAACACAATATAGACTTAGAAACTGTCTTGATAAAATGGAGGATAAAAGAGAAAAACAAACAAAACCAAAAAAGGACTTAGAAAATAAATCATGATAAAGGAAGGAAACTTACAGGCTTGGATATTGAAATATTCTATATACTCTTTCTTATCAGTGCACTTTATTATTCTTTAACATGTTGAGTATGATGGGTGCACAATAGCTGTGCTCTGACAGGTTTGTTCATCACTGTTCATTTCACAGTTTGTGAACACCATTTGTTTTTCCCTCCATCCTTAGATGAAGCTGACATACAGTACAGGTATTATTTCAGGACAATGGCAGGTCAAGCCATCCCAAGCATTATCTGATGCTAAAAACTAATACCCAAAGCAGGTTTTCTATCTGCTTACTTTTTATTTGGGTTTATTTTATTCAAAAGCTGCCAGTGTTTGTGTAGGCTGGCTCAGAGGAAGTGCAAGTATTGAGGGCACTTTTATAAATGCAATGGGATTATGTTAGGGACAGTGCAGACAAGGCAGAAAAGAAAGGTGCAGCTGTCCCAACTTCACCCTCCCTTAGATATGGACCAGCCCTCACCTGGGAACCTCATTTCCAGCTGTGAATTTTATTTCTTTATTATTTTTTGTTGTAGACCTTGCAGGACTTCAGCTCTGTGGAAAAGACTGTGTGGCTCCAGGCAAAGTCTTGTTCTAACTTTGGAAGTGTTTGTTACAGTTTGGAAATAGAGCATTTCATGACTGTTCTGAAAATTTTAGTAGCAGAAGCTATTCTCAATCCTACCAGATTTGAAAACAGTTGGTATATTTGTTTTTTCTGTTTTTGTCCTTTCCTTTATTTTTCTTTCAGTGTCTTTAATCTTGCATCTAAAATGCATGCAACAAGAGAGGTGATTGGTTATCTCTGTGAGTATATAAATCCTTAATGCAGGCAAGACTGCAAAAAAAAAAAAAAAAAAGGGAAATACAAGTGATGAAATTTAAATAACCTCAAGAACAGTATTTTCATATTTAGGTGGTTGGACATAATGTACTATACTACCTGCCGAAAAAAGGGGAAAAAAAAAAAAGAGAGAGAAATGTAACTGTTTGTGCAGTTATTTAAATTTGTTTTTAATGCAACTATACTACTGCTGCCATCAGAACAGTTGTATTTCCTAAAATTCTTATTAGTGCAGCACTGTATATGTTTTCAGATCAGGAATTGCTGCAGAAATTTTGTAAGCTCTCTAGGGGGGTTTCCCAGAGGTATGTTTGCTGTAGCACACATACATAGCAGGGCACAGAATGGATAACTCAGTGGGCAGAGCAGTCTGTAAAGGAGTTTTGGACATTAGGTAAACCATGCAGTTGTGAATTCCAGGCTGGTCTTTCATTTCTTGCAAGACAGCAAACAAATACTTATCATAAAACATTCTCAAAAATGCTTCTCTGTAAAGGAGAAAAATCTTTAAGGCACGTTGCTATGCATTTATCCTTGAAATGGATAAGAACTGTGGGGAAGGGAATCTTCAGCAACCCCCAGTAACTTCCTGTTAATCAACAGCCACACGAGTGGTTTCAAGTGCAGGAGTTTCCTTCCTTGAGGCGTTTTTCCCTCTTACTATTAATACTGGTGCTGTAACAATTAGTTTATTTCTGACAAGTATCACTTTCAGAGCTGGAGTGCTGCAGACATGAGGAGAGGGTTGAGCATCAAATATATCAAATGACTATTGAATGCTATCTGGGAAATTTGGCACAGCCTAAGAGGGATAATGAACTAAAGAGAATAATTTATTTTTGAAAGAGAACAAGTTAATTTTGTTTTTGTAATCCCCTCTCTTCTCATTTTGTTGCTTTTTTTTTTTTTTTGAAAGCATTTTTTTAAAGTTCTTTTTATTTTACTTTTATACTGAATTTTGTTCTCCTTGACTACAGCAGGGAACAGATTCAGCAAAGTGAAATGTTCCTATTCACATTAATGGGATTTGGGTTAGGATGTGTGTTTATTATTAGTAAAGAATCCACTAGGATGCACAAACCTCTATCCAAATTTAAATTATGTGACTCAGCATGTCTGTAATTTACTCATATATCATCCTTAAGGGAGAATTCGTGCATGCACACCTTCCTGGAGATGTCAAAATGTACTGATTCACCACTGGTGCTTATTTGATGACCACACATGTTTTAGGATCTGCCAGCCAATGAACTTCTGCAAGCCTGAATTGAGTAGATTTTTTTTCAAAGCAGCTTTTGCTTTTATTTATGTTGCAACTAGAAATACAGCAGAGGTAGAACACTGAGCATGGAATAAGTGTCCTCATAGAAATGAGTGAAGGAGCCAAGATCATTCATGGAAGATGGAAAGAACATATAGTAGAGAGAGAGATATAAAATAAATTTCTCATATTATTAATATGCCTGTTTTCTAATTAAAAGAATTCAAAGTCCCAGCTATAAAAAGAGAAATATTGTTTTACTCTGTTGGGAAATTTTCCTTAATTTTTCATGCAAACTGGCATAGAAGCTTCAGTTCAAGATAGTCAAGTCCCCATGCTTGGGAATAGCACAGAGCAGATTTTGGGAATCACACAGTCACCATTGTATCTCCCTTTGAGATCTGTGGGCTCTGCAATGTGTCTTCTAGAGAATGGTCCTTGGTGCACTTTAGGATGTGCACCCTTCTTTTTGGCCTTTCAGGGTTGCATTTTGCAAATGAGTTACATATTAAAAAATCCTGGAGTATCAAAATGCTTTCTAACTCAAACTTGTGAAAATTCCAAAAGGAAGGTATTTATCTGGTTATAAAAGCAAATGAATAAAACGTGACAGTACACATTAGGCACATGGAATTCACAAAGTGTTCCAAACAAAAGGAAAAAATCTTGGACAGACAGCAGAAAAATGAATCTGAGAATGAAACTTGTAATTACTGTATTTAAATTTTTAATAGTTTTAATGTTTCAGGAATTGTGTAATTTTGTTTTAATATTTCATTCCAGATTTAAAAGGTGATTTGAATTATGCTGATAATTTAGAAACATAGAAGTACAGTTGTGTCTTGAAGTCAAGAGCATCTAATGCTGATGACAGTTATATCCAACAAAACCTAAGCTAAAAATCACTCAAAGAAAGAAAAAGATAACTCAAAATGTTTATTACAGAAGATGCATGAAAACATTCATGATATAAAGTTTTTGTTTCTTTGATAGTTTGTTTATATATAGTAAGTCAAACAGCTCCAGTGTTATTTTAAAAAGCTCAATTTTTTAATGGAAAGTGTTATAAATATGAAAATGTTCCCCCAAATTTATGATTCAAAGAAAAAATAAGATTTGGGGCAAAATCCTAATTTTTTGCCAAAAAAAATCATCTCATAATTTCTTACAAAACCAGCAGAGATATCCACTCTTTCTTAGCCATGAATGTGGAAGATTTTAGGGTACACAGATATGACTGTTTATAAATCTGTAGTGTATGCACACACCAGAAGTTCTCAAGGTAAATTATTCTACCTTAGTCCATATTCATGGGTTCTTTCAGTAGTACAAATTAGTGCTTACTGCCCCTTAAAAGACTCTATTAGTTGTTTTAACTGGGAAAAGTTCTTGGGGAGGCTTGGTCATTATTACTCTCTGAAGAACCTCTGTTAAAAAACTGGTTTGTGTAAGAAGTTTAGTCATATTTATTTTGGCATTTTTCATGAAAGATGGATAAGTGCTCCTGTCTATCTTCAGTAATCCTACATTAATAGCTCCATGGGGAGTTGAATAACATTTCTGCTTGTATTTGATTTGTGCTAATTCCTGAAGGCTTATCAGTGTAGTACAGCATCATATAACTTCAAATCTCAGTATATTTTCTTTTTAGCTTTTAAACTACAAGATATTATCTTTTACCTCAGTTCAACCTACTGTTCCCAGTAGAAAGATCTACTGCTGATTTAAATTTTAGAAGCTTATCTTGCAGATTTCCTCCTATCAGCTATTTAGCTGCTCTGTACCCAGGAAAGTTAAAGCAAAGCACCAGCACAGAACAGATCAGGTGTGACCTTAAATTACCTGTTCTCAACCAGTATTTCAGTTTGGAGCTCTGCTTTGATCAGTAAATTAGTCTTCTAGGTGAGATATGAGTGCCTTCTATACATGGATGTCTTTAGCAAACCCTGTGTTATTTTGATTTGACTTCCCTTCAAATTTTATGTGGGCGTTTTAATTTTTGGTATGTTTGAAGTTAAGCACTTAAATCCTTGTTCAGGGATTGATTACATTCCTGAGCACCTGAGGACTTGCAGCTATTTACTGCATTTGAAAGTGATTTTTCAGTCTGAAATGCCAGCTCATTTCTCATGGCTAAAAATACAAATATCCACCTAAATTTATGTAGCTGAATTTGCACAGGTGATCTTTTCTAGACCTCTAGGAGATTAGAGCTACTCTGGGTAAAAGCTCCCCAAATGTGGTGTGTACATGGAAGCCTTAACATGAATGATGTTGATTTCTCTATACACCTCTCCTAATATGGAAAATACAGGTGTGCACTAAGTGCTGTTTTATAGGGGAAGATTTGAGATCCAAATTTGACAGGACTCTCTTCTGCCAACAGGCAAAAAGACTACTTAATTCTGTAATTAGCTCTTAAGTGGTTTGGTCAAAGCTGTGTGGGAATTCTCTGTGCAGTCTCCCAAATCCATGAGGGACCCATTTCCTTTCTCTCACTAATTCAATACAAAAATCAGAACTGCTCCCTCCCCCTCAACCACCAGCCCCTGATAGCGTGGGTTCAGCTTGGATTAATCACCACAAGCAATTCCCTTGAGTCTACCCCTCCTCGTGTGTGCACAACCACAGCATAAAATGTGCCTTGAAGACCATTACTTTTAATAACTGACTTGTTTTATTGACCTGAGCAGAGCTGTTTTAAGTAGCCTTGGCCACTCTATTGCACTGGAGAAGCCTCTGGTGCAGGTTCTGCAGGGCTGTTCCTGCATCCTTATGGAACCCCACAGAGCAAGAGGTGGCCAGTGGGCACAGCACACCTCAATAAACTCATGATTATGGCCAAGTCCACAGGATTTTGTGGACCTGCTCTTGGAGCCAAAGGCAGCAGAGTGTTCAAATCTATCTAGGATGGTATTACTCCAACTCAACCAATCCCCATTGAAAAAGAAAATTATTTTCCCCAATCAGAACACTGAATAAAATAAGAATTTTGCTTTTGAAGTAAACTAAACTTCAATGCCTAATGTAAGAAATATGAAAAAGGTGATTTTGAGGACCAGCTTTATCCAAGGCCTTTTTGTCTTGGTCATTCACCTTTGATTTTAATCACACCAAGTAATTATTGATGTTTGATTAATTGCTGATGTTTTGTGAATAATTTCTTGGCTTTCTGACTTCTGGTTTAGTAGACAGGCACTACTACTTTCTTCAGTTTTGACAAAGAAAATCTTTTAGTGATGGAAAAGTTTCTCTGTGAAGCCATGTTCCTGTGTGCTTTGGTGCACATCCCACCACAATCTAGAATTTATCAAGGTTTAGACATCACTTCTACAAAAACCATATATGAAAACACTGATAACATAATGCTTTTTCTGCTTTTGTGAAATCTCACCTAAGTATATAATATAATTTAAAATACAAATAATTACATGTAAATTGCTAAAACATGCTTGCTAATTGGGATTCAAATTGAAATTCTGATGTAAAAATTAATTTTGTCGCTTGTCTCACTTTTTTGTTTGTCTCTGAGTCCAGGCATTGGCTGAGTTAATGATGTTTTGGTCATTTGTCAATATGTTCACTCTGGAAAAGCACACTGCTTGAAATCTAAGTTGTTGGAGGAAACAAAGGGTAGGAATTAGCTGAGTACATTTGTTATAATGTGAGTTAGCCACGTTTACTGAAATAAAGATTCCAGACAGAAAACACCAAGAAAGCAGTATTCCATTATAGGAGTATTGCAAAAATAAAGGTGTCATAAATGAAAATAACTTATCCCTAAACTATGTTTCATGTACTCTCCGTATACATTGTGCATGGAGAAGAGGATTTTTCAGAGCTTGAAGGATTTTTTTTTCCTTTGTGCTGTTCCCAGAAGAGACAGGGATTTAAACTTACATTTCATGGTAGTATTGACCACAGCAGAGCTGGCAGATTCAAACACTGATGAGCCAGTCAAGGCTGAATGGCAGATGAGCACCAGTTTTAAGACACAGAACAACACTGATTTGTCTGCAAAGTGGTTAAAATGGATTTTTCATAAATCCACCTACATGCTTTCTCTGTTTAGTGCGTGCAGCCTTACATTCAGATGCATTCAAGAGGAATCTATTCGAAGTAAAAAATGTTTTCCATTTTCCCAGTCAAGACTGTTAAAGTCAGGTAAAATAAAGTACAGGGTTAATAAAACATAAAAGAGCAAAATAAACAACCCACCTCCCAGTTCAGCACATACCTCCTTGTTTTGCTTTCTGGAAAGTACCTGACCAGTGCACAGTACCTTGTTTGCTAGTCAGGAAATTGGTATCTGCTCCCTGATTTACAGGGAATACTGTTAGACCCTGCTCAGCCTGGGGAAAACCACATGTGCAAATCCTCAGGGAGCATCACGATGGCAGAACATTCTTCCAGACTGAGAGGACTGAAAAGGCAAGCAAATATAAAGTGTGTGATATATAATTGATGAAGAAGAAGTCTCTAAATGTAAGAGTTTCGTTCAGTCATAATAAAGTAGTTGAGGGTGTGCAGACACTGGAATTAAAGATACATGTACTCCATTCAGCAGATCAATATTTATTCTTCAGTCCAAAGCAGCAAGCATAAATTTTATATTTTTGCCTAAAAGCAAAAAACTTATTTAAATCTCACAAATGCTTTTTAAAAAGAAGGACTGACCAAATTTCTGACTAGAAAACTTTCTTTCTCTTTTTTCACCTTTGTAACATGAACAAGTTTCTAAAAGATTGGGAAAAAATGTTCCAATTATAAATAGATCAATCACATGGAAAGTCTTAAAGGAAAGTTGCAAGATGCAGAACAGAGAAGCTGCAGGATATGTGCAAAGCATGTAAACCTTCATGACAAAAAGAAGGGTAATTGGTTTTCCTGAGGTATTCTGGAATTTTTTGAGAGTAGGTTGTGACAAAAATTGCAATGCAGCCTCTGGAATTTATAGTGTTTGGAAGAATTAGTGTTTTGCAAACTTTTCTGTGAGACCAGAGCTGAAAGGTCCAAGAGGGAGGGGTTGTATAGAGAATGTACTGCTATAAAATGGGTGTGGGGTTGAACCAAGGCTGCAATTAATGTGTGTGATGTCCAAATGACACACTCCATATGTCCATGCCATCCAACTAAACCCACCTTGGATTTTTAGCTTGTTCTCATATAGAGATGTGTGGGCTTTGTTCTTTTTTAATTTCACCTGCAGGGTGAAAAACAGGGTTTGAAGAGCTCAGTGGTGCTCTTTCAGCCCATAAGTACAAGGAACCTCTGTAGGATCCTTGGGTTTCTCAGGATAAACTTGGTGGAGATGGGAAGAGAAGGAAGGAGACGTAAGAGAGATGGTAAAGAGAATAATCAAGTTTTGTACTTCTTGTTCTGGTATGGTCTGCTGCACTTTGGGAGGTTGTTGGAGGGCTGGAGAGCTTTGTGCAAAATGTGTGATCTTTTCAGAGAGACAGCATTTATTTTATGACTTTCTGCTTAGGTTTCTGATGTGTGTGATGTGACTGTCATTGTGACATGGCCAGGGAAAACATCCTTTTTATAATGCACTATGATTGTTCATGACAGAGCTCTTCTGCCTAAGGTGAAACTATTTCTTGAGTGGGTGTCCTTATTAGATAAAAGTCTTCAGACTGCTGAAAAAGTGCTTAGCACTCATTCTGAAAGTAAGAACAGTAATGTCTGAAGCTCTTCTGTAACACAAACTCTTCAAGTAAGAGTAAGTACTCTTGGAGTAAGTTGCTGTACTAGATGTGTTGCATAATGGTGCACCTTTTCTGAAGAATTTAGAATTAATTGATACAAATACAGTGCTTTTCAAAAAGAATTTAGTGACGGATGGTGGATGTTAATTTTGTGGAAACCAGAGAGGTGTTCCAAGTTATGGATATGGGGTGTGTGATGTCTGTGTGTCTCTGCACTGCATGGGCCTGGAGTGGGTTTCTTCTCTGTTTTGCCCCATGATGTTGCTGATACATTGCCAGGCTATCATGGTACCTACCTGTGCCTATGATATGGCAGAGAGGTCCATTGGAGTGCTAAGGATGCTTCTCTCTCAAACCATTATTGCCAGTCAATATTTTTCTTCACTTGCTGCGTTTATTTCTCATCAGAGGAAGGTCTATGCAAACACAAAAGCTGCTCTGTTCTTTTGCCATTGTAACATGAAGCATATTATTCCATCCCATAAAAAATTATATTTCATATATTAAAACATTATTTCTTTGTATAAATTGTTTTAAACTATCTAACTAAAAGAGTCTTTGATCCTGCAAAAATACACCAAAATGGTTGCAGTGAAGTCAGTTGATGCAATTTGGGTGTTACCATGGATTATAAATATGCTTGTGGCCACAAAGATTTTTTCCATTACTGGGCACTAACCAAAGCTGGAATTTCCAAGTTAGGGATCATGATCCTTTGTGACTTGATTAATTGTGTCAGCAAGCAGGAAGTTTTGCTGTCCTCTGTAGAAAGTAGTGGCAGTGAGACTGATAAAACCTCTATGATAAAAGATGTAAATTCTTACTAGCTTTGAGATAAAGAGGTGGGGATCAAAAGTGTTTTTTCAATCATGATACTCCCATTGTCTTTTTTTTCCAAATCTCATTCAATTCACAAACACAATTATTAACTGGGCATGTATCAAATAATGTAGCTTTCAATGACATTTTCTTCCAACAGCGATTAAAATGGGGTATTTTTGTGCTTAGAAATGAATATTAATATTACTGCAGAAAGATTGTACCACAGGCAATACTTATTTATTAAGATACTTTTTATTACTGTGATGTTTTATACTATCTGTGCCATACATCCAGCACAGTCACTTTTGCTTCTTCATTTTATGTTACTATAGATAAAATATAAGCCAATATCTCTTTGCTTTTCTTTATATCAATCTTATTTACCAAAGTAATAAATTATCTTTTAATTCAGGGCACTTTCTGATTTGAAGGCTTGGAAGACATATACAAATAGAAATGTTAGGGAGTTTTTTTCAGAGGGAAGCCTGGTCATTAATCTCTTCTTCCTTTCATCTCTGTCACTATATATTTGTATTAAAATCGATGTACTTAGATTTTATCAGGAGACTAAGAAAGCGCATGCAAAATCTACTCTCATTTTGCATGAGTTTAGAGGTTGAAAGAAATTGTGCCCTATGCTTCAAATTGTTCTTTGTCTAAAGGATGCCTAGTGACACTTGAGTTTTTGTGTTACTTGTCTTAGTTTATAGCAAACACTTCATGGCACAGAGTGGCTGCTGCCTGGAAAGGCCACCTGCTTACTTTGGATCCTTGCACCTCAGGGGAGAGGATGGTCAGTGGGCTAGAAAATGGCTAAGAGGGACCACCATGTTCCATTTGGTCACCACAGAAACAAGCTAATTACCCACACACATCTGTGCACGCTCAGCCATTGCCTAGCTGTGGAGATTCGAGGCCATTTGCCTTGGGATTCTTCTCTCAAGCTCAGCAGCCAGTTAAACTGCTCTTTATACAAGCAAAAAGCTGTGTGAGGATTTCTGTGTTCTCTAAGCAGGCTTTCCAGGGGGTTTATTCTATCAACTGAATGCAAAATTTGGTTCAATTTTAAAATCCCTTGCATGCTGGAACAATTACCTACAACCTTGCCTTTCTTTGCTCACTTTTATTCAGTTTTGAGGGATGGAACATATTAGACTCTTTGTTAAAATTCTGGTGATTTAGGCTTCTTTCATTTCACTTTCCAGTGGATGGCAAGCCCACTGCTCCCCATGTTTTTCCATGCACATTATCTGTAAAACTAGTGAAAGATGCAATAAACTGGGAGGTGGGAGGGGAACAACATTTTCCAACGTTGCAAAAGCCTTCCTTTCACCAAAAACAAAGCTGAAATTTCCCATGTTCGGGCCCCCCATTCAGTACCACTGGTAGATCTAAGAGCTTGCTTTTTAACTCAGCAATTTGGTATCTAGCTTAACTAGGTCAAAGTGGGGAAAGCCAGACTGAGTCGAAGGTGGGCAAGCTCTGCTTTCATCCAGTATTGACTGGGAGTGACGTGAACCATTCCTAATTTGTTTAGACCGATGACATGGTGAGGCAGATTATCTTCCAGAAGTGATTTCAACACACTTTTGGTTTTTAATGGACTGGGTTGTGCTTCATCTGAGAGACACATTGTATTGAGCACAGGGTGGAAATTAATTGCCCCAGTTCTACACAACCTCCAATTTATTCAATTTATAAGTACTAATGATTAAAATTTACCAAGATGATGAGCTCAGCATTGCTCTTATCTATAGTTTTATTAGAAAGACTTAAAAATGACAGCACTGTCATCAAATGTCGTGGGTTTTCTTTTTTTTTTTAAATCTGCATATATTTAGACATGATTTGCAAGAATATCCATTGCATTAATAATGCAAATCCTAATTACTTGTTAGAAAATTGATGTTACCCCTCCAAGCTACATTATTACACAGACTTTCTCCAGAGTAAGATTATTTGGATAACAGTCTCCCGAGGATCTCAGGTTTTGTGTTGTGTCAAATTTTTTGCAGCTCTGTGGCTTACAAGCTCATTTTTTTTGCACAGCAAGGGTGAATAATAATCTTGGCTGGCTTATTAGTAACCCTGTTTAGACACCTGTACAAATAATATTGTTTGGAAGAGTGATTGAGTTATGTGTATTAATAAGGTTGAAAATACATTTCTTAACTATTATACACTGATGATCATTTCAGTCTCCCTCTCCTTTTCTCATTAAAAGTATAAAAAAACATGCCTGCATATAAATTAGCTGAGCAAAAGAACTATGAAAACCTTGCTGGAATTTTTAGAATTTTTTACTCTGACTTTTCTTACAGCAGTCTCAATTCAAAAGCAGAAAAAGCTGTGGGAAATACCAGAAATAACTGTTCTGACAATATTAATGGCTCTTTGTGATGTCTTTAGCACAACATTATCATGGTCCTTCAGTCAGTAGTCTAAAAAATCTTTCATAGTGAAAATGCAACAGTAAATTTCTTGAAAATAAAGCTTATCCATGTTTTTGAGTCAATCTTCAATCCTTTTGTTCTTAAAAGTTGAGGTATTCTCCAATTTTCATTACTCCTAAGTGCATATGACACTATAAAGTGATTTAGATGTTTGAAAACAACAGCAATATTATATCTTTTTAGGATATCATTAGAGTCCATGTCCATTAGCAGAATTTCACACAGTTTTTGGTTGGCAAAGTGGTGCCATGAGTACACAGTCAGGAATGCTTTGCTGCAGACTGGAAATGGACCTCTCTGGGCTGTGAGGGTGTGTCAGCTTCTGGAAGAATTTCTGCCTAATTTTGAAAAATGCTTTCTGTTGGGAAATACCACGCAGTGTCCCTAAAGACCACAATGAAAGCAAACCTGAATTGGTTGAGTTTCCTGGCAGAACACACAGACCATGTTTCTGCCAGCTCCATGGGCTTACTCTTGAGCAGCTGATTACACAGTTCACTTCATGTTCTCTCCAGAGTTTTGTGCTTAAAAAAAAAAACAACCAACCAACAAAAAAAACCACGAAAACAAAACAAAACAAAATCCAACAAAAAACCCAAAAAACCCCCCAAAACAAACAACCAAAGGAAACATGCAAAGAAAAAAACAAAACAAAAAAACCCCAAAAAACCAACCAGGGAAAAAAAAAGCAACCTCCAGGTTTTAGGTTATCTCAGTCATGATTCCAAACATCTTGTCAAACATTATTAAAAAAAAACACCTTTTTTTTAAATAAAAAAATCACAATAAGTAATGAAGCTACAATTTAAATAATAAAACTACTGCTATTTTTTAAATTAGAAAACTACAATATTACTAGCATATTTCTGTAGCCAAATTATTCATTATTGAGATTTGTATTTCAGAATATTGTTAATTTCCAATGGAATTTAGGACATTCATCATGTCCTGCTTATAGGTTAATAAAACTAAGAATGTTGTTTTTTCCATGGAATCAATTTTGTGAACTTTACAGTTATTTTTCCTTTTAATATCTACAAATTTGTCTAGTATTAAATTTCATGCAGCGATTCTCATCAGATATGTTTTCTGATCATTGCTCAGCTTTTATTTCACAACTACCTCCAAAGGAATGCATAGCTGTTATCTGCCCGTTACAAAAATCCAGAAAAATAAAGTAATTTTTTATACTTTCAGAAGGAACATGCAGTGTTGTGCATGAGAACATACTAATCTTCTTTATATATACACAGAGGAGCTGCAGGAGCTTTATCTAAATTTTTGTCCATCCTCACTGTATTTATCCTCTTATCAACTCTTTCATGCTGTCAGTGGCTGTGATGGTTTTTTGAGCTGGGACAGGGACACAGAATGTTTTGCCTGAGGTCATACCCACTTCAGTCTTTCCTGTCCTCAGTTTCTCCAGCTTCCCTTGGGACTGACAAGGCAGGAATTTTGTTCCTTTTTTCTTGGTAGCAACACTTCCCTGTGCATGGAGTGCTGGAGCTCAGAGACAAGATGGTTTCCAGTCCTGTGCCCTGTATCTCTTACAGCAAAAAACAAGAGGCAGCTTCAGGTGACTGAAAGAGGAGTCAACAATAATTTAAATTAGGTTTTTGGAAAGAGATCTTTATGCTGCCCTTCAAAGTTCACTGGCAACAGTGCAATACTGAACTGAGTCAAAAATTCAATACAAATGCAAAAAAAAAAAATTATTATGATTTACTCATAAAACAAAATAAAGTAGAAATAAATAAGCTGTGTTTGAGAAATTCTATTTTAATGGAACTCTAAATATCTTCAGTTTATTTTTGATGAAAACTTTTCTCCCACTTGTCTGTCTCCTTTAAAAGCACCAGACACATTATATCATTTCACTGAGGTAATATGAGATAATCAAGATTTTCCTACTTGTGATTTAATGAAACTTTCTCTGGCAAAATGTCAAATATCCATTTAACATGAACTACTGAAATATGTAAAGCTTAGAAATTTAAAACTACAAAGCTTTCTTATTAGGAGAATATTGATTTCACTTAATCCAGTTTAATTCCTTTGTAATGTTTCAAAACTTAAAAGTGATGAGTTTAGAAGACTGCACACTATTTCTTGGCAGTAAAATTGCCAATTTTTTTTAAGATAGAACTACTAATGTTGTTCACTATTCATGACCTGAAATTCCATTTTACTGTGCTGTGTTTATAAGGCTTTTATTTTTACTTTTAATGCTATAGATTTTTGGAGATGCAGGAGTATATTATGACAGACTTTCTTTTTCCAAGGCACTGAAAGGAAATTACGTGGTAACAAGCTGTTTAATGCTGTTACAGTCAAGGATCTAATAGTGACAGAAATGATGTGACTGGAAGACTAAACCTTCTAAATAAAATTATGCCTCAACTTCTATGCAGTCAGTGTGGAAAAAGAGAGCTTTTGAAGGCTTGAATTTGGGCTTGGTTAAGCATGGTTTGCTTTAATGTCCTTGGATGGGTTTTACTGGGGTCACAATCAGCACTCAGAACTTCCCTTTGTCTTTCATGTGGGGAGGATGTTAACTTAGGAAGGCCAGCAATCAACACATTACTAAGTAAATGCTGACAAATATACACAATTGCTTCACCAGCTGATTAGAAATGGGAGGGGTTTGAAGACAGAGGAATGTTTTGGTTTGCATATCACAGATTTGTTGTGTTTGTTTTACTAATCATGGAAATGCACATTTAGGTGAGCAGATAGAGTACCACTGGGTAGTAAAGAGTACTCAAAGATCAATGGGAAACTGTATCTTGAAATATCTGGGTTTTTTTTACTGATCAAACCTGCATCATTGAGATTTAAAGTGATTTTCTTTTTATAAAAAAAATAAATTTTTGACTATAGAAAGCAAAGGAATTAGATTATTTTAATAGTTTTGATGGTGTATTCATTATATATATATATATGGAGATCTCTACACAACTGGGGGGAACCCAGTAAAAACCTTCAATTTTGGTATGTTGGGATAGTTTGGTACATTAGGTATATTGTACATGGGAGTTATTCAGTGCCTAATTTTAGAAATTTGAATCCAGGTCTATTTAGATGACTTTGGAAAATGTTGACTTTCAGTTGAGAAAGTGATGTGAAATGTGGCATTACAAAAGTGTTGAGCCTTTTGGTTTAATTCCTCCCACTTGTGTTTGAGCAGGCCCCAAAGCTGTGTCTGGGAGGGCTCTGGCTGGGTATCAAGCCTGGTTATCTGGTTATCTCAGCCCCTGCTCATCTGCCCTCTGCAGATGAACAGACACTGCTCATCCCTGCAGGAGCTGAGGAATGAGCAGCCAGCCCCTGCCAAACTGGGCTCCCAAATGAAACTACTGCTGCCTGCAGTGCTGAGCTAGATGTGAAAATGTGCTTAAGTAAATTCTGTGGAGATCTGGGGCTGTGTGGGGACATCTCTGTAGCAGATGTGTCAGGGCCTAGGCAGCTCAGATCTGCCGTTTGCAGTTTGACATGGTGTCTTTTCAGCAGAGATTTTCTTGAGGGAGGACTTTGGTTTTAAATCAGTGCCTCTAGATCATCTGCAAAATGGCAATTTTCTACTCTTTTCTTTTTCGTCTTCTTCTTCTTCTTTTTTTTTTTTTTTTTTTTAAAATAGATTTCATCCAAACACTATAATTCAACTCTTACAGAGATGAATCTCTCTCTCTAGAGAAGACCTGAGGGCAGAAGAATTACCTACAGAAATCACTTTGAGGTCAAAGTCCTAGAACTACAGTTACCTTTTCCATAATAAGTGAAAATGTACAGCCTCCCACTGGGCATCCTGGTAGCCTGAGGAGGGACAGATAAATTAATTGCTCAATAGTGATATGCACAAGCTTCATTCCTTGCATTATGCCTCTGGTAGCTGTAGGCACCTCTGCTTCCAACTGAGGAGGACTTGGAGGAGCCAGAGTATGAATTATTTTAGAGCCTGCCAGATGGCTGTGCTGGCAATTGCTTTTTCATGCTGCATAGGGCAATAGCTACCCTTGCACCACAGCTCTGCATCAGGCTCTTCTTTCACTTAGATGTAGATGAAACAATGTGTGATGGTTCCACCAAAACTACTTCTCCTCTTGTAGCCCAGTCTCTGCTAAACCAGGATATCTTGGCCAGGAATCTGGGGGTAGGGACAAGAAGGAACGTGAAACAACAGCTGCACATCAAACCTCCCACATCTCTGCCCAGCTAAAACTGCATCAGTCATTCCCTCTAATGGTGGTGTTGAAGGATCACATCATTTATACATAAAGCTGTGTCAGTGTGTGTGCAAGTCAGTAGATAAAATTGCATTAAAAATGGACTCACCCTGAAAAATATTAGTCTTTTACTTACAGTTGCATCCATAAAATGTATTCCAGCTAAAATCTGTGAAGAAGCTTTCAAAATATCCCCCAAACTGAGCTTATTGCATCAGGCTAAATCTTAAACATCAAAACAATTAAAATGATGACTGCAAGTAAAATGTACTGTGGCCAATAAAAATTTCTATATATAAACCTCACTTGGAAGTGGTGAGCTCTCTCTAATAAATTACAAGCCCTGTGGTTTATGTATTACATTTTCTTCTCCACTGACTTAAAATATATATAGCTCAGTGATTTCAATTAGTTTTATACTTGCTTCTTGCAAAGCTAAATTGGACTAGAGACTGGCTTGCCATTTATTTTTCTTTCATCCTACAGTAAACAACTCTGTTGCAAGATTGAAAAGCAATTGTACTTCATTTTATCTTTGCTACAGGGAAGAAGTGAGGAAGTTGACAGAAATTGTAGAGTTGGTGTGACACAGGGCTTCCACCTTTGAGGTTTCTTGACTTTCTTCTGAACACTGTAGAGTAGAGAAAACCAAAAACTAAGTGATTAATGGGTTGGAGAAAAAACAAAACCAAATCCAAACTCCTCTCTTACTCAGCTATCTCAGATTATTTTCTTGAGGTGTTTACTCACTCATCAATTCTGAGCTCCACAGGGTGCTGCCTAGTGTGCCCAATGTAAACATTTTGCTCCGTGTTGAGCTGCAGAGTCTTTGTTTGGGAAACACTTGAAGGATGCTCTTCCTTATCCCCAGCAATTGTCTACTGAAATGCAGCAGCTTTTTTTCCTCCTCTGCTGCAGATATTTTAAAGCCGATTCCGTTGCAGAGGATATCTTTCTCTCCTTTAAATCCTTTAAGAAAAACCTTTTTTGTGCTTGGGAAAGAAGTTTAGTTTTACATAAAATGTGTACAGGCTTTCTGAACAATTATTTTAGCAATTCACAGCCTTTAAAGGAATAGCTGCATAGAAGGTATTCTGTTTTTCTTCCCTCTTTTGGGGAGATTTCATCCCACTCCCATTGTTATGAAAGATAATAGAAGTAATTTGTTTTCCTCTGCACAGGAAAGCAAAACAAAACACAGTGATTTGAAGATGGGAGGAAGTGTCATAATACAGATTTGTGTATAAAATAATAGCATCTCCTCTTACAGTTTGATTTCAAATAGAACCACCTGCTGATAGCTCAGAGTGTGTCCTAAATCACTTGGCTTTTGGTACATAAAAATGTGAAGGATGAATATATTCATCCTGCTATGTTCTTAAAATATTTTATTAGTGAGAAAAGTGAGTTTCTCAGAAGTTGGAAAATAATAAGTCTAAAGATGTTTAATCTAAGTAAGGGTGACTTACAAGGACACCAACCTACAATTACTATAATATTATTGATTTTTTTAAAAATTTTGAAACATGCTAGTGACATAATTTTTCAATGTGTTTCATCCTGTGCTACTGAAAGCCTGGCATTCACTGTGATTTTTTTTTTTAAGCTGAAGAATAAAAAATATAGCTGTGTATTACATGGAGTTGACAATGATAGATGTTGGAGTGGTGCATGGAAAGAATATTTTATTGGGATTTTTCTGAGCCACTGACTGTGTCTCTGGTGAGTGACTGGCACCAGGTACATTTCCATGGGGGGGCTTGTGGTACTTTGAGCATTCACCTTTTGTCCAACAGTTTGCAGCTAGTAATGCAGCCAGTGCTACTGCCAGCCTCGTGGGGTTATTAGATCTAGGGATTCTAATTTGGGGTTGTTTCCTGTTGCATTAAGCACATAAAACTCGTCTATGCCAACACTATTCAGTGAAGTGTGTGGCATAAAGCATGCTCACATATGTTATGTGATGTGCAAATTTCCTTCCAGAGTGGTGGACAGGAAGGGTGATCTTAAAAAAAATGAATTTCTCACTGTCACATTTGCCTGCTGAAAGTGGAAATTTGGGAAACAATACTGCAAGTGATGCTGGTGGCTCAGAACTTAGGAGGAAAGGGAGCTTCTATACCTGCCTTAAGTTTCTTTGCAGGGGAATAAAACAACTCCTAGGAAAGCTGGTGCAAAGGCTGGAGCCCTGAAGCTGTGGTAGGCAAATCTTGTGAGCCACATGCTATGAGGTATGCTAGCTCCAGGTCCTTATCAACTGGTAGATTGCTTTGGGGGCCTTAAAGACAATGTGCAGTGGCTGCTGTAGGAGGTTGGCCTCTATTCCCAGGCAACCAGCAACAGGACAAGAGGACAAAAGGCTCAAGCTGCAAAAAGCAGGAGGTTCAGACTGGACATAGGGAGGAATTTTTTCTATGAAAAGGCTGTTAAACATTGGAATGGTCTTCCCAGGGAAGTGGCAGAGTTATCATCCCTGGAGATGTTGAAGAAACAACTGGATGTAGAACTCAGTGCCATGGTCTGGTTGGAGATCAGCCAAAGCTGGGACTCTGTCCCTGGTCTTCTTAAACCTTAGTGATTCTGTGACTGTGATGGTGGGAGTGAAGCAGCTGAGGTGTCCTTGCTTTCCTTCCTGAGGGTATGAGCTGCTGTTGTGTCAGCCTGGGCAGATGCACAGAGGATGTGGCTAGGAGAGTGTGTTTGGGATATATAAATGTGGCCATGGTCTCTTCTTGTGGGCACTTATTGCAGGCTGCTTTCCCAAAAGAAAGTGCTGTGTGACACAGGTGTTTGCCTTTGCCACTACAGCCTATTTTTATATTACTTTTTATTATATTCTATTTTTATGGGAGAGTTTAATAGCAGTATTTGATGGGGAGAAGGTAAAAAGGGCTGAATCATTTACCAGCATATCACAACTCTGAAAATTTAGACATTTCCATGATTTAGATATAGGATTAACACATGATAGTTCTTACTGCTTGTGTTTCCAGGATATGGAGCAAGAATGACAAGCTCTGGCTCAATTTTGGCACTCTTGTTTTCTAAATAACCTAAGGATTTGACAAAGCTACAGAGACAGGCAAGGTGGAACATCTTTGCTAAGCAATGTAACTTCAACACAGGCTTTTTTCAGCGTGAAGGATTTCACCAGGGGCTGAACAGTTTTGTCTTCAAGCAGGAAAGACATAACAGAATTGTAAAAAAGAAAAAAAATCTATTCCAGGTAATGTCAGTACTTCTTGAGCTCATAACCCCAGAATCACCATTAAATTGTAGTTGTGCTATGGTACTGCTGAAAACACATCTCATCCTATTGTGTTAGCAAACATTTTTGGATACAGAAGTTTTCAAGGTCATCTGTGGGTGGGCATGGACAATCATTACACCCATTCTCAACTGTGTATGTTTGATAGCAAATGAAATACAGAAATTAATTAGAAATCATGCTTATTTTGCTACATAGTGAAGTAAAGATATGAAATGGATATAATGATAGGATCTAACAGTTTCCTGGCAATTATCAGGAATTAATTTGTCTTCTGCTTTCACAATTAAATTCATGGGTTTCTTTTGGAGAAAAGAATGCTTTATTTCTCCCAAAATGTATATATCTGTAGTTATCTATTGTGGTAGGAGTTAGAGTATACATGAAATGCTCCAGGAGTTTTTTGCATAATTTGGTAGTATAGAAGTTATGGAAATCCTGGGAAGCAGAGGCTTAATATGCATCATTAGAGATCACTGTGTTTTTGGTGATAGTGAAGAAGTTTTGCCAGAGATTTTTCAGTATGTCAGTAATAGATAACTTTTGCTTGCTGTTATAAAAATAAACTTTTTAATCATTATGTTATAGGTTACATTTCTACCAAACAATGACAACAGAAGAAGAAACAAGTAGATTTCTCCAACAGATATGAATATTGTGGCTTGAAGCAGCACAAGAATCAGTTTTATCTAATCCAGGGAAGTGATGTACCTTTGCAAACAACTTCAAGGTGTCATGTGATGTTTTTAGAGATGGTCTTGTATACCTGAGGTGCTTGTGCAAATAATGTGACTATGAGCTTGTAGTGTTTCTACCCAGTGCAGGATTTTATTATTTTAATTCTAAGTATTTTATTGCTACAGAAGGCAAACAAACCTGTGCACAAAGACCTTGAGTGTTACCAGGAATGGGTCTTCTACCATTTCTCCAGGAGCTTGTTCCAGTGTTTTACCACCCTCACAGTGAAGTGTCTTTCTAATATTTGATATAAACCTCCTCTCTTTCAGTTTAAAACCTTTAGTACTATCCTTGCATGCCCTTGCCAAAACTCCCCCAGCTTTGTAGGCTCCCTTCAGGTACTGGGAGGCTCAGAGCAGTAGCTGATGTGTTTTGTCTCTTGGTGAGTACATAAGAATTATGAACATCCCTTGCAGAGTCTGAGGTCCCAGCATTCCTGAAAATGAGGATAAACCTTGGGAGCATCCCCTGGGGAAAACCAGGGAGTGCTGATACTTTGCTTTCACAAGTTCCTTAGCCTACTCCCACTTTACCATCTATAACACATATTTTTTAGCCATATGTTGTTCTTCTTTTTCTAAAAAAGCATCTAGAGAAAGATTAGGGCCTGCAGTTATTTCTGTAAGGAGGGAAGATGTGACAAGATGTATGTTTGATGCCAGCATTTTATTTTTAAGGTGGTACAAATTTGTGATGAAGCCATCTTTGAAAGGAGGAGGGGCTGCATTAAGGGGTACATTTCTGGCTTGTAGCCCTCTTGTTTTTTAAATAAAACCTCCTCAGAGTGCTGCCCCCTCCCTGTTCACTTGCTGGTGCTTCTAGCTCAGCCTGAAGCCTCCCCAGGCACCTGAGTGTGGTGCCAGCTCCAGGAGCAGCAGGGCTTCTCCCTGGCACAGGCATCCCTCTCCCCTCCAGCCTCAGCATTCCAGATACTTCTGTTTGAAATTGTTTCCTAATTCCACTCACGTGGTTATTTGGCCTAATTGTCAGATTTTTGCTGAAATTTTTCTCAGCCTATTTGTATAAATATTTTAAGGCTGTGAATTTTTTTTTAATATTGCCCTTTTACTTTCAGGGGCAGCAGGATGTGTTCTACTATTTGTCTACACAAATCAGTTTTTTTTATTGTCCCGAGTTTCCAACATTAAAATCTCCTAGAAAAAGAAAAAAAGGAATTTTCTGCCACAAATCCAATGTGGATCAGCAATCCATGTTCTTTCCCTGCTATTTATTATTTAATGCCTTTGTATTTTACCTCTGCAGTTTAGATGTAACTCCTTTCCATGCTAAGTTTTCCTGGCTTGGTAGTTTATTCCTTGTGGGAGAGCTCCTGCAAGCCCTGGACTATTTCCATTGCCTGCTCTCAGACATTCTCTCTGTCAGGCATTGCCATCAGGGCTTTGCTCCAGTGAAACTTCACCTGCTGGTGGCATCTGCAGTATTGCCTCTGGTCTTCACAACATGGATTTTTTTGCAAGTTATTCAAATTCTTGTTTATCAGACCCCATCCTTGTGCTCACCAGCTCAAAGATACTTCACTTTCCTCCCCAGCTATGCTAAACTCCTCTGAGGTGAATGAGGGTTTCAGGCTTCTACCTCCAAATACAGATTGTTTTCCCTGTGTGACCATTTTAGCATTTGAGGTTTACCAGATGCTTCTAATAATCTTTCTTCTTGATAGGGCTTTGTAGTTTCTCTATATGTTTCTATTGTTCATCAGCAGTTCTCAATTGTTAGCTTGCATCTTAATTACTTATATTTATGGCCAGATTATATAATTGTCCTCTAACATATAAGCAGAAACTTCAATAGCCAGTGACTTTTCACAAAATGTCAAAGAACAAATCCAAGTTATGACAGTTTGGATATAATTCATATTTTCCTTTTTAATTTGATTTAAAGTGGAGAGAAATGCCCATGAAGCTGTAGTGAATGAAGGCATTCTTTTAATGCTAGACAAATAAATTCTAAACAAGAGTAAGAGCTTTTATTTTTCAAACTGATTTGTGTGATTATCTTATAATAAAATTGTAGTAAACATTAAAGGCTAGCTGAAACTTGGTGAAATATAATAATATGTTTATGTAGTGAAAATAAAAATAGCTTTAAATAGTAAAAATGTTTCCTCTAAATGGTAATAGTAAAGTATCTTCATAAATTAAGCATTTTTAAATGAAATGTTTTTCTTTCTGTCTGCTAAGCAGCTTTTGATAATTTCAAATAATTTGCTCTGTTCTCCATCTACTTAAATTTTCAGTAGGTTTCTATGTGACACTTTTTTCAAAAGGGTTTGGAAGTCCAAATAAATTATGCCAACTGGTTCTCTTTTATCCATTTTATCCATTATTATGCTTGTGGAGTATGACCCACTTTGAGAAGCTGATCAGATGAGAAAGAGTTGCATAGTGGTATAATACAGACCAAGCTACTGTCTAAATGTATCTTCAAGCACCATAATGGAAAGTGGGACTTCAGATCACTGTAAATTAAATTGATTAATAATACATCATGATAAAATGAATTTTTCATGGTTTGGGAACTAATGTTCTCAATTATTCAGCAATGCAAAATGTAGGAAACTTGCATATAAACAGCATGCAAGAGTTGATCCATGAAATCTTTATTTAGAATAAAAAATATATATTTTTTAATATGCTTGAACAATTTTACTACAAATACCTCTTGCTTTTGGTGGCAAAAATTAAGTCAGAAATTAAACTGGCCATGTATAGACAGTGAAAGTATCCTGTCTATTACAACAACAGAACACACACTTTAATCATTGTACATTCAAAATGTTCCCATTTTTTACTTCTTTATTGCTATGAAATAAAAACTGTGTTCCACACAGTTAATGTTGCAGTTTCTGGAATGCATTTGCAATGCTCATATAGGAAGTTCTGTTTTCTTTTGAAAATGTCTTTGTTAGGGAATTTTTTAGGCCATTCAACTTATAAATATTGATATTATTGATGTGTGTTTTTCCTAGACCCTGATTCCAAGTCATAATCTTGTGTGCTTAAACCTTGAAGTGTTTTAGTGGAAGTTAATTCTGAAATTCAAGAAATTCTCTTCAGAGAAATTATGTCCAAAACTGATATTTTATATTTAGGAGGCTTCTTTCTTTGGTTGTTTTTAACCCATAACTTCAATTAGGATTATTTCTTATTCACAAATATTCTGAATGCGACCAATTATATTGGAAAAAAAATTGCTCCTAGTCCATGCACTAATCTCAGCAGTAACTACATAATTCTGTAGTATCCCAGCATGAAATATTAGCAGTATAAGCTTCTGTATTGTCCTTTCAGATATTGCTTATTGTCACTTTTCATGAGTGAACACATGTAAGCGCACTAATAATGCTGAGCACTTGTAACATCTGAGTGCTCCAAAATATTCAGTATTTCTCAGGACTGAGCCTGTAGAAATGAGAAATGGGAAACACTTGTGTGTTTGTTCAAATCCTCTCATTACAACTCATGACAAGTTCCCTAGTGGGTATTTTTAGAGAATGAATACCATGATCACCTCTATTGTGGAACAAACTTTAACTTTGGTGGAATGGCTAAAATGTAGATTGCCTGCAAGATTCAACCTCTGCTGTCTGGTGTCACTTTAAGTGACTTGAGATTAGGGTGTCCACATATGGTAGAAATGGTGGCTAACTTTTCTAAAATATTCTCTATTCAAACCTAGTGTGAAGTAGAGGCCTTGATTCTCCTTCTCCACATTGCTACTTAAATTATGTGGCTGAGATTGCAGGTGTAGTAAACTACCACTCAGTATCCCTAATCCCAGACACTCATTCTCTGTAGCAACATCTTTGCACCAATGGAAAGTTCAGTAAAGTCTGCCAAGCTTCTCACAGAGAGATGCCCTGGCATACAATACTTTATTGAAACAAAAATTAGTGAAAGAATTGAAACAAAGGTGTTGTCCAGAGCAGTACTTCTCAATAAAAAAACAAAAAACAAAAAATCCAAATAATTCTCCATTTTTCCTCCTCCCTTAAATCACTGCTCTCATACTCATTAAGATGTTTGCTGTGCACCAGTGAGGTGTTTTGTCAGCCAGATACTATGATGTTCCCAGAGACAGATCACAGTAATTTTCTAGAGGTTTTTGGTGCATTTGGTTGCTTTTTCCCGTCCAAGAGTGATAGAATTTGTTAGAACAACTGGAGGGAGAAAAAAAAATCTAATTGTGTTTATGCTTTTCAGCATACAAATGCAGAGACAGATGATTGAGTTTGAGAGAGATGTGTCTTTCCCTGAAAACAGGAAGATGGGGAACTTACCCTGTGTGACCCCTACTCAGTATCAAAGGTTGATGGGCAAATTATTGCTAATGGCATCATCTCCACCTCAGTCAATTAGTTAATTTGCATCAAAAGAGCTCTATTCTATGTAAGTAACCGCTATTATGAGCACAAGATTATTATGAGTTGCATTTTGGATTTGCCACATCTTCCTGAATGGTTGGAAGGAATCAGAGTAATTTCTGGCATTTCTCTTTTCTTCTTTACAAGAATAGTCACCAATGTCTGGGAAAAAAAGAAATATTTCCCATGAGAGGGGTGGGTTGTTTCCTGGAGAAACAAAGATGCATCCCTTTTTCAACAGTAGTTTCCTGTGAGCTGGTACCTGGTGTGGAGACCTAGGAGCTCACCTGACTCAGTTGTTGGGATCTCTCTTATGAGTTGAATTGAAAAATATTGTAGTTCATAATGAAGTGTAAAAGAGTGTAAATTTGAGGGGTGGCATTTTTGTGTTTATCTTCCCCTCAAATCTGTTAACAATGAAAGAAAACTGCTCCTCTTTTACAGCATACATATTTCAGGAACAAATTGCAGATGCATGGGTAGGTGGAGACCCAGGCGTCTGAGCTGCAGTAGCCCCATTCCACACAGGGGTCTGTTCAGAAACAGCATTTAAACCACAACATTTGGGACTCAAATCCAGACACTAGGCTCTTTTCAACCTTGCTATCATCAATCCTTCTATCATGCTTCCCCATCAAATCCTTCTCCCCTCAATATATTCCATTGCTGTGCTGTTACCAAAGCTGATTCTTGAGCGCAGATTTAGAATTGAGATTGCAGGAGTGAGAACCAGCCACAGTATGCACTGATACCTATTTGTCTTGGACAAGATCTTTTAGCTGTGCAGCATTTGTCAAAGCTCTGTTGGCAATGTAATCTACAGCAATAATTTCTCTTCTGTCACTGCAAATTCTGCCTGGGAAACTGCAAACCTGAAGCAGACTTCTTGGAGAGCCATGCCGAGTGAAAACTGAGAGACTGGGAACTGCTGAATGTCAGCAAAGGTTATGCAGTCATTTCTCATGTCACTTTGACAGGCACGAGAGCCAGGAGCAAGGGAGAATTGCAGGATGGGGATCCAAGGGTGCATGGGAGAGACGGGAAATGGACCATTAATCACGGGCAGAATATGGGAAAGCTCCTGTCTTTCAAAGTGGGGTGACCTTTAGGAAATATCCAGTTAAGCACTGTGATTAATGTTCTGTGTTCATTTCTTAATCAGTTGCATTATTTGCTGTGAAAGTGGGTGAAAATAAACAAAAACATAGTTAAAAGGAACAGCTTTTTAAAGACAGCACTGGAGTGGTTCTGTTCAGTTGCTAGTTTCTGGTTAGATTTGGTACAATTAATATCCATGCTGCAGATCTTCAGAGAGCACTTTTTGCTGGTGCTGATAGGCACTGTGTACACAGCAAGATTATATTAAATTGCTCAAAGAGACACTGATATATATTATTGCTCTATTGATTCATGATGTTTTATTGTACAAAGTGTAAAATCACTGAACCTCAGGTTAAATATTCAGTGTGATTTGGGGTCTTTTAGTCATAGAAATCCTATTAAAGGAGAAGGAGATCATACAGCTAAACTGCTGTGAATGGCACTGAGCAGTTACCTCCAGTGTCCTGTAATGATCTTAATAATGGAGAAGTCATTTGGTATTCATTGTCGAGCCATTGATCATAATGGATTCATTCATTATTAATGTGGCTGGAGCACAGTGATGAAAGACCTGTTGCAAAATGAGCATGAAGATTAGTTTTGCAGAGGAAGTCTTGAGGTAGCTTGAGATCAATAATCTTACCTGCCATGGTAGCAGTAGCACTGGAGAGGAAGTTAAAGGATATCAGTGGTTGGTTGACTCTTCAAGAAGCTCAAAGACGAAGAAAAAAAATTGCTAGGAGGAGATATTGAAGCTGTATCCTAAATTTCCTAGGCTCAAATAATAGCATCATGAATTGACACAGGTTGCTAGCCATCATCATCACTGGTTTGAGGATCACATGCCAACCCTGGTTATACAGCCTGCCAGCTGGAGGCAGCTAAGCCAGGTGATGTAAAATGACTTTGGAGACAAAAAAATGACCCCTGGACCAGTTCTGCACCTGTGGTTATCATCCACTGTGATGCAAAGAAGCTTTCTTTTTAATCCAGAGACCACTGCTAATTGAAAGCTCTACCATGTATTCCAACTGATTTTCCTGTATCCCAATCACTAATCAAATCTGTTTTCAAGTATCTTTGCTCTACTATATCATCATAATTTTTCTTGCTTTTCTTTATCATCTCCAATAGGCATGAAGAAATACTCAACCATGCTACCTCTTAGAGTAACTTTTTAACTTAAAGTATTTCCAGAAGACTTGCAGGATGTTATAAGTCAGCAGCCCCTTTCTGGCTGTCTCTCCTTGTACTTCCCAGTTGTATGATTGCTCCTTACTCTGCCAGACAACAGAAAGTCAAATTTGGGTGAGTGGTTAACCAGTCATGGTTTTTACCCTTCACGTTTTTCTGTGAAGTATCAAGAGATTTTAAAAGGCTCTAAACTACAATTTTTGTGGTGTCAGTTATCTAACTAAAACTGTAATCCTCTTATGAACAGCTTATGTCCACCCTTTTTGTATTTTCAGGTGATTATTTATGTATTTATGCTGTTGGGAGCAACTAGACCTTCTTAAAAGTAATTAAGGCAGATTATTTTACAATTCTGAGTTTGAAAGTCAAGTGATAAGTTCCTCTGAAGTCCTTTGCTCAGCAGTCCTCTAGGTGCTTTCAGAATGACTTCTGCCTTTTTTAGTCATTGTGGTGAGTGGGAACATTACCTGTGCCTTCTCTGACAGGTATGAGCTAGATAGAAGCTGAGCATCTGACTCTTTCATTTTCTTATTTTGCTAAAACCATACACACCAGGGATTGCACTGACATTATGTGTTTGTTTCTTCCCTAAATACCTTTATTTTCCCCTATATCTGTACTTACTCCTCAAGTAGGTGGACTGTGATAATTTAAGACTGAATTTGAAACTGGCAAATAACTAGCATTTTAGGACATAGTCCTGGAGAGAAAATGTAACTTTATTTCATTTTTTTATCAGAAGAAAGCAGTGCTCCTTTCTATGCTATTCTTTCTCTTCTATTCCCCTTAAAATGTTAATAAGTCAGGATTTATAAGTTACCTCCAACCTCTAAGACAACTGAACTCCATTTTCTCAGCTCCAGCCTTTGTATTTCTGCTTGTGTTGTTGTAGGATCACATTCCCTTCACATATTGCTTATCCTAGTGCTAAGGCTGATCTTCAGCCTTTGTAATTTTTAGAGTATCCTGGGAAGGAACCCATAGGGATCATCAAATTCCAGCTCCTGACCCTGCTCAGAACACCCCAAAAATCCCATCATATGCCTTAGACTGTAATTCAAACACTTCTTGAGCTCTGTCAGGCTTGGTGCTCTGACCACCTCCCAGAGGAGCCTGTTCCAGACTAATTGTGTGGTTTAACAATGTAAAATATTATTTAATTTAAAGTAATAATGTCCATCTTCATGTGGCAAGCTTCATGTAGATATAGTTTTTCAGTAAGTCAAGCAAAGTTCATAAGAAATAGTGCCTGTTAAGCTGAACTCAAACACTCTCCCCACAGTGGAGATGCTGTAAGGGCTTTTCTGGGAGAGGAGTGGAAACAGGTTTCACAGAATTTTAAGTGTTTTCAATTTTTTACCTTTTTTTTTTTGAGCAGAAATGCTGTTATATCAATGCAGTAAAACACTTGTCTAGCAAGATTTTTAAGGCTGCCTGTAGACCAGTAAAGCAGTGGACTAAAGATGTTTTTCCAGGGCATTTCATCTTAAGTATGAAAAAAAAATTAGTTTGCTTCATACTTTGCTAAAGAGAGGACTGATGGAGTGGCTATCTTAATGAAGGTGTACTGGGTAGGAGACAAAAAGTAATTTCTTGATTTTTTTTCCCTTATGTTTTGCAAGAGTATACAGCAACAGGTTACAGCCAAGCACAAATAGATAAAAGTATGATGTTTTTTAAAAAATGCTGATCTCCAAAAGGCCTTAAAAATCAGTGCAAACTCATTGATACACATGTAAAATAGTCCTGTAAAATAGCTTAATGTATGGTGTTTAGGCATAGATATCTTAAAATAATAAATGTCAAAAATATTCATGTAACAGCAAAGCACAACTTCTCTTTCATTCAAATAAACATTAGTATATTAAATATTTGAGTGGTCATCAAAATAACTGAAAGCAAAAATGTCTTTAAAGAAATAACATCTATATCCATTTCAGAAGCAAGCTTGAAGCTAGGCTGATAATGACATGGTTCTGTAAATTTATGGAGTTGAAATAGTTGTCCAAAAGCTGCTGTTTCAACATTCCTGGACAGGAAAGCATGCCCATGCATCAATTCATAAACTTGTTCTCTTGCATGCCTGCATTCTGCCATCTGTTAATGTGGCATTTTGCCCACTTCAGGGAGTAGTGTTTTGTTTTCTGTCATCTACAAACATCAACTTTCTTACTAGAGAAATACTGAAAAATACAGCTATTCTTTGTGGTTTTTTTCTTTCCAGACAGTCCCTCTTTTCAAGCTCTCTCATTATGTGCTTTCATTGGGGGGATGCTGGAGAGTTCAGCTCACTCTTTTTCTCATTTCCCAAGGTATTTTCTGAGCATCCAATGTTCAGCTGCCTCTAGATGACTAGGAATTCCTCTGGCTGTTCAGATGGTGTTTTGAGAGTTTAAACATAAGCCTGGCTTATCTTTTACCTGGCCATGAATGGATGAGGCACAACCATTATCCCTGTGCTCCATAAAAGTCAGCTGACAATCTGTCCTTGCCAATGCACCCATCAGTGCACCTGAAAAAAATCCAAAACAAACAAAAAAAACCCCAATGAGCTTTCTCCTGTAGAAACTCCCAGACAAATTTCTTTATCTTGGAATAATAATGAGAAATATTCATGGTGTTTTGTGGAGCTCCCAAGCCTTGCTCTTACTCTCCTGATCTGAATTTCTCATGTTGTGTGGCCTGGGAAAGCTACACAAAGCAAACTGTTTTGTTCTCAAGTTAGAATGTATTTCTGCATCCTCTCAGCTACTGCCCCCCCTATTTGGTAGTAAATGCCATGACTTCATGTGAAATAATTTCCAAAGCACTCATATGAAATTAAAAATAAAGCAGCAAGATAGGTAACTGGCATGTGGCTCACGTGAGGTCTCCTCATCAGAGTGCTGAACTTGCATTTGAATACAGAAATGAGGAGAGGGAGAGTAATTCTCCTAAAGAAAAGTGACATATACAGGAATAATTGCAGGATGTGTGCAATCACATGGGGCAGTCAAATGGGGGTTTCACAAGTGCCTGAGTGATCTGTGAGTGCAAGGGGAGCTGAGAGGCCCAAGCAGGAATGGGCTCACAGGGAAAGATCAGTCAGCTACAGAGCAGCTTTTGTTGTGAATTCAAGTCTCTGTGGGATAATTTTCTTGTTTGTCACAGATCAGATTTGACTGATGACTTGTGGAGATTTCCTTGAGATACTGACAGGTATGCTTAATTAGAGGCAAAGATTCAGTGGAAGCTGAGTGAAGAATTACTTCCTCTGTGTCAGTGAAATTCCTTTCTTTACACCAGCTGCATTTCACAAAGGGACTGGGTGGGAAATTGCATTAAGGCATAATGGTTGCACTGGAAGTTTCAGCCTCTTAGTTTTCATGTCCATTTCCAGGTAAATATAACAAGAATGTTGTCGAATGATGTGGACTGAAAAAGTTGTCTTTATTTTGAAATATTCTGAGAGTGTGTTGTGGCAGAATGGTTGCAGACCAAAGAGTGGTTGGCACATGTACCAGACTAGTAAGAGGATGGATCTGGTTCTGAGACTGGCAAGGGCAAAATTTTATGCTTGAGAAAAGGGGGACTGCTAGCAAAGGAAGCTAAGGAGTGTCCTGGGACTGTGACCATCTTACAAGGTCTTCTCTTCCCTGCATATCCTTCCCTGCCTCTTTTCCCCACGTTAAAGCTGCATGCCCATCCACCTACCATCAGTCATCCTGCTGCTCATGCCTGCTCTTGCCTTTTCCAGCTCCAGACTCATTCTTTCTGCCTGTCATTCCCACACCAATTTGCCAGAGGTACAGCATTTGCACACAGGGGAATTCTTATTTTCACTTATTAAAATAAAGTGCAGAAAGAGTAGTTGGTTCAATAATATATAACAGAAAAGCCCTTTAAAACTGGCTGGTTGCCATAGCTATTTACACTAGCTGTGGTAAAGCTCAATAATCAATATAGACTTCATAAAAAGTTTGGCAGAGAAGTGCAGATACTGTATATATATTATAGGTGCAACTGATAAATCCTTAACATCATCACAATGCTGTATATATTTGCATTTGAAGTTGCATTATATATATTTATATGCATGTATATATTCTGTATGTAAACAAATGTAGAAATGGCTTTGTGTTTACTAAAGGTACATAAACAATTTACAGAGGATATGAGCAACTGATGCTGTGTTTTGGCCTTCTAAAACAAGTGTTGCCTGAATTTGGAACAGCTTTTGGAAGCCCATTTCACAAAGAACAAAATCTAAATCATTTATACTCTGTAAATAAAAAATATTTGGTATGTACTTGTGTGTTTACACATCTGCATACACACATGCCCATGTATATATTTATAAGCACATAATTAATTCCATCTACCCTTCCAAAGAGGTTTTCCAGAACCAGGCTCCAAAATCCCTTTTAGTTCCCTTCTGCCATTTGGCTGGAGAGCACATTCATCCATGGCCATTGTTTATACAAA
This sequence comes from Luscinia megarhynchos, assembly GCA_034336665.1. Classification (NCBI taxonomy): domain Eukaryota; kingdom Metazoa; phylum Chordata; class Aves; order Passeriformes; family Muscicapidae; genus Luscinia; species Luscinia megarhynchos. Next base: position 9,800,991 of record JAPFBE010000013.1, on the reverse strand, counting down.
GGCAGGAAACAATGCTTATGACAATCACAAGAATAATTCTCCAGAGTGCAGGGACAGACTTTCTTGTGGGAAACAGGTACTGCTAATAAATTTCCAGAGGGTCATTTTTGTGGAGGTGACTCGAAGCAGCCATTCCAAACTGCCAGCCCCCTGATCTCCCCTGTGCACAGCTGGAATGGGAACTTGACTGAGCAATGAGCAACTCTTTTAAAATACATCTGGTGGTCCAAACACGTTGCAGTGTTTTTCATATGCTTGCACAGCATGCAGTGGCAGGCATGAAATAGTATCAGTGTTTTGTTCTTCCTCCTCTGGCTAAATTTCATTTATATGGAAAAAAAACCCTCAAGTAACCTGATAAAGAATACTGAGATCAAAGAAAAGACCTACATGAGATTCACAAGCTTCTCTCATTTTCATTTATGTTCTATCCACTGGGGTCGTCTGTACTGAAAATTTAATCCTGAATTCCTTGTCAATAAAATGTTACACTGTTTGAGTGCTATGTGAGTAGCAATAATGGTAATAAAGTGATTAAGTTCATGTACTGAGCAGACCATGAATTGGAAAATGACAACTTGAGATGGAACAACTAGATAGAAGAGAAACCTGAGATGGACTGTGATCAGAATTAAAGTCTATCACTAGGGCAGCTAAGGAAGATGAAGGACCAGATTTATGAAGCAGATGGAAGGCTATAGATATGTCAAATGTGTTCTTTGAATAGCTGCTGTGTGAAAAAAAAATGGTTTTCCTAATGGTCTGTAGTAACGATAGAAATAGTTTTAAGTTTGGATGGCAATAGATATTGTCATATATTTTAATGGTTCTGGGATGATCACAATATATAATTTTTTCAGACAAATTTTTATTAGTTTAAGGTACAGAGCAAGTATAAAGTTGTCCTCTTCCAAGCAAGGATGACTACATGTGTCTGTATTTTCCTGTCTTGGCAACAGTGAGAGTTACAAATCTCTGAGCTAGTTAAGGGCTATACTTTTGTTTCTGCTCCAAGTTGTTTTCATACTGTTGTGTGAGATGGAAATATATGAGCTTCCACATTCTTCTTCCAGTTGCAATGGTGCTATGATAGATCAATATAACTCTGAAAACCAAGAGAAAACTATACCTAGAACTATTTAGCAAGTCATTATTGAGTATCTTGTTAGAGCAGTTTTTCTGACACAAAACAAAAAAAAATCTTATAATGTTAAAGTACATGGCTTTTTCTAAGTTTTTCAGATTGCAACGACATATTTTCAATTTATAGATACAATGGGGAGAGAAAAACATCAGTAGATTGACATATATTTAATCTGGGTTTTCTTTTGGAAGGGAACATGCACTACTGTTACTTGCTAAATGTGTTGGGTTTTTTGCAAAATCAAGACAGGTCATTACTGAAAATCTTTTCAATGTGCTTCTTTTGAGGTATATCTATATTATGGATTTTACATAATTTGAATATTTAAAATGTCTGAATGAACAATTAACAAGAGTGTGTTACTGGTGTGTGTTGTACACTGGTACCTGGTAGGATTTAGAGAATGAACACAAAAAAATTATTATTTTTTTTAATAGTCAGGAAAACTGCCAAAAGTACTCATTAAAATATCTAAATTAGATCATTTTTCTAAAATCCAGTGTATTCTTCCACACAGAGTCATCCCTTCTTTCATTAAAATAACATTAATGATTTCATTAAGTCCAAAATGTTGAAATATGTTACAGAAGACAATTAACAGAAGAAGATGTTTTCTAAAGACTTACTTGGATAGAAAATCCAAATATCTGCCCAAAGAGGGGTTGTTATCTATTGATAGAAAAATAATTGGTATTAGCATAGAATCTCACTACAGCTAAAAATATTCCAGCCACTGTTTCAGTGATAAAAAAAACAAACCAGTTTCACTTTGACTTAAATATGTTAGGCAGC